>OX596169.1:10714735-12152235 GCA_951394245.1 Cyclophora punctaria
GGGGTGAGAGAGGGGGGTGAGAGAGGGTGGTGAGAGAGGGTGAGAGAGGGGGTGAGAGAGGGTGGTGAGAGAGGGTGTTGAGAGAGGGGGCTGAGAGAGGGGGGTGAGAGAGGGAGGTGAGAGAGGGGTGAGAGAGGGGGGTGAGAGAGGGGGTGAGAGAGGGGGTGAGAGAGGGGGTGAGAGAGGGGGTGAGAGAGCTGGCGAGTTTGCGAGTTGGCGAGCTGGCGAGTTGGTGAGCTGGCGAGTTGACGAGCTGGCAAGTTTGTTAGCTGGCGAGCTGGCGAGTTGGCGATCTGGCGAACTGGCGAGCTGGCGAGTTTGTGAGCTGGCGAGCTGGCGAGTTGGCGAGCTGGCGAGTTTGTGAGCTGGCGAGCTGGCGAGTTGGCAATCTGGCGAACTGGCGAGCTGGCGAGTTGGCGAGCTGGCGAGTTTGTGAGCTGGCGAGCTGGCGAGTTGGCGCTCTGGCGAGTTGGCGAGCTGGCGAGCTGGCGAGTTGGCGATTGTCGATTGCGCCAACTCGCCAATATAAATGCAATAGCTTTAGCGCGGCAGTCCCCGAGTGCCACACGTCTTTTTTATAATACTTAATTTGAACTGAAACCACGCTTACACACGTGGTCGCAGAGTCCTCCGTGGCTACGTGTGTAAATTCATGTAAAGGGGCCGAAACATCAGATAAAAATGTAATCTATAAGTGAAGTGTATCCGTAAACGTAGTGTTCGCTTAAACTTTAAATACCAGTGTTTATAATACTTATTTAAATAATTGACTGCTATTTAGAAACTACTATAAATGGAATATGCTGAAGTAATAATAAAGTAAATAAGTTATTAATACAATATAGGCTATGTGATAACGGACGTATTATGCCCCTACTCAGAGACGTCAAGTGCTTAAATTTAACGATTAGTAAAGTGTCCATTTAATTGACGATTGTATTACTACAAACGTAATGTTTTATCATTATCATTATTACTGAGTACATAAATAATAAATAACTTTATCAGCATACAATCGAGCCTTGCCTTGAAAAAAAACATTTATTTACTTGTTCATTATGAAATTCAATGAACAATATTCAGTATATCAATATTTATTACGTATTTATGTCTGTTTTCCAAAGTAATGAAAAAGGCTTCTTCTTCTTCTTGTCGAGTCGAGATGATTATTTATAATTAAATATGTTTAGACAAAAATTTGCCCAGGCTTAAACAGATATCACTGTAATATCAGAGGCTGTCGTTACGAAACGGTAGAATATTTTGGCGATAGTATTAAATGCACAAATCTTATGAGTGAATAGTTATAATCGTTCATAAGAAATTCGATCGTAAGACTCGAATTTGACTTACAATATAAGTATTATTGCTCAAAGTAAACTATTATCAGTCTTCTTTGGTCGCCAAACGTCATCTTCACATTAGGTTGTCCGCCGACTGCACCTAACTATTTGGCAGCTGCAGTCGTTCGCCGAATGCCGCTGTACGAGTTACGCTGTCAATGCATAGTCTTACTTGACCGAAAATCCTTATTATTGAATACAATTTACAAATCGACGGAGCGACCGATGTTGGGGCTTGTAGAGCCTAACACCTTAGTTAAGGTAAATGATAAGATATAATGATTGCTGGCATAAGTTATAATTTATTGAATTCACTGTATGATTATGATTATGATGTGTACGCGGCACAACGATGATATGTGAACTGATGGTAAAAATAATTAATTAAGTGAATAAACGAAATACGCTAACACAGCGTTTCGTTAGTGCAATGAACTGTACGGTGACCCGTACATGCTCCGGGGCTAGAAAGCTGGAGGCTGAGGGATGAGTGTAATGATTGATTAGTAGTGATTGAGATGCTATAAGATGATGCCATTGATTACTTAGATCTAAGTGTTAGTTAATGATTTATAAGGTGACAGTAAACAATGATTATAATGAATTTACACGTTTAAAATAACATTTGCCGATAATCGGAGAAGTGGATTTATTGAACACTCGCGCACTCGATTGATCACTCGCGCACTGTTCACCTTTCTCACATTCGACACTCGCGCACATATCAGTGAGAGTGCTGATGGGAGCGGGGCTGGGGCGGGGGCGGGAGCAGGCGCGGGCGCGGCCGGCGCGGCGGCGCGGCGGCGCGCGCGGCACCACGCGGCCCCCGCCGCTGTGAGCCCCGCCGCCGCCACGCAGTAGATGGCCACGTAGTGGTGTACGTCGTGGAGAGACACCTCTCCCGACTCCTCGTCCGATGAAGATGCTTTCAAACGATCTATCTGATCGTTTATGTTTTGAAATGATAACGTCAAATTGTCCGGCTGTTGGTAATCGGCAACCGGTATCGAAACATTTATTATGTTATTGACGGGTGCTAACTTTATATTCAAAAGGTCCGATTTGATGCTAATGTTATTTGTCAGTTCTGCGTGTGATATTATTGTAAAAGTGTCCCCTTTTATGACACAATCTTTTGCTAGAGCAACAACATTTACCCCGGTGAGCTGTTCGTCGGTAACCTGACTCCCACATATAAAACGAAGTTTACACAGACCGCAACATGATAATAAAAAGTGATTATTTGTAAACAGCTCCGTCCATGTAGTTTCACAAACCGTGGTGGTTGTCCTGCAGGAGTTTCCTTGGTCGCTCTTGATGCATAGATTATTGTCGGAGTCTAGTTGGTAAATCAGCTTCTGGACCTTACACAAACTTGTGGTAGTAATATGAATACACTGCTGTAGTTCAAACTGTGTCAATGGCAAGTGTGTATTTTGTCTTATGTTTAAGGCTAAGTAATCTGCGATAGGTGCTATTTTTACCATGGTTTTCTTGATTTGTTGTGAGATAGGAATAGGTCGGTAGATTTCATAACTGTCTCGCGATACTAGCGGAATTTTTATTTCAAAAATAAAGTACTGATAGGACATGCGTGCCTTGACTTGCATTATTTGATACAGTATATATAAGTCCGTTGCTATGTTTTCAATAGGCAAAGAGAGTTCTCTTGATATCTGATTTGATATAGTATAGAGCTCATCGCGAAGTTGCGTTGGTGGTATGAGGTGGATGTTAAGTTGCTGAATGTGCGTTAAAGTGTCCAATAACGTTCCTTGAATATTCTTTAGGCTATTAAGAAGATTATTTGCTATAATACTGGTCAATACAAAGTCTTCACTGGTTCTGGCCTTCAGAACCTCCTTTCTGATGGAAAGGGACGTCTTGTCCAGACTACTCAGGTGTTGGTTAAACATTTTGGATTGTTTTTGTAAGCCCGCTTCTATTCTCTTCAGAACACTATTTTCGGCTTCTATGATAGACGTTTGATTCCTCGCTAGAGACAACAGATGCTTTTGGTTAAATCTAACTAGCGCGATATCCTTTTGATATTGTTCGGCGAAGTGCTCATCCAATACACCGAAAAGGCTATTAGCGATGTAACCGACACCGTTAACAAGGCCGCGGCGCGTGCGCTGACGCTGACGCGCTGCCTCGGGTGACTGCACTCTAAACTGCTGATTGAGCAACATGTCATTGTAATATTCTAATTCATTAAAGTCATGATTTAGTTGCAATAATATAATTGTACATTGAGTTTTAATATCCATTTGATCGCATATTGTTTCCAGTCGATCCGTGTATGACTTGAATGTTCCTATTCCGTTCCAGTATGCATCCATTTTATAATACACTACTACTTTCCATTGATCCTGTATTAAACGCATGTCAGATAGCTTATCGAAGTAGAGTCCTTTATAGGCTGGAACTGATGAAATGTTGTAAGCGCCACTTGCCGAGGAAACGAATAGCATCATAAACAACAGAAATAGTTTTGTAATGATATTGATGCTTGGTCCTCTAGTTGTTGGGGGCTTTTTGTTAATCTCGCCTTGTGTATTTGTTTGTTGTTTGCTGTTAATGGTATCTTGGTATTCGAAGTTGACAGGTAAAAGCGAAAGTTTAACAATAGGTCTCCTTATTATGCCGTTTTTTGTCTTAATTGATACTACTCTGACGTATCCATCTTGGCCGGGGTGCAAATCAACGATTCGACCTAATGCCCATTTACCCGCGGGTAAATTAGCTTCGTGGATGATAACGATATCGTTGAGGTTGATGTTATCCTGTGCTTGTTGCCACTTGCCTCGCAATGATAGTGGACTGAGATATTCTGTTTGCCATTTCCTCCAAATATCATGGAAGGTTTTCTGAGCCAGCCGCCATCTAGTTCTGGCATCTCTTTCGGTTTCGTAAATAGTTAAAACTGGACCACTGGCTAAAAAGTGAGATGGTGTTAAATAATCCAAGTCATCTGGGTCTTCCGAAAGAGCGCAAAGTGGTCTCGAGTTGAGGCAAGCTTCTAATTGTGCTAAAATAGTCGAGTACTCTTCAAACGTAAGTTTTTGCTCGCCGATTACTCTACGAAGGTGGTACTTTAAGCTTTTGACAGATGCTTCCCATAGTCCTCCTGCTGAGGGCCACGAGGGTGCATTGAAGTGCCACTGTATCTGCATCTCGCTGAGGTATGAGTGAAAACTTTCAGTTAAGATAGCTTTTATATCTATGTATTCCTTTGCCAAGATTTTATTTGCTCCTACGAAGTTGGTCCCGTTATCACTGTACATATGTGACGGAGAACCTCTTCTGGCTGACAATCGTCTTAGAGCTGCTAAAAATGCTGACGATGTCATGTCTGATACCAGTTCTATATGAACCGCTTTGGTGACCATACAGACAAAAACTGCTATGTATCCCTTCGTTGTTTTTGCTCCTCGGCCTTTGTTAAATTTAATCTCGACCGCTCCAGTGTAATCCACGCCGGTATGATAGAAGGGTCTCGTAGGATTGGTCCTTGGTTCCGGTAAGTCACCCATAATTTGATGTAATTTGGCTGGATTGTGTTTTCTGCAAGTTACGCATTGACGTAGACGTTTCTTGACTGTTCTGTTGCCACCGACAATCCAATATTGTTTCCTCAACCATGCTAATGTTAAGCGGGCCCCTCCGTGAAAGGTTGCGCGGTGCCCAAAATCTATTAACAACTGCGCGAGACGACTGTCCTGTGGGATGATTAAAGGATGCTTCATATCTTCCGGTATGTGGCAATTCCGCAGACGTCCTCCAACACGCAGTAAACCGCTTTCATCCAAAAATGGGTTCAAAGATAGTAACTTGCTTTTTGATGGTAGCTTGCTTTTACTCTTGAGACATTTTATTTCTAAATCAAAGTCGGTCGCTTGAACATGTTTGATGATTTTGAGTGTCGCTGACTGTACTTCGTGTACTGTCAGGTACGATAATTTCTCACGTGAAATGACACGAATTACCCAAGCTAGAACGTGCGTCACTCGCATAAAACTGCTGAATTTGCATAACAATTGTTCAATTATATTATCGTTTGATGCACTGCATTTGGTAGCGACGTAACTTTGTTTTGATTTTGATATTTCCAAATCGGTTGTATAATTTGGGCTTTCTAAGTTGCTAAAATGATTTGCAGTGGACAACCAGCTCGGGCCACTCCACCAGAGTGGATGATTTTGGAGTTTTTCAACTGTAGTGCCGCGGCTGGCACAGTCAGCTGGGTTCTCAGCTGATTTAACGTAGCGCCAGCATGATGACGTCATTGTTTGTGTTATACTCCTGACTCGGTTTGCTACGAACGGTTTCCACCTATTAGGATCGCCTTGTAGCCACCCTAATACTGCTGTAGAGTCACACCAACCGTATACTTGCAGGTTATGCGTACTCAAACTGTCTGTGACCTTGCCCATAAGTTTTGATAACAAATATGCTCCGCTCAGCTCTAATTTAGGCAGCGATATTCCCATCTTTGAATTGTCTGATTTGCTGACCGGTACCAGTTTAGTTTTTGCCGCCAACAGTACAACTGAGATGTGTGTTTTATGTTGTATCCGTCCGTAGACTACGCATGCGTAGGCTACGTTTGATGCGTCACAAAACCCATGTAACTCGATGCTCTCCTTTTCATTACTGCCAATCCAACGTGGTATTTTGATTTTATTGATATTTTCTATGTCTGTGCGTAACCTTGACCATTCCGTTTGTAGTTGCTCTGGAATTTCATCATCCCATGCTAGGGTTGTCACCCAGACATTTTGAAAGAGGATTTTCAGTTGCAGGATCACTGGAGCTAGCCATCCGAGTGGGTCAAAGATCTTAGATATTTCGGATAGTAAAATCCTTTTTGTAAGCCGTGAACTTGTTTTCTTACTCATTTTACATTCAAATGTGAAAATGTCTAGTCTTGGATTCCAAGTAAGACCTAATGCCTTTGTGCATTCTTGATTGCGGAATGTAAACAAGTCTTTAGTGGATTGTGTCTTGTCGAGATGTTCGATCAGTTGAGGCTCATTGGACGCCCATTTCCTTAAGTTGAATCCTCCGCTCTTGAGTAGAGCTAACAGCTCTGTTTGTAGTTGTTTTGCTGTTTCAATGCTGTAGGTTCCAGACATCAGGTCGTCGCAGTAAAAGTCTTCCTCTAATACCTTGGCCGCGGTAGGGAAACGATGTCTTTCATCCTTAGCCAGTTGCCTCAGAGTCATCATAGCTAGGAAGGGGGCTGATTTAGTTCCATAAGTAACTGTTTTCAACTGATAATCTTGAAGTGGTGCTTGTGGATAGTCTCGCCAAACGATGTTTTGAAATTGTCGATCGTCGGGGTGAACTAGAATTTGACGAAATTCCTTTTCTAAATCTGCTGTAAGTACGTACTTGTACTTCCTCCACTTCAAAACAAGTGTAAGTAGATCCCGTTGCAAATTGGGACCTTGATACATAACATCATTGAGACTTATACCGGTAGTTGTCTTGCCTGATGCATTGAACACAACCCGTAGTGATGTTGTTGCTGAATCTGGTCGCTGTACGCAATGATGAGGTAAATAGTATGTAAGAGGACCATTTTTTGGTGCCTTTTCCATATGACCTAATTCTATATATTCGTTTATAAATGATTTATAATCTCTTGCTACGCTTTCTTGTTTGGTGAACTTCCGCTCGAGCTGATGAAATTGTGCCACCGCCTTGGGCTTTGATAAGCCTAATTTTTCCTTTGCGTCGTGCAACATAGGGAGGCGCACGACGTATTTACCGTCCTCCTGGCGCGTTGTTGTGGACTCGTACAGCTGAACGCACTGTTGATCTTCATTGGAGATGTTTGAATCGTCAGCTAAATCTTCTATTGCCCAAAATTGTTGAATGTCCTTTACATTGATGTTGACCACGTTGCATTGAAACGAAACGACATTTCCACATAATATCCAACCTAAACGTGTTTGTTGAGCGACTGGCACGCATTCTGTATCCTTGACGATCCCTGATTGAATGATGTAAGAGTATACTTCAGCGCCTAACAGAATATCTATCGGGCGACTGACATAAAACTCTGGATCAGCAAGTTGCAGATGTTCTAAATAAGTCCAGGAAGGTTTTGAAAATGATCTATTCGGCAAATTGTTGACTAAATGTTTCATTATCAACGCATCGGTGTCGAATGTAAATGAATCATTGTATGATGACGTCATCCGTATGTTGACAACTCCTTTACAATTTTGTTCTCGTGCCCCAACGCCAAAGACTATGCCCTTACATTGTTTGCGGGGCAACCCTAATATTTGTGCGGCATTCTCGGATATCAGTGAGGTCTGTGACCCTTGGTCAATGAGAGCCCTCATGGTATGGAATGACCCGTCAGAAGCCTGTACCTTGATATTCGCTGTAGCTAGCAATATTTCACTAATATTTTCTTGTAAAATATTAGTATTAATTTTGTGTTCTTTAATTGCATTTGATTTTATGCTTATTGTTGATTTTGCGAAACTGTCGTGCAGTAATGTATTATGCTGGCCTTGGCAAGTTCTACACCTTTTGGTGGAAAAGCAATCTCTACCATCATGATCATAAAGGCAATTTTTGCATAACGACAAATCGGTTATTGTTCTACATTTTCTTTCCGGTGTAAACTTGAGAAATGTTTCACAATTGTAAATGCCATGTGCCTCATTGCAAATAGGACATGTTTGAATTTTATTTGAATTAAATGTTTTCTTGTTAATATTGAATGATTTGAAGAAAGGAGTCTTTTTGTTCTCCGGTGATTGCTTATAGACCTCTCTGTCCTTCACTTGACTATGTTGAGGTTTAGGCGTTTCTTGTTTGCGTTTAGAGCTCTCGAGATTAGTGAACTTCGTCTTTAAATAAGACATTAACTCCGCTAAAACAGGAATCTCACGCGATCCTTTGAGCGATTCAACGTAACCGTCATGGGTTTCAATATCCAGTTTTTGTGTTAGGATATAGACTATGATCGAATCCCAGTGGCTAACATCAACTCCTAAGTTCCGGATTCCGTTTAGAGACTCGTTAGTGGTGTCATGTAACTTCTTAATGGCTGCTGCGGTTTGATGATGGAGTGTAGGTAGGTTCATGAGGTTCTGAATGTAGGTGTTCAATATTAGTTTTTTATTGTTGTAGCGGTCGTTAAGGATTTCCCAGGCAGCTTCATAGTTCTCACAGTTGATGTTCAGGTGGTGAATCAATTTTTCGGCTTCACCTCGGAGTTTCCCCTTAAGAATTTGCATCTTTTGTCCACCTGTTATGGACCGATTGTTGTGTATAGATCCGGTGAACAAATCCTTGAAAGTAACCCAATGTAGATAACTACCGCTGAAAATTGGGATCTCTGTTACTGGAGTCGATTTTTCTTGAAAACTCTGTGACCGCAATTTTTCCGTGATAGCCTTCTTCATCTGTTGATATTTGACCTCATACGCACCAAACGCTTGCTCGTACTCCTCATTATCCTCAATGAGCTCGCTGTCGATCTCCCAATGAAGAGTGTCGATGAGAGACCACCGCGACTTCAATACGCTTAACAGTTCTTGATACTCTGAAGTTTCCAAACTCGCTTCAAGGTCAATGTTCTTCAAAGTATGATGTAACGCCTTGAAATAACTCTTTTGCTTCCTTAACATTTCTTCTAGCTTGCTACTTGTCCCTTGATCCTTGACTGCTGCCGTCTCGCCGTCGTGCTTGCTGGTTGATTGCTGGGCTAGGACGTTTGGGGACCCTAGGGGAGTAGCTGGCCTAAGAAACGGTTCAGGGGGTAAATGTTTCATTATGAATGCTCTAGCTTCCTGATAAAAATCTGACGCTTGCTTATAACAATCAGTGAGAAAATACTCATGTTTTTTATCGTCAAATTCACACAGTTTTATATGGTTGCTTTGAAAATCTTGAAAGAGACTATCTAAGTCGCTAATGCGCTTCTTAATATACAAAAAATCTCTACGATTTGGACCATCCTTTTTAAAGTTGCTTAGGAGCCGTTCCATGGCTCCCATGTTCTGCTGCTGCTTTGATAGAAGGTCTTCCATTTTGAAGTTATATGGGTATATAATATAAGTGGACTCACCGAAGACTGGTTACCAACCCACGTGGTATTTGTAAGACACTCGCGTGAGTAGATCCCGCCTATTCGGAGGCTCGAAGGACCATAAGATGTTGGGGCTTGTAGAGCCTAACACCTTAGTTAAGGTAAATGATAAGATATAATGATTGCTGGCATAAGTTATAATTTATTGAATTCACTGTATGATTATGATTATGATGTGTACGCGGCACAACGATGATATGTGAACTGATGGTAAAAATAATTAATTAAGTGAATAAACGAAATACGCTAACACAGCGTTTCGTTAGTGCAATGAACTGTACGGTGACCCGTACAACCGATCTTTGTAGTGTACCCGCGATTTGTAAATTGTATGCAATAACATGTATGGGCGTTCCGTAGGAAGATCGGTGAAGGAAGATCCGTCAAGTGGTGCGTTATCCGCTCCCCCGAACCATCTTGTATAGTTGTTTTATTTCTCGAGTGCCTCTGAGCCTTACTTGTAGTTGCATCGTATTTGACGCGTGTCTTTGTGTGCATAGCTACCTGTGTCGTTGTTTATATTCATTACACCACTGCGTTCATATCTTACTACCATGACTTTTCTCCGTTTACATACTCAAAACTACTTTACCTTGCCTCACTACTTCAAAGTCAATTATGACAGAATTTTGAAGCGGACTATGATGCATGCACGCTATGATAATGTGATGTAGATAGATTTACCTCCAAAAGCATGGTCAGGGGCACTCGAGAGATAAAACTACTATTTATCACGCCTACGCATGCATCACTACAGAGTACTATGGTTGAAATCAAAATGCTTTTAACATTTTCCTATTTTTTTAAAGTTCTAGCAACACTGTCACATTAAATATTACAGAATATTTCTATTTTGTTATATTAGATGTAAGTAACACAAATATAAGTATATTTGGACATAGGCTGTACATAACTGTGAAATACATAATTAATTATAGATCAATTTATCAACACCCCGCTCGCCGCTAGAGGCGCTGGCGTGCTCCTTAACAATCAGTCTCAAATAATCACACTGAATGAAATTGGTAGTGTATTATCAATTACCACAATAAAATTGTCCTTGATAACGTCTATATCAGATGACAGATGTCGATACTCATATACGTCAAATCACTTTTTAGGAGAGGTTAATGTCCATTAATTAGCGATTTTCACATTTAATGAAAAATATAGTAGGTAAATCGATTAGTTAATTTTCGATATAATTAACATCTCTGAGTGCAGCAGTGAGTCATTTTAAGCTGCGATAATTTTTAAAGACAACGTTTAAAATTATGTACTTTCAAAAGAACTTTTTGATGGGACTTTCGTTTTTAATGTACTCGCTGTTTTTGTAAACTCACTTAGTTTCATCGACGCGATAGACTGACACTTACTTAATATTATATTTATTTAGAAAGTATTTCGGACTTTGTTTGCCTGTGAGTGTAAATATGTTTGTTTTTATTATACCTTCGTCATTCAGTATGACAAGTCCTTTTTTCATAAATTATATTAACCTACACCGCTCATATTAGTTCTTCCTCTTCCCTAATAGCTTCTCTTGAATTTGCTCGTTGGACAATCCTTTAGTCTCTGGCACTATAATGTAACTGACGATTGCATTAATTATGCCAAAACCGGCGAAACAGTAGAACGTTCCGTAGATGCCAACGAGATTGTTCATGATAGGGAATACGGCTAAAATGAAGAAGTTCAAGAACCACACCCATTCTATGATGATCATTGATGCCAAGTTTTGGACCTGAGGAAAGAATTTTGAATCAGTACTTCACAGATAAAAAAACAATTGCTACAAAAGAATAGGAAAAAGAAAAGTTTAAAAAATAGTGTAGCAATGGGAGGCGTTTCAGCTAATGTTCTACTGAGACCGAGGACTCTCGAGGAGACTCAGTAGACCGCTGGTTTTCAGACGCCCCTACTGTTATTGAATTAACATATTTTTTACTACTCTACTTTACAGACCAACTCGAGGAAAGAGGCCCAGGACTTGGATACATGGAAGGATGGAGGATTTTCTTAGTCCATTATTAGGACACAAATGACTTGCATATATCTAATCTATGCCTTACCTCAGTAACGAACACCTCAGCAAGCAGGACATAAGGTACGGAGCCAGCCCCAAATATGAATGAGAAGCAGTACAGCAGGATGACCAGCACGGTGACCCAGGGCGGGGCCACGCGCGTCTGCAGCAGGAAACCCAGGGTCACCATGAACACAGATACCAGGACTGACGACGTGATTATAAGCACCTGGAACAAAATACAAGAAAGTAAAAAACATTATATAGTTTACGCATTAGCTTTGTAAAATTATCGTGCTATGACAACGACTGACAGTCTAGTTACAAACTCAGTAGCATAAGGGTGCGTTTTCACCGAAACGGAGCGGAGCTATGTGGAGCTCAGTCGACCAGTCATAACAGATTGAAATTGCCAAACAAGGCGTTGACATCGCCAAAATCTTATCGTAATGCGTTGTGATTGGTTATTGAGCTCTGCACAGTTCCGCTAATAAAATCGCACTCTAACGCGGCGTCCTACGTGGGCGATTCAAAGCGAACGCGAGTATGAAGCGGTGACACGCGAATTCATTGCGATGCGGTGCGACGCGGCGGCTATGTCCTGCGTGCACGCGAATCGACTCGCACAGCCGCCACCGACCATTATAACCAAACTGTTCGCGCGAAAATATCAAGCCAAATGATCGCGTTCGCTTCATTTCGCGCCGCTCCGCACCGCACCCCACCTGCGTTTGGTCACGTAGGCCACTTCAATAGGTTTCGACTGTTTGTTGTTTTCGCGCCGCGCCGCGCCGCTTCGCGTTCGCGTCTAGATCGCTCACGCAGGACGTCGCGTAAGAGACTTGACGCTCTATGAATGGATTTTGTGTATGTTTCTAACAATAGCCCTTACCCTTCGCCCAGCTTTATCAGCCACCAGGGTAGTGACCAGAGACCCACACATGAGCACCAGCGCGAAGATCACGGTATACAGATCTGATTGCTCCGGGTCTGTCTCCATAAACACTCGCTTGGCGTACACTTGGACAGGAACTATGCCCATCATTATCTGTACAATAGAAAGTATAGAACTTTTTTGAATTGAAGCTTAGACTTCGCTTTAATTTTACATTTGTATCTGACGTTTCGGCCCCTTTACAGGAACCGTGGTCACAGAAGACTGATGCCTTAAGATAAGAAGTCTTCTGAGACGGTTCCTGTAAAGGGGCCGAAGCGAAGTGTATTCGTAACCGTAGTTTCAATAAAAAAATAGTAGTGTTCGCTTAAACTTAAGAAACCAGTATAGAATCTGAAATAGTTTCCTAGATGCCAAGACAAACTACCAGCATGTGTTGAAGCGGTTTACGGATACATTTCGCTTCTATGTTAGTGGGATCAGTCTACACCGACGAACTAAGAAAGTTTGCTAAATTTCATAAAAGACGAGGTTCTAGACTCGCCGGTTTTTTTTAAATAACTTTTCAGTTCCTCTATAGGAACTAAGACTACGGTTAGTGGAGTCATTGTTGTGCTGTGGACCAAGCGAAGAAAAATTACATCGAAATAACTTTAACAACAATGAAAGATGCCTTGCAAGATACTTTTTCTCTGGGTAAACGTAGATGTGTAAGCCTTATATCTTAAAATATAGAACTAATTCCGAATACCTGCAATGATATGACTGTAATCACCACCAGAAAACCTCGTATTGATGACGGTGACGTAACTGAAACAATATTTTAAAATGATTTCTTTCGTATAATTTGATAGGCAAACGTAGAATAAGATAAAATTCTTACATAACATTTTGATTGGCAACATTTTCTTCTGTTCTTCGGGCTCAATATTTTCTGCGTTGAGTTTTTCTTTTTCGGCTTCATCTGTTTTTGTTTCAGTATCTGAAAAAAAACAATTATCTGATAGTTAAGACTTTACTGGCAGGCACCCTGTCCGATGGGATGTCACATTTTCTTCAACGAACTACCTTAGAGCGGCCGTACACGGACTGCTTCAAGCAGTTGAGACCGACTGCTTAAAGCCGCGACCGCGCGGTGAACTATAGTCATTCATTCGCTGCCGTACACACGACTGCTCGAGCAGTCGCGACCGCTTCAAGCCGTCAACTGCATGACGAAATTCCATCGTGCCGTCAACAGCGGTCGCGAGGCATACACCGACTGCTCGAGCCGTTGACTGCGCTAGAGCAGTCGACAGCTTTCCGATCTCCCCCCCCCCCCGTCCCTTGTGGCCTCGCGGCGTCTGTCTGTCTCGCTCGTCTCATTTGTCGTGTCGTGTGGTATAAAATCAACTGCTCGAGCGGTTGGTAGCGTAGCTCGAGCAGCCAACAACCGACCGCTCGAGCGGTCCGTGTACGTCGCTCAGCCGCTAACTGCTCGAGCAGTCCGTGTACGGCCGCCCTTAATATTCATGTTTACAACCAATTTAATCTAGCATGGAAGTGTATGGAATTGTCTTCACCTTCAGTAATACATTTAAGTTCCACTGCTGGCATCAGCTGCTGCTTGAGTTTGGAGTATTCTTCCATCACCACTCTTGAAGATGGAGAGCATCCTCGGTAATGTGCAATAGCTTCACGTGCTTTCTGTAATACATATACCCATATAATGTAATTAATTCTCTTGTTGCATTCTTTATTTCTTATAGCAATCGTGGAGTATTTTGACTGTCACTACTTGGATGAGTTGCAGGGAGTATTGTTCTACTATATTTAGAGCGTGAGTTATTCTCGTTTTATTCCAATCGTAAGAACACCTAAAAGACCTTAGGCTATTAAAACTCCGTCAGTGTCGACTACACAATTTTTAATTTTTTTTAAAAATATTTTTCAAAAATGTTACCTCATCCAGTCCTTGCTTCAACAAAAACACTGGACTCTCTTTCACAGATGCCAATAATAAAATAAAAAACACATTGCAAACTATATTTATCCAAATGATAGTCTGATACGTAAAGAACCAACCAATGAGGTAGGAAAATAGAGCCCCAGTGACGTAGAGGACGATGGGACCTGAAACAGAGATGTTGACGGATAAATATTGAGAGTGGAGTATATTTCAGAAGAATGCACATATTCATTGAATATTATAACTTGTTTTATTCCTTTTTACGAGGTACGTTTAGATTGAACGAGTAGGCTAGTTCAATGACACTTGCATTCTTGAATTGCTTCGTAGCTTCAATACTCACACCACGTATCAAGAGATTTTTTTCTTAATATTTCATAGGTAGTATAATAGTTTCATCGTAATACTGAACAATACCTGAAGCTAAAGCGCCTCTAAAAGAATCTTCTGCTATTTCGGAAATAAAGATGGGAGCATACACGAGAGATGAACCCCCTGCTATACCGCCTAGAAATCTCGCGGCTAGAACCAACTTGGTTGACTTGGCTAATGTGACCATAGCCCAACATATCTGAAAACATTAAGCAGAAATTGTCTCGAAATATGTCACGGAGCCCTGACACATTCCCATACATTTTGATACAATAAAACAAAAACTATACTAATCGGCGACCACTTGTCGAATTTGTCTGTTGAGACAGAAAACATACTCACAACATAAGGTAAAGCCAAAATCAATGCACTGTTTTTTCTGCCGAACTTATTTAGAAGAACTCCGACAATAGCCGTTCCTGCCATTGCTCCTAGCGATGGAAGACTGCTGAGTAAAGAGTCTTCAGTTTGTGTCATCGGTGCCGAGAGAGGCGTGGTTGAATTTGAAGCCAAGATACTTGATGTATACGACGGCCACGTGTTCAGCAAGCCCATTGAGAATTGGGAGAAGCTAGCTGGATATCAGAAAAACATAGGAGTCACTTTTGATCGATAAGCTTGTTGGCACAGTTGCATCTGAGAGCGCTTACTGTGTCGGTGGTTGCGGATTCGATTCCCGTCTGGAGTCAACAATATATAACAATGTGTTATAGTTTGGGTGTAATTAACCGTGTGTGTGAAATTATCTTGTAAATATTTAATTATAATTGATTCACGAAAGTGAAACGATTTTAATTCCATCATTGGAATAAAAGAAAGAAAGAAAGTAATATTGGAAGCAAGAACCTTTTATAACACAAGAGATTATCATTGTATAACGGATCATTAGAAAAGAGTTTCTTGAATGACTAAATGTTTAGCTAAAAATGGCCACACTCATTAATAGTTTATCGTGAACATATAACTCAAGATTACACTTACTTGCAAAAGCCGTGTGAAATTGAAATAGTTTCCCGCTCATAATGTTATTTTTTCCACTTGACTTTTAAAAATAAACGCAAAACTCATTGAATTCTATTAATAAACTAAAATAACGTACTAACTCATCCTCCGACTAATTGCAGTATTATTTAAAAGATAAATACAAATAAAATCTATATTGTAAGCTGTAACTAAATATTTTTAGTGTCAATAACAAAATAAATTCAGAATTTGAGTACTCTGTAACTGGGTGAATGATATTTCATACACTTTTCCTACGTAATTAGCCTGTTAGTTTGTTTAATTCATTATTAAATAAGATATAATGTTTGAGATGTCATCTTGAGAACCTTGCAAGATAACACATTATTTATGTAGCGTGGAATATTTTAAAGCATATTATCTAATAACTTATCTTTAATTAAATAGCTCGATTTGCTTAGAGTTCACTTGCTTCGGAGGAAATATTTTCTTTTATGCTATCAATATTATTTTGTACATTATCTACATATGTTTTAAATAATGTATGTTTTCAAATTCTTCTTCTTCTTATCGAGTGGATGGTCAACCTGACCAATCCTAGTGTCAGAGTTATTGAGCCGCCAAAGACCTCTGACATGTTTTCAAATAATGTATGGTCTAATTATTTTATTGTGTAAGGTGCCAATGAAGTTATTATACTACGATACTAAAACAAAGGGTACAAATCCTGTCATTTTGACCAATTCATATGCTATAGAGAATTCTCCGAAAAAGTAGCATTTGAAACAATACACAATTCGCAAAACAAGATATAAAAAATGTTTGGCTTTCCGGCAGATTACCAACATCAAGATAAATAAACCAACATCCGTTACAAATCCATCACTATTTATCAGTCCCAAACCGCAAAAGGAAAAAGAATTGAGCAAACAATTCGCCATTATTGAAAAACTACTATCCGGCTATACTTTATCTTAAGAGAACCCCATAAAAATAGCGAGTCGTACCAAACAACTCTATAACGTCTTGCAGAATGAATAGTCAGTGGAGAGCAATAAATAAAGCGAGCGGTACACTAGCGCCAGATAAACGGGGATCTATTGAGCTTATATACCGGTTGGTGCGAGTACCAGCTATGGACCACCATTCTACCCGCACCCTTATGTTGACGATTTATGTTTCACCCTGTACGTAGCCTAGCTTTTTGATAGAACCTAAAACGAAATAAAACTAGAAAACGTAGAGCGTAGAGTTAGACTCTATTTGTTACCACCGGCGCTAAGAGGCTGTTATAAGTTGGATAAGTTTGTCTGTAGTATAGAGGTTGAGAGCATACTTCTTGGGTATAAAGTACAAGGCACACATAGTGCAGGGACTTTTTACGCGGTACTAATGCCTAGTCATATCTCCGGAATCGCTACACAATGCATTCGTTAAAGCGCGAGAAACACAAAGTGCAGGTCCGATTCCGTTGCGGGTCACGTGATGTTGTAATCCTTACGTTTCTGTAAATTGAAAGCGAAGTATATCCGTAAACGTAGTTTCAATTCAAAACGTTGTAATCCTTGTCATTTATTCCTTACTAGCTGTGCCCCGCGGTCTCACCCGCAGCGCCCCCGTTCCCGTGGGAATTTTGAGATTTTTATTCCAAGTTTTCATTGTTTTTAAAATGTATTCTGCTATTCAGGGCGGAGACAAATCCAACGAAACAAAAACCATGAAAATTGATCCAGCCGATCTCGAGTTATAAGTGTTGTAACAAGCCCGTCTTTGTTTTATATATATATGTAGGAGTCAGGAGGTGAGTAGTGCCGAGCGGGTATATCTCGTCAGGGTTTGGAGTTCCCATTTTATTGGGATAAACAAGACGGTATATGCCAATACAGTGTTTTAATTAAGTAGGTACACACACATGCACAATAATAACACAATACACAAGAAATGGTACAAATACAAAATAATAATCAGTAAAAAGATAAAGCCAAATAATTAAAATACAACCGAACAGACCGTTATGGTCACAGTTCGTACAGTAGCCGGAGCCACCCAATTACAAAATACAAGTAAGGCGAACAGACCGCTATGGTCACAGTTCGTACAGTAGCCGAAGCCACCCATTACAAAGTGTATCTCGCTATAAGCAAGTTTACAGCTATTGTAAATATACAGCAGTGCTGTACCGAGTAAACCGACAGTTTTGCCAGGAGCTGGGGAGCTTCTTATTACGTCGAGTCCGAAGACCGACTGAAGAGCTTACTGAGTGCACGCTCTTTTATAACGATGCCCCTACTTCGAACTCCCCCCAACAACTCTGTCCATTGACGCAGTGCAGTAGTGCGTCACGTGTTTACTTGATACAACAATGCATTATCTATTAAGATTTACGTTTCAAGTAATCAAATTATACCACTAACGGTCTCACTTGTCGAAATCAGTTGCCAAAAATCAATTAGTGCACAAACTAAGTACTTGATTTGATACTAAAATCATTTAAATTAATATCATGGAGATCAATTCTTAACAAGGTTTGGTGAATACCCACAAACCGTAATTATTGACAACTGTCTCCGACACGGCCAGAACTGACATTTTACACGACCTCGTGTGATCTTGAAAAAATAAAACCTTTTATGAATATCGATCGGCCTTTCTGACACAACAAAAGCCTTAACATAACGTAAGTGTGTTAAAAAAAATCCTGAGTTTGTCAAATAAAATCATTATCAATAACAGTTGCATCGCAACCCATTCAAGACCATACTGTTACTGACAAAACATAGCCTAACTAAAAAATAGACAACCAACATAGGCGTCAACATTCGAATAGACAACTCGCATAGGCGTCAACATAGACAACCCGCATAAGCGTCAAGTTTGTAATCTGTAATCGAATAGACAACCCGCATAGGCGTCAACATAGACAACCCGCCTTGGCGTCAAGTTTGAATCTGGGACGAATAGACAACCCGCATAGGCGTCAACATAGACAACCCGCCTTGGCGTCAAGTTCTAATCTGGAGGCGAATAGACAACCCGCATAGGCGTCAACATAGACAACCCGCCTTGGCGTCAAGTTCAACGACCAAATCCAGGACAAACAGTCAACATAGACCTTCGACATTCCAGGAGACAAACAGTCAACATAGACCTTCGACATGTCAATTCAGCTATACTATGTCAGCAACAGATGAATCATCAGTGTCAGTATTGACAACATCACTAATAGTAACTGGACACTCAGGTATTTTTCGTACACAATCATGGGCATATTTGTAAAGTACAAAGTCCCCAACTTGAAACTTATTCAAAATAACTTTAGGCTTATCATAACGGCTTTATCGTATTCGGCATTTTTAGTTATACCCAGGGCTGCTTGAATTTCAAGTTCTCAAAAACTACTAACAGTTATCAGAATTGACAATTAGCAACAATAATTAGATCTTAAAATCATTAAATCTCACTTGAATCATCAATGCTATGTAACACATGAATACTAGGTACCACGTCATTTTCAACTTTAACTTCAATAGATTATTAATCTCATATGCACATTACAATATGAGCCACGAGTGGGTAACAGTAAGTTTCTCCCAGAGTCACGGCAACCAGCCGACCAGCAATCACATTGCTCAACAACACACGGTCTCAGCAGACCACTTCACAGTACGGTCAATCCAGACCACTACCATTGCCAAGGTCAAACATTGAACCCAATAAGGCACTTAGAAACCCTTACTCATACTCTCATAATTGTACAATGGGATAAACTTCCAAAATACTTTCAATAAGCTTTCTACTTTAAAGTGGTACGAAGATTCATTACAAAACTTTATCTGACTCAAATATCACAAAATAGCTCATTATTACCGCAATACATCACCAATTTAACATCCAATGTGAATTTGTCCTGATAATAATTTGGAATACCGCAATCCCTCATATTCCTCAGGTAACAGGATTGAGAAGAGAACCACGTTCTATCCTGGATGAGGTTCATCAATGCTCACAATAATTACCAGCATTGCCAACATGAAAATAAGAAAACATTAGAACATATCACATTCATAAAAGATTTTAGACTCTTTCGGAAGCTCATAATTACCTTCTTGTAGAACACTCTAACTATACTCACAGAACATTCCAACTCTTATAACCAATTCCAAAATAAACATTGTAAAGCGCATGACAGTGGCGCTTTTGGCGGGATGATGATTCAGACATCTCTGAATACTACGAGCTTCATAATCCAGGGGAAGGTACATGAATTTCAATATCGTCATCGTCGTCATCGATAATATGCACTAAAGAGCTGAAAGCTTGTAAAAGAATCAATTATAACAATGATGTATTCCTTGAGATCACTCTTTTCACTAAGTTTTCCTGTAACATCTATATGCACTGTGTGCCAAGGTATACACTGACTTGAATTTTACCAGAGTTACTTTTCAAATTAGAAATGATTGCTAAAATCTCAGAATCACGCTGAAAAGCCAATTATTAGACAGAGTTGTAATATCAACACATTTCCGTTCTGTTTTGTTGATTGAAGTTTCTAGAAAGAAAGTCTACGTGGTTCATATATCTGCCTTCCCTATACATAATGTCAAAATCATAGGCCTGTAGAAAAGCCCACCATCTATGTACTCGGGGAGTTAAATCAACTGTGGTTTATACTCGGATGGAATATCTGTATCAATATCATGAAAATCAGAGGTCTCAGGAATAGAGCATTATTCAATAAACTTCTTTTGAAATAGTAAGATTTGTTTCGGTCATGTTAACCGCAATTTTAATATCTCACAGCCTATCATAATACTATGACTTTTATAGGCATCCGGTACCACATGAAACAGTATCTCTAAATGGTAACCGTCTATTTCTACTTCACTCAGAATTTGTTCGGTACATATTATGTTAGAATTTCCGATTCCCACTATATTGACTATACAAACGTTTGGCAGACAACTTTTCAGAACAATAAAATCTGTCCAGGTCATACCTGCGTACGATACTTGGGAAAGCCATACGTTAGCACTGCCCTTCAAGGCTTTAGTAAGATAAGCAATGATAAGAGGAAGGTTTTTCCGATAGGCAAATATCAACGGTTTACTCCAAGATTGAACATCGAAATCTGTAGGTCTGGGACAAAAACGGGCAAAGAAATTAGAGTAGACGGAGCAGATTGCGTCTTAATCGCTTCAATTAACTGGGACATATATTCTGAAGCATTCACATTACTCGCCATGGATCACAAACACCTTCAGATTCCTGGGCTAAACCTTATCCCACAAAAGTGGACTGCGAGAGCCATAGTGGCTGAACGGCATTCATGCTTGACTTCTGAGCGGACGGCACCACGGGTCAAATCTTCTTCATCCCACTTCTGATGTAGGAGTCAGGGGTGCAGTGCCGAGCGGGTATATCTCGTCAGGGTTTGGAGTTCCCATTTTATTGGGATAAACAAGACGGTATATGCCAATACAGTGTTTTAATTAAGTAGGTACACACACATGCACAATAATAACACAATACACAAGAAATGGTACAAATACAAAATAATAATCAGTAAAAAGATAAAGCCAAATAATTAAAATACAACCGAACAGACCGTTATGGTCACAGTTCGTACAGTAGCCGGAGCCACCCAATTACAAAATACAAGTAAGGCGAACAGACCGCTATGGTCACAGTTCGTACAGTAGCCGAAGCCACCCATTACAAAGTGTATCTCGCTATAAGCAAGTTTACAGCTATTGTAAATATACAGCAGTGCTGTACCGAGTAAACCGACAGTTTTGCCAGGAGCTGGGGAGCTTCTTATTACGTCGAGTCCGAAGACCGACTGAAGAGCTTACTGAGTGCACGCTCTTTTATAGCGATGCCCCTACTTTGAACTCCCCCCAACAACTCTGTCCATTGACGCAGTGCAGTAGTGCGTCACGTGTTTACTTGATACAACAATGCATTATCTATTAAGATTTACGTTTCAAGTAATCAAATTATACCACTAACGGTCTCACTTGTCGAAATCAGTTGCCAAAAATCAATTAGTGCACAAACTAAGTACTTGATTTGATACTAAAATCATTTAAATTAATATCATGGAGATCAATTCTTAACAAGGTTTGGTGAATACCCACAAACCGTAATTATTGACAACTGTCTCCGACATATAGATATCTGAATGAAAGGTGTCACGTGACCATTAATAATGATTAGTGCCGTGTTAGTTATCATCTGTATTTAATTCAACTTTACGGGATATTGAAAACATCGCATTCGCTTTGTGAATTGATTGTAAAGAGGCCGTCAATAAAGGACCTACTCCACTCCACTAGGCGGAGAATCGCGACGGACTCTCACTTCTAAACTTCTAAGTTATCTCATTGTTACGACGAAAAAACTATGTAAAATTGTATTGTTATACTTACAAGGTTATTGATACAAAATAAATAAATAAAACTAATTTTATTTTTACTTAGGTATTATAAGATTGAGTCAAAATTTCCTTGAAACTTCACAAACCCTCTTCTAAGACTAGTCAGACTGATCACAAAGGTGCTCCATTAGGTACAACGATAAATGGAATTTTACAGGAACTCAAAAGATTTCGTTTCATTTATATTAGAGTCCTTTAAAGAAGAGTTTAATTTGATTATTTCATCTTAAATCAATTTAACTCAGATTGTTCTGAGGTTTTATCAAATTAAGGATTTTGTCAATTACCTAGAAGATTTATTTGTTTTAAAACCACCCTTGATATACTTTTATGCTTTGCGTTTTAGCCAAATAATTAAAGGCTAGGTAAACCTGTGTTAGCTTAACTTACTGTACTTATAGTTAATTACATCTATATACTCATATCAGTCTCGGGTTTGACATCACCAACCCGCATTAGGCCAGGGTGGTGATTACGCATCATCATCCTCACTGCACTGACATCTTCAGTGTGATGAGAGGCGGTTTTTGTTCAGCAGTGGGACATTACAGGCTAACATACGACACGACAATACTCATATCACCATAGGTCTTATTAATATTAGGTTTTGTTTTGTACTAGGGTAATTTGACAACAGGTTCGAATGTACCGGAAGCAGTAATAATATTCTGTGCTGTCATGCCCAATAAAACGGCAATGCGTTGCAAAATTGTTTAATTTCATTATATGAAAATACTTAAAATCGACGGAGTGCTCTTCAACTGATAGGTTTTAAAGAGTTTTAAAATGGAAAATAATTAAATTGCGCTATCGAAGCGTGTAACGTTTGATATTGTATATCGAATAAAATTTTACAAAAATAAAACACTGTTTCATGAAGTGGTTTTAGGTGTCAGGAAAAAGTAGCCACAATAGACACAGAGTGGCTACTTATTTTAAGAGAAATTAAATTGTGAAATTGTGATAAGAAATTTGAATGAACGAAAAAAATTAATGAACAAAACGATGTTTGAACGAAATAAATCGGTAATAAGATCTGGTGTCATTACGAAGTTTTTTAGATTTTGAAATTAGAAGGCAGTTTAAGATGGCGCTAGTGAGAACTTTTGTAGATAACTATTACGAGTAGCAGGGTAAAATCTTTCTGATTGTTACATTAGTATGGATGGCAGCCCATGGACGCGGATGAACATCGTTGAAGGTCTTGTATGAAAGTAAATATAAATAATGAGACTTAGTTATGATAAGGCACCCGTAGATAGTTTAAACACGTTTTATGACTATTTTGATAATATAATTCCTGCGTTTTACGCACGTCCATCAATTGAATATCGTCGAATTGATTTAATATCACAATTGAATATCATCTGTTGAGCGCTTAAAACTCAAATATGTATTTTATTTTACTATCTGTAACGTGCAATGTAAATAGGATTTCATAAAACGCTTTGCATTAAGTATTTGAGAGCTATTCAAATAAAAACGATGTTATACAATACCTCGACATCTCCTCAGGGCAAAGTTAATAATGTAGAACCGCCGGAAACGCTACAATTGTACAGTAATTTCCTATTATATGAGCTGTCTACTTCATAATTTTCAATTTCGCCGAGCGTTTGAAGTGTGAATATTTTGTAATTTGTTTTCATTTTCTTGAAATACTTGTAATGAAATATCTTTACCTAATTTTGCTGCTCAATTTATCTATAATAATGTTATATAGAGGCAAAATTTTTAGTTTTGTTTGTATGTTCGGCCTAATCTCAAATAATTATTTTTTAATTGGGTACCTATATTTAAGAGGAAGGTTATATTATGTATAAGCTATGTTTTATCTCGAAATTCCTACGGGGATGGGGACGACGCTTAAACCGCGGGGCGTAGCTGGTTTTCTATAAAACAATAACGTCATAGTGCTGCGCGTACACTGTATGAGGTATACATTTGTATTGTTATTGGCATTCGTTTTGAAGTGCACTCAATAGGTCGGACATTCTGGTTCAGAATCGCCGGAGTCCATACATATTTGAGTTGACAATTGGTGACGTATGTATGTAGTTACTTATATGAAATGGTTTCAACACGATAATATGTACACTCAGATTTTTCCAAAAGAGTTAAAATGTGAACTAAATGTGGTCAATTTTCCAGTCTAAAGATGATTTCTTAAATAAAACTTAATAGCTAAAGAAGGTTCTATTTCGATTGAAAGTTTATTAATTTCTTTTTGTATGTTTGTCGTTTACGGGTCGATTTCCAAAATTCATTCGAAATATGAAATGGTATAAATTTCCAAAATGGTTTTGAGCGTATAGGTGTTTTATAAAAAACTTGGATTAAATTAAGTCCGTTTTTCGCCTGAAAAAGTTACTATAGTTGGTATAGAATACTCGTGAAATAACAAAACTACAAAAATATATCCTTCGTAATTAGATATTTTTTCAAATGTGTCTAATAACATTTTTTTAATAATTTGTAGAAATTGTGTGTGTTAAACCAATATTAAAAGTTTAGAAAAAATTGTTGAAAGGAATTCTTTGAACTGAACCATTGTTTAATTAAACACGGAGTGTATTCCACCCTTGGTTTCCATTTAATATTTTATTTATGTACTGCATTTCTCGCTGACGTTGATGGCTGTAAGTTGTGATGTCTCCATTGTTTAATTAATGGTTCATTTAACGATCAATATTTTCCTGCCAGTCAAGAACATCTGTTTACACGTTTTTTGTTTCATATAATGTTTTCATATAATATAGACAGCTTTTGGAGGCTTTGTTTTATATTATGCACAAGATAATTCCAACATGATGGAGAGTCAATAATAAATAATGTTTACCAGACCGCACTATTTTCTGTACCCAAATCACATTCTTGGTGATTTAACTCTGAAAGTAACAGAAAGTAAAGTAAAGTATTAGCCTGTAATGTCCCACTACTGGAAAGAGGCCTCTCATCTCTCTTCAGTGAGATATCATTACAGTGAGTAATGAACAGCCTTAGTAAAAAGTGTATGGTCATTATTTTGGCAAGAGAAAAAAATAACAATGCATTAATTATGTTTACATTATATGCATTATAAACAATCAGAGGAAGATGAACCGGGAAATAAAAAAAAACCGTTTTTAATGCATTTTTTTTCTTAAACTTCAGAGCTCTATTTGATGCAGTTCCTTCCACTGTTATCCTCTGCAGCTATTACTACGAGAAGACTACGGTACGACATTTGTTCTCTCCTTCAGTTGGTCTACATATTTCCTTCGAGATCTTCCTTTTCCTCCTCCTGCTTCTTAGTGGCATTTGAATGAAGATAACTTTATTAACTCACAAGGAATCGATGAAGATTCGAGATCGAGGAAGATAAAGACAGTTTTATTAGAATGGAATAGCGAAGTACTTCTGTTCACTGAGGTATAAATAAAAGACCAAGGCCAATTAATAAAACATTTCTATATTCTAAAGAAATATTTTACAAAACTTATCTACCCACAAATGTCTAAAAACCTAAGATATGAACAGAGAAAACAAATGAAGCAATTATGATAATGAATACAAAATTATTGCAATGGCTAATGGCACAGTGAATACATAAACGTGCTTACAAACAAAATGCTGTATAAATAACTTGACAAATGAATGCAATGCGGAAACTCAGACATACATTATTAAGTAAAGAATGTACTTATATGTATAGTATAACCCTGCCATAGATTTGATTCCGAAACTAGTGCTGTAATGCAATTCTTCTAAATTAAATGGCAAGACAACAGAAAATTAAATTCTAGTATTCGTGCAGTCTATCATAAAACCCATTAAAGTAATTTCAAACTAATAATTTTAGCTTCTAAATTTAAATTAATTATGTTTAAAGAAATTCAGTATATTCAAAATAGAACCGAAGAAAAAAGTCAAATTATTCTTTAACTTAAAACATAGCTACTACTCAAACCTTTCAAATGTCTGTAGGAGAGTCAAGCAATGCCAGCCTGTTAAAGAAAGCCCGCACTAGTCGCAGAATAAACGAGGACCTTATATATTAATTTAGATTTTCAAGTCAGTTCTTTATTGAACATACTGAGTTTAAGATCATCGTTCTGGTAACCATCCGGCACTCGGCGCGCCGTTTGACACGCAACCAGATTCTGCATAAGGTTAATTATATATGCAATTCCATAGAAATAACGCGCGATATGTTCGGACGCCGGATTAAATGAGCGATGACGTTAATTATGTAGGTGTAATTAAACTGTTCTGTAGAATATTCCGTATTCGTTGTGGTCTGGGCGGTGGAGGTGTCCTCGGATGCCTTGGTGGGAGTGGTGCTGGGGCTGGCTGTGGTGGTGGGCGGGGCCGTGGTACTCAGTGTTCTCCACTACCTTTTTCTTGGGCACGTAGGGGTTTTTCTCAGGATCAGCATTTAACCTAATGAAAGTAATTCGTTGTGAGAAAGAAATAAAGATCGAGTAGGTTAGTGACCAACCTAGTGTCACAATTATTAGACCGCCTAAAGGCTTCCGACCCGGTTTTTGATATAGTTATTTCATTTTCATTTCTATGAAAAAAAAAATTTGACAGTAATGTCAAAATGAACCACAGTTCAGTGAGCTAACTACACATGATTTGCGCTTGGTCCGAATTCAAAACGATCCTAAACCTATACTTTATGTCATATAATCTTTTGACCCACCTGCTCGTGCGCCAGTCGGATTTAAATATCAGTTTTTCGAATTCAGATTTAAAAAAAAACAAACCGATATCCGAGGTCCAGCTGAATTTTTTAATATCTACTAGTTAAGAAAGTAAGAAAGAATTAGTCTGTAATGTTCCAATGTTGGGCAAAGGCCTCTCATCTCACTGAAGATATCAGTACAGTGAGGAGGATCCTAGCAGTACTTACTTGTAATGATCAATTGCCTGGGAGCAGTCTACGTTGTACCACCAGTCACACGCGAACTTGGCCTGGTCGAACAGCGTCCCGTTGGTGCACAGGAAGGAGGCGCCTTGGTGGCCCTCGCGCCCATCGTGACACACGTGGTAAGCCTGCGAGTGTTAAAACATATTAAGAACCTAATCACGGCATTTCATCATGGCATTTCTATCTGAGCGCTACCGTTCGGAAGGCACGTTAAATTGTCGGTCCTAGTTGTTGCAATCGTTAGACCATGTCGGAGGCCTTTGGGCGGTCTAAAAACTTCACCACCAGGGTTGACCAGGGTTGACCTACTCGAACTTACTTACATTCAAACTTTTACAATATGTACCAAGAAGTCCATGACAATCTTCAAATAGAAATTCGATACAGTACTAAATTGCTTAAAATTGTTAAGCACGTACTCAGAGACGTCAAATGCTTTTAATGCATGAAATATTACGTCAATTAGTTCAGTGTCCATTTAATGGACGTTTGAGTACGGCAGAATTCTTTCTGCACAAGAATGTAAATTATTTTCTCTGCTCATATTACTTAATCGCCTATTATTTTTGAGTTAATTATGTACCTATGTTTACTATTAGTTTCCGCGTTAATCTTCGTAATTGAAACACGATATTCTGATCAATAGTTTAATTATTATCGGTTAATTAACGTTAACATAATATTATTAAATGGAGACGTCTATATAAGTTTACTTATTCATTTTAATTCAGTAACCAATCGAGTAAAATATTTGCTTCTGCAATAGTACCGCACTCAAAGACGTCCATTAAATCGACAATTAACAAATTAATTACATTTTACATACATTACATGTCAAAATCACTAATTAATAAATCTAAGGAATCATTTGACGTCTATAAGTACGGGAATTGTTTCAATAATACTTAAGTTATTGTCAAAGTCTTAATTAAAAGTGTTTTGTTTCTTTTTGGTACAAAATGGATCAATGTGATTTCAGACAACAGAAGTAATAGAATACTTGCAATGTTTGCGATTGAAGTCAGACTAATTGCTGTAAGTACACATACGTAATTTACAAACGACAATTAACTAATTGACTTAATTATTCATACATCACATATTATCACAAATCACTTGTTTGACGTATCTGGTTACGACGCGGCACGGTAAGTGTTTATTAGAGAACGGGAACAATGGCGGGGTCCTGCATAGGTAGAATATTAGGTAAGTTCCTCTAGGTTAGTGAACCTAGAGGAACTTAACCTTTTTTTTTTTTTTTTTTTTGTTTAGCAGTGGAAATGCATTTACGCATCCCCCGCCGTCCGGGAGGTGCCAGACGGCAGGGGTATGTGGGGCTCAACCCAGTAGGCAAGCTCCCCCCGCTGCCGGGGCTCATCGCACCTACCGCAGTGACTACCCACTAAAACCACTGCTGTGCCTTCAGTGCGCTTAGTGTCGGGAACGTGGGAAACGGAGATTCGACCACCGAACCCGACAGCGCCGGGCCCCCTGGGATGGGGGCCCCCTCCTCGGCGGGTGTTAGGGGTTAACACCCCCCGGTCTTTCGTCAAGTGGCGCGCGGAAGACACCGCGCGCGCGCCACCTCGAGGCCTTTTCGCAGTGGCACACCCGCACCCCGGGGGCCACCGCAGCCTCAACTAAGGAGGTAGAAGGGCGTCCGCGTACGCCCTTCTACGCCGGCCTCCTCGGCGGCGGCGCATGGGGCAGTCGGAGACCGCCTCACGCTCGCGCTCTGCCGCCTCCTTCTGCATGAGCACGCTCTCGCAGAAGGTGGCCACCGCGGTCCAGGACTCCTCGCTTTGGACCATAGAGTGAACTACGGCCCGCAGCGAGAAGTCAAAACCGACTGCGGCGGCCATGGCCATGCGTTGGTCCGACCAAGCCGGACACACCTCCAGCGTATGTTGCGCCGAGTCTTCTTCGGCGCCGCAATGGCAACGCAGATCGGCGTCGGCTCCCTCAAAGCTATGCGACACAGGTATTTGCCGAAACAACCATGTCCCGACAAAACCTGCGTCAAGCGAAAGCTGAGTCTGCCATGCTGCCGATTGAGCCACCCGTCGAGGACATCTCTGATGGCCTCGACTGTGCGGGTGCCGTAACTCGGGCGCTCCAAACGCGCCCTCCATGCGTCAATAGCATTGACGCGAACGAGGTCCCGAAAGACTTGGACCTCGCGGAGGGCTGGATCATCTCCTTGGGAGCGGAGGTTCATGCGCCAGTGGTACACCTGCGCAAGAACCTGCGCCTCCAAGTCCCAGGGGATGGAACCTGCAAGTAGGCAGGCCGCCTCTGCGGATATGGTGCGGTACCCTCTAACTACCCCCGTCGCGATGGCGCGTTGCGCACGCAGGAGGGGTAGAGTGCTCGCTGGATGGGCGTAAGCCCAAACAGGTGCACCGTAGAGTGCCATGGACCGCACGACTCCAAGATAGAGGCGGCGGCTTGCATCCTGGGGCCCGTTGACATTGGGCATGATCCTTCTCAGGGCAGATGAGGCTTTCAAGAGCCGCGGCGCGAGGTTCGCGAAGTGCTGTCGAAAGCTCCATCTGCCGTCCAGGAGAAGACCGAGGTACTTCAGGGTGGGCGTCACTGGGATGCGCACCCCGCCAACTGTTAAATGGGCCTCACGGGGGGGTCCCCGGCGGGGCCCATGAAACAGCGTCGCCTGGGTCTTCTCGAGGGCGACGTCTAAGCCGAGTCTACGGATACGTGACACTACGTGGGCGACCGCAGCCGTGGCTACCATGCTCGCGAGCTTGTACGTCTTGCCAATGGCAATGACCAGGACGTCGTCGGCGAAGCATAGGTAGTACACCCCAGGTAGTGTCGATCCCCTCAGCACCCAGTTGAAGCCGAGGTTCCACAGGATTGGTCCTAAGACAGAACCCTGCGGAACCCCGCAGAACATGGGTCGACGCCGCTTGTCATGTCCGGTGTTGTAGGACACGAAGCGCCCGTGGAAATACTGCCTCAGGGCCTGACAGATGTACTCGGGCACTCCGTGGTAACGGAGCGCCGCGTGTATGCACTCCCAGGGCAAGGTTCCGAAGGCATTGGAGATGTCGATAGACACCGCCAATGCAACCTCGCCCCGGTCTACAGCTCCTGAGCTAATTCCCCCTTAGCTCGCTCCTTCGCCTCCGCGATGGCCCACTGCAGAGCTTGCTTGGCCAGCCTATACCCGTTCCCTAAGGAGGTCTCGACGGCTTCGTCAGTTTCCCGACTATGCCGCCGATACCGGCGTCTGTGTCGCGTGTATGCGCGGCCCGCCGCGATGCACGCAGCGCGAAGCGCCGCAATCTCGGCAGACCACCAATACACGCAACGATGGGGGCAGAAGGTAGTAACGCGGGGCATTGACGCGTCACAGACGGACGTCATCGCCGCCCCGAACCATTCCGCCTCCGCCTCAACGCACACGGGTCGGTCCGGTGCTGGATCCCACGTCGTCACCAAGAGCGCCTCCTCCAGATGATCCGGATTGAGGCGCGACAGCGACCAACGGGGACCGTCTCGCAACCTTCGAGTCGGGGGGCCGGGGTCCGAGGTATGGGTGGAGATGTCGAATCGGATACACCGATGATCGGACAACGTCTCCGCCTCCTCTAAGACCCTCCAGCCCTGAACACGGCGCGCCAGGGCGGGGCATGCGAACGTGATGTCCACTATGGATCCGCCCTGTTGCCGCACGCACGTGTTAACCGACCCTCGGTTGAGAATTTCCAGACCGCTCGAGACTGACCACTCTGCAAGGCAGTCGCCGCGGGCGTCAGTCGTCGGGGACCCCCACGCCGAGGATTTGGCGTTGAAGTCCCCAAGGACGAGCACCTGCCTTGACCGCCTGTTGCCCTCGATCATCGCCGAAAGGCCCCTCAGGAATTCCTCGAACTCGGCGAGGGGCCTGTTCGGCGAGAAGTACACTCCCACGATCAGCGAGTTACCCAGGGTAACCGCCACGCATCCCCTACCCTTTGCTACGTGATCAAAGGGAGGGGAGCCAACGGAGGGCCGGGTAACTATAGCTACCAGGCCGTCACGGTCCGCCGCCCAATGTTCCCCGTCGGGAACAAAGTACGGTTCCGCGACGACTGCTATGCCAATCAACCATTCCGCCATGCTCTGGGACAGGAGGTCCTGAGCGCGGGCGGAATGGTTGACATTGCATTGCAGGAGTCGGATAGTGGTGTGATCCATTATCCGACTCTACTGGTAGCCGCTTGACCGATGGCTTCCGAAGAAGCCCGGGGGTGCACGTTGAGGGCAACTGATGGTTGTGGGCCCTTACGTCGTTGTCTTGTCCGTTTTTTGGCGGCGGCAACGCACGCTCTGCACCCCACTCTGTGCGACGCCGGCAAATTAGCGGCTGCGCACAGGCTGCAGTGGGGATCCGCTGAGCAGGTCGCCGACTTATGCCCTTCTTGTCCGCATCGGTAGCATAATGCGCTCCGATCCACGTCGGAGTCGCATTTGCCGCACACGTGCCCCAGCTCCAGGCAGCGGAAACAGGTGAGCGGGCGGGGTTCCAACAAGGTTACCCTCGCCGGAATCCACCCCACCATAACGGTCCGCTGCTGGGCCAAGGCTCTCGCTGCCGTTGTTGGGCACCGCATCCAGAGGGTGTACCCTCTCCGGCCACCGCCACGAGTCTCGCGGCGGATCTCGCCGATCCGGAGGGCCTCCCGGGAGCACCCAGTGGTGGTAACGACGGCGGCCGCGACCTCCTCTACCGAGAGGAACTTAACCTAGAGGAACTTACCTAACCTTAACTTAACTACCCTAGTGTTTTTAGACCATCTCAAGGCCTCCGATATGGCCTAACGATTGAAACGGGACCGACAATTTAACGTGCCCTCCCAAGCTCGGTAGCGCTCAAATAGAAATGCGTATCGGCCACCCATCCAAGGAGCTGCACGTTCCTTAACAATAGCAATGCATTAACATCGCTTAGCTTAACTACGCCGCGAGTGCTACAGTTTGAACATGACGAAAGATAAAGATATAATATACTAGCAGCGGCCGGCGGTTTTACCCGCATTGTGCCGTTTCCAGAAAAATAGAAAAATATCTATTACAAAAAGAATTATTCAAATCGACTCAGTAGTTTCTGAGATGAGCCCTTACAAACAAACAAAGTTAGAAACTTTATAATATTAGTATAGAAGTATAGATAATACCTGACAGCCCGTCTCCACATTGGCGTACATTCCCGGGTGCACGGGCACGTGTGCGCACGAGAACCGGGTGTCCGGCACCTCGTGGTAGATGGGGTAGTCCACCCCGGGCTCGCCGGGCACGTTCCTCAGGTCCTGGGGCTTCTCGTGCTCTCGCAACGGCTTCTGGTTATACGGACGCTCGTAATATATCTCTTTCTCGTATTGGAAACTGGGCTCGTACCGCTGAGTAAACAAAAAAGTAGGATTAGCACGTAATATCTTAGGCAGCCTCGGGCTGTGCGGGCTGCCTTGCCTAGAGGCAGAAATTTCCTCTAGTTGTTGGACAGTAAATAAATGAACACTCCGAGATGTCGAATCGATACTAGCATTAATTATATATTTTTTACTTTGGTCAGTTAGATGTCAATTATATTGACCGAATTTACAAGTTCCAAGCCGGCTAGGTAAGAAGAATACTATCTACACACAAATGTAGTTTTTTATTGTTTCCTTGGAATTCTCTATTTCGCAACGTAGGTATAACATGTCTCAATCGTAACAAGCATCTAATATAAAATGAAACGCAATGTAAAAATCCAATAATGCAAGAGGCAAATTCCAATCCATTTATAAATTGATATGAGAACAAAAATAATGCTCTTTGCCCGGATTAGGTATGTCTATGCAAGAGAACAAATACACTGAAATAATAGACTTTATTAAATTCTGTTAAATTGAACAAATCCGAACCAATCGTTCTGTTTTATGAGTACAGCTAGTACATCATGTAATATAAGTATGTCGGAGATGGACGTTTTGACGGCGCCTAACCTCATCGGATGAAAACAACACGTGCAACGGTTAACCCCACCACTTCGATCCTATATAAGGCGATGTGAACAGAAACACGTCTCACTCGTTCGACGTCGGTTGCCCGGTGCACACGTTATGATTGTTATGAAATAAACCAGTGTATAAAAGATTAAGCTGACAGCAGAGTTTCTTGCCCATTCTTCTCTGCTGATGCTTTTCCGAATGGGTGGTAAATTCAAACCTGAATAAAGAAAGTTGACTTTGACTGATTTGGTGTTTTCAATATAATGGCGGACGCCATTCCGACATCAGAAGTGGGATCAAGATCGCTATTGCCCACCGAGCGTCCAGCAGAGAATGATCAAGATCGCTATTGCCCACCGAGCGTCCAGCAGAGAATGATCAAGATCGCTATTGCCCACCGAGCGTCCAGCAGAGAATGATAAAGATCGCTATTTTGCCCACTGAGCCACCAGTAGAGAATGTTTGAATTGGTCAATGATTTGGTAATAAAACTTGGAATGTTCTGTTCAATGCTGGTAATTATTGTGAGCATTGATGAACCTCGTCCAGGGAAGAACGTGGTTCTCTTCTCAATCCTGTTACCTGAGGAATGTGAGGGATTGCGGTATTCCAAATTATTCAAGAATCTATCACGACAAATTCACATTGGATGTTAAATCGGTGATGTATTGCGGTAATGATTGGTTTGTTGGGAAATATCCGGTGAGCTATTTTGTGATATTTGAGTCAGTTAACATTGAGTTTTGTAGTGAATCTTCGTACCACTTGATAAAGTAGAAAGCTTATTGAAAGTATTTTGGATGTTTATCCCGTTGTAAAATATGAGAGTATGAGTAAGGGTTTCATGTGACTATGTGACTTATTGAGTTCAATGTTCGAACTCGGCGATGGTCGTGGTCTGGATTGACCGTACTGTGGAGTGGTCTGCTGAGACCGCGTGTTGTTGAGCAATGTGATTGCTGGTCGGCTGGTTGCCGTGACTAGACAAGCTTAATGTTACTTACTCATGGCTCATATTGTAATGTGCATTTGAGATTAATAGTCTATTGAAGTTAAAGTTGAAAATGACGTGGTACCTAGTATTCATGTGTTACATAGCATTGAAGATTCCCGATTGATAATAATTGTAATTAACTTTTGATTAAAATCAAGAATTTAAGGAAGAACAAGCTTCTTAATAGTCAGGTTGACCGAGCGAGTGCAAATTACTGTGGCCGCGAGGTTTAGAGGAAAACGAGTACACAAAATAGTGTCATTGACTGGTATAGGAAAATGCCTGAAGGGCAAGTACCCATTGGTAGTAATTCTGAGCCTTGTGATGATGAACTGTAGTCACTTTTGACTGTGTGGTAACTAGTTGTGCGTGTCCTCTTGAGTCTGGGTGGTCACGGGGATGATCACGGGTGGCCACTGGGATGATCACGAGAGTGGCTGATCACAGGGATGATCAGGGTTATGGGTGATCACTGGGATGATCACAGCCAGTCACAGGGATGACTGCGTATTAGGGCTACGGGGATAGCCGGACAATAGAGACACACACACTTGACCTTTACTTTGATTTGAGATTAATTTGATTTTTAATGGGTACTTGTGCCTGACGATGTTCTAGTATTATGTTGAGATAAGCAATGTGATTATGAATATTGAGGTAGTTAATTTGTTCATTGGAAAAGAATAATAGTTTGAGCTTTACTAAGTCTTTCGTTGAAGTAGTTATTTAGGTCAGGAGTGAGCGAACGATGGTGATCGTTACACGTTGAAAAGCTTTGAACTCTAAACGTACTTACAAGTATGCACATGATCGCGTTAGGAAGATGCCTGTGGGGCGGGTAACAGCTGACTCAGACGAAGGTGGAGACAGTGAGGTTGATTAAGTTATTGATTGTTACTGGGTTTTTATGTCGGTGGGTCAGTCTGAGACCGCACCAGGGTGCCGTAGCTGTAGCCCGTTAGAAATCGGTGTCTACTACTTGTAGTAGTCCGTGGGTAGGCAGTAGGCGGTAGCCCTGGGTAGTGTGGTCGGGTCTTGCCTGGTAGCGAAGACCGTAGAGTCATGGGACGACTCGGCATTCCGAAATGGAAGTGCATAAAGGGCAAATGCGTTTGCTAAATCTTGTGTTGTGACCACGAACGAAGACTCAGTAGTAAATCAATTGTGATTAAATTGTTAATTGTGTGTGAATAATGAACCAGAGTCTGTCACTGTTACTGGCCTCAGGGTTTTGGTAGATGAGACGTTATCATAATTTACTTTGTGATTTCTTACGCTATTTGATCATATTATTAATCTGAATTTGAGTTGTTAGTAATCATGAGTAAGGTCCTTTAATTAATAAATTGAGAGCCAATGAAGGCTAGATCCCCAAGATTGGCCATGAATAAGAGGTATGGCCGAGCGGAATTGTTCTCTCGTGATTTTTGGTTGCAGATTAACACACGAGGACGTGTGCTAGCAGGATGGCCGTGTCGGAGATGGACGTTTTGACGGCGCCTAACCTCATCGGATGAAAACAACACGTGCAACGGTTAACCCCACCACTTCGATCCTATATAAGGCGATGTGAACAGAAACACGTCTCACTCGTTCGACGTCGGTTGCCCGGTGCACACGTTATGATTGTTATGAAATAAACCAGTGTATAAAAGATTAAGCTGACAGCAGAGTTTCTTGCCCATTCTTCTCTGCTGATGCTTTTCCGAATGGGTGGTAAATTCAAACCTGAATAAAGAAAGTTGACTTTGACTGATTTGGTGTTTTCAATATAATGGCGGACGCCATTCCGACAAGTATATTTATTTCATGTAACAGATCATTATAGAAATAAAAGAGTCATTATTCATTCAATGTAAACTGACCTTGACTCTTAAGACAAGTTAAAAATTACATAATCACTTATGTAAACCGCACAAAGATCACTATAACAGTGCAGTAATTGAGGTCAGACGTAATAACGAAAGTGAGTGTAGTTGAGAAATGTATGGCTTTAATGTGAACTATACACATACTATTATAAACTACCAGTGCACCGCGGTTGTACTGTTTTCTGGGCAAGTTTTAGCACAAAAAACAAGTGACAATGTCTTTATTTTTGTTTTATCTAAGGGCAGTTTCAGACTCGGTTCTTTTGTGCTCATTCTTTCATTCCCGTTTATCTAAGGGCTTACGCTTGGGTTTGCGCATGTGCTTATTCACTCCTACCGGTAGTGGAGGTCTCACAGATTGCGCTTAAGCCTTGTTCGCACTATGCTAGTATTTTAGTCGAGTAGCTTTGCCCAACTTTGAGTAAACCTGAGCATATGTACTCATAAGTAAACACAGGTATTTAACGTATTCAATTTTGCTCAGGCATACTCTTACATGCTTTACTGAAACACTCACATGCTCGAATAAATCGACAGGTATAATCTAACGCGTACCTTAAAAGTAACATGTTCGTTAAATACCTCTTGTTTCATATGGTATGAATAAAAGGTACATGAATCCTGCGCAACAGTAACTAGTTGGCCGTGACTAGGTGGCCAGTGATCCCCTCTCACTCACTGGGACATACTTTAGCTATTAAGTACAAACTTGATAGGGATTTCGCAATTTCCACGTTGACACTAAATAACTACCTACCTGTACAGTTCCGAACAAATTTGTAAATACCTATCGAGGTAACAAAATCAATCTCGTTATATTGGTATATTTAGCGAGCGAAAAGCTTTTTTCTTTCTGTGGATGCTTTGTTATGACGTTTTTTTTTGCAAATTTGACTGCAAATTCATTACACTATATTTGTATATACTGATTTAATAAGACATTGCCATTAAATATTTAAAATCTTTGGTATAACTCTGACTGGCAAATTTAGAGATGAGCGTCAGACATACAAACTCCATAGCTTTATTATGGCATAGACACATTTTAATAAAGACCCCGTATATTTTTATAAGTCACAATTATCAGACAAACACCAAGATCAAATCACACAAACATTTAAATGATTAAAACACCAAAATTGATTGATGAATAAAAAACATTTCGCCTCAACTTGAGGTGTGAATTTGTAAACTAACTTCGGAATACCAATCTTGTTTTGGGGCAAGTCCCAAACAATTTTCGCTCTTCGACCGTTGATCAAAGAAATAAAACTGAAAAAACAGGTTTTCCTCGTCGAGAAGAGTAAATTTAACCAACAGTAATTCGCCTTTGAAGGGCCCAAGGGAAACTCTGCGTAAAGGAAAATTGCAAAAGTTAGTGTTCCCATAAGAGGGGCCGAGTTATTGCTATTAGATATTTTAAGGTCGCCGTTAGCCCTTTATGGAATAAACTGTAGTTTTAAGCGAGTTACAATTTCAACTTTAGAATTTTAATGAATTATGAATTTGTTATTTGGTACTTGGAAAATTATGGTTCAACGAAATGGCTTGTAAACGCGATATTAAAACGCTAATACGAGTTGTGTTCGGAGAGCAGTGCGCAACATTACTCCGCATGTGTTTTAGTGAAGCTTAATATTTTGGAGAGAATGTTATTTATTGTATGTTGAGTAGTGTTAAACTAGAGAGTAGAGCTTAGGATTTTTCGCACTTCCCTCTTCTTTATTTATATATTTTAACTTTTAAGTGATTGCTAGTTAACTTAATATTGTTACATATATGATTATGTTGAAAATAAAGTAAAGTTAGCTCGTAGTGTCCCACGGTTAGACAAAGGCCTCTCATCTCAGTGAGGATATCAACACACAGGGTGGAGTAGGATTAAGTGTAACCAAACGTTATAAATTATTTAGGGGGATTGAGGGGATTAACGCCCGTACTCGGAGACGTCAAATGCTGCGTGTGATTTTGACATTTTATGAAAAATAACGTCGATTAGTTAAGTGTCGACTCAATGGACGTCTCTGAGTGCGGCAGTGTGTAAATTCGTATTCCCTAGTTAGCATGTAACTTGGCGCCGTGGTGTTCACGGGCCAATTGCCTGATTACCGCAGTCACCTGACCGGCTACACAAACAGGCTGCCAACAACAGTCGTGTTTGCTTGTTTACAGGCCACGAGAGAATCTTGTGTGTGCGACATTGTGGCGCGAAAACGGTTCTAGATTATTGATGACAATAGTTGGCAGTATTTGTGGTTTGAAAGTAATTTGCACTGTTTATTTCATTGGGTCTTACTGACTGTGTAATTTGTATAGGAATATTTATTTAATTTTAATTGAGTAAACAACTTAGTATAAACTAATTATACTCGTATCTATCTCTAAATATGTTTTATGACAAAAATTTTGTTTTCTAATATATTGGCGAGATTTCGTTTTTAGGATGTCTAACACATTGACGAAATTTTGCTAAAACTTGTGTTTTCTGAAAACAACCGAAAGGACCCTCAAAAGTCCTCAAAATTATAGAGAAAGCTTTTGAGGACTATAAAGCTTTCTCAGTCATCTGCAACTACTAACCACGAATTAATTAAGACTCTAAACCTATAAAAAATCATGGAGTTTGAATTCGGAACACCAGATTTACAATAACAATAATCAAAGTTACCTGTAAGTAAGCCGCGTCAGACACCAGCCCACAGAGCAGCGCGCTGGTCAACGCGCCCAACACCGCTTTACCCATGTCCCCACACATGGTTACAATCAGTTAACAGACTACAAACAAGCTACGAAGACAAATTTTAGCACAACACTGCCGACCGCTTGGAACACGGAGTGAACGCGGTCCCCACTAGGCAGCGTTGTGTAACTACCACTAGAAGGGAAGCCGACAGATTGTATTTCAATTAAAATCTTATACATTTCACAACATAATTCTAATGTTCCTGTTCTAAATAATCATTTTAGTTTGAATTGTTCATGTGTTAATTTGGTTGTAATATTCGCTTTGTCACTACAAAGCATCTAATCAACTTCAAAAAAGAATCACTATTATTTTGTTGAAGTTGGTTAGATACTCACTCATTAAACTGAATGAAACGGGTCTGTATCGCGTTAGATAATCGGATAATGAGTGCAAATCGAGTGGGTTTAAAAAGTATGTTGGTTAGATACTGTTTCAGAAATGAATACGGACACACTGGACTTCAATGGACTTAAGTCTATAAATAAGAAAATAATACGTTTATTTACAAGTTCTGTTAGTAATTGAAATTGGAACATTGCCGCACTGTAATAAGTTATTAAAAAAGTTTCAGCTGCAATCTTGGGAAGTATCCTATGATAGCGTTCAAACAGCCAAGTCTTTTCTAGAAGAATTTCAAATTTGTTAGGTGCATAGTTAGCGTAGTTGCACGTAACTTCTTTTCTATGTTGTTCACAATTTACATATGTTTGTGAGCACCGCAGTGCCGCAGTAAAACAAAACAATGGCGACATTCCACATTAAAATGGTACCCATTCGTTTCAATATAAGCAAGCTAAGCTGGTAAGAGCAAAACGGGAACGGCAGATAGTAAAACCTTCATATTCAAGGAGCGAAGTATTCAAAATAAATTACTTAAAAATACCTACTTACTTAAAAAATATAAATAATCTATTAATTCGGCTTTTAACACTATTACTGCCGCACTCGCAGACGTCCATTAAACGACACTTAACTTACCGACGTAATTTTTTATACATTAAATGTCAAAATCCGTAATTAATATTCTACTAAGGAATCATTTGACGTCTTTGAGAGCATTAAACTTGAATGTAAATAGAATGATCGTTGCCTCAGGAAGGTGGACTCACTTTGGAGCCTAGGGAGTTGAAGGCATCGACACCATGTTGAATACGATTCAACCTCCTCTGAACTGCGATTAATATTTAAGTACACACCATAATTAGAGCTTAATCCGTCAAGCCGTTAGTTGAGTATTCGAGCTGCGATAAAAGAGTTAATTATATCATCATATATGTTTGATAATTCGTTTTCTATTAAACTCATCAAATTGGTCATCTCGTCAAATTCGTCATCTCGCCAAATTCAACATCTCGTCAAATTCGCCATCTCGTCAACTCACTACTCGTCATTTTGCTCAACCTTAACGATGACACGTTGAACTTAAAGCAACCGGGAATGACGACTCTACTTTAGTAGCAAATCTAAAAAATATATTAGAAAGATATATTAGCAAAACCGCGCCACGATCGCTTCAAGTGACTCAACTTCTAAGGCCATGTCCATATGGTGGTTGACATACGGTGAATGTAGGTTAGACCATATCCAGCTGTCAATGACCTTACGAGTCATTCGAGACCCTTCCACTATCGCCTCGTGTCTCGGACTCGATCACCTTCGCTACTCGTTTTCGCCGGCGGCTGCGTTTGCGCAACATACCGCTCGTTGTTGCCGATTGCTGAAATATCCTGCCCAGAATACTTACCGTGGAATGTTGGTTAGAAAAGTTTTTAATGATTTTTTTTCTTTTTTCCATTTTTTATTTATGTTTTGTTAGTATTCTGAAAGCAGGTGTTTCAATAGGGTTAGAAAACCGTTTGTTAATATTTTAGACTTTGGATATTTTTTGGGCAGTTTCCAACTTATATGGTACTTATCCAACTATATAGCGAGTTTGTCATAAGTCTTTTTCTACTAATCCTTCTATTATTATAGATGCGAAGGTTTGTGAGGATGGATGTATGTATGGATGTTACACTTTCATGAAAAAACTACAGGACGGATTTGGATGAAACAGCAGTAATATAGGTTATACATCAGAATAACACATGGTATGCATTGTATCCCTAAATTCCCGCGGGAAAGGGTACAACGCGGGTAACACCGCGAGGCACAGCTAATACGTTTTAAAATCTTTCAAAATGAAAATGTACTTGAAAATACATAATTAAGTTTCCCCTATTTAAATATGTCTTTAATAAATATTTTAAAAACTATTTTAAAATAATTTACAACATTCCGAAAATCCAATTTAATTTTTCAATTTCGGTTTTTCGGCGATGTATCGGCGTTGTAAAATTTTATCGCTTTTGGTATAAATATTTAATGGTGAGATTATGAGAATGCAATTTTAATTAATGCATAAAATGTTGAGGTGTAAAACTTTTAAAAAAATGCGTTACCGGTATACGCTCTTCAAATAACTGTATTTTATATTATTTGGTTTACTCGTAGCATAATATTATATTATTATATAAGAAAAACCGAGATTGTAGTTTGTAAAAATAGGTAGATGCTTTATTAAAAAAAAAGGAACAGACAATCTCTAATCTGAATCAATAAAATTCTGGGTAAACCCATGCAGAGTAGCTGTATCATAAATATGTGTTTGTTTTCAACGTTGTCATTAAGTGCACGATTGTACAGTTTCCGAATGACCGGAACCGCAGTTAGCTCGCATGAAACCCGTGCTCGTATGTAATTACGTGTGTTAATACCGCACGGAAAAAAACGAAGAATCATTTCGAGTCGATGGCCATATTATGTCCGTTATGAAGAAATTAACAGCACAAAGTCATAACAAATAGTCGAGAATAGCAAATACCAGGAACAAAGATTCCGATTCAAAGATTGCATCACCGACATTTACGGCACATAAAATGCATAACAATACATAATCCGCATATAATCACTGATTGTTTACGAAACTTTCCATTTTCACGGTTAGTTAATGTGTTACAGATTACTTCATAGTGTCTAATAGATTACGCTCGGTTAATGACGTTCATATGCAGTGTTGGTTTATTGCCTAGTTATTAACTAGGTACATACACATAAATTGATTTCTGTACTAGGTAATTATGGATACCGATTTCACTACTGAAAATTAATACTCGGTAGGCTTCTTACGTAAACATAATTTAAAGCCGACGATTATAAATGATTGGTCTGATCTGATGTTAAAAATATATTTGAATTTTGAATATGAATTTTGCGAATATTTATTTTATATTTATTTTTTTATTAAGTATATTCGGATAATTTGTAATAATGATAATATTCTATTCTACGAAATATTTATATTTTATTCGTGATTATGACGTAATGTTATTACAATTTTTGCTTGGGCAGCCATTTCGGAGTAAAAGCAAGCTAAATACTCATTTTGATCTCTTAATAATTGTAATAAGAATCGTTGCCTAAACCGTTGCATCCGATCGATGATACAAGGCATTCAAATGTAATAATTCGGAAATTCTAGGAGATGCAGAATAAGTGACAGGTAGTAGTAATAGTAGGTATAAATAAACATGTGAATGATTTGCACTCGTTTTTAACCCCGATACCGAAATGATGTATTAAAGTTTGATGTCGATGTCAGTAGCGCCTTGACTCTTAAACGGATGGACCGATATTGATGCGGGTTTTTCATTTGAAAGCCTTGCTATTTTTGGTAAACATCTGTGCAGCCTTTTTTGCACGGGTTTTTTAAATTTTATTTCAATATTTTTATACTGGTTTCTTAAGTTTCAGCGAACACCTAATAATAAACAATTAATAATATTTTTTAAAATTATTTATTTGACTTATATATATTTGTAGCTTTTTGTTTTTTGTATTCTTACTACACAGTCGTGAATCTAGTATGCTCAAGTTCATATGTCTGAGAAAATAGAATATTTTACCTGTATGAACTTGTATGATGTATGTCATTGTTAAATATCTACTAGACAAGTGTCTTGAAGTCAAAGACCTGAAAATTGTTGCGAAAGTATCTGCAGTATTATGAACTCCAGACCTCCGTCAGACTTGATCTTGTGTCACTTGTACACTGCAGGACATATTATTAGGATCGCCACTTATTGTTCTCGCGGGTTTATATTAAAAGAATCCCTATTTCCTGTTTCGTTTGCGATTTGGTTACGACTAGAGAACCGTTGTATTAGCTAATTCTATTTGCCGGTAACTGTCGAAGGAAAAATAGTCTTATGAAAGAAAAACGGGGTTTTTGACCCGGGAATAGAGTCAACGCGAGCTAAGCCGCCTGGCCGCTAAGTTAGTATAAAAAATAAACTTACCAAAGATTATTCTGAACTGAACATGTCTGTCATTCAGTGAACTTGTTAATTAAATATATTTAGGTACTAAATGAAATTAAGAATGTTTGTGAAATTCGCCCTTTCTATAAAAAAAAATCACGTCAATTAGTTAATTGTCCATTTGATTGACGTCTCCGAGTTTGACTATTCGCGTGAAATGTTACAAGGTGTAATGTTATCGCAATAGCGTCTTGCATGGCGACATTTATACGCAAGTATTGATTGGTGTTTATGTCACCGGTGACGTACTTCCCAACCGTTGTGACTATTAAATATGGAGACACTGCCTATGTAATCAACTCCACCAAGGTATTAATTAATCATTAGTTATCGAATGTAAACGGTATTCAGTTACTTAAATAACAGGATATTTCGGAGGACGAAACGTTATAACTGACATACTAATTGTTGGTAAGTGTTAGATCGGGGTGCAACTAGGTATCATTGTTAAATTAAGTACATGAATCGATATTGTTACGGTGTACTGGTATACAATTAAACGCTATATCTATCTATACCAATATAATAAAACTGAAGTTTGTTGTTTGATTTTTGTTTATTTGTTTGAACGCACTAATCTCAGAAACTACCAATCTGATTCGAATAATTATTTTTTTAATGCATAGCTACATTCAACGGAAAGGTTATAAGCTTTTTTCATCCGAAACCTCCCACGGGAACGGGTACAACGTGCACTAAACCACGGGGCGCTAGCCTCATATAATCGGGTCAATGAAACGCAGCTGTATTTTGATAGTTACATAACAATGGCTTGTTATTAAGTATACAAAATGTATTTAAAAATAAGACTTAAGTTGTGCCTATGAAAGCGAACTCCAGTGTACGAAGGCTTGAGAGATTATTGCATAAGTTTACTTTTGGCTTGTCACTGACACCCGAACTTTGAAATTATATACGTGTACTCAATAATTGTTAAATTTATTACAAAATAACCGGTGGATTTATTACAATTAATTTTTTTTGGCAAAATGTATTTTATTTATACTTATTTATTTGTACTATCTATGGTAAAAACACTTAAACTTTCAATTGTGACTATGTCGGAGGCCATTATGCGGTCTAAAAACTCCTACACTAGGTTTGGCAACTAACCTACTCGAACTTATTTACATGTCTTCCAATCTGTTCGTTGTCATGACCAATACAGTACGAGGTTTACTGAGCTAAGAAATAAACCTATTTTAGATTACGTGAGATTTAAATTACATTTCTCGCAAGACTACGATTTGATATTTATTGCTACGAGTATAAATGTCATTTTATAAATTCAACTGCTTCTATTAAATTTATTTTCCGGCAGCCTTTAGGTACTGAAACAACAAAAAAAGTTTAATAAGTCACAAAGTTTATCAAGTTCAGCTTCAGACTTATTTGTCTTTGAAATTAAATAACTTATGTTTGTTTATGAAAAATTGAGTTTTGTTTGGCTCTCTCCTTTGTACATGTTTTTTGTTTGTAATAAACTCTCCATAGAGGCCAGTTTATTATGTAAACATAATTAAAGAAGTAAAAAGAAAGTGAAGTTAAATTCAATTGATTTAGAAGAACTAAACAAAAACATATTTTAAGACTCCTGTTTTAAGTTCTAATTACATTAAACTTATATAAATTGTTTTCAGTGTAATATTCTCCAGGGAAGATAACTAATTAAGTACGTAAGGTTTCCCATATGTAAGGGAATCTCTTATACTACATAAAATACAATTAATATTATATACTTCCGGCGCCTCGCGGTTTTACCAGCGTTACAGCCGTTCCCGTTGAAATTTCGGGATAAAAAATAGCCCATATCCTTCATCTTGAATGTAGCTATTCACAAAAATAATTATTAGAATACAACTGGTAGTTCCTGAGATAAGCGCGTTCAAACTAACGAATTCTTCAGCTTTATTATATTCGTATAGATTTACGAAATTATTATGTTTAGAATTATATGTTTGGGGGGTTTGGACCACGGACAAGGAGAGCTGGAAGCGTTTGGGGGAGACCTTTGCCCAGCAGTGGGACGATATAGGTTTTGAAAAATATATATATAAGCGAATAGGAAAGAACATAACAGAATGTCAGAAAATTACTAACCAAACAAATTGCTTCATATAGAGTGACTTCGACAATGCACGTACATCATTGTACTTGGCATAACTCACACTAGTGCCCGAATAGACTAAGTTTGAATACCAATACCCTAGTTGAATAGTTAGTAACGATATCCATGGAACAGGAAGTTGCTCAAGTTGCACACCGGACTAGTATGAAAACTACCACAAATTCGGTCATGGCTAAGATGGAAGCATATTACGTTAGCATCCAAGTGAAGTAAAGGCCCGTTTATACCTACAGTCACGTTGCGTGTCAGACACGGACGGATATAGTTTATTTACATCTTACGAGAAAGGGACAGGCTGGACTGGTAGACATAGAGAGACGCGTCGACGTCATCGTAGGGGTTAGACATGGCCGCTAATTTTTTCCGACTTCATTGATAGCTAATGTGCTGTTTGATATTCTATTGATAATACCCGGCAAGTAGTCACAGACACTCAAAGACAACTACCGCAAAAAAAAAAATGTTCCGCGAAGACAGCCCGGGAACGGCCCAAGTCTTTCAGTATCTGCACGCGGCGGTTATCGATATCTATACTAATATAATAAGACTGAATAATTTGATTGTTTTTATTTTTTTTGTTTAATCTCGCTAATTCAGAAACTATCAACCCGATTTGAATAATTCTTTTCGTAATTAATAACCACATTCAATGGAAAGGTTATAGGCTAGTTTTTATCCCGAAGTTTCCACGGAAACGGGCACAACGCGGGTAAACCTCGGGCTGCTGCTAGTGATAGATATAATTATGTTTATGTATATTATACAGGATTATTTGCACAGCACTTTACGCGCCTGACACGCACTTTTATCTGACTAAACGGTTCTTAAGTTCACTAACCTTTTGTTTTGTGCTGCATTATTTAGATGAGATCTCTGTAAGCTTAAGTTCGTGATGGTTCTTTAGTCAAAGAGGACTATGCACATGTTGAATTGGATCAGAATACTTAACTCACCGTAGTTCGAATATAAATAGCCGTATTTATGTTTATACTAACTGTTGCATAGAAAAATTAAGTATGAAAAGGAAAGGAAATCTTCCTGGTCAATGTGGCTATCATACAAATATTTATTAATCCTAGTTTCAACTTTTAGTGTGTGAATATTTCAATCAAATTACAATAGATTTCAATTAGCTTCGTTTAAAAGTTACGATGGGAAAGACAGACACGCCAAACTTATAATACCCTTCAATTCAATTGTAAGTTATTAATCAATCTGGGATGAGATTACATTTTTACATTACGGGCTTTACTTCATTCACTCCATGCATTCAAATATTTCGGAATAAAGTTATATTTGAAAGGAATATCTTCGCAAATATATGTAAATATGACAGGTTTATCACATCACAATATATTATAATCAATCAAATCACATCCTCGCGTACATTTTCTATTTTCGCATCTATAACAGATTACTACTGCCTTGCCAAACGACATTGAAGCCAAATACCGTAGAAATAGGCTCGAGATTAAATAATATATTTTAAACAACTTGTCATAGTGTAATTGAGTCATCTATCTTGTGCCGCGAAATAAAATTATAAGTATTTCGATTTACACAGATGTTCGGAATCGAGGCTGTTGCTAGTTGAATTACAAGATATTATGATTAATGTACCAAAAGAACGACAGACCACAAGTTTATTGAGGTAAAGTAAGATCAAGTAGATTTTTTTTTTTTTTTTTTTTTTTTTTTTTTTTTTTTTTTTTTTTTTTTTTTTTTTTTTTTTTTTTTTTTTTTTTTTTTAGCAGTGGAAATGCATTTACGCATCCCCCGCCGTCCGGGTGGTGCCAGACGGCAGGGGTATGTGGGGCTCAACCCGGTAGGCAAGCTCCCCCCGCTGCCGGGGCTCATCGCACCTACCGCAGTGACTACCCACTAAAACCACTGCTGTGCCTTCAGTGCGCTTAGTGTCGGGAACATGGGAAACGGAGATTCGACCACCGAACCCGACAGCGCCGGGCCCCCTGGGGTGGGGGCCCCCTCCTCGGGGGGTGTTAGGGGTTAACACCGCCCGGTCTTTCGTCAAGTGGCGCGCGGAAGACACCGCGCGCGCGCCACCTCGAGGCCTTTTCGCAGCGGCACACCCGCACCCCGGGGGCCACCGCAGCCTCAACTAAGGAGGTAGAAGGGCGTCCGCGTACGCCCTTCTACGCCGGCCTCCTCGGCGGCGGCGCATGGGGCAGTCGGAGACCGCCTCACGCTCGCGCTCTGCCGCCTCCTTCTGCATGAGCACGCTCTCGCAGAAGGTGGCCACCGCGGTCCAGGACTCCTCACTTTGGACCATAGAGTGAACTACGGCCCGCAACGAGAAGTCAAAACCGACCGCGAAGGCCATGGCCATGCGTTGGTCCGACCAAGCCGGACACACCTCCAGCGTATGTTGCGCCGAGTCTTCTTCGGCGCCGCAATGGTGGCAGATCGGCGTCGGCTCCCTCAAAGCTATGCGACACAGGTATTTGCCGAAACAACCATGTCCCGACAAAACCTGCGTCAAGCGAAAGCTGAGTCTGCCATGCTGCCGATTAAGCCACCCGTCGAGGACATCTCTGATGGCCTCGACTGTGCGGGTGCCGTAACTCGGGCGCTCCAAACGCGCCCTCCATGCGTCAATAGCATTGTCGCGAACGAGGTCCCGAAAGACTTGGACCTCGCGGAGGGCTGGATCATCTCCTTGGGAGCGGAGGTTCATGCGCCAGTGGTACACCTGCGCAAGAACCTGCGCCTCCAAGTCCCAGGGGATGGAACCTGCAAGTAGGCAGGCCGCCTCTGCGGATATGGTGCGGTACCCTCTAACTACCCCCGTCGCGATGGCGCGTTGCGCACGCAGGAGGGGTAGGGTGCTCGCTGAATGGGCGTATGCCCAAACAGGTGCACCGTAGAGTGCCATGGACCGCACGACTCCAAGATAGAGGCGGCGGCTTGCATCCTGGGGAAGATCAAGTAGATAGGCTAACCCTGGCGTTCGATCTGGTCTCCACGCGGACTAACGTTTCAAACAATCTAGACCGACAATTTAACGTGCTCTCCTGAGCACGGTGGCGCACTAGTTTATTTAAGGTAAATCGAACTACATTTTCGTTGGAATGGGTATTATGTAGCTGGTTCAGTTGGCAATATTGGCGCCATTTTTAAAATAGGAATTGATGCTTCGTATGAAATTAGTATCGACCTAGTTTTTTAAGGACAAACTACTTTATTGTTTTAATAAGTATATTGAAGTAATTTTCAAAGCTAAGTATGAAATTAGTATTTAGTTATTGAATTGTTACATCAGCCGCGTTTAACATTAACATTAATAATTTATTACGTGCAATGTATAAAAATAAATAAGTGGGTTTCACCGCACCATACTTTATAGCGACTATTATAACATTATTTAATAAGTTTATTCGCTAGCAATTTTTTCACCACCGAGATTTATAACGTTGCTAAGAAGCCTTTATAAGCCTTTCAGAATTATTTATGGTTCGTAATAAACCTCATAAACGCTTATTTTTGATATTTGAACAGTAATGGTTGTGTAGTGGTAGTTAATTCACCACAGATGTAGTTAACGGGTAGATAAATGGTTATTGTTCCGTTCATTAGTTTTTGGATTAAAAGTGGTATTTGTATGAAGAAAAGTCATGTTTCCCTTTTTACGACAGATACCAGGAAATGTGTATAAACAATACCCATTACCCACTCACTATATCAAAAACAAGTTGGGTATTACTACGTAATAAAATTATACCCAAATATGCTGTTATCCAATGAACGGAGAAAACTTTGGTAAAAGCAAGTTTTCGTGGATACCCGCGTCCGCGATTCTTCACCGGGTATTACGCGGGATATCTGAAGCAGGGGTCAATCTTTCGGGGCGCGCCCTACATTAACCCTCGACCTCAAAGGAAATGGCTCGAGATATTCGTTAATGGAACCGTTGGTTTCGAAATCAAACCTTCGGCATGCTACATCTTTGTTATTTCACGGAAAATGCCAATATTTTTTGGGGCATTAGTGATTGACACGAAATGTAATAATATAAGGTATACAGTGCCTTCTATAGTATGGAAAAATACTTTTGTCTCTCTAGAGACTTACTTTTGTCTCTAGAAAAGAAACTTTATATTCGCTTAACTACTACCAATTCAAATTGTATGATAGTCACGTGATTATGACATAATCCATCATGTAAGGTTTGATTGTAGCGAAATGTAGCGAAGCAAATGCGAACTGTCTATAGGAGTTAGAGCGAGAGGGATGGTCTGGTAGTTGTGGTGTTGTTGAGCATCAATGTCAAACTGCCAATGTGAATTTTGTCATCCGTTAGTTATTGCGTCAGTGCAACACATGTTTGCCAAAGATAACATTCTCTAAACCGATTATTTTCCTCTAGAAGTCCGGAAGTAACTTCTCGGTCGAATGACTACCTACAATGGGTACATCTGTGGGTACATCCAATGTTCGAAACAAGTCTTTCCTCATAATATTTATGTAAAAAAACTGAGTTCGTTAGTAACTTATACAATATTTACCTTCGTTTTCAATCTTCAAAGACTGCCAAAAGAATGTTAGCTCGTCAATTGTAGGTACGGGTATACTGGCATATTGATTACTATGATCAAAGGCCGTTCGCAAACATCAGGTGTCTATTTGACCATTGTAATGGGTCGATTGTCAAGGGAGGTGCACCAATTACTGGGGAGCTGAGTCAACGCCTTGTGATTAATTCACCGCAGAATCTGCCAGCAGTTTGCTAAGCTACGTAATTATTTAGGAGATGCTACGCTAGATGCTGATTGTGCTCGCAATTGGTGACTTGGCCACAGGTACCTCTTTGCAGAACTAACAAAACGTCCATTAGGGCTAGTGTAGTTCGCAGTAAACTGCAAATAACGGAGCGCAGAATCAGAAGATTGGTTAGTTTTAAATGTTAACGCCTTATTTTAAAGTAATCGTTAATGGAGATGGATAAATAATTGTTTAGTTTTTAGACAATTCCAAACTTTATCTTAAATTGTCTTTTATCAAACTCAAGCAATTTGAACATATAGTTTATCTAAAATGACGGACAATTTAGTAATTTCGTCGTTCGCAGCGGGTTGTGGTGTGCGTGCTACAATGCTAACAACGAAGTCCCGGGTTAAATTCCCGGGTCAAGACGAAATCCCGGTTGTTTCAATCGCTAGACCAAGTCAAAGGCTTTTAAATGGTCTAAAAATCTCTGACACTCGGATCGGCCACTAACCACCTGGCCAATCCTGGTGTTCGATTTCAGTCGAACTCACTTTATTTGTGAACACGCTTAATTATACGACGTCTTCTTGGAACCTGTAATAAAGTTCTTTAACTTTAAACAAACTTTCAATAAAATTCATAATAAATGAAAGCAATTAAAAACAATGTTAATGCAAAGTGTTAAATTGTTGCACAGGATAATGAATGCTCCACGTTATAGTTACAATTTTAATTGTTTGATATCCAGAAATTTACCCTATTAACAGCATTGTGGAATACCACTAATTGGGAAAATGTGTTCACTCATTTGGCGATACACAATACTTCATTATAAATTGACAAGCCCCGCCCCGCGGTCTTACCCGCGCTATAACCGTTCCCATGGAAATTTCACTACAAAAAATACTCCAATAGTTATTAATTATTACACCTTATCCTCCTCACCGTCCTTATTCGGTGAAACGAGAGGACTTCGCCCAGCTGTAGCATATAACAGACTAATATTTAACAAAGTAGTGAATCTCTCATTATGTGCTTATCGAATACAATGAAAAAAAAAAAAGGGGAAATTAGTTCCTGGCCTGTTCAAACTAGAAATAAATACATAATAGATACATAAAGACATAGAAACCTCTCCACATCCGGTAACAACCCGTTCTCCTTATCTCTTCACGTCTCGTTATAATTTAATCTTCATATTTTGAAGTTTTTCTCAGTTATCGGACTCCGATTTGTGTCGGTGCCTTTAAGAAATATCAGGAGCGCCGACACCCGATAAAAATCCAGATTCGACAGCCGACAAGTGGGAACCGGCTCGTACATACTTACGTGATGGATGAAATTTGCGATTTTGTATTACCCATATATTACGAGTGATTATTTTTATAACAACGGGTTTTTATCAAATTCGTAAAACATGTATAGAAGTGTACATATTTGCAATGTTTTCTTCTCGATTTTCATTAATTATTGCCTCCCGCTATGTGTTCTGTGTGCAAATATCAATGGAATATTCAACCGCTCGTTCGTCGTCTCGGGCTAACGAGCCAAACCTAAATAAATGCTAATAACCAGAGCAATCATGCTAATACAATATGGCGATTGGTGTGTGGTGTAAACTGTAAGCAGTCACTGTAGAGATATGACTACAAATAAAAAATGTTTATTGCCATACTAATAATCACTACATAGTATAAAACAAAGTCGCTTTCCGCAGTCTGTCTGTCTGTCTGTCCCTAAGTATGTATCTTTAAAACTACGCAACGAATTTTGATGCAGTTTTTTAAATAGATAGAGTGATTTAAAAGGAAGGTTTATAAGTATTTAGTATAGTATTAGTTTATAAGCTTATAAGTTGCGACGAGGGTGAAAAACATAATGATTATTTACAATTAACCATCCATTTTTTGTGTCTTTACAGTAATTATAACCAAAAGTATCTCCCATACAACCTCCGTTACTCTATATACTTAGCTTAATAATGTACCTGTTATCTTATGGCAAACGTTCTCCGGAATTAATACGATAGATTAGAGGAAAGCTATCGGAATGCATATTGTGTGGCGTGGGATTGGATTTAGTATTCCCCCTGCGTTTCATATACAGTCTAATCGAATCATACTGTTTATAAACACGAGATCATTTTGTATTGATTCGACTCCGTGTTTATTATATGTTGCCGGCAATATAGGATATTGAAAAAGTATTAGACTTGAATAAGTTGGATTCCCAGGTTAGATTTATAATGAACAAATAATCAAAGAATATACTACTTTAAACTTTCATAGATAACGTATACGGAGACTGGATAGCTGGATATCTACTTAAACTCTGACAGCCACACTCAGAGACGGCTATTAAATCGAAACTTAGCTAATTGACGTTATTTTTCACACGGTCCATGTCAAAGTCACTCATTAATTCTCTGCTAAGGAAGCATTGAACGTCTCTGAGTAGTGGAATGAGTTATCATATCGCCGGTTACAAAAATGTTAATTAAACAATTTTTACGCAGTAAACAGTTAACTTTTCCGTAGATAATACAATATATGTATAATTTGTTATTGTCTTAAAAGAATACTAACAATTATCGTTGAGTATCGTATTATATTTTACTTTAAACAGATTTTTTTCCATTTTTATCTGAACTTGAGTCTAAGTAGTGTTCGCTAAAACCTCAGAAACTATCAATTAAAGCTTCTTTTACGACCATTTATAAAACTTATGTAAATCTATAGAGCAATTAAAAAATCAACAGCAACTTCCTAATTAATATCGAAGTTGAGTTATGGAAGCAAAATCCAGACTAATGAACTTGTTTAAAGTTAAAAAGATAATTTCCCCAAAGTTTCTAAGAGATGAGTTTTTTTCATTAACATTACTGCCCCACTGCTGGCCAAAAGTCTCGCTCAAACAAACTCACATGTGTTGAAGTTATTAACTTAATATTTCCCACTAAAATTGTTTAACAATTGCCCTGTGACATAGATGTTCAAACTGGACATAATAATTATTGTTATAAAATTGCATTGTGAATGAAACCGGCTAAACGTGTTTGATATTATACTGTCACCGGTACTAAAATCGAACAATGCCAAAAACATTTGAATTCGTATTCCAGTTAAATATGTTTTGAAACTAATGTAGGTATTTAAAATAATATTAACTTCAAGTCATGATGACAAAATATTGTTTTTGTTGATAACAAAACCATAACATTAGCTTAAATACCTATTTAATCGTAAATAGTTCTCCTAAATGGCCTAAAAATAAAATCTAATTACTTAGATTAGATTAGATAGATCTAATTACTATAGATGCGTTAATGCACGCATGCGTGCATTAAATCGTCAATTAACCAATAAATTATTAATTAACCTGTAGTAAGAATTCCTTTTAAATCTCCAGCTGTTAAATGATATCACCCCAAGCAATACTTTTTCGAAACGTTGCTCTACAAAACGTGTTAATGAAAGTAGACTCTAATTAGATTCTCGCCCAGGCTGGGGTCGTAATTGCAACGCAGGATAGCAATTAGTCCGTTCCTTTGCCAACATCGACAGCCGCGGATACACACGAATGCAAATAAGGTTCCAATTTGCATGTAGCACGACCGCTTTCAGGCAACCAGACAACCAAAGCTTAGATAATTCTACTTCTGACGTCTGCTGGTAAAGATTACAGGGCAATTGACAGAGACTATAAGCTTTCAGGCGGTTGTTAGAGGCGGTACTTAGGGATTTGTGTGTGAGTTGATGTTTTTGATTAGTTACCGAAAAACTATTTTTAAATCCAACAAATGATCTCATAATGAGTGGTTTCCATTCCGCCAGCTCAATGGACCTAAAAATAATATATTCTGTAAGCAAATAAATGTCTCGAAATAAACTGCAAATTAACCGTTTGTAAAGGGATTTACACTAAAACAGTTTTCTCGTTTAAAGCGTATCAAGTGTCTAATCAACGGAGCTGGTAGCTACATTATTTAAATCTAAAATCATAGCGCATACTAACGAAGCAAACTTTGAATACAGATAAGAGAGGCGAAAGCCGAGGGGCAACATCGAAGAGATTCAACCCCGATGCCTCTTTAAACTAAATATACACTTTCAACGCGAAAGCAAATTTCATGCATAAAATTATTGAAGGCGTCTACACTAGACACACGACTACCTGTCAAGTAACAGCCCAATGTATAAGAGACAGCGGTTTGATACTTACCTTTATATACTCGTGTTGGGGACAACGTTGGTCGAATTATGACTATTGGGCGACCTCATGGGTGAAACAAGGCACCGGTAATTTGATACTTCAACAAACGTGTTTGGTGAACGAAGCTGCGGTAAAACAAGGGTAGCCCATTAAATCGATAAAAAGCAAATTTGATTATTGGATTTCCTATGAAAATTATTGGATAGTTACAATGTCATGGTACTTTAAGTATTTTGAGTTATTTCTGTAGTTTAAACTGTTCTGTCAAAACCAATATTGCCTATTAAAAGTAGTCAAAACCATTATTGACCAAGCTACTCAATATTGGTTGTAACAGTTCAATAGTGGTGTTGGCAGATTTTTATATTGGTTTTGCGTTCAATATATATAAGTTAATGGACAATATTTTGGTGTCATAAATGTCTGAGCTTGCAACGGGCGCTGGGACACACCCGCTGTCACGACGCGGCTTGTTGGTATTGAAATGAAGCCTCAAATTAATATGTACATATGTTTAACCAATACTGAAATCATAATTTTGGCTGCTACTATATTACTTGCACTGAAGTCAAGTTATTTAAGTACTAGCAGCACCACGCGGTTTTGCCCGCTTTCCTGTGAAAATTTCGGGACGGAAAATAGCTTATAACTTTCCCGTTTAATGTGGCTATCCATTACAAAAATAATTATTCGAGTCGGACTGGTAATTCTCGAGATTAGCCCGAACGTACAAAAATACAAGATTACAAATTTTACTTCTTTATAAAGTTAGTATTGATATTAAAAGTTGAGCATTCGAGTGCAAGTGCATGTGAGCAAGTCAAATTAAATAATAATGTGGAAGCTTTTTATTAAAATCTCCGGGAATTTATCTATTTTTGCGCAAATAATTAAGTTAATTTGACTGTGAAATGGCAGTCAAAAGGCGAAGAAGAGTCTTTGGTGAGTGTTTGTGTATACGCTTTTCTGTACTTTATGTGCATGCCTAGCTAGGATAAATATTTAGAAAAAGACAGACATGCTGCTAAAACAATATGCTAAATACAGAAAGTTTCATAGGAAACTTTGCGACGGAGCGTCAACATGGCGTTTATTTTTACAAAAAAATAAATATTTTTTTGAATTAAGAACCTTCTGGTTTTAAGTTAGTTAAAAATGCCAGAGAATTTAGCGAGCAATTGACTTAGAAATAGCTTACTTTTATAACTATATTTAGCGCATTTAGTGATTTGGACAAAAGTACGCTAGGATGCACTACAGTGGGCTGTTTTGCGTTTTAATATATGCTTCAGTGGCCAATACACCTGAAAGTTTACCTGTCATTTGATGGTTCGAACCTCAATAGCTATTCATCCAAGACAATTCCTCCGATAGTACCTACATCAAGGATATCGGATCAGTAATCACTGAGAGACACAAAGGTTAGAATTAGTGGTGTCTTTAAGCCAACACCAAAGGGTTCCTTTGTCTCTAATGAGGGTCAACTTGCCTCCAAGTTTCCTCACAAAGAGATTGCGGAAAACCTTATTCTTTTTGTTTTTGTTGATATCGCCTTTAATGATGCTTGATGTACTTAAATACGTGTTTGGCGTTATTTTGTCTGTATTTGTTCTATTTCGAGTGCCATTGTTGTCAATAACGTTTATTGTTTATTTGTATAAAGTGTATTGTACGAGTAATAACCGAATAAAATAACTAAAGAAAAACCTTTTATTTATGAAATTGTGTTCACCACAGCCGGTGTTGGGAAAGCTAAAACATTGAATTTTTAACTTCACAGCGTGTTACTTTGAGGTGAACATTTTGAAGCCACGTCTGCACGACACGACGTGACTCCATCAGTGTAAAGCTGAGTTCACACTTAGCGTAACTGCAACATATATCACAAATAACGCTAATTCTTTAAGCTCAACGTCTTATCATAACGTAAGGTAAATAATGTCGCACGATATTTTTGAAACAACGCGGTAGTAGGTACGTAATATGCATAAAAAGAACTTTACTTTATAAAAGGGTGACAGACACCCGTCAAGTGGAGCCGTTATTTTAAGATTGTATAAAGGCAAGTTTTGTCATTCTAAGCCCGTTTTGGGTCGCTGGGCTGAGAATCATTTGTGAGGTTTACGATTTGCATTTAAATATTACGAAACAGGGTAACGGCAAGATAAAATACATATATAAAGGCACTTATTATGGTTTAAATACTTGTGTGACGTATTGTGTTGCGTATGTGAAGTATTCATTCAAAACAACTTTAAAAAAAATACTACCAGCTTTTTACTCCCCAAGCCCAAATCTCCCGGACATGAGCACAAACACACACACAATTTAAGTGTCACAATAAAACTAAACAAAAAACGGTGTGCTTTATCTAAACAGGTATATAACATAATTTGAAGGTAATTTGTTCTTGTTTTGGTACTCTTCCGAAGTAATGTTCGAAGCTACTTTATTATCCAATTCTCTTGCAGCCTTATTTGCTTTTCTTTCTTCTAAACTCAGAACATTATAAGTAAATGAGTATGAGTTAAAGAAGCTCGAGTGTATTAGTGGCCAACACTGGCGTTGAATGTGTATCAATGTTGAGTGACTATATAATCGCACTGATTTCTTCAGTGCTTTTGCCCAACTCTGGTACCATGTATTTGATGTAGTTGGGTTGGCCACTAACCTATTTGAACTTACTTACCTACTTACTTTATGGAGTCGTTTAAAAGTAATGCTTGTACATACATTTCGCGATGGATTTCTATTGAAGTTGAAGGTTATTTAGGGAGGGGGGGATTACGCCTAATTCTCTTCACTGTACTGATGTCTTCGGTGAGATGAGAGGCCTTTGCAGACATTACATGCTAATACTTTTTTAAGAAGGTTATATACCTACTCGTAGTTTTATGGACCGGTCTGCACGCAGCCTTGTGCATACGTATCTAAGACCCATAGACGCCTGAACGCCAGCAACGTTCTACAAATTCAGACGCTAACAGAAATTGCGATCGACAATCAACCTCTATTCAAACCGAATGTGACGAATTTGAATTGTCCATATAAGGTTTAAAAACACAGACACGTTTAATTCCGCCAAAAAGATACAGTCATCAATATTGGTTCGTGTTCGGACGAATGCAACCGGAATTTTTTATGGTTTTGTAATCAATAGGATACCTTGTTGATTGTTTTCGTGTCATGGTTTTTGTTTATGGTATTAATGAACGGTTTAAAAAATAATGGTTATTATTTCGTATAGGTATATTCTGGTGTCAATTATTAAATAATGGTTTTGTTTGTACAAGAGCTATTTAAGGGATTAAAATTTTTCGCAATTTTACAGTTAGCAATACTGTTTTCGGCAATTTATTGTTTAACAAATAGTATAATGACCTCGCCGCTGGCCTTGCATAGATCTTCAAGCATGGTGCGTAATTCGGCGGCGGAAGATGAGAGACAAGACAATGCAATGTTGTCGGCGAAACGAAGATATACGAAACTAAGAAGATATGTAGGCTACTACTGGGGTCCATAGGTGGCGGATAATGGTTCGGCGGTGAGATATCGTCGCTCGATGCTTCGGCAGTCTCCGACCAAATAGCACCAAGCTATCATGAGCTCAAAGAGGTCAAAGGTCGAGGTCATGACAGAACAATCGGCATCAGGATGTCGATTTAAGGGCGGCGGCGGATGAGTACCTCGCTTACCAACGGCGGCGCCCACCGGTCTAGTGAGATGGCTACTGCGCACCCAACTCGCAACGGACCAGTACGGTTACCTGTCCAAACCCCAACCTAAAACCTTTCACATGACAATGAAATATTAATTGCTCAAATTTGTTTGTGACCTTATTTGCTTCAATTTCGGTATTGATCCGATAAGAAGCCTGATAAGGGGCCTCTGTGTCAGTCATGAAGTCACGCGACAATTAAATAACCTACAGGGAATGATGACAACGTATACTTTGGGGAAAAAATGGCATAAAGAAAGACTTAAATGTCTGTGTTGCTAAGAAAATACCTATATTAAAAAATAATAATATTCCGAGTTTGAAAAGAAAACTCAACTAATTGTTAATAACATAAGCGTTTAATCCTATTAACTAATCTTTCTAATTATATTCGGGAGTTATAAAAACCCCCTGAAATAACAAATGTTTGAAGCTTTAAAATCTATTACGATAACACAATGGTATTTCTTCGATAAAATTCTCCGGCCGGGAAACGGCGACCGTCTAATCCGTTTATTGATTCCAACGCTTTTTCTTCGGGCTAAGATATCTTTTTATCGGCCCCAGTGCGGGTCTGTATTGGGAAAACGGAGTAACCCCGATATGGATTATAAGCTTTTGCAATTTTTTTATTGGGATCATCTTTATCGGGTGTGCCGACCCGCAGGCGGGGGGATGAGAGAGATGACTTGTCGCCCTTCGTGCCAATCAATGTATGTACGTAATAGACTGCTATAACTAACACATTTTCTTTCATTTTCTATGAACGAAGAACTCTTTTTGGTCCTTGAATATGTTAAAGAGACAAAAGGTGTTCGTCCAAAATTGTGTTTTATTTCGCATCAAATAGAATACTATTTAAAACGAACGTCATCTGTTTATTAAACATATTTAGGCGCTATATAAACGCCGCGGGGCGCAGCAGTTATTAAATATAGGTATTTACAAAGATGTATAATTTAACATTCTCGTGTAGAAACAAGAATAAGGAAACCGAATCTTAAAGATTTAATTTGCTGTATTTAATCTGCTAAAACCAAAACCGTACTTAATTTAAATTTTAAGCAGTGCTAAAGGAGCTCAACTACAAAATAGAGGAGGGTTTCTTTGCGAATCACTCATTCGGAAGGTTTTATTACATTCATAATCCGGGTCTGAGTGAAAGAAGGCGCCACTCGAGCTCGTAAAACCTGTTGTATCTGGTAAACCTGGTCCGATGTATAACAGCCTTATGGATTTATGGCGTTATGAAAACATCTAACTGCCTAAGGAAATGGCGTTGAGACTCGTTAATTTACGCGCGTAGCCGTAAAATTTGCATTTTTGGAAGGAAAACGCCACTCGATGGTAAAAGTGGGTTGATTCAGTAATAGGGTATTAACCAGGTATTACACGAAATGTTAAGTTACCTTAATAGATAGGAAGGGAGGATAATTAGCTTATTCCATTAACAATAGGTCTCTGATTTACCTACAGTTGTAGTTATGTATATTAAGTTGTTGTTTCCCCCTAAAGTTGCCAGAAAAGGATCGGAAAAAGTTAGATACATAAGCATGCAGCATGATCGTAAAATCGATGGTTAGCTTGTAGGTTACAGTAAAAACACAGGTAATCGAAGCCTTTGTCTAGTTAAATATACGAAACAGTAATATAATTAAAGATAAAAAGAGGAGCCACGTTAATAGAATAACATTTTCTTGAAATTGTTTTGATAGTCGATTAGCGTTGATGCGATGGCGCGTCGGCGCTGCGGCGTTATATTTGTTCATAATTCTTTTTGCGTACAAAGATCACTAACGACCCTTTGATGGTTTAATGAATATAACGTGCTTGAGTTACTTATTAGGGTCTTTATTAGCAGTAAGTTTGTGTGGCTTAGTGGTCAACCCTGATGTCGGAGACCACCTCAAGGCCTTCGACGAGGTCTACCGATAAAAATGAAAATTAACACATTTTCTATAAAATCCTCTTTGTTGTAACAATGTAATGTTATAGTTAACGCTTTTATATGATGAGCCTAAAAGGTCCTTAAAGATCTGTCCTTTTATGAAGGAGAAAGAAAGGAACACATCGTTAGATCCCACTGTAGGACAATGAGTCTGTTCACCGATATTGACAAGAGAGTGACAAATATGAGGTAAGGCATATCCTAAACCATTAGGTGTGTTTTACACTTTTTTACAAAAATACAATATAAATGGCAACAAAGGCAGGTTTCCAAACTAGACTGACAACATTTAATTGGATTGCTCTTGTTGTATCTGTCGGCTGAAATAAAGAATAAAATATAACATTTTGACGTTGTTTTAATAAAAGTGCGATTTCATAGGACGCGGCAAACGGCAAAGGGCGACAGCATGGGGCCACAGCAAAATGCAGTTAGAGAGTTAAATGGGGTTGCGTCGTATAGGTTATGAAGTCGGCAGCAGAACTGCAGCTATATGGCAGCATAACGTGCTGATATACTGTTAGTTGAATAATCAAGTGCTCGAAATATAAAACTTGTAAAAAGAGGAGAAAGATATTTTTTATTTTATAGTTATTTTAACATCCAATCTGTAATTGTAATTTTAAGTGTGCTAGATGTTTCCTATTTATTTACAGCCTTACCAATGTTATTTGGTGACTTAATATTCTTAGTGAAATTTTGATGTTATCACTACATAGAATAAAAAATTAAGTCGCTTTCCGCTGTCTGTCTGTCCCTATGTATGCTTAGATCTTTAAAACTACGCAACAGATTTTGATGCAGTTTTTTAATAGATAGAGTGAAATTTCCACGAGAACGGGCACAACGCAGGTGAAACCGCGGGGTGCTGCTAGTTCTCCATAAAAATACAATTATATTGATTTTTAGGCTACTAATGTCTAAATTAGTATCTAAATGTATGTATACTAAATTAAAATCTTGTTTAACATTTCCAGCATGTCCATTATATTTAACCTCAACGGTAGTATTGTGATTGTGCGGCATTTACCGTATGCCGTTGCCGTCTGTCGTTATTGCAAAATGAGATTGAATATTTTGTGGCATTTCCCAGTAGTAGCGAGTACGACAACATACGAGTGTTGTTGACGGTTTGCACTAGATTAAATGGAAATTTTGTATTTTGTAACAAAAACAATTATTTTCTCTCCAAAGGACTTAAGTTTATTGATGTTCTTTTAATATTTTTCAAAGTTCAGTTGGTCGTAAACCGTTGAAATCTCCAAGGAGCGAGCCCGAAAGTATCTTACGAAACAACATTTTGAATATTTTATGCGAGTAGTTTAAAGTTTGTAAGTGAAGTGTTTTAATAGTGTAAGCACGTTCTCAGTGTGCTCTTAAAACTGGAGATGAGCTGGAATACTATTTAAGATCGTTGTACTTATTATATTATATCTGTCTAAAGCCCCTCCCAGACGGGCCAGACTTTTGATGAAATATGTGGCCACAAAATTGCCGACTATATCCCGGCAGTACTAAAAACATTTTAATGCAGCATATGGCTGGAAAATGTTTATCTCGGCAATATTTCTGATGCAGTATATGGCTCAATATTTTGTCTTTACATGGGCCACATAAAGATGTAGTGAATACTCCTTTCCTATCGGCAAAACTCGGAACAACGATAACACCCGAATGGTGCCGATGTGTCTATGAATTACTGTATTATTAAATTACCTGTAGGCATGGAATTAGTAAGTACTACCCATGGACTTATTACTAAGTAATAAGTCCATGGTACTACCGTACAGTACTTACTAATTCCATGCCTGTAGGTATCAAATAAATCGCATACTTTATTTATCAATGCCAAATGTCAAACTGCCCGTTTGACGATGATAAACACGAACATAGCTACTCTACTCGAACGAATCGCGGCAAACTTCACGTAGCATGAAAAAGGGACGCACTTATGCCGTAAAGCGAGACAACAATAAAAGTGGCTGAGAAATATTGCAGTTTTTTCGATTGCGAAGCGAACTCTCCGGCCATATTGCCGAGACCCTAAACATTCATCGGCCATACTAAAAATATGTGACAACATATCCCGGATATACTAAAAATATCGCAAAGTGTTGCAGAGTCTGGCCGTAAATGATGGCTGATGATGCCGGCCACACTATTGCAGCTAAACATTTTCGTGAAAACATGGCCCGTCTAGGAGCCCCTTAAGCATCGATCAGTTGATGACGATCTTAAAATGTCTAAATAAACATCGAGAAAGAAAAAGGTTTAATTTCATTAATGGCAAATGTGTATTTTCATTTCCTGTATTATGCAACGATATTTATTTTCATTTCTTGTCTTCTGTTACTGCATCTTCAATCAAAGCAAAAAACTTAACGTAATTTTTTTAAAATACGTTAATATTTATAACTGATCACTAAAACAAAAAAGAGGAACTGTTCGATCTGTAGAAGAAAAGATAAAAAAGAGATGTCTAACACTTGAAATAAAGTTGCTCCAGTTTATTTTTAAATTTAAATTCTCTGAATAACAACTATAAAGACTCTTAGGAAATAAACATTAAATTCACAATTCTACATCCACTATATTCGCTATTTGCTACGAGTGTTCGTAGCAAATTCTGCGGCTACGATGCTATTCGTAGCATCGTAGCCGCAAAATTTGCTACGTAATATTTTTTCAAATAAAAGGTATAAAAACTTACTAGCTTCTATATAGGTGCTCCCACACTGCTGTTACAAAATGTTTATAAACATTTTTGAACACTAAAACATTTACTAACAAATGTTGTCAATTCTTACATTTTGTTAGGAACTGTTATATGTTATAAGTGCTCCTACACTGATGGAAAGTGTTTACTAACATTTTATAACATTTTGAATCTGGCATTGGCCCCCGACTCACCGCATACCCCGCCGTCACCTGTATAAAATGTTTACAAACAAAATTTTGTTCAAAAATGTTAATTAACATTTACTAACATGAAAACATTTTTTGACTTTGGTGATTAAATGTTAGCTAACAAATGTTTACTAACGTTACTTAACATTCTATAACAGCAGTGTGGGAGCACCAATCTTACTAACCTTGACCTACTCGAACTTCCTTTTTAAAACTTTAACTTAGAGGAGTATGGCACGGTTTAATATACAAGAAGTCTGTCTGGAGTCATATTAATAATTTGTGATAATAATATAACGTATAATTTAAAAAGGTTCGTTTTAAATGAAGGGGTTTACCTCAAAACCGCCGCGGATTGGGTACACGTTATCACAGCCACCTGCTCATTGCCTCTGCTCGGCGTTTAATTAACGAACACTCTTACATCTCACTGGATGAGACTAGCTGATTAAATACCGAATAGATTAGATACCGAATATAGTTTCAAACATACGAAAACAGGGAGTGCAAAAGTAAAATGTAAATGTGTCCCCTGTATGGCTCCACTGATGGGCAAAGGCTCGCTGAAGATCATTACAGTAAAAGTAAATGTTTAATACTATCGCTATTAACATTAGTCTGGATCTTCCCAAATGTTGTTATTTATTTCCATTAAAATTTTCGGTCGCCACTATATTAACTTTCTTTGCAACATTACATTTGATAATACAATCTCTAATACATAACAGATGTACACTTCATAAAATATTGCATAACGTCAATTGTTTATGTTTGATCCAGTGTGTTTACGTCAATGCTTAGAAGTAAAGCGGCGCCCCAGCCCGCTTCCATAATTGTATTTAGTCAATTAGCATACGAAATTTCATTAAGAGCCCTTTGTAATTACTTACAGTAGGTACGCTGTTATTGAAGTGTAAGCGGACCGTGATTCAATAACATTGTTCTTACTTAACAAATCAACCCAACTGACTGTCTCAATAGTGTGATTCTAGTGACAAGAGCGATAATATTAGTGTAATATGCTCTATCATTCCTACGTTTAAGAACAGTCGACTCAGCCACAAATGGTTTCTCAATTCAGAATCAAATCAGAATCAAGTAAATTTAAGTTTTATTAATATTGTGCTGCCATTGATTCAATGATGAATATAATAGGATAAGAACAGAATGTTATTCTCCCACTTTCTAAAAGCACTCGCTATCCTACTATGTGTTATTCCAGTCATAATAAAATAACAATTTCCTCCGCTTATATTTACTTAAGTTTTGAAGCATGAAATATTTTTTTATTTCCAAATGTTCTTAAAAAGCTTTGAAAGCTTAAAAGGTTCCTTTGTATAGTTTTAAAAAAAATACATAATATAAAACAATCAATCGATCATTCATCGGTTGGACCCTAGGGAGGTCCGCAATCGTTCGCAATTACTGTTAAATAACATATGTGCTCCCGGATCCCTTTTGATCTAGGGTTGTTACCCAATATGTACCTACAACTCGCGATCCGATCCCTAAATATTCAAGGTTTTTTTATTGTTCAAAAGATAAGCGGCCGACCGCAATCTCATTTTGTTTCAGAGTATAATACTTTATCAAACTGTGGTTAGGTTTTACGTTATTTGACGAAGGTCCTGTGAGATCAAGACGAATTATTTAACTAAGATTTTTATTTGAATTCATGATTTTAATACCAACCAACTCGCATTTGGCAAGCGTGGTGATTTATCAGTGTCACTGTATTGATATTTTCAGTGGGATGAGAGGCCTTAAGCCAGCAGTGGTACAGGCTGGACAGGCTAATACCTCACTTTACTTTATTATCTTAATATATTTAACAGGTACATTTACAAATGGAACACCGACACTTAAGGGAGCGTACCTATTTAAGATGAGCGAAGCTTTGCATTACGAAAAGATGTTCACAATATGATCAATGCCTTGTTGCACGACTTCAATACGTTGTGATTGGTCAATTGCGCTCCGCGCAGCTCCGCTCCTTCAATGGAAACGCACTTTAAGAGTTGTTCAGGGAGCGTTACGCGGCGCGTTTATTTCATACTTTTTTACTCCATAACGCTACGTCTCACGCTGTCACGATAACGCACTATAACCACGTTTATAGAAGGGTTTTTTGATACACGACTGGAACATCGAGATGTCATTTCGAGATTAAGCCTCGACTTAATTGTTTAAACCTTCATTAATGAATGACGTCGCTCAAAAGATAACCATAAGATATATGCAAAGGGAAAAGCGTTTTATTCGGCATTCGAAACAATTATGAGTTCTTGCGGTAAATGGTACACTCCTGAGCGAGCGAACATGCTCTTTCATATACAGTAAGTGTTCAGTGAACAGTGGTCTTGCATGAACAGTAAGCGCAGTATAATTGTTGATCAACTGCGCTTTAGTGTTCATTTCCTTATAGAATGATTGGACGCGAGAACTGCGTTTCCACTTGGGCCGCGATTTTGTAAGAACATCGGCAGAGCAGCAGACTTTGATAAACATTGAAAACGCAGCATTATGTACTTATTACATCAACTATGCTCTCATATATTCATATATATTTTGTGTGTGGATAATTGTCAAACAGATCAATGATACATGTAGTACGGCTCTCGAATGGCCGATATACCCGTAATGGAGTATTCAAAGCGGCACTGTTCGTTTCGTCTTACAAGAACGTATATAGTTGTAACTGTAGTTTTCGACAAAATCTTCAACATATTTTAAGGGACTTTACAAAAAGGAGAAGCTTTTCAGTTCTACGCCATCATTTTATGAAAATTTTCTACCTTCTTACTATAGTTTCAGTTAGAAGAAACCTTATGTCTTGCATTGGAGTATCACAAAAGAGACTTTACTTTGCGCTATTGTACTAAACAATACTACGTTATACATTTATTACGTATACAATACTACGTTGTTCATATTTTATTACATGCTTACCTTGCGTTGTGACGACCAATGCAACGCAACTCACCAATGTCCTACCTGCGTCGACGTAACGCAGATGGAGCATACAAAGCGTTGATCTGTTGCAACGACGCAACGCAACGCACTAATGGAGACAGCCTCAATTGGATTGTTTCCATGATTGAAACAATGCGATTTTAAATAATAATCCATGATTATTGAAATTATTTTAGTTTTATAATTCCTGCTTTAACCATAACACCTAATTATTAAACTCTAAAGCCAAACTTTTGATTTTACGTTTATTGAATAAACGGAACCTATTGGAAATTAGATTAAAACTAAAGCATTGACGTTCTATTCGGGGCACGCCTTAAGCAATGTCTTTGTTGTCGTCAAAGAGTTAATTATTTAAATAACCTCTGTAAGCTTCAATGGGGTGTATCAGATACCGTAACAGAGTCTAACCTGATAATTAGATAGAACAGAGACACCGAAGTAATGAACTCGACAATTGTATAGCTGAATCAAACTTTGTTGGTAGATGCTTTTTATTTTTATTTAACTTTTTTGTTGGCTGTGTTTAAGTGTAATTACAGTTACAGACAATTTAAATCACCAGCTGTTTAGCGCGGTGGTTCCACTCACGATCCAATAGATGGCGCTAGTGTGAGGATTTTGTAGATTACGCTCATGTTATTTATCCTGATTTGGTGAGGTCACTGAAAAATCTGCCTCTTTACGAAATAAGGGATGCAGCGTGTTTGCTAGTTAGAGAAAACGGATTCTCAAGAAAAAGTTGACAACCGACTCTCAGCTTGTAATCTTGCCGATTATAATGGGTTCTACTCAAAGTAATGTAATATATAACTGATTTAACTATAGTTCAATAAAGAGTCGATGCTTTGCAAATATGAAACTTAAATATTGCATGGAAGATTGAAGTTCCTTTAGCAAAATGTAAATGCGCTCTAACGCGTCTTGGCGCTGTTTGCTGATGGACATTGTACATTAAGCTGAAATATCAGAATATTTTTACCATAAATGTTAAATTCGCAGGTGAACATTTGAATTCCTTTACTTTATCCTGTTCCTGTAAAGGAGCCAAAACGACTGATAAAAATGTATAATAAATGCGCAATGTATTCGTAAACGTATTTTCAATTCAAAACGTTCACATAAGTCCTCTTTTAAAAAACTATGAAATATAAAAAAGAAGTACAAAAGTATACTACACGTATTACTAAATACACTTAGAATTACCGTAGTAAATTTTAATGTGAATGAACTTAATTTTTATTTCACTTTCCGCTAACTGTCATGTATGCGTTGATAACATCCAAGTAGTCCTCCCGGGAAGTGGGGGTATTACTCCCACGATCACCACCGCAAATAAATTTCCCACGAGACACGTATTTCATTGCGAACGACATAAGATGATCCAAAATATTTTAAAGAGATCGCGGCGAGTCGACAGAAGTTATTAGTTTTTCCTACGGAGCGGAAAATTTAAATAGGTACCAGGAAAATGGTGGTTTGTTTATTATATAAATTGAATTGAGTTTTTTGTCCGTGTATCTGGTAGAGAAATACTTGAAAGTTGGAAGATTATAATATTCTTTACGGCAGGTCGGCGCTGCAGGCTTAATGAAATTAAAAATGGTTTGCATTTTGTTGGTGAAACCAATTAACTAGATAGGTACTCTTTCCTTTGTTAAACACGTAAATAAAAAGATTATATTCTAATATTCCATTATCTTTTTACCTAAGCAATATATTAACAATGTTATAAAGACGAACATTTTAATTATTGTAATTTTAATTATTATCTTTGGCTTTGTTGTTTTTGGAAAACAATTGTATTATTTTTACGTACCGAGTTGTATATTCTATATCTTTGCCTGTGAAACCTATTATTGTGTTGAAAGCAAAATCAAGGTGAATTCGCCCACTGCTTATATAGATATAGTCATATTAAGTTACATTTTATTTCACTACATGTCCAAGGAAAATTATATTATTTATAGACTGTGCCGGCCAAGACTTTCTTATAAGCTGTATTTAATACTTATTTGCGGGGTGTAATAACTTATATTATCTTAGCATTAAGTATGTATGTAGTATTGATATTGGTAATTGTCATATTTAATTACAGAACAAACTTTGCAATTTTAGTGGCTTGCATTTAAATTCAAGTACACTGTTTATTTGAATGCTCTTGGACCGATTTTGATGCGTTTGTTCAATGCCAGTTGTTCTTGTGGGCGTTCTGAACTTTGTTTGATAAAAATCGGTCCAGCCGTTTTTGCCCAGGGAGTTTTGTGTTTTTTCATTTAAGGGCCTATGAGTTCCTAAAACGGGCTACTATAAACAGTTTTTTAGCCAAAAGTCTTAACGTTACAAGAACAATTTTTGTTTGTTTTTAATCTTGATCATAAATGTTTAATGATACTACTGTTTCCGAAACACGTTGACTATTAATTTCCTCGATAGAAAAAAATCACAAAGATGGGTCTTTTATACCTTACTTTCACACTTAGTTGGTAAAACAATTTCAAACGTATATTTCTAAAATTAATTGTAAAATTAACTATGACTGAATACTGTTGGAGTAAAATTTCGATTCAATCCAACGAAAGGTGGTAATTCTTAAAAATGAGTCGCAAAATTCTACCACCACCATTTCCGCGCCGTAGTGTTTCTCGCTCTTTTCTACCCAGAGAGACAGTGACCGAAACGGCTGGGATATCCTGGCCTTAACTGGTTAGGTACGTGTGTAAAAGAGGCGACATGTTTTGTAACGTAGATTCTAGAGAGGTCAGTATCTATGTGTCAGTTTTATAGAATGCTTACACACGTTTTGTGAAGTTTGACATAGGTACTGATAGACTCATTGACTTTGAAAATTATACTACCAACGCCCCGCGGTTTTACGTTCGTAGTAGTGCCCATTCCCGTTGGAATTTCGGGATAAAAATAGCCATCCACTGGAAGTTACGGAGATTAGCGCGTTCAAACCAACAAAAATAAAACTTTACATACCTACAGCTTTATATATTGGAAAAAGTAATATAGAAATAGATTGAAACTCAATGTTCAAGTTGACTAGTGAAAAACTTCACACCTAATGTGAGACAGAGATCCTAATATAAACCGCGTCACTACAACTACAAAACTAGTCACTACAAAATGATTATCTACAAAATGTAGGAAGATTATTTGAAATAGGAATAGTATTCCAATACACTGGATTGGATATCCTCATTACGCATTGCCTCCTTAATAAGGCAAGTAAATTCCTCCGTTAAAGTATCTAGAGAAGGGTTTCATTTAATTTTAATTAATTTTAATTAATCTACAAACAAAGAATGTTGTAAGGCCGTTGTGTAAGAAAGTTTTCTTATAAATAAACAGTTTATTGTTTTAAGGAATCAACTTGTTCAATTAGTGGAGAATTTGGAATATTGTTCTAAAATGTTATCCTCTTTAACTCTCGTTGGGAAAGCGGTGTGGAGCTGACGGCTAACGATATTTTATGAGCCTCTTTTAAAAACTTGTGTCTTTTAAAAGCCCGACAGCTTACCGCCTTGTCTCATAATAAATTACTTTGTAAATAAAATCTATGTAAACGAAACATAACATTAGACGTCGTCTATATTGAGCGAATAGCCGAGTTCACACATATGCCGAATTACTCGCTCACATTTTACTCATTTTTCGTTCATTCTAAAGGATAAAATCTAGATGTTTTTATTTTTTTAACTACTTTCGCCAAGTACTTACTGCGTTTTTATTTTGTGGTATGGGCTTATCTCGGAAACTAACAGTCCGATCCAAATAGCTATATCCGAATAGAAAATAGCTATTTTTATCCCAAAACCACCCACGGAAATAAATGGCTATGACGCGGAAAAACCGCGAGGCATTCCTGGTACTAAATAATATAGTATTTTTAAGCTTTCGCGATTTTAACACAGTACCTACTTAGCGTTACTATTTGTTTGTATCATGGTGCTGCCATCTACCGGTAAAATCAAAGTACCTATTGAATATAAACAACGATCTTATTGGACTGTACTGATAGTTAAGCACACAAAGGCATGTGTCTTTATTCATTACAACTACAAATATGACGCAGGGGCGCTCCTGAAATAAAACAACTATAACGTTTTCTATAGTATCGGTTTTCACATTGTTCACGTCACGACGATGAAATCACTAGTACCGAAGACACAATAGATATTGAATAACGTGCCGTGTTTCATGTGAATAGAAAGTAAGTTTTCACGTTTCACAATAATTAACTCTTGCCTCATTGTCCTATCCAACTAATCTATACTAACATAATAAAGCTGAAGAGTTTGTTTGAATGTGCTCGTCTTAGAAACTACTAATGCGATTTTTTTGAGTTACTTTTTGCCTAGGCAGTTTTAAATGAGGAATGAAGAATCTAAATGAAGTTATTAAATTAATTTATATTGTTTCATTATGATAAAGTAGTGATAAAATAATTCTATTAATTATGAAGACCTTTTAAGACTCCCCTATCCGTTTGTCTCTCTGTCTCTATATATCATGAACAATGATAGCAAGACGGTAGATATTTTCACAGATGATGTATTTCCGTTACCGCTATGATAACAAATCAGGATCATCGGATATATCCATACAACAAAACTGATTTTTTACCGAAGATAAGAAAACTTTCGTTTGCGAATCCGACTCACACTTGGCTGGTTTTTAACCAACTTTAAAAAAGAAGGAGATATCTAAATTCGACCGTAAGTATATATGCTTTTTACTAATAATATTCAACGTTATACTAATGGTACCGTCACTAAATACCTTTCTAACGTTCCTTTAACCTAATTTACCGAAGCAAAGCTTCCGGTTAAATACTAAACAAATATTTGGGAACCCACTAAACCGTTCGTTTGCATCTTCGTCAATAAAGGGATAAATCCTGGAAAGGATACTTGATTATCAAACGGGAATTCTGAATTTTCATTCATCAAATTAATCATACTCGTAACAACATCCTTTTAATACTCGTATTATTAATGCTAGAGTTTGTGATGATGTTTTTTTGTTTATTACTCTTTCACGCCAAACCTATTTAGAGAACTATGACAATATTTGCAGTAATATTTCCTTCGACATCGGAATCACACCAAAGACACTTTTGGTCCTGAAATTTCTACGGGAAAAAGCACAACGCGGGGAAAACGGAGAGTTACCGAGTGGGAATAAGCGGACTCCTGCGAAGGGGTGAAAACTTTCCGATTAAAAAACAAATAAAAGTGAAAGGTTCAATTCAAAAACTTATTATCAACAATTCCATTAAAAAAAATATGTACAATCATAATCATAATACAATATGTTGTAGCTGTGGGCAACCCTTACGAGATAAATAAATAAAGACTTACTGTAATTATGTTTTTGAAATCAATATACTAATGAGAAGAGAAAATTACATACACTCCGAGAACCTTTTGAATAATTAACAACTTTTACAAAATATCCCATCCCGGAGCTCGAAACCCATCGCAAATACCTAAACAACTTTTAATTCAAACGTTTTCTCACAAGTTCTATCATGCCTACGTATTCGGATAAAATTGTATACCTACCACTTTTGAACAAACTCCATTATGTTCACTTTAATCATTCATTTATTAAAACGGCTATTAAAAGTTTTCATTATAGTTTATGTTACATAATTGAAACTCTGCTCACCTTATTTGGACCCAACAAAATGAGTCAATAAAAATACATGCCCAACTGTCAAACTCAGAGACTTCAATTAAATCAACACAATGACTAATTTACGTAATTTGTCACACATTACATGTCAACATTTCTCATTAAATCTCTACTAACAGTGCGTTTGACGTCTCCGAGTAATTGGCGTAAATCCGTGATAGTGCTAAGTAAAGGCTATTACCGTTACCGCCTTATTCATAAACGTTGTGTAACTAAAACACTACCTAATATAATTTTGTCTCTTTTGCTCTTCGGAAAATTGCGTATGTCAGAAAGTGACAATCCATTGATAGCTTAAATGTTCATAATACACGTTTATTAATGTGGCCCTTAGCTAAAACCAGCCAAGTGCCTTTCGGGACACATACAATGATGAGTTCCAAATTTCCATCCCATTATTGTGGGTTTAAAGATAATATTTGTTATTATTTAATACTAAAAATATTAAGACATTTTTCAACATAAAATATAGGGAGGTATCTGAAAAACAAAAGTGTATTCTCTTATTTGGCGTGTGTAATGTATACTAATATAATAAAGCTGAAGAGTTTTTTGTTTGTTCGAACGCGCTAATCTCAGAAACTACCAATATGATTTGAACTATTCTTTTGTAATGGATTGCCATTTCCAACGGGAAGGGTATAGGTCATTTTTCATCCGGAAATACCCATGGAAATAGGCAAAAACCGGGTACAACCGCGGTAAACTGTTAGTGTATTATATCACTACATATTATAAAACAAAGTCGCTTTCCGCTATCTGTCCGTATGTATGCTTAGATCTTTAACACTACGCAACGGATTTTGATACGAGTGATTCAAGAGGAAGGATTTTGTGTATAAAATTCCTAAAATTCTCATGGGAACGGGCACAACGCGGGTAAAACCGCGGGGCGCTGCTAGTTAATACTAAACTACAGCTTACTTATACTAATACTTGTAGACTCGGAACCCAAAAAGTTTAAATGTTGACGTCACATTAGTAGAATAAAAACAAATCCTAGATTTAAATTGGGATTGTTGCAAAAACGTCCCGCAGCTCTCTGTTTTCAAGCGGGTAGCTACATTTTGTTGGTGCATTGCAATCGTTCTATTTGCATATTGGATCATTCCGACTGAGTAACTAGCTATTGCAACTCGGCAAACATCTGTTTTATACAAGCAGACTATTTAGGTGGAAATTTTAAGCAATTTCTTACAATAAGGCCACGGTGACGGTTATATCGGCGACTATTATTCAACGCAAAGTTTCACGAAGTACTAATAATTATGATTTGGGACCGAAACCTAAGTACAGGGGCAATTCGACCCAACGGGACCTTTTGAGCAGTAACTTGAAGTTCCAGAATGACCATTTTTTTTGAAAGAAATTAAAGAGAGACAAGAAATTTGAATGTTTAAAAAAAATAAAGAAATAGACGTTCATTAAACGTAATAAATCATGCACTATTGATTAGTATTGGGTAACATTATTTCGCCAAAATTACGAAACATCAGGTCACTGCGATCTTATTACATAGTTGGATTATAAGTCTACGGCGTATACATTTTTCTGGTGATATATAAAACGTATTTGTTAAAATACGTACCCGATATTTTGATTGGACTCCATCATTCTGGTTATAGGAAGACCTGATCACATTTATCTATACCAATATTATAAAGAGCTAAAATTTGTAAGGTTGTTTGTTTGTTTGTATGTTCGAGCTAATCTCAGGAATGATCAGTCCGATTTCAATAATTATTTTTGTAATAGATAGCCATACTGAACGGGAAGGTTATTATTTTTTTTCATCTCAAAAATCCCATTGGTACGGGCACAATGTTGCTAAAGTCGTTCAAGTAACTAATAGAGTCTATATACCGCGAGTAGCAAGTTGAAAATATTGAGAGGGGTACGTTCGTTTCAATCTGTATTCGATATCACGGGCCTCGGGGCGATTTACATGCATATAGAGTGGGGCATCAGGTTTATTTGCTTTATTCCAATATCCGGGATTGTACCCATTGCTGGTCACTTTGGACTGCAAACAACATGCACTGTGAATGCATCAGTAAGTATTTGGAAGGCAATGGGGCGGTGAAGGGCAGAGAATAATGCTTCGTACATAGTAAACAAGTAAGTATGGCTCGGCTATTACTTTTATATGGCTAGAATATAAAGCTAGAAACAAACGACAATCTAGGTTTTATTATTTGTTAAGACGGGAACTTATGAACGATGTCGTAAGTATAACGAATAATGTTATTAGCATACGTTTCAATTCATAGTAAAATACAATCTAGCCTGTAAGGAAAATATCATCATTTTGAAATCTGTTTACAAAGGGGAGAAGTATCTATATGAAAGTGAAGAGTTTGTGTTTTTATAAACTCGCTTATCTCGAAAACCACCAAACTAATTTGAATTATTCTTTTTGTAATGGATACATTAAACGTAAAGGGGATTTTTCATCCCGAAATTCCCGGAAAAGGGCACAACCTCGGCAAAACCGCGGGGCACTGCTAGTTGTATATTCTGAATGTATGTGTAAATAATCAGTTCGTAGATTTTATAATACAACTAGCTGTGCCCCGCGGTTTCACCCTCAGCGCCCCCGTTCCCGTGGGAATTTTGAGATTTTTATTCCTTATTTTTCTTATATAAAAACCTTGTCCTGACAATAAGGAACACATTAAAAAAGAATCATCCAATTTGGTGCAGTCGTTCTAAAGTTATGCGCTTAGCAACAGATTCAGCGATTCATTTTTATATTATAGATTTAGAGCTTGTTTCGTTAAAACTACAGATTAATTTGTTTACATATTTTGTACTATTGGATCCATAATTTTTTTTGCATTTAATTACTGAAAACGTTGATTAATTTCACGTATTTTCAATATATAATTTCACAAAATAAATACAATATATCCTTTTTTTCCTGTAACATGGTTCTCTCAATATAGTATTATATCCCTAGTTCATGCTACTGCGGAACTCTTTCTGCGCAAGTCTGACTGTACCGAGGCCCTTATTTAATTTTGAGGTAACCCCAAAAACAATTATGAAAATCCATTTTGCATCAACATAGTTAACATAAGTTAAGTGGTATGTTTAGGTACAATATATATAGATATTGAAGAATACCACTATGCGATATGATAGAAAAACATTGAATGTACTGCTGTTGTACAAATACCTCATTGTGTCTTGCGAGCCGTGGAAATTGCTTAGTCGTCAGTTTCCCATCCGTTTGCATAGCAATCATGCTTTAGGCTTGCGGCAAATTACTTCGATTTGTTACTTGCATCGTTATGTTGTTGGACAGATTAATTGGTAACATTATAAGGACAGTTTCACACTCTAAGAATCTTCGCTCACTATAGTCACAACAGTATTAAAACTGTAGCGTTCGTTGCGTAGCTTGACCAAGCGATGTCAGTTAATTGTGATTGTTAAGTAACGTACAGCTCGGATAGATGGGTGGTCGATATTCTAACTGAGCGCTGCCGTGCTTCGGAGGGCACGTACAATTGTCGGTCCCGGTGGTTTCAATCGATAAACCAAGCCGGAGGCCTTTAGGCGGTCTAAAAACTCTGACACCAGGGTTGGCCACTAAACTACACGAACTTATTTACTGTTTAGCCTTTAAACTTATTGAACTATTCGGAGACTTATTGTGCGCAAAATTTTCTTTTCATTGTATCGTCCATTGTCTATAAAAATTCTATGACAATCAAATTAAAAACCTTTCAGACAAAAATATCTGTTAAGCCTCCTCTACACGTCTGCGGATACGTCCGCGGACGCTGACAGATGCATCCGCAGATGGATCACCTCGAGTCGTCCACACGTCTGTTGCTTGATCAGTATAAGTTCATTCTCGACAGAGACACAACGTTTAAATATGGATATTGAGATCATAGCTGCCGCAGCTATTTATTTATTTAGTACTTTTAACTACTACGTAAATGTGCATCGCAATAGAGTTATTAAAAATAAATGGAAAAGAAGAAGATGGTGGATGCTGGCTATACATAGAAACAGAAAGAAGTAAGCGGAATTTTTATCCAGACTCAAAAAAAAATATTTTAGGGTTCCATAAACAGTTTTCAGCTTGATATAGCTCAATGAACTTAAAAGTTTCCTCAGTGCTCATATTGTTAGCCATTTCATAAGTTTTCACGAATGCTGCGCAAAGTAAATTAAAGCACAAGTACGCGTGCACATTCAATCGCAACTCCGAGCAAACTGATGCGTCGTAAGACGTGTGGACAGGACGCCGGACGTTCGCGCCAAAACCCTTTGATCCGTGCCACAAAAACCGACAACAAACGGATAAGTGGCAGACGCATCTGCGGACGTTAAATACCTACAACAGACGCGCAAATTACCCCGTCTACACGTCGGCGGACGCATCGGCAGATGACGTCTGCAGATGCGTCCGCAGACGTGTAGAGGAGGCTTTAAGCCTCCTCTACACGTCTGCGGATACGTTCGCGGACGCTGACAGATGCATCCGCAGATGGATCACCTCGAGTCGTCCACACGTCTGTTGCTTGATCAGTATAAGTTCATTCTCGACAGAGACACAACGTTTAAATATGGATATTGAGATCATAGCTGCCGCAGCTATTTATTTATTTAGTACTTTTAACTACTACGTAAATGTGCATCGCAATAGAGTTATTAAAAATAAATGGAAAAGAAGAAGATGGTGGATGCTGGCTATACATAGAAACAGAACGAAGTAAGCGGAATTTTTATCCAGACTCAAATCAAATTTACGTAATTGCACATTACATACGTAATAACAAGATTTTTTTTGCAGGAATAGCATGGAAAACCAGCTTGCAGAACTTTACTTGGAGCCATCTGGAGAATTCAATAATTTTGTTCGAATGTCTAGCAGCGATTTTGAAAACTTAAAACTTGTATGAGGATTTTGACATAAGGCTCGCCAGGTTAATTGGTCGCGTTATAATGATGTTATAAATGAGATTTTACGATATCGATGTGGATATTATACCATCATGTGAAATTGCTTAAATTGAGTGTTTTGTTGTCTGCGCTATAACAGTAGTAATTATAAGTCAAGTATTGGAAACATAAGTAGAATGTTACAACATTAGTGTAGATAAATGAGATTTTACGATATCGATGTGGATATTATACCATCATGTGAAATTGCTTAAATTGAGTGTTTTGTTGTCTGCGCTATAACAGTAGTAATTATAAGTCAAGTATAACATAAGTAGAATGTTACAACATTAGTGTAGATAAAGTAAATTAAAGCACAAGTACGCGTGCACATTCAATCGCAACTCCGAGCAAACTGATGCGTCGTAAGACGTGTGGACACGACGCCGGACGTTCGCGCCAAAACCCTTTGATCCGTGCCACAAAAACCGACAACAAACGGATAAGTGGCAGACGCATCTGCGGACGTTAAATACCTACAACAGACGCGCAAATTACCCCGTCTACACGTCGGCGGACGCATCGGCAGATGACGTCTGCAGATGCGTCCGCAGACGTGTAGAGGAGGCTTTAGACATCAAGTCTTTTACCGTACTCACGTACCGTACGTACTCAGACGTCAAATGCTTCCTTAGTAGAGATTTAATCAGTAAATTTGACATGTAAGGTATGAAAAATTACGTTAATTAGTTCTGTCTGTGTCGAATGGAAGTTTCAGAATGCTGTACTTAGTATGCGCTTATTCCTGTTTTAATTTTTCAGAAGACTGATTAACTATAGACGTGACTTTTGTGTGCTCCGGCCCTTATACTGAGCATAAGTTTTTGAAAGCGCGCGAATGCGGTCGTCTTCTATTACGCGTGCATCTCGTACGAGCGTATTAACGCGATCGTAATATCTGTAAGCTAGTATAAGCAAAAGCCATGAGAGAAAACCAATATCGGTACTAAAAAGCTCGAATACCTATGAGTATGTGTATACAGAGATTTTTTGAAGCCCAAAATCTGCTCGCTCAGTGCCCATAAATGCTAGTCTGAAATCACCTTTAAATTTATTAATTGAAGTCCCTAAATATTAATACGATTTCTAAACTGTTCTCCTTATTAAATATTCAGAATTGATTTGATAATCTGAATTATTATACAATAGAAATACGCAGTTAATTAACTTAATTCGGAAACTGAGACTGAAGCCAGAGATGCTATTTTTGTTTCGGTTTTAATAACTCTCTTTCGATTTAAAATAGGTATTTAAATTTGGATTAATTCAGGGATCATTTATCAATATTGAACGAAGTTTCGAATACTTGGAAATCATTATATTTTGGGTTTGTGTAGTATCAAATGTATATTAATATAATAAAGCGGAAGGGTTTGATTTGTTGTTTCTTAGAACGCGACACTCTGAGAAGCTATTGATTTAAATAATAATTTTGAGTTGGATAGTCACATTCAAGAGTAAGGTTGTAGGGGTAGGTTGTTGTACTCTGTTTTATCCCCAATATTTGATGAGAACAGGAACAAAGGGAGTTAAACCGCGGGGTGCTGAAATGTGTAGATCTATGTTGATGGAACTTCATTAAAAGTTAAATGAAGTTCAAAGGTATAGTAAGAAACACTTATAAACAATATAAAAGTATTCTATACTTTATTCTGTAAGACTAGACTATAATATTATTTACAATCTTTGGAGAAAGATACGATGAAAAGTTAAATGTGCTAAAACAATAAAGTATTTCTAAGGACACGTATTTGGATTTGTCACGAATACAAAAAATACGTAACAAGATTAGAATAAAAAATATGGAATTATATTTTACGTAACTATTGTTTTAACTATAACTCTATTACCTAATTAATATTCTAAAAACTTGAAACATAATAGATATGATGAGTAATTTTTGCGTCCATACACCGGAGAGACCTGAAACAACAAACAAATATCACTTGAAGCTTAGCTTAAACTTAGGGGATTTCCAATGATTGAGAATAAATAAGATTTAGAAAAGGTTGAGGGAAACTGAAAATCTACGATTGTATTCTCTAGTTGGGACCGATAGTAATCACACGATATCAGGGCTTGGAAACTGGTCATTTTTCTGACCCGGTTCGACGAAAATACGCGTGGAACTTTATGAAAAAGATTCTGTTCCTTTGAACCAGTTTGTGCCCGGTTTTGATAAAAATTGTTTTCTTAATAACCGGTTTAATAACTTTCGGATCAATACCGGACCGGAAAATAAAGTCTTAGGTAAAATAAAATCCTGCAAAACCTTTAGGGTTTCTTTTGCATCTATTCTAGTTTGAAAGTATATTAAACTATGTTCTTACCTGATGTCTGGATTGAAGATGACTGCGCCGAGTTAGGTGATTGCGTTGTTGCAGGGGGCGGATCTGAAATAACAGTTTCCATGAAATAAACAATAAGGGTGGATTTAATAGCTAAATATTTTTGTTAGTACCTAAATTGCAAAAATATTTAAACGCACTTCATTTATTTTTTTTAACTTTTTTAACTGTGGGTGGATTGCAAAAAGTCATCAATTTTATTTAGTAGATACCTAAATCTGTTTAAAAACAAATGTTGTTCGTTTTATATTGTGTGTTAGTTGCCAACCCTGGTTTCTGAGTTTAGACCGCCTAAAAGCCTCATGATCAAAGATTAAAAATCCGGGTGTAAAGATTTAAGAACCGGAACCGACATCATTACATAGTATAAAACAAAGTCGCGTCTGTTTGTCTGTCTGTATGCTTAAATCTTTAAAATTACGCAACGGATTTTGATGCGGTTTTTTGTAATAGGTAGAGTGATTCAAGAGGAAGGTTTTTATGTAAAAAAAATTCTGAAATTCCCACGGGAACGGGCACAACGCGGGTAAAACCGCGGGGCGCTGCTAGTTAAATATATTTCGTGAATTGTAAAATTTAATTTTGAACCAACAACTTTTGTTTCCGTTAGGAAACTACTGTTCAACAGAATAATAGTTCTTGTGCATTCGTCCTTAATACTATTCAATTATACGACACGAGTAAACTGAAATATCTACGGCAGAAGACCTCATGAAGAAGGAATGCTTAATTAAATTGTTTAAAAAAGGGACGGCTTGACGAGAGGAATTCTCAGCAAACGCTCGTTTCATGCTACGCGCCATTACATAACGTAAAATGTGTAGGTATTTTCCAGTAATAAACGGTTTAGTTTTTACGTTTACACAAGTTTGATTAACACTGAGCTTCCAATGAGCAAAATAAATTAAAATAATTTCCGAAAATTTATTAATCACTACATAGTATAAAACAAAGTCGCGTCTGTTTGTCTTCTGTTTGTCTGTATGCTTAAATCTTTAAAATTACGCAACGGATTTTGATGCGGTTTTTTTTGTAATAGGTAGAGTAATTCAAGAGGAAGGTTTTTATCTACAAAAAGTCTCGAAATTCCCACGGGAACGGGCACAACGCGGGTAAAACCGCGGGGCGCTGCTAGTTAACTAATATTTTCGAGTAAAAAAATATATTTTGACGATATTTTTTGCCATGAGAAATATCAATTGAAATAAAATTCGACGTTTCAATTACAGAAAACATTTGGGTTATTAAATGTATTTTTACCTCTGTAAAATATATCTCTCTTTCTGCTGTAGTAGTTGGCTAGAGGCACCTGCATGTCGCAGAGTATCTCTACCGTGGGGGGAAGAGCTTCGATCTTCACAAACGTGCTCGTCACTGCTGTATACCTTCCATCAATGAGGCTCATCGAAGACTTCGCATTTAACGGCCTGTGGACAATGTAACCATCATCAAATACGGTGAAATTAATAATTACTATCTAGCATTTGACTACTAGAATAACATAGTTTTTTATCCGATATATATTCGAAATTAATAAAAAACTATTAAACTCACAGGGCGCTGCTACAAATAAATTATTTCGAAAACGTGTTAAGTTTATATTTTTTAGTAAAAATATATCCATGTTTACCTTACTACGTAAATAAGCTAGCTTAAATTCTGAAAACTTTGTTACATTGAAATAAAGGTTAATCCGTATTGACTGTATTCCTGTTATACTCGTAGCTATCAGGTACGTGTTTCCGTTTCTCCGGAACGAGTATTGATAAAATCAATAAAATAATGTTTTTTGGAACCTACATTTTTTTATGTACTTTACAACTAAACCAGCAAAAAGCAAAAAGCTTATAGATGGTAAAAAGTAATAATTCTAAGTAAAAGCATTTTTTTTTAAATTTAACTTGTAAATATATTTGCATTTATGATATTTTACTATTAATTGAAACGTACGTTGATGTCATTATTATTTGTTGAAACGGGAACTTACGTACGCGGAGGTTACTGTTGAGTTGTCCCTCAACACGTTTCGGCCACATACGGTGGCCTTCATCAGGAGGTGGGTGAAGCGCTCGCGACAGCGTCTCTCCGCGTACGTAAGTTCCCGTTTCAACAAATAATAATGCATTTATGATGTAAAGTGAAATATTTATTCAGTTTTGTCCCCCCAAAGAGGCTCTTTTGAAAGTACCACTATTGTTACAAAATACAAAATAAACCTAAACTTAATATTGGACAATGTTTTTACATCAACAAACTGTTAATTTTATTTTCAGTATTATTGTAATATGTCTGATTAATACGTCATGGGGTATTAATCAGACATGTTATACAATTAGCTTTATTAATCAAAGCTATTTTGCCACAAATTGTTATTTATATTTGGACATAAGACTTAATTAATGTTTCAAAATTTACATAACTGCTTTCATTTTATTCAAACTTTTCAGAACAACTGGGTAAATTCATGTATTTTTAGACACAGTATTATTAAATAAAACCTAAACAATGCCGTGGGCGAGACGAAACCATTGTTGTTTTGGGGGTTATTTCTGCGCTTCCTCGTTTGTCTGTGTTGGGGTGGAAAAAAACTGTTGGACTAGAACGAGAAAGAATAACCCGTTTTGGAAAAATGTTTACGCGAAATATTGTATCTACGTTTGATCAACTAGCAGCGCCCGCGGTTTTACCCGCTTTGTACCCGTTGCCGAGTGGATTTCGAAAAAAAAGTGTGTGTAATCTTCTCATAGATGTGTGTATGTATGGACACTGAACTATCCATGTATCCAAAAATTTTCAAAAACTTTCGCTTTTCTACATTTGGATTTGGATTTATAGTTAAAGTAAGGGCTAGGATTAGAAAAAATAACATGGATTTTATTTTTATTCAGGATTTATAATATTAATTTTATTTACCTGTTTCCAGCCATTATGATAAGTTCCGGTTTTGGGAATACTCCTTCAACTGAACATATTATGTTCAGGAAGTTATCCTTCAGCCTGTCTTGGACCATGTCGAATCTTTTCTCTGGAACTAAACAAATAAAGTGAGAGTTCAATGACTTTATTCATTAAATATAGAGAAGAATATTTTATAATGGGCGCTGAAATAGTTCACATTTCCACTCGTCGAAATTTATTCCCAAATTGTTGCTAATAGACATCAGTTTGCTTTTAGATTGTTTATAAATCCCAAGAGTGGATGCAAAATGTTTTCGTTTAGGTTATTCATAGTTAATAGAGTCGTTGCGACTGGACTGGCTATTGCAAATAATTTTTACGATTTGATGTGACTGATTTCTAACTATAGAACTAGAATGTGAATATTATATTTTTAACAATATTTGGTAATTAAAAATAAGAACTTAAGCTAGTATTTTGTAGAATGCAAAACTCGTATACAACCTTGCTTGGGAGCTGAAGCAATGGGGACTAAAACAAAAGTTCATTCCTAATACAAACAAAATGCTATTTAATTTACCCTACTGCCAAGAAGGTCTAATGTTTCAGAACATGTATTTTCCGAAGTAATACTGTATAATTAACAGTCATTTGTTATCTAGTTTCCATTGTTTTAAAATTACTTTTACGATACTTATATGTCGTAAGTCATTTTATAACAGACTGTCCGATTTAACTTGCTATTAAACCAATTGGCCTCAAATTGAAGCAAAGTAGAATACAAGTATAGAACGTGCTTTTTACTTATATAAAAGGTTTTCTTAGAACACGGTTCCTGTAAAGTGGCTGAAACAATAGATAAAATTGTACAATAAAAGCGAAGTGTATCCGTAAACGTAGTTTACATTTAAAATGAGTAGTGTCTGCTGAAACTTATGGGTTACTTATGAAACCAGTATATATGGGTTTAAACGTATACTTAAACTTAAAGAAATTAATATGTATCTTCTATTAAAGTTATTTAAAACCTCCATTTTAAATCAAGCGCGGTAAAATACAACACCCACAAGAGTAAGAGTAATTTACTGAAAGTTCCAGCGCAAATGGTATATCACAATTGTCTTCAAAGGAATGTTTGAGTTGCCTAGTATTTGTAGTATGTATGTATGTATTATGCAGTACTTATAAGTAAAAAATAACAATATATGGTCGACCCTTTTAATGGCAATTATTTTACTTATTTATTTTGTTTTATTAACGTATAAATTTTAACTTTCCTTACATACTATATTTTTGAAACACTAGGAGTACATATTTCTGGATTAGTACATATTTCACTAGGAGTACAGTGATATAACTAATATCAATATCCTTTAAAAAATCCAGTCACCGTACTCGTCGTTTACACTGTGGCACCCCTGATGCTGATAGATTAGAAAACAAAGCCACTTACGAATTCCTTAACATTTTCAATAATATATTTTATACAAAGTACCCTAATGCTATTCGCTGTTCAGTGCCGTTCCATTACTGAAATTTAAATCATAGGTATTCGAGATATTTTTTATACTTTATTTAACATTATTTTTCACTTAGTTACTTAATGGAATTCAGTGCCTTTGAGTAATTGATTACCGCCTTTTATCTTTCAGATAACGTTATTTTGAATTATGTACACATAATACATTTTGAAGCGACTGTTTGTAGATAATATCTAAATAATACGTTTTTAAACAATTAATTTGAAATGATATGTGGTGGGACACGGGTTGCCTGGCTATTTCATATAAATTACGAAACAACTCAATCGATTGCAACCGGTTCTTCTGTTTTATTACAATAAATTACTTAGGCTACTTTTAGAAAGAAAGATAACACATATTCTTCCCTGAACCTTTCTAAAAATATAAATTTACTCTGCACTTCTATTATTTATTTATAACTATTTAATTAATTTTCAACTAAATGTAACATACAAAACTCTTCTATAGCAGATCACTTAGATAAACAGTAAGCTATTTAATTAATTTCCAACTGAATTAACGTCATTCGCAACAAACAATTCGCTTAAATCACAAAGTTCTGCGAATACGTTCAGTTCACTGTACAGATCGGAAGAGCATGTACCCGTACCTGTGAAGTTAGCCAAGTAATATCCGTTCTATCTGGCCACGGCTCATTGTTTACACGCCTGTATATTATTACTGTGAAAATATTCCTATTAATGTCATTGACACAACGTTTTGTTAATGTTATTGGAACAAAGGCTAAAAGTGTGGAAAAGGATAACCTAATACCAGATTAAAGAAAAAGCCCTTGACGGAAACGCTATTATGCTTAAAGATCGCGAGCTTCTTTACAAAAAGACGTAACTGAAAGAAATTACATATCTTGAACATTTGAATTTTGGATTTTGAGGCAAACTGAATATTCTTGCAAACCCTATGACATGTGATATTCAGAATGTATCGAGTCGCTCTCAAATGATTGATATCCAATTCAATTAAGAAATATAAAAAAAAAACAAAATAAAAATAGCCATCTCAACTCGAGAAGAAGAATTCGATAAGAATCTCTTAAGAAATTAGACTTATAGGGATTTCCGGACATAAAAACAAAAGCATTTTTGCCCAAGTTGTGGAAGTTTACTTTCAAGGTACAGTCATGTGCAATGAAATGAATACACGGGCAGATTTGCAAATAAATGTATACTCTGAAAATTTCAAAAACATATAGCCACATAACAATTCATACTATATACCCACCCGAGTTTCTCACAATAATGTATACACTTTAGAAACTGAAGCAGTTTTCACTATTTTGACAAATGGGTATTAATTTCAATGAATGACTTTGATAGTTTAGATTTTTTTTTGTTTTTATTGTGAAGGACAGAATGAGTTATAACCATAGAGATAAAGAGAGATACCAACCTATGCGCTGAGCATGAAACCTAGTGTCCCCATTAGACATTTACAAAATAAAACCGATAAAAAAACAATACCAATACTTCGCGTTGAGTGTGTGTCACGCACACATACATTTTTTTTTAAATAATATCGTTTACCTTCATATTTATTATTGTAATTCATAGTGGATACTTATTTCTGCATGTGATCGTGTATACAAATATCTGAAAACAACCTGTGTACATAAACACGGATGGTTATATAGTGTGAATTGTTAAGTGGCTATATGTTTTTTAAATTTTCAGAGTATACATTTATTTGCAAATCTGCCCGTGTAATACATTTCATTGCACATGACTGTACTCTCTCCCTCGCTTGCTCGCTTTTTCGCTAGCTCAGCAAAAAATTCATAATACTTCTAGTCGTCACAGATGATCTAAAATTTGAGAGCCCATTTATGACGATCATTCAATACAGATGATTTAGATTGACGGACCCTTGTTTTTGAAGTAACATCTATTTATTGATAAGACAACACTACGGTGACAATGTAATTGTTACTCTTGGTGCTGTTACTGTAATATTAAATGATGAGGGGATGTGACCACGATTGGTGTAATCTACTCGACAATTTCAAGGAACGGGTTTCGGGAAGTCGTAAGAACTCTGGTGTCGGAGTTATTAGACCGCCCAAAGGCCTCGAAAGGAAGTGAAAAAACCGAAACCGACTGTTTGTTTTTATTGACTAATTTAGATTAATCTGACATAACAGTACATAACAGGCCTATTTAAAAAGACGAGTGTCTTACCAAAAATAGTCATCGGTTTTGTTCGTTCATCTTCGGCCAAGAATGTGGAAATCACACAAGTGTAGTTCCCGGTGAGTTCGGTGCCCGGAGACTTGATCCGGAGGGCCCGGTGCTGCGTGTAAGGGTTGTTGGACACTTTGTACGTTAAGTCCACCTGCAAATGAAATAAAATATTCATACATATCTACTCACCATTAGTGTTAAGAGCTAAGCTCTTGATGGGGAAATCGATGGAAACTTCTCCATGTTGTTTACATGATTGTTCTCCTCCTCACTGTACTGATCTTCAGTGAGATGAGAGACCTTTGCCCTGCAGTGGGACATTACAGGCTAATACTCTACTTTTTACATGTTCTCTACTAAATGGGGTAAGCGATTAAAAGCTGAAAAGGTTGTTTTTTATTTGAAGTATCTGTAAATATTTTGCAAAGTTTACACGAGTACTTGGAGAAAAGCCGACTGTTTATAATTGTTGACCGACTTCAAAATAGGAGGAGGTTTCTCAATTCGACCGCTTATATGCTTATATTTTTTGATTGTCAAAATCATGTAGGCTTTGGAATTGTACATAAAAACTTTCAGGTTCCTTTACAAGTGCAATATAGTGTAATTATGACAGCAGCTGTCAATACAGTACAAGCCAACCAAAAAAAGGAAATTTTACCGAAATTATTATTTCAATTAAAGTATAACGGGCTAACCAATTACATATTCTGCAACACTTGCCTTATTCCTCAGCAAGCCCAACGCCTGCGGCTTGTGCGGTGGTATCCACTGATACACTGGCTGCGTTTTGTCCATAAAAAACCATTTTACGACCAAGCCGGTCACATTGCTGGTGATGTAGTCGCAGTCCAATATCACTTGGTCCTTTGTACCGTACTGAATCACTTCCGGCACTCGCATGTTAATTATTCGTACTGATTGGACACCTGTAAAGAAGGGGAGAAATTCGTTTATTATGTCGCTTTAATAAACTAGCATAGGTCTCTTTAACAAACTCAATGAATTGAATTTGGTTTCTGTAAAATTATTCTTGAAAATATTTGTAAATAGATTTTCTATACAGTGCGACTTCTAATACACTTAACGCCATACAAATTATTCTTATGGAGAGATTAAATAATTAAAAAAAAATTATATAAAAAGTTACACCAATTAAGTTTTCATTGTCAATTTAATTGAATGTGATAAAACATTTCTATAGAAGTGAAACAACTAAAGTGACCAATTACAATGCATTAAGATTATTAAGAAGAGAGTTTGACATTCAATGCAGATTTCGACTAATTCAATGCGTTCTGATTGGTCAATTTGAGCTCCGCACGACTCCGCTCCGCTTCTATGAAAACGCACATAGACAGTGAGACCTGGCTTTACTCTAGACTAGTCGCGCCCCACGGTTTCACCCGCGTTGTTCCCGTTCCCGCGGGAATTTCGGGATAAAATATATTCCATGTATTATACTGATATATGACCTATGTTACTGTAAAGTTTCATCCAAATCCGTCAAGTCGTTTTTTCGTGAAAATCCGTCCAGAAGTCTTTTCGTTTTTCGTTTTCGAACTTTCCCATTTATTATCTTAGTAGGATAGGACTAAGAGCGAGTATGTATGTGCGCAGCCGTAACTGGGGTGCGCAGCGGAGCGGCGCGGGAGCATTGTGCTCTACCGTTGTGCGCAATATCTTGCAATACCATTTTTATAAGGTTTGCAATACATAAATAATGGTGTTTTTCATGGATTTTATTACAAAATGTTTTTGCCAAAATTGATATCGCCCTAACCACTTCATGTTTTTGAATACTACATTGAGTGTGCATTTGCTGTACTGAGTTTTGGGTTATTTAATTGCTTTTGAAAATGTTCTGGATATTTCTTTTTAGATCTTGTTACAATTTGTGACATAAGACATTAATAAAACTTGTGAAATATGTACTAAAAGGTAACATGAAATAAAATAAATTACTGCGAAATAAGCATGAGAAAGAAACAAACGAAAGATTAAAAGAAATCGCTGTACACGTGTTAACTAATACATAACTACATATTTACCTACTAAGATGTAATTTAATCTTGTACTGAAAGGTTCAGCGAGATGGAGAATCTTTACTTATAACACCGGAATATTGCAGACAAAAACTTTACTTCGATTCACTATCTTATTTAAAATAGCAGATGTTTTTATAGTTAAATTTTCATTTTTTCAACCAACATTACCTTACGCATATTTTATCATTCTATGAACCATGACCCCCTCATAATAAGGTACCTACACCTGCCGCCATACAGTTCCCAACATGTGCCTATCTTCCGGGCACGAGTCGGAATTTGAATATTATCACGTATGAAAGGGATAGAAGATCCAAAGTACGTAAAGAAAAGAGAGAGAACGTCTTTAACATGTATCGTGGTAGCAGAGCGTGACCAACTCGTACGCATCGTTTCACCTTGATAGTGGAAGGTGATAGTAACTCTATACCATTTGGAGGCATATTGTTCGTTATGGAAACGGTTTAAGTTTTTCATACGTTGTGGCCGCAAAAATGTGTAGTTTAGATATTTAACGAGAAAGTAGGTTTAGCTTAAAATACCGTAGTTTTTTTCTTTCTGATAGCCTCTCTGACAGTCAAACCAAATAATATTTTGTAGTTTGTGAAACTGAATTTAACTGGTACGAGTAATACCTCAGTTTGTTTATTGAAAAATAAACTCAGTTGAATTTATTTATTTTGAGGTCGAACCATGAGGTTTAGTTAGGTACTTATACTATTCATTTTTTAAATAACTACTTTTTTATAAAATTAAAATAAGATAGTTGTACATATAGCAAGCATATTACTATTAATGCATAATTATACGAAAAAACTAATTAAACAACATTACGTTTGTAGGTTTGAAAAAGAAGTAGAAGTTGTTTAATTCATTAGGTTTGCTTTATCTATCAAATCTTGCATTAATAATCTTACAATACCATTGAATACAAGATTAAACCTCCCTCATAAAGGTACGGGTTCATTATACGGTTTTATAAAAAGCACAGAGCTTTACTTAGACTTCTTGTTTTATCTGCAGTTGAATCACTATTAAAACACCCTCAGGGCACGCGACCAAGACATATGGATGCGCTCCAGTGAGCACAAGACACAAAGGTGCTTTGCACTCAAAGCTTCGGACTTAAAAAACAGGATACCCGGTATATGAGCACGCGCCATTTTTTGTACGTCTTGGAGTAGCGTGTATGGTTTTATAATAAAGCGTTCCTTTATAAAGCGACAGTTGATCCTAGTTTATTGTGGTTCCGCGTGTTATGATTAAAAAGTAAGTAAGTTATTATGGAGCTTACTTTGGGTCGTAATTAATCGTGTGTGAATTTGTCTGGGTATATTATGGAAAAACATTTGTACACGTTGTATTAACCCAAACAAAACTAGGTACCTATGAACAAAGAAAGAAATCAGGAAGAAATAATTTTGGTAAGTTTTTATTTCTCCAAATTCATCTATCTTAAAGTTTGTATCGACTAAAAGATCTCAATTTGTACTATGAATGATCAGTAAACTGTATAAATAGGTGCTTTGCATACTCTAATAATTTCTATGAAAATATCCTAACCTAACTAAGCTTATCCTGTACAATATGACATTTCTCAACAAAAATCAAATTGACAAATCTTTTGTTCTTTGATATTTTCGGAACTATTGCTACGCCCGAATATGTAGGCAATGGGTCCGAAATCTAGTTTTATCCGTACACCGAACCCTATTGCCATTGGCTTCCTCGCTCCGGTACGTAATTTGTAATTTGATCGGAGCCTGTTTAATCAAGTACATGTCCTGGGTACCGTTGTGAGATGAAACCCTACAGATCTTGACTCCCTTATACCGATTCGTTACGTTTTATTTTGTCCATATTTGACTATTGCTTGACCAAATATTTTTTTATTCCTCTTTAATATTCCAATAGCTATTCAATAGCTTTGGTTTAATTATACAGCAGTTGATTGAATGAGGTTTCAGTAATATCGCTCTGAGTTCTGAATCATATTTGTTTTATATTGGAAGTTGTTTTTCGAAAAATATGAGGGAAAGCTTTAAGCTATTGGAAATAATTTTTGCTTTGCCTTTGTGTGGGTTGGGTAATCGTACATGCACATTGTCTTAGTGTGCATCATGGTCCTAGTCAAGATCATCAAGGAAAAAGTCGATACTAGGGTAAGTAAGTTCGAGTAGGTTAGTGGGCAACCCTGGTGTTGAAGTTTTTAGACCGCCCAAAGGCATAAAGACGGGCTAGTGTGATACTTTTAATACAAATACAAGGAATACAACGTCGCGCGACCTACTACCGGTCCGCACCTACACTATGAGTGTCTTGTGCATTAATCGCGTAATCTCAACGACGCGACGCCTTAGACTCCTAATAGTACAAGTAAATAAAAGTGGTATAATACTGCGATCGCACTGTATCTTTGCAGTCAAGCACACAGAGCCTTGACCCCTATTATTATATAGGCTCCGTTTTACATACACGTTAATGGAAAACAAATCACTTTCATAGCATCATTATTATGTTCAGTAGAGAGTCATTACGAAACATTTTTAAGGAAACGAAACCTAAAAATATTTAAACTTCTTTATGTGAAGTCGGTTAAAAAGATCCTCCTTTCCAATGTTTCCAATGCCAGACGACAGATTCCGAATTCATTGCGTGACACTCGAGGCAAGAATCAAATGAATTCTTAACACCTATATCTTAACTTTTCAAACAAAGTTACTCACTTGAAATGTCTTTTCGTGAAATCTTCATGAAGAAAGTAAGTTTTTACTCAGCTTCCTTTAAAAATTCAGCAGCAAAAGTGACATTGGAGAGTACTCTTTATTAAACAACTTGCCAAGATAGCGACTTGTACTTTGAGTAACCAAAGTTTTGATTTTATAAAAAGCTAAAGTTTTTTCAGTTGTTTTGTTTGTAGATATTTGAGAAATGGAATAATCGCAGAGTCGTACCGCGGTAATGTAATCTGTACAGGAATAAGACTGCCTTGTTGTTGAGAATTGACCACCTTTACAAAAAATGCTTAAAAACGGAGGAGGTTCTCGATGGCCATGTTTCTAGTTTAATTTAATGAAGGGTTTCAAGGGTGGAATTCAGTTCGCTCCGAATTGTATTAGAGCAAGTGACACAAATACATAAAATATCCGGTCTTCTTCTTCATCGAGTGGATGGTCAACCTGACCAATCCTGGTGTCAAGAGATGTAGAGCCGCCAAAGGCCTCTGACATGGCTCATTTAACGACTACTATCCGTAGAAAGTAACCGGGACCGACGGCTTAACGTGCCCTCCGTAGCACGGAATCATCTTACTTTTCGGACAATCAGGTGATTCAGCCTGCAATGCCTCACAATTTTTTTGTCTCACAAAGAGATTTTTGTGAGATATTGTCCCCACCGGGAATCGAACCCGGAACCACCGGATCGTGAGCCGAGCGCTCAAACCACTAGACCACGTAGGCCGTTAAAATATCCGGTAACTTGCAGCTTGTTCCAAAGCTATTGAGCTTTAAGATTGCTAATTGAGAGCTCATTTAGATTGCTAAACGAGGCCTTAGCAAATAATATCAGCGCTCGTGGCGTAGTTTGACTAAAATATGTCAGATCATTGCGATTGCTAAGCAAATTCCAGCTCAATCTCTACTCGGATGGGTGGACGGAAGTGGCATTTCCGTCTGGGCTTTACAGTGTTTAGGAGGACAGGTTAAGCAGTTGGTCCCGGTACATTCATTCATTTAGTGTAGGTTAGTAGACAACCCTGGTGTCGGAGTTACCGCCTTAAGGCCTCCGACATGGTCTAACGATTGAAACTACCAGGACCGACTGGTTAACGTCCCCTCCGTAGCACGGTAGCGCTCTGATAGGAATGCTATTATCAGCGACCCATCCAAGCAAGGCAAGTAAGGCAGGCTTTAGGCGGTCTAAAAACTCCAACACCAGGGTTGGCCAACCGCTCGAAAAGAATGAATGAGCTACTATAGATAGGGTACGCACAATCGAATAGACACACCGGAAGGATATACCATTGGACCGTGCAGTCCCATATTGATTGGTACTCGAAACACGCAACGTGCACCGATTAACGATTTCATTTACAATGGTAGCTATTATTTATACGTATTCGAATTATTATGTTCATTATTAGCATGTCTATATCATGTTGTCAAGTGTATTAATTCTGAAGCAGCTGTTCTAATTCGACAGTATCTTTTACTTGTAGTTTACTTAGGTTCTTGCTGTGTCCGTTTTCGTAGAAATTTAATATTAAAAAGTGTTGTCACAATAGGTTTAATTTTTACTATTGAATGGGGCTATCCATTAAAAAAATTCTTCTTCTTCTTATCGAGTGGATGGTCAACTTGACCAATCCTGGTGTCAGAGTTATAGAGCCGCCAAAGGCCTCTGACATGGCTCATGTAACGACTACTATCCGTAGAAAGTAACCGGGACCGACGGCTTAACGTGCCCTCCGAAGCACGGAATCATCTTACTTTTCGGGCAATCAGGTGATTCAGCCTGCAATGCCCTAACCAAACTGAGGACCGTCTCACAAAGTGATTTTTGTGAGATATCCCCACCGGGAATCGAACCCGGAACCTCCGGATCGTGAGCCGAGCGCTCAAACCACTAGACCACGGAGGCTGTTAGTAATTTAGTTAGTAATTAGTATTAAAAAAATTGAATTCGACTGATGGTTCGAAAAATTTGCACGTATGAAATAAAACGAAAAATTAAACTAAAAAAATGCCTACCAATATAGAAAGGCTGAATTCCTATTGGTAGGTATAAAATTATATCGGTAACTAAATTTAAATAGCTTTTTGGAAGCTAGGTTCCCACTTAGCACCTTAAATTGTAAAAGACACGTCTTCTAATGAACTAAATATTTTAGCATCCTACTTAAGAAAACCATTTAGAGCGACCGAAACGTCGGGAAATCTAAATAAGGCTTTTTTATTTACTAAAACAATCTTCTGTAGTCAACCCCTAGAATAATCTATACTAATTTAATAAAGTCGATGAGTATGAGTATTTTTTGTCTGGACGAGCTAATTTCAGAAGCTACCAACCCGATTTGTAATGGATAGATATATTCAAAGGAAAGGTTATTGTTTATTTATCATCCTAAAACTACGGGAATAAGCACAACGCGGGTTAAACTGCGGGGCGCTGCTAATAAATAAAGCGATTGATTCAAATAAGGTGGAATAACTAATTAAAAGTACTTTTTGACCTTTTTGAATTGACTTTGAAAAAGGTTGAAGTTTTCCATTCAGGTGTTTTTTTCATTATTGTTTGTGTTGGGACATTACTCTGTCATTCAATATTGGACATAACTCTGCCATTTCATTTCGATCTTGTTTTGTTCAAACGTAGTTTATTACACAATGCATCTACTCGTATATGAATTTCACAGAGATCGGTTGGTGTTTTGCCTTTTAAATGTGCTTCTTCGTGTATTCTGATAGTATGAAGTACATACAATATTATTATCTTATATATAAAATTCTCGTGTCACAGTGTTCGTTCGCGTACTCCTCCGAAACGGCTTGACCGATTCTCATGAAATTTTGTGAGCATATTGAGTAGGTCTGAGAATCGGCCAACATCTATTTTTCATCCCGAAATTCCCGCGGGAACGGGTACAACGCGGGTGAAACCGCGGGGCGCAGCTATTATTAGTATATAATTTGAATTTTAGTATTACTTTTTTATTTTCAGTCTGGTGTCCCCCACTGCTGGGTAACCACGGCCTCTCCACTCTTTTTCCTCGCCTCTTTATTAACCCGGCGAGGATGTTGTAGGGTCATTTTGACCCTGACAATTTTTAAGCGTCTGTGGTATTTTTTCCCGCGACCGTAGGGTATTGGGCGTCTTAGTAGCTGTTGCTAAGGAACCGGCGAGTGCGCCACGTACCGATATTCAGTCGGCTGGCGCCTGCGACGGGATTATCACGTGCGTGAAGTCGAGAAGGGTAAATATGACCCCGCCACAACCGCGGCGTGACATTTTTTGTGAAGCTTCGAAAATGTTTTTTACCGAATATTATTATATTTTCAGGTGTTTCTTATACAAAATGAATAACCCGGAGCTTGAGCAAATGTTTGTGACGAATGCCATAAATATATTTGTCCCGAACACACTATTTCGTTCTGCCAGAATTGTGCTGCAACCACAGACAATAATGACATGTAGTTTATAAGCAATTATAAGACTGTAGGGGAAACTGATTGATCTCTACAAGTTGTAGGTACCTAATTAGGAGCTAATTGATAAAAAAGAAGTTATCTATTTTTTGTTATTTTAGTGTTACTTAAGTAGTTCTATGAAAAAGTTTAATTGTGTAGTACTTTGCCAAAACTGATTTAATTATAATATTTTGTATCATTATATGCCTGTTGTATTTATCAATTCATAAAAATAATATGTAATTTACATAATACCTATTAAAGCTTTAGTTTAAAATTAAAAATCTAGCTATTTTGAACCCAATAACATACAGGGTCAAATAGACCCTCGACAACCTCCACGTAACTATTTTCACCACATCCTCGCCGGGTTAAGTGCTTTGGATAAGAAAAGCTTTTTATGATCAGTATGTAGCCTAAATTTTATCCCAAAACTTATTGCACAATTTACAAAAGCTATGAGTCTTGGCTTGTTTCACGACTAAATAATAAAAATTAAAGCAACGAAATTATGGAGATATGAATTAGACTAAGTGACATTTTATTTCTTAGTGAAGAGACATTTCAATTATTAAAATGGTGATTAAAGTTACAATGAGATAATTAGAACTAAAAGGTTCTTATGAAATTTCTTGAATTTTTTTTACAGCTTGAAGATATTCTTTTGACTTGATTTTGTACTTTAGTAATTAAAATGAAGTCTAATAGTAAGACGCTTACAAGGTATTGTATTAACAATTTATGAGCTAAATGTGGAAAGCTCACAATTATGTTATTATATGTACACTCAACGCTCCGCGGTTTTTTCTTGGACTCGTAATTCAACATTTATTATCCTTCAAACAAACAAAAAATCAAACTCTTCAACTTCATCTACTAAGTAGATTAACTAAAAATCTGTTGACAATTGGTAGATACGCAAACTACTTAAAAATCTTCACTTTAACAAAAACTGTATATAATTAAATTCAGTACTCTGTCTAAATGAAATTACAAAGCAAGAGCCTAAACATTGTAACTATTGTGTTAAAATACGACGTAAATTGAACTAGCAGAGTCGCGTGAGCCTTGAGTACCTTGAGTTGTAGTGAAGTAGAGTAAACGCTTCACTGCGCTTTGTTCGAATTACTGAAACAATAATGTATCTCACAGTTTACAGTACGTAGCACAACACACAGACAATGATATAAGTTCCGGTTATTTCGGGTACATTGTTATTGAATATACATACGTGCTATATGTTTACTTACACGCTTAAGATTATGCCCTAATTTTGAAATAGGAGTGCTTCAATGAGATATACTAGAGCTCAAGCTGATGATCTTCGCTTGTATATGTGGTGACAGACAAACAAAAATAATGAGTACTGAAATTTTAACTAGTATTCCAAACTTCCTTGTTGAGGGAGTAAACTAAACTTATTATATATAACATACTCGTATATCGTCTAAAAATTGCAAAAGCATCGATTTTTGTAAATGTGTATTCGTATTTTTTTTACATTTTCTGTACGTCGCATATCGAGGGGGAGCCGTCTCAATAACACCACCTTATAATTAATCTTTTACACCACACAGAGTGTCTCAGATTCGTCAGGTATACCAAATTCAATTATTCCGAGTATTCCACGATTTACTTTGCGTATTTCTCGAGTAAATTTTTCGGTGAGTCAACAATTTGAACATTATTTATAACGGTTGGAACGACTTTGATAATAAATTAACGCTACGCTTTTACGTGAATTAATTTGCTACAGTGATTTTAATTAAATAATGTTTAAATATTATTTATTGCGAACGTTTAATATTAATTGAAATTAACATGAAGTATTTATTGTCTTTATATCGCAGATGTTTTTTTTGTAAATCTACTATTCAATTCTGCAGAAAATCTAAGCTTATCGATTTATATTGTTTTCTTGCTAAAAAATGTTGATAACGTGTCAACATTTCTCCGTAATGTATTACATTCTGTATGATTACTATAATATTAAGGGCTTATTCTATCTATAATCACACAATTAGCAATTATAAATAATTAAAAAAATAATAGTTTTTACACTACTTTAAGGTCACCGACAGTGCCGACATAATTAAACGATTGAAACAATCGGATCCTATAACTAGTAATTTCTAAGGGCTTGAGCACACTATAGTCAAGACTGTAGTTAGACCGGCTTCTGGTCTATGAAAACAATTGAAAGAACGCACACTACAGTATGATGTCTAACAGACATATTATTTGTTACCGGTTCTTAAGTTTAAGCGAACACTACATAATTTGAATTGAAACAACGTTTACGCATACACTTTTATTTAACGTTTCGGCCCCTTTACACGAACCGTGCTCACATAAAACTGACCTGTATCGTGTATCCTTAAACGTAAGCTCAAGTTGTAAGTACTATGTAAAGTTAGCTAGAATTAGGAAAGCATAACAAGATTTACAAGACAATCTTACATTGCAACATAATAATCAGTTCCAATATCCACCACATTTTTTGGCCGGTCCACGCGAAGCGATGTCTTGAGATACACTTAACTGTCACTCTTATAACAACAATAATTATTATACTCTAGCAAAATTCCTCTAAATACAATTAACACTTTCAAACATGAAACACAGGTAGAACATTTGGAAAGGTAACGTATGTATAACTTTAAGGTTTCTTACACAAATTGAACACAAAGAAAACATATAAACACAATTTGTTTTTTTTTACGTAATTTAGGCGCGAAAGTCCTTGTTCTGTTTTGTAAAACGTGTGTGGGGTTCGAACCCGGTATAGTAACTAACCGCTGCCACTAACCAACGTCCGGTGGTAAGCAGACCATGTCGGCAACCAAGTGTTATTAAATTGAATAATAAAAGACTTAAGTTAGCTCTATATTAGTCTATGTTTCTGTTTTGTTATACTTTTTCTAGAGTTATCTTTTTGAACGTAGAGTTAGTGGTTAGACTTCTGTCAATTATTTATTTTCGCTACCTATGGTTTGCTCTATGAACAAATATTGTAAAAGTCAACGAAAAGAAGAATTGTCAAGAACAAAATCTTATATATAAAATTCTCGTGTCACAGTGTTCGTTCGCGTACTCCTCCGAAACGGCTTGACCGATTCTCATGAAATTTTGTGAGCATATTGAGTAGGTCTGAGAATCGGCCAACGTCTATTTTTCATCCCGAAATTCCCGCGGGAACGGGTACAACGCGGGTGAAACCGCGGGGCGCAGCTAGTCTTATATATAAAATTCTCGTGTCACAGTGTTCGTTCCCGCACTCCTCCAAAACAGCTTGACCGATTCTCATGAAATTTTGTGAGCATATTGAGTAGGTCTGAGAATCGGCCAACGTCTATTTTTCATCCCCAAATTCCCGCGGGAACGGGTACAACGCGGGTGAAACCGCGAGGCGCAGCTAGTACTATATAGAATTATCACTAAGTCGATACGATGAGTACTAAAGAGTGCCTTGGCTTTGGCACACGTGCCGTTTTTGACGTATATTGCTTGGGTATGAAGATATTAATAAAAATCCAAGTAGTGGATGTCAAATGCTTCATCATTGTGTTATCCTCCTATGTCTAAGTTTTAAGATGGTTTTAAGCAAAAGATTTAACTCTGATCTATTATACCTCCCCGTTCATAGATTCCCAAATCGTTAGTGAGAGAGAAGCCTAATAGTAAAAAAACATGTTCAAATAAATACACCAGCACAAAAAGGTAAATACTTTTATCGTAAACCAACAAGTGTTTAGCAATTTATGTAGAGATATGACACTTTTATTAGTCAATCACAAATGTTATTAGTCATTAAATTATTTTTAATATCTAATGAATCATTCATTTAGTATTCGTAAGTGATCGGACACGTATGTTGGTAGTACGTTCGTCCGCATGATCACTGCGATTAGCCTTATGAGGTACAACTACTGTGCTTTCCTAGTGCATAACGTGATTGTACAGCGGAAATTAAGTTCCTTCAAGGCTTACGCAGACATAATACCGCAACCCACCTCCTTGTGGGACTCCAAGAGCAAAATACAATAGATAACTGCCTCTTGCACAACTATCTTCTGAACTCTTTCGACTATCTTAAAGTATTCAAGTTCTTCGAAATTATTATTGTTGTGACTAAAGTATTTTATTTGTGCTATGATTATTTTAAATTTCCGATGCCATAATTAGTCTTTTTTGTATTATATCTCTTTTCATTAGCAATTATTAGTATCACTTGTGGCATAAAACCTGCCTGCGTTTTTCTGTTTCGCTAACAGTCGGTCTTTATGACAGGACTCCACTATTTTAAAATTGATAGCTGACAATATGGGTAAATTGGCCTTTTTTAATCGAGATTGAATAATGAAACCGGCTGCAAGTGCCTTGTGGATTATAACATGACTAGCAGCGCCCCGCGGTTTTACCCGCGTTGTGCCCGTTCCCGTGGGAATTTAGGGATGAAAAGTAGCCTATAACCTTCCCGTTGAATATGGCTATCCATTACAAAAAGAATTTTTCAAATCGGTTCAGTAGTTTCTGAGATTAGCGCGTTTAAACAAACAAACAAACAAACAAACAAAACAAACTCTTCAGCTTTATAATATTAGTATAGATAAGGTTGTTAATGCAATGATAGTATTGGGTTGTAATGTAATTATTTTGCATGAGTGATTAATTGAAACATAGAATATATACTTTTCTTATACGTAGATAACTTAATTACGATATTATTTTTTAATAAATCCGTGTATGTATATAATATATACTAGTTATTTCATGTATCTATCATTTACTCATGTGACTATCTTGATGTGATCATGTCATGTAACTACGATGAAGAAGACTATCATATTATGATAGTCATGTGAGTAAATGATAGATAATTTTAATTGATGGCTGGTTGAAACGCGGTGTTCTCTATACCTTCGTCTTCTTCAGGAATTTAACTTTACTACAATGGATTTAAAGTCTACATTAGTAATTCTAACTTTGAATGATATTTAAGCGCCAATAGAGAGCGATTTGAGAACCTCAAATTTGACAAAGCTTCTAGTACACTGGACACTAAGTGGAGTTTTCTTTTTATTTCTTTAAAGCATTTCTATAGATGAATTATGTAGAATAGTCCTTCAAATATTAATGTGGAATTTCAGGTCATTGAGCATGGTAATACGCAGCCAATCAGCGAGTTAATAAACTAAGGAGTGCCTAACAACATCAATTTCGATAGATCAAGAGATAATAAGTATTAGAAGATAACAAGGCGACAGATTATTATTAGTTAATACGGTCGAGATTACTCATAAAGATAGTTAATTTACGCTCGTGTAATTAAGGGTATTGTAGACCATGTTGATCGTTACATGCCGACTTGACCGCCGATTTTGACATGCGTTGACAGCTATAAACTTGAACTGTAAGGCCAGGGTTACACGAGCGGGCACACTACGCGGAAGATCAATATGTATAAGCGTTCCGTTGTGAAAGATCGGCGACGTCCGTCAAGATCCATCAAGTGTGGCGCTAGCCTAATTAATTAAAATGTCATCTAATAAAACTTTTACCTCATGTTGATATTTTAATTCACCGACAGTTTGACGTGAACAAAGTTCTAAGCTTTTATTAGGGAATCTAAATGATACTATAACAAAATCTGCTCAAATAATGTTTACTTTTATCTCATTTCAGTGTTCTATTATTCTATTAATGCTATTCATATTAAACAATTGCTAGTTTTTCAGAATGATAAAGGTTTATCATTGCCAGCGTGATCATTGACTACCAACTGGCAACGGAAAGTAGCCCAGTTTACGACATTATGTACTTTCTCTTCAACAGCACCGACCACGAACAGAGACATCAATATTACTACGAATTCATTGACCATTACTACAACGAACTGGTCAAAGCGTCAAACAATCTTGGCTTGAATGTCCTCTACACAAGAGATCAACTAGATGCTGATTCGAAAAGATTTGGTAAATACCTTTTAGGCGTTAGCCTTTTGATAAGCTCTGTTATTATAAGGAAAAACGATGACGCAGCGAAAGTAAAGGAATCTTTCGAAGACGATTCTCTCGAAGACAGAGCTAAGAATGCACTGGACATTGACCCAGAAACAATGAAAGTTTACAAAAGAGAATTGAAGATTTAGCTGAGAGTTTTGAGGTATTAAATCGATTAAAGAGTTCCTGTGTTAGCCACACTAAAAACTCGTAACTTGTCATTTTATTACCCCCCTTACATAAACGTCAACGTAACGTGTTTGGTTCCTGAAAGGAGCGGAAACAACATGCAGGAATTCTAACAAGTAAAAGCGATGTGAGTTGTAAAGGTGAACATGGAATATAAGAGTTTAATACTTAAACTATTTAAAATCTTTAAAAATATGAAGATAGGAACTATCTGATGACTTAAATTTGTATTGAATTCCTTTAGTTGGAGTTGTCGAAAATAAGATGTTATAGGTAATATAATAAAACGTAAATCTTGTTGCCTAAAAACTCCCATACCAGGCTTGGTCAGTTGGCTTATATTCACTTAACTAAAACTTGACTACTCGAAAAGCCCGTTGACACAGTGGCAGTGAGAGCGCTATCTGTGTCGGGGGTTGCGGATTCGATTCCCGCCTGGAGTCAACAATATGTGAAGACGCAATTGTTAGCCACGATGTCTGGGTGTCAATTATATATTCTTGTAAAGTATTTGTGTAGTATGTAGTAGCATCAGTTAGTTAGATACCTTAATACATATTAGCTTGGAACTTAGTTTGGGTCTTATTAACCGTGATTGAATTTGTCCGGGTATATTTATTTATTTATTTATTTATTTACTTGACAACTCAGGGGTTAATTCAGATTAGGATAGTGCCATCTCCGCCTGATATAATAACTGGATTCCCGTCAATTAGCTGATCACATGAGTATTTACTGATACGTTTACGATCAGATTAAAAAACGATCATTTTGTAATAAATCATCAAAGATTAGATTTGATGTCTTTAAATTTAATATTTTTTAATGATAAGTCCTTAATGACTGATGCAGCGGTTGTATTTTTATAGACAATCAGATTACTGTGTATTTTTAATATGGAAAAGTATGTAAAATGAAACTAATTTGTTAACTCCCAGTCAATTAACGTGTAAACATGCTCAAAGTTAACCATGGCCATGAGATAAATCCAGAGTGTTTTTAACAGGATGTAACAAACTGTTGCTACATCCTACAGCAACGCCTGTACTCTGAGACACGAAATCCTTCTTTAGCAGTGACTAGCAGTGCCCTGCGGTTTTACTCGCGTTCTGCCCGTTCCCGTGGTAATTGTGGGATGAAAGATAACTTTTGCGTTGAATGTGGCCATTGCTTAAAAAAGTTATTCAAATCGGATTGGTAGGTTCAGAGATAAGCCCTTATAAACAAACAAACAAAGTTAGAAATATATTAATCATATTAGTATAGATTTAATGAGTGATTTTGCAAGCAATCTGCAGATTCTCTTAATTAAACTTGTATTAATTGTTGCTCGTTGCAAACTCGAAGCGCCGGCGAGGTACGCGACGGGTAAAGTCACCTATTACATAATTTAACTTCTAAATGCTTTCTCCAACTTCTACTGTTTCAGTTTATAAAGATTATTTAATTCTATAATGTTTGTTTTGTTATATTATTATATTAATGCTCTCTCCTGATCGTTATACATTAATTAATTGGATATTGTATTAACGTTATAAATAAATAGCAGCGCCCCGAGGATTAATTAGCATTGTATCCGTTCCCGCGGGAATTTTGGGATAAAAACTTACAATAGTATAATCTGTTTTTTGACAATCAACCGCCGGCCATTCATTGAAATTATGAAACAGACTTTCTGTCGCTCCTTCGACAGAATTTTTATTTATGATTCATCAGAATACTACTTAGTGTGAATAATCCTTAATAAAAATATTATCGAACTGTGTAAGCAATGACAAACAAAAAAAGTGGGAACTATTTTTTTACTAACCTATCGTGTCCCACTGTCGGGCAATAACTACTAATAATGTTATATTTATTTGTACCTCTATTTCGTTCCCTTTATTAACCAGTGATCACAAGCAATGAACCAAATTCGATTTAGTCTCGCCGCCCATTTCGGAGCATCAAGACAATAAATAACATTAGAGGGTTCCGTCTAATTAATATTTATGGAGGACACAACCGGCGCGTCCGGAGAGATTTTTTCATTGAATCATGATGCTCGAATAAAGTGACAATAACACACATTGTATCCTCATTGGGTGATAAATTACACATGTTATTACACTGCTATGAACTTGACATTCTATTGATCTTGATGTGGGCGCTTGTCGGTCGCTTGAGTCTGTACAGGCTAGGTCACACAGTTTTAGACTTTATTCTGGTATATGAAAACCTTAGAAAAAGCTTTAGATGAGTATATTAGAAGCTCAACGTCTAACAGACATTTTGTTTATTTGTTGTCTGTTAGACTATTTTAGACTGGCGCTAAATAAGTTCTAAGAATGCCTAGAAAATATTCGGTTGTGGTTTTAATATTGAACTTTCAATAATAATGGTGGAGCTATATTCAGGTTTTGCAATTTGTTGCTGTTGTTGTTGCTAGATTATGTAATTTATTTATTTTAAATAAAAGAAGAACATAATAAGTTTTATTTGCATATCATTGAAAACTATTTCATTAGTTACCTGTTCCGCGCGGTGGTTCCCCCAGCTATCTAATAGATGGCGCTTATGTGACAATTTTGTGAATCGCGCTGACGTTATTTTCTTGAATATGGAATCGACAATTAGATAAAAATCAATATATGACATTAATTCCATGAAACTAGTGTCAGAAGTGTCAAAAAGAACGGATTTTTCATACAAAAATAATCAAAATTTAGTTAGCTATCTTAGAGCTAAAATCTCATAGACCTAGAGCCCGTGAACCCCAGACCTTCGTCATTTTATAAAAGCTGAAAGTTTGTCAGCGCATGCTCCCAACACAGGTAAGAACGATGGACAATTATGAAGTTTGGGTTACAGTGGCTTTGGCAGGTAAACGGTACTAAAGGTCAATGGTCGAAAACACCAAGTTGGCCATCGATTTCGATATCACCGTCAAAGGGTGACTTGTACAACTTGTCAAGAGCTTTCAAATGACATAGGTCATGTCACTGTTGAGCATTAGGATCAGCGTCCATAGCATAGGTCAACTCCAATCTTCAATGGTCGAAAACACCAAGTTGGCCGTCGATTTCGATGTCACCGTCAAAGGGTGACTTGTACAACTTGTCAAGAGCTTTCAAATGACATAGGTCATGTCACTGTTGAGCATTAGGATCAGCGCCCATAGCCATAGGTCAACTCCAATCTTCAATGGTCGAAAACACCAAGTTGGCCGTCGATTTCGATATCACCGTCAAAGGGTGACTTGTACAACTTGTCAAGAGCTTTCAAATGACATAGGTCATGTCACTGTTGAGCATTAGGATCAGCGTCCATAGCATAGGTCAACTCCAATCTTCAATGGTCGAAAACACCAAGTTGGCCGTCGATTTTGATATCACCGTCAAAGGGTGACTTGTACAACTCTTCAAGAGCTTTCAAATGACATATGTCATGTCACACAAATCACACTTTATTATTTGATGAACTTGATCGGTATTTTACACACCTTTAGTACCGTTTACCTGCCAAAGCCACTGTGACCCAAACTTCATAATTGTCCATCGTTCTTACCTGTGTTGGGAGCATGCGCTGACAAACTTTCAGCTTTTATAAAATAACGAAGGTCTGGGGTTCACGGGCTCTTAGTCCATCAGTAGAATGCGAGCGACTATGAAACTAGCTTAATTATTTTGAATTGGACTCCTTTACAGTAACCGTGCTCACAGAAAACTGGTATGGTAATGAAAGCTTGATGTATCCGTAAACCAAGTTTCAATTCAAAATGAGTATGTAGTGTTTGTAGTAGTTTAGTTAATTTAAAGTTGTATTTGTTGTGATATTAACTGAGGCATAGAGAACCCTAACTCGGTGGTTGTCGTATGGGGCGAGCGGCAGCCGGGCGTGACGCGGCGCCGGAAGAGGCCGTGTGCCGGACTTCCGATTCACTCGCCTGGAACGGAATGCTCGTCACATTCCTTTACCTTTCGATACTTGATATCGAAATTATGATACTTAGTACGTGCAATGATACTAAATAAACATGTAACATTTGTATTTCGTGGATTTTTACATATAATTTATTTAAAAAAAATAGGTCATTTTGTTAAGTATCGATACTGTCCATGTAATTGACGACTCTGAGTCTGGCAGCAAGTTTTTATCAAGAGATTCGAAAGCAAATGTATTTATATCGTACACTTTTTATGCTAAGAGGTAAAAGTGTAAACGGGATCATTATTTTTAGGTACTTACTAACTTTACCTAAAAATGTAATAATATTTTATGCTCGAACGCAATAAAAGGAGTCGTTACACTCTGGTTCAAGTATAGTAACGCTGTACACTGCCGGCCAATAAAAGTTAAAACTTTTATTAGTTTCAAAGTGTTTCGATCGCCGCCATAAAGTTTTATCAATGCGCGGCGTTTCATAAAATTGGATCTTGGGAATATTGTTCGAGGACAACAATGTTGAGGTTTCGATAAGTTAATCTTTGTTGTGTTATTTGTGGCGGGGAAGTTATAATAAATCATTTCAATTTTAAATGTACAAGTTGGGGATATTTTAACAGGGAAAATTGAATTATGTATTGAGTGAATTGATTTTTAATCCTCCAGTAAGTAAATAATTAAAGTATGTAAAAACAATGCATTTTATTCATTTTAGACATCGTGTTTCATAGAGACATTTGCTGCTTAAGACCTACACAATCGTTATTTAAACAGAAAAACTGCAAGTTTTTTTTTTCAAAACAACCGGGTTCGATTCCCCAGCTGGGTACACTTTTTTTTCAAATGTATGAATGCAGTTTTTCTTTTTAACAAAATCGGTGACATGGTTCCTAAGAACAAATCTTCGTATGTCTTATAGTTTCAGACTTTCCCATACTGACCGATTTGAATGAGCCACCCTGTATATTAGTATTGTTATTTTTGGAGTCGGTGACAGCCCAGAAAGAACTAATTATTCAAAAATTGTTAAGCTATGCTCGCGTTATAGTTATACCTTGCCCGAACCTTATTGCGAACATCCAGCGGAGAGAGGAATTTATTAAGCTATTGCATAGCTTCTATCGCGGGCCTTGAGCGCGGGGACCGAATCCAAAATTTCCGTAACGAAAAAACCTGACGCTTACCCGATCCGACGGGAAGGAGGTGTGGCTTGAAGGCCGTGCATCGTCTAACGTCGTTTCAGTTCGGCAGTCTTCGACACGGCGTTGAGAGAGGGTGGTGAGAGAGGGTGGTGAGAGAGGGTGGTGTGAGAGGGGGTGAGAGAGGGGGGTGAGAGAGGGTGGTGAGAGAGGGTGGTGAGAGAGGGTGGTGAGAGAGGGTGGTGAGAGAGGGTGGTGAGAGAGGGGGTGTGGTGAGAGGGGGTGTGGTGAGAGAGGGTGGTGAGAGAGGGTGGTGAGAGAGGGTGGTGAGAGAGGGGGTGAGAGAGGGTGGTGAGAGAGGGGGTGAGAGAGTGGGGCGAGAGAGGGGGGCGAGAGAGGGGGGCGAGAGAGGGGGCGTGAGAGGGGGCGACAGAGGGGGGCGAGAGATGGGGGCGAGAGAGGGGGGCGAGTGAGGGGGGCGAGAGAGGGGGGCGAGAGAGGGGGGCGAGAGATGGGGCGAGAGAGGGGGCGAGAGAGGGGGCGAGAGAGGGGGCGAGAGAGGGGGGCGAGTGAGGGGGGCTAGAGATGGGGGCGAGAGAGGGGGGCGAGAGAGGGGGGCGAGAGAGGGGGGCGAGAGAGGGGGGCGAGAGATGGGGGCGAGAGAGGGGGGCGAGAGAGGGGGCGAGAGAGGGGGCGAGAGAGGGGGGCGAGAGAGGGGGCGTGAGAGGGGGCGACAGAGGGGGGCGAGAGATGGGGGCGAGAGAGGGGGGCGAGTGAGGGGGGCGAGAGAGGGGGGCGAGAGAGGGGGGCGAGAGATGGGGCGAGAGAGGGGGCGAGAGAGGGGGCGAGAGAGGGGGCGAGAGAGGGGGCGAGAGAGGGGGCGAGAGAGGGGTCGAGAGAGGGGGGCGAGTGAGGGGGGCTAGAGATGGGGGCGAGAGAGGGGGGCGAGAGAGGGGGGCGAGAGAGGGGGGCGAGAGAGGTGGGCGAGAGAGGGGGGCGAGAGATGGGGGCGAGAGAGGGGGGCGAGAGAGGGGGCGAGAGAGGGGGCGAGAGAGGGGGCGAGAGAGGGGGCGAGAGAGGGGGCGAGAGAGGGGGGCGAGAGAGGGGGGCGAGAGAGGGAGGCGAGAGAGGGGGCGAGAGAGAGGGCGAGAGAGGGGGCGAGAGAGGGGGCGAGAGAGGGGGGCGAGAGGGGGGCGAGAGAGGGTGGCGAGAGGGGGGCGAGAGAGGGGGGCGAGAGAAGGGGGCGAGAGAGGGGGGCGAGAGAGGGGGGCGAGAGAGGGGGGCGAGAGAGGGGGCGAGAGGGTGGCGAGAGAGGGGTCGAGAGAGGGGGGCGAGAGAAGGGGGCGAGAGAGGGGGGCGAGAGAGGGGGCGAGAGAGGGGGCGAGAGAGGGGGCGAGAGATGGGGCGAGAGAGAGGGCGAGAGAGGGGGGCGAGAGGGGGGCGAGAGAGGGGGGCGAGAGAAGGGGGCGAGAGAGGGGGGCTAGAGATGGGGGCCAGAGAGGCGGGCGAGAGAGGGGGGCGAGAGATGAGGGCGAGAGAGAGGGGCGAGAGATGGGGCGAGAGAGGGGGGCGAGAGAGGGGGGCGAGAGTGGGGGGCGAGAGTGGGTGGCGAGAGATGGGGGCGAGAGAGGGGGTGAGAGAGGGGGGTGAGAGAGAGAGGAGGCGGAGGGGTGAGTGAGAGAGAGAGGAGTCGGGAGGGGTGAGAGAGAGAGGAGGCGGGAGGGGTGAGAGAGAGGAGGCGGGAGGGGTGAGAGAGAGGAGGCGGGTAGGGTGAGAGAGGAGATATCAAATATATCAAATATCATTGCATAAGTTGATACAAAATGCTATGCAATAGCTTCACCGCGGCAGTCCTCGAGTGCCACACGTCTTTTTATTATTTTCATAAGCTTCTCTCTCTCCGTCTCTCTCTACACAATCTCACTTGGCTGTCCCCGACTCCAAAAATAACAATAGGTACTAGTATATATAATTAACTAGCAGCGCCCCGCGGTTTTACCCGCGTTGTGCCCGTTCCCGTGGGAATTTCGGGAAATTTTTTACATAAAAACCTTCCTCTTGAATCACTCTACCTATTACAAAAAACCGCATAAAAATCCGTTGCGTAATTTTAAAGATTTAAGCATACAGACAAACAGACAAATAGCGACTTTGTTTTATACTATGTAGTAGTGATAATTATTACTACCTTAGTAGTACTCATTTAGGATTATAGTTATTTTTTTGCTTTTTAGTTTTGAAGTCGGTTTTTTTAAATTTAATTTTTTAATTTTTAGTGTCTACTTTCTTTGTTAGTTAGTTAATAAGCTTCTTAATTGAATAAGTCATGGTAATGTTTTAACAGTGATTTACGTATTTCTAATTAATCCAAACAGCGCAGCGGCTTGTTTAACCCGCCCGCTGTATTTTTCGTATTTTTTAATTTGTCGTTAAATTTAAACGAACGGTCCAACTCTAATAATTTTAAAAGGTGTTGAAAGTTATTGTACTGAACTTTATTGTAGATGCATTTATTTCGATAAACATTGATATCATCATGCGAATATCAAAAACTAACTATTGCAGGGCTTTTTAAATTGAAGAAATTTAACTAGAAGTGGTAATTGTACGTAAACTATAATAGATAGGCCTGTACCGTCGCGGGTTTTATTATCCAAAATAATGAGTCCTTTAAACGTGTAGAACATTGTTTTTATGTATCATCTATAGTTTTCGCAGCGCACGCCACAGAAGCACGCCGATAAATGATTTTTTCTATACCCCCCGTTACATTATTTCAATTTTAGTTAAGTTCCCGAAGGAAATTTGGGATAAAGCTTTAAACGGGACCAATGGGAATGTCTACAGCATCGAACAATAACAGAATCATGTAAATCGGATGAGAAACCCCAGAGTAATCGGTGTACATAAAACAAAAAATATATATATCGATACCTTTGGGTAGAAAGGTCGTATAAACCATTTTGGCCAAATTGAGTTATATATACTCAGTTTTTTTTTCTCTATCGATCTGTATATACGAAATGCAGAAATTCGCACAAAAATGGTTAATACGACCCAGAAATTTTCGGTCATAGACTCTTAAAAAAGGTAAATTTTCAATGTAAAAGCCGAATATTTTTTTTTGGTACTTTTGTTATGATGTAATGACCATAATTTATATTAACTCAGGGCGTAAAAACAGTCGTTTATTGTAATTTGGTTTATACGCCCTAACGTGTTACATGCATTACCTAAACCTAGTTTAAATTCAACGTAATATTATTATTATAAAAGAATAATAACTTTTCGTATTTACGTAATTTGACAATTCGTTCGTTACCTTATTAATATTATTTAGTAAAAAAAACAAGACTTAGATTTATTTTTTGAAATTGTATTTTCAATTCTTAATTATAAATTATAAATTTGTATTATGAATTATAAATTTGTATATATATAATTCTAATTATTTATGAATTATTACTATAAATTATTTTAATTAAAAGTAATAATTAAAATAATTTATGGTAATAATTCATAAATTTATAATTCATAAATAAGTTATACTTTTTAGTACAAAAGTTAGTTACGTTTAGTACTTGATCGTTTTTTTATTAAATATTTTACCTATGCTTTAATGAAATAATGTATTGAATTTAGTATTTAATCATTTTTTAATTTTTGTATATATTTAAATGTATACAAAAATTAAAAAACGATTCAAAGAACCCGTCAAAGTCATAATTTTATAAATGATTAAAATGCCTGATTACTTTAATTTAGAAGAAGTATGAATATTTTTTGGGCTTTTTTTATGATTAAGTAGATTTCACATTTCAGTTTAAGTTGCTATAATATTTTTTTCAATTTTTATAAACCACACACAACCACAATTCAAATTGTTATAAACCTGTTAGGCATGTTGTAACATTATTGAAATAAAAGTAAATGTTTAATAGAAGGTAGTATAATACTTAATAATTATTGATTTCGTATTTCAGGTAGTTTTATTTTATTTGAATCGACTATTATTGGGTATAAGAAAAATAATAATTGAGTTCCTACTAATTCTGAGAGTAACAGGATTGATTTATTAGTCAGAATCCAATTGATTTATGATTAAAAATGGTTTTTAATACAAAAAATACTACATTATATGGGTTTTACGACAGTAAATGTGACCATAAGCTTACCAAAAATGGATATACGACCTATACAGTTTTTTTAAAGTACATTTTCATGGGGTGTATTAACCAAGAATTGTTTTTTTCTTAGACGTAAATCCAAGCTAACTTTAAAACAAAAGAAGATAGATATGTTTTGATGATTTAACCTTTTTCATTTGCAAATTGTAAGAACCTTTCTCATTGATAATTTTTTTATATCCTCAAAAACAAAAAAGTTATAAATGTTTATGTAAAAAAAATAATGTTTTTCTGCTCTCCTGAAAAGTCAGGTTTTGGTTTATACGACCTTTCTACCCAAAGGTATCGATATATATATACTTATATATATAAATATATATATATATATACCGGCCGAATTGAGAACCTCCGCCTTCGGTGTTTGTAGTAGGTTAAAAACGGAAAAAAATTGAAAAGTTTAGGAGATCTTTAGGCAGTCTAGACACACCTGTAATCTATGTGATGACAACACAATATTTGGGCCGTCTTAAAACTCCGACATCATGGTTTGCCACTAATCTACTGGAAAAACTTCACTTTATCTCAAGAACTCGCACGGACGGACGGCGCACGGACTCGTCGAACCTGCAGACTACTGAACAGTGCAATCGTAATGTGTGATTTGGTTACATGGGACAGCAGTAGTCGTGTCGTACCCATTCCTGAATAAATCCAGATCCCTAATAACCACAGAGCATAGAAGCACCGCACAGCGGCGGCCCCTCCTCCCTCCTTGATTGACCTTGGCGTGGTTAAGCAACGGTTGATCAACATTTTAAAGATGGGTGGCCGCAATCTCTAATGTTAAGCTACGGTTGACCTGAACATTTTAAGGATGGGTGGCCGCAATCAATAATATTAAGCTACGGTAGACCTGAACATTTTGAGGATGGGTGGCCGCAATCACTAATGTTAAGCTACGGTTGACCCGAACATTTTAAGGATGGGTAGCCGCAATCACTAATGTTAAGCTACGGTTGACCTGATCATTTTAAGGATGGGTAGCCGCAATCACTAATGTTAAGCTACGGTTGACCCGAACAATTGAAGGAGGGGTGGCCGCAATCACTTATGTTAAGCAACGGTTGACCCGAACATTTTAAGGATGGGTAGCCGTAATCACTAATGTTAAGCTACGGTTGACCCGAACCATTTAAGGATGGGTAGCCGCAATCACTTATGTTAAGCTACGGTTGGCCCGAACCATTTAAGGATTGGTAGCCGCAATCACTAATGTTAAGCTACGGTTGACCCGAACATTTTAAGGATGGGTGGCCGCAATCTCTAATGTTAAGCTACGGTTGACCCGAACATTTTAAGGATGGGTGGCCGCAATCACTAATGTTAAGCTACGGTTGACCTGAACATTTTAAGGATGGGTGGCCGCAATCACTAATGTTAAGCTACGGTTGGCCTGAACATTTTAAGGATGGGTGGCCGCAATCACTAATGTTAAGCTACGGTTGACCTGAACATTTTAAGGATGGGTAGCCGCAATCACTAATGTTAAGCTACGGTTGACCCGAACATTTTAAGGATGGGTGGCCGCAATCACTAATGTAAAGCTACGGTTGACCCGAACAATTGCAGGAGGGGTGGCCGCAATCACTAATGTTAAGCTACGATTGACCCGAACAATTGCAGGAGGGGTGGCCGCAATCAATGATGTTAAGCTACGGTTGACCTGAACATTTTCAGGATGGGTAGCCGCAATCACTAATGTTAAGCTACGGTTGACCCGAACATTTTAAGGATGGGTGGCCGCAATCACTAATGTTAAGCTACGGTTGACCGGAACTATTTAAGGATGGGTGGCCGCAATCAATAATGTTATGCTACGGTTGGCCCGAACCATTTAAGGATGGGTAGCCGCAATCACTAATGTTAAGCTACGGTTGACCCGAACATTTTAAGGATGGGTGGCCGCAATCAATAATGTTAAGCTACGGTTGGCCCGAACCATTTAAGGATGGGTAGCCGCAATCACTAATGTTAAGCTACGGTTGACCCGAACATTTTAAGGATGGGTAGCCGCAATCACTAATGTTAAGCTACGGTTGACCCGAACCATTTAAGGATGGGTAGCCGCAATCACTAATGTTAAGCTACGGTTGGCCCGAACCATTTAAGGATTGGTAGCCGCAATCACTAATGTTAAGCTACGGTTGACCCGAACATTTTAAGGATGGGTGGCCGCAATCTCTAATGTTAAGCTACGGTTGACCCGAACATTTTAAGGATGGGTGGCTGCAATCAATAATGTTAAGCTACGGTTGGCCCGAACCATTTAAGGATGGGTAGCCGCAATCACTAATGTTAAGCTACGGTTGACCCGAACATTTTAAGGATGGGTGGCCGCAATCTCTAATGTTAAGCTACGGTTGACCCGAATATTTTAAGGATGGGTGGCCGCAATCACTAATGTTAAGCTACGGTTGACCTGAACATTTTAAGGATGGGTGGCCGCAATCACTAATGTTAAGCTACGGTTGGCCTGAACATTTTAAGGATGGGTGGCCGCAATCACTAATGTTAAGCTACGGTTGACCTGAACATTTTAAGGAGGGGTGGCCGCAATCACTAATGTTAAGCTACGGTTGACCCGAACATTTTAAGGATGGGTAGCCGCAATCACTAATATTAAGCTACGGTTGACCCGAACATTTTAAGGATGGGTGGCCGCAATCACTAATGTTAAGCTACGGTTGACCCGAACAATTGCAGGAGGGGTGGCCGCAATCAATGATGTTAAGCTACGGTTGACCTGAACATTTTCAGGATGGGTAGCCGCAATCACTAATGTTAAGCTACGGTTGACCCGAACATTTTAAGGATGGGTGGCCGCAATCACTAATGTTAAGCTACGGTTGACCGGAACCATTTAAGGATGGGTGGCCGCAATCAATAATGTTAAGCTACGGTTGGCCCGAACCATTTAAGGATGGGTAGCCGCAATCACTAATGTTAAGCTACGGTTGACCCGAACATTTTAAGGATGGGTAGCCGCAATCACTAATGTTAAGCTACGGTTGACCCGAACCATTTAAGGATGGGTAGCCGCAATCACTAATGTTAAGCTACGGTTGGCCCGAACCATTTAAGGATTGGTAGCCGCAATCACTAATGTTAAGCTACGGTTGACCCGAACATTTTAAGGATGGGTGGCCGCAATCAATAATGTTAAGCTACGGTTGGCCCGAACCATTTAAGGATGGGTAGCCGCAATCACTAATGTTAAGCTACGGTTGACCCGAACATTTTAAGGATGGGTGGCTGCAATCAATAATGTTAAGCTACGGTTGGCCCGAACCATTTAAGGATGGGTAGCCGCAATCACTAATGTTAAGCTACGGTTGACCCGAACATTTTAAGGATGGGTGGCCGCAATCACTAATGTTAAGCTACGGTTGGCCTGAACATTTTAAGGATGGGTGGCCGCAATCACTAATGTTAAGCTACGGTTGACCTGAACATTTTAAGGAGGGGTGGCCGCAATCACTAATGTTAAGCTACGGTTGACCCGAACATTTTAAGGATGGGTAGCCGCAATCACTAATGTTAAGCTACGGTTGACCCGAACATTTTAAGGATGGGTGGCCGCAATCACTAATGTTAAGCTACGGTTTACCTGAACATTTTAAGGAGGGGTGGCCGCAATCACTAATGTTAAGCTACGGTTGACCCGAACATTTTAAGGATGGGTAGCCGCAATCACTAATGTTAAGCTACGGTTGGCCTGAACCATTTAAGTATGGGTGGCCGCAATCATTAATGTTAAGCTACGGTTTACCTGAACATTTTAAGGATGGGTAGCCGCAATAACTAATGTTAAGCTACGGTTGGCCTGAACCATTTAAGGATGGGTGGCCGCAATCACTAATGTTAAGCTACGGTTGACTTGAACATTTTAAAGATGGGTAGCCGCAATCACTCATGTTAAGCTACGGTTGACCCCAACATTTTAAGGATGGGTGGCCGCAATCTCTAATGTTAAGCTACGGTTGACCCGAACATTTTAAGGATGGGTAGCCGCAATCACTAATGTTAAGCTACGGTTGACCCGAACCATTTAAGGATGGGTAGCCGCAATCACTAATGTTAAGCTACGGTTGGCCCGAACCATTTAAGGATGGGTAGCCGCAATCACTTATGTTAAGCTACGGTTGACCCGAACATTTTAAGGATGGGTGGCCGCAATCACTAATGTTAAGCTACGGTTGACCTGAACATTTTAAGGAAGGGTGGCCGCAATCACTCATGTTAAGCTACGGTTGACCCGAACATTTTAAGGATGGGTGTCCGCAATCACTAATGTTAAGCTACGGTTGACCCGAACATTTTAAGGATGGGTGGCCGCAATCACTAATGTTATGCTACCTCCGCATCGTAGCCACCTCCACATCGTTGCTCACTCCCACCTCCGCATCGTAGCCACCTCTACGTCGTAGCCACCTCCGCGTCGTAGCCACCTCCACGTCGTAGCCACCTCCGCGTCGTAGCCACCTCCGCGTCGTAGCACACTCCCACCTCCGTATTGTAGCACTCTCCCGATTCCACATCATCGATTTAAGTCTATTGTATGATGATTTTTCTAATTGGTTCAATACATGTCACCCCTATGTCACAAATGCGGCCCGCCATATTTGGCTCCTTTGTGGCCCTTGCCTGTCAAAAGGTTGCCGACCACTGACTTAGTGCGAAACAAGTGTATCTACATTAAATATTTATAGCGACAATTGTATTGATTTTAATAAGAGTATGATAAATATACTAAAAGATGTGTATTGTAAAATAGTACCCAATTAATTTAAATACAGCTTTCGTGGTCTTGTGGTTTGAGCGTCCGGCTCACGATCCGGAGGTACCGGGTTCGATTCTCAGCGAGGACAATTTCTCACAAAAAATCTCTTATGTGACTGTCCTCAGTTTAGTTAGGGCATTACAGGCTGAATCACCTGATTGCCCGAATAGTAAGATGATTCCGTGCTTCGGAGGGCACGTTAAACCGTCGGCCCCGGTTACTTTCTACGGATAGTAGTCGTTACATGAGCCATGTCAGAGGCCTTTGGTGGCTCTATAACTCTGACACCCGGATTGGTAAGGTTGACCATCAACTCGATAAAGAAGAAGAAGAAGATTAATTTAAATTTATGGTTTACAGTTTTGGTCATAGTGGTCTCCACATAAGAAGTATATGCTGTTGCGGACTATCAATTCATTTGGAACTATTCAAGACAAACTATCCTACAGTACATCATCTTTGTGTAACTGCAATAGTTAAGGCAGCGCACGCCAAGATACTCGTAGCTCTTAGAGGGCAGATTTTTTTCCGACTTAATTGACATGTATAACGACCAAAATTACATAAAATCATTACAAATTGAAGCCTGTATGTTATTCTGTTGTATAAACTATATTACTGTCAAGTTTCATCCAAATTCGTTCAGTAGTTTTTGCTCAACTAAGTAACAAACATACGAAGTGATGTGATGTAATGATGTGATTCTTGAGATTGATATTACTTGTTTATTTATGAACCGATAAAAACGAAACAAAGACTAAATGTTAATCCCAGCAAATCGCAACGCATTGGTGAAATCCGCATTTAATCCGGTTAAGCCGTTTCTGAGATTAGCGCGCACAAACGTACAGACAAACCGACAAAAATACATACAGACAAACAGACAAAAAATCATTGTTTTAGGTTCTATTGCGTTCATAAAGCCCCTCTTAGATATTTTTCGTTACATATCTTCTATGTGCAGACACCGAACATTTACAATTTTATTATATGTATTGATTGTAGGTAATTACCCTTTGGAATGCTATCAGACAGTAGATAAAGTTATGTAAATGAGCATGCACATCCTATAAAATATTCATTACAATAAGTTTACGTTTGTTAGACGTTTTGATATTTCACTTTCAGTGGTACGTGGAACCGAAATGAATCATGCATTTGAGTTCGGTATACTATTTGGTAAACAGCTGCATGATAAATAAAACTTGCAAAAATTAGTCACGATTCTTATCTATATAGCGCAAAATCCTACATAATGGGGGTATTATCATCATAGTATGATGTAATTATAGGAAAATGTCTGATAATGGTTTTAATTTATAAGGCTCCTTTTCCATTAAAGGGATTGTCGTCTTGCATCCATATCATCCGAGTGCCGCCCAGCATACAGTATTCATCGAGAGCATCGCAAAAATGTTTACATTATTACTGTTTACTTTCTGTGTTTGGCTTTCTTTGCGGTTAGACCTTTCATTTTTATTTTTGGGAAGTTGAACATTGTATGTATAATTGCAGCAATAAATATTCTTGTTGATGAAGTAATCGTATGTTATACATGAAAATAAATGGATGTAGGTATATCGAGTTCTAAGTGGCTGCCGTTTATATTGTGCGCATTAACCACGGAAGAGCGAAGTACTTACTGCGGAATTTTCTATTTCGTGGAATTAACAAGATGCGGGTGATTTCTAAAGACGTATTTTTATTTATTGTTGCGCTCGGTCACTTGCTTATTTGCGGAGTCTGCTGGCCTACAAGTTGTAAGCGCGAATGTCGTCGCCACTTTAGTAAAAAAGAGCTGCAGGTTAAAAAAAAGGGGTAAATGTTGAATAAACTCACTTTACACGCGGCCTGAACGTACTTACCTTTAATATTGATTTTTGCACAGCAAATGGAGTGAATTGACCTGTTAAGGCTCGTGAAACGATTTTTACTCGATTTAAACTTTAATGTACTGTGTGCTTTTGCAACGTTCCATTTTGTGATAATTTGTGGGTGATATTGTATTAACAATTTTATAATAAGCAGCGTGAATGTGAATATTTATATTATGTGTGTGAATTACTTTTTGTAACATTAATGTTTGCAATACGAGGAGTACATACAAGAACCATACGGGTCGTAGGTATTACAAGTTTTTCTTTTTCGATTCGTTTTTGTTTACCAAAACAAAGTTTGGGTCAACCATGGAAGACCGAAATACTTACTGTCTCTATTTTGTAGGTCAAGAGCTAATTGTTACTATTCAAAAAAGTGATATTTAGATAGCCAGTTAGAATGTAATGTCGTGGCCATATCGCAGATTTACCCTTATCCATGAAATGCTCCATAATTTCATGAAGTTGAAGTTTCAAATATTCGTCATTATAATGTGTGTAGAAAGTTGCATCGGCATATATTACTAACATAGGTTATAGTTATTATAGTGTTATTATACTTATACCAACAATTTAATACACGCTGTGTTTCCGGTTGTTTGTTGTCTTAAAATTCCGAAACCAGGGCTGACCACAAACTAAAATTTACTATTCCATTCCAGAGCTTTGATCTAAACCACTTTGCTTAAGCTATATTTTAGTAGTGCCTGAAGCAAAACGCTAAATTCACTCGTACAATACAACAATCACTATCTCGACAGCAATTTGTGTATCAAAGATTGTGAGCCGCTTCGAAACAGCAATAGTTGCATAGTTGATTGCACGTACAATAGACTGGTGACGGCTCTTAACCGCTGAATAACTTGCCGACTGAATAACGATTGGATTAAGATACCTCTCGACAGGTTTATTTCTGGATTGGCTAGACACTTCTATAAATAATAATAATTAACTTATTATTCTTTAGTTTTGTATAATAGTCCCTTCACTTCTTCCATTAACTTCTGCAGGGACATATTCGTGTATATTTTGTACTGAAGTACATACAAAATAACTCATTAATGGCGGCTCAATAACTCTGACACCAGGATTGGTCAGGTTGACCATCCACTCGATGAAGAAGAAGAAGACTGAAGTATTCGGGAATGTGTCCATGCAGTGGAAATCCATTACATTTAAGATCTTCAAATATCTTTAAAAACATAAACAAAAGATCTTCCAATTAGATCTCGCATGACGATCGCGATGAGTTATCATTGCTCAGTTACAGCAAGCCACGAGCGCTACAAAGTTATCTATCTATACTAATATTATAAAGACCTAAAATTTGTTAGTTTGTTTTTTTTTTTGTATATACGTTCGGGCTAATCTCGGGAATTACCATTGCGATTTGGATAATTATTTTTGTAATATATAGCCAGCCACATTCAATGGAAAGGTTATACTTTTTTTCCCGAAATTCCCATTGGAACAGGCCCAACGTGGGAAAATCGCGAAGCGCCGCTAGTATACTATAAAATTATCTTTAAAATCGCAAAATTTCAGATTTCTTACATCTCCATTACACGACTTTCATTAGGTAAAAGAAAATAAAATTGAGACGAATTTAGGTACTTAGAATTACTGTAATCATCCTCACTGTAAAGCTTCAGTGAGCGTAAGCACGTAAAAAGGCTTTTGCCTTCCATTTCAGGCTAATTAAATACTAAATGTCATTATTGAAGTTAGCTGTTCCTTTGGGACAATAGCTTACAGGCCAAGGAGTTTCTAGAAGTGGACTCTGAGGGATTGATTCACAATTATTCACTTACATACTGATATCTTCGGTGCAGCGAGAGGCTTTTGCCAAGCAGTGGAACATTACAGGCATTAGCCTACTTTACTTTACTACACGTTGATGTGTCCAGCGATATTGATTGAAATATATTCCACACTAGTCGCGCCCGCGGTGTTTGTTACCCGCCTTGTACCCGTTCTCGTGGGAATCGGGATAAAATGTCTGGTAAAATCTGGTTAAAATCTGATGTATAACCTATATTAATGTACCTACAGTTTCTTCATTCATCATACATACATTCTCACAAACTTTTGCATTTATAATATTAGTAGGATTACAGTTCCTGTTACGGTGCAGTCTGTTATATTTCTGCAGAACGTCTTCTAATAAAATAGTCTCAATACGGTCAGTTGTAGCAACAACAAGTTGTAGTCTGAGGTAAGTGTTCGCCACATTTAGAACGAAATCCTACCTCGGTTACTATGTGTGTGTATTTTGACAACACTACTAGAGTTCTATTTGTGATCGCTTACTGAATACGAAATGAAACATCTTATTCTGTACAATAATAGTAAGAAAATGATTATAGTTGTTATAAGTATAAAATAAGTACCATACAAGATCGAATACTCTGATGACTTTAAATCGGTTGTAAAATTGTTATTTATAAAAGGTATTCCAACTTTTTGCTGTAAATGTAATTTATTGAGATTTAATTGTTGGAACAATGCGCAATGGAAAATGGAAACTTGCATTTTTAAATATAATAAATAATGGAACGAAATCTTGTTTAACATGCTCCGTCAGAATATGCTCGTGATTCTGAAATTCAGGAGCGCTTATTCGACCATTCTGAAACCCGACGCTGAATACGAACTCAGTGGCGAGTCCTTAGCAATAAATTATTTACAGTTGGCAAGTTCGCGTCATAAACGGTTTTTAAAACCGAGGCTAAACTAACTGCGGACATCATTTGACTTTGACAATAATTAATTTGACAAACTTGTTATGAAATATTTCCGAGATAGTGTGAGCTGTGTGAGTGTTTATTCGGTAAATTTGATTACCCACCGTTTTCAGGTTAAGACGAAAGAGCGTTTAAAAAATTCAAAAGCTTGCTATTATAAAAATTTACAATTCACAAAAATCATAAAAAGAAAAGTTTTGGAAATCAATCGTTTTTTACCTGTAAAGTAACAATTTCGAGACTCGTTTGCTTCATAATAGACGTTCATTTCCATTCCGTCGTGAATTTTTACGGCTTCAAATTTAATCAGGACCAGATTTCACGGGGTCTTTCTTAAAGGGTATACACATTTGTACATTACATTATTTCTGTGCCTTCAAACAGCCTCCGTGGTCTAGTGGTTTGAGCGCTCGGCTCACGATCCGGAGGTTCCGGGTTCGATTCCCGGTGGGGATATCTCACAAAAATCACTTTGTGAGACTGGCCTCAGTTTGGTTAGGGCATTGCAGGCTGAATCACCTGATTGCCCGAAAAGTAAGATGATTCCGTGCTTCGGAGGGCACGTTAAACCGTCGGTCCCGGTTACTTTCTACGGATAGTAGTCGTTACATGAGCCACGTCAGAGGCCTTTGGCGGCTCTATAACTCTGACACCAGGATTGGTCAAGTTGACCATCCACTCGATAAGAAGATTATTTCTGTAATAATACCTTGTTTATTTTTGTATGTTGACACTTATTTTGAAAAACCAAACAAAAGTCCTATGGTTTGTGTGGTTGGTGAAAATTAAACCTATCTGCCTGAAAAACATATTGTTTTTTTTCTAATTTTTGACCATATTATGTTTATACGTTAACATTTTCCACATTTGCGCTTTTGCGTGTCATGTTTTGTAAAGCTTAGCACAGAGTCGTGTCAAATTCCAAGTTCCTATAGGGTGACTATACAACTAACTCGATCATAATTAATCGAAATTTAATAAACTTTGTGTCAAAACTGTGATTTAAAAATAACACTGGTCGACACCACCGGCAAACAGTTCAATGAACTTAATGTTTTATGACATTAAGGAGATATCGTGTTAGTATAGTGGTATTGTAGTATGGGTAGTATTAGGTATGGGTTTAAGAATGGTCGTATATACTAGGGTAGTATACGAGTTGTTTTGTATTCGTAAAAGTGAATCGTGAATAGATACCCCGCTGTCAGTCTCGTGTGAAGGCCCCATAAAAGAGTGATCCCGTGATTTTAAACACATGTTGCGGAAGTGACGGCGAATATGACATATTTCCGATATCATGTTCACATAATCGTCGTCGATTACTTACGCGAAGCCGTATCCGCGTATTATACGATGTCGAAAACAGATATTCAATATGGCTGCGCGTTATGACAGGAAAATAAATTTCTTACCGGATATTTTTATTTCAGGAAATAGAGATGTCAAGGTGACGGGTTTCATATTTGATATTGCAAACTGAACTTGCCACCAACCAAACACCAAAAGTTTCTCAAAATTACATTTTATTAGGTCAGTGTCAATGTTGCTGAGTGTTTTGATGTGTGATGATGGTGTTATAAAAAGGACAGGGGTTAATTATGGGTACTTACATTGATGACACAATTAATTACATATATGTTATTTAATTTAATTTGACTAAAAAATAAGCTCTTAGCTTGTACTCGTATTATGGAACTGCCACTGCGCTAACGGGCTTGTCAAACGTCGGGCTTGGCTCGTACAGCTAAGCGATGTTAACTCATTGCTATTGCTAAGCAACGTGCAGCTCGGCCCCTTGGATACTGGGATGGGTGCTTCGGAGAGAAAGTTAAAGTGTCGGTCCCGGTTGTTTCAATCGTTAGACCATATCGGATGCCTTGAGGCGCACAGTGGGAGACTGTGTATGGACGGAAAAAATTAAATACAGCCGGTTGATATTAATATTGTGTAGTTCTGTGTTATCTATTAGATATTATTATATAATTATTAATGAAAGTATGCGTTATAGTTATATATTAAGTATCCTTCTTCAACATACATTTTTAAATTATATAAAATAAAAGCAGTGCAATTAAATATATATTTAAGAAAAGCTCATAAATTTATTTCTTAAATATACTTGTAAAAAAACTGAAATTGTAAACCTATTGGTCCTAGTCTGGGCTAAGTTTGGACGCAAAAAATCTCCTTAAGGATGCAAATGTTTTTTTAGGCTTGTTTTTCTTTATTTAAACAAAAATGGATTGGAAGAAGTAAGTAACATGTTTATAACATATTCATCTCCAAAGCAAAATTTCAACTAATGTCTGAATGTTGATGTTATTTACTCAAACTGACAGTATTAAATGATTGTAGTTCAATTATTTAACCCTCTTATATACTTATTGTCCACGTAATTAGCTAATTACCCTCATACGCAATGTTATCCCTTAGCTAATCAGGTTTGTATATCCCTAATGCCCTAATTAGTGGTAACACTTATTTTACAAATTGTGTATTTTTTTTTCCATTAAATATGCTAAAAATCGACTACTTACGAAAATGTGTATTTAGAACACTTAAGACTTTTATAAAATATTTTTACATTGTCAAAAAGTGCCCGGAATAATATTAATATATGGATGGAGAAAAATTATTATGTAAAGATTATATAATATTTACTTATTATTAATTGGCAAAGTACGCGCACTATTCTATCTAAAAGGCGCAACGCGCAATAAGTTCTAGTTGGAAGGCTCACTGCTTCGCCAATAAGTAACTTTTTGGATTCATATTTTAGAGTATGCTTAGTTAAAGGGTCTATCTTATGTATATAAAGTTAAATGTTAATGTCAAGGACATAGGGACTTTTTCCGCCAATCTCCCACAGTGAGGCGGTATAAAACCCGACACTAGGGTTGAATACTTACTAACTTAATTGTTTCATAAATTAATTATTTCATAATCTTTTCCTTCTTCACTTTACTTTCTTTACTATTTTCTCGACTTGGTTTCCGTTGTTATAATAAGCCTTTGTCTGCATAATTCATATTATATTAGTTCGTGGGCGTTCAGAAAGAAAATAAATAGTCAAGTCCTTTAGTGCCGAGGTTAGTGACTGCGCTTACAGTAGCGGAGGATGCAAGTTTGATTCCTGCTGGAGTCAACAAAATTGCGAACTTATTTGATGGCTCGTATTTCCGGGCTGTATATTGTTATAAAAGAAAGTATGTACTGTTAAATACTTCATTATTATATTATTATATATACTATTTACCAAAATGTAAAGGTGTTGTTCCACCAAACCTATTTTATGCCATAGCATAAGATATCTTTGGTGGAAAACACTTGAAGCTAAGTAACGTTTTGTATAATTGGTACATACGTACCAAACAAAGCCCTAAGATAAGCAAACTTAAACTCTGCTTAAGATCAAAAACTATGAAAAAACTCCGCACTTGGTACAAAATTAAATTTGTTTAAGTAATCATTTTAATCTACAGTTCCTAATCACAAATATCTGAGTCAGCACACCGGTCTTGATAGTTTAAATCCACATACAAAGCACGTCCACTAAGTTTGACGTGACATTAAATTACTAACACTGCCTCTGTTTAGTTTGTATATTCGTTTATAGGGTGATGGCATATTCTGAAATAGAACAGGTATTAAGGTGTTAACAAGATATTGATAAGATATAGCCAGTAAGTAAGTTAAAAAACTAAAATAGAAATTTAAATTATTATTTAAAAAAATATTAATGACAACAAATAAATAAATAAACCATTAAATGCATTTAACAAGAGATCCTATTCCACTAGCTTTTTGGATCTGGAATAATACAAATTTACTTTTGAATTTGTCATAGTGGTGGGATTCAGAAGTATTGGATTGCCTGGGTCGATAATGTATGCTTGCGTTTTGTGTTTGCGGTAGATTTGCTACCTTTGACCTGAGAGGAAGTCATTCGCTGGGTTCAGTGATGAAATCTTTTCAGAAAAAGACTTATTCAGATTCCTGAAATTTCGAAATCTTTGGGAACAACTAACATAAAATTGTACTTCATTTATTAACTGCTTGTAGCAAATAAATGGCTAATTGAATATGGTGGATGGTTATTTGATGTAACCAATCTGTTCCTTAGTTCTTCTCATGATTATTTTTCCCACGTCATTTTATCCATTCTTCATCGAAATCGTCCAGCTATTTCCGCGATGAAGTTGAAGAAAGACTAGTACAGGTATCTAAGAGCCCCTACAAAAAGCCTATACGAGTAGGTCCTATATGACTATTTGTAGAGGCCCTTATCCAAAAGTTTAAAATCGAGTACAAACTTTTTTTTGTCTGATTTATTATGTATTTTTTAAAAACATCGACGGATCATTCTTTAATTTTACTTTCCGCCATTGCCAACGACGACTAGCGTAGGCGACGAGTAAAATCTTTACAATATTTTAAATCCCTCCTTTGTATCTCACGGTTATAATAATAATATTAAAAATCTAGAATGTTCCACAACACCATTAATCATAAACTCCAGAGTAGCCGCCGCGCTCGGTAAACGTCACGAATGTTGACACTGCACCGTTGCAGCGCTTGGCACCGACTAAATTGTTCGGAAATCATGTGACGCGCACAATATTGGTGCGACATAATAACATGGCTACCAAAGTTCATTGAATTTGGTATTTATTAAATTAAATCATTATATTGTAGAAGCGATTGGTTTCATAGGTTCAAGCGAAACGTCAGACGTCTGATTTTTGTAGCTTAACTTAAAATATGGGCGCGTCCATACTAAATCTGGGAAAATAACGTAAGCGTGATCTATAAATTTTTCAGACTGGCGCCATCTACTAATCGCGGGTGGAATGACCCCAGGAACAGCTAAAAACTTAATAAACAAAAAATAATCTATACATATTTATAAAATAATGCTTTGTTTTTTTTTGCGTTGTGTCCGTCCCCGTGGGAATTTCGGGATGGAAAATAGATTTTAACCTTTCATTACAAAAAGAATTCAAATCGGACTGGTAGTACCTGGAATTAGCGAGTTCAAACGAAAAAACAAAAAGTTATACTTCTTCAGCTTTATTAAATTAGTATACTCGTAGATATACGCGCGGGCAAATTCACACACGGTTAATTACATATTAGACCCAAAGTAAACTCTAAGCTTGTTATGGAGTCTAACTCACTGTAGTATAAAAGGTAGTTTTTAATAAAACCGGTAGAGAAGCACAGTGTTACCAGTATATGTTATATTATAAGTGCTTTTATACAACTTCTAATGGACGCCTAAACTTCAAAAAGTAAGAAATACACCAGGGAATAGACGCGGTCGAAAATGTTCACTCAGACCAGGTTTGAAAGATGACCGGATACAATTACTGCAAAACATTATAACCCGAGTAAAATTAAATTCATATGAGATAAGACAAATACAAACTTATTATGGTATAAATAACGTTATAAGCTAGACCGTTCGTATTACTTACACTAATGATACCCTCTGGCAGTATAGCGCAAGACACACATAGTGCGGGTGCCGGCCCGCGGCACTGCTGCGGACCAGCGTGACACCTTCCATACGAATACAAGGGATACAACGTCACGCGACCCGCACCCCACCCGCACCCGCACTTGTGTGTCTTGTGCTGAAACACTACCCGCAGTCCCAATCGAAGAATATATAAATAAAAGAGTATCTGTAAACGTAATATCAATTCAAAATGAGAAGTATTCGCTTTAAAATCATCCAACAAGTATCAAGTTCAACAATAAAGTTAACATTTATTTTATCTTTAAATAGACGCATAAAAACTGGGAAAAAATAAAAGGCAGATAAACTAATTCGTCGAAATCGGTACAATCAACAACATAATAGAATAATCTTGATTCCCATCAATTGAAATATCATCATGAACTCATTAATTCGTGAATTTCGTATTACAGGACACTGATACTTTTCGATATTGAATAGACATTAATTTTGTTGACGAGAAAACTCGTCTCCAGGGCTTTTGATAAGGATATCATATTGTACTTATCATCTGAATTGATTTATTTCTATTGGAAATATTGTAATAAGGAATATGATCGTCTCATCTCACAAAGAGATATGAGTTCCAATATTAAATTGAATAACCTGCGATGTGGAGTTAATTACCTTATTATACTTATATTGTTTAGCTAAAACGATTTTAGTTATGTTTGTTCACAGACTAATGTTAATTATGATTTTGTGATTTGTTTATGTTCATTATCATATTTCACCTAACGTCGATCAATAATACCAATACAGTGGCCCGCCCTCGCTTCGCTCCAGGTTAAAGGGGTGCTCTTTTTTTTACCCTGTTTTGGGTTGAATTTCTCAAAATCTCCCATAATGGGTACCTACGTCCTTAAAGGAATCCCCATGCAAATTTTGAGGCACCTGGGACATAGTTTCTGAGATTTCGTGATGTGAGTGATCCTTAGCATTTATACTATATAGTAACTAGCCGTGCTCCACGATGTTACCCGCGTTGTACCCGTTCCCGCGGGAATTTCAGGATGAAATATATCCCAAGTGTTTATTATTCTGATGACTATATTATTCTAACTTATATTACTGTAAAGTTTCACTCAAATCCTTTCAGTAGTTTTTTCGTGAAAGAGTAACAAAACATATATCTTTATACATACAATAAGGACTTGTTTACTCAATCTCTCTAACCTATATGCTTCAAAGTATTTTATTAACTTATTCATAAACCCATTACGCACATTAGTTTGTTAACAAATAGCTCTCAAAATCTGAAAGCTGAGTGTTGGGGCACCTTGGGGCGCGGATTAAATAATGACTGAGCGTTATATTTTGATACACGTAAAATAAAAATTTTCCTAAAGCCGAGTAACACAAGGCGGCGCGTGGAAATAATACGTTTTTTGACAATAACATACAATTATGAGTATGAGACGTAATAATAATGTTGGCATTGAAAAGGAATCTATCAAATATAACTTTCATCCATTTAAGAAATACGTATATCGAAGTAATGGGATATAAAAAAACAGACAAGTTAGAAGCGATGCGGAGCTCACTCGACCAATCACAGGCATGAAGTAGAGACTTAGACAATTACAATGCGACCGTATGCGTAACACATGTCTTTTAAATTTGTCTTTAAATTGGCCGTTGGGCAGTTTATAATTTCGCTCTACATAAACAACGTCTTCTACTATTTTTTATTTAGCGAGAAATATAATTTTTAGAGGAAAGTGGGGTCTTGGTAAAGTTTAAGACACCACCATTACGAGGGTGTTTTATTAGCGAGCGCTGTGGGCTTGCTGGGAGATTTACGTGCACCCCGCCGGCAGAGCTGCCCGGGTACGTTGCACTTAACCGGAGGAAATGTTATATAATTGAAATAATAAATTGAAGTTATTATTTTTCTTTTCTTATACTTACCGTTTCTTAATTACATAGTTAATTGATTGTGGTAGTGACAAGAACTAATAATAATAAGTAGTCTTAGTTACAGGGTCTTTTATGCAATTATTATGACGTGTATTTTGGATTCCTGCTATTGTAAATACTTTTCGTGTCTGCTTCTCTATGAATTCTCTTCAGTCTTCAAAAGAAATCCAAAATATTAAGAAATCTAATGACAATTTTGAAATGGTGTTAACCCAAAATAGTATCGACCAAAATATTATAGACTTCAAAGTAAATCAATAATAGCCCGTAATGCCCCACTACAGGCCTGAGGCCTCGAACTCACTGAAGATGTCTGAAAAATGAGGAAGATCATGTGTGATCTCCAAGTTTGCCTACGGTTAGTTAATATTCTTATTCCAATAGAATAATCTCAGAAGAGCAATGTCTTCTGTCACCGCGGTTACCAAGAGTTTCAAATAAGAGAGTAGCATTCTTTAAATAAAAACAGTCTATTTTATAAAACTGACTAAAAGTCTGTTTTATTAAATAAATAAAACGGTATAAACTTAGTAAGTAGTAACAACGTCCGTTACACAAACTGTGACAAAAGTTATACAAACAGAACCCGTCCGAAAAAAGTGGTCGAAACAGTAAAAATCATAAATATTTTACTGAGGCTCGCCTCTCAGGAGACAGTTTCGGGACAACGTGGTCATTAGAAAAGTTTTAGTGGTCGTTACGGCCTGTTTTATATTACCGCAGTCTCATTTCTTGTGGATTTACGCTACACGGTGACATACGCTCCAAGTACGACGCTACAAGCCGCGTTTTGGATTGCTCACCTCTTGTGTTACCCGCTTTACGAGCGCACGGATTTGTATTGAACAATACCCTTTATTTATACTACAATTCGAATGTAAATACGGTGATTCGAATGGGTAATATTATTGTAAATATAAATAATTGGTATGTTTGTTTGTTATGTTGGGTGTTATTATAATTAACTATCTGCCTTGCTAAAATATTTATTTAAAAAACAAAAGCTGTTCGTTCACAATTGTATTTTATATTTCACGAAATAGCGATTTAAAACGAACGTCAATTCTTTGCTAAACATATTTAGACGCTAAATACAAAGAATGTTTGTGCAATCCGTGTCAATCCGTGTCATACATCACATGTCAATTTATCACTAAGTACGGCAGTGCACTATACAACTAAACTTCCTATGTCATAGGTTCATATGGTTAGTTAACTAAGCGGTGTTCCAATGGAGAGCTAATCGCCAGGCGAGTGGGACACAACACGAGTAGCACACATTTTAAACTTAATATACACGGTGAGCCTTAATAACCCGAAAGATTTAAACGACGTATTTGTGACGACAGTACGAGTAAATAATGCTATATCAACATGGGTCCAATTATGTGTCTTAATTAAACTACTATTTCAGTACAAATTAAATCATATTAATTGATTGCTTCTTTGTAAACAAACCTTTACTTCAGAGAGTGAGCGAGTTTTGATTAATCTCAGTTGAGAAACAAGGAGCGAGCATGAACGAATCACTCCGATATCATACGATGCATCAACCATGCGGTTAGTGCGTCTGCGTGTAAAAGTAGTAGGTGTTTACGTCACGCCTTTAGAATGTGTTACAATTGAGATTTTCTTACTTGTGGTTTACTTGAAATAATTAATATCTCTCAAAATATGGGTTTTTGGACTATACGTTATATAACTTTATATACTCTAATTAGGCTCTAAAATCGTTGGCTTTAATCTTTCGGGTTATTAAGGCTCACCGTGTATATTATGGTCACTCGTAGCTTCTTTACTCGCTGAACAAAACCAAAACCTAATGCTTGTTAATAAGTGTTCTGAAAGGTCTTGAGTGATCTCCTAATTACTTCGAAGTAAGCTTATTTAGACTTCGTGAAGTTAAGTGGTAGTAAATAGGGTGATTGGATCGTTTTATGTTGTAAGCAAATAATGAGATGTCACATCGACTACTGAGCTAACTCCGATTTTAATGTGTCTGACTCGTGATGAAAGCTGAGATTTTCTTTACTCTTGTTAGTGACTACTCGAGAAAACGTGATCTGACGAAACAATAACGCAAAGAAAATTAATTGTTTGAAAGAAAAATATAAGTTGAAAGTTTCCTTTTATTTGCTTTTTACCGTGCAAATAATACTTGTTGGTGCATTTTTCCGACTTCCAGGGCGAACTTAGGATTTCTACGAACGAGTATTTTTAACTGATGGTGGGTAACTTTGTAGCGCAATTAATTCTTCAAAAACAATTTTGAAAATATTTTTTTAAAATATTTATCAACACTGAAATACAGGCTAACAGTAACAGTGACTAAAATAATAAAGCTGCAGAGTTCGATTTTTTGTCTTTTTGTTTGTTTCAACGCGTTAATCTCAGTAACAACAATCCGAATTAAAAAAAACAATTTTATAATAGATAGCCACATTTAACGAAAATGGTATAGAATATTTTTTATCCAGAAATTCTAAAGACGCAAGATGTGGGCAAAACTGTGGGGTGCGGCTAGTAAATTTTATAAATAAAAATTATTTGATCAATATTATCTTTAAAAAAATGCTTACAATGAAATAATTTTATACTGAACTGGAACTGAAATATTAATATAGATATAAATGTAAATAATAACAGCTTCACTAATACAACCGTTATCCTCGGTAATGTAGTTGCTATACTCGGTATAAAATTAGTACTGTCAATATTGTCAAAGTATCCTGAGGATACTTTTGACTTGAAACTCTTTTGAATTCTATTATAGTTATTATGTCTGGAGTGAATTAAGGCAAATTAATATAAGGCATAGGGCACATTATGTTTTTAAGTAAATCTATTAATTTGTTTAAGAAAGTCTCAAAGATGTCCATTAAATCGACATTTAACTAAAAGACATCATTGTTCACCATATTATTATTACATGTCAAAATCACTCATTAAAACTCTGTTAAGAAGCATTGACATCTCTGAGTGCGGGCCTTTAAAAAATAAATATTTTGCATACCTTCAGCAGACAATTAGGAGAGTAAAAACATTTTGTACAGTTGATAAAAAGTAAATAAATAAATCGTATCGCTTGGGCTCCATCATAAACGCAACTTTACTGCCGCTCTTAAAGGAATTCCAATTTAAAACAAAGAGCTATCGGACATTATTCCAATTGATTCGTCGAGGAGTCATTGACTCGTATCACGCTGACAGAGTCGAAAGTTATTGGCAATCGAGCTTTCTGATAATTGTTTTGCCATTTTTTGTTATTTTTCTAGTTTCTCAACTACTAAGCAATTCTTACATAAAACTACATCTTACAAAGGCGAGTGTTTGTGAAGATGCAGCGCTGTGTTTATCTATACTAATGTGTTTTTAATTAGTGGTCTAATTTGCTAGAAACGTCGGGTACGTATTATAAATATGTTATATTATCTAACGCGACACAGACCCGTTTCATTAAGTATAAAAAGCTAAAGAGTTTGGTTTATTGTTGGTTTCTTTGAATGCGCTAATCTAGTTTGACCAACCGCTGTTAACTCATCGCGATTAAGCAACTTACATCTAGGAACTGGACGGGTGGACATCTGGACATCTGGACCTGGGTGGCTTATAGCATTTTCTTTCTAGAGCTACCGCACTTCGGAGAGCATGTTAAATTTTCCCGTTTGTTTCAATCATTAAACCATTTCGGATGCATTAAGATGGTTTAAGAACTCCGTCACCAGAGTTGACCACTAACCTCCTCAAACTTACTTAACGCTTTATAAACTTAATTTAATATCCTTTGTCGTTCCATGGATAATTAACGCAGTCAAGCGATACTTATTGTCTAGACAATTATAACGAGCAAATATACACAAAGGTTGCTGTTCACGATTTAAAATGATTTTAATTTTCTAAGAATGCACTCAGATGGGCAAAGGTTTCAACGGAATGAGAATTCTAGAATGCCCGCAGGCCCCGTGGTCTGCCTCCGACTCGATGGCGGAAAGAGCTGGACGACTTGATAAGGATTGGAAAGAGTTGGCACTGGAGATACATGGAAGGAATTGGGGGAGAAAGATATATTTTTAATTTCCTTATATACCTGAACCTAAAATCAGACTATCTGTAACTTTACAGCTAGGTACACTAAGTTGGGATAATTGAGATCGAACCAAGTTGAATATTTCATGTAAAACTACAAGGTACCAATACTGAAATTCTCTTAGAACAGAGTATCAGGAGTCCAAAACCGCGGGAAAACTAGTCAAGAAATCCGTTTAATAATTCTGATATTCTCTGACTACGAGGAACTGACGCCGGTGGTCTAGTAGCATGTGCACTCGCCTGCCAAGACTAAGTTCTCGAGTTCAATTGCCGGGTCGGGCGAAAACATGTTTCCTACTTTGCAAACATGGCTCGGGCTTGAGATCACTAAACATATATCTTCAGTGAGATGAGAGGCCTTTGCCCAGCAGTGGGACATTACAGACGTATACTATACTACTACTACGAGGACACTAGTTTTCTTTATAACGATAATTTTAATCAATTAAGTTAACAAGAGAGTACTTGCATTGTTCCCGTTATCTCCGGAATTGTGGCGGGTGCCGACGGTCCGCTTGACCGGGTCGGTTTGTAACACCTCATCGGTTCTGATTTCAGACCATCGACGACACTCAGACAACATTTTTAATGGTCTAACAGTTAGACTGCACTAACTGAAGCAATTTCAGACTTATAGCGGGTCACCTAATATGGTTGACCGAAGTGCGAACGTACAATTTTCTGTGTTGGATCTTATAGGAAAAAAAAAAAACTTTTTGTACTTTTTTCGTTTTTGTTTTTTGTAAGGTACTCACTAATGGTGAATTGACATGACTATGATTATGGATAAAGTGCAACGTTTCTAAAGAATATAAATAAAATCAACTTTATGTTAACTTAAATTATTTAGATCAAAGAAGCACTTTGATCTAAAATAATAATGTGGTTAAGTAAACTTTTCAAACAATATACAGTATATTTTAGGACCCATACAATGGTAGGTATCATAACGGACCCATGCAAAGTGACTGTGTTTTCAATTTTGTAAATCAGTGACGAGACCGAATAATGTAAAGTCGGTGTCGCCGCGATACCAAGATTAACTCGAAACTATGTTCGAAGTAGGACTTAAAATGGAACTTGCTGATGAATAAAACATCAGCGGATAAAAAAAAACAACTTCCAAAAACTCCCTATTAGCCTTAAAAAGTATAAAATAATACTAAATCGAATCTACTTAATCTTGAAAATCTAACCTATATAACCTAACCAACCCTACCTATAACAAAATTTAACAATTTCTGGAGTCGGTGACAAGCCAAGTATCTCTGAATCTATCTTCCGGGGTCTCACTCCCATTACATTTCAATTAATTAAAACAATACTAGTTAAACTTGGTTTGGTTAATCATAGACGAACTAAAAGGGTCTTCAAAATAAAAATATTTTTATTAATGACTCTTAAATAGGTTAGCTTATATGTACATAGCAAACACTTTAAAGGTTGATCAAAGGAGAGCTGTTGAAAGATTCTGTAATAAAATAGTCATTGAGATATCTTTGCGATAAAACCAAAGTTCTGGTACACGCATGTAATGCAAATAGGGATGAGTTTCAAGCCTTTGTGTAACTTCCCAGAAACGCCACGGGAGTGTCTTAAAAATTCAGAAGTCTAAAGTGATATTGACGCCGATGTGAAGGAAAAAATGGATGAGACCCGAACGAGTTGAATTATTGATTGAGTGAAGTAGAAATATATTCTCTATTCTATAAAGTTGCTTTTCATGTTAGGTTATTAAATATGTACTCGTATCAGTATTGTAACTAACAAAACGCATTTATGATTCATAAAAAAGGATCGTTTTTATCGTTTGTTACGCTTAACGTTTTTAGTGAAAATAATTGTACTTTATTATAGCAAATGAAATACACTCAACACGATACTGTAAGTAGTATTAGCCAATGCCCCACTGCTGGGCAGAGATCTCTCATCTCACTGAAGATTTCAGTACTGTGAGGAGGATTAGGCGTAATCACCTCGCTTGCTTAATGCTGGCAAGTGACTTCAAAGCCAAAAAAAAAAGTAGGCAACATGTTTTCGCTCGACCTGAGAATTGAACCTTTGAACCTTTGAGCCCCAGTCTTGGCAGGCTATTTTATTACTCAAATTATACATTTAAGTATAAGTTTTATTAAGAAGAAGAAGAAAGTTATATACAAGTTATATACAAAATGTATTTTGAACCAATATTATTTTTCCACCCATAAAGCTATCGAAATTAAACTACAAACATACCTAAATAAAGCAGGATTGGCAGTTTGGCGCTGAAAATAAATTAGTATTGGTGTCGAAATGGTGAAACGTATCCACAGGTTTCGTGTCGAGTTATTCTCAGTACTCATTTTGCCGAAACTTTCTCCTTACACCTCGCAATTGATGCCGCCACTTAAATAAACGAATAACTTTACTCAACTTCTATATTTGCCAAGACTTTATTACTTAATGAACTTCCTGAGTTGTTTCCCCACTTCAAAAAAGTGCTGGAATTAAGAGAAATGAAAACAGCCGTGCTTCCTAGATTTATTTTAAATATTCAGGCTAAACTGTATCAAAGATATAACCTCAGTTACATTTGATTATATTGATGTGATCGACTGACACGAACATTCTTTAAACACCATATTTTACATACATTACATGAAAACTGAAGAGAACAAGAACTGAAGGTAAAATGTCAGACGTCCGTATATTACATTACCCTTAAAATATTCGGGACGTTAGTAATAATTTATGAAACGTGTTATATATTTCATTATTTGATTGGTTAGTTAGTACTTTTTAGTACGTTTTTTCTGCAATTATCCACTTTTCTTAGGGAAGTAAAAATATATGTGCGGTAAGTCTCACTGGAAAATCATTTACTAAAAACAACTCAATTTTATATCAAACGAATGTTTCATAGTTGAGGTTAGAGTACATTTGCGGCTCACAGCTTCAAAATTTAATTAAGTTGATTTATATGCAATGACTTTACCGTAAAAGTGCCCCTGGTGGGTGCAAAGTAATAACTGTTTCAAGTTTCCTATCCACTTTGCGTGTAATTAATTGATTAACTTTTGAATTTATTTCCTTTAACACAAGGTTGTTACATAAACATTATGTTTAATAAGTATTTTATGAAACTACAATATATTTTATATTCTTCATCATGTTGGAACCTCAGTGGGGTCCGGCTTTCACCGCCGCATTTTCTTATATTGTTCCTATAGATATACTATGAAAGATATCCACACGACTTTACCGAACAACATAGCATAGTACTGGTGGAAAACAAAGCTATATTTTTATATTGGAAGATGCGTGCTATGGATGCGAGTCATGTAAGCTACGGATGCGTGATATGGATGTATGCCACATACGAATGTATGTAGAACAAAGTGCGAGCTATATACGCATCATCACTACACAGCTTGGTCTCCACATAGAACCTTCGTAGCACGTTTTCTTCACACAATTACATAGCACCAGTGGAAGAAAGAATTCTTAGCAGAATTTGTTTATCTTCGTAACATAACTGCAAAGCATTTTAAGCTCTAGTAAAGCACCCTTACTGTGCAAATTTGACTTAACTTTTGAAATCGTCATTAGTTTTATTTTTTGTACTAGCAGTACCCGCGGGTTTACGCACGTTGTCCCCTATCCCGTAGGAATTTCGGGATGACAAATAGCCAACCTGCCCATTGAATGTGGCTCAATTCAGAAAAGGATTGGTAGTTTCTGAGATTAGCGCGTTCAAACAAACAAACTCTTCTGCTTTATTATATAAGTATAAATTAGGCACTCGACTAAATCTTAAGTTTTACATTCATAGCTAAAACTGTATTTATGCTACGCGACCTAGTAGTAATAAGCTTGCATCTAGTATAGTCACAAGAGTCTATGGGCTGAGCTGATTCATTTGATTTCTGTCAGTCTAACTACAATAGATTGAGTCTAACCGATAACAGTCTCTGGTAGATAAAAAGTCTGGTAAACACACAGAGTCCAGCTGTGGTCCTGGAGTTGACCACTGTAGTTTTGTATGTCGTGTGCGCTCCTTCATGTGTGTATGTTTTAGGTAAACAATTGAGTATAAATACCATTTGCACATTATTTTGTGAAATACGTTGTCATTTAAACTCGATATAGTTCCGTTTCGTTTATTTATAAAATGTCTTATTACAGTCGTGGCTGCACAGTGCTTAGCCCTAAGAGTATATTATGTTGTTCAAACTTTTGAAGTCAGTTGAAACTGGCTCATTCCGAAGTAGCCGCTGAAAGTGTTTGCTTTTAAAAGTTCCTGTAGTTCGGTAGTTAAGAACTCCATTCAAAATTAAAACTTTTTGATTGCACTAGAACCAGATACAGATTGGATTTGGACAAAAGATACACAAATATTTTTTTATTAAATATCATTGTGACATGAACTTTGTAATGTTTCAAATTAATTGCCTAGAATTTTGGAAGATTTTTAATCTTATGTATTGTTCAAACAGTAGTTTCATTGTGGAATATAACAATTTTCACAACACAATATATTTTCCTGGAAGATAATTATCTAAGATGAAAAAGGTTTCATCCCTTTTGATCTATTCAATCGAAAAACTAGCCGCGTCACTTGAGTTTGTGTTGAAAATGTCAATTTCTTCCTAACCAGCAACGGTGCCTTTCCAAGAACACTATTCAATCGCTTCGGGTTCAAGTAGCCGCAATATCACGAAATCTTGAGAACCTATGCCTGGTACTTCGATCTGAAAGTCTCTTGAGCTTTAATAAATGTTTTGAATTGAATAGTACTTCAAAAGGTTTATTTTCTAATATCTTAATATAAACTGTGTATTTTTCTTACAAAATATTGGAATCGCTACATCATAACAATTGGGCAAGTGTGTGTCGAACCCATGTCCATGAGCCACATGCAATGTAGGGTTCCGAGTTATTTACGCAAACTGCCAATTCGTCTCCACGCGCCCTGTACTACTTACCTACAGGCTTACCAAGTTGCAGAAATTAGAAGTCTAGTAGTCTGTGAAAATTAAAAATGCACCTTACTTTTTGAACAGATCACTTACTATGTTGCAGGCAAAACTTATAAAGATTCGAAGCAACCAAGATGCTGTCAATCGTGATTTTGATTGTTTTTTCAGACGATATTAGTTTAATAATAGACCTAGAGCCCGTGAACCCCAGACTTTCGTCATTTTATAAAAGCTGAAAGTTTGTCAGCGCATGCTCCCACACACAGGTAAGAACGATGGACTATTATGAAGTTTGGGTTATGGTGGCTTTGGCAGGTATACGGTACTAAAGGTGTGTAAAATACCGATCTAAATTCATCAAATAATTAAGTGTCATTTGTGACATGACATATGTCATTTGAAAGCTCTTGAAGAGTTGTACAAGTCACCCTTTGACGGTGATATCGAAATCGACGGCCAACTTGGTGTTTTCGACCATTGAAGATTGGAGTTGACCTATGCTATGGACGCTGATCCTAATGCTCAACAGTGACATGACCTATATCATTTGAAAGCTCTTGACAAGTTGTATAAGTCACCCTTTGACGGTGATATCGAAATCGACGGCCAACTTGGTGTTTTCGACCATTGAAGATTGGAGTTGACCTATGCTATGGACGCTGATCCTAAGTGACATGACCTATGTCATTTGAAAGCTCTTGACAAGTTGTACAAGTCACCTGTTCAAGAATAGAACAGCAATTTATTTTTGTAATTTTTAGTGTAGTAACATTTCATGTTAAATTTATATATTTTTAGTATGGCAACTGTCTTCTTGGTACGTCACCCAAAAACAATGTGTGTTGGTGCGCATTACTCTGACAATAAACGATTGTATTTTCTATAAAATTACAATCAAATTAAGTTCTAGCCTTTTATTAAACAGGCTAATTGGTCCTTCGAGTTTCTATAAAATCAGTGGTCTTTCCAGCTGTTTCAAGTGCCTTCTATAACAGGTACCGCAGTTACTGTGCATGTGCAGCGGCTATTGCGTTGCATTGTCAGTGAAAGTGATTGTTAATGACGATCTCCGTGTTATCATCAACCAAGATTGAGCATTGATTTCTATAAAATCAGTGTATTTTCATACAAATCTACCGTTGGAAGCATTTTGGCATCGACAGTGGCGCCAGGGCAAGTTGGTGGCGCGTCGGTGGTACAAATCGGCGGGAAAGCGTGAGTGAGTAGGTACTGAGTAAGGTGGACGCCGATGACGTCACGACAAACGGGCTTGGGTTGCCTGTGCTGTGGCTCGTTCACTCTTCGGATCCGGAATTGTCGTTGGATGACATTGATTTAGTTCACTCTTCACTCAGCTGTCATCTGTCACCGTGACGTCTCGGATGTAAACAAACGGCGTTCGTTAATCGTTATATTTTTCCGTTTTCTTCAACATAAGTGTTATTATATCAGTGCTTTGTGAGGTTAATATCGTATAAAAATGACAACAGAAGACTTACCGCGCTTGCGTGCCAAGCGAGGTACTTTAAAAGGATCGATAACACGTATTGAACAGTTTGTAGTTGATGTAAAAAACTTAGAAACCGCGAGCCTAGACATGTTACAGGCTCGTAAGGACAAGTTGATAGGTGCCTTTAAGGACTATGAGGAGGTAAATATTGATATTTTGTCCTTAGATAAAAATGATTGCGAGAAAGTTGAACTTGTTGAAAACAAATACTTTGATGTTTTGGCCAAAATAAATACAACTTTAAAGTTGATAAAGTCTAAAGAGGTAGATAATATGCAAAATATATCTACTGCTAAACTGCCTAATATTGACATTCCTTTATTTGACGGAAAAGATTTCACCAAGTTCAAACCTTTCATAGATTTGTTTGAAGCAGTGATAGATGATAGTAATTCCTTGTCAAATGTTCAAAAATTATTTTATCTGAGAAAGTATTTAACCCATGAAGCTTTGTCAGTAATTATTAATTTACCTCTGGTTAATGAGTCGTATACTAAAGCTTTGGAACTACTCAAGAAGCGTTTTGACAACAAGGCACGATTAGTTACAAATCATATCAATATTCTCCTGGATTTGCCCTGCATGCAAAAGGGAACTGCTACGTTAATTCGTACTTTCATTTCTGATGTACAGCAGCAGTTATATGCACTTTCAAACTTAGGGCAACCAATAGAGAGTTGGGATATGCTATTGATATCCATTCTTTCCAGGAAATTAGATGCTTATACAAATAGGTCATATCATCTTGATAAAGTGGACACTGATAAAATGCCGACCATGTCGGATTTCATAAATTATTTAGAAAAAAGGGCAATTGCCTTGGAGGATAGCTCCTTTAACAAATCCACTTACTATGATAGTGGTTATAAAAGCAATTACAAAAGTTTAAATTCAAAAGTGAGCAATCATGCATCTCACAATGAAACCAAAGATTTATGTAGTTTTTGTGAAAAACATAGCCATCCTATGTTTATGTGTCCACAGTTTAAATTGGCCCCAGTGCAAGGCCGTAAGAAGTTTATTGAGGAGTCAAAACGGTGTGCTGTGTGCCTTAACTTCCACAATGGTAAGTGTAAATTTAATTTCAAATGTAAATCATGTAAAAAAGCGCATAATTCTCTTTTGCATGAAGAGGACAACCCTCGTCAACAAGTTTCGAATTATTCAAATACATATAAAGGTGAAAATGTTTTGCTCCCAACTGTACAAGTTAAATTAAGAGATAGGTATGGCTGTGAAGTTTGTGTCAAAGCGCTCCTTGATAGCGGGAGTCAAGGCTCATTTATTAAGCATTCGTTGGTTAACAAATTGAAGCTAGACACTCATACCAATAAAACAACTACTATTATAGGCATTGGTAACAAGCGTTCTCAGATAAATAAGACTGTAAATGTTTCCATATGCTCTAGTACTCATGCTTTAAAGTTTGATGTAATTTGCTATGTGGTTGAAACCATCACATCACAATTGCCCCAACAATACATTGATTTAACAAATCTGGAGATGCCAGAGAACATTAAGTTGTCAGACATAGGCTTTAATATTCCTTCAGATATATCCATTTTGTTGGGTGCAGATTTGTATTTCAAAACTTTATTAGATGGCTGTATTAAGCTAAAAAATGGTCTAGTACTACAAAATACACTTTTTGGTTATGTGGTTGGTGGTTCAGTAAAATATAACAATGATAATAATAATAAGAACCAACTTGTATCTAATGTTGTAAAATGTGAACCACAGAATAGACTTGAAAATATAATGGAGAATTTTTGGCTTTCTGAGAAATTGCCTGAGGAGCCGCTGAAAACCTTAAAGACCACTTCAGAATTTGAAAAAGCTGAACAGTCATTTGTAAATTCAGTTTCTCTAGAGAACAATAGATTTTCAGTAGACCTGCCATTGGCTAATCCTGTTCAGGAAGTAGAAATTGGTGATAGCTTTTCCGCGGCTCTCCAGCGTTTCATATCACTTGAAAAGAAATTCAAAACAAATGATGAGTACTATGAGAAATATAAGATGTTTATAAATGAATATTTACAGTTGGGACATGCCAAAATTGTGGACATAAACAGCTATGATGTTTTCAATAGTGCTATTTATTTTTTATCGCATCATGCTGTGCTCAATGAAGCTAGCAAAACTACTAAATTACGTGTTGTTTTCAATGGTAGTATGAAATCAAAATTAGGAATATCATTAAATGATATTTTGTTAAATGGGCCAATCATTCAAAATGAGTTATTCGACATACTCATTTTATTTCGAACATATCTTTTTACTTTAATTAGTGACATGAAAATGATGTTCCGTCAAATATTAATTAATGAACAACATCGACCCTTACAAAATATTTTGTGGAGAGATAACCCGTCTAACCCCATTCATTGTTTGCAACTTCAAACAGCTACATATGGGTTGAAATCATCAACTTTTTTAATCCATATAAGAATATCCGGCTCGAAGGACCACTTAGCCTGTTTAATAAAAGGCTAGAACTTAATTTGATTGTAATTTTATAGAAAATACAATCGTTTATTGTCAGAGTAATGCGCACCAACACACATTGTTTTTGGGTGACGTACCAAGAAGCAATTAGCCTGTTTAATAAAAGGCTAGAACTTAATTTGATTGTAATTTTATAGAAAATACAATCGTTTATTGTCAGAGTAATGCGCACCAACACACATTGTTTTTGGGTGACGTACCAAGAAGACAGTTGCCATACTAAAAATATATAAATTTAACATGAAATGTTACTACACTAAAAATTACAAAAATAAATTGCTGTTCTATTCTTGAACAGAGTTGGCCGGCAACAAGTGTAGGCAACAAGGTAAGTATGTATATATTTATCTTATATGTATTTAAACAAATATATAAAGGTAAGTATATATTTATTCAAATACACATTTACAATAAGTATTTATTTAATATATGTTTAAACAAGTAGGTAACTATATATTTATATATTTATTATTTATATATATTTATTCAACCACATTTATAATAAGTATTCAAACAATTATATACCTATTTCGAATCAAAACAGGTAAGTATTAATACTATATACCTATGCTAAAGTTATATCTTATTTTTTCCCTTAATATACTATTTTTTTTTTACTATTAACTTAATAAGGAATTAATAAGGAACTAATAAGGAACTTTTGAAATACACAAAACTGTAGTTATACATTTTCAAGAAATGGCAAGGGACATAAGGTTTTATAAGAACGAGTGTAAACTTTATCAGACATTTTTACATCTGCTACCCTTACTTTACCATCCGGGCCGGGAACCACTTTAACAATACGTCCCATTGGCCACATCATAGGGGTTAGATTACTCATTTTAACAATAACTAAATCTCCTACCTTTAAATTAACAACATCTTTTCTCCATTTAGTCCGGTTTTGCAACACGGTTAAGTAATCTTTATGCCATACATTCCAAAAATCTTGCTTAATTTTTGTACACATATTCCAAAAGTTTAATCTGTTAATGTTCTTTACCTCAGTAAAATTTATTTCAGGAAGGCTCATCAATTGAGTTCCAATTAAGAAATGACCTGGTGAAAGGTAGTTTAAATCTGAAATGTCTGAAGTTAATGGGCACAATGGCCTAGAATTAAGCACAGCTTCAATTTGTGTAATAACAGTATAAAGCTCTTCATAAGTTAGAGCAATATCACCAACAATTCTCTTAAAATGATATTTAAAACTTTTCACTCCTGCCTCCCACAGTCCCCCGAACTCAGGAGAGTAACTAGGTATGTATTTAAACTTTAAGTTATTTATCAAACAAAATTTATTCACTGAATCACGGTGACTGTCGGAGGACAGGAGCTTGTACAGTTCTTTCAGCTGATTATCAGCACCTTTAAAGGTTTTAGCATTGTCACAACAAATTAAATTAGGTACACCACGTCTTGAAACAAAACGTTTGAGACATGCCAAAAATGCATCAGATGTTAAATTGCTTACCACCTCCATATGTATGGCCTTTGTTGAGAAGCACACATAAACAGCTATATATGCCTTTGTAATGATAGGCCTACGGATACGAGCAATTTTTAAATTGAAAGGGCCGCAGAAATCTACACCAACAACTTGAAATGGTCTATTTGCGGTAACTCTTTGTGAAGGTAATGACCCCATTAATTGTTTGGCACCTTCAGCCTTAATACGGAAACATTTCAAACAAGAATGCAAAACCTTTTTAACCTCTCTGAGGCCACTAATAATCCAGTACCTTTGACTAAGCGATGAAAGTACTAATTTAGTACCTGCATGTAAAAGCCTATTGTGCTCTTTTAAAATAAGTAAGTGGGTTAATCTGTTGGATTTTGGCAATATAATTGGATGCATCTTGTCATAGGACAAGTTAGTGGCATTTTGCAACCTCCCTCCAACTCTAAGGATACCATCACTATCCATAAATGGGTGCAAGCTACCCATAGATGATTTAATAGGTTTGTCATTTGTTATGGATAATATTTCCTGTGAGAAACTTGTTGATTGAATATACTTTGTAATGACTTTCATAGCTTCAGAATACTCTTGAGGTGACATAGGACCTATAACTTTATCATTATTTTTCTTTGTATTATTTTTAAATCTTAATATGTAAGCTATTTGTATTTGTAATTTGTTAAAGTCCGAGTATCTATCAAAAATGTTAAAACCTGGTTCAATTTCGCAAAAGTTGGAGGGAAGCTGCACAATGGGATCAATATTATCATCATGCGACTCTAAATCAGGATTAAACAATTTATTTATTACTGAAGCAGCTTGAAAACTTTGATAATGATACTCTCTGTTTAACTGACCTTGTGGTCCATTCCACCAGAGTGACACTTCTGCCAATTTTTCGGGAGCTACTCCTCGAGACAAAATGTCAGCAGGATTTTCTGCGGTTCTAATATATGACCACATACACTTTTGAGTCAAGTTTTGAATTTGTTTTACTCTATTGGACACATAGGGACTAATTTTCTTATTATTTGAAGAAATCCAGTAAAGAGCAATTTGTGAATCAGAGTGTAATATAGTCATGATATTGGGAAACCGACTTTGTAAAGTTTCCTTGACTCTATCTGCTAATTTAGCGAGAAGTAAAGCACTATTCAGCTCGAGTTGTGGAATTGTGAGGGACCGTCTTAGTGGCGAAACACGAGATTTCGCACACAAGAGCTCCATTTTCACAGTGCCATCCTTACGAAGGGTTCTAAGGTAAAGGCAGCAGCCGAATCCCTTGAAAGAAGCATCGGCAAATCCCACAAGCTCGATAGAAGCCATGTCATTGCAGGCGACATATCTTGGCACCTGAATAGTACCCATCTTATTTAAACTTAATAAAAGGGTTTTAAATTCTTGTATTACATTACATGGCAATGTAGAATCCCATCCTATTTGGAGAGAGTATAACTTTTGCATGAATATCTTAAATACCATAACCACAGGGGCAATCAACCCTAAGGGATCAAAAATCTTGCCTATAAAGCTTAAGATATTTCTTTTTGTGGACAACTCTACTTCATTAATAGGTGGGCATATAAATTTAAAATTATCAGGAACAATATCATATTTTAATCCCAATGTCTTTATAATATGATCTTTATTGAGGTCATATTGCTCAAAATGTTTGAGATTTGTGGGCACATCATTTAATAAATCTTGGTGGTTTGAGCACCATTTATGTAGAGTAAATCCACCAAGTTTTAGTAAATCAATTAGTTGTTTTTTAACTTCTTTAAGTGTCTCCACATCATCAGCCCCACAGAGAACATCATCAACGTATGTATTATTGAGTATAATTTGAGCCGCAAGAGGAAACTGACTTTGAAATTGAATTGCCAATTCCAACACACCCTTTGACGGTGACATCGAAATCGACGGCCAACTTGGTGTTTTCGACCACCGAAGATTGGAGTTGGCCTATGCCATGGACGCTGATCCTAATGCTCAACAGTGACATGACCTATGTCATTTGAAAGCTCTTGAGGAGTTGTACAAGTCACCCTTTGACGGTGATATCGAAATCGATGGCCAACTTGGTGTTTTCGACCATTGACATTTAGTACCGTATACCTGCCAAAGCCACCATAACCCAAACTTCATAATAGTCCATCGTTCTTACCTGTGTGTGGGAGCATGCGCTGACAAACTTTCAGCTTTTATAAAATAACGAAGGTCTGGGGTTCGCGGGCTCTTGGTCCATAAGTGAACAGCCTAGGCAGAACCCGAAATGAATGTAAATTAGATTAAGTAAGATTAAAATTTATGAAATTAATATAATATGTATGTCATAAAACGTCAAGTTTTGAACTTAAAAATACTTTTGTTATTTAAAATTATTTTGTTAATTATTTTCTAATTTCTTTATTTCCTATCTTTCAATATACCATTGTATATTACATAACTTTTTACATAATTATGAAAATGTTTGATTATAACGTTCCTAATTGATGTAAAAGCACCAATTTAATATCGCAGATAGCTCAGTGAAGTACCTTTGATGGCGTTTATAAAGGCCGAATTGAAAGAAAACTTTTCCAAAAATGCGAGAGGGAACGTGGTACGAATTAATAAAGGTCTCTGGTTACTCATGGAACCTTAAAACATAATTAAAAAGAGAATTCGACTCGACCCACGATCAAATTAACACGAATTTGCCTTAACTTTAACTTCGAGTAATTATAAAAAGTTGGAGAATACTTTCTTCGGAAGCATCCGTGGTGGTTGATGAACGAAAGACAGGTTGGAGAGAACTTTCTAGGTATAATGTTTTATTTTAATAAAGTAGAGCAGTCATTAAAACTTTTTCACGAGTTTCAACTGTCTAGTTAAGCGCAGACAATCAGCTGTCTGTATCGATATGAATGTATGATTTAATTAAACGATTACGAGTTCCGAAACTAACTTTGGAATTGGGTAAGTAACCAAAAGTTTGATCTATCATTCCACTAGCATTTCACCAACAAAAGTTTATTGGTTTTTTATATGCCATTTCTCAAAGCCAATTAATAAACAGCGTATTTTACAAAAACTTTAAGTTAGCTCTATTAAATTCTTAAATTTAGTGCTTAACAAATTTCAGCCAATTTTAATATTACGACTTAAATTTGTGTTTTTTGCAAACATACTGATGTCACCTATGTTTTCACGTAAATCTATTTTTAAGCGACCTAGAAACCATTTTGCAGAATGCAGAAAGTGTGTATAAGGCAAACTATTTTGGAAGGTTTTCAAATTACCAGCAGTACGGAGTCACTGCAATATCACAATCGGGCTAAAAGCAAACGCCGGTGGTTCCAACGGAAGTTGGTCGCAATAAAAAATGCGTTGACGCCACCGCCGCCCGCCGCGGTGACTCAGTGCTACAGGGCACTTAGCAGACGGGGGAACTTTCCGTGTCACCTCTCTATAGTTCCTAGTACAAAATTCTGTTCTTATTTTAAACTTATTTAAAAAAAGAACTTATTATATTTAAAAATCTTTGAAATAATATTTAGTTGGTAACTGCGTAAAAAACTAACTTTTAAAATTATACAATATATCTTATACTTGCCGCACTACCACACTCAGATATATCCATTAAATCGACGCGTAACTAATTGATTTAATGTTATACATGCCAAAATCATTCATTAAATCTCTACTAAGAAAGCATTTGACGTTTCGGAGAACGGGCGTTAAATACTAGTGAAAATATTTTGCTTTTTCGTTTAAAAAAGAACAATAATGAGTCTAGTAGTCAATGAGTCTATATTATTAAATTGGACTTTATTGGAACAAAATAGTACGACGATACGATGCAATGAACTTTCTAAGTAACGATAATTGGTTTGGACGTGAACATTTACGAACTGTGATTATTTTTATTAAGTTTATCTTTAAAATCCTTGGTCTACACGCATCGTAGACTCATACAATGACAGTAGACAAAATGTGGCCATTACTGTTGTGTGGGCTGCACTATATGAGTTGTAGTCCAGCCACTGCTGGTTCGCGTTAGATTTATGTAAGTGCATTACGAGTTTATAGCAACCATGAGTTCTTGTCTCTTCACGGTGCTTTCAGCGGAATCCTACTGTAAATCCAATAAGGGTGGGTTGTTTCAAACGGTTGGTAATCGTAAACACGTTCGTTAAAAAGTTCACGTTTTTTAAGTTGTTAGGTGTCTGTTAAATGCAAAGCGTTGTTTATGACTTCAATGAAAGTCTGTTAAAGTTATTCAGGCGGCTAGGAAAAGACCACGATTTTTCATTTTCTTACGTCTGTTAAGACTGACGTTTTATATTAATGTTTACTGGTGCGTGAACGAAAGCTGAAGAAACCCGCCCTAAGTATATAACTTAAATTTTAAGCTTTATACAAAAGGTTTTGCTTTGAAATAACAGATTGTTACAAACTGATTTACAAATACAGAAAACACCAAACAACTTCCATCTGCTAATCAAATTAATTATTACTCGAAATAGGTTCAGGCTTTTAGATTCTGAATTGAGTAAAAGTCTGTTTTTCCAGACTTATGGAATCCATTGAAAGTTCGTGCAAAGTTAGTGCCTATTTGTAATTAAATTAAACTAAGTTCTGGTTATAAAGTTCGCTGCCGAAGTCTGTGCAAGATGTCCAAAACTCATTCAGTGGCAGAAGCTATATAACTCGACTGATTGCAAACTGCTCCTAGATTTATTGTACAGTGAAATTTGCTAAGTCTTGTTCTCAAAATGAAATACTTTAATACACACGTATTAATTAAGGTCGCTTCTATTTTGCACTCACTTTCTACGTCGAAACTTCAAACTATCTTATCGCTCTTAAGCACGAAAAGGGCTGAGATGATTAAGCTGTTTTTTTACTATTTCAATATTCGTGGAAGTCTAGAGAAGGTTTATATGTGCCACAGTAACGGGTAGGACCGCCAGGGCAGTTACAAACAAAAATAAACTTTAGTGTATCTGCAAAAAACTGTGGTTTATTTATTTATAGGATCTATCATGCTCTACTTTCATTATTTGTCTTGCTTATTGTTTGATCACTTTAATTATTATGTGGTAAAGCGTTGTTTGACATAGAGCGTGAACAAACTGGCGAATATAAACTTTGAAATAACTTTGAAATTAACATCTAACGCTTAGGGTGTTCCACACGTACCTCAACCACATCGAGGCGACAAAATGTGGTCACATGTGTCGTGTCGGTGCAACTTTTTACAGTTGCGTTGTGATACCGACAAATTGTAGATGTGGATGTGGATGTGTTGTCGTTAGTAGTTGTGACGTGGTTACGTGCTGCAGGCACAGAAGTTAGCAGTGTCTCTGATGGTATTGATTGCGTTGTGGCTGCGATGTGGTCAATATCACTGATATGATCGTTAATGAAGGCAAAACGTGGTACGTGTAAGTTGTACTATGCATTCTAATACAAAATATGCAAAATATGTAGTGGTGTGATTGTGTTGTGGTTGTAGAGTAATGTGGTTGTGCAAGTGTGGACACACCCTTACGCACATATTGATTGAATAATAGCTCATAGCTTAAAACGTTTTGACACACAAAATACAAACTAGTGTTGCCAAAATTGAACTGAAAGTAAATCAGAAACCATTACTGAGAAAACAAATTCAACTAAGTACTTACATATTACTTACGTTAGTAGCGCGAGGGCGAAGGAAGTAATCCATTCTTATTACATCTACGTAAACTGGAAAGTTTACAGCAAGTTTCTTCGTTACTAATATTAATATCACTTAGTGAAAATGCATCTGTGCTGGAACTGTTATTAAGAAGCGAACTGCTATGTGTACTACCGTTAATTAGTTAATATGGTACTTAATTAAGATAAGTAATTAAAATTCTATGTTCTATTTTAAGAATTAATTTAATATATCTTTAGTAAAATAAGTTTTTAAAATAAGTAAAATTGTTTCTTTTGATTTTTTCATTTTTATCATTAAGTAAAAAAATTAGTTGATAATTATATTCAGTACAGTTTCTTTACAATCTTCTCGTACCAGATCAGCTATATATAAGTTTAAACAGTCTGATTCTATATCTATATCTGTGTTTTAACTACTCAATTTTGTTTTTTTATTTTTTCAACGCCCTAAAACCATTTAAAGGTTTTAACTATCAGTTCAATTTGAATAATTCTTATTTTTTTGGACAGCAACATTCAAAATTCTGAAATTCCTAGGAAGCGAGCACAACACGGGTAAAACCGCGGGGTGCTGCTTGTTATCTATACATATATATAAATTCAAAGTCCTGACTGACTGATAATCAACGCACAGCCTCAACCGGTCCACCTAGAAACAAGAAATTTGGCAGGAAGGTTCTTCAAGTGACGTAAGTGCACACTAAGAAAGGATTTTCGAAAATTCCTACGGGAACGGGCTCAACGCGGGCAAAGCCGCGGGGCGCTGCTAGTTAATAATAAAAATAAATATCCGAAAAAACATTTCGCTATAGTAGAATTTTAGAAAATACCATCAAAATACCCCTGCCTATAGACATGTTGTGCACTTGACAAAGAAACATAAAAATAAATGGCCCATATAAAGAGACAAATGACTCGTATAGTATCGGGGTGATATGGTTTATTACACGACGGCCGATCGCTCCCACTTCTATTACTCAAAGCATGTGTATGGAGCATTGATTTACTTAACCAAACATTTAGGAAACTTTTCCTACTTGACTATGATCGTTCCTCTTGTCTGAGCTGATATCTTCAGTGAGCGAGATGTCTTTGTTCCGTGTATTGTTCACATTAGGTCTAAACAATAAGAATTCGTAATTACGCGTAACGTATATCACTGTTTAGTTTCATCCAAATTCGTTCAGTTATTAAAAGTGTGAGTAAAAGTTTAACAAATTTTCACATTCATATTATAATTATTTAATTTTAATTATTTTTATAATATTCACCTTTGTTATGTATATTATTATATTGCTTTGTTATTATATTGGTGTAGAGTTTCATCCTAATCCGTTTAGTGGTTTTTTTTTCGTGAAAGAGTAACAAACATAAATAAATACATACATAAGTACATTCATCCTCACATACTTTTGCATTTATAATATTAGTAGGATTTAATGTTTTCAGACAATACTGTTTTTGACCGGATGTAGTTATGTTCTGCTCAATATTATTTACACATACGCTAAAATTAGATCAACAATCACAATACGGTTTCGTGACATCATCAAACTTTATAAGTACTTAGAACTAAAGGTTACCGCTTACTTACATAGTTATTTACCATACACATTAGTTTTCTTCTTCATCGAGTGGATGGTCAACTTGACCAATCCTGGTGTCAGAGTTATTTCATATTAGTATGAAGATACGATTACAGCATGCAACATATCGTGGCCGCTTCAGTGTAAATAGTGTCCGAGTAACCGAATGACCGATAGAATATCCGAATACCGCGAGCGACTACAACTGTCTGTCAGCTGTCAAATCATTAGCAGGTGTTGACAGTCGGACAGTCCAGTGAGAAGACGATGCTGGATAACCTAAATACTTCTTAAATGGGGCGATTTTCATAAATCGGTTACTATGTGTAAGTCTGAATCTATAAGAGATACGTAAATGGTTAAGCAAGCAACCGATAGCTTGAACAAATATATTCGATTATTGCATTAGTCGAACGGAATACTGTAATTGAGACAAGAGTAAGTACCCAATGGTGTTTACTTCTGGTAAAGTTGCATTACACCATGAAATATAAAGGGTAAGTGCTTCGCTCTTCCGTGCAGTATACATTCACAATTTTACAATATAATACAATTCTACGTACCGCGTACCATGTTACTCAACCCCAGAGTAACTGGTTAAAGAGGTGTGGCCACATCGGCACGCCATCGCCAGCGCCTCACTAACTTGCAAATTAAGTACCCACTTCAAGATTAGGGGAAAATACATTTAGAGTTAAAATTACTTCGTAATGAGCAGGTACGATAATTACTTCATTTAAGTCCTTGATTTATGAGAAAACTAGCCGTGTCCCGCGGTGTTACTCGCGTTGTACCCGTTCCCGTGGGAATTTCGGTATAAAATGGATCTCTTTTGTTATTCTGATGTAAACTTATAGTATTGAAAAGTTTCATCCAAATCCGTTCAGGAGTACATACATACATATATGCATACATCCATACATACTATATGGTAATCAAGTTTTGTTTAAAAGAAGTATTCCCTATAAAGTCTCGCTACGAGGCAACACGAGAATGGTTACTGAAAACCGACACGGTGATACATTAGTTATAATTGTCACTTGCTATTACTCGTAAGGATTAGTGATTTGTTGGTTAAAAAATGATTTGGAAAGGCCCTCTTGACCAAGGAATAAAATCTGATACCTCGTCTAGGCGGGCGAGTGCATGCGCTATAATAAGCTTCGGCGTTGGCTGTTCTTCTTCTTCGTCGAGTGGATGGTCGACCTGACCAATCCTGGTGTCAGAGTTATTGAGCCGCCAATCGCCTCTGACATGGCTCATGTAACGACTATAATCCGTAGAAAGTAACCGGGACCGATGGCTTAACGTAATAATACATAATTCATTTTCAATACCATATTTTTGCTGGAGTTTAGGCTAAAAGTCAGGAGCATCACTTAATTAAACAAGGTCACGCCCATACATTTTGTTAACAGTAGAAAATATGCCCATTAAAACAAATAGTATAGATTTATTTGTCCTACTTTTCACCAAACTCTACTACTAAGGGATGTCCTCACATTCCCTTCGTGATTACTGGAAATCTAATTACAATGAGTTTCTAGTTCACCCATTCCTTGAGCGAAGTAGTTCGTGACCATAGAGTAATGTTATGTGTACGTTAAGAATCTGAGCTCACTGTTTGTTTCTACTGTAAGTATTCTTAGGCCTGAAGACTATAATACATTCATGACTATGAATAAATAATATTGAGTGAAATTCACACACGGTTAATTAAACCCAAACTAAGCCCTAAGCTTGTATTATGGAATCTGCATAACCAATACGATTACATCGATTTATGATATTCATGGTCAATTGTGATAAATAATTGTGCGTCAATTCAGTGTGAATTGGATATCGATAGAAATCTTGACCCATTTGATATTCAGTAGATAACGTGCATAGTGTATACAGGTTGACTTTTTGGTAGAACGTGTATGGCCAGTATTATTTGACTATCAGAGCAGAACGAAAATAGCATTATTAAGTAAAATCAATTAAGCTACCCACCTGAAAGTTATCCGACGTACACCTACTAAGTATTTCGTCATACTCGCCGTCCGCTCAACTTATATAATTTTCCTCATTAAGGAACTTTTCACTTTACTCCTACTTCCAATTAGCTAGCACTTTCTTACTTTCAGCATTAACGTTTTTTGCATTAACATTTTAGTTTAAGTGTTCCTTAGGGCTATTTTTCTTGAACTTTATAGAAGACTCGAAGTCACGTGAAATAACTTCATTTAAGTAATATATTTTATGTTAGGAGCGCCCCTGAGCCTGACTTGTGTACATTTTGTCTTATGTGCATTATGGTCCGCGTCAAAATCGTGTCAAAATACAAATTCTTTAGTCTAACCTTCGATCAACAATACACAAGATATCGGGTCACGTACAAAATCAAAGCTAAATACTGTCCGCGTGGATGACGCGTGACAGCTTGTTTTGTTTACTACCGAACTGAAACAAAAGTTTTAAAACAGTTCGAAGTTCAACCTAATTACAACCATGACACCTAGCAATAAAGTAGCAAAACTTATGAATAAAATAAAAGCTCACTTTTCAAATGAGGCCTTATTCACTGAGACGTATTTTTTGCGCCGACCCGACATCTAGTTGTGTATTGTTGATCGAAGAGTCTAACAGACAAAAAAATTCTATATCTATATTTAATTCGATATCTAATATAACTACATGACTTAACATCATTTAAGCTCTCTCAACGCTAAGCGTTTTATACACAATCATTTTAAAGTGTATTCTATTCACCTTTGAGATACGGAGTCAGTGAAATGGAAGCTTAAAACTAGATAATGTTTTGGATTCTAATCCTTGAATTCGTCTGGAGCTGTAGTCTGTACATGACAATATCTTTGAGCAGATGACTCAGCTTTGTATTATTATTAGTTACCTTGCAGTTCAAAGTATATCAAATAACATTTGTATAGAATATCTTTTATATAAGTACAAAGATTTTGGATAAAAATTAATATATTAACCAGCCAAGATGAGGCTTCAAGGCAAAGCATATTGAAATAAGACTGATTGTTCGATACATTAGTGCGTTCAATAAATAAAAAACCAAACACATCAGCTTTTTAATATTTGTTTGTATTTTATTAAGAAATAAAATACCGGTTGCCAAAGCGGATGCAACACAACATTCGTTATAATTCCAAATCCGCTGTATTCAATGTTCGGAAAACAATATGGAATACAAAACATGCCTTCAGGTGGTCCATTCAGCAACCTTTGGGTCCTGCCAATAAAAAGCACCCGTCCAATTTCTGGCTGGTGCTGATACCGAGAGTCGTATATTACCGACGTGAATCCTTAATGTGCTTCTCTCATGCGCCCGGATGACACCCCAGACCTATGGCTAAATAGATCACGTTCCCGTTTTAAAATTTGTTTTACTATATCATGGTTCTATATTCAATTATTATTGTTTCAGCCAGGTGTGTCATACTTCTGGGCACATGTTAAACAATTTGTTTTACCCAAGACTTGGTCTATATTCAATTTTTTATATATTCCGCCTGGTGTGTCCACTGCTGGGCAAATGTCTCTACACTCTCTTTCCACACCCCTGTATTATGTACTAGACAGGGAAGGAGTCTAGCTCACTATCCATTCTATATTCAATTAGAGCTGAGTGAACTAATTTTAAAAAGTGCTCGCACAAGATGGGTTTCATACTTCAACTGGCAAGCTTTTACGGTTCATGAGATAAAACCTGGAGATAAACAGACGGATCTTCTTCTTCTTCTTCTTCTCTGTCTGAGTAATAAGAGTCCTGTGACCCCTTCTTAATCAAATATGATACCTATACAAGAACATATGTTATTCAACTGTAGTTCAATAAGGAAACTATAAAATAACCAATTACCTATAAATACAGTCTCATAATAAATTAGATATTATACACGGTGAGCCTTAATAACCCGAAAGATTTAAACGACGTATTTGTGACGACAGTACGAGTAAATAATGCTAGATCAACATGGGTCCAATTATGTGTCTTAATTAAACTACTATTTCAGTACAAATTAAATCATATTAATTGAACGCTTCTTCGTAAACAAACCTTTACTTCAGAGAGTGAGCGAGTTTTGATTAATCTCATTTGAGAAACAAGGAGCGAGCATGAACGAATCACTCCGATATCATACGATGCATCAACCATGCAGTTAGTGCGTCTGCGTGTAAAAGTAGTAGGTGTCTACGTCACGCCTTTAGGGTGTGTTACAATTGAGATTTTCTTACTTGTGGTTTACTTGAAATAATTAATATCTCTTAAAATATGGGTTTTTGGACTATACGTTATGTAACTTTATATACTCTAATTAGGCTCTAAAATCGTTGGTTTAAATCTTTCGGGTTATTAAGGCTCACCGTGTATATCTAAATAAATACACACAATATAAATAGTGCATTTTCTTATACGACTCTACGTATGTACTTTTTAGGTCACATCCAGTGACTTTACATCTTCAAATAAATGTGAGTGGAAAAATTAATAAAATCGAAACGGTAACCCGACATCAAATTAAGCTAATGCGTCCCCCAGACACACGTTAACCGCTGGTAATTAATATTCGTGCGAAATATGTTCAAGAATAATCAATTTAATAATCCGATTGCAATTCAAGTTTTTTACATTAGTTTAATTTGTATTTAACTATAATATTTTAATCTTAACTTCAATTACTTAAATTAATTATTTAATGACCAACCGCAGATAGCAAGCTGAAGACGCAAATCGCATTATATTTCTGGTTTCAAAGGAAATTTATGAGAGTATTTTAGGACTGATATTTCTCTTTAGCAATATGGAGAAATGAAATAAGCAATAGAATCTTTATTAGAATTTGTTCGGCCATCAACTGATTGGACAATAATAGTAATAGTTTCAAGGCACTGACCAATAAATCCTATTAATTAACATCTGTTATCGACGGCTTTTCTTTTCGCTCCCTAATGGACCCTTGTAACAGAATGGTTCAACCGTTAAATTGAATTCACTTGGCCATTTTCGACTTGGCAGTTTTGGCATTTTAATCTATTCAGAAAATGGTTTCAGCGGTGTAATGTAAACATGCAGGAACGCTGTTACAGACTAGAGTATTTTTACGAATTTTCTTCTCGAATATTTTTGGCAAACATACTTAGCCGGTATACTCTGAGTGGTGAGTTGTTCTTTTAAAAGGTCTGGTTTAATGGTCTGATCAGGCGTGCCGTACGACTGAACACGTTATCACGTAGTTCCATTAGATTATCGAACGTTGTGATGCAACATGCGGTGACCGAAACACTTTACAGAATACGGAAGTCGACCGCATTTTTCAATTGAAAGCAGCTGTCGTCTAAGTAGGTGGTCATTCTAGAGTCTACTAGTGATGACGGCGTAGAAGATTTAAACTATTTCAGTAACTGCTTTCGGTGTAATAAGATAATATAATTAAGCTATTCACGTGATTAATAATAATATGATAGTGAATAAATATAATAATTATGTTAAAATAGTACTAACATTTAATACACTAATCATTTGTTCGTTTTTGCCTTTAGAAAAAGTGAATTACAATTAAGCAAATCAATTATTTCAACACTGTCCCCCGCGGTGGTTCCATCCGCGATCCGCGATGGCGCTAGTGTGAACATGTCCTAGATTGTGCTAACGTTATTTTCCCAGATGTGGTGGGGTCGCGCCCACACATTTGTTGAGTAGGAAATATCTTCCTTTTTACTAAATTAGTGTAGACTTAGGGCCGACCCTGCGTCAAGCGTGCGCACGCCGCGGTTCCATATAAAAGTGAACCGACACGTGCGCACGCCGAGTGCGCACGCGACGGGCGCAAGCGGCGGGCACACGCGACGGGCCCACGCTTAACGCAGTGTTGACCCTAACTGCTTCTATACAATTGTGTTACTAATTATAAATACATATCATAAATATTAATAAGTGAGTAAGTAAGTATACCGGGACAATTCATTCCTGGTTAATTAGAACCAAACTAAACTCTAACCTGTTTATAAAGATTCATTTATTTATTTAATCAACAACGTTCAAATTTTCATTAAATACTTAAAACTCCAACAATTCCAGGCAATACCAAAATATTCCAGTACATATAAAAAATGCAGCGGCCTGTCTTTGTGATATTCAAGTACGAACATAATTTGACACGTACATATTTTTCCTACTTTAGTAGTACAAAACCATATAAAAACATTGCCATAATTTCTTTGTCTTATCTCACTTATGCATCTCTTTGTGTGAACACTCTCGCAGACAAAAGACACTCGGCTTGAAGCAGGTATTCAGGAGGATAAGTTGGTTCGCTTACTGTCATTAAATTTTCACACATGGCAAACGTTTTGTATGACTGTAGACCATAGTTATAATTTATCATTGTTGTAGTTCTTGTTTCTTAATAAAGAAAAACTTCATTATGGTATTTCTTAAAGACTTTTCTAGGTAAGTTTATATAAATTCTATTGAAGAAAAGATTTTGTCAAAGAAGTTTTGTAATAGGAATACTCGTAGTTATATCTAATTATGTACAACTAGCCGTTCCCCGCGGTGTTACCCGCGTTATACCCGTTCCACCGAGAATTTCGTGATAAAATGTATCCCATGTACTAGTCTGATGTTTAACCTACATAACCGTAAAGTTTCATCCAAATCCGTCGAGTACACTAATCAAACAGAACAAATTCTTACTTTATATCTGTATTCTCCCATCTGTGAAGTAAATTTTACTCCAAGAATTTTGTATCCCAGTATACAATATTACCTTTGACCTGATGGGGTATCATTTTACATCGTTGCAACTTGGGTCAAAAGAGCTTAATCGTGCGGAACAGTTCATAGTCCCTTCCAAAGCACTAGCCTTTCTGCAAATATTTCAGCATCACACGCTAGGGCGCACCTGTTAGACGGGACTTGCAAAGAGAACATTTTACTATCGGATTCCAGATTGGCTCGCATTTTTCTTTGATATTTCTATTAACATTCATGTTTTAAAATATTATAAAAGGTAAACACATCATACTGATATTGCACTGAAGCCAATGTATTAAAAGAACCCTCAAAGGGTAGTTATTGGATACATAATGTATGTAATGTATGTACTTTTAATTCAATTTTATTTCACGACCAATTCCAATATAAGCTGAGAATTGTATTTGACTTTTACACATTTTACAATTTTACACATAAGACTGGGTCGGCTATATACAAGTTAGTAGAAATAGCTATTTAATTAATAATTCATATTTATAATCTTGTTGTTAGGGTTGCATTTATACATTTATATTTGCTATATGATATCTTTTTCACGACATTAAACAAATTAAAACGCCATAATATTATGTAAAGTTATATTTGTCTTTTACTCTATTTAATTCTAATTCTAATTTTGTTGTTATAATTTGAAGGTTAATAAGTTGTTTATCTTTATCTATTATTCCATACTAAGATTATAAAATTATTCTTGGATCTCATATTTTAATGTTTATTTTCATAATTAAGATTGCATGGGCCAACAATTTGTTATTGTTATTATTGTATTTCTTTGAATGTCGTATGTTCAAGAATTATTGAGATGATATTGCTGAAATATTTGAATAAATAGAATAAAAATAAAAACACATCATTATAAAATAAAGCACTCAAAACCTGTATGTCTGTATGTAATCGATTTTGTTGTGAACTCAAGAGAAAGGTTTATGACTACTTTCATGTTAAAATTCGGACGGGTACAAATACAATGCGGGCAAATCGGCGGGGCATTCTTAGTATAATTTAAATATGAAAATCAGCTACCAGCTACTATAAAAACTTCTAATATGACTTGAATAAAATATTTCACCAAAAAGGACATAGCGGAAAAACATTACCATAAACATTACCGCTCAAAAGGCAGCTTGAATTATTGAAACGTTTTTATGGAGATAAAATAAAAATGGTCAATTGCGAGATTCGGCCACTGAGGGTTCCGTAAATCACATCTGTCAGTACTGGTCATACATTTGCAACGAACGCTTGGTAACCTCCCAGTGCAGGGTGAATACTTCTTTGCAGATCAGACTATGTATGATCACGGACCAACACGTATTGTCCATGATATTATGACTCACCTATGATTCCTCAATAGAGGTTATTGAGTAATTTTTGTCACGTAATGTATGAAAAATAACGACAGTTGTCAAATGACAAATGTCAATTTAATGGATGCCTATAAGTGCGGCAGTTATCGTGTTTCATGTCAAAGAAGGAAAGTTACGAGTGTAGAACAACTGAGTGCCAATTTGAAGTACAAAGGAGACTCTCACAGACGATAGGTTGAAATCATGTTGTAGTCGTAATAGGAACTGTTGTCGTCTTTTGAACACGGAACCCTATGAGCATCGCTCGAAAAATAATTCGCGGTAAGTTGGGTCATTAACTTTTATCTGGCGAGTAGCCCCGAGGGAGGCGTACAATCAAGGGAAGAGATATAATATATGTACATAACTAGAATATCTTTATTATTAAAGGGGTATCTAATGTATACTAACGAGACACGAGGATGTCGTTCACAGTTTGTTTGGATTCAGTTTGTAAGCTTTTAAGTCAAAATTATAGGACTGGCTGACCAACAAAATCTAGAACAAAAGTTGTTTGTAGTGTATTTCACTCGCACCCGTACGGTGCGGTTTAATTTAATAAGTTTTTTAAATAGGTTTGTTTAAAAGTTTTTATGGAATCCAAACAAAAATAGTAATTTGAAAATTTGGCTGAAGAAGATACAATTTGAGATCCTTCAGTATTATGCTTAGAACCAAAATGTATATAAATATCTGTAAAAGTTAAAATAGTCAGAAATATTTTGTCGGCCAGAAGCAGTTTGCAATTTTTACAATCAACGTAATACAATATTATTACCATACATGAAGTCGACTGTACAAATAAATATAGGAATCAGTGTAATAGAGGGGCGTTTCTCCCTCACATTATTGTTTGTTATCTGTTAATATCCTGTTAGATTGTATGAGTTTCCGGTTTTAGAAGTAGGGAAAATGTCCACATTACAGTTGATGTGCTGTGAAGTTAAAGACTTCAGTGAAAGGTTGATAAGCCACGTTATAAAAAGATTTAAACATACATCATTAATATTTCATCGTCTGTTAAATATATAATAACCATCTATAACGATTCTACTACAACCAGCATATCTGGATTAATGTTGATCAATTAATCTATCATTCAACTTTTTGTGTTAATGGACTAGACATTATGGTTAGGTTATTTTTATAATACTAATGCTAAGACATTCTTCAAAAATTCGTTTGAAGGTTTACCTTCATTTTTATACCGAACTATACATCTTGACATATTCAATTTAAGTGTTATTTTCATGAATAGAGATATTAAATTAGAATCTCGTGAACCAGAAATTATTCTCACATAAATATAATTTAATGAAGATATTCTATACAGCAAATCATGCATTGGCTTAAAGTGAACAAATCAGTATGTATCTTTTATTATTAAATTTAAAACATGTAGAGGCATGACTACACTTTCAGAATTTAATTTATCTAATTCTATATCGAATACCTCATTTTTTGTAAATGCGTTATTAATAATTAGTGCTATTAAAAACTGTGCCACTGTGTTCAAATCTTTTTCGAGTTCAAATTCTGCTAGCTTCCAGACAAATGAAGCCATAAATTCATAACAAGTGTGAGCCACTTTGGGTCTATTAATATTATGTCTCTGTAATATTTTTTTCCATTCTTCTGATTTAAACAATGAAATAAGTCCAGTTTTGTGACACAAAGCACTTCTTAAAAAATGTATACAAGCTGAATGTAATGCCCGAGAGCAATCGTCAGATGTCAAGATATTATTCACCATATTTTTTAATTTAGAAAATATTAAATCAATACTTTGAAGTTTAATAAACTGTATTTCATTTTCCAAAACTGTAGCAATTATATCAAAAAGAAATCTTTCATTCCTTATAGACACACTCTGTCCGTTTATTATGCAAAGTGACAAAATGTTTATTAAGATTGGGTCTTCTGAAATGGGTATCTTGCTTGTACCTGAAACATTGAAAGAACATAATTTAGTACTGCTTTAGAGATTTTTGCAGTTGGACGAAATAAAAAGGTCAGCTCGCTGGCTACTAAGGCTAAAGGTTCGTCAATTACCAAAAATTAATGATATTGAATATTAATAAAATGGTTTGACAAACCATATGAGTTAGCAGACGTCACCAAGGATAAAATTTGCATCTTTACCTCACTAAGGCAAAGGTTATGTTACCGTTTTCTTTTATCTTTTTCCCTCTGTATGAAGAGAATATAAACTATAAGTCCATAACACTAAGGTACTAGGCCAAATGCTTCTATGAAGAAACGCTTCTGTGGACAGTGCACCTTAGTCAAACAAATAGGCTCGTGACGAGAGTACACTAATAACTACATAAATAAACAAAGTAAAAGTGTCGTGATGGAAACCTTACGTAGATATAGATCGACCTTGGAATTACATAATAAAGTTGTCATATTCAAATCACGACTATTTTTTTAGTATAATATAATGTTAATGATTACTGATGTCTGTTTATTATTAGTAAGTTAAATTATTTTGTTTATGTGAATGCCATCTATCCCACAACACGATCCCGCCTCCACCTCAGGGAGCAGGCGGCAACTGAAAAACCTCGTGAAGTGACTTACTGAGGTTCTATAAAGTAGTTAAATATATTTTCGTACTCAAACACTCATGATTTCCTAAAATGAGTCTATCCATCAACAAGTGCAGTTTTCGATCACATTCCTCTTCCATTGCTCCTACTGATAAGTTCACTCGATTTAATGAAAATAAAAACCGAAGTCACTTCAATTTTTCACAAACAATATGTATGCCAAGCCTTTCTTTTTAATGCCAAACTGTATCTATCATGTTATTCGCCTACTTGGTATCATTTTAGAGTTGATCGAATTATCTTATCTTACGGATTTAAATTTACGGTTCGGATAAATATAAACTGCGTTACATTTAAGCTACACCCAATAATCGTCATAGCGTGTAAATTGTAAGGATATTGGAAACGATAACATTACATGAAATGGTCATCGTATGGGCACAAAGTTAACGAAACTAAATTTTGAATGAATCGTTATTTTTTTTTGTTTGTCTCGAGTACGGACCAAAAAGATGGACCTTAGTCAATAAATGGTCAATAACAATAGCTCATTTCAATCTTATCAATTTCAATGGCCGCCTGGCGTGCTGTCACTGTCAAAGCGCAGTACTCGGTAAGAAGTCACCCCTAGTGGGGCTTCTTGTAGTTACTTGGATTAATAGTACCCAAACTAATCGAAAACAAATGTTTGTTCCGGTTTTCTATGTAATATATTTGACAAAACCAGTCAATATATAATTTCACAATCTGTAAATATACTCTGCTGACATTTTGTAAAACCATGTAGTATATTATGATCAATAATATACTCTCATATCAAAACTTTGTCAACTGGTTTAATAAAAAATGTTGTGTAATCACTTACTGTTCGGAGGTTCCTTGAAGCAGTTCAGTATATTCTCATACTCATCAGGACACATCTCATACTCATAGCTCATGGTTTCCTAAAAATATTCTGTCCATCAACGAGCGCAGCTTACAAACACACTCTTCCTCCATGGCTTATGCTTCCACTGATACTAGTTTGTCAGAATTGTCATTTAAACACACAAATAACTTTTAAGTTTAATAAGAAAATATTTAACGTGTCCATAGAGGTCAGTGATAATATGACAGAAGTATCAAGTTTGTTATTTTGGATCATTATTGTATCTTATCTATTTAGATAACAAAAATATGGAGAGATAAACACTATGTTTAGGGGATACAGTATGTTTTGTTGTGCAAAAGTAAAAACATATTTTTTGGACCAATACAGAGTGTTCTTATACAAAAAAGAAACTAGAACAACAATATTTTTCAGATAACACATCAGTATTGGTAAAATAATTAGAATTATAGACAAAGATTTTTTCACTTTGATCGTTGTTATTACTGTGTGCATTAAATGTGGAAAAAAGTGCTAAAATTAAATGAACTGTTAGAACTCTAAACATTTCAATTCTCAAAAAAAAGACGTTGTTGTTTATTATCCCGTGGTCTAAAAGCAATGTCCTGTTTTGGCTCTTTGGACCTGATACAAACCTTACATTTAACGATGAATTTTATCAAACGCTAGGTTAGATCACAGATCAGGAGCCAACTTTTACGAACTCTTTCTTGTAATAATTATAAAAGTTAGTTTTTGAACATAATATGAAACCTAACATACAAGGTTTCATTTTATGTTCACATATTTCATTTTATATCATATATTGACGCGAACAAAACTATTTAAATTAGTCCAACGAACAACCAAATCTGTTGGACGTCTTGTCTCTAATGTGCGTCAAATTATGTATTTTCATAGAACAGAAAACTACCTTACTACAGTCCTGACTAACGATCAGGCTCATTATAAGATGTAAACACAATATAATAACAATTTTGCGTAGAATGGAACAAAAATATGTTTTTATTATAAAAAAGGTGAAAGGCAAAATAAGTCGGGATGGGGAAATTCGTATTCTCTCTTAAATCATGTCGAGACAAGGTTAATGGGGGTGAAACCGGGCGGCCTGCGGCGGTCACGTAGCTTACACAAGATTTAATAAATTCCATCTCTATTACGGTTCTTTTAAAATGGAAGTTCTGTACGTTTTTAATAAAATCATTTTTAGGCACATTAACCAGTATTTATATGTGTCTTACAGTACTAAAGAGAAGTTCAATTTTAATGTATCATCATTTTGTCAAGACCACATTTGTAAGAAAAATATTCATTCGATTCGGTCAGAGGATGAATAACGGATAGGGCACAGGCCCAGATTTTTTTAACCTATATTATCCAACTACTGGGCAAAGGTGTTCTGCTCGGTCTGAAGCAAGCTTATCGTTCTTAATCACAGTTATCACAAATAATTTACCACCAAAGTTTAGTTAAATATCCGTTTATCGCAAAGAGATGGTTAAAGTCATGCTTAAATAAATATTTCTGCTTTTTAGAATAAATGTTAAACAAACATTTGACATGAAATTAACTAAATATAATTTAATTCGACACACAACGGCACGCCACGTTTCCCACTGCTCCTCTTCCGTGATGTCATTATGTATGTAAATTACACTTTCCCAACTTACATGTTAACTAATTTATCTACAAATATTTTATTAATAGAACTCATTTGGAAATAATTAACTAACTTTTAAAATGAAGATATTAAATAATCAACAAGATCAAATTCTTAAATGAAAAAATACACACGTTTTTTTAAAACTTACTTACAATTATAATTTGCCAATACAATAAAGCTGAACTTGTGTTTTATAACTATGTACAAGGTTATTTTATCTATGAATACATTATAACTAAGCCATTTATAATAATGTGAGATTAAGTTACCTAAATATGACATCAATGTTATAGGCGTGTATACATACATACATGGACCTCCTTTGTCTCTTGGAATCGACGAGCTGTCCCCATCTGTTTAAATATAACCTACTTACAAAAAAGTGTGAAATATGTGTGAAAAATGAGTCGCATGACTGACCTACGTCAGATCGAGCTTTTCGAAATATTTTCATAGCATTGTTTTTAACCATGACTTTTAACATTTTAATAGCTCACTTGTTACCCAGGTACAAAAAAAGGGATTACTCCATCTGTTATACAATCCTATCCTACTAATATTATAAATGCGAAAGTTTGTGAGGATGGATGTATGTATGGATGTATGGATGTATGTTTGTTGCTCTTTCACGCAAAAACTACTAAATGGATTTGGATGAAACTTTACTGTAATATAAGTTGCACATCAGAATAACACATGGGAGACATTCCCGAAATTCTCACGGGAACGGGTACAACGTGGGTGAAACCGCGGGGCACATCTAGTATTTTTATATACTTGCAGCTTCCCGCGATTATACCCGGATTGTACCAGTTTTTTGGAAATTTTGGAATAAAAAACAACCTGTAATCTTACCGTTGAATGAGACTATCTATTAATTTTTTTTAATTTAAATCTGATTATGTAGTATTAACAGAGATAAGCGCGTTCAAACAGACAAAGAACTAACTCTTCAGCTTTATTATGTTAGTACAGATATTTTATTTAATATATACGAGTATATACACTGCCTGATATAAACCGAACCTAAATGGGTGCTGCCTAGTTTCAAAGTTCAACCAGGCCATCGAGAATTAATTATTAAGTCTATACGGCTACAATGCATATAGCTATGAACCTAGTATTTAGAAATAATTCGTTTGAGTGCAGTCATCGATTGCCTTTAATACTGGTAGCGGTCTCCATTCAATAGAAAATTGTATAAGCTCAAGTCATTCTAGTTAATGAATCTAATTCTATGGCGCACGTTGTATATTGGTCAAAAGTTGGTTTAACCCTTTGAATATAAAATGAATAGAACGTATGTAACCTGAGTTTGGTGTTATAGCATTGAGATCTTAGATTGAAACGCTATTTTGTTATCAAAAGTTTTATATTTTTAGGGTGGTTGTTTCAAACGGTTGGCTATAACCTACGTATACCTACGTTCGTCAAAAAGTTCAGGATTATTTATGTTGATAAATGTTATTTATATAAAGCGTTGTTCCATAACTTTAATGAAAATCTGTTAAGTTATACGGGCGACCAGAAGAAAGCCACGACTTTTCATTGTCTTACGTCTGTCGAGACTGTTAACGTTTACTGGTGCGTTAGCGTAAACTGAAGCAATCCGCCTGTAACGTATAAAACGTCTACGTTTTTATTATTAAAAAAAATCTAGTTCAAAGAAAAAGTACAAGCCTGTTTTATCCACTGCTGGGCAAAAGCCTCTCATTTCATCGATGATATCAATACAGTGAATAAGGTTTTAATTTTTTTCTAAATCGAAAGCTGATTAAAATAGAATAACCATACTGCTACCCCCATTAACCTAGTAACACATCCAACATTAGTATTAGGGTTTAAGCAGAGAATTTCTATATATATCGTTAAATGTACCTCAGTCAAGGGTTTGAAACTGGAAAATAGCGTAAGCTCAATCACAATGAGAGCCGGTCAAAGAGCCGTATTCTCAAAGATTGATGCGTGATTCGAAGCGACCACTGAGTCCGGACTTTAATAAATGATTCCCTCGAATAGCGCATTTGGCTTCAGGTTAATTACTATTGGAGTAACGTGGAACTTAACGGTTGATTTAACTCGTGAGTAGGGTACGGTGTGAGACTATTTTTTATGAATTCTAAAGGGTTAACAATGATTTAAGCTGTGGGATTGAAACGGCTTGATGCCTAAAGTTTTTATGTTTTAATGTTTTTTTTACACAAAAAATTATCTTATATTACTTCGATCTTTTGTTTTGAATTTACTAACCTAACTAATTTGATTTGAATAATTATTTTTTGTAATGGCTACATTCAAAGGGGAAGGTCAAAGGTTATTTTTTATTTTAAAAAAATCCACGGGAACAGAAATAACGCGGGTGAACCCGCGGGGAGCTGCTAGTATTAAATAGTTTTGAAACAAAGATTCAACAGTATAGTAGAACAATATTTGTTTGTCCCTAACAGTAAACAATTAATTATTTTAACTGTGAAAATGTTAAATTACAAAAGTTTGGCATGCACTTTACTCATTTACACTTTACCGAAAAGGTGAAAACGCTAAGAAACGCGGTAGCGCTTAGATAAAAATGCTATTATCAGCCATCCATCCAAGTAGAGTCCAAGCTTTACTTCACAATTACAATAAGTTGAAATTGTTTAGTCCAACTCCACTAGAGCAAGTACATCTATACTAATACAATAAGGTTGTACAGTTTTTTCGTTTGTTTGAACGCACATAATTACACTATATTTTTTTGGCTAAGGATTTCCCTGAAATCCCCACGGATATGGGCACAACGCGGGTAAATCGGCAAGGCGCTGCTAGTTAACAAAATATGAAGGAAACAAAATACGACGTACCCAAATTTCTCAAATTCATAAAATTAAATAGTCGTGTGAACAAAATAACAAGTGCATCGTGCCATATGGCTGATATGTGAAATTAAAACAAGGGGGTTGACTTAACGTTTATTTCACACGCAAGGGTTAAAACGGGGTCGGGCCATGTTTAATTTTTTTTAATCGCCCTGTTTGCCGCTGATAAAGCGATTAACTTATTGTTGAAATGCTAAAGGTATTTTATATTCCCATTGCGTTTTATTTAACCTTTTTTCATTAGTGTTCATAAACCCACGTGACAAATTGAACGAGCATAAACTTATTTATATAATCGGATATAAAATATTTTACTTGAAATATATTTCACAATAACGTCCAAAAAACAAGACGAAGGATCATTTAAAACTTTACTTACCTCAGCGTGGATTGCACAAGCATTCTTAATTTTATTTTGCGTCTAAACGTAATACACAAATGACGTTCGTTAAAATAGTGTGCAATTTCGTGCAACATAAAATACAATTTTGAACGAACATATTTTGTTTGTTAAATTTAGGTACTAAAAAGATTTATGAGTTCTTCTGCAAGCTGCCCTTATGACCGTACTCAGAGACATCAAATGATTCTTTAGTAGAGATTAAATGAGCAATTTCGACATAATATTATGTATGACAAATTATGTCAATTAATTAAGTGTCGATTTAATGACGTACAGCAGTAAGTCTTAAGAAGGACCTTTATTTAAATCACTACCTTGTTATTACTGTTATTGTAGTTACCAAAATACGTTTAATTTATGATGTCATTATTCTTAAAAGTACCTGTAAATTACAGGGATAAAATCTTTATTTGATTTTATAGACTTTATTAATAGTAAGATTGTATGAAAAATAAATTCCCTTCAGTTCAAGAAGGATAAAATCATGAGTTTTTTTTACTTTTAAACATCGCTTAAACATTTGGTTTATCTTATAAGTCCACTATCCTATCCTACTTATATAATAAATGCGAAAGTTTGTGATAAATCAACATGTAACGTTTGATACTCTTTCACGCAAAAACTACTAAACCCATTTGGATGAAACTTTATAGTAATCTATACATGTAAAATTCAAAGTCCTGACTGACTGACTGATAATCAACGCACAGCCTCAACCGCTTCACCTAGAAACATTAAATTTGGCAGGAAGGTTCTTCAAGTGACGTAAGTGCACACTAAAGAAAGGATTTCCGATAATTCCTACGGGAACCGGTTCAACGCGGGCAAAGCCGCGGGGCGCTGCTAGTATAGGTATATACATCACAATAACTTATGAGATTATAAAAACACCGCAATAAGTGAACACTTTACAACCTTATCTTATGTCTTCATTTTTGGACCGTTGTTCTCTTGCTTGCCAAATCTTAACTGACATAAAAATTAAAACTTTACTGAAATGCATTTTCTTTTATTGCAAAAGTAGAGTTCTTTCAAACGATAGCATTTTAAAGTCGACAAATCGCGCTTCGGGCCATACATTGTGACTTTAAACTTTTCCATTGAATTCTATTCACGCCTTAGGTGCTGACAATAAATATATGTACCGATGAAATTGAATGAAGTGTAAGACAAGCTATGAAACAAATACGCTTATAGAGAAACATTTTAAAGAAGAAAAACCGACTACAACTTATATATTTTTTAAACGATATTCATATTATACAAGGAGATTCTCAGTTTATATGAATGCTTGTTACGTCATATCTTTGTCGTTGGTAAACTGTATATGAAAATTATTTTAGTATACATTTGAAAGATATGGTCATTTTAAAATCCGATTTTTAAAAAAAGTTGTTGTGGTTCTCATCAAATCTTGGTATGAAAAGTTGTTGAAAGGATATTAAAATAATAAGGAAGTTTAAAAATGAGTTTATATACTACGGAGAATAACATTTTTGGTAACGGTTAAAATTGAACTATTTCAACTTCAAGGATTTTGTAATTAAAATGTGTGTTGTGTAATGCTATTACTTCTATTTAATTGGCAATTAACAAATAATAATTGATTTTGACGTCAGTAACTAACACAATACGGGAATAATTAATTTTGTGGTGACGAAGTTTCCGTATAAAGGTGAACGCACACTTGTCCGTGCCGAACGAATATATGGAATTGAAAATGCATGAAGAATTCTATTTAAATTATATGAAACCTCGCACACTTATCCGCGTCAAATCATCGGAATCGGAAGAACCCCAGAAATCCTAAACAAATTCCGATGACTTCGTAAAATTCAGCACAGCTTATGCGGATGACTCGACCGATATGCTCGCGTTTTACCAGTTGCATACGATTGCCACGTACAATTACTTCGAGTATTACTAATTTCGGCGCCGTCGATTTATTCGGCGTGTTCGAATCTTTCGGAACGGAAAATTAGTGTGCGATGCCTTCTTCGCTGCGTTTCCTTCGGTGCATTCGGCTCGGGTGATTATGCGGTCACCTTTATAGTGATATTATACCTACCTGTCGAAATAAGATGTATGAATCTGTGTTTCTATTATTGTCATTATACTTCGAAAATTGTAGTTAAAATGTATTTCTTATATTCATATTTTAAACCAACTATACGTCTCGGTGGTCTAGTGGTATGTGCACTCGCCTGCCAAGACTGGTCCCGAGTTCAATCTCCCGGGTCGAGCGAGAACATGTTTCCTACTTTTCAAACATGGCTCGGGCTTGAGATCACCAACCCGCATTTGGCAAGCGCGGTGATTATGCCTAATCCTCCTCGCTGTACATCATTTATAGCGAAGATATCATCTCAATGAATATATCGATCTTCAGTGAGATGAGAGGCCTTAGCCCAGCAGTGGGACATTATAGACTAATTTGCATACTTAATAACTATACTGAAACTAAACCACACAATATCGCTCCAGAAACTATAGGTACTTATTTTAGTTTTCCTACCTTATACTGACCCAGTTAGAAGAGTCAATTTAACTTGACTGATTTATTTAGAACTGTATACCATATAATGTCTGTTTTGTGTGTAAAGTGTGTGGATTCATGAACTCTATATAAATAAAGGGGAGTAAACAACAATAACAAACAATATTTCCGCCGGTAGTCGCGTGCAATGGTCGCTCAAATCTGTTTTCTCCCAATGATTTGTCCTTATAACGTACAAAATCTCAGCTGGGCGCCTGCCAAATGTGCAATGTGTACTCCCATAACAATACACGTAACACCAACCTTATTTCTTTCTCTATAGAACTTATTTTTCATCAAAGAAATTCGTTTAATAAGTTTGTAAGTCTCGAGCTGATATTCTGGTGGGCTCCTTGTCTGGCACCAAGGAGAATAGTCGAGAGTACTTGCGACGTTTCCATGAAAATAATATTTTATTATTGTCATTATACCCGTTTTGATGGTGTTTCTTATGTTTATCTTATTTTTACAAATAGAACAGAATGCTATGAGAAACTATAACGAGCGTTAACTATTATATTGTATGGACTACCATAGTAGTAGGTACATCTTATAGCGTCAACACAACTTGACGCAATTTCAGGTTTGTGAATACTTAGTGAAACTAATATTAAATTGGAAAAGAAAATCACCAAACATAACTTAAGAAACAAACACAAATTTTAAACTTATCATATCAAGAAATTACGGGGAAAAACCATTTTATTCAATGGAGTCCAGTTATTTAATAAATTACCAAATGACATCAAGGAGTGTCGTAGTGTTAACGTCTTTATAAATAAATTAAAATTACATATTGCTAAACTGTAGGGTAGTTTAGGAGTTAGAACCGTGAAATTATTAACCATATTTTACTAACACTTTTGTTTATAACACCTACTAACACCTATGTTACGCCCTATGCACCTGAGGTGTATTACAAATACTTATTATATTGTTATCTGTATCTCTAACTATATGTTTTATGAGAACAAAGATCTTTAAACCTAAACCTAACTCACGATACTCACGTTATTTTATTTATTAATCACACTTTTGTCAAATTATAAACGCTGCATTCATCCTGAAAATAAATGAAGAGTATCAATGTGAATATTGAAATATTATTGTATCAGTACAAGCCAGTTATTAAATTAATTCGGACATTTTACAGCCCGCCAGTTAAAATAACAAATCAAAGTTAAACAAACCATTACGTCAGGCTACGTGATTGCCATAAATACTTCCACATCGAGTCATAAAAATATTTGCAACTTCATTTTGCACGCCATTAAAACATTGTATTTAGTCCGTTATTTATTTACAATGCTCAACACGCCATTCTAGAAAAACAGAATGTAATCGCTTTTTCAATTTTCGAACGTTTATGCGGAGTCAAATCGTTCTGTGACATTTTCGGCCCCGGTGGCACTTAGTGCATATTTTTATGAGCTTTTATATTTGTAGGGATCTAATAATAAAGTTGGACATCACTTGGCTGCGAGGAGCCTCTAAATGTTTGAAAAGGGAGCCCATTTCACTCGAAATGCAGCTTAATTAAAGTTTAGTCGTGCTGTTGAGAGGGAATGGCCCGGCCTCATAATTTATTCCTGCGGGATATAATTCGGTAGGATTTAGTAACAAACGCGCCAACGAAAATGTTTAGGGTTTATCCTGATTCCGTGTACAATATTATATTTGCAGAAGCATCCCTTTCCCTTTCATGTTTAGGGATATATATTTAACGCCGTACATTGTGTGGTTGTGTAAATAATGGAAGGTTATTGTAGAAAATAGTTACACATTTTGAGGTTACTGTTTGCTAGATTTTGTAGTCCTACAAGGACTAGATTTTATTAAGGTATCTTGTATTATAAATGTGGGAGTTTGTTACAATAGTTTTACATAAACTACACGTTAGTCATTGGTTCAAATTAGTGACTTTTACCTAGAATTTCAAATCCTTGAGACCATCGCCTTGCCACCTTAGTAAAATAAGCCGTTTCAGCACTTATAATACCTGAAATCGACCTTGAACTATCGGGTATTCGCATCATTGAAGTGTCCTTGCAAATAAAACGTACCTTCTTCTTGATATTTTACTTATCAATGTGTAGTTCAAAGTTTCTCACATAAAAGAAAATGCGCGAAACTGATGATAAAACCCTCAAACTATGTTGGCTATACGTGTTATTCTTGTAATGTAAACAAATTAAAACAGTAGTGTCACCAAACTGAAACGCAGAGGAATAAATGCAAATATTGAGTTTTCGGGAAAAAATGAGCCTAATTTTACCCAGAAAATAAATTTCAAAGGCGGAAAATATAATAGAATAATAAGTCTTCTTCTTCTTATCGAGTGGATGGTCAACTTGACCAATCCTGGTGTCAGAGTTATAGAGCCGCCAAAGGCCTCTGACATGGCTCATGTAACGACTACTATCCGTAGAAAGTAACCGGGACCGACGGCTTAACGTGCCCTCCGAAGCACGGAATCATCTTACTTTTCGGGCAATCAGGTGATTCAGCCTGCAATGCCCTAACCAAACTGAGGACAGTCTCACAAAGTGATTTTTGTGAGATATCCCCACCGGGAATCGAACCCGGAACCTCCGGATCGTGAGCCGAGCGCTCAAACCACTAGACCACGGAGGCTGTTAATAAGTAAATATCACACAATTACGCGTCAAACACAATACATCTTCAGCTTAACGTCAACTGTGAATGATTAATTCACTTGAAAATCTCTTAAATATCAATCTGTTGATTCAGTTTGTATTGAATCTCAATACCTTTTTCTTTGAAAAGATTCGCATTTTTCACAATTACTTAGACGTTTCCACGTTAATCTATCTTCTTTGTCCCGGTAGGATTTCATTTGTAGAACAAATCGTGCCATTGATTCCTATTGTTTTGGTTGCGACCGAATTTTTGGCATCATGATAGATGGATCCCAACTTCTCCGAAAAGGGTAACAAACAACCAAACAAAATGGCAGATACTAATGAAATCATCGTGAGTTTAGAAAGCTTTTATCCTCCAAAAACAAATACGTACAGTAAACAATGTGCAAATTAATAATGAATGGAAAAAGTTGATACCTACCTGTAATACCACAACATTGATCACCATAATGAACACAAACTGCCTTCATAATAACATAAATTTAAATATGGCATAAATTGTAGCACTACTACAAAAATTACACCACCCGAAAGCGTCTCGCAATGTAAAAATTATCCAAGAAAACTATGTTAAAAAATGAGCTCGGGTAAATTTGGCGAGCTGAATTAAATTAGGCGCACACACTGTATATCATATACAGTGCGTCCTTCCCTAATTCAACTGTTTATATTCATGACGCCGACTCCACGTTGGCTCGTTGTGTTGCCTTTGTTTATCTCGCTCGAGACAAATTTGTGGCCGAAAAGTTGGTAGCATCAGAGTTTCGAGTGCCTTCACGCAGGAAAAGCTTTTTGTTATTAAATGGAATAATGATAATGTCGGTTACGCTTTTGTTGTACGCCAGCATCTGAATTTACGACTGGTTTATACATTTACCTGGTGATTCCGTTCTTTAATTATTTACTGTAGCTTTTCATGAAAATATCAAATCTTATTTCGGGTAATCTGAAGCTTGGTATCGACATTAAATATGTTAATGTTTGTCATCGCCTGACGTCAACCACAAAATAAAATGTCGTTTGTTATAGTGATTAATGGATAAGCCTAAAGGCAACAATATTAATAGGCACTGTTTGTACCACATGTTTATTTAATAAAGTGATGATTATGTATTTTGCTCAACAAGCGTACAAGCACATAATTCAGAGTAATGTTACGTTATGAGGTGTGATAGTAACCATTTAAGAACCGTTTACTCGGAGCCAATTTACGAGATGTTAGTTTTCAAATTCTGTCAACGTTAGTATTAAAAAAAAACCGACTCGCGATTGAAAAATTGCTGAGTGTTAACGTTATTTAGCTATTAGGTATGTGAATGGTTTGCTAAGGTTATACTATCATTTCAAGACGGATTAGATGGAAAATTGCATGGTGAAACAAAAAATATTAAGCAACCTTAGATAAGATAGCCATAAATATCAACTAACTATCTGAATATTCAGAAGCTCTGAAACCATCTATAAATATTTAGCTTTCATAATAAGACAAATACTTAAATTAAACAACTTTCTCAAAGATTGGGCGAGGCGTTTACATAAAATTTGTTCAACCACAATGTCTATGAGATTCGTAAGTTGGATTCGTAAAATAAAAGTAATTAAAACAGGGACAGAATCAACCCTTCGCCTTCGTCGCCTCAAACCGAGAAACGTTTATTTGTTTAATGTTTAGAAAACGCTATGATAACCAAATAAGTTGCCTTTCAAAAGACATTGCCTTTAGTTGGTACATTTACTGCGTTAAAGCGTTGAAGTTAATTAAAAATAACTCTGGAAGGACGAACTTTGAATAACTTTGATGGAGGGCTCAATTGTGTTATATATTTGTGAAACAATTTTGTATTCTAATATGTAAAATTAAGTTACTGAAACTTACATTTCTTATAAACGATTATTTTATGTAGTCGCTTATCAAGTGGGATTTCCGGTATGGATTGAGTAACATTCATTGACATGTAGGTGGAACAGAATTCGCCGGGTCGGTTTGTAATTTATAAAATTAATCTATTGCGAGATTTGACCTTTGTAACAAGTTGATTCATAGATTTCTATGGTAAAGTCGGAAGGTTATTATTATTAGTTGCAATGTAATAGCAGTATTGATTTTCTTCCTTGAAATTGCGTAGCTGACATTTAGTTACGTGCGTGGGACTCAGTATTATTTTTGGTTGTTTCAGTTTGTGAGTATGTGTATTTTTGGTATTGTTTCACGCAAAAATAGTGAACGGATTTTGATATATGTAGGTAATATAGTAAGATTTTTTTAAATTTTCATTACAATTAAGTATGTGACGGTGTCTTCCCGTGTAAATACTCAAATAAGTATATACGTTTTTTAAATTAATATTATAATAACTGGTATAAGCACCGCGCCTTTGGTAAGTTTTAAAATGCAGGATAAAATTTAAACTTTGCCTTTACGGCAATACAAAAATAACTATTCAATTCAAACTGGTAGATTAAACTCGTTTAGACAATCAAAAAACTTAGCTCTTCAGCTTGATAACATTAATATAGATTGATATAAACGAACAATGATAGTGTTTAAAAGATAAGAATAAAGTCCTTAACATTTTTCTTCTTATGCCCCTTTGGCAGTATTAATTCAAGACGTAGACATGTCCCAATTAGATATACAAAGAAAAACAAAAAAGAACCCGTTCATACCAACAAAAAATCTATAAAAAATATTTTTCAGCTTAAATAGTTAGATATTACTTTAGAACCACATAAACAAAAACATGTTTAAGTGATTTACATTTCACAACAACAACATTTATTGTTTATTCGTAGAGTGAAATACGAGCATTATAAAATGCTTTGTCGCAGCAATCATTGGTTAAATTGAACCATCAAGAGGCGAGGTAACACGTCAACCCACCGATAATTGGCTAAGTGGCTTTAGGAATTAGATCTCACTTTTGTGGTCACGCGAGCGCAAGAGGGTAAAAGTCACCTACCCATGTTCGTTTACTAATCGATTTTTGTGGTAAGGAAAACTAACATTGGGAACACAATAATTATGCTTGCTTTTCCATTACGTCGTTTAGTTTAACCTTTTACGCTTAAAATTATTAATGTTGTTTTTTAGATGAAGCTTCGCCCGTAGTGGCATTTCTATCTGAGCTTTACAGTGCTTCGGTAGGCACGTTAAATTGTAGACCATGTCGCTTTAAGACGGTCTATACACTCCAACACCAGAGATGGCCTACTCGAACTTATCAAAAATGTCAGTGTGACACATGACACAATTTTCATTTATGACTCTCGCTTATTTCGCTCGCCAATTTTTTAAGCTTGTCGACTCTCAGCTCATAAAGTCGCGCTATATTAATGTCGTTTCAGGTTTCTAAACGTATTCTAATGTATTCACTTACGTACGAGTTACTCGTTTAATTTTTATAGTGAAAAGGTCACCTCTACTTAATAATGTACGTGAAATAAAGGAGTCTCTTATGGTTTTACCCTTAATTACATATACTCGATTTTACGTAACAAGTGCTTCGGTACCTATAGCGTGACTATATTACTTGATAATTTAATATTATTTTGAATAGACTTTAATCCAATTTAGTAGTTAAATATTCTCCGTACTTTTAGTTCTCTAATGTCCCGTGCTATTGCATGTTTCAATGCAATATGGCGACGAGGTGAAGTTTTGAAATACACCACATTTGCCGTCGTAATTATCAACAATTACTTTATAGGTTAATTTACTTTATTGCTTTATTAAATAAAACATTATTTAAAATGTTATTTAACTATTAAGTGAGATGAAAGGTCTTTGCCCAACAGCGGGACATTAAAGGCTTACTTGAATATAATTTAAGTATTCAGTTTTTTAACATTATGATCCGTTCATGTAGAAGAGAGAAGATGATAGGACATCTCATGGCATATACATAAATAACATCATAGAAGTTAAGGTCGAAGGAAAACGAGGTAGGGCAAGGCCTAGAATCAGGTAAATGATCCAGATTAAAGAAGAAAGTGTCATGTCAAATAGAGATATGAAGCTTGCACTTAATAAACCCTAGAGTTCTTTTTACGATGATCAATTGATTAAACACTTATTGTTTATTATATAATCGTGCTCAATATTCCTAGTTACCTCGTTGTTGGTAAAGTTAGTTTGCTTGGTTTAGGAAGTTCAAACTCAGGGAGTTTCAGAAGCAGAGTCTTGAAAATGACTTGGCAAAGTTTCTACATTCTATGAATCAATGAGATTATATTATGTTAGGATGTTGTTAGGAACAAAGGGCCACTTATTTAAAGCGAGAAGGTAACAAAAACAAGCTATTTACTACTCAACAGCGTCTGATTCACAATATTATGCAAATGTAACAGGGAACGAATAAAATTAATAAATAATCGTTGAGCCTAAAAAGGTGTGTTGCGTGTCGTTTTAAGTCAGCCGCTATACGATAAGCGATGGCGGTTTTTGATATAAGAATATATGTTTCAATTTATGTATTGTCTGGTCTTGTCTTGAAAAAGTAAAAAGTACTCGAATTAGAGAAAATGTCGTTTCAACATCTCACCATATAAAATTTGTCAATATTGACAATACCTATTAAGTTTTTATAAATAAGACTGCTAACTCAATCTAACAAATTATTATATTAAGATTAATCCTAATAATTACAAAGTTCATTAAGTGCAAAAGCGGACCCAAATAGAAGTTTATACAATCTAAAGTCTTTACAAACTCAATCGAAACAAGACTGCCGTCGCAATGACTTTTGAAACTCGTCCATTCTGCCTCCCCAATTGATTCCGAGATTATCCGCTATCGCTTTTCGCCACACATGCTTTACAAACACCAAAGATTCCCACTTGTTTGACCGCTCGCTCGTGACTTGCTGCTACCAGGCTGAAATGATCGATACACTTGGCCGTATAATTAACAGGCAATTGGCTTTCAGATAACATGAAAATTTATAGATTACTTGTTAATTGTTAGAAGGAAATTAATCGCTCAACCACTTAAAGTATTTTTATTGAATGATTCAATAATTTCATTTATATTTACCGCTCCCTATATACGATCTCGATTGGCAATCTCAGACAGATCAAGTTTAGTTTTAAACTTATTTTAAAACAAATATTTTTATTTACATGAATATCGATATGTTATAACAATAATACAACAATATGACGACTGGAATCGTCTTAAATTGGTGTTTAAAGATAAATTATGAAAAACTAGCAGTGCCCCGCGGTTTTACCCGCGTTGTGGCCGTTCCCGTGGGAATTTCGGGAATTTATATACTTATAAACCTTCCTCTTGAATCACTCTATGTTGAGTAGTTATAAAGATTTAAGTATGCATAGGGACAGACAGACAGACAGCGGGAAGCGACTTTGTTTTATACTATGTAGTGATGTTGACCAAAGTGATAATTTTATCTACGTTTTCTGTAATTTGTTCTGATGTTTTTTTCTTAAAACAAATGTATTTAGTCTTTGTCTCTTCGAATCACTTTATAATTTAAAATTGATTTGAAGATCAGTTTTATTTACTTAGGTACCATCTAACATGTCACAAGGCACAATGCAACGCAACGGGTCATGTGTACGGACCACTACATACATTTTATTGACACTCAAATATCTCGCCACCTATAAATATGTATATCGGCATATGGTATAATGTATTTCGTGCGGTTAATGCGGTGGACAATAACCTCTGTTTAGTACCACAGAATAGCTATTTGACACCTATACGAGTACAAATATCGATAAATGTATTTCATACGCAATCTATCTATACGTACATTTTATAAAACAAAGTTCTTAAAAGCTGTATGTAATTGATTTTCTCAAAATCAAGATTCTGTGAGTACTATTCCTGTGAGAATTTTGGTTCTCACAGGAATAGGAACAACATGGGTAAAACTGCAGAACACCACTAGTTTGTATTTTTAACATGGTGAAGAATGGCAGTATCCCCAGATATTAACCCAACATAGTGTTAGGTAGAGGCTCACACTAAATTAAACAAAATTGTTTAAAATAACTATACGATTTAAGCGCTCCAGAATATTTAAACTTGCTGTTTGTATCCCCATTTCCCGTAAAAACGTATCAAAAAGAACTCCCTATTGAAAAGGTCTACACACAATTTGTTAAAATGGACCTCCCTTACCTGTAAAGAAATGAAAGAAACTTGGCAGAAACATTATTCTATTCTATGAAATCCCTTCTGCGACTTTAGTGCCTCGTGCCATGCGACCCGAAAAATTGTCTGTAATATTTGGAACCGTATACACGTCCTTTAATAATGAGCAAGTGGACACAGCCCGGTCAGTCGCCGGGTCGGGCCAAATTGAAGGAACACCGGCACTCCCATTGTGTTCCAAACACTCATTTTTATTATCGCTGGCCCGCCGTTTAATTTTCTCCGGTCGTGTCCCGATGTTTTAACTGTCATACAGGTTGTTTTCATTCCTGTGTATATTTACTGATATGTTCTTTGTTTAAAAAAAGGGTTTACTTTTCATCTGAAATCGAAGTAGTTCTATCGTAGCGTAGACGAAAAGCGTAGCAGTTTTGTAGCTCGTAGCAATTTATCGTAGCATAGTTATATGTAATTTTACGTTTGAATGTGAACTTCATAATATGTGGTGGTATGTTTAATAAAAGGAATGAGGTAACAATCAGCTAGTAAAAAGTTAATCCACCAGTGTCCAAGTCGGATCAACTCTGCCCTATATCAAATTGCGTTGCGTTATGGGATCCCATTTTGTGCGATCTCTTCAGCCTCGCTGAGATAAATAAATACGTCCGAATGTCGGACCCACCACTTAACATCGGCTCTCCCATTTATATACTGACATCGTGACGTGTGTCGACTTAGATAATGCGTCCGAGCGTTCGATGTTTGTAAAAAAATAATAAAGCTGAAGAGTTTTTGTTTTTTGTTTGTTTGTTTGAGAGTGCTAACCTCAAAAATTGTTAGTTTTGCTTTTCCTATCCTATTTGAATAATTTATTTTTGTAATGGATAGCCGTCATGAGGCTATCTCCACGGGCACAACGCGGGTAAAATCGCGGGGCGCTGCTAGTTTATTTATAAGCGACTTTTTAGTCTTTTCAAGTAATATTCCGAATATACATAATACGACAATCATTGTCTGTAGATTATTTTGTTATGTATTTTGTTAGATGTAGATTTTTTACTTAAAAGTAATACGTTTCCTAGATGAATCACCACATTATTCCAAAAGGAGAATGTCTCATTAAAGTGCATGGCAACGTAAAAACTCATTCGGTTAAATTTTTATAAAATAGGTTTTTAAATTGGGTAACATTATTCACGCCAAGCTAGTCACAATGTTAAAACAAAAACGGAGTAATCGTCGCCATACAGTATAATAAACATGTGTACATGTAGGCGTGTGTTAAACTATGTTTTTTCGTCATACGTTTTGGGCACATAAAGTTAATTGGGCCCATTTACCGTAATCCTTTGTGGATTAAGGTAAGTGTTTTTGATAGCGACTGTAGCTGCAGGCAACAACAGCGTCGCCACGCTCAAAACATAGAGATTCATAGAAACGAGTAGTGCTTGCGGTCGGCAGTTGTCTCCTGCTGCTGCTGTTGCTACCGAAAATAGACCTTTGTACTCGTTATACTAAGGCCCAATGTTGCTTGTAATATGGTTTTAGTTTAATCCTACTGTTGCTTATACCACTAACATGCGTGTGTACATAAATTTATTTCTCTTGTAAATATTATTTTGTTATGAGTAGGTAAGTTACACTCAGTGTTCCATCGATACGGAAGAAAAACAAATCTATAAACATTGTATTTTATTATTAGTCGCTCGCATATTCAGCAGCTTTGTACGTACAGTCTGCTTTATAAGATAGGTACTTACCTATATTGGGGAAAACTGGGTAATTGAATCCGAAGAAAAGTATTTGAGCTGACTGTGGGGCTATTACTTCTGTAACTACTTATTTTTTATCTGAAGAATAATAATACAATATGATAACTCTTGCAATAAAATACAGAAGTTTCGTGTTTTTGTGTTAGCTAAGATGGTATCGATTTTAGCGGTAGGAGTAAAAGCGCATTAAAGTTATTTAACTTTAGTAGCGCCCCACGGTTTTACCTGCGATGTAACCAGTAACCATTTTTTCAATCAGCCTTACAATAGTTTTTCAGTACCATTAATGTAGGACAGTTATAGAGCTGGCAGTAACCTACACGAACTCACTTACTGACACAAACAAATAGGTTTGAGGTTTACAAACATAAAAGTTTGTTAAACTAATCGATACTTACGTACATCGTACAATCACTAGTGTTTACTCTTTTATAAGTTTTTGAAGGCCAGAACTGTTAAACTACATTCTAGAATAGTATTTTCAAGTTCTAATAAGTCGTAAAATGGTAAATTCAGTCGCATCACCGATAGCATCACTGATAACCGATCATATCGCTAGTTATATAACTGTAATGTTTTTACACAGTTATGAACAGTATCAGCCACAGTACTCCGATCTATTAACAAAATTGCCGAAGCTTAACTAATCCTGGATATTCGTGTGAACGTCAGGCTGGCAAGGTGTCATCATACCGAATAATCCAATCGATTCACAGTAGAAGGCTTCTGTATCGAATTACAATATGTATGGTTATTCGATAAGTGTATTACGATTAATTAGACCCTGTTTGGCTTTGATTCGGAACGGGTTTGCCTTAAAATTAGATCACTTGATTGCAAATAGAACCGTAATTGAAGGTTGTATGCTTATATGCTTATTATACAATAAGCATATAAGCAATTAAGCATACAAGCATTCGCTTGTATGCTTTGAACATTAAAGTAAACTAATATAAAAATTAAAAAAGTATTGGCCTGTAATTTCCCACTGCTGGGCAAAGGATTCTGATCTCACTGAAGATACCAGTACATTAGGTATAATCACCACACTTGCCAAATGCGAGTTATGATCATAAACCCGAGCCATGTTTGGAAAAATAGGAAACATGTTTCCGCGCGACACAGGAATAAGTGATCTAATATCGCGAAAATAAAAAATTGTTTCTTAAACAAATAAAAAAGGAAGATAAGGGTAGGTATAATATATATGTTTTCATCCCAAAATTCCTCACAGCAGCTAACTTACTAAAACTCCTAACTACGGTATCAAAACAGAGAATAAAGATATCGCATAGAATAATTTAATGATGATCGTAAAGTACTATCTGACCAAACTTGCTCGTTAAATGATAAGATGTTTCAACGTAGTAAAGGAACTTCGTTCTGCTCTTATCCAATTAAACTAATCTACGTAATAAAGCTGGAATTATATTTAAAATCTATTTGCAATAAGCTTCGCCTTAATGAGATGTCATTCTACATGAGTTCTCACCTAAAGATTCATTGTAAAGTAAACAAAAGTATAAACTACAACTCTTAAGCACACCATAATCAAGACATCAGTTAGTCAGTATTCTTGTCTATGAAACCGTAAACAGAAGCGCAAACTAAAGAGGTATTTTATTGTCTATGTACAGACTTTAATGCCAGTATAAAATAAAACAAAAAACTATTGTCAACAGTTTGGTTTGCGTCGAACAGTCAGTCTTATTAAAAATTGACGTTTTAATCTCAATTTAACTCATCAACCAGGATTAAGTTGACATGATCGAGATACGAGTTGAGTTGTAACGGTGAAATTGGGGCGCTTAAGATTCTTATGAGCAAAGTGGACTTTTTAATCATATTATAATAACCACGTTCTGTAAGTACCATTCGGTAGCGCATCCGGGGTCCTCCGTCTCTTATCGCAGAAGTAATAAATGATCGTTCTGCATAAATATTATGCGCCGTCACGCGCGGGTCAAGCTTCGTAATGAATGCGAACGCAGACGCGAACCTCGCGCTCTGTTTGCAAAAATCGACTTTTACGCTTCCTTTCTTATAATTTCGTGTTTTAAAAATCAAGTGGAAATTATATTGCTTTTTGCTTCAGGGCTGTGGAAAGTTAGAACAGGGATTAATAAGGAATGCTGTAGTCTGTCATTAGAGACAAATATACATAATACTCGTATCTTTACTGTAGAGAGTTGGCTGATATTGATACGAATACAGAACAGCACGGTTCTTATACCACAGTTCGCCTAATGTGGTCGTCGATATTGTTTCAATGACAAGCCCGTTGGCACAGCGGCAGTGAGAGCGCTTACTGCGTCGGGGGTTACGGGTTCGATTCCCGCCCGGAGTCAACAATGAATTTGTGTATTTGTGTTATTTAGATTCCATAAAGCTTAGAGCTCAGTTTTGATCTAATTAACCGTGACTGAATTTGTCCGGCTATATTAATGTCCGTATATATTACTGTCCGGGTATATTACTGTCCGGGTATATGTTCATTAAATTCGATCACCAAACGTAATCCTTACGCAATGTCCGCTGAACTTTGTTCCGGCTGCCAACACCAAATTATTTGACAACTGCATATGTTCGCCGAATGCTTTACACTGGTGTTTCATACAGATCACAATCTAAAACCACAGGCAGATACAAACAATTTGATTAAAAAGCTCTATTATTGCACCTTCGGTAAGATTAAGGCATTAATTATCGTTGTTAAATGGAACATTGCGAATCTTGTGATCTGAATTAGACATAAAGTGAAGCAAGCAATATAATTACCACTGTTACAATCATGATCGAAACAGGGGCTTCCTTCGTATAGTGAGAACATAAACTTGTAAACATACAGTAGTTATTTTGGAGTGAAGATTTAAGGGAGCGTTTCCATTGAAGCAAAGCGGAGTTGTGCGGAGCTCAATCGGCTAAACACAACGCGTGACGAAAAGATTTTGTCAATATCAGTACTTGCTGGTTTCTTAAGTTAAAGCGAACACTACACAACACTACATTTTGAATTGAAACTACGTTTAGGGATACACTTCGCTTTTACACTTCATATTTTGTTACGTAGATTCAACTGCGAAGGACAGGGAAAGATGGAAGAGTTTGGGGGAGACCTTTGCCCAGCAATGGGACGATAAAGGTTAAGGAAAAAAAATTCAATGCGACTGAGATCCGAACAGATCCGCTCCGCTCCTATGGAAGCGGTGAAGAACGTCAAATATTTCCATTAAAGTGGCGCGGTGCAGACCGGAGTGGTACGGTCTTTCAATCCTGCTCGTATTTATAGCAGTCTTTACATTCATTTACCATTATTAATATATTAAATGCAGTTGATTTATACTTTTTCTGCTCTTTTCTTAGTATTTGAAGAAGTAAAATAAAGTTATTTTGTAAGATATTGTAAAACTTTGTATTTTTTTGAGTGAAAATTTAGAAGATTTTTCCACTTTTTGTCCAAAAAAAGTTTGTTTTATATGAGGTGGCTTACCTAAAGTTCCATATCTTTCAGGATACGGTGTATGGTAAATTTGGCAAAATGCCACGTTCGCTGAGATTGGGTAGACTTCTGAGGTTATTACGTTTTAAATAGCATTAGCAATATATTTTGAATCCGGTCAAAAATATAGGGCCATTATAGGGTCTGTAATCGAGATCATGGATGGTCAACCTGACCAATCCTGGTGTCAGAGTTATTGAGCCACCAAAGGCCTCTGACATGGCTCATGTAACGACTAATATCCGTAGAAAGTAACCGGGACCGACGGCTTAACGTGCCCTCCGAAGCACGGAATCGTCTTACTTTTCGGGCAATCAGGTGATTCAGCCTGCAAAGTTCGCTAGGTCTATTACAGGATACAAATAGATGGCCTAAATTTATCATTGTCAAGTAACAAGTTCTTAATTTATCTGGTGAGTAATAATTCACTTGTTCGATGGCGTTTTGTATAATCAGTTTTCAACTAAATTTCAACAAGGTGTCCTTGGCAGTGCTCCAGCCTAACCAGACTCACTGCCAAACATTTAAACCGGTAATTATCCATGTATCATAGTGCTCACTTGTAACGTTCATATTTCTCTGTTTAAGTTCAGTAATGTCAAAATAATAAGAGAAAAATAATAATAGACAGATTGTGGCGAGCTGTTGGTGAAATGCAATAACCTGTTTTAGTCCTTCCAAACTTCATTCCTTTAGTCCAGTCTATTAATAGTCCTTATTTCTGTAAAAACAGGTACATTTATGAACAATACTGATGTGGTCGGATTAAAAAACGTATCTGAACGACTTCGAACTCTACACAAATGAAGTCGCGGGCAATAGCTAGTTCTGTCTGATAGACTTCCAATATCAAGTATGCGTCTTTCATTATTTTCTTATCACCATCACTACAAGATTGTCTACAGTCTTCACTAATAAACTTTCGTTTTTTATTTATATTTTTAGAGTCTACTATTATGTCATACGAAGTTTAATGATTGAAGGAATCGAGATGTACGAGCATATAAAAAAGAAACCGTTTTTGTGACACTGAACCTTGAATAACACATGTACTAGACACAGAATTTCATACTTTATATACAAAAAAATCAGCTTATAATCTCTGATGAGATATTGATCGCTTATGTTCCTTTAGTTACGTGACGGCTAAAAGTGTGCTCAGGCTAAGATATATAGATAATAGGCTTATAGGTCCATATGGATATGATTAACGAATATTTTTTTAAATATTATACCATTTCTAACATAAATAAATAATCCTCGAGCGTTATATTTGAGTTTCCTAGCAATTTTCTGAATAACATAAACGCGACGATATTGCGCACTATATATTTTTTGTTGGACTTTACGGTCCCGCCACATAAGGTTGTAAGTGAACTTTTTCCGCATAGACACCTGTAAGCCAATACCTATATATTCAGCGTTATGGCCTATTAATTTGTCGTAGGCACCGCCAACATGGCACTATTCCCGACTGGTAAGGCCGGAACGAAAACACCTTTATTTTTTAAGTGATATATTGACTTGTTGTTTGTATACGTATTTTAGGATGTGAAATTTTACTACTTCAACAAGAATCGTTTGTAAGGTTGAAAATATTGTAATGTATCCATTGTTTGTCGTTGTAAGAGCTCCATTTTTAACAGTTTTGATGTTTTAGAATATGCATGTTCGATGTATGCAAGCGTATGCTAGCCCAGTTAAATTATTTTACATTTCAAATATTTAATAACTTCAAGCCACGTCGGAGGCCTTTAAGCGGTCTAAAATCTCCGACACCAGGTTGGCCACCGACCTTCTTGAACTTAATTACTTCAAGCTTCTATTTTACATTACTGCTTTTGTTTTTTTTTCTTGAAAACTCTATGTAAGCTAAAATGTAAATGAACGCCATAAACGCAAAACGTATTAAAAAAATATAAGCCTTTCATGTCCCACTGTTGAGCAAAGACCTCTCATTTTACTAAAGATATCTGTAAAAGTAAATAAATACACTTATAAATATACGAGTTTTTTAATATAAAATGTGTCCAGAGACAAATAAAACTAATATCATGCTGATGTAAGGTATAAAGAAACTCGAGTCTCCTCAGTAAATTTTTATGAGACATAAAAAAGTAGACGACGAATGAATACAATAACAGAAACGTGAAGCAATAAAAAAATAGTTGACTTTCTTCAATATAATATTACGCCTGCGATGAAATATTTACAATGTGGTCGAACTCTATAAGATGTAGAAAACGAATGAATATCCTACTAATGATAAGGGTGCTTGTACACGGCGCCTGCAACTGGAGCAAGTAAAGATGCGGGTTACATGCGCGAGTAACATGCGTAACAGAGAAACAATTAAAAAACCGCGTCGCGCTCGCGCATGTCTGAGCACGCTCAAGTAACATGCGCGAGTGACCAGCGCGCGCCACAGAGCACGCGGATTACATGCGCGGGTAGCGCTTTGGTACATGCTCAAGTCGCTGGACCCGCACATGTAGTTGGTGGTGTTTTTACCATGCATGTAACCCGCGCAAGTGCCTCAACATGCGCATGCTATGTACATGTACAGGCACTCTACAGCTAAAGAGTTTAATATTTTGTTTGTTGGAACGCACTGATCTCAGAAAGTACTAATCTGATTTATATCATTCTCTTTGTCATGGATAGTCATTCAACGGAAAAGTTACAGGCTATTTTTAATCCCAAAATTCTCACGACAATGAGCACGATGCGGGTAAAACCACGGGCACCGCTAGTAATATAATAAAAGTGCAAGTATGTATGTATGTTTGTTATTCAATCACGCAAAAAATATTGAACGGATTTGGATGAAACTTCACAGTAATTTAGGTTACATCAGAATAAATGAAACATTTTATCTTAAATCTTCGCTGAAACGGGTATAAGGCGGGTAAGGCTGCGAGGCACTGCTATTAATTTTCAGATTAATATAATTTGACACAGTAAAGAGGAAACCATTTTTAGATACCGATTGTCTTTCAGAAACAATGTTATGTTCCTGTCTAGTAAATGTCGCACAAGAAGCAAATAATGTTGAACTGTATTATTACATGATTTAAATTAATATAAAATAATTAACATACGGAGCCCTCTTCGCCCGAATGAACTTAGCTCGCCCATTTTCGATTGTTTTCTGTAATATTGTAAAAACATTACGGGTGTATTGTTGAGATTTCAATAACAACCCTAATTTCATAAAATATGTTCGAGAGAAATTGTTAAGGAAGGTTAATTGAGCCTGCGTATTTCTTTTTCTCTACAATGGTTTTAGCAAAATGTTTCTTATTTTGTATGTTTTCTGCGTTTGTTTTTATTGGAGTTTTAATTAACTCGCAGCAACCCCATTTCTTTTTATTATTTTTTCAAATATTAAAGTTTCTTTTATAAATGTTTAATCTTGTTTTCAACCGAGTGATTTCGTAAACCAGCAGTGCTGCACGACCCTGTTGAATAAACATAACGATTCTACGATTTTACGAGTATAATTATGTATCTATACTGCTGTCTATATGTTGATTTAATTATTTGATTTTCTCTCAAACTACTGAAAGGATTTTCAAACAGATTAAAGGGAAAGGTTTGTTACTCTTAAGGTTTTGCAGTATGCCACCATAAAGTTTGAATTTGGCCGAAAAAGATAACGATAACAACTTAACTGTTTTGTAAAATTACCTAAGTTACTAGGTGCTCACACATAGTATGAGACGTGGAATGTAAGTAAAACCTTAAATTAAAACATAGTATTCATTTCACTCAGAATTTAAATTTCAAAAGATCGGTCTTCTGTACAAATAGACCATTTAAACCCTTTTTGATTGCTTCAAGGTCGCAAACTAATACATCATCATCAATCAGACGCGATGAAAAAAGCCATCGTCCATCCATCCATCGTCATTATAAACAAAATGAGCTATTTCCAGGAGTCAAAAGAGGTATTACTGTAACGTTTTATGTAAATGAATGCTGCCGGCTATTAACCATTATAATAGTGAATACAAAACTGGCCCGCATTGAAAATAAGAAATATTTCTGTGGGAGATGTTATGAAGATTGCTCGATGCGTAGTTAAAAGGAGAATTAATATATGCGAGTGATATTATTTGAACGGGTTGCTTAATTAAAATGGCTTCAGAATCAAGGTTTTTGGTGCAAAAGGTGATTGATGGAAGACGTGGATGAGAAACATTTACGATGAAGATCACAGTTGCGTGGGTATGCGGATATAATGACATTGGATGAAACAATGTGGGAAGAATCTACTAGAAACCCAGATGACATAAACCGATAAATATTTTAGTAAGTAATTGATAGTGACTTGAGAAAAAAAAATCATGTGACCTGAGTGTCATCTCAGGCTTTATACGAGTGTTATTTTGAAAAAATGTTAATAGAACAAACGTATTAAGATTTTTTTTAATTTTAGCGTTAGAGTGACTTTCCTCTGAAGCGGAGTGGAGCTGTGCACAACTAAATCGACTAGTCACAACTCATTGCACATTTTCAAAATCTTCTCGTAATGCGTTGTGATTAGTGAATTGAGCAGCTCCGCTCTGCTTCTATGGAAACGTTCTTTTTTTAAACAAATACTAGTAAGAATGAGGTATCAGTAAAAATAATGAATTTTATAAGAGAAAAATGGCAAAATATAAATGATGTCGTGGGAATCGACGGACATCGACGAACCAATCACCATGACTCTTCTAATAACAGTTCTTATTATTCCGACGTAGAATATTCCATACAATCTTTATAGAAATGGACTGTTATTGTATTTATTGTATGTAGGTTTTAGGAGCTTTTTCCACTGTAGACGTGCTTTAAAATACGATGCGAGGACGAACGCACTACGAGTATCTTGATTAAGAAAATATCTGACTGTTTTCACATAAATGTGCATTTTTTCATTTAGGTAGTAATACTTTTGTAATTTTTAGGCTCCAGTTGTAAGATGGCAATATTTTTTTTATTGTTTCCTTCACGGTTGAACTATGTAGTAAAACTACTAGCCCTGATCTTTCTTTAGTTGAGATTGTAGTAAGACAGTCGTCTGGTAATTCTTCTGAGTTTTTTTGTCACACTCTTGGGAGATAGCATCTTAGTTTAGCTCATTTTTGATGGAAGAACAACTCCCTTTGATAAAGCGTATAATCGTCTGATTTGTTGACACGTGTCGAGGCTTTGAACATTATGACACACACACAGAAACATGCGTAGGTAAACGCCACGCATTTATGCATGTGTGTGTTGTGTGTATGTTGTAGTGATTTTAGTGTGAGTGAAATTGGTAATGTATATGTACACTATGTGTATGTAAAATTAGTAGAATCTTCTCACCGAAGATATCAATACAGTGAGGATGATTAGGCGTAATCACCGCAGTAATCAAATTAATATATTTTTTAATTTCATTAATGATTATAACCATGCTAAGGATAACTATTATATAGGAAAAGTTGATTGATAGATTTCATCAAGTAATATGAGAAGTATAATACTCGTATACCTATATGAAGTACTTCCATAAAGAAAGGCTCAAACTTGTCAAAAGTTTTTTAATCCTTCATGGAATGTCCAATGACAGAACAAAGGAGAACATTTAATTGACATCTATCAGAAATAGGAAACAAAATACTCTCGTATAAAGTTTGTGAATTGTGAAACTATACGATGTAGAGGAACTTTGGACTTTGTGTGTGACAAACTGTTCGGAAAGTTTTTCCAAGAGTGACGTAATTTTCTAGCGCAGTGTTGTAGATAATTAACTTTGTTTTAACTCCTTACTTATTATATACAGGATGAAAAGAAAAATACTTATGAATATGAGCGTATGTATTATGAGGATAGAATTTTGTTGAATAAAGATATTATTGTAAAAATTTTGAAATAATATAAATTAAGAGAATGATTCCATTAAGTATCTGTTTCTTGGATGGGTAACTGAATTGGATTTTTTTATCTAAGTGATGTTGTGTTGCAATCTTCTTCCTCTTCGGGTCAAAGAGTACAAGTTTAACGTTTTAGTGGCTAATCCAGGTGATGGTATTTTGGATTGTCCATTAGATCTCCAATATACACGATCAAGACCCATAATTAAACCTTAAATTCCAAAGGATGGTTCCGTACAAATTTGTAGGTGACCGAAAGTTCTATCCAAGTTGGACAAGCAATATGCGTTTTAATCTTCTATGTCTATACACTACGCCTACGCGAAATAGTCTTAACTATGCCACCAGTGTTACGAACACTGATGACAGTGTGAAGTGCTAATGTTGGTGCCAAAGAAAGAACTTTCACAGTTTTATATCATTTCGTTAAAGAAAAAAGCCTATATGGCGATAGTTATGACTGTCGCGCTTATCATAAACTCGGTAATATATTTTAGTAAATATATTTTGCATCACAAAGTTGAACAGACCACGGTGCGGCGGTAAAACTATGTATTCAGAAATTCTGTTGGATACCAATGCTTTTCCATAATATCCGCAGTTAGCCCAATCGTGACCTCACATACGCTAGTGGTATTTGCGGCTTTTAGATTCAGAACAAAGTTGTTGAAAGTATGCGTACAACTTTTACGGTAGGTTTAGCAAGTTGTGAATAGCAAGTTTCTAATAATTTTGTTGAGTTTTATTTGATGGACATTTATTAAATTCTCTTTGATGCTATGTGATACCTACCCTTTCTAAGACAGTAAAGGCTCTAATTTTTTACTTTCCGAATAACTTGTACTGATACTTAAATATTTTTTAGAAATGTTAAAAATATTAATTTGCAAAGCGAGTAACTTATTCTAATAACCTACCGGACATGCAAATATTTTGACAATTTATTGCCTCCCGAATAATCGGATCACAGACCTACTCTAACTGGCCTACTATCCTGGATTTCCCATGAGAAATATTGATTAGCCTAATCGAACGAGGGTAGGTCGCCCTAGAATAATAAATCATGATACCATCGTCATCTATGTAAGTTTTATAAAGTTATTAAAATTATTAACTACTTGGTAAATTACATGGGTTCCATTTATAAGCCACAATCACGCTACGCTATACTCGTACAACGTATTATAAATAAACTATTCTTTGTAAAGAATTCTTACTTTCACGATGTGATGAATTTATAGTCGACACAAGTACTGAATATTAAACGGGCTTTGTACTGTATTCATTGCCTTCATTATATTTTATCATGTTTATAGATAAACTCCTGATAACTTAATGCGGTCGCCGACATTTTCAATTACGGTCACCGAACGATCGTGTTCTCACTAGACTGTCCGTTGATTGTCCGTCGACTGTCCGCTCACTGTCCGACTGTCTAACGATTGTCCGACAACAACACCCCATACAGCGCGGGGAGAGACCCCGTCGCGAGCGCTTCACTCACCTCCTGATGAAGGTCACCGGACGTGACCGAAACGTGATGAGGAAGGCTCAAAATTAACCGGCGTATGTAAGATCCCGTTTTAACGATTAGTAAAGTCGATAACTTCGAAGTACGTTTCAATTAATAGTTGCTGTCGGCCACCGAATGCAGTCGACTACCATATTATACAGTAATGCGGTCAACGAATGTGGCATGCTGCGAATGACCTATCATAATTACTCAATCATGTTTTCTAAATATAAATATTTCGTCTTGATGATATGTTTTGTCTTTGTATTGTTATTTTGTAATAATAAAGTTTTAGTTTGTATTGAGTCGGCAATATCGGATATCGATGCATTTTTTCAAATTGTTTTTGTAGCATAATTTTAGATTTATAGATATTGGATAAGGTCGGTTATTGATACCAAATGGCTATTTATTAAACAACTTAATAAAATAATATTAATTGAATACCGAGAGCGAACTATTATAGCGTTACTGTTGTGAACAAAAACAGAAAGTATTTACATAAAATGTTTTAACAGCTCAAGTATTTCGATATTGAAATTAACAGGAAATGTGTTAAATTTCGGTATAATAATAAAATATTCAACGGGTTGGTAAATGGTAGAATTTTCAGAAAGTTTATAATATGATAGCGAACAGTACTGAATGAGTGCTGTAAAGTGGGTAATTCTTGCACGGTAGAGGCTCAAACATTGGAACAGTCACGGCTGTCCAGTAGGTTATTACGAGTATGTAGATGTGGAACACGCAAACCTTCGTACTAAGGTTTATCCAAATTACTTTAGACCGTTCCTTGGCATGGCGCCAGCGTTGTGACGCTGTGATAGCCACGGCCATTCAACTATTTGCAAAATTCGTGTTTAAACATTTTATATATTGTTTAACTGTTCTCAATTATTTGATTAAACACTGTTTTAACCGACTTTAAAAAAGAGGTTTCTCAATTCGGAAGTTTAAATGCTTTTTTATAATAACATGTTTTTTCAAACCAATGATGATTTTTAATTCGTCATCTGTATTGAAGAAATAAAAACATGACATGAAAAAGCATAATTGTACAGAATACTATTAATAACCATATACTTATTGGTTTTTAAAGCAGTTACAATAACCCCTTGAGAGGTACTTGTACTATTAATTTTCAGCTCAGTATTGAAGTAAAAGTTATATGTATGTATATGTGCGAGTTGGTGAAAGAAAAGTCATTTTACTAGCAACTATAAGCAGAAGGTATGACAAGTATTCAAGAAGGTTTTTTTATGTCATAATGACGAGTATACATTACCAAATATATTTACAACCAGTCGCACGCGTAAAGCTTTCCTTAGTAAATTATCACGATAAAATATATGTTACCAAATAAAGTCCTTGGTTACCACTAAATATGACAGCTGTCGTCTTTGCCAAGATATCCGCTTTACAATGTCAAAGTTAGAGTATTTTTATTGAAACACAGAATATTTACTTTAACCCACATTCACAGAGAAAACTTCAAAAAGTGCGTGTTATAAACTTAGGCCCTTATCCACCGGTAAATACAATAGGAAGGTAGAGCTACGTCAATGGACATAATAATATATCTTGTTGGGAACATGTCTGGGATATCATTCGGAAACATTTTATAGCCCTATTACGTAATGGGGTCTTACAATACTTTATTTTTGTACATAAATGTCCAGCCATTATTTACTTTTCATTTTTAAGGTTTTTATGTTAGAGGAAATAAATGAATTGTGAAAGCATTGTGTATAATATCATCTATCCTCTATGCCGTTATATTAACATTATTTGATCTTTCTACATTAAAACGTTGCATACACTGAATATACAATATAATTATTGTAAAAAATCCGTTTTTCTAAAAAAAACTTCTCGGAATTACTGAAATCTGTGAGAAAGCAATAAACTAGAAACAAATTAAATCCGGCCCGCTCTCAAACAAATCGTTACGCGTTTTTCGATGTTCATAAAAGTTCTCAAATCGAGTAGTAAACCTCAAAGTTTAGTAGAAAGCCTCCGCCGGCTTTCCGTTAAAACTCTCGGCATCAAGACGACCTAGCATGAAACCGACAAAACTTCGCCCATTGCCGACGACTTTAATACGACTTGCTTCATGTTTTTGGTACCGTTATCTTTATACAATCGACGACTTTTTTCCTCTTTTACGACCTAATTTTGTAAGAAAATTCATTATTTGAACCAAAAAAATTGTCAGGGAAAGTTAATAAATATGCGTATCGATTAATAAATATTGATTACGAAATAAATTAGATTAGTATCTGCGCGTTGAATGTTATCTTTCTGTCGACCACAATAAAACACGGTCTGGCATTCAGATGAAAATTAACTAAACACGGCACATGGTCCCTACTCGTGTGGGAAATAGCTGTGAGGCTCCAAAACATTTGATATTGTCCCTCGGCCTCCCCTTCCCTCGTAGGTTTAACGCTCAGTCGTTCGGGAGCCACCACGGTGAGCAGACGTCCTTGCCGGCGCGCACCGAACTTTCGGTTACGTCACTTGACAGGCTCGTAATTTTCAAAGGACCTTTTGGATTGGTATTAGTGTTATGGTGTTTTGAAAATATTGGTGCAATGGCTGCAAAGCGTTGTTCGCGGCGAGTGCCGTTAATGAAATTTTGTGTGTCGTTACTTTGGCTTGTCGGCAGTTTAAACGGTAAGTCAGTAACGAATTGTGTGCAAGGGTTGGTTTCGTTTTGGTTCGATAAACATGTCCGTTAAGTGTGTTTCCTCTTTGTAGTCTTTTTTTATTCTAATTTGTTTGCTTTGTATGATATAAGTTTTATTTATTTGGCTTTGATGTTTATTTTTTATGTTGTTTTTGATGAGAAAATCAAACTTATCAGCTTTATTGTATTAGTATAAATTATCTTTTATTGGGTGTTTAGTTCTTTCTAGTAACGGTTACTTAGACGGTGACTGATGGTGGCAATTATTTTTGAGCGTTATAATTATTGGTCCCGGATTCTCAATCGTTAGGCCATGGCCCTTCAGCGTTCTATAAACTCCGTCACCCGGGTTGAACAATAACTTATTCAAACTTACTTTAGCGTTAATACGCTATAAATTTATTTGACTTTTAACGGAAAGATTGATGCGCTGTCTTCATGGATCAAATTATATAGTAGTTTGGAGAACAGAGAATATACTCTTAGTAATAAGGGAAGTGCAAATAAGCTTTCAAAATATTAATTAAAAAAATATCTGTAAATTTTAATATCAATCAAACCTATCGTTTAACAATAATTTGATTCCTAAAAATCTAAACCAACTGATAGACTTCACTTTAAACTAAAATTTGATTACTCAAAATGTGTTTAGCCCTCACGAAGTTTCAAGACAACCGAAATTAATTAAATTATCTAAAATACAAAACAAAATTATAGTCAAACAGTTATCTATAACAAGACAAACCCTTTATTTGTATATTTATAGTAAAATTCATTTGTACTAACAAAGACATTTACAAGTTAAAGAGCTGTTATTGTTTTGTTAGCAATTTATTTAAGGTTTAAAGTTCTTAACATTGTAGTTAAGTTTGAATTACAGATGTCCTTAGATTCCTTCATAACTAAACTACAGCTTCGAGTACTACCTGTCTACTATGTTGAATAAATTCTTACATTCTTGCATTCAGGACGTCCATTAAATCGGCACTTAACTAATATGATGTTATTTTTTTATATATTCAAAATCACTCATGACCGTGCTTCGGAGGGCACGTTAAGCCGTCGGTCCCGGTTACTTTCTACGGATAGTAGTCGTTACATGAGCCACGTCAGAGGCCTTTGGCGGATCAATGACTCTGACACCAGGATTGGTCAGGTTGGGCATCCACTCGATGAAGAAGAAGACTCATTAAATCTCTACTAAGGAAGCATTTGACGTCTCTGAGTATGGGCGTTAAAAATAGTTCATATAGGTATATATTTCGGGACAATTTGACCGCTTGTCACATTTTTCGGATGTGGCTTGTATGCGTTACAAATATTATAAACAAATAACCTCATAACAACATTGAAGTTATGAAGATGTAAATAACAGTAACAACTTATAAAAACGCCGGGCGCGAGTTAACGAAACCTTACGCAAATATTTTCAAGTAAAATATTATAGGGAGCTCAACCAAGTTTATTGCCCTAATTTCCTCCAATTGTTATAACTAAAACGGTACTCTAAAAGTACTTAGTAAGTTTATGACACAAGTTTATGGACTATTAAGGCAAGTGGTAAATATGACATAATGGCGGTTGCTATTATTTTTTAATGACCACTAATTTGATCTTGTATTGCACTGTTGTCGAATCATTTTATGCATGTCCGTTTGAGTTTGTTAAGAATACAAAGCATGGGAAGATGTAGTCATCAAAGAGTTTTTAAGTATGTTTTATTATTTATGTAGTCTATCTAAGAGTCTAGGATCTGTTTCGTTTGAGAGATTCTATTCTAAAATACCCAATTTTGGTTTTGCAACTTATTTTGGTTTCTTTTTATTTCTCTGTAAATAAATCGCATCATGTGTATTGATTTTTTTTCTAATAACTCATTTCAAGATTGAGCCTAACCTAATACTAGCTAGCTACTAGCATAATACTCCTCGCTGTTCTGATATCTTTAGTGAGATAAGAGGCTTTTGTCATAAGTGGACATTACTGGTTGTGATTTTTTTCATACGATAGTTTATGTTGAGCCCTAAACCTTAGAGCCTTAATTCAAGAAACATAACAGTGGCCTTCATTGACTGGACAAATACTTTAGTTTAATGAAGAAACAGTGATTAGACATAAATTACATTTTTAGTATTTATCTTGGCTAGGTGATGATTTTAAAGACATTAAAAAAACAGAATTTTTGAAAATAGACACATTTGTTTTGCTTTAACCTGTAATTGAAAAATTGTATTAAGCCAATCTAAAATGGGCTTAACATAGGAAACGAGGAACTTATAAAGAATAAGTATATTAAGTCTCGAACAGGCAGTCTATAAATATCATACGATAATCTCCAGCTGATATTGTAGGTCTGCAATATTTCAAAATGTATGGAAAAATACGAGAACTTACGAAGGAGGAAAAAATGACCGGAAGTTCTAAAATATTCATTGTTTTTGCGACTTCAAACAGGAAGTAACCAATATGTCAATTCCGTTACTGGCTTGAATAGTCATCTTAAAAAACTATTTAAAAGTTTTCAAGCATATACAGAAATTACTTTTTACTAAGAATAAATGCTTTTTTATTTTCTTGCTATTGATTACTTTGAGAATACTGCGACCACATTTTTACGCTTTTACTTTTAAAAATTATTTATTTCTCGAAAAAGAGAGACATGAGAATTATAAATACGCGTTGTACCCGCTCCCACCGGAATTTCGGGATAAAATATATTCTATGTTTCATCTAGATCCATCAAGTATTTTCTTGAATGAGTTACAAACATACATAAATCCTTACATACATCCATCCTCACAAACTTTCGTATTTACAATATTAGTAGGATGATTATTATTTTACAGGCAGTTGACAGTCACAGTGGGGTAATACTTACAGTTTTCCTTTTCTTTTCGTTTTGTTTGCTGATTATAATCGAAAAAATATATAAATTCTATACGTTTTTGGAGGTTGTTACATTATATTCGATTTCAATTTCTTTTCCGTTAAGTATCATACAGATACCTCAATAAGCGATGTGAATGAGTTTGAAATTGAAAAATGATGCTACCAGTTCAATATGAAATACAGTTCATTGATACTTTATTTTTGCTTTGAGAGCGTAAAAAGTAAAATAAAACCCATTGAGTTATATATATGTACTAACGTTAGTTTATTATATGACTCAATGATAAAACCAATGTTTTTAGTAATAACAAAAAAAAAAACAAAATACAAGCAAACAAAACACATAATTTTGTTCAATTTAAATAAAAGAAGAAACCGGGTTTCGAAAAAAATTGAAGCCAATTTCTTACAAAGGAACATATTGACAACAAAATAAGGAGGTTGTCCCTAAAAACGACGGTCCTAACATTGTTTCTTACGAGAGGCCTTGAACTTTTGACGTCACTTTGCCGCTGTCAAATGTTGCGTGAAAATCGGTATTCCCATTTCAATCTATTGTTGTTCGGTCAAAATAAAGAAAGACAAAGTAGGCAATGTTCAGCCATACTTTACTTACAATGACAATATTCTATCTTAGTTTATTGTTGAATGATAACTTGAATAATGGTTAATGGTTTTTATTTATTTAGTTCCACGTTCTAGTTGTCATTATCTTTAACTTACCGAGATGATCGGCTAGTTTCAATCCTTCATGAAGGCGTCGAGCTCATCTCGCCATCGCTTCCTCGGTCTTCCGCGACATCGTTTTCGATCCTGCGGGATCCACTGTACGATTATATCTAATATACAAAGTTTTTTTTTGCTTATTTGAAGGCGGTAATCTCAGGAATCACCGATCTGATTTGAAATGGATAGACACATTCAACGGAAGATTATAGGCTATTGTTCATCCCCAAATTCCCACAGGACCGGGCACAACGCGGGTAAAACTGCGGGACGCTGCTGCATGGCAGCAACTGGAACATATACGGCAACAATATGGCATATGTATTGCCGTCAGATATAGACCACCTTATATCTTTATTTTATTCTTTTGTAACATTTTACTTTTATCGGGAAATATAAATCAGTTTCCTGGACGTTGAAAAATAATATATTTGAACTAAGATTTAGTGGCAGGTTGTATGAACTTACTTTTATCAAAAGATTCAATCATATATCAAAACTGTTGTTGTTTTTTAAACAACAAAGTAAAACTAAAATGTCCCGAATAAATTATGTCTATTGACCCTTACTTTGATTTATTTCCTAGAAGATGTTTTTATGTTTGTGTTATTTTACATAGTGTGATTTTCAATATCAATGAACTTTTACTTAAATAATTATTTATCAAATAAATCTTATTTATGGAATAGTTCAAAACAATCAACCATTTTGGTAAAAGCAGCCAAATAAATTAAATTTGCCTTAATATATGTTTAAAGAAATAATCATTTTAATAAATTATGTTGTTACCTACATATTTAAAATATCTACACTCAAAATTCTAAGGCGTATGTAACATATAAACCTTCCATTCCATCGAGGGTAATGCCAGCTCCTGAAAATGTAGGTGGATATGAAATACTGTAGACCTATTCAGGTAAATGGCGGCTATAAAACACTCGCCGAGTTTTGTCACTTACAACGTTATTGTTTGTGTACACTACCTACTGCTTTATGCTATTCCGCTTAATTATTGCATTGTTTAACTTTTGTTCAGGGTTTACTTTAAATAGAGAACGCTTTTGTTAAATAAGGAAATAAGGTCTTTCTCTGGAACTGTTTCTGGCTTTTAAGATGCCATTCTAGTTCAGCGTGACTTTATATGAGTTAACAGAAATTTCTACCTGAGCGCTACCTTGCTTCGTAGGGCATGTTAAATTGTCGGTTTTGGATGTTTCAGTTGTTAGACTGTATCAAAGACCCTCAGGGGTTCTAGAACCTCCGACACCCGGGTTAGCCTCTAACCTGCCTAAACTAACTTATTCAATGGGTGGGCCGGTATGCAGTTTACGGTACTACTAGAGAAGAGCGTTAATTCTCAATGTTTTAACTTAATTAGAACCTTTGTTCTTGATTTAAATAAATAAGTATTTTTGTTTTAAAAGGGTTGTTTCCTAACTTAACATAATATGAATAATGATTGAAATCAAATTCTTCTCTTTCTTGAAAATTAAATGTTAAATAAATAAATTTCGCGATATCATGTAGGTAGATCAGATTTCCCCGGACCAATAGTTGCTAACCGTGAGGGCGAATCAAATTCTAGTTTCCATGTTATACACACTGCGCGTTCTTAGGTTCATTAAATAAAAACCGCACGTCACATACTTGAAACATCAACAATCAACATTGATCACCAAAGTTTTATTACTCATTCGATGGAAAACTCTGAATTTCGTAAAGTGATTTGAAGATTCTCGTGTAGCTACTTTTCAATAATCTTCTTCTTCATCGAGTGGATGGCCAACCTGACCAATCCTGGTGTCAGAGTTATAGAGCCGCCAAAGGCCTCTGTCATGGCTCATGTAGCGACTACTATCCGTAGAAAGTAACCGGGACCGACGGCTTAACGTGCCCTCCGAAGCACGAAATCATCTTACTTTTCGGGCAATCAGGTGAATAAGCCTGCAATGCCCTAACCAAACTGACGGCAATCTCACAAAGAGATTTTTGTGAGTTATTGTCCCCACCGGGAATCGAACTCAGAACCTCCGGATTGTGAGCCGGGCGCTCAAACCACAAGACCACGGAGGCTGTTTAAATAATTTGCTACACCCATGCTACACCAGTGTCACGATTATACAATCCGAAGGGAAAATACCAAAAATATTGAGCATCTAATAAGTATACATATTAACATCAGCACTAATTGATTTTTTTATTAAAAAAAAACAACACTGCAATCATAAATATAAAAGGTTTTCTTTTTGTTTTTGCTTTAAAATGTCATGTTTTCTAACCCTTTATTTTATGTATTTGGCTGTCGAATGTAAAGTGTTACTTTATCTGGTTCGATGTGGGAGCGTAACGAGTGGATTTAAAAAATCCTTGAAGACAGTATGATTAAATTATACTTATTATATTTCCTTCCAATAAACTTTTATGCTGCATAACCGAAGGGTACTCTAAATACTCGATTACTATTTCCGTCGTAAAATATATACAGAAATGTTGATATTACGAACCCTACCTAGAACAGTGCCTGACCCTCACGCTGGAGTTATTGAACCGCCTGAAGGTCTAAGGGCGTCAAAACCACCGAAACATAAGAAACATAATATACATACCTGGATAGTACTTAGATACTGTATTTCGCATATCATCATTAACCTTGTGTTACTACGCTCTGTGAAAAGTGTTATTGACCTTTAGCGAATTTGCAAATTATTTATATCAATGACTAAACTACGTCACAAGAGCTTTGATATTATTTTATGTAAAACTAATAGTGGTTTCTTTCAGAGTCTGTGAAACTCTTTCAGAGTGGTTTCTTCTCTTCAGAGCTTAACATAGAGAGAGACACACACACACACACACACACACACACACACACACACACACTTTCAAATTAATCTGTTTCGCTGTCAATATTGATATTTCTGTTTCATAAAATTATTAATTTCCTCCCCTTACTTTTAAATATTATAAAATTGTTAAACATACATTAGCTTCAATTTTAGATGATAATATGAATAGTTTATAAGTATAATAATAATATGTATACCCAGAATATTATATGTATATTCTAATGAATTTGTAGATATGGAAGAGCGAAGTTTCCTAATACAGGCATTGCATGCCTAAAAGGTTGACATCAGCCCTAGTTCAAAATATGTAAAAAAAATTATCTGAATAAAGCATTATTTATTTATTTATTTCTGAGATTAGCGCGTTCAATAAAATACAAAAATCAAACTCTTTTGGTTTATTGTATTGGTGTAGATAGATAATAATACTTTAAATGCCATCGTCAGAGATGTCAATTAAACTGAAAATTGCTTTTTATGATAATTTTCAGTACATGACGTCAAAAAACTCATTAAACTTTAGGAATCATTCGACGTTCTGATTAGGGCGGTTTATATTTCCACCCTTTATAATGCGATCGCACCCATACATAGAAAGTATGCAATTATGAGATAGTAAACGGGGCTATTAAAATTTATACGTTTGAGTGCGCAACCTCGTAGTTGCCCCAACTCGACCCTTGTCCCTATCCGTTTAAATTAGCACATAAACTACGCCTCTAAATTAGGCAGTGCTACACTGACACGGATTTTTTTTGGACACGCCCCCATTTTTCACCACAACGGTCATTAACGTCAACCACAAGATGGCTGGTTTGTGAAATATGTTATTATAATACAGAGGCCACTCCGGACAAGCTATATACTTTACATATTCGTAACGAGGAACACTTGGACGCAATTTTCCCGTTATAAAAAGGCCATTGCTTAAAAACATGCTCGTCATTATCGTTTTGTTTTTTATAAAGGACTAGCCGCGCCCCGCTACCCGCTACCCGCATTGTTCCCGTTCCCGCGGGAACTTCGGGATAAAATGTATCCCATACGTTAGTCGGATGAATAACCTATATAAACTGTAAAGCTTCATCCCAATCCGTCCTCTAGTTTTTTCGTGAAAGAGTAACAGACATAAATACATATGTACATCCTCACAAACTTTCGCATTTATAATATCAGTAGGATACTGGAACAGACTTGTGAGTTAGCTTTGAGATCTTTTGGAGCCCATAGTAACTGATAGAATAATAGTTATGTAGTGTGCTAACCTATTGAGTGATGTCATCGCCAAGGACAAAGCCCTTTTTGTTAGTGGTGGTACAATGTGGTGGTACCTACAAACTAGCGCTCGTGGCGTAGTTTGACTGAGCAGTGTTAACTCGTTGCTACTGTTAAGCATCGTTCAGCCCAGCCTGTACTTGGAGGTGGCTGATAGTGATATTTCTTGTTGCAATCGTCAGATCATATCGGACGCTTTGAAACGGTCTAAAACTCCGAAACCAGGGTTGGCGTCTAATCTAAAATTTACTTATAGTACGAGTAGTAATATCTTTTTACAAATTGCAAATCAGTTAAATCTAATGATATAATATGACTTATATGACGCTTACTTACACCGAATATCAACGACGTTTTTTATTATGCTGATCATTGTGGTAAGTGGTAAAAAAATTGAAAAACTATACTAAGTATGAAGGGTAAAAACTGTATAAAACTTTCTATACAAACTGTTTAATATTCAGTGTAGGAAAGTACAAAACGATCAGACTAGCTATTTGGAGAAGGTTCTAAAACCAACACAAGCTCGTTTGTTTAACACCTTTTACTATAAACTCTTTAAGTTCTCCGAGTTTGGAATCGGTTTCCTTGGAAGTTTACTCCCTACAAGTTTACGATTCCAAATCTTTTTAACGTTTCCTCCAGTATTTTTTCACGAAGTTTTTCAGTTGACCGTTTGTTGGAGTAATTTATGTTGTGTAATCAAAGCTGTTTATTGGTTGTAGTTTGAACGAATAATTTGTATGTACACCGGCTATTACAGTGGACAAACAATGACATATTCAGTAGGTATATACGATCGTGCGTAAAATTATCTTGATACACATTTTGATTATATGTGGAATATTAGGTATCTATTACAAATATACAAGAAATCTATTAAAACCACAACAATTTAGTTAATTTATCATTATAATGCTAGTTATTACAGATTTGCCCACTTTCGCTTCACTACTATCGATATGTATGGAAGTATGTTAAGACCACGTGACTATTATATCACATTTTGATAGTTGCGCAATGAAGCCGCTTTTCTATTGGGCAGGTCACGTCATGTAATGGTTTTAAATCCAAAAACTATTTTTAATATCCAAAAGTTGGTTGGAATTGTAGCCATAACACATTTCAAAATCACACAAAAAACGCTAACACCTATCTATAATTCACTAGGTTTCACAGATTTTCCTCAAAATGGCGCGACAACAAACCGTTTCCCAACTCTCTGAACTAATATTTAGTTTTTAGCAAATGTATTTACTGTTGAGTCGGTCAACATAGGGAACACGTGTTTTCTAATAAAAATTGGGATCATCCCTGAACAAACATGCATGGCCATATTTTTTTCATTCATCAACGATTGCTCGCTTACAACTGTTCAGAATAAGTAGGTACATAAATGAAAACGCGGCTTTACTAAGCTGACATATTTACATCGTATTCTACACTCAGCTTTTTCTATCTGACATCATAATAGATGGCTTGAAATAGGTTTAAATACATTTTTCGTGCTGGTTTGTGCACCAAAAGTGTAGGTAACGTGTCCCAGTTTTAATGTTCCAATGAATGGATGTAACGGAGGCATGTTGGTAGTAGTACTGTTAACGGGTGGACGGGTCCCTTGTCCGTATTCCGGCGTGTTTGGTCTCCAAAAGGTTTTATATTGTTAGTGTTTTTACTTCATGCACGAAACGGCATGTGTACGTTGCTTATGCTCTGCTGGGTACTTACTGTCGTGTATATCAAAGCAAGACTAATCGACTCAATTGTGCAATGTTTGTTTTTAGGGCGGATTGATAGGGTTGTTGCTATTTCAGGATAAAAAGTAGCCTATATAACCTTCCCGTTGAATGTGGCTATCCATTACAAAAATATTTTTTCAAATCGGACCAGTAGTTCCTGAGATTAGCGCGTTTAAACAAACTAACAAACTCTGCAGCTTTATAATATTAGTATAGATAAACAAATGACTATCGTTTTTAATAGTGTTTTATGTCGTGCTATATGAAATACAATTTCGGACGAACAGATTTTGTTTCTTAAACATATTTAGGTACCTACTAAATAAATAAATAAATAAATAAAGGAGATGCAAGCAGACTTGAGTTTTGTTAAATTTAATTAAATAAACTAAATATTAGCTAAATATTATATGAAATAAACTTGTATACGTTGTATTGTTTATCCGTCAAAACATAACTATTATGAACACTATGAAATATGTCAACGTGGACTAAAGCCAGAATTAAAATTGTTTAAAATAAATAAATAATTTCTGATGTTGTTCTGTTTGCGGACGTCACTTGTCTGCGCTGACTGTGGTTTGAATAAAAATACATAACAAACATCGAGTATTTTGAATAGAAGCTACGTTTACGAATACATTTCGCTTTTATTCTACATTTTCATATCACGTTTGGTTAGTCCCTTTACAATTTAAAATAATTAGTAGTTTGCCTAAGAAACCAATTGTTTTTCAACAGAGATTGAAAACAATTATTTTAATAATGCCCCAAACGTAGATAACCTTTACCAATATAATTGATAACCTATCAGGTCAACTTTATCTAATTGAAATAAACGAACTTAAGGGTATGATAGGACTGATATTCCCAAAGGTTACAAAGACGATAAACATAATTAAAAAACAAAAGTATTAGCCTGTAATGTCCCACTGCTAGGCGAAGGCCTTTCTTCTTACTGTAGATATGAGTACGGTGAGGAGGATTAGGTGTTCGTGATTACACCCAATGCCTAATGCTAGTGTCAATAGTCTCAAATTAATTCAGATAACACGAAACAGACAAATTGCTTCCATATTCAAACCATGTGGATGCAACAATTAATAATAACCAACATATTTCACTCTCCATCGCTTTACATTTCATATTAAAGCTTATGTATTGGTTTTAAAGTCTCTTTTTGTTTGTACACTGTGGCGTAGGGTGAACACAATAACACCATTAAGGTTGCTAATCACCTAACATACGGTTCGAACGTCACTCAATGATAAATTACGAGACTACTTCCACGATATCGATTCTCGATTTTGTTTATTGACAATTTATACCTCTCTCGTTACTTAATGGCATTAAATGGCATTAAAATGTATAATGTAATAAGTGGTACTAACTGACGCTATCGAACCTAGTAATATCTGTACTGGTATATAAAGTTAAATAATAGATTTTTTGTTTCTTTATGTCCATTTCCATTAAACTTATTTTTATTAAAATACGTTATTAGTCTGACGTGATATAGCCCCGCTTCGTATGTATACAATCAATGCAAATCGAGTGATTTAAAAAGTTCTATTGAATTCGTAAACTCCTTGTCAACGAACGCTTCATTTTGAAGTTAACGACATGCTTAAATCTCACGTGGGTAAAACGGTTTCAAAAACTCATTTGAAAGCTAATTAATACTGTGCGTATATAGAATTCTCGTGTAATGAGTTATTTATGAGAATCCTCCGTCGGCAAGGTTTGTAAGCGTGCTATATACGAGTATTAACCACACTCATTGTTAGACGTCCGTCCTTATGTGGGGTGCAGATCAAAAGATCACTTAGTTCAGCTTAGCTCGCATAGCTGATGTACTTTAATAGATCAGTTTGCATTAAAGGGAGTATAACAAACTTCATCTATGGACTAGGTTGTCTACCGAAGGTATACCGAATATTCGTCAGCTGCAGTTGTCCACTGAATGCAGCCGACTACCGCATTCTTTACATTACTGCCGTCACCGCATGTTGCGTGTGACCAACGACTGTTATCGCCCCTTAGTGCCAAAAGCCTTAAAATAAATTTTGTTCATATAAAATGGCGCTCTCATCGCACATTAATGAGAATGACAAGAATTTGTATAATATTACGGTGTTACAACTTTTTACCCGACAACCCTATAGCGTATAAAAGAGTATGATGTATATGTAATTACTTAGTAGAAGCACAGTCATGCCTTGTCATGTTCGGTAACTGACTACCTTTCGTTAACAAATGGTTGGATTCTAGTTATACATTGAAGTGGAATGGAAGTGGAATCATAGCTAAATTGATTACCTGTTGACATTTCACGGGAGCTCTGAAGTATTCTTAGAATATTCCGATACATTTTGTATATGTATCTACGATGGAATATCTTATATGTTTTTTCCAATTTCGAAATAGGAGGTTCTCAATTCGGATGTTTTTATTTGAATGAATATTCAGTTTAAATCAGTTTTTTAAATAATTATTTTTATTTGTTAGTACAAGGTTTATTTTGAAACGGTCCCTTATTGCTAATTTAAAGTTTGTCATTACGTTTTTAAATGCTCATAAGTAATTCCTATTTTTTTACTTAACAAAGTAAAGTTATACTAACGTCAGAAATGTAATAAAATAATTTCGAAACGTTGTTGTGTTCTCAAAGTATTTTATATTTCCAACGCTAACCAATCTTAGTACAATCACCAAGAAAAGCTATTATAAAGTTTGCGGTAGAGCGCGCTACGTGAAAAATGAAAGTGCTCCCAGTTTTCATTTCCGTTGTGCACCATAATTTATCGATATAGTTTGATGTAACTTTGAAAATTATTTTAGTATTTGACTGTATTTATCATTAAATACTGAAAATGGCGGTGTCTACACAGAATGTATTACATAAAAATACAGTTTTTTAGACAAGTTTCCATCGTTTTGTATTATATTTGTTTGTCTACCATTAAAATAATTGTATTGTGATCACTATTACGTGATACTCCATTTATGGAGATCAAATTAGATTAAGATAGTAATTGACTTTGCAATAATACATTTACTAGCACTGGCACCGAACTTTTGACTCAACATAATAAGGCAGATATGTACGTCTAAACTGTAGAGTACCAGCTAGCTTGACGCCTAGAACATGCCTAGCACCTAGCTAGTCATCTAGGTAAAACGAACGTACTAGGCACGCTATTGTTCGCGCCCGGCGGCACAGCGCACTTGGCCTCTAGCTAGGTTGCCTAGAATGCTAGCTAATAGCCTCCAGAAGCCTTATTAATAATTTATCTACAACTAAGACACTGTGGCTAAGACAATATGTTTTCTCTTTTGCTCTTTGGGAAAAGGCGTAATGTTGGAAAGGGACAAACTATTTGACAGCTAAAAAGCTGTTAATAAGCGTTTATTAATAAGAGCCTAGGCAAGCAAACTCAGAAACCGAAATAAATACAAAACATTAACAATAAAGGAAGCTTTAAAACATTATAGCCTGTCTGTTTTATTTTCTATTATAATTGTATTAGCTTCATACATTTTTAGTGTTCAATAACGTAAGATGACCTATCTTGAGATGTAATAACGGTTCGATATCGAATCCGATGTGAGAATTTTCTTGTTCAGATATCATATAAGAATCGTATTTTCGAACAATCTTGGTAAGTGCATTTTATGTGACACTTTACTGACGCCTGAAAATGTTACGTTGTGTCTATTACTATATTCTGTTTTATTTTAAACAATAAAAGATATTTTATATTTTAATGTTGATTCTATGACAATTAGACATAGTTTACGACATCGATTGAATGTAAAACATCTCTTAAGCTTCGTTGATATTGAGCTAACAGGTTTTAAATAAAATGTTTGTTTGCCAAATATGTGTGACAGACGCTCTCTGCAAAATATTGATCTGGGCTATTCGCTTGGTTTGCTTAGTGTCGCGATGCTTTATCTATACTCATATTATACTAAAGCTGAAGAGTTTGTTTGATCTTATCTTGGAAATTACCAATCCGATTTGAATGACTATTCTTTTTGATCTAGCCTTATAATCTTCCCTTAAAATGTGGCTGTCGCACATTTAAAGGGGAGATTATAGGCTAGATATATTAGAGGAAGATTATAGGCTTTTTATACCACGAAATTCCCACGGGAACGGGCACAATGCGGGTAAAATCGCGGGGTGGTGCTATTGGCCCTTATATAATTACTTTCCCTACTGTATTTATGTAAAACGGTCTTTTAACTAGTTCAATTATGAAACTTAAAGCATGGGATTTGAGGTTTTATTAAGTCATGACATGACCTATATAAGAAAAGGTAAACTTACCAACAAAGTTTATACGTTTTTAAGTAAATATTGTTACCCTTGTCTTCGTCAATTCATTCATTCATTTCGCGTAGGTAAGAGGCCAACCCTGGTATCGGGGTATTTAGACCGCCTAAAAGACCTCCGACGTGGTTTGACGATTGAAACAACTGAGGACGACTGCTTAATGTGCCCGTTGCATACAAATACTACATATACTACATATTAATTATAATGGAGACCCAGACGTCGCGTCGTCGCCAACAACTATGTTTCCAAATATTGTTGCCGGGCAGGAATCGAACCCGCGACCCCCGACACAGTAAGCGCTCACCACTGTTCTAGTATTCGTAAAGATCAAATGAGTGACACAAACCGTTAATTCCTCCCATTCTGGTAACAATCACACTTTCGGAAACTACAAAGGACTCATATCAAACTGAAATTGGTATCGGATGAGCTTAACGGTTTAAATTAACAAAATGATAGGCGTAAGTGGCAAAGTGTTTGAGTAATTGCTTTCAAGTGCCTCGTTATGGCCGGTTCACATTATTCCAGTCCAGTGACCCAGCGAGCTAATCCAGTCCAGTGCTGGACTGGAGCATATCGTTTACATTGTTCCAGTCTTTTAAGAGTAGCTGGATTGGTAACACGAAACAATTGACTCGTATTCACTGTTCAACGTTCAATCTAGCACTGGATTGCAACTGGAATGGCTGTCTACACTATTCCAGTAGCGCTGGATTAGGTGAGCTGGAATGAAAAGTTGACGGTCTCTCCAGTCACTGGACTGGAATGCTCACTGGAATGGGTACATTCCAGTGTCAGTTCACATTATTCCAGTAGCATTCCAGTACTGGATTGGATTGCTGGACTGGAATAATGTGAACCGGCCATTACCCGACGACTGTATATAACCATCGACGATCGAACGGGAGTATAAATTAAAGTAATAACAGTAGCGTAACAATTGAAAAAACTTGTTCTTGATATAAATTTTCGAAGCAATACTCTTTTGTTTATTTTATGAAGAACAATATAGTAGCAGTTGTATCAGGTCGTCTCTCCCTGTTGTTTATATCCTCAGAGCATGTTGAACTCGTTTAGGTGGTCTAAAAACTCCGACCTCTGACCACACCACTGGCCTCTGACCTACTCGAACTTATTCACTTACTTACTACGATATGCTTACACTAAAGTGAGTAAACTGGAATAAGTTAGTAGCCAACCCTGGTGGCAAAATGTTTAGACCACCTAAAGGCCTCCTACATGGCCTGACGATTGAAACATCTGGGTCAAGATAATTTTACGTGCCCTCCTTTACTCTAAGTGGGTCCGAATTGATTTGAATTCGATCGACGAATATATTATACCTAGTTGTTTATGTTAAAGAGATTGATGGCGGACTAAATAAGGTTGTTTTTGTCATTAATACAACTGCGAATTAAAATTTTAGCAAATAATGTTGGGTCGGTGATTACTAACCAGAGTTATGTATAGTATACAACACTTTTATAACTAATATATGAACTATACTATCTACAAGCTGATGAGTTTGATTGAGTGTTTGTTTGTCTGAACGCGCTAATCTCAGAAACTTTAGCCAACACTGACCAAATCTGAATCAAAATAAATAAAAGAAAGAACATAATAATGATAGACTTTTATATTTTCCGGCGAGGATGTGCGAAATTTTTTGTATTTAGTAAAGTCGCCATCGGAATAGTGGCATAAACATAACAATTTATTACTTAAAGAAAATAATAATATTTGATTTCCACTCCATAAAAAACATAAAAAAATAAATTCTTTATTCAAATAAATTGTGATAACTTAACTTCAGTCTTCTGCGAACTTTTAGCGAAGTAAAGACCGAATCCAGTGTTCTCATTTGGCGTTTGTCTTTACTTTGAATGGAACGTTTTCAGAACACTAAGTAGGACACGTATTAGTGAAGAAGCGACGCAAACGGTCCGTTAGACGTAACAGTAGCGTTCCGAGATCACAAGAAATTACACACCCTACAGCGTTTGGGTTTGGTGCAAAAATATTCACGAACACAAAATTAGTTCAACGTAAAAATATTATGACCCCTTTATATTTAGGATTTAGGATACTTAACGTGTTTCTACTGTAGTGGTTTATTATGCACATAATTTTGGAGTGCTTTGAAATAAAACTAAACATGTTTAAAAATCTAAACTTTTTTGCTCCTCACGTCTCGGTAGAAATGTAAAAAAGTTAAAAAAATATTAGCCTATGATACCCCAGACTTGAATATAAAATAGAATAGTTAGCAAAAAAAGATTGGTAAGTCCTGTAAAGAGGACAAAACATAAGATGGAAAATGTAAAAAAAACAAAAGGTCAATAACTTAATTAAAGAAAACATAAGAAACCCTTAGGTACTTAAGCTATACACTATTATATTTGAGTTCCGAGTCTTAAAGAAATAACAATCACAGACATCTTCGTTTTCGCATTTACCGAGTTAATTGCTATGAATTTAATTATCTCTAACATTAAGCTTCACCTATCAGTGTCTAATGTGAATCCGATAGCCCTCGTAATGTTGTAATAATAGCTCGATTACGTAACGTGGGAAATCAATAGCCTTTAGAGTGAAATTATGTAGAAATACGATAATTTAATATCTGCAGTATGTCGTAGAATTATTGTTTGACGCTTAATGCGATGTTATTAAGTAATATAAAGTTAACTTAGCTTTACCATTATGTTATCTTTACAAACTATATTTGAAGATGTGTTTTTTTAATCAAATTTTATAATTCGATGGTAATTTATTTATTTATTTTGTAGTATTTACTCCGTAGTTATACTTACATTGTGCCCTTTCCTTTGATTGGCAAAGAACCCGTATTTTAAACTGACCGACAAGTTTTAGTTTTGAAGATAATCTAACTTTAGGGCGGATTACACAAGAACTCTTAAATCTATTTACCACTTAAATATGTTTAAGAACCAAACTGTTCGTTCAAAATTGTATTTTATGCTTCACCAAATAGGATAAGATTCAAAACGAACGTTACTTGATTATAAAACATATTAAAACGCTAAACAAAATTAAGAATTCATGTGCAGTCCGCCCTTAATCTAAAATATTACCATTTCAAGTTTCTTTTCGCTTAAACCACAAATTGAAACCGTGTATGAAACCTCCTTCAAGAGCCCGACCTACATTCGTTTTCCATTAAGTAGAGATACCTTAGGATTGGATAATACAGTTGTATTTAAAATTAGACCAATGAGTTTATTCGTGTAAATAATTAAGATGAAGCAACTTAATTAAAATTATAATTATTGTCCTCTAATATCCTACTGCAAAAATATCCTAAAACCAATGCTCTTATCGCTGTGAAAAAGGATCATTCTTTATCATATAATGGATACAAATGAAAGCGACACTATAATATATTAGACACAACGCACATCACACTACGTCTTAATAAACTTTGTAGATTATAATTTTGTCATTTTCAGTTAGATCATCTAAAAAACTTGGAATTGTATTTTCTGTTTTTATGATGACGGGAATAGGCGGACTCTGTGCAATAGTGTAATCATATCTCAAGTCTGTGCTTCCAAAGAAGTATTTAGGACAATATACGAGTACCGTCCGGGGACAAGATCTCATAGAGTCTGTTAGGACAAAAACCTGTATACAACGGGAAGAGCTCCTACGATGATATTATTATAATCTTAATCTACCGATAGCCAATATAGGCTATTCATTTAACGTACTTAAATCAACTGAATAAGATTAATCGTCAGACCATTTCGAAGGCATTTAGGTAACTCTAAACATCGACACCAGAGTTGGCCTAACCTACTCGAACTTACTTAATCAGCTGATTCCTGTAATGAAATACGTTATCAATCCAAATACGCCACGAGCTATACATGCTCATATTTTAATTCAATTTATGTAACCCTTGTACGCTTCGGAACGCTTATCGGGGGAACCGCTGTGCAAGCGAGGGTGGGGGCGTCTGGCGATTTTTTTAAAATAGATTTGAAATGTAGTCAAAACATCAAGTAGTTCCTATTACGTGTTATTGTTAATCCCGAAACCCGGTCCGAAACTTCAGATAAAAATGTAAAATAAAGGCAAAGTGTATCCGTAACCGTAGTTTCAATTCAAAATGGCTAATTTACTTGTTTGTTCGTAAATTGCAATTCGTTCTCGCATTCGCTATAACAAAACTATTAAAAGGTTCTGTTTTAAAAATTCAATTCTAAAACTATTTGATACTCAAAGTAGCAGGTTCATGTAGATAACATAACAAATGTTGTCATTACTGCCAGCTGCATGTGCGGTTGGCAAAGAAAGACCGTTATTAATAGTCAACTCCTGCCCAGAGGTCGGACGATGCTAATGTATGACCTTTTGCTGCTGACTCTACATACTAACGATAAATTAGGGCGTTCAACTGCATTTGATTTTGATAACCTTTATTTTGTCATGAACTTTTTGTTCACGGAAGCAATAATATCTCTTCGTTTGATAACTCGTTCAACTTTTTAATTAGTAGCCCATTTCTGTTGTTACGTATCGCTTGTTGTTTTTTATTGTTATATATTTAATTTATAAGTTAACTAACTGATAAACGTAAAAATAGAGGCATGTCTATAATTCATTATGATTTCGTGTTAAGGCGCGTACATATTTTTGCCGCATTTACCATGTGGTGACTCTTGTCAGACGCATTCGGCTAATACTGCAGCTGTCAAATAATTACGTGTTGGCAGTCGACGGACAACCTAATATGAACGACGTTTGGTAACCAATGTGCAGTGAAATAACAGCGGCTGCATTAAGTGCAGACACACGTAGTGCGGGCGCGGGCCGGTAGCGAATCGCGTGACGATTTATTTCTTGTATTTGTATGAAAGGTACTGGCCCGCTGCAGGTCCGCAGCCGTATCCGCACTGTGTGCCTAAAGCGTAACCAAAAATCAATTATGGTTTCATATGCAAGTTCCGTCGGGTGTCAGTACCTAGATATAGTTATGTAATGCTTAATCAAGTAAGTTTAGTTACCTCCCTGTATTCCGGAGGTAACATTAAGCTGCTAACGTTAAGGTTATTCATCGAGGCAAATTAAATCGAAGCCATAGCTCAGTAATAGAGCAGAAATTATTTCCTATATTCTTGGAGATTGATTCTTGCTCGCATATATTCTTTTAACGAATAATATTATGTGGTAATTATACAAGTAACATTAATTTAATTTCCAGACATGGCTTATCAACAAACCCCTTTGCCGTTAAAAGTAGTTATAAAATAAATAGGTAGGTAGTTATTACTTAACTTAGTATGTGTTAGGTAAAAGACTTATGCCCGTTTTCACCAACATCCCCTAAGTTTATGGGATCCCCCAAACATGCTTAGGGGGCCGTTAAAAGATGGTTTCCGTTTCACCAGCCGTTAGGGGTCAACTAAACGCTAAAAGGTCTCCTAAATTTAGGTGGTCGATAGCTGGGCCCAAAAACCGACTTAATTGTCTTTTAAGCGACGAAGATGGATAGTGATTTATATGAATTTTTAGATAATTTAGAAGCTGTGTCTACTATATTCGACGTTTAATTAGTAAAGTTCTCCACTTGATGGGCTATAGAACAGCAAGTTCGAGTACGTATGTGGCCAACCTTGGTATTAGAGTTTTAAGGCCAACTAGCGGCCTCTGACATAGTCTAACAGCGTGTATCATCAATACACGCTAATTGTTAGAGTAACATTTATTTGAGTGGAAATCGGGAATATTTGAAAACGACTCCGGTTACGTTCAGTTTTGTATAATGTCATACTACCGATGTGAGTTTGGTTATCGTCCTGTCATACTTAGGTTATCATACTTCTTATTGATCATTAATTTATATTATCAGCAAAATATTTTGTGTTTTAGTATACTCGGACAAATTCACACACGGTTAATAAGACCCAAACTAAGCCCTAAGCTTGTGTTATGGAATCTAACTAACTGATAATACTGATAATTTTTCCTCTTTATAATATTAGTGTAGATGAATGTGAATAAGAATTGTTGACTCCGGGCGGGAATCGAACTCGCATCCCCCGACACAGTGAGCGCCATCACTGCCACTCTGCCAACGGGCTTGTCAAATACATCATAGTGTGCGACCATACTGCGGGCCTAGCGCGGTTGCGACGGCGGGCGCGAAATATCAAACGTATGAAACGCGTGTAAGTGTCCATACTGAAGTGACTAGGCGGAAGCCTAGCGCGACAAGACCGAGCGACTCCGCGCGCGGTGATTTCAAACGCATCGATGCGCGCGTTGTGGCCACAGTACGGGCCTAGGCGGCGAGCGACTTAACAAGCGGGTGGCAGGTGTATCAAACCAGTGGTCTTACCGCTCGGCGTTTTGACGTAAAATGGCTTCGATCAACAATACACACTAGATTTCGGGTCAGCGCAAATAATACGTCTAGGTGCTTAGGGTCTCATTTGAAAAGTGAGCCACTCTTTTATTTAGTTCCCTCGAACCACAGCCAAAAAAGTTACAAAAATAATGGCCGGAAAAACAATTTAACGGCCGGAGTGTCTTACTTTCTGTGAGTACATGTAGAATAAGTTATATTTTAAGCTTTTAACTAAATAATATCAAATTTTGAAAAAAAATACTGATTTGAAGTCAAATGTTTGGCCAACGTTGGCGCAAATTTTGTGAAACAGAACAGCAGAAACATGGAGTAGATTTGTTTTGTAGTAATAATTTATCTATCTGGGGGGCGATTTATTTTTTTATGTCGTGGGGGGGTGGTTGGACTTATACATTTCGATTTTGTAACTAATCCCCGTAGAGTATTCGCCGCCATCTTGTTTTAAGTTCATTTTTTTTAGTTTTTCTGAAATAACTCGTTAATTTTCAACTTTAGAGCAAAAATGACCAAATTGTTTGCAACCCCTGATATACGTCTGATCGCTACTAGAGATCGCGCCTCAGTGTGGCCACCTCCGCCACCGCCGCCGCGTAAGACACCGCGTAAGCCACCGCGTAAGCCACCGCGCATTCAGTGTGGACGCACACTAGAACCGCTTATTGTTAATGGGTAACTTTACCGCGCTCGGTTAGTAATGATTCCTTGTGACAGCTAAATGGGTGATTAAAAAAAAGTTTCATATGAAAAATTATGTCAATTAGTTAATGGACGTTTTTGAGTGCGGCAGAATATGTAAGCCGCTCGCCGCGCCGCGGTTTTACTCGCGTTGTGCCTGTGTCCCTGAAAAATTTGGGATAAAAATAGCTTATAATATTGTTCTTGAACACAGTTACCCAAAACAAAAAGAATAATTAGAGTCGGACTGGCAGTTTCCGAGATTAGCGCGTCAAAGAAACAAAACATCAAACTCTTCTGCTCTGCTATTATGAGTATAGAAATACTGGCTCTCGTAAACCCAAAGAGTTTTTTAAGGGACAATCAAAACAAACAAGCGTTAGGGTTCAGTTTGTGGGGCTGGCTGAGGGTTGTCAAATCAAATTAAAAAATAATAATACCCAGAAGGTTTCTAATATTGGGTTTCGACCTTTCAAGAATTCGCTACGAGAATAGTCATATTCCATTTAACTGTTACTTAATATACTAGTAGTTCGGATTTCAGACGATATTTTCTTTACATTCAACGTGACCTGAAGTTAATAATATCGTAGGTATAGTAGTTGATAAATCTGTATATATTATATATATAAAAGAAAATCGTGTTAGTTACACCATTTATAACTCGAAAACAGCGAAACCCATTTTAATGATGGTTTTTATATTTAATTTATTTTTGTTAGAAAGGATAATAAATAATAAAAATCCCGAAATTCACTGCAGGGCACAGCTTATTATAAACCAGGTAATGAATATGGTATAGCAAATATAAACTAGTGTAGCAACTATTTTATTGGAAATCTTTAAATATAAGTTGTAATGTTTACAATAAGTGTAGCTCTGAGCTTATCTGCTAAAAAGTAGTTTTGCATTGTGAATCACAAACATCGATACATTTTTTATTTATAAATTTATCAGAAATGTTATCATTATGATCCCAATGAACTTTAACTTTACAAAGTTGTTTTTCATTTGATATTGTAGGAATGTTCCTAACAGAACTTTTACCAAGAACTGTGTTGAATGTTTTGATAACGAGTATTTACTGGAACTAAAAGTGGCCCATACAATATCTATACTTTTAATAATTATCATAAAGAGGTTTTTATGTGATCGAGTTAATCTCGGAAATTACCAGTCCAATTTGAATAATTCTTTTCGTAATTGACAGCCAGATTCTTTGGCAAGATTACACGCGGTTTTATATGCTGTTGTCTCCGTATTTGTGGAAATTTCGGGATAAAAATAGCCTTTAACCTTCCTCTTGAATGCATATCTGAAATACATAAATAATTATTAAAATCGGACTGGTAGTTACCCGGAGTAGAAAGTTTAAACAAACAAAGAATCGGACACTCCGATTTAATTATATGAGGTGTTTAAGTAGGAGATATGTTTAAGTTCTCGCGCTGTCCAATGCCTGTTCTCTTTCATTACTGACGTGGCTAAGCTAAATGTAACACTATAAGCGTCTATTTCAATGGAAGCGTGTACGTCAATACCCAACGTCAGTGTATATCGAACTCTACCTCTACTTGGGCTAGACATTCACATCATCAAAACGCAGTTACCGGTTGGTGTCAGATCCCTGACTCACAGTTTTGTGTGTATGTTAATACGGCGATAATGCATAATGCCTGGGATTTTGCTTCAGTGATAATTGATTACATTTTTACGTATCTTATAAACAATTTACATAGCCTACCGCGATAGTGTCGATTTCCATTATTAAAAGAATATTACTTTTTTCTTTTATTTACTTTTTTCCACTATGTAAGTAGGTCAATTTAATGTTTGCCTAATCTAGATCTAAGCTGGTCAAAGTGATTAATTTATCACGTTCACTAAGCAAGGACTGGCCATTATGCATAATATTCGATTATTTACATTAGCTGTAACATGTAAACAGCTTTAATCGATATAGATATCCAAATCTATAAACAGAAATGCAAACTGAGGTATCCAAACCCAAACCCATAAAACCACATTCTATTTAACAAAGGCGATCCAAATATCTGCAATTCAGAATTACATGAAAACACATCTCCGTTATAACTTTAGCGGTTAGCGGACGTTATCGTCCTTTAACAATGGCCACTCGACTTCACCCACAAACTTCATTCTTTGCTGACTTGTGGGAATCACAAATGACGTCTCGAGGTGACCTTGTTACGAGTCTTCGCAAACTTGCACTCTCAAGAGACAGGTAGTTGGATAACAGGAGAGACTAACAAGATAGTGAGCATAGACCCTTTTAATTGTATGTCGTTAAAGAAGTTATTATTCTTTAAGTCGGAAGTAAATTCAATGTCACGTCATTGCAATGAATTGTTAGGCTCTTATTACATAGTAACGAAAAATCTATTGTATTTTGTTTACTTACTGCCCGCCCCACCAATCAAAATTTGTTTTATGCTTGCCTCTGCGGTCTTGAGGTATGTATGTGCATTTGCCTGCCAAGACTAGGCTCCCGGATTCGATTACTGGGTCGAGTTGAAACATGTTGCCACTTTTCAAACATGGCTCACTTGATTACCAACCCGCACTAGTATATTATGCCTATTAGTATTATGTCTCATCCTCCACACCGCACTGATACATTTGGTAAAATTACAGGCCTTTGTCCAGCTGTGGGCTACATTACAGGCTTACACTTACAAAAGAAGTAACGTGAGCATCAACGGGAATCTATTATACTTTTGTTATGTCTACTTAAAGCGACCTTCGTCACCCAAAGTACTAAACTAACTTACCCTTTTAGTATCACTTCAATAAACTTGTGAGTAGTTGTCGTTAACACATTTACCTTCGTGGTTTAACTTTGTAAAGCGTTACTTTGTTATCAGTTTGGGTGATAAAAAGAACAACACATATGTCACATACACTACGATCGCCTAATGCGGATGCCGATTTCATTTCAATCTACATATTATCTTTACCGCTGGCTGCAAACACGGAATTATTTGACAGCTTTCACTGAATGCTGCCGATTACCGTATCATGTAGCGCTGTCATCTCATAGTGCGTCCAGCAAGACTTTGACTTTCTTATCCTTGCCTGTTGATAGATACACCATAAGTATTTTTTATTTACTAGAAATTAAATGTAAATGGACGTATCTGTTGGAGGACGAGTCAACCGCTACAATATAAAATAGCATAGAAAATCTTCTTCTTAGAAGGAAGGAAGAAGGAGCATAGAAAATAGGTAAATGGTACAACGTGTTATTGACAGGATTGTAGGTGCACTTCAATAAGGTTTAATTTTCAAATAGTTTTTAATATTTTTATCTGAAAATACAAACTGAAATAATAAATATTTTGAATATCGTAAGGCCCTTCACCGGATTTGTTTCACAAGTGTGTGTCAGACCGGATTAACGCTCGATACTCTTAAATTGTACACACATCCTACCACATTTTAACGGAAATATGTTTTCATTCACTCTCCCAAATGCCAAAACCCAACCAAATCGATTGCTCAGTCAGTGCAAGAAAAATAAATTAAACATATACAATTTTATTTTCCAAATTGGAAAAATCACGAGATTCAAAACTCTCTGCGCTCCTCCGCTCATTCATGAGTTATACATTAAGCATTTGCAGATAAAATTTAAAGTGGAAACAAATTGTAAGGTCTTGGCTATATCCCTCTTTTAAGTAATACAGAGGATGAATTTAAATAAGCTCTCGACAGCATCGACTTGGGCATTGCATAAATATTAATGGTCCACGGCTGATGGATATGGATTAGTCAAAGGGAATTTTCTTAAAGGAAGGAATGTGTCCCAACAAATTGTTTCTTGTCATGAATATTAATTATTTACTTTGCCCGTCACGTCCTTGGCGTCAGATTTATTATTGACGCCTATACGCCTAATGGGTTGCCCTGAAAATTGGTTTTAAAAAATACATTAATATTTAAAAATGTAGAATAATCTACATTTTCTATTTGTTTATTATAAAAGTTAAATATTCTTCACTTTATTTTTGGTAATACACTGATTTGTGATTTTACTACACCTTCACTCTATTTCTGAATCAATTTACAATTACTTATTTTGTTCCAGGAGCATCAGCCGTTAAAATCCATAAAATCACCGTCCCTGAAATAATCCAGCTGGGGGTTCAAGATTCAGTCATTTTAGACTGCGATTACCAATTAATAACTAATGACACAACTGGCCTCGTGGTGAAGTGGTTCTTCAGGAACAAGACCCGGCCCGTGTACCAATGGATCGTGTCTCAGAAACCCCAAGGTATCGGCATATTGAGGAACAGGCTCGACCTCACTTACAGAGCTTCAAACGACCCAAAGACCATGTACCGAGCGATGAGGATAGTCAAACTCAATACGGACATAACCGGCGAATATACCTGTGTGGTGTCGACTTTTTTGAGTGAAGACTCGAAAACAAAGCCAATGACAGTGTTTGGTAAGTATTGTTCACTATTTTTGCTTTTTTATCTTGATTGCTTTGAACGGACTGACTCACGACAAAGACGCCTTTAATTAGCTGTGGAATGAAACAATAGAGTATAAAAGTATAAACCTGTAATGTCCCACTGCTCGGAAAGGTTTCTCTTCTCATCGACATCACCCAGCATTGGGATATGACTGGCTAATACTTATAATGCCACTTATAATAATTTTGACCTGATTCGAAAACAATCATTTTACTTATATCGAGTTAGTACAACTTTATTGTGTAAGTAAGTTAACCGCTCACTAATGTATGTAAACCGCTCACAGCCAAATTGACCGAGGTGTCTTGTTACAGTGCCGGAGACGAACTTCCGGTTGATTCAAAACAAAACGGACGACGACACGGTGAACGTCATCTGTGCGGCGGACGGCGCGTTCCCCGCGCCCAACCTCACCCTCGCCACGCCTGAGAAGTAAGTTACCTCTGAGAAAAAAAAAAAAGGGTTCCGTATACATTCATTAATTTAGAACAACACTGTTAGATCTTTTTGCGTAAATCGTAACGTTCCTTAACTAACAATATGTCTTTGGCAAGCTGCGATATTTTAACTTTTTCATGTATAAACGCATAACAACTCAGTCTTCTATGACCACGGTCTCTGAGTGCGGCAGTAAGTAATAGATTTATTTAAACATTATAGTTCACAATCTTACCAGACAACGTTCAAAACTTATTTTTAGTTCGTATTAATAGAACGGTTCTTAAAAAGAGGCGAAATTTTAATATCTTTTTTAGTTCATTAAAGTAAACGCAGATTCTAAAATTAGTCCCGAGCCCTCTCTGTAAATATATTTTAATTTTCTCCCACGGCTGGTTCTCGTTCTCATTTAATCAACTGGTTCCCAACTGGTCGGAACGTGTAAGGTATCGATTCCCTTCCCGACACTAATTTTTAATGCCTCAGTAGGAACAGTTTCCTTTCTTTTCCTCGGTAAAGCGTGGGTACCGAGCACCCTTGAGGTTTTTACGGTTTGTTAACATGTAAACATTGCTAGCACGCAAACTCTGCGCAGAATACATGCTACCTTACAAGTGCCTTGATTCCTAGTGGTTTTTTCGACGTTTGGTCACAAAGTGTTGAAGGCGTTAAAGTGAGTAAAATATTATAATCAGTGTGGTGGCTGGTGGCTAGTTTTGTTACTAACCCAGAAGGTATAAACTAAGCTTTCCCATTTAATTACAAACAAACATTCTTGTTTATGTATCTATACTAATGGAATACAACTGAAAAGGTTTGCTTTTTTGTTTGTTTAATTTTTTGACGCGCTTATCTCAGAATCTAGCAATCCGATTTGAATAATTTATATTGTATTATATAGAAACAATTAAACACGGGTATTTTTCATCCCGAAATTGCTACAGGAACGGGAACAGCGTGGGTAGAACCGCGCGGGGCTCTGCTAGTGTGAAAATCTGTAATACCTCTCAGTCAAACTCTTCAGCTTTATTTTATTAGTATAGAATAGAATAGAGGCCAATTTATTTTACCATTTTTGGCCCACTAGAGTAGATAATTGATCAAGGTGGAGGATGATTTTTCACTACTCAGCCGAAATGAATGTTACTCTCATACATTTTCTTTTTTAAACACACCACAGCAATGCAAGCATTCGAAGATATTTTTCATTTGATTAGAACTCGTTCCGAGGCATAATTTCCCTCGAGGTTCTCAAGTTTACTGTTGTGAAGCGCAAACATGTGGTCGCCGTCGTAACGTTCCGAAGTTGAATGTCAAACTTTGTTAGTTTTACTTCAACTAAATTACACGTAATATTGAAGTTAATTATATATAATAATTTAATACGAAGTTTGTCTTGCAATTAATGTATTTTGGTAATTATATCTTTAAATTTAGAATTTTAAACTAAATGTTCTTTAAAGTTCAATAAGCGAGGAATAAGTGCTGGACTCAGAGACGTCCATTAAATTGACACTTAACCAATTTTTTCATGCATTACATGTCAAAATCTATACTAAGGAAGCATCTAATGTCTCAGAGTACGGGCGTTAAACTGCGAAAGAGAGGAAAGTGAGCTCTGTGAGAATATAACACCGTTCTACAGTTTTATTTGCGTAGATCTTGTAGCCCTGATTTTGGAATGAAAAGTATTTGTTTAGTTCGTGTTTAGTTCTTACTACCAAACCTATATAATAAACATAGCAGCCGAACCAGGAGTTACATTTTCAAATAACTTAATTTTTGGAAAAGTATCGTAAACTCACTTAATATAGATCCCCATGGAAATTGGAATAGAAAAGATGAATATAATAAACTAGCAGCGTTCAGCAGTTTTACCCGCGTTGTGCTCGTTCCATTGAGAATTTGGAGAATTTTTATTCTAAAATTTAATTTTAAAAATCCGCATCACAATCCGGTGCGTAGTTTGAAAGATTTAAGCATACATAGAGACAGCGGAAAGCGACTTTGATTTATACTATGAATATCTTTGCAGACATCTGGAAGGCGTGACTCAGCGTGCGGAGCTGGTCGACGGGAGGTACTCCGTCGTGTCTTGGATCACCCTGAATGACGAAGACCTGCCCACACCCGCCGAGTTCATTTGCACTTTAAGGATCTCTCAAGCTAAATACGCAGTTAGAAAGGAAACTATCTATTATCCTGGTATGTATTATAGTAATTCTCGACGAAATTTAAAGAGGCTGTGTTTGTGCGTGCGCGCACCCGTGTGTGTGTGTGTGAGTAGGTAAAAGAGAGAGAGAGAGAAAGGGAGAGAGAGAATGTACATCTCCTAAAATAATAATTCGATGAACAAAACTCAATGCTTCTGAATTTTACACACACAGATATACTTTTTATAACATGTAACGAATCACAACTTTTGCGCTAAAGCACGAACAGAAAATACAAGTATAAACGAATAAACAAAATGTCGCTTACAGAAAGTTTGCAGACATTCACAAATGCCATTTAATTAAAGAACCATCTGAGTACAATGTTAGACTGGTAACATCATTAAACCCTGTGCCACAAGAATTACAGTAAGAATATTTTAAAGAAGGCAGAAAAATAACAATTATGCGGCATAATTTGTAGGACATTTAAACCTTTTTATCAACATAACTTTGTATACACAGCTATCTCACGCTGAATGGGAGAATAGCATTTCCTTTTGCAGAATAATTTTGAGCTTCGTTAGCTCTATTGTTAGTTATAAATGCGTTTTAAAGAGATAAAATGTCTGTTCGGAGAGTCGGCAAACACAGTTTTAAAGGTTTATTTGTAAGTATTGAACTTGTGGTTTTGTTTCAAAGATAAATTCATTTTAGTGACTTTTACCGCTCGTGGCGTAGTTTGAGTAAGCAATGTTAGCTCATTGCAATTGTTAAGCAATATACTTGGACAGGTGGGCGATACTGCGAAGCCAAGGTTGGCCAACTAACCTTCTCGAATTTACTTACAGGTCTTTGACTTGTAGGACATGCTTATAGTTTTTACTGTTGGAAATTAATCAAATGTTGAGTGGATTTTCAAGATTATGTTGTTGTTTGAGTAAGCCACAGAGCCACAGGGCTTACCCTTATTTATAGTTGAATTTCATCATTGTTGTGACGTTTTGTTTTATTCGGTAGGACTATTTAATTAAATTACATTATTACATTATTAGTCAAAAAACTTTTCAGTGTTATTAAGATGAATAGCATTTCCTCGTGGGTTTGCCCGTATTATGCCCGTTCCTGTGAACATTTTGGCATAAAAGTAGTCACAAACCTTCGTCATAGACGCAATTTACATACTCTCAAGGACCTCTACGAGTTTGATCTGTATCCCTTCGTATGCCGCTTGTTCCTTAACTTAACCAAACCTAACCCGGGCTTGTTTCTTGAATTCAAGGAGAAACACTATAATAACAGACAAGTACCTATTAACGTTCTCAATTCTTTGTTTTAGGACCGATCAGCACTACACCAGAAATGCCGACTGCCGCAGATATGCAACTCTCAGCTGCCGTTGGTTCGAATGGTAAACAATTGCTCATATTTCAACTAGCCGCGCCCCACGGTATTACTCGCTTGTACCCTTACTGCGGGAATGTCGGTATAAAGTGTATTCCATGTCTTATTCTGATGTATAACCTATATAACTATTAAGTTTGATCCAAATCCGTCCAGCAGTTTTTGCGCATTTTGTAATATTAGTAGGTTAGGATTATTAGTCATGTTATAATATGTAAGTATTAAGTGCGGAGAGTTATGGAAGGAATTGGGATAGACCTATGCCCAACAGTGGGACAGTGGAGCTATTGTTTCTTAAATGTAACTAGGTACTAAATAGATTTTGAGAGTTTTTGTGCAAGCCGCCCTGAATTGATAACTTCAATTGAATATATAAGTACTAACATTAATACTAATTGTTATTTTTTTTACAGGACACAATTTCGTCATGACTGTTTTGATGGCGATGCTGCCTGCATTAGCTCAATGTTTATCGTAAATTATTATTATTGTCTGAATTCGGTGTCATTTTATCATTGTATTTTAATTAAAAATTATTGAATACACTCATAATGTTAATAGGAATAATAATATGTGTTTAGCTGTCAATTTTACTCAATTCACTGGTTAAAAAATCTCCGATCCAGCTTTTAACGAAAATATAAAAGATTCACGTTGAAGAATATGGGGGTTTAAATTAGTTAGGTCCACATTTACGTATAGGAATATATCTAGTCAAAACCAAAGGAGTAATTGCCAAACACCTTAATTTAAAGCAAATCCTTTTTGTACCAAAAGCAGGTGGTACGAATAATTATCGCCATTCTAACAGCTTTTGAAACTTATACAAGCTTTCGTGGTAAACTTTGACTTCTATTATAAACAGTCTAAATGTCAACGTATATGAACGATGTATATAAAATGTCTTCAAAAGAAATGTACAGGAATAGCTAGAAGTGTGAAAAGGCCTAAGCCATATTAAATATTATCAAAATTATTAATTTTTATTACACGATAATAAAATCTCCCATTTTATATGTTTAATAGTGATAAAAAAGAAAATACGTACTCTCTTGTACAAATATTTAAATATTTTATAATTTTAGTTGAATATTAGTTCGCTTGAGCGTATTTATATACGAGTACTAGGTATGTCTTATAGGTACTTTGATTTAAAGTATATATCTATCTACAATTATTATACACCATAGTATCCTGTTTAGCATACTGTGACATGCTAATTACCATATTATAAATACGTTCAGGCTTAAAACACAATACATTTATTTGAAGTCAAAATTTAATAAACAATATGTGACCTTTTCAAAATTTCACAAATTTTTTGCTTAAAAATTACATAATTTTAATTTAATATTTGGTCAAAGATTTCGTCGCAAACAGGGTAATTGTAAGTTTTAATTTTATGGTCACTGTAATGTATTTGGACAATATTATTGTTTAATTATAATATAGTGTTTTAGCCCTTATTAGAATATTTATCTTTATTTATTGTCCCTTTAAAGTATCACTGACATAAATCGATCATTTTGTGAATCTCAACCGATGACGTCAGAGCGTTTGATACAACGCTATTTTTGTACAGTATGTATAAATGTATTTAAATTGTCCTTTACAAAACGCGGGTAAAAGCTTAACTTGGACAGCATTATCTTTTGAAAATATTATGTATGACGAAATAGTTTTAAGTTTTATTGTCTTCATTGCACGTTGTTTATCAATGTTATTCAATAAGGGCATAATGTTAGGTGTAAGAACTTGGTGTAAATATTACAAGTCAGTTCTATTTTATAAGGATGAACGGGAAAGAATTGCTGTGCATAAATTGCTGATTATGGATAAGATCCAGTCAAGACTTTTAATGTAAATTTCTTAAATGAATAAAAAGATCGTTGTGTAATTTTTGTTTCTCATTATATTGTTCGGCAATTACCTACATTGCTGCCTTCGCCAAATGCGGTCGGTGGACATTTTATAATCTACGTCACCAGTCATATTCACAGTGGCCTATCGAGCCATCTCCACAGCCAATGTGAGGTATACACATATTGAGGTGTTTGCTATGAAAGTCATACTCACATAAGTGACAGCTGTCGCTCACCATGGTCGCGCGCGTCATGCGGCCGTCTACCGTACTGTTTTCCCCATTCCGGTCAGCGCCATGTTGAATGCCTCGGTGGACTAGTGGTATGTGCACTCGCCTGCCAAGACTGGGGCCGACGAGATGGCTCGGGTTTGAGATCACCAACCCGCAGTAAGCAAGCGTAGTGATTACGCCTAATTCTCCTCACTGTACTGATATCATCAGTAAGATGCCTTTGCCCAGCAGTGGAACATTACAGACCAACACACATATTGAATTTGGCGAATGATTTAATGTAATTCTAGCTCTATGTGCTCAGATGTCACCTGACGGCAGTAAAAAGCGCCGACCATGAAATTTGCGACGAAGCTTTGTTTAGAGCCTACGATCTGGTGAGCTCATTCTATAACAAGTGTGAAGAGTCTATCGATTTTCCTTTTTAGGTTTTATCGACACGCAACTTCTTAACTCCCCGGATCTAAACAATTCCTAAGGCGGTTTCAATATATCACAAACGTTAAAACACAAACAGAAACTCCTTCATACAAAAGCGATTTCCGCAAACTGAGATACGCTATGTAAACATAACGAACCACAAAGTAAATGTACATAAGGCAAAGCAAGGCGTTTAACCGAGAGATCAATCAAACAGGATGAATTAGTAAACATTTGGATTGTATTGGATAGCCCGGCAAGTCTCGCAGAGTTTGAATAATAAATTTAAAGCTGTGTCCAAGTACAAAATTTACTCAATTATTTACCATGGGCCGGTGGTGTTTGTCCGTAAAAGTTGAAGATAGATTTTTGTTGGCCACGACATTAGCTATGTTAAGGGTATTAGCGGATAATACGGGTTAACGTAATGGGTACCTAATATCATGTAGAAGGAATATCATAGAAGATAATTATGACGGTCTTCGTAAAAATAATGTGTCTGATATATTTATGAAAATGTTTATTTCTTGAATTGAATTGCTCTAACAGATGATCTGATTAAGGTATTAGGTATATAAGTGGTTTTGTAAAATTTCTATCGGATGAGCATCAATAACCAGTTAAGCATCGCTCATTCATAGCATAGTTTGACTGCTGATGATGATGTTAACTCATCGCAAATGGTAAACAACGTGCTGCTCGGCATGCATGCTTCATAGTTAACGGTAACGTTAACACAAAACTCTATAGTGTTTTTAAAATATTATTAAATTCTTTGAGAAGGAAAGGAGCGATGATACGACATTTGATATTCAGCCGCCGAGCTTACTACGTGTGAAGTACTTACGCGCCCACCTGTACATAGATAAAGAGTATGAATCTGTCGATACACTTTAATGAAAAGGAAACAAAAGCCTCTCGGTTTAATAGCTCGATTAAATAATGGTTTAAAGTGCCTTACCATTTATAATTATTTTAATTAATATAGATTGTTTAATATGCGTTGATGCATTGCTTGTTATGCTACGGTTAATATTATGCTGCGTTTAATACCAATCGAATCACACATCAACGTTATATACATACTAAGTAAGTCAGATCGACTAGGTTAGTGGCCAATCCTGGTGATGTAGTTTTAGATCGTTTCTTACTAATTTTAAAGTATAACAAAGCTCCAATAAAAATGCACATTTATGGTCCCTGGGCTTGTACTATCACATTTTTGTATTGAAAAAAGATTATAACTATCTATCATAGTCAAAATTCAACAACTCAAATGAAAATTTTCTCTTTCACTTAACATTAAATAATGAATCTTGACACATTGGTATAAGAAACAAAATTGAGTGTCCATATGAAGCACACGGGGCGGCGAGTGGAGCAATTCAATTATTACTGCATCAAAGGTTCAATTTAACCATTAATAATAGACATGGTTAAAATGAAGGTTGCCGTATGTGACCGAAACGTGTTGAGGGACAACTCAACAGTAACCTCCGCGTACGTAAGTTCCCGTTTTAACAAATAATAATGGTTAAAATGGTTGTTCACTTTTTTATTATTTTAAGGTTTGTTTATTTTCACCGATGATCAGTACAGTGAGGTGGATTAAGCGAAATCACCACGTTTTGAAGCTTTTGTCTACCAGTGGGACATTAAAAGCAAATACTTATTTTTTTAAGTTTATTTTTATTAATAAGGCGGCTAAAGTTTACAAAAATAGGTGAAGATATTATATTATTTTGTTTTGACACTAGTTCCGTGGAGAGCCTACGCATTTGTTTTTCGCGGCGCACGTGATAACGCGATCAAACGTATTAATTTTTTATTCTTGTGTAGGTGGTCAACCCTGGGGTTGGTATTTTTTAGACCGCATTAAGGCCACCCACGTGGACTAGGCGGTATATTGTACATGTAGGGGAATCACTCACTATGTGTTTATTTTAAGCCACTTGAGCTACTTGAGTCTTAAACAGCCAAGCCACAATTTCATTATGTTATTGCTTTCTATTTTATCTGATTTTTTATAGTTTGTTCTCTTCTTTGTGTGTTTAATACGAAAATAAAATACGAATATATACAACCAACGTCATAAAAGGAGGTTTTCAATTCATAAATATTTTACGCCCCAAGTTAGATTGCAAATCACAAGTTTTAACTTAATAAAATAACTAAGTGAAATAACTTTTCTTCTGAACAGAAAAACTAGAGTTGTTGGAGTGTTAGTTATTGATTTACTCGAACCTCACTTGAACTAAAAAAGTAAGTTCGTGAACCTACAGGAACACTAACCTTAGTGGCCAGCCTTGGTGTCGAAGTTTTTAGACCGCTTTATGGCCTCTGACATGGTCTATCAATTAAAACAACTGGGACCAATAAAGGTGCCCTCCGAAGCATGTTATCGCCCAGATAGAAATACCACTATCAGCCACCCATACAAGTAGTACCCGAGCTACACGTTGCTTAACAATCACAATGAGCTAACATCGCCACCATCGCTTCACTTAAACTAATCCAGTTGTTCATGTTTGGCTCTATTTACTTGAAAACAAATTGTGTGACATTTAGAATGACAAAGTTGCGACCCCGTGACATCTACGAACCCCTCAAAAGGTGACTATTAATAATGAGGACTATAATATTAAATGAGTTAGTTCATCCCTTTATTTAGGACATCGTATAGTGGCGAATAAAGCTGTTGTTGGCATTAACTATGGGTTTATTACAATTAATATTTAAGTATCAGTCTGCCTTATTCCACCTGCAGGTGGAATAAGGCATCTTATCTATACGAATATAACAAAGCTGAAGAGTATGTTTTTTTTAAGGCGTTAATCTCAGAAACTGTCAATCCGATTTGGATAATTATTTTTGTAATGGACAGCCTCATCCAACGAGAAGGTTATACTCGTAGGCTATGTTTCATCCCGAAATTCCTACGGGAACAGGCACAACAGGAGTAAAACTGCGGGACGCTGCTAGTTAAAGCTAAAATCACTTCGGTGAATAAGATATAAGTACAAGACTTATTGAATTCCAAAGTCGAAAAACAGCAGACGTTTGAATAATTATTGGTATTAATTGATTACTGTTTGATTTCGCAGACTTGATATCATTATGTAGATGTTCATTTTAATTTTTTAAATCCACGGAGGATCATGGAAAAAGCAAAAAAGAAAACTTCTGTGCCTCTTTTTGTAAAGTATTTATTTGAATACCTGTATGAAGGCTAATAATTTAATTAGCTCCTACCGTAAAGTTCTGTGTAGAAAATTCAATAATCTTGTAACTCTTCATTATGTTATGGAGTTCAATAAGTGAATGACAGGTCTGTAAGTAATTCATTTGTGTTATATTAATTCGGAAACGGAGTCTGTACCAATTATAACTTGAAATTATTCGAACAAAGGAAGTTCATTTCTGCAAAACTTAGGCGAGTCTTGCAAGCGTATGTGGAATTGTTCAACAATATGGCCCAAAATATAACTGAATAGTAATGAGCTCCCCCGCTTTTGTTTTGTTCACAATTCACATATAATTATGATTCGGGTTTGTCTTTTGTACTAAATTGTCACATTCAATATTCAGACACAGTCAGTCACATTCAATATTCAAAAGCCATACATTTATGTATCACCTTCACCATTAAACGTATAGTTGTTGTTAAGCAACGTGCAGGTCGATCCCTACTTGGATGTGTGGCCGATAGTGGCATTTCTATCTGACCGCTACCGTGCTTCGGGGGACATGTAAAGTTGTCGGTGCTGGTTGTTTGAACTATGTAGACTATGTCAGAGGCGTTAAGGCATGCTAAAGGTTCCGACACCAGCGTTGGCCACTGAACTATACGAAATGACTTTATTTAGCGAACACCAGTTACTTATTTCTGTCACAACTACCCGGAGGTACCAATTTAGAAGCAATTGGCAACGAACATACAGGTAAGAAAGTATCGAAAGAGGCGGGTTGATACAAAAGTTGCCAACAAGAACCTTAAAGATAGTTAACTTCAATTATAATTGCTGTCAATTTTCCTTTCACCTAATGCATTGTTTGGTTTGAATGATTTTTGTTTTTGTTATTTTTTCGTTATTACCGATGGCGGACACAAGTCCACCCGGCTTAAATACTAATGGGCTAGCCACGTGAGTCGCATGAACTCAAAGCCCATATCACAAGTAGTGGGTCCCCTAAGGAACGCGACGTCGGGGTCGACTGAAGAAGCGTTGGCGGTACGATCTCTTCGCTTTAGAGATTGGTAGCAGAAGGCGAAATATAAGGACGGTTTGCGATGTTTAGGGGAGACTTTTCCCAGCAGTGGGACAGCATAGGTAAGGCAACTTAGGTTGTCTTAAAATTATATAAACTACTAGCAGTGCCCCGCGGTTTCACCCGCGTTGTACCCGTTCCCGCAGGAATTTCGCGATAAAAAGTAGCCTATGTCCTTTCTCAGGCTCTGGACTAACTGCGTACCAAATTTCATTCAAATCGGTTCAGTAGTTTTAGCGTGAAAGCGTAACAGACAGACAGACAGACAGAGTTACTTTCGCATTTATAATATTAGTTAGGATTAATGCAAAAAATATCTAGGTTTAAACCTAACAGCATCAAAACTTTTCATACGTTCAACAGCACAGAATTTATTTGAAAAAAATCGAATTTGGCATCTTTTTAACCGATTTAAAAAAAAGGAGGAGGTTTCTCAAATCGACCCTAGATATTATGCTTTTTTATATATATTCACGGATAAATTCGTTGTTTACCTATTTTAATGATGAGATGGGAGTGTGCTACAATGCGGACGCGGGAGTGTGCTCCTATGCATGCGGGTTGAGTCATGTTTGAAAAGTAGGAAACATGTTTTCGCTCGAAAAAGTAGTATCAATTGAAAATGTGTAGTGTTCGCCTACACTTAAGATGTTTCTTTAGTATAATTGACTAGCTGCGCCCCGTGGATTACCCACGTTGTACCCGTTCCCGCAGGAATTTTGAAATAAAATGTACGAGCATTCCATATTTTATTATAACCTACATTACTGTAAAGTTTCATCCAAATCCGTTCAGTAGTTTTTGCGTGAAAGAGCAACAAACATACATCCATTCATCCATACATACATCCATCCTCACATACTTTCGCATTTATAATATTAGTAGGAAGTAGGATAGGATTGAAAAAAGGAGACATTATTGGTTAGTAAAGTCACCTTTTCTGAATAAATTATACCTAGCTACTGGTTTCTTAAGTAGGCAGTCTTCTGTGACCACGGTCCTAAAGGGGCCGAAACGTCAGATAAAAATGTAAAATAAAAGCGAAGTGTATCCGTAAACGTAGTTTCAATTTAAATTAGAGCTTTTACTAAAAGGTATAAATGATGCTCATATTAATGACTTTTTTAGACTACTCTTAACCAAGGCCGGGCACACGGCCGTTACAAAAATAGCGAGCATGTATCAATTAGCCTCTGTAGAACAAAATTAGTTTACTCGAAAGTGTATTCTAATTTTACTTTTTAATAAAATTAACTACTACTCCTTTGAAACAGACAGACAGTTGAATAATTAACATTCGATTTGTTTAAAATTTGAAAATGTCAAGTGATTTTTTATGTAATGGAAACCAAGGTATTGTATAAATTAATGTTTTATCTTTACTTGCTTGTTTTACTTTATTATATTGATGCGAATAACGAACTTTGTTCAGCAGTGGGATGATATAATATGTATAAGTGAAGGAAAAAAATGTATATCGAATCGGGTATCAACCTTTCCATTTCCCCATATTCATAATTATACTAACCAATACATTTATATTATTAATCGGACGACCAAATATAAAGGCTTCAAAGTTCTATTCCTGCCCATTCGTATATTCAGAGATTCAGTGAACTGTCAATTTGTTTGATCCGGTCTTGAATCCGATATGACAATGAAGTCCTTTATATTTTCACTAGCAGCGCCCCGCGGTTTTACCCGCGTTGTGCCCGTTCCCGTGGGAATTTCGGGATAAAATGTAGCCTATAGCCTTCCTCGATAAATAGACTATCTAACAGTGAAAGAATTATTCAAATCGGTTCAGTAGTTTCTGAGATTAGCGCGTTTAAACAAACAAACAAACAAACAAACAAACAAACAAACAAACAAAACAAACTCTTCAGCTTTATAATATTAGTATAGATAAAAGGACTGATAACTGCTTTTTTTAAGTCAAACACTGGACACTTTTCTAGTGGAAAAGTATAGGTCGGAAATGAACAGCAATGATTAAAGTCTTAACATTTTTTTCCACTACAATCTTTACTAATATTATAAAAAGGTTAAGTTTTAACTTTGTTTGTTTGTTTATAAGGACTTTTCTCAGAAACTACCAGTTCGATTTGAATAATTATTTCGTAACAGGTAGCCACATTCAACGAAAAGGTATATAGGCTATTTTTTATTTCGAAATTCCAACGCAGGCAGGGCAACAGGCATATAGCCCCGCGGGGAAAACCGCGGGGCTCTGCTAGTGTCATAATAATTTAAATAAATCGTCTTTTATTTCATGATCTTGTCGTAAATAGTCCACGTTACGGTTGCAGGTGACTCGGGTCATTCCCGAAAACCTCTCAACAATAATAGACATCAAATTATTCACTCAACTCGCTTCATTCGTTTTCCTCAAAGTACTTGACAAATTGTATTCGTAAGCTTAAATTATTGCGTCGCACCGCGCAGTGAAGAAATTATAATTATCATTCCACACGAGGGAATATTTGTTTGTTCCATTAGAGTTGCTTCTTTTAATATTAAGATTTTATATAACACTGTCACATCTTTAGTAAAATCAATAAAACAATTATATCTGTACAATATAAGTGCTATTTACGATACTAAAGTTATATAACTTTACTAATTTAAATACGGGAATTTTCGTATTCATTTCAGTATAAAACTACGGAACCCTAAAAATGGATTCGTAATATCATTATTATCTTTCATATTGAGAGAAAGTCAAAAGTATATTCAACGTCTAGCTAAAGATACTTATAGTTACTGAATTCGGAATAACACTTGTTAGTAAAGTGAGTGACTTCGAGTAGGTCAGTGGCCAACCTTGTTTTTAGACCGCCTAAAGGTGACGACATGGTCTAACGCTTGAAACAACCGGCACTGACAATTAAACGTGCCCTCCGAAGCACGGAAGCGCCACAATCGCCCACCCATCCAAGTAGGGTTCGAGCTGCACACTGCTTAACATTAATTGCAATGAACTCACATCGCTTAGTCAAACTACGCCACGAGCACTACATTGTTAGTAATGCTGTCTGTCTATGACAAATGTCCTACAGTAAGTCGGTGTAACTTACAATCCTGGCCAGTTACCAAAGTTGTTCAATTGTAAAAGCATCTCATTTAAACTAGGTGCCTCACAGGTACTCGGGTAAAGTACTTGTAAACGTTATTACAGCGAGTGTTCTCCGGTCAGCTCGAGAGTGAAGGAAGTATTTACTCAAAGCACTCAGGGAAACTGTAGAGCCTGTATCCTCGGTACATGGGCGTAAATCGTTTGAAATGAGAGGTTCACGAGTGCAGATAAATTACATTAAATCCCCGACTCACGTCCCGGAAAACTCACCAGTGTTTTCAGTGACGGGCCCCAGTGACGATGTTTTATGGATAGGTTTGTTTCTAATACGGTTTTGGGGTGTCAAGAGGTTAAATTTAAGTATCGTCATAAAAAGTGAAGGTGATACAGAATGTCAAACTATATACATAATATATATATGTTTTGAAGACAGCTAATCTTTTCAGTAATCAAATTATTCTTGTTACGATAACCTATCATGAATCGCAACGGTCGGATGATCTACATCTTCATCCAGTATTTTATAGCATTGGCACTTAGGAACACATTCCGACGACATTTTCCCGAGATCATAAAACACAATTTTTTTCCGAGCTCACAGTGTGTGACATAAAAAAGTCTTTATATAAATATATTCATGGCAACAGTAAAGGCTGGGCCGATGAGGCGCCTAATTCAATCAGTGATATCTATTCACAGTTCCAATTTACGTAAGAGACCCCGAATGGCAGGGGACTCGTTCTTTTTATTCCCTCCTTACAGGTGTTAGAATATAAAGTATATTAAGTATTGAATTTACATGGCCGGTTTAAAACGTTCCATTATTAATTCAATTTTGTAACTTGTGTGATTTGATTAGGCGCTGTTTTGATAAGTATTAATTAATATTACTATCGTAAAATATGTGATAAGGTACAGTTTAGGAACTACTTATAATTCAGTGCTTCATATTGGTAATAGTAATATTGGTAAGCGTAAGCCGATATGTCCCAGTGATTACGTGCACCTATCGTCCGATATCAGCACGTAAACAATTCGTTCATTGTCTCATTTTGAAGAGCTTGGCCGTAGATGTGAAAAAATAAAGAGGTTTATAAACGTAAAGTACATGTACATGTTATTCCTATATAGATGGTCCTATATAGGTAACCAGGACTAACAACACCATATAACTATGATGTCTCAACATGACTAATCCTTCTGCCACAAAGGCTAGTAATATGATCCAGATCAATCAATTGGTGCATACTTACTACAGACATTAAGCAGAAGCGTATAGTATTTAAAATGGATGAAATTATCTGTAAAATTGAAGTGCAATTGCAAGGGAATCGTATCGGGACGACCTCGAGAACAGTTCAGCGATGCACACCTGTACTTCGTGACCTGGCAATCTAACAGGGGTTTAACCTTAATGTAGTTAGCGTATTCAATTATTTATCTTCCTTTCTAATAAAACTGTTAATATCGGTATATACAGTGTAAAATCCCTTACAGCAAAGTGCCAATATCGTCGTAAGATCGCAATGTAATGGTGTAATTATTGGTATGCAGTTGCTAGATTGAGTAATGTAATACTAGCCGCACCCCGCGGTGTTATTCATATTGTAACCATTCCCGCGGGAATTTTGGGATAAAATGTATCCCATGTATTATTCTGATGTGTAACCTATATTACTGTAAAGTTTTATCCAAATCCGTTTCGTAGTTTTTTCGTGAATGAGTAACAAACATACATAATTACATACTTCCATCCTCACAAATTTTCGCATTTATAAATATTAGTAGGATAAGTAAGTTTATATGGATAGTGGTTTATTTATTAGTTACCATGATGATTCTGTATAAATATAATCAAATTTAGCGTTTGTTTTTTAGTTTGTTTGAACGTGCTAAGCTTAGAAACGACCAATCCGATCTAAATATTCATTTTTGTAATGGATAGGTTATAGGCTATTTTTCATTCCGAAATTCTCACGAGAACACGCACAGCGCGGGTAAAACCGCGAGGTGCTGCTAGTTATTTATACTCCTTAACCGTAATCATAGTAAAACTATACACAGTATAAAATGTTTTACAGAATAGTGTACATAACTTAAGAGAAATATCCAAATGTATTACGGATTCTTTGCTCCGTATAACTTTTAACTATCTCCCTGCCCAGGAGACGCTGGAAATAAAACAATTAATTGTAAAAAAAATCCCGAGATGCATCAAAGGCTAAACTAGCAGTTGATAATTAGTTATTAAGTAAACTAGCAGTTGATACTGAAATACCCGTTTCCGTGGATATTTCAGTATGAAAAGTAGCCCACCTTCCCGTTGAATGTCAATCAATCAATAAAAAAAAATATTTTTTCAAATTGGACTAGCAGTTTCTGAGATTAGCGCGTTCAAACAAACAAACAAACTCTGTAGCTTTAAAATTTTAGTATAGGTTAACTTACTAAAGGCAGTGCACGAAGAATATTTTATTTTTTTGCAGTTATTGTTATTTATGCTTACGATTTTACGGGTTATTTTATTTTACCACCTAATAATGTAACTATACGTCCTGGCAATAAATATTCCCTTTAGTAAGGCCAATTTTATTTCCTTATTTATTGTGTGACTTTTAGAAGAAGAAACATCAAGTAAGAACTTATTTTAAGTTAACATAGCGATTATTGACTTCTTCCAAACCGAACACCAATTGGAGTAAACTCCAAATAGGTGTTGTAGTTAATAAAGTACATGTCTTCCACGCGATTCGTCAAATATCCATTGAAAGCCGTAGTTTCAATGGGAACAGGGATCAAATATTTAACTCTCCATTCAAAGTGTGGCTGAGCTGCGGATAGTAATCACGATATTAGACCACTCAACTGAATGCTGTTTGTGCAGAATGTTGCCAATAATCAAGGTGCGTTAGAATCGATCTGTTGTTTGCTCTTTAGAAATCTTCTCATGAATAAGCTTGAATGGGTCGCCGATAGTGTAATTTCTATCTGAGCGCTACCGTGCTTCGGAGGGTACGTTAAGTAGTTGGTCCAGGTTGTTTCAATCGTCAGACCATGTCAGAGGCCTTTAGGCGGTCTAAGAACTCCGTCATCAGGGTTCGCCGCTAACCTATTCGAAATGAATGAATGAGCTAAAAGATAGTTCGTTAGTGTATATGTATAGGTGTTTTTTGACCGCCATAATGGCCGTCGGCTGGCGGTCTCTGTTGGCATGGTCTAATAATTAAAGCAACCAGGACCGACCATTTTACTATCCACCACTATCGGCCATCTATCTAAGAAGCTGTGGTCGAGCTTCACAAACGCAATGAGTCGCTTAGTCAAAGTACATCACGAGCGCTACAATAGTCTTTCCTTCATTAGCGTCACTAAAGCCAATGACAAACTACCAACAGACTCATCACACAAGTTTATAAAGGTGTCATACTAATGCCCGCGGTTGCTATGTATTTGTGTGGTTTTCGTTGGTAGCGCTTGTGGCATAGTTAGACTAAGCGTTGACATTGCGATTGTTAAGCAACGTGCAGCATTTCTATCTGAGCGTTACCGTACTTCAGAGGGCACGTTAAGTAATTGGTCCCGGTGTTTCAATCCACAGACCATTATGAAGGCCTTTAGGCGGTCTAAAAGCTCTGGCACCAGGGTTGGCAACTAACCTACTCGAAATGCATGTAGGTAATTTTTTACGTCGACTAAGCCAGTCTAATGGATTGCGACGGATGACCGTCGCAACCTATCCTATCCTCAAACAGGATGCATGTTAATGCGTTAAGTGTGTGCGTGTGGATAACGTTATTTATTCCGAAACTCTAACAGGACCATATTTGACGCAGATTAAATCAATGGGTATTCTAGTCTATTTCTATTTCCCGCGGATTTACCCTCCTCGTGCCCGACCTCGTACGAATTTCAGGATGAAAAATATCATACCTATAACCTTTCTGTTGAATGTGGGTATCCATCACAAAAAGAGTAATTCATATCGGATTGGTAGTTTCCGAGATAAGCCTGATCAAACAAATAAAAAATCAAACTTTTCAGATACAAAATATTACTTGCAAAATGTTATTACTTAATTTTTAACTTAATTTGCATGCAACACGTGGTGACCGCACCATTTGAAATTATAAGTAAACAGCTACATTCGGCGAGCGAAAGCCAATATAACTTTTAGAAGACGCCGCTCGGTTAAAAACGTGGATTATAACAAGATCAGTTACTGCATTCGCTTGCATTAAATACAGGTTCATCTATACTTCTATACTTACGAGTATATAACAGAGCTAAAGAGTTTGTTTGTTTGAACGCGCTAATCTCAGGAACTGCTAATCTTAATTTAATAATTCTTTTTGTAATGGATATCCACATTCAACGGAGAGGTTATAGGCTAATTTTCTTCCCGAAATTCTTACGGGAACAGGCACAACGCAGGTAAAATCGCGGGGCGCTGCTAGTACTCTATACGCCTACGTGTAATTTGCATTAGGCGACCGTAGCTGTTGAGACAATACAGGACCTTTATACTAAAACAGAGTATTTCCTATCCAATCTGTAGCACAAAGTGTTTAGTGGCTTCCGATACTAAGAAATAGTTTAATAACGTCACCAAACTAACAAAAACTGTTTTGGTTAAATTTTTGTACAACACAAAAGATTTCATTTTGCTGCCAATGACATCTTCATCCCTTGAAAGTAGAATGGTGCTACTTTCTCCAATAGGAAGTAAGGTAAGGTCGAACTTGATGGCAAATCAATACCCATTAACCTACGATTCCGAGCTCCGTTCTGAAACCTTTAGCGAGCAAATTGTTTACCCGATAATATCTAGGCATTCCAGATGGAGGTTTATTATTATAACATAATCGTTATTAGGTTAATCGGCTAATCTTTGTTGTGTGTATTAGGATGATGAAGTGAATTAATCGGATCTCACTACTCATCGGAAATCTATATAGTTATTTAAAAGTCAATTGCTGTTCGTTTGTGTCGTTAAAACTCGACAATAGCTGGATTTTTGGCTTGAAATATAAATGGAAGTTAAGGGTGGTCAACGATGATCAAAATACTCGTAGTGCGTGTGAAAACCAGTTTTTAGAGTTCCATACCCAATGGGTAAATATTAAAAAAAAACAGGCCTGAATCTGGGTGAAGCGGGCACCCGCGCGGTTTCATACGAAAGTGCTCCGTCGCGGGGACCCGCGCGGGTGTCCATCGCACGGAGGCGGGCCCCGTACCGCGGGTGCGGGGCGCACCTCCCCGTAGTTACGGGGCCGGCCCCATTCCCACAGAGTCCACGCGCGTGTTGCCCGTCCCGGCACCCGCTCAACGCAGTTTCAGGCCTAATTAAGTTCGTGTAAGGTTAGTGGCCATCCCTGGTGTCAGAGTTTTTAGACCGCCTAAAGGCCTCCAACTTAGTCTATCGATTGGAAAAACCGGGCCAACAATCTTGCGTACCCTCCGAAGCACGGGTAAAAATGGGACCCTATTACTTAGTGTTTACTGTCCGTTTATTCGTCGGTCTGTCACCAGGCTGTATCTCATGAACCGTGATAACCAGACAGTTGACATTTTCATAGTTGATCTATTTCTATAACAGCTATTACAAAAAATAAAAAACAGAATAAAATAAATATTGAAGTCAGGCTCCCATACGAAGAACGTGATTTTTGGCCACACGAACCCTCTGTGCTCGACTTGCATATGACCGGATTTTTCATTTTCGATACAAGGTCAGCCAAAGTTATTAAAATACTAGCTGTGGTCCATCCGTAGCGCAACCATTCTCGTGGAAATTTTGGGATTATTATTACTTTTAAGGGTGCTTTCAAATTATGCGTTTCGTGTCGGACCGCTGCGGTGCCGAAGCGGTGCGTTTGTCGTGTTGTGAACGTACGATCGTGTGTTTTCATACAAAACGAGCCGTGCGGCAACAGTGCGTACTAAAATTATTTCGCGGTACCGACGCCGCACTGTTGCCGCACGGCTCGTTTTGTATGAAAACACACGATCGTACGTTCACAACACGACAAACGCACCGCTTCGGCACCGCAGCGGTCCGACACGAAACGCATAATTTGAAAGCACCCTTATTATCCTAACCCTGACTGAATCGGTAGCCGATCTCGAGTTATAAATGGTGTAACTAACAGGACTTTCTTTTATATACATATTTAAAACTTAAAGATATGAAACAGCAGTCTATGCAGTGGCCATCCTATCTGACCAGAAGCACAGTATGCTAACCCTGCATCATAACTGAGTCAACTATCGACTTGTTATAAACAACTATTGATTAAACTTGTAACTTATGCAAACGGAACATACTCTGCTAAAGTGCTGGTTCGTCAGAGAAATGTTAACTAGCTTTCAAGTATACGAAATAGACTGAGTTTACTTATTTATCTTGTTTAAGGTGAAATGAATTTGAATTTGGTTATTTGTCACGAGCTCATAGAAAGCTTTTTCAGATTTGTGTAATGTTTTTGAGAATATTTCTTATATAAAATACGATTGTCAAAGAGTAATCCAGAATAAAAAATACGCTTCGTTTCGCTTTTAAACAGCTTATCTATGCAATGATCGCAAAAAGTCAAGAGCATTTCTGCTTTAACATTTATCTGCAATACTCAATTTCCTAAGTACCTCCATCCCGCTAACGAACCAATGACAACCAAGAAAGCCGGAAAGTTTTTTGGCACTGCTAAAAATTTATCGAATTCAAGCGTGGCGCGAATATTGAATTGAATATTCTGAAACGAAAGAAAATTATGTAACTCGGATTGATATTTATTAAGATTGAAAAGGGATGTATAAATATTATCATTTCTAATTATTATTATTATACTCAACGGCTATGATGGCAATCGGTGATCAATATTCCAAACGAGTGACATAAATAGGGCACGGTTTATAGTATTACTAGCAGCGCCTCGCGGTTTTACCCGCGTTGTGCCCGTTCCCGTGGGAATTTCGGGATAAAATGTAGCCTATAGCCTTCCTCGATAAATAGACTATCTAACAGTGAACGAATTATTCAAATCGGTTCAGTAGTTTCTGAGATTAGCGCGTTTAAACAAACAAACAAACAAACAAACAAACAAACAAACAAACAAAACAAACTCTTCAGCTTTATAATATTAGTATAGATATTATAGTTTAGTAATATGTTTATGTCCTTTGTGACCTACTCGGTTTCCAATAACTGGAGCTAATTTTAGTACGAATAATAAGTCTAATCAATAATTGTCATTCAGAGCATTTCAGATAAAATTTGACTGACATTGTGGAACATTGAATACATGTTAAGAAGAAGAGGAGTTTTTATCAGTGGAGTGCCAAAGATAATAGAGAGGCAGTATTTATTCAAATTTACGATGGCAGAATAAGCGTGTTACCCCCACATAGTTGGTACAACACTACGAGTTCAATAGCGTATTGCCGGGGTTGTATACCCCTAGTGCACACGCTATTGTTCTACAGAGGAATGCTCTATTTCCTTGGAACTTTACTCGACTAAAATTAAAACTATTCTGGCAAGATACACCAAATTGTTGCTACAGTTGTAATGCCGTCACAGTTATTTACGAGTTCAGTTTGAGATCGCTACCAATTTATTACTTTCGGTACAAATAAGGTTTATTTAGTTTAACTTATTCTTTGAGAAATTTGGAATCCTTAAATTAAATAACTTTTTAGATACACGTCCGTGATCTCTCTTCCTTAATTTCTAATAGGCTAGTGGCCTGGTAGCTGAAATTTTCAGACCGCTTAAAAGGTCTTCAATATGGCCAAATGATCGAAACAATAGGGACTGACTGCTTATCTTGCCCTACCAAGCATGTTAGCGCTTAGGGTCAAACTGCGTTAAGCGTGCGCACGCGACGGTTCACTTTTGTATGAAGCCACACGCCGCAAGCGGCGTGCGCACGCTGCGGGCGCCCGCGACGGTTCACTTTTGTATGGTTCCGCGGCGTGCGCACACTTAACGCAGTGTCGGCCCTTAGATAGACTTGCCAGTATCGGCCACTGAGTTATGGCAGTGCTGCACTACGTTGGCGATGAGTTATTAAAATTCAATTCTACCAACTGGGCAAAACCCTTAGGTAAGTTGGGTTGGGCCCTTTATCCTGCAGGGTATATTACATTACAGGCTTTACTTAACTACTAGCTACATTATGTATCCATAATCTATGAAGAATATATCGCCGTTCATTGGTCTTACTAAAACTTGGTAACAGTTGAGCCAAATGTAATCTTATATTATGAGTTAACTTCAGTAGGAACTGAAATATGCCTGAACAAGGAAGGTTTGAAAAGAAAGCTTACCGTATCGATACGAGTAAAACCGCGGGGCATAGCTGGTTACTAATAATATATGAATACAAGGAAAAATAACAAATATTCCAGGTAAATGAGTCGTAATACCGCAATGTTTCATCTCATAAATATTCAAAGTGATGTGACGGAGTACAACCCTCAACGGTTCAGCTCCACAAGTCATATTTTATTTGCAACCAGGTATATTTACGAGTGCTGTAAGATATTTACTTGCAAGGAATTTTATATAAGGTACAAGGTATACTTATCAAAATAATTTAAGGATATTTTTTACATTCTGCAGTCGTAATAATATAAAAATATTATTGGCCCAGCAGACGTAAAATTTTCTTTAGTAGAAAGGAGATGATTCAAATCGTACCCAAAAATTAAAGTGCCGGCCAATGAAAAAAAATATTTTTATCGTATGGAAAATGATGTTTTAAATATTTTTTATCAAGACGGTAAATGTCTACGACCAACTTTTGAACCCTATATGCGACATCAAAAATCATAAATGAGCATATCAATATATCATCAATATAATTTTTTTTTTTTTTTTTTACGTAACCTCGCTGTCCCACTGCTGGGCAAAGGTCTCCCCCAATTCTTTCCATTTACTTCTTTCCATGAAATAAACTATAAACAACGCTAGATCGCCTTCATATGCTTGGAACTACCTGTTTGTTCTATATATGCATAAGCCCATAATTGAATACATTCTATATCTTTACAAAAACTACAATAAGCAAGTGTAGATAGACTTATGTACGTTAGGTACAGTGTAAACTCTAACGAATCTCAAGGGACCGAACATTTTTTTATCGTTGATTTCTATATCAAATAACTTTAAAAAAATTGATCATAGCTTTTAGTTGTCAAAAGAAAAAATGTTTAGAATGTCATTCCCTAAAATATACATACATTTTTTTTTGTTGGCCGGCACTTTTTTTTTTGGGTACTTTTTGTATGCAACTTGAATCATCTCCTTTTCTTTAGTAGAAAGGAGATGATTCAAATCGTACCCAAAAATTAAAGTGCCGGCCAATGAAAAAAAATATTTTTATCGTATGGAAAATGATGTTTTAAATATTTTTTATCAAGACGGTAAATGTCTACGACCAACTTTTGAACCCTATATGCGACATCAAAAATCATAAATGAGCATATCAATATATCATCAATATAATTTTTTTTTTTTTTTTTTACGTAACCTCGCTGTCCCACTGCTGGGCAAAGGTCTCCCCCAATTCTTTCCATTTACTTCTTTCCATGAAATAAACTATAAACAACGCTAGATCGCCTTCATATGCTTGGAACTACCTGTTTGTTCTATATATGCATAAGCCCATAATTGAATACATTCTATATCTTTACAAAAACTACAATAAGCAAGTGTAGATAGACTTATGTACGTTAGGTACAGTGTAAACTCTAACGAATCTCAAGGGACCGAACATTTTTTTATCGTTGATTTCTATATCAAATAACTTTAAAAAAATTGATCATAGCTTTTAGTTGTCAAAAGAAAAAATGTTTAGAATGTCATTCCCTAAAATATACATACATTTTTTTTTGTTGGCCGGCACTTTTTTTTTTGGGTACTTTTTGTATGCAACTTGAATCATCTCCTTTTCTTTAGTAGAAAGGAGATGATTCAAATCGTACCCAAAAATTAAAGTGCCGGCCAATGAAAAAAAATATTTTTATCGTATGGAAAATGATGTTTTAAATATTTTTTATCAAGACGGTAAATGTCTACGACCAACTTTTGAACCCTATATGCGACATCAAAAATCATAAATGAGCATATCAATATATCATCAATATAATTTTTTTTTTTTTTTTTTACGTAACCTCGCTGTCCCACTGCTGGGCAAAGGTCTCCCCCAATTCTTTCCATTTACTTCTTTCCATGAAATAAACTATAAACAACGCTAGATCGCCTTCATATGCTTGGAACTACCTGTTTGTTCTATATATGCATAAGCCCATAATTGAATACATTCTATATCTTTACAAAAACTACAATAAGCAAGTGTAGATAGACTTATGTACGTTAGGTACAGTGTAAACTCTAACGAATCTCAAGGGACCGAACATTTTTTTATCGTTGATTTCTATATCAAATAACTTTAAAAAAATTGATCATAGCTTTTAGTTGTCAAAAGAAAAAATGTTTAGAATGTCATTCCCTAAAATATACATACATTTTTTTTTGTTGGCCGGCACTTTTTTTTTTGGGTACTTTTTGTATGCAACTTGAATCATCTCCTTTAATGAGCGATTTTGACATGGTAATATATTATGAAGAATTACGTCAATTAGTTAAATGTCGATTTTGATTTTTATTATTTATTTTACCCTTTCACTTTATCCACGCGACCGTTATATTTCCCCAATCCTTATAGAACGAGGAACTTCAGTGAGATCAAAGGCCTTATCTTGCCGTGGAACATTACGGGCTAATACTTTAATCAGCATGTACAGCAGCATGAAGGATTTTGGTGAAAGTATTTTTTCTTCGATTAGGCGATTGGCTAATGAAAGATCTAATGATAGGATCTGATGGAAATGTGTATTCAATAACATTTTTGGTGAATTAGATGCAAATCCGCATTTATGAAGGAAGTTTTCAATTGCCTAAGCTTAATTGTAAAATTACTACTATAATAAACGTTTCACACAAAAAAGTGCACTTAAAGCTTTAAAAAATTATATCTCTTGAACGACTCATAAGAATCTTTCTGTCAAGTTTCTGTTGATACTTAAAGCTGAACGGTGTTTCAGTCACCACAATAATATGAATATAAGATCCCATACCGCATTGCGACGAGTCAGTTACTCGCTCACACCTGCCCACCTTATGCTAATGCAGCGATTCAAGATATAAGTTGACGAGGAAATCGGAACAAATAATAAATACTTAAAAAAAAAACGATACTTATTTGTTTGACTATGAAAAAAATTATAATACCTATTTTTATGAATTGAACCCGTGATTTCGTATAAATTTCATATAAATTGACTAACTTGGCGAACTTCGACATAAAGAGTTTTACTTACCCGCCAAGTTTGCGAAAATGAAGCTCCGTTTTTTATTGTGAACATTTGTTGCCCAACTGCTCAACGCCATTGTTCGCAACATCTAAGTTGTTTACAGCCGTACTTACCGTCGACGCGTGGGTGGCAATTCTGCAATGTCACGTGATCAATTCCGCAATACAATTGTTGCTTGTAACATATTTACAGCAACTTGGCAACAACATGTTTATGCAACCACGTTTATATTTAAGGGGTAGTGAGTATGGGGCTTTGAACATACATGAGTAGCTTGCTCGCTCGCTTTCCGTTGAACTTACCTTTAAAATATTTAAGACATAATTTATATTGTTTTATAGTAAACTAGCTGCGCCGCGCGGTTTCACCCAAGTTGTCCTGTTCCCGCGAGAATTTGGGGATAAAATGTATCCTATATGTTATTCTGACGTATAATCTATATAACTGTAAAGTTTCATCCAAATCCGTTGAGTAGTTTTTGCGTGAAAGAGTAACAAACAAACATACATCTATCCTCACAAACTTTCGCCTTTATAATATTAGTATGAAGTAGGATGCATAACAAAGAAGTAGCCCTTAAGTTTAGAAGCTTTTGTATATATCAATGTACTATAATATTTATTTTCTTTCATCTACAACCACTACAATATCCGCTCATGACTTGTGCTAAGTAAAATGCATCTTAGAGCGTTGCGGAAAGAAATATTCTTATTCAAAGTCGACAGCTTTCCGTGACCAGTTTATATTACGGTATTGTATTTATAAAAATGCCATCTTCATATTTGACATAGGATTATTGAAAAATAAAATTCAGAAAAAATTAAATTCATATGATTTTTGGGACAAAAGAAGTATAATAAATAACAGTTCAATCATTTGTTAAGTGTGTTTAATCTTATTTGGACTGAGCGCATATTTTTGCGTTGTATTAAAATACAGTCACACATATCCCAAATAATTTCCTTAGAATTCACAAACTTGCAGCTTTGAGCACTCACAATATACAGCCAAAGTGAGCACAGAGAAACTACCCAATGTTTATTCACAACAGAATTACTTTCTTATTTTAACAAATAATATGAAAAGACATTTGGCCGAGCAATAACCACAACTGCACAGTAAATTTAAAGCATTTTAGAAAAATATTACTTATGAAAATAAAACACTAATGTTAAAGTTGAAGTAAACAAAATATTGTAGTGCTCTTGGATCCATTTGCATCGGGGTTGTTGCATATCAAGCCGGCAACCGACGCTGCAAATGTATTGCTTGCAATACGTATTGCAAATGCATCTATGATTTTTATCAAATCATATATTTATGATGTTATTTAAGAAATTACATATTATATTCCTCCTCCTCACTGTCCTTATCTTCTGTGAGATGAGAAGTCTTTGCCCAGTAATGTCCCCATTACTACTTTACTTTACATATTGCTTTTTTTACTATTTTACCGACTTCAAAAACTGGAGAAGGAGATTCTTATATCAACGCTTACGTTGTTTTTTTCAAGTATCTCGTAGTAAGTACAACCCGATGACCCGACAGATTGGCCGATTGACACAGATCAAACGGTATTCAATTAGATTCGATCCCAATTTGATTCCATGTACAACATTTTGAAATCAGATAATTCGATTTCAAATAATTTCGAAAAGCTTTGAGAATTTTAGTTAATTATAAAAAACACAGTGACAGAATCGGTAGTTAATATATTTTCATTGAACAAAGTATGTAAAAAAAATTAAAGGTGCACATGGGTCCGTTACCAGCTTCCTGGTAACTAAGAAGGGATGTCGTTGTGAGATTAATGAAAAAAAGTATATGTCTGTAGTAGTAAAAAGTATAAAGTATTAGCTTTAGACTTTTAAATTTAATGTAATTGGTATAATGTCGCACGCTGACGGAGTGTCGACCCTAAAGGATAAACACACTTTAAACAAAAACTTTTTTGCATAAGGTTTTTCTTATGTTTCACCCGATATGAGCTCTTAAACCTTTTAAAATATAATAATACACAAAGATAAAACAAATCCCTTTAGTTATGTAAAGAACATAATATAATAACGGACCTGCTGCTTTACCCTAAATAAGCTTATAAAATTCTCCTTGGCGGTTGTTTGAAAATTTATATGAGAATGGCTTAAAGATTAGGCTCATAATAGGTGTCATAATTTACCCCCTGCAAGGCTTTGGCTGTTGTGGTTTACGTGAATATATTGTATGTAAGTAAACATGTTATCTCTAATACTGCTTTAATAACACTTCATTGTACTTTCAATGTAACGTTTGTGTTTATCTTAGTTAAATAAAGTACTATTTATTTTTCTTCCGTGAAATGTAAAATATTATTTTATCCTCTTCTCACTCAGGCTTTATATTTCTATAAAAAAAAGTACCCAGAGAACTCAGAGACGCCCTTAATGGATTGTGCCGCACTCAGAGACGTCCTTAATGGATCGACACTTAACTAATTGACGTAATTAAAAATTAAAATTAAAATTCTGTTTAGTTTTATCAATGATAAAATATTTCTCTTCCCTGTCTGTTTCCGTAATATAACTAGTACAAAAATAAATCTATCGGTGAATGTCTGTTACTTTTGCAAGCCAACCCAGACTAATTTCGATTTTCGGCATATTTATGGGCTACTATTTGCCCTGAAATTTCCTTGAAAACGGGCATATTGCAAGTGCAACAAAAAAAACTGTATTGTGTTGTTTTATGACTAGCAGCGCCCCGCGGCTTTATCGGCATTGCGCCCGTTCCGAAAGGATTTCGGGACGAAAAATAGCTTCCTTAATTTATAACCTTCCCGTTGTATTTGGCTATCATAGCATATTACAATTAATTATTCAAATCGGATTGGTAGTTTCAGAAATTAACCCGTAAAAACAAACAAAAATAAAAAAGCATTTGCCTGTATTTTTCCACTGCTGGGCTCCGTCAACCCACTGAAGATTTACATTGAGGAGAATTTGAGAGACCACGCTTGCCAAATGAGTGTTGGTGATCTCACACTCGAGCCATGTTTTGAAAAGTATGAAACATGTTTCAATCAAACAAAACGTCTGCTTTATTATATTAGTAAAGATAGATGCATCCATTGGTAGACCAACGCTACAGTTGACGTAACCTTAACCACCCACGATGCTAAAATGGTGAGCTCTTTCGTAACTACCATTCAATTTATTTATTTTCTTATTAGACACTACAACAATATAATCACTTTGCACTTACAATTAACTTATAAATAATTTATGTTCTGAGTGACATATCTTTACAGTAGCGTACAACATTCTATGCTTTATAAATCAAACTAACAAAAGAAAAAACTGAATAAACATTAAACAGATAAAATTAAATTACTTAAAAAAAAAGAAATTAAACGAACTTAGTATAAACTATTGGTACTAGTGGAACTTATCAAGAACAAATTAAATAGGTAATTCAACTGTGTAGTATTCAATTCACAGATATACACCAGACAGAGAGGTAAATGAAATTAGCACCCCGCCGTTTCACTTAGTCCACTTTGCTCAGTCTATTTGCGTCTCTGAAAATCATGAGTGAAATAGGATTCGTCACCTAGTCTCGGGATTTGTACGATTTGTAATGAAAAACGTGCTTCAGTCTTTATAATCCAACTAGTAACGGTATGAAGTTTCGACAGGTTGAGAAACTGAGTGATAAACCTTTTACAATTTAGCGAATATTTTATCGCTAGTTCATAATCTGTTCATAGCAAACTATACATTGTGAACAAAAAGATATAGCTGTCACTGTAACCGATCAATAAAAATCTATCCCTGCGATTGTTAGCTGTGGAAAAATACATTAACTTTTATATTTGACCAATCAACGCACGACATATAGGAATTAGATGAAAGTTCTCATTTTTACTATGGACAGATTACGAACTTACGCAAAAATATGCGTTTAGATGTAAATAATTTGTACAGCTTCGCCAGCTTTTATCTTACTAATTTGATCATAAACCAACGGGCGTATAGAATGTTACGGTGACATAATATACCGATGAGTCGTGTGACGTCTCAGTTCTGAAATAAATGGGATCGCTGAACTTGCTTCTATTTACTTCGGCCATGATTCACGTCACCTTCACACTAGACTGTGGGCAACTAATTAGGTGGCGGCTATAACTATGACCTAGTGCATGCGCCCAACCATCGTATTCGTGGAGTTGCGGTCGTCTATGTTTCATGTGGTAAATTAATATAATTGTCCAATTATAATTCATTACTATTACATCGACGCCTCAGTGGTCTAGTGGCATGTACACTCGCGTGCCAAGACTGAGGTCCCAGTTTCAATTCCCTTACTGTTCAAACATGGCTCGGGATTGAAATCACCAACTCGCAGTCGGCAGGCCAACGGGATTATGTCTAGTTCTCCTCACTGTACTGATCTATTCAGTGAGATGAGAGTCTGCCTATCAAGGACATGACAGGCTAATACTTAATTTTGAATTGTAATTAACTACTAATACGTTGTGTTTTCATCGCGCCACACTGAATGCTTTGTGTTGAGCATCCGTGATAATTGGATGCCTTTTAAATAATATATTCAGTTGTGTTTTGCTTTTAAATCTGACACAATTGTGCACTGTACTGAGGTCTGTGAATGTGGTTTGATATTCTGTAATTATACTAATTAACCCACTTTAAAAATCCAGAAGAGGTTTCAATATTTCATACACCATTTTTCAACACTCTTTCGGTATATATGAGAAGGTAATTGATTTTAAAAAGGTTGGAATTCTTATGAAAGTCTAGTTTATCGTCATTTTTTACTTAAAAATCATCTTTTTCGTTCTTTCTCCCCATTGCAAGTAATTTTATATTATCTTTGTAAGTCATATAAATGAGTGAAACTCTTGACGGAGTTTCATTAAAACTATTTGCCTTGAGGGATTGCGATTGACAATTTAGTGGCGGATCTATTTGAGCGCTACCGTTTCCCGGAAGTCATGTTAAATGCCAGTTTTGAATGTCTCTATCTGAATACAACGGAGGCATTTTGCGTCTAAAACCGAAGAAAACAATATTGACTGTTAACTTACTTGCAGTTTTTATATGTTTGCTTGTACTTCAATGGGTTTGGAAAATGTTTTTGCATATATTGCATGCTTCAAACTATCAAATCACTTTCAAAAGACTTACCGGCAATTTTAAGGCTAGATTTCATATTCGTAACATATACACACCTATGTATGTATTTAACTCGGAACTGTTTTCTGTTCCAATTTTCCATTTCATTCATTTATTTCGAGTAGGTTAGTGGTTAACCCAGGTGTTGGAGTTTTTAGATCGCCTAAAGGCCTCGGACACGATCTGAGATACCACCATACCCATCCAAGTAGGGGCTGACCTGCACGTTTCTTCACAATCGCAATGAACTAACATCGCTTACAGTACTGGTAAAAAGTAGTTTGACTAACTAATCAACTATTTATCTTTAGACTCCACCTAGTAGCATGGCGGTTATTCCGATATAAATTTTCAATATAATATTTTCATGAGAAAACCGACTTTAAACATCATCTGTAATATTCTTTACAGTACTACACTGTTACAATGTTTCAAGCACGGCGTGTTAATAATTAATATCAAAAACATTAGCAACGAATTTAAACTGCAAGGCCTTTATTAATAAACGCTTATAACCAGCATTTTAACTATCAAATGGCTCGTCCCTTACCGTACACTGGCTCGTCCCTTACCGTACACTGGCTCGTCCCTTACCGTACACTGGCTCGTCCCTTACCGTACACTGGCTCGTCCCTTACCGTACACTGGCTCGTCCCTTACCGTACACTGGCTCGTCCCTTACCGTACACTGGCTCGTCCCTTACCGATGTACACTGTTTAAAAAAAGCTTAAGAGACAAAACACTTAATAAAACTTTTAGTTAAAAAGCTTTTGTAAGTACTCCACGATGGTATGAAATTAAAAATTAAATTAAAAAATTGGCTGGATACAACTATCAACAGTAACTTTGGATATTAGTATAAAACTGTAGCTAAAAATCCTGTCACTTTATCCCAGTTTTTGTCATTCAAAGAAGTAAAGTCTCATACATATCTTAAATCGTTAAATTTTAATGTTGCAATAAATATTCTGGTTTCGTTTCTTCAATGTCGTTTTATCCTCTACATATGTAAGAATCTGTGAACCCTTCCTTCCGAAAGGATTATCTGGCTTTCCACTGCCTGACTAACAAATTTAAGCAATACTGTCACAGCGTTGTTGGGTACTTGCTACCTAACTACCTCCGCTGGATAAATTATTTTAATGTATACTTTACAAATTTTTATTCATTAAAATAATTGGAGGCCTTTGCACAGCAATCGAATAACACAAGCTTACAGTTACAATAAAATAATACGAATAAGTACTCATATTTTTTCTACATATGTACCTATAGCGAGAATTAAAAGTGAACAGGGTGTGATGTATTTAGGTACATTATGGCAAATAAATAAATTTGAATTTGATATTTCTAACTTAGTTGTTATAAACAAAGTATTTTATAATAGTTTAGAAACATTTTATCCCGAAATTTCCGCGGGTACAACGCCGGTAAGATCGTGCGGCGCGGCTAGTAAAGAATAATGTAAAGTCAAATGAGGATATTCAAGCTACGTGTAATTTTTGCTAAGGCAGTATAATGAGCTTTCAAAATATATAAGTAGTTCAAGATGTACTTACTTTGACACTCGAATGTCAAGATAATGTATTACACCCAATCTACCATTATGTTTGTTTCTTCTGTGATTTATTCGTAATGCGGGAAAGCCTAAACATTATTGGAATATTTTTTATTATTTATTTGTAGCGTTCCTAGCGTAGTTTAACTAATCCATGTTAGCTCATTGCAATTGTTAATCGACATGTAGCTCGACTCTTACTTGGATGGGTGGTTGATAGTGGCATTCCTATCGGAGCGCTATACCGCGATTTGAAGGGCACAAGGACCACTAACCTACTTGAACTTACTTACTTTATCTTTGATTTTTACTTTAAAATTTAGACTGACCTTTAAAGATCCAAATATGTAACATAAAATTTATTTCATCAAATTGTCGTTGCCGATTGTATTCTTCAGACTATCAGGGAACTTTAGGCGCTAAAAATACGACAAAAGATTTGGCCAACACTAGGTTCAGAGATCAAGTTCATGTAGCGTCTTAAACTTACTTACTTGAACTAAGTTGGTTTACATCACATGTTGTGCAATGTAAAGTGAACTTCACGCTACTGTACGTAAATTCTGTCAATAAATAACGTTAATTCATCAGAGAGTTCATAAACTATGTCATTAGGAGCGCTGTTAATCATAAGATAGGACGTCAAAGTTGAAGCTGCCTCGACACATGATAAGCGATCCAACTTCCGACTTGGCTGTTGAACTTAATTTATGTATCGTAATTTATTTAAATTTCTAAGACACCTACGCGCTCATTATACTAAATATTGACCTAAATATCTCCACATAAACTTTGTAATTTATGTGGAGATACCGATCAATTTTATTTTCACGCAGGGATTTCACAAGGGACAAAAGGATTTACTGTTTTACAGAATGTTCTTACTTGCTGCCTGTAGCCCATATATTTATTCACGTTAGCTAATTACCCACTCAAAATATCTTTGAATATTGGAAAAATCCATATAATTATAAGGTATCTGCATATTATTAATGAGGTCTTTTCATGTCAAAAACTCGGAGTAAATGCAAGCCTTTACGTACCTATCAGGGTATATTATGTATTAGGGTTTATTATGAGGCCTTCTCTTAATTAATGCTGTATTATATAGATGTAGACGTACATTCGGATAGCTCCGTTAATGGGATGTGAAATGCGGGGTGCGCTCAAAGACAATATTAGTTGGAGTGTAATCATTACCTTGGCATGTAACTATTGTTACTACAGGAAAGGACTTTATTTAACATAGATGTGATTACAATTAACCAGTGAGGTTTCTTTTCTTACCACCAAGCTAGCTAAATATAAACATTCTAACTTTTTAAGCCTCTTCTCTTGCGAAGGTTGATTAACTTTACATAATCATCACAACAACTATCACATATTGTTGATTCCTGGCGGGAATCGAACCCGCAACTCCCGACACAGTAAGCGTTCTCACTGCCACTGAGACAACGGGCATTTGATAGTTAAATTTTGAGAATACATTTTACCCAGAAATTCCCGCGGGATCGGGTACGTTAGTAACACCGCGTGAGGGGACTAGTATTATAGAATTTCAAGTAACTTTGCAAAGTTGCAACTTCGCCAAGCACTGAATATTATTAAGAAAAATAATAAAGTAAAAGCAATTAGTGATAACGATAATCAATACCTATCTACTGGCAAAAGTTATCATTCAGAAACGATAAAATGCTCTACTAATTCGTCTACTAATACGTCGAGTTTGTTAAGAGCACATGTAGAACTCTTGATTAGCATCTCAATGTCTTTCCAATAATGCGTTATAATAGAAGAATATTAGCTCATAGAAGGTATGTTCCATTTTTTCTTACACCAGTTAAAATTCAAGCTATCATGACTGATTTTTCAATTAAAAACTACTACTTCCAGTGAGGAAAAGGGCTCAGTGAGTCCACATTTTTACTATAGTTAGAAAAAATAAAGTGTAGATTATAAAATATAGTGAACACTAAAATGCTTCTGAAATTGTTTTGATGTACAGAGGAAGGTAAATCACCAAGCTAGCTAAATATAAAATTCAAAGCTGCAAATCGCAAAGTATTGTTGGCTTTAATATTTCAAATGCGAAATACTGAGGAATAAATCCCGGAATATTGAGTATTTGCGACCCGTCCGCCGTCGCTCTGAGTTTGATAGATTCAAGGGTTTATTCAAAATCCCGTCCATTTTTAGGTAATTTGTCCAAAAAAATTCTACTGTTTTTATAATAATGTTGTTATTCCAGTTTTGTGTGTGCTTTGTTTTGAGCAGTTTGATTAAGCTATGTTAGCTCATTGCGATTGTTAAGCAACGTGTAGCTCGGCCGTGGTGGCCAATAGTGGCATTTCTATCTGAGCGCTACCGTGCTTCGGAGGGCACGTTAAATTATTGGTCCCGATGTTTTCAATCGATAGACCATGTTGGAGGCCTCTACGAGGTCTCTAGGCGTCAAAAAATTCCGAAACCAGGGTACTAACCTACTCAAACTTACTTACTTATTTACTGACTATTTTGAAACGAAACCTTGTTTAACAAATCATATTACGCTACTCTTATCTAAGCTTGCTGAATTATGTCTTGGGTAGGTCAAAGAGTATAATCAATAGATTTGTTTGTTGGACAACTAAAATCCGCTAAATAATTCGTTATAAACGATTATAATCATTAATTAATTATTATATTGATATAATTATCCTAATCCTAATAGCCTAATAGCATTATCCTCCTCACTGTACTGATAACTTCAGTGAGATGAGAGGCCTTTGCCCAGCAGTGGGACATTACAGGCTAATATTTTTTTTTTTTTTTCAGGCCATGTATTAATCTCGTGTTCTACGACACTAAAGACAGAAACACATACTACACATTAACATAACCCTTACATACACATATTTTTACCTTAAAATTACAACACCCTTCATTTGAAGTCACGGTTTTTAATCCCTTTTGCTTTTTAGACAAACCCTAACCTAATTGAAATATGTTGAAGTGGGCACTGTTATCTTTTTACCCGGTTTAATTAGTAGGTAGGCGACCTTGGTAAGGTACAGTAGGAGCATCTAAAATAAATAGTAACTTTGTTAACAATCACATTTAAATATTACGATTCCTTTTACGAACATTGAAATCGAAACCAGTAAAAATAAGTTAGTTTGAGTAGGTTAGTAGGTGTCGGAGTTATAAACCACATTAAGGCCTCCGGCATGGTTTATTGTAACTATCAGGACTGACAATTTTACCCCTGTAAAGCAATAAATAGCACTCAGATAGAAATGTCGCAATCAAGTCTACTAATCTTTATAAGAATTTGAGTGATTTTGTACATGTATATAAAGGTATATTATCAATTAGTTGTTACATTAAATCACAAGCAAGTCCCAACACTGCAAGATCTCAAGACACTGTTAGCTCTTTTTGCGTAAATCGTAACGTTCCTTAACTAACGCGGCGGTACGCGGTAGCTGGTATTTTTTACTTTTTCTTGTATAGACGCATAACACCTCAGTCTTCTGTGACCACGGTTTCTGTAAGGCGTGAAACACACAGAAACGACGTAAGGTGAAGGCGCAGCGCAGGCGCGGCGCAGGCGTATGCTGCTGCAAAACGTTTTCATACAAAATGTACGCAGGCGATATTTGTGAATTACACTCAAGCGGGGCGGCGCAGGCACGCCGCTTCGTTGCCTGCGCCGCGTCGCTCACAGTCGTGACTAGAGCGCCGCGCAAAGAGCACGTCGCTTGTTATACGGTATGCTCAGTTTTTACAAACTCAAAAATGCGTGATGATATTGATTTTAATGTACAGTTCTGCGAGATAGTGGAACAATATCCAGCTCTTTACGATTATACCAAGTCGGAGTATAGCAATAAAAATCACTTTGTGAGACTGTCCTCAGTTTGGTTAGGGCATTGCAGGCTAAATCACCTGATTGCCCGAAAAGTAAGATGATTCCGTGCTTCGGAGGGCACGTTAAGCCGTCGGTCCCGGTTACTTTCTACGGATAGTAGACGTTACATGAGCCATGTCAGAGGCCTTTGGCGGCTCAATAACTCTGACACCAGGATTGGTCAGGTTGACCATCCACTCGATAAGAAGAAGAATAAAAATGTACAAGATAAAATATGGAGGGAAATAGGACCCAATATCTTCTGTGCCCCTGGACATTAATTAATTGCAGCAAAGCAAGCGCATCTTCGTCTTCTGAAGACGAAGACATGCTATCGCAATAAAGTCTGCCTGTATAATGACACATCATAACGTTTCTTTGCCTCTTCTATATAATTTTTATCGCGTCTGTGCCTTATCCGTCCCACGCCTGCGCCGCGCCTGCGCTGCGTCTCACCTTACGTCGTTTCTGTGTGTTTCACGCCTAAAGGGGCCGAAACGTCAGATAAAAATGTAAAATAAAAGCGAAGCGTATCCGTGAACGTAGTTTCAATTCAAAACATTAAAAAGTGTTGATTTATTTGCCTTTTCTCTGTTATCTGTTTCTATTGTGTTGTCCTCTATTTTTTCTGTCTGTAGTTAGAATAATGTTAACGTTTATTTTGGAAATATTGGTGGTAATTGAGGTTTCTAATTGAGGCTCATTCTTATAAAAAGTTTATGAAAAAGTCAAAATCAAATCTTTGTACGCGGAGAATTTTTAATGAAAACTTTTTACAATAAACCACTACCGCTACGGTCATTTAACTAACATACAAAGTGAAGATTTATTAAATACTTGTCTCGGCTCTTCTTATACAAAATTAAACCGCAAAGTTAAAAATTAAATATAGCGTTCCCTTGCGGTCCGTGTCGTTTCAATTGTTAGACCATGTTGGTAGCCTTTAGAAGGTCTAAAGACTATGACTTGTGGGTTGGAACTAACCTATACGAATACGAATATCAATGAAATTCATAATACAAACCTTTTTTTAAGTTGGTTAACACAATCCATATTATTGTCGTCACGACAATAAATTATATTACAATTGTTGTTTCATATGGAATACCTTGTGTTTAATATTGATGTGACTAATTGGGTTTCAGGTTTCAAAAACAAAAAGCAAGTTATCATAAACACTGTTGACCCGCTTTTTACCCTTGGGGCAAAAAGAGGGATTAATGAGTTTGACTGTCTGTGGTGCTTGTCCCATGTAGTGTATGAATGAAAAAAAAAATGTTTTTCATTAAAATAGTCGCGGTTTAAAATAATAAACATTCTCTTCGGACTTCAATTCAATTTTAAACTGAGGGAGTATATATCTCGAAAAAAATCCTGGAATATTTTTGTGTCCAAAAGATAATATGGATTGGATCACACAGTAATTCGCACAGGACTGTGGATAGATTTGATTTTTCGTTATGGAAGATTTTTTTTTAAATAGACAAAATATGTATAATATAATTTTTATTTGGAAATTACCTACATTGTGATTTTTTTTGAAAATTTTTTTTTGGAGGTAACTAAGTATTTGGGTAGCCTCCTGCGGTCTCTCCTGTGTTAAGCTGGTTGCAGTGCCCCGAGTCGGCCTGTATCTTATAATATAAAATTCTCGTGTCACAATGTTAGTTGCCATACTCCTCTGAAACGGTTTTACCGGTTTTTATAAAATTTTATATGCATGTTCAGTAGGTCTGAAAATCGGTTACTATCTATTTTTCATACCCCTAAAAGTTAAGGGAAAAACAACACTTGCCAGGTCGGCTAGTATTCGAATAAATGTGTCTTCCATACAAACACATTACTCATAAAATACCAAGTCTTGCTACTCAGTTCTTCTACCGTAAAAGATTGTTAGACCAATGCAAATGTAATACCAAGTCGGTTTCAGTCCTTACTTAAGGGTCCTTTTGTTCAGTTATAGTATAATTAGTTAACCTAACAACATATGGTAACCATATCAATTTTAAAAATATTTTATTTTGTTATATAGATATATAAGAGTACCTTGGCCCATATATTGATGTTTTAAATAATAGGACTAGGCCATTGTATTAGAACACATTTTATCTCGCAGGTAATAGATAAATCTATAATTTAAAACATATCCTAGTATCCCCCCATATCCTAGTCTGACTCGCTCGAATGACTATACGGAAGCACGTTGGTCTCTCCTGCTATGGTTAGTTTATTAATGGTGAATGTATTACAATCTTCCCAATACCATGTTGTTTAATGTTTTTGTTTCCCAGGCTTGAAATCCATAGATTTTTATCCAATCTTTTACTAGTTTCATTCAAAGCACCATCGATACCTAGATGTTTACATAGTTACATTATATACACCGTCTCATTAATATTCATGAAACACAAATTGGAACTTTGTAGCAAATGAGTGGGCTTTTAGAGAGATTAGATATCGGAATTCCTTAATTCTGTTTTGATTAGGTTTAACAACATTTTGTATTTTAACCCCTCAACTGTGGCCAACCCCGCAACGGGTCGCACGTCAAAAGTCCGCTTCTGTGGTGCGACCCTTTCAGGGGCGCTGTCTACGCACACATGTTTAATGTGCAAACACAGCGATAAAACTACTTTTGGCTTAGTCTATCATATTAAAAACGCGTTTATGTAGAGCAAGACAGATAGCAAGCGTCGTTTGAGTTCTCGGTAAAGAAGGAATGACCGCGAAACGAAACGGCCAGTAAAATAACGGCCGCGTCGAGACCAAGGCACTTTGTTCTGTACTTAAAACTTTGTTTATGAAAAATAATTGTATGAGAGTCATGACTTGTGTGATATTATTTTGTGAATAGTATTATAAGATTATAAATAAATACTTTTGGTTCACTAAATAGTGGTTTATTATTAAAATATGACCCAAAATCTACTGAACATTTAGGTACCCCAGTAATTATGCTAGCCGTATAACTTTATTACCGACAAATATATTACAAAAGTACTATTTTCTAGGTAGAAAATTTAATTTCAAAATGATTCAGATCCTTATAAGGGCTTCTGCATGACCAAGGAACAAGAAATTGCAGTTTTAGTGTATGCTGGGCGTCTAGAAACCTCTGCCTGTGGCGAAACCCGCTCAGGGCGCCACAGACGCGACAGATCGGCCATTTTGCATATCACAGCTGAGGGGAATTGTCATTAGTATAACGTTTAAAAGTTTAAAATTAGTATGAAAGTTATGGGTTATATCTGTTATTTCTACTCATTACAATCTGCAGTAGCGGAATGTGGTTTAAGTGTAAGACATATATAGTGCGGATGCGGGCCGGTTGCGGGTCGCGTGACTTGTATTCCTTTTATTTGTATGAAAGGTGTCATACTGGCTCGTTGCACGCGCACTATGAGAGTCTTGCCCCCGTTCACTGGAATTTAGGCATGAAAACACAAACCTTCGTCTTCACAAATCTCTCTTTAATATGACGGTGAAAACGGCATGAAAATCCGTTCAGTAATTTTAAAAATAATGGAAATTTAGATTGACAAGATGATTAAAATTATTGCATCAATAAGAATAGAATTGCTGCTGGAATAGTAACAAGCATACATACATACACGATAGGATTGTCTAGGTTTAAATCTAACTTCCTCTTGTATTGTATGCGGCAAAAACAGGAACAAGTGGTGCAGGTTTAATAATATTGGATACCTAGATTGTTTTTTTTAGGTTCGTGTCACCGAGCAACAGTGACGTTTTAACAATATTACTTTAACACTAACACTAGATATTACTTTAGGGGTAGGTGCGTCGCATTTGCATGTTATTCGCTACGTATTTTCGGTAGCGTAACGCAACAACAGGCAAAAAGGTAATAAAACGATAGACATTGCACACTCACCCGATAATTCGTTTGTGCATCGCGTCGACCATACTAACTCGACTCCCTACACCCGACGTATGTTCTGTCACATGTGCACTGATCATAATAATATATTTAACTAGCAGCGCCCGCAGTTGTGCCCGTTCCCGTGGGAATTTCAGAACGATAAATAGATTTTAACCTTGCCATTGAATGTGGCTATCTAATACAAAAGAATTATTTAAATCGAATTGGTAGTTCCTAAGATTAGCACATTCTAACAAACCAAATAACAAAGTCTATTATATACCTAATACACAACAATTTTATCCAAGCTAAAAATGTGATTTGTAGTTAAATAAATGTTAATATTGTATCTCAAGTATTTTGTAAACATAATTAAATTACTGAAAATAAAGGTAAGTAAAATATTACAGAAAAATATTATATTTATTCTTAATAAACTATCTTTTGCATAAATCGTATTGGGATATGAAGAAAACTAATATTAAGGCGGGGACTACCGACGTTGCAAGGCGTAATGTAACGTGTTAAATGTAAAAAACGGGGAAACACAACGCTCGCAAGCGATCCGACGAGCGGAACCTTGCTGTGAAAAATGTATCATTGCTCGTTGTGAATGTGACATTACGCTTCGAAACGTTCGGTGAGAATCTTAACTGACACGTCACTCACATAACTATACACAAAATAAATATTATATTTTCTCGAAATTACACCTCTCAATGCAATTTTAAATAAAATGAAAATGAAACGAATAATTAAAATACATTTTCATTTTTTGTGATTTACATTGGAAATGTTAAATATAGTCTCATTGCTCTCCTTGGCATTTCGAGCTGAAAAGAAGAAAAAATGATTAGCAAATTAATAGGTAGAAAAAATACAATTTATTTGTTTGAATGACACGTTTTGTGAAACCCGTTTAGTGGTGTACGACTTTAGGTAATAGTACCTATCAGTTACATTTTAATTATTTACAGACAAGCCCGTTGGCACAGTGGCAGTAAGAACGCTTACTGTATCGAGGGTTGCGGGTTCGATTCCGACCCGGAGTCAACAACATGTGTAGAATCTGTCCGGATATATTTATTAACATTTAATGAAGAAAAATCACTTTTTGCTTGTTCACTGTTTAGAACACTAAGTTAAAAGGTGGCTACACACTAGCCTGTTTCCTAACTGGCCTTTTCAGAACTTGGCCCCGACCTCCTGGCTCCTTTATTTCCTACCTCCTTCGAAACTGACTGCTAAACCTACCCTGCGAAGCACGTAGATAGATACCACTTTCGGTCATCCACCCGAGCCGCACGTTGCTTTAAAATGGCGATGAAGTAACGTAGCTTAGGTAAACCACGCCTGGAGCGCTCTAACGACGCATTAAATACGTAATACTGACCTGTTCTTGCTGCTAATCGGGTAACAAAACTTGATATTCCACTGGTGACTGCACTGAACATGCTTGAGTTGCCGTAAAACATATCAAGCGCTTTATCAGTGAGAGTCGGTTTTTTGTTATACAACTCATTGACGCCATAGCTGTTACTCTGCGCGTCGGCACGGTACCTTTGAATTTCCTCAGCGGCATAATCTTGTGATTGACATTTCGTTAAAAAAGTAGCAACAATTAATAAAAAAATACAAAACTTTTTCGACATCATTTTATGCCTGTTCTTTACCAGGTTATAATTATTTCTGAACTGTAACACTAGGCTCAAGCTGCTCAATTCACTTTGTTAGCAAGTTGATAAACTGAAATAATGACAATAGCACATTAATGAATGATATTAGAGATGTTTCGCAAGAAAGATTGTTGTTACTAAAAGTGTAGCAGTGTTGGAAGTGAATGACAATTGTCATTATTGTGTGTATAAGAACGAATAAATAGTTAACTTTAAAAAACGATAAAATGAAGTTGAGAACAATGTGTACAGAAAAAATAAACATAGGATTATAGGGACTTACTACAGTTTTTACAAATTAGTTTGACGTTATAACACTTGATTGAGCGCAAAAGCTTAGCCTCGTACAGCACGGAACAACATGGAATAGGTGGCCGATAGTAGCGTTTTAATGTACGCTGCCATGCTTCGCAGGACACGATTGTACGCCTAGGTGTTCCATTGTTGCCAATGTTAGAACGTGACGAAAAACGTAAAGGATTTCCATTAAATAAGTGAGTTCGAGTAGATTAGTGGCCAACCCTGGTGTTGGAGTTTTTAGACCGGCTAAAGGCATCCGACATGGTCTATCGATTGAAACAACCGGGACCGATAATTTAACGTCCCTCCGAAGCACGGTAGCGCTCAGAAAGAAATACCACTATCGGCCACCCATCCAAGGAGGGGTTGAGATCTCTTCGTTGCTTAACTATCGCAATGAACTAACATCACTTAGTCAAACTACGCCACGAGCGCTACCATTGAAGGGTTTCCATTGAACCGGTGTTGCGCGTTGTTGAGCGTTGTGTCCGGTGTTGAGCGTTGCGGACTATCAAACAAAATAAATGACAGAAAAGAATCTAGTAATGTCGCCGTTATACCGTTTCTACAGAAACGAAACGGTGGCGGTGTTAAGTGGAGATTCCGAGCACTGTGATTGATCAATTCACGGTCCGCGCGGCTCTGCATTGCTCCGCTTCTGGGAAAATATTCCGCCCCGCTTCCATATTCATATTTCTATTAACTTAGGTAACCACACACTGTCTTGTCACAGTGCTGTCCACGGTCTGCCAACATCAAAGTCGTTCGCCGAATGTTAGACTTACCGTATTTAAACAAATATGTACTTCAAAGGACACCGAATATGCGGCGAACAATTAACTGTAAATAAATACTCTAGTTTTACTATTACGGAACCCAAGTGATTCAAACACAACTCTGTAAACATATTCCAATGCATAAATCTTGTGTGCGGTGAACTTTTTATTCCACGCGTTGTTTTGTTTAAATATTTATTTATTTTCACTTGCATTTCTCTTCCGATGTTTAATGTTTTGTAAGGTTACGCCACTTCATAAATCAGAGAACAAAAGAAGTCGCGGCCGCTCGGTCCGAATTGAATAAAATGCAAAAAACGTTTTTATCTGCTCTACGTTTTAGTACTGAGGAAAATTGCCGTTATCATTGTTATCAGGAAGTCAATGAGTGTTTAGGTTTTTGTTTTTGATTAAGTTTTACGAAAAAGGGAAGTCAAGCCAAGGATGCCTTAGTTATTTTGGACTTGCCTGTACCTGTCAATAAAACGGGTCAAATAGGACATACTTTTAACCTTTTTGACCTTTAATTACGAGGAAAATAGTATTAGGTAATATCCCACTCTCATTTCGAAGATATCAGTACAGTGAAGAGGATAATAACGTAATCGCTACGCTTAATTTATGCGGGTTGTTGTATCAAACCCGAGTCATGCTAGAAGGATGAGGATACAATACGACAAAACGCTTAAGATAGTCCCCAGAGGGGCCCAGTGAAAATCGATACTTTTCCAAAATTGTCTTTATTATTAATTAGCTTCTTCCCTAATTGCCACTTTTTCTAATTGATACTCTCCACTCCATCCGTTCAGCTATCTTTGTAAACTAGTTTTGTATTTATAATCAATGCAATATTGTAACAGTATCAATATACTACTTGAAATTTAGAGTCAAACTAATTAGGTAAAGTAAAGAATAAAAAAAATAAAAAAAAGTAAAATATTTTAATGGATAGCCATGAGCTTTAAGCAGTGGTGCGTAATTGCTTACCTAAAGATAACCTAAAAACCACTGTAGTTTTTTGTGTCAGATCATTTTTGAAGCCATACCCGATTAAGAGATACTGAAAAAACATTAAACTGAATGAACAATAAAACGCCCTTCGTAAATACAGATAAAAGTGTCTTTGTCACTTTGTTTATCCATTATAAAGTCAAATTGTGATATTGTCCCATATTTTTCTTTGTTCCTACTCCCCTAGCTTGTAAAACATAATGGTATTTGAGACTCATCTCGCGCCCCATTGCTACCGGACGCACTCTATCTCCCTCTACTAAATGCCTTCTAATCACGCGGTCGGAGTGCCTACACTCATGAAGTGCCTTTTAAAACATCAAAGGCTTCTCCTTAATCCCTACAAAGAAATAGGGATACGAAAATTATTTATTATTTCCGAAGCATAAATTGGCGTCCCCTCCGCCAAACTTTGGATTAAAAATTCACTTTGTTTTGTTGATTAATTCTCTTTTTAGTTAGCTTCTATGTATGGGTATCAAATCGGCTTAATGATATAAACACCTGCTTAGCATATATGTAATGCTAACTGATGTTTACAGTGGTGGCAATACGTTAGGGCACTCCATTGAACCCAGGGGCAAATCTGAATGAAACATAGTCAACCAAGTTCAATCACCGACTCTTAGCCTGCAAGTAAGGCCAAGTTAGTCTGCGAGTGTGAATCTTTACAACAGTTGGGTACAAGGTCTCTAGAATGCGCTCCTTCTGTTTTCTCAGGCTAGAAGATTACAGTCTAGTGCTCAGGGTCGAGAACTCGAAGCGTGGTGCCCATTAAGATGTGGACGACGGACGATACTTCTGGAAATTGCGGCCACATTGGTCAAGCTAAATCTAATGTTTATTTATTAGTAATAATTGACTTTGTACATATATTTGAGTCTCAGGACAAAATATTCCAACGAACCAGACCGAAAATTAAAAGCCAGCTTAGTCATCTCCTAAAGAACGAAGAACCTATTTAAATGAATTATGACCAAAAACAGGTTAGTTAGACCTTGGAGATCATAAAAAGGTCAATTTGTAACCTAAGGAATGCTGCGAACGAACATTATAAAAGCGGGTTAAATAGCAGGGATCAGCTCGTATTAATGGACCAAGAGCCCGCGAACCCCAGACCTTCGTTATTTTATAAAAGCTGAAAGTTTGTCAGCGCATGCTCCCACACACAGGTAAGAACGATGGACTATTATGAAGTTTGGGTTATAGTGGCTTTGGCAGGTATACGGTACTAAATGTCAATGGTCGAAAACACCAAGTTGGCCATCGATTTCGATATCACCGTCAAAGGGTGACTTGTACAACTCCTCAAGAGCTTTCAAATGACATAGGTCATGTCACTGTTGAGCATTAGGATCAGCGTCCATGGCATAGGCCAACTCCAATCTTCGGTGGTCGAAAACACCAAGTTGGCCGTCGATTTCGATGTCACCGTCAAAGGGTGACTTGTACAACTTGTCAAGAGCTTTCAAATGACATAGGTCATGTCACTTAGGATCAGCGTCCATAGCATAGGTCAACTCCAATCTTCAATGGTCGAAAACACCAAGTTGGCCGTCGATTTCGATATCACCGTCAAAGGGTGACTTGTACAACTTGTCAAGAGCTTTCAAATGATATAGGTCATGTCACTGTTGAGCATTAGGATCAGCGTCCATAGCATAGGTCAACTCCAATCTTCAATGGTCGAAAACACCAAGTTGGCCGTCGATTTCGATATCACCGTCAAAGGGTGACTTGTACAACTCTTCAAGAGCTTTCAAATGACATATGTCATGTCACAAATCACACTTAATTATTTGATGAATTTAGATCGGTATTTTACACACCTTTAGTACCGTTTATCTGCCAAAGCCACTATAACCCAAACTTCATAATAGTCCATCGTTCTTACCTGTGTGTGGGAGCATGCGCTGACAAACTTTCAGCTTTTATAAAATGACGAAAGTCTGGGGTTCACGGGCTCTAGGTCTATAAACCCTTAGGAGAGTAATATGAAAGATTATTGTACATAATTTAATGTAAATAAATAAATTTGATTTGATTCTGATTTGATAAGCTCCATCCCTGTATTCTCATGGCTTACTTCTTAAGGTGCTCACTAACCGCCTTATTAATAAACACTCGGTTGAATTGAAAAAAAAATGTTTTGTCTCTTTTGCTCCTCGGAAATTTGCGTATGTCAGAAAGTGACAAACCATTTTATAGCTTAAATGTTCTTAATACGCGTTTATTAATATGGCCCTAAAAGTTTAAAATTTAACTCGGCGGGAGGCGCTACCGGGTAAAATTTACCACATAGTGCATACTTTCGAAAATATTTATTTTTGTGCGTAATTTTGTGCAGCGCCGTTTTAGGTACCTTTCGACAGATGTTCCATGGTCCGCCATTTTGAATAAGGGGCCAGTTAGCGCGTGTTGTTGAACCACGACGGACGTAAAAGGTGCGTACGGGTAATTTTTACCCAGTAGATTTTTTTCAAAAAAGTGCCGTTTTAAAATATTTTTCGATTCGATTATAATTATAAGTAAAGATATATTGTCAAGATATATGTTCTTTTAAAATTGATCTCATTTTTTTGTTTTTTAATAAGTTTAGAGAATATTTTTCGTTTTGTGCACAAAATGGCTGAGCTTTAGGCTGTGTTTTAAAATTTCAAATATAACATATTATACTAAGCATTAATTAGTTTCCAACTTTCTTGTTTAATTGAAAATATAACACAATATAATATAAAAATTGGTTTATTTAATTACCCATAAAATAGCTCTAGTTCTTACAATGAATATTATTGTGGTATTTTTTACCCAGTAGCGACAGTCAGTGTTGGTATATGGGGCGCGCTTCCCGCCGAGTTAAGCACATACGTAATCTAAGACTAGTTTTTTGTTAACAAAGAAGTTTTTAAAGAATATTATTGCTCGTAACGTTATACTGCATTCGTAGAAGTTATTAAGTCTACTACAGCAAACGAATGCCGTCTTCATACTAGATTATCATCCAACTGCGACTGCGACCTGCGATTGTGGACTGCTGTTTTGCAGTCTCCGCATGTTATATGCAGCTTATGACTTGCAGCCATTTCCAATACAGAGATAAGTCGAAATAAAAAATAATAATTATCTTAATGTAATGTTATTATTAATGTCCTTGAGCTTGGACTACCGATGAACATGTCAAAGACCAAAATCATGACAAACAGCTCAGCCTACCGTATCACGGTAAACGGCGAAGTGATGCACTATGTCCATGAACACATATATCTCGGCCAATTAGTTTCCCTCCAGGCAGGTAGGCAAGACATAGAAGTCGCGAGACGCACTGAGAGCGCCTGGAGGAGTTTGGAGATGATAGAGGGCAGCCTTCTGAAAGCGCTTAAGCGCAAACTCATGGACGTTTGCATCCTTCCCGTTCTCACCTATGTTCACAGACTTGGTCTTTGACAAACATCCAGAAGTCCAAACTCAAGGTTTGCCAGAGGGCGATAGAGCGCAGTATTCTTGGAGTCAAGTGAACCGACCGCATCCGTAATACAATACTGCGTTCCAAAATTAAAATCGCCCATGTAGGAGAAAAGGCCGCTAAGCTCAAATAGGATTGGGATGGTCACGTCTGCCGCCTGTCTGACACGCTGTGGGCCAAAATTTCTAATGTGAGGCGTCCGGAGACTGTGGGACGGCGTCGCGGCAGACCGCGCAGGCGGTGGCGAGACGAACTGGACGCCTACAAGAGGGACTGGCAACTGTTGACTCCGAATCAAGAAGAGTGGCGGAAATGGGGGACACCTTTGCCTAACAATGGGATGATATACATAGGCTAACAGTGACAGTATATAAATGTAAACTTTTGGTGGTTAAGTAAAATATACATTCGGAAATATTTACACGGTAAATTAGACCCAAATTAAGCTCTAAACTTGTATTATGGAATCTTACTAACTACTAACTAATACACAATCTTTTTTTTATCTTCTTTTTCATCGAGTTGATGGTCAACCTGACCAATTCTGGTGTCAAGAGTTATCGAGCCGCCAAAGGCCTCTGATATGGCTAATGCAACGACCACTATCCGTAGAAAGTAACCGGGGCCGACGGCTTAACGTGCCCTCCGAAGCACGGAATCATCTTACTTTTCGGGCAATCAGGTGATTCAGCTTGCAATGCCCTAGCCAAACTGAGGACAGTCTCAAAAAGAGATTTTTGTGAGATATTGTTGTCCCCACCGGTAATCGAACCTGGACCCACCGGACCGTGAGCCGGGCGTTCAAACCACAAGACCACGGAGGCTGTTCCACAAGACCACGGAGGCTGTTATTTTTATATGAATATATAATTGACACCCAGAAGTCATCGCCAACAACTATATCTGCACATATGGACTGACTCCGGGCGAGAACCAAACCCGCAACCTCCACCACAATAAACGCTCACATGCTACTGCACTGTACCAACGCGCTTGTCATTAATGATCAAGATATTTATAATGTACAAAACTTGAACTGCTTTCTGAGATAGCCAGTAGGTATACATTATTGTTTTTTATGAAAATCTGTAATTAAAAACCATTTTTAAAAAAAGAAATAATTTAAACAAAAAAACCAGCTGGACCGATTTCTAAGAAAACCGATATGAAGAAAACGGCATCGAAATCGGTCCACCCGTTTGAGAGCTACGATGCCACAGACACACACACACGTAAATAGACGTCAAACTTATAACAACCTTCTTGCGTTGGGGGTTAAATATTATCACTCACCTGATCTTTTCAATTTAGTTAATCGATTCATAAATTTCCATATCTTTTTGTTTAAGTAATCAAACAGCGACTCGTTACTGTACAATATGCTCATTCCCTGATCAGAACGCCAATTGCTGAGCGGTCGATTCTCTGGTGGCGTGTATGGATAGTCAGTTTGACATTTAGAAATAACAATAATTAAAACTGATAACAATACAATTTTATCCCACATGTTAGACGCACTCTCTTGCCTAAGCCAAGTAATATATGATACTAAAATAACTTTCATTGAAATCTCTGCTTTTAAAATAATCATCTCACAATGCCAACAATGGTTATTATAATAACATAATAGAGTATACTACTGGCATGATTTGTTACATTTAAACATATGAGTACTGCCTTTACAGGCCGCTTCATAGTCATACATGCTAGAAACGTGGTTATGACACATTCTCATACACTTTCATAGCAGTGAAGCGAAGCAAATGCAAACAGATTGCCACTTGACTATACTTGTATACTTTAGGGGTTCATTAGAGTGTACTATCAGACAAGCTGGCGATTGGTCGCTTTCAAGCGATCCCTATTGGATGCGTGGCCGACAGTGCCATTTCTATCTGAGCACTACCATGCTTTGGAGAGTACGTATAATTGTCGGTATCGGTTGATTCAGACCATGTCGGATGCTTTTAGGTCGTCTAGAAACTCCACACCAGGGTTGGCCACTAACCGACACGAACTGTCTCGTGATACTTGCTAAGTTAGCTTATTGTATATAGGGTACTAATTTCAGTTAGCTATACATATTGAACTTTAATACCTATATTTATTAACCATGCAAATTTTCCTTCATTAAAAAATAACAAAAATAGTTGGTATGCAAGTAAGTCTGGTCGCCTTACCTCATTATTTATTACATTTATATTAAACTTTATTCCCGCGGGAATTTCGGGATAAAATTTATCCCATGTTTTATTCTGATGTATAACCTATATTACTGTACAGTTTCATTCAAATCCGTCCCGTACATTTTTCGTGAAAGAGTAACAAACATTCATACATAAATTCTTACAGTTACACCCATCCTCATAAACTTTCGCATTTGTAATATTAGTAAGATAATGGTATGGATACTTAGTTAGGTAGTCTAAACAACTGTAAGAAAGTTGGTGGCGCGACCGCTTGGCGGCACAATGGTGTCCTAATTAGATCCTCTGACAGTAGTTGCGACCGACAACTTCATTGAATGTACAGTGCAAACTAATACACAGGATTAAATGTATAATATTCTTAGAATTTAGGGGAACGGAAAGCATAGTCCTTACCTGGAAACAAGGCTTATTCCAGCAAAGGATAAACATACCATAACAAGGTTTAATTTCGCTTCGAAAATAGTATTTGTTTACTATCTGAATCAAAATATTGTGACTGAGATTTAATGAGTGATCAAAGGTTAAATGAAACAAACAACTAGTATAAGTACTTTATTTCATAACAATACGTTTATCTTCATTAATATCAGTTTAAATATAAATCTCTTTTAATTCGTCCCGCTTCTTGGTTTACTGGAAGAAAGGAAATGAGTTAATTAATTAAAGAGATCGTTCCATTTCCAACTTTTAAAATCGGAACTACGTTTACGGATACAATGTCGCTTTTGTGTTAATTTTTTATTTAAAGTTTACTGCCTTTAAAAATGTAAAATTTAGCAAAACGTATTCGTAAATGTAGATACGAAAGTGTTTGCAGGAGTTTGTTGACACTCGACACTCAGCGAGTTAAGATCTAACACATTTATCGACGCGGAATTGGCTAATGCCGGTCAAAAAAGCCTTTATGACTACGAAATAAGGGTTAGTAATACCATTAGGGTTACTAATACCATTCGCATCGGCTTGGACGACGCGGCGCGACGCCGGCCGACGGCGAAACGAGCCGTTTGTCGATTAGCTGATCGCATCCGTATGGCGCTGAACCGAGCGGAACGTTTCCGACTGCTACCGAACAAGCCGGCTGCTGATCGGCGCCAAGCCGAGTAGTGTGGTGATACGCACTCGGCTTAAGCCAATTCCGCGTCGATAAATGTGGTTAGACCCTTAACAAGCTAGAAGTCAGCGAATTTAAAAACTTGTAACTTTGCTCAATGTCAACTCTGATTTAAAACTATTCTGCTTTAAAACAATTTCACAATAGCACTATTTATGGGACTGCGCTAAACAGCTAATAATTAATTTAAAAAATATTTTTTTAATTAACTTCTCGATTGTAAAATTTAAATACTTCATATCGAAAAATTCAATTACTAAAATACACCATTTCAATAAGTTTACCGATAAAATGATATTAACAACACTCCACTTAATGAAATACCTGGAAGTAGGCCTTAATGATCGGCCCGTCAAACGTAAATTACTTTTAGTTGCGAACTTGTGAAAATTTATGAAATTCCGAAGCATGTAAATTGTTCGATACTTAACGAGTCCGCTCATTAACTGTTTATCAAAAATATGTAGGCATTCATTATATCATTTTCTATTTGAACAATTTTGATGGCAATTAATGAAGAACATCAGTATTAATAAGTGGTGATTATGCCTAACTCTACTGATATCTTTGCCCTCCACTTGGACTTTCTATTTTTTATTATTTTTTAACTAACGTTCATGGGTGTTATTATAAACATTGTATTTAAAATCAAAGATAGTTTACTCATGTATAAGTAGGAACATGTTTTTACAGAAAACCTAAGTTCTAATCAACTAAAGAACTAACTAATCTCAAAATAAAAATTACATATAACCTTTGAAGTATATTCTTTTACTTAACGAAAAACCTTTTGAAATCATAAAAATAAACTGTTTATAGACAGATATATGAAGTAAATAAAAATACGAAAACAAATTATCAAGAATTTTGACAATTTCCAGTTTTTGAAGTTTCAAAATTCAATAAGACAGACTGTCTATATAGAGAAGGAGTTTTCCGGGAGGATATTTAATGTCCGTTAAATACAACCAGGATTCCATTGAAAAAATACCAGAAAACCAGCGTTTCCCAATAATAAACGAACACGGAAGACTAATAAGTCCCTCATTTCTACTCTTTTATTATTTTGTTTAGGGTTAGTTTTATTTCACCGAAGTCTCTTTGACCGAAAGGTTTGACCTGTGTTACTATTAGCCCAAGTAATGTTTTACCGATGCTATGTTTGATATTACGGCCCTTTTCTTATAGTTTTATATTTCTAACTTTATGTAATGGTTTGAAATAAATATACAAGTGTTGATGGTGCTTTGAAAGGCTACCTGCCGTACTTAAAACGTTCATTACAACGACCCTTAACAAATTTTTCATATACATATTACACAAAATCAATCAATTAGTTTTTACTAATGAAGCATTTGATGTCGCTAAGTATGGGCGTAAGTAGTGAATAAAGTCTTAATCAATAACTTACCTTTCATTTTATTTTTGAATTTCACAATATTGTCAACAGCTGATGTGCCAACATTCCAAAGTTCTCTAGCAATTAAATTCATTACAGTTTTGTTTGAATAAACGAAGTCCATCGCTTTGCTCACAAACGAATCACTGGTTGTCATTTTTTCACCTTCAACTTTGCTCAACTGATCCTTGAAATCTGAAAGGGTTTTGTAAGAAATTGATATCTGACATTTTAAAATTGCAATTATTACAAATGTTAAAATTGTCCGTTTGTTCATAGTGAAGACCAGTGTTTCAATGAGGGACAGTCGACACGATCCCCACTGCCGAGTTACTCAATGCATTCTCGGTAAGATCGTATCGAGTTCTTTTACTCAGTTTTAGGAAATATTTACCAAACATTTCATTCAATGTGAGGCTTTTCTAAGCAAATTATGAAATACGAGTAAAATAAGGAAGTGGTGAGCAGAGGTGACTGTGACAGGACAATAACACAAAAATATTGAGTAAGAGTTATTTTGCTGCTTGCTTTTGCTGCACCATGGTATCCTTTTCATTATGAAACTGAGAATTTTTAATAAAATAAATATAAGCGACTACAATTTTAAATTGGGATAAATATAAGAAGGTTATTTACATTTTAAGTAAGTTCGGGTGGGTTAGGGTAAACCCTTTTGGAGTTTTTAGACTGCTTGAAAGCCGACATGGTCTTACGATTTAAACAATCGCAACCGATAGTATAGCCTTGTCAGTTAGTTAGAAGCCATTGGTTTCCGAACAAATCTTTTTGTTAATAAATAAGTTAGTTCGAGTAGGTTTGTGGCCAACCGTGTTGTTGGAGTTTTTACACCACCTAAAGGCCTCCAACATGGTCTAACAATTGAAGCAACCGGGACCGATAATTTAACGTGCCCTCCGAAGCACGGTAGTGCTTAGATAGAAATGCCACTATCGGCCACCCATCCAAGTAGGGGTCGAGCTGCACGTTGCTTAACAATCGCAATGAACTAACATGGCTTAGTCAAACTACGCCAGGAGCGGTACTTTTGTTAGGAAAAAGAGACAAGTATCATTGCATGTAACAATAAATCTCGTAATACTTTCTCCTCGGCTAGGCTATCTGTGTCCCACAGGCGCCGCCGTAACATCTCCAGATTTACTTTATAACACAAAGCTTCAACAGAGTGGCTTTGAAAAGATTTAACCAGGATGTTCTTTTTAGTTTTCGTAATATCAAAACAATATTGTATTGATATTGCCACTCCATTTAATAGACATTCCATGAGATGAGAGGCTTTTGTCCAGCTGTGAGACGTTTAACTTTCTTGTTTATATTTGGAGTGATTATGTCATAAATGACCAACAAACAGATATAACAGGAATCAACATAACAATACACTAAACATTTGTAATATGACAGCCACGGCAGAACGAAGTATGACTGTCTAAGTACACAAGTACTCGTTTCGTTAGTACTCGTAGCTTATCAATACTAGTATAATGAATCTGAATTTTTAATTGTTTGTTCCTGATATTTGAAACCAGCAACCGGATTACAAAAATTTGAACCCAAAAACGAAATTTCGAATGTTTATTGTCGTCCTTACATAAAAGATATTGCTGAAAAAGGGAAAATAGGTAATGCTATAATCATTTTAAGAGCTTAGTAATGAAAGAACAACAGTAACGTCGCCTAAAAACGGCGCTTAATTTTTATTTCCCCGAAAACCACTGGGCGTTAGCGGATATGCTAAGTTCGCGAGATCCTCGTCTGTCGGGACTAGATAAGACCTGTTTAATATAAACCACCCCCAAAGAGTAAAATAAAAATGGAATTAGTACAGAAGTGACGCTGTAAAGCGTTCGTAAAGGAAGCAAAAATGTTACAATTTTTACCAACTTTGTATTATTTATGTTGTATTTTTCTATCTATATATATAACGGAGTGGCGTCAGCCATTGTATTGAAAACACCACTTGAGTCAAAGTCAACTATCTTTATTCAGGTTTGAATTTACCACCCATTCGGAAGAGCATCAGCAGAGAAGAATGGGCAAGAAACTCTGCTGTCAACTCAATCTTTTATACACGCCTTTTATAGGCTCGAAGTGGTGGGGTTGACCGTTGCACGTTGTTGTTTCATAATTCTCAGGAGCTCTTGACTGTTCGACGATCCGCGCCGGAATGACTTGCGGAGCGTCGAGCAGTCTTATTTATAGACACTCAATAACAACCATTTTCGTACAGAATTATTTTACATTGGTTTTTGATGTTACAATAGTTAAACCAATTAACTTTAAACATAAATTGATAATCAAATAATTATAAAACATTAAAATCAAATGGAAATCAATTGAATAACTGTTCAAACATTAAATAATGAAATGAATTATTGTTAAACATTAAAATCACCATTAATGTTAAATAAAATGATTATTATAATCTTATTTCTGACGCTTGTTGCCACAGTCACGCCGACACGGCCATTCTGACAGGCGGCGCGCGCTCTGCGCCTGCCTGCGTTGTGATGTTTTATTTCTGAAATTAAGAAAATGCATTTCTTTGAAGCGGGTATCTGTAAGGACATCGTAAGTCGTCGTAAGGACAGTACACACAGATCCGTATTGTACTACCTTATGAGTTTAGAAACTGTGTATCTATAAGCAATTCGTGTTGCTTATTTTGAAGGAATTATCGTTGTAAGGACAGTACACATATAGATCCCTATTGTACTACCTTATCAGTTTAGAAACTGTGGTGTGTACGTGTCTGCTCACGGTCCCACAAGGCGTCCCTACGGTATCTCATGGTTCACTTGTGGATGCATCAAGGACCCGTGGTTGGCACAAGGGAACACATGGCTAGCTCAGAGGTACCACTCTCCAGCATTTTAATCTAGTAGATTATTATTATAGCTAACTGTGGTGTGTACGTGTCTGCTCATGGTCCCACAAGGCGTCCCTACGGTCCATCATGGTTCACTTGTGGATGCATCAAGGACCCGTGGTTAGCACAAGGGAACACATGGCTAGCTCAAAGGTACCACTCTCCAGTATTTTATTCTAGTAGATCTCCTCGGAGTCACGGGACAACCCCGGTCTTTTTGAGAGGCTTGCGAGGGGATACAGATCCAACTCGTAGAGGCCCTTTGGAGATGTTTAATGTAATGGATTACAACTGCAGGGCCACACTAGTAGATTATTATTATAGCTACTAGGGGTGTAGTTGCAAATGTGATTTAAAATAATGAAGAGAATAAATGAATTTTAACTCAGCTTTATCCGGTGATGAGTGCTCGTTGTCGGGAGCCATCTGGACTGGCGGACCAGTTACCGGATCGACAGCAGTTTTATTGTTTTGAGGAGTATCTGGATCTTCACGCCGACACGGCACCTTCGGTTGTGGCGCACGGCGAAGTTGGTCATGTGCGACTTTTCTTGGTCTGCCGCCGCCAACCACCTTCACAAGGTAGCGGTCATTTTCTAGGATTCTGGAAATCTCACAAGGTTTCATAAATTTTAGGTCTAAAGAGGTTTGATTGCGTGGGTTGTTTTTGATCAACACTTAATCACCACGCTGAAAATGTTGAATGTTGAATTTGGCTTTACGTTTATTAAAACGTTGCCGATCTTGTTCCGCTGACTGCGTCATGTTCCCATGCGCATATCGTGTGAGTGCTTCAATGTCGACTGTTGCTTCTTCTATATTCACCAAAGTGTGAAGCTCTGGTGGGACGCAATGTTGACGTTGGCTAAGAAGTGTGAGTGGAGCCATACCTGTGACGCGGTGTACTGTACAGTTCATCGCTAGATGGAGTTGTTCCAACGTAGTATGCCATGGTTCCACTTCATAATTGTTGATCATAAATGCATTCTTGAATGTTGCTCTTTCAACTTGTCCATTTGCTCGGCTGACTCCTGGCGCAATTGAGTGAATATCGATCCCAAAACTGTCGCAGTAACTTTTGAACTCTCCGAGGAATTCTCTTCTTCCATCCACAATTATCTGGACCGGTGTTCCGAATAGATTAGCTGAACTTGTAGAAATCCTAAGGTTCCTTTCGATGTTCTGCATATGACACAGTTGCCCGCAAATCTTCGTACTTGGGAACACATCTTATCGAACCAATATGTTTCCTTGATTTTCTTTAGTGTCGCCTCCCATCCAGGATGTTTCAATGCAGCATTTAAATGATTGACGATGCTCCATTGAAATTACTTGGGACCCACTATAGAAGTCTGTGGCCCAAAAACTGGATCTTGAACGGACTTCTGCAGCATACGGTCCTCCAATATGTAGCCGTCCATAGAGCGGTTGTCCCTCAAGTTATCCATTATAGGGCGAAATTCTTCATCTCGCCTTTTCTCGACCTTGATCTAGTCCATATCTCTTGTCAAAACGTTGACCATGAGCTCCGTTGGATTTCTACTGAAGAAGTCTGCACGCTGGAGCCGTTCGCCTGTGTTGGTACTCAACTGCAAAGTCAAAGTTTTAGAGAAAAGCCCACCATCGACGAATTCTTGGGAGGACCTCCTTCAGCAAACACCTTACATCTATTCATTACGTCATTGACGTATACCTGAGCAATTTTTCCAAGAAGCTTACTTAGAACTCTATTGAAGGTTCGTTGATATACCGGGCAGGCGTTACAGAGCCCGAAGGGCATAGCGAGGTGCTCGTATAGTCCATCGGGAGTAAAGAAGGCGGTCTTCTCGATGGAATCTTCAGCAATAGGAATTTGACGAAAGCCCGCTGCCATGTCAAACTCGTGTAGTAGTGCCCATCCGCTACCTGGTCAATCCGGTCAGATACCAGCGGTAGAGGACAACGATCAAGCAGGGTACCGGCATCGAGCTCTCGAAAATCCACACAGAGTCGGCCATCGCCACTCCTCTCCTTCACTTGAAAACTGAATATTGTTATCAAGGAGCTCCCCGACAACACTGCGAACGCTTTCTCGTTCGACCGGACCTAGACGGCAACGGATGACATTCGACGCATCTATCAGGACTTCTAAGCCTGATTTACAATTGACTCGAGTCCTCGGACATCCCCGGACGAACATGTGCTGGGACCCCATCAACAGGTGACGCAGCTGAGAGACCTCTCCGGAATCCGCAAGGCCAGAGTCCGACCTGTCGAACATGGGGTCTTTTAGGGCAACTTGTTGAACGCGTCGCACGCGAACCAGTTGAGTCCCCTGTGGAGAAACCATCACCCTCAAGTTGGCACCATGAATCAAATTCATCCCAATCAAAACATCTGTCGCCATATCTTCATCAGGCAACACGAAAAACTGGAGCCCAACACAGACAGTATCGACGGCGCATATGGTCACCAATTTCATCAGTGACAGTACCGGGAACCGTCCGACTCCCCTCAAGCAGCTGACGGCTGAGCCCCATGTCCCGGCAATGCAGCTGCAAAAGACTCCCGCACGATGGAATACTCGGCGCCGCCGCCGAACGCTGCTTGGATAGACCGATCACCAATCAAAACCATGACCGGCGCCCACTTGGACCCCGCCACATGGCTGACGTCCAAGTCAATGCACTTACTCTGTCGAAGCACACTTCATATGAATGGTGCGGCCTCTGGCAACAAGTGCAAACTGTTGCACTCGAGACCTTGAGTCCAGAACCTTCTTCAGACGGCTTGAATTTGCAATCATTCGTAGAATGATTGGTTCTCTTGCAGATTTGACAACTTCGAGGCTGGTTATCCGAAAAGCGTGGACGTTTACTTGGAACCATCCTTATTGATGAAGCGACAGAGATCAGTTCTGGTACCAAAGCCGCTCGTGCGTTAAGGAGTTCAATGCGAAGACATTCATCATTGAAACATCCTATCACGGCTTCTACAGAATGTTCATTGTCCAGGCTGTCCTTGGTTACCCTTTTCCAAAGGACCCAAGCGCGTGACCAGAATCCTGTGATATCCTTGGACGAATCGTAAACATGCTCTCGGAACCCGAGTATATCCCGAGAGTGTCTATTTTCGGGTTCAAAGGTGGTCATCAGGTTTTGACGTAGTTCTTCCCATGAAGACGTGGTCACCATCCAGTCATCAGCCCACATTCTCGCTTGTCCCTTCCACAAGCTGCAGGCTATGCTATCATACGGACTTCAAAATCGTTGAGTTGGTACGTCATCTTAGCCTTGTCAATATGATGACACCATTCTCGAATGCCAACATTGGTGTCAGGATCATATGACGGTAGATAGACGTCCTTAATCTTTATTTTATCTTCCGTCGGTGGTGAAGACAAGCGTTCGGACATTTGCTGCATCATCTCCATCATCTTCATGAAGAATTGCAGTGGTACATAGTCTCTTGATGCCACTTGGATCAGATGGTTCTGAGGGAGTTGTTTGGATCGAAGCTTGTTCCGATCCCACTTCTGATAACGGAGTGGCGTCAGCCATTGTATTGAAAACACCACTTGAGTCAAAGTCAACTATCTTTATTCAGGTTTGAATTTACCACCCATTCGGAAGAGCATCAGCAGAGAAGAATGGGCAAGAAACTCTGCTGTCAACTCAATCTTTTATACACGCCTTTTATAGGCTCGAAGTGGTGGGGTTGACCGTTGCACGTTGTTGTTTCATAATTCTCAGGAGCTCTTGACTGTTCGACGATCCGCGCCGGAATGACTTGCGGAGCGTCGAGCAGTCTTATTTATAGACACTCAATAACAACCATTTTCGTACAGAATTATTTTACATTGGTTTTTGATGTTACAATAGTTAAACCAATTAACTTTAAACATAAATTGATAATCAAATAATTATAAAACATTAAAATCAAATGGAAATCAATTGAATAACTGTTCAAACATTAAATAATGAAATGAATTATTGTTAAACATTAAAATCACCATTAATGTTAAATAAAATGATTATTATAATCTTATTTCTGACGCTTGTTGCCACAGTCACGCCGACATATATATATAAAAATGAAACCCGTTTTTTGTTGTCGTCGCATCACGCGTGAATGGCTGGACCGATTTCACTAATTCTTTTTTTGTTGTATTTGTTATTATTAGGAGAAGGTTCTTACGGAAAAAAATATTAAGAAAATCTCTCAGAAATATTGAAAATTATATTTAATTTTGCATATTTAAAAAAACACGCGTAACGAATGTCAATGTCATTCACAGCCATAGACTATATTGAAAGAGCATTGTTTGTTCGGAAAGTAGTGCATCATTGCTACGCTAAGGCGGTACGAAGTTCGCCGGGTCAGCTAGTAGTAATATAATAAAGCTGAAGAGTTATTTTTTGTTTGTTTGTTTGAACGTGCTAATATCAGAAATCAATCCAATTAGCCATTCAATTTTCAGCCGAAGACGATTCCTTTTGATAAAAGTTAAGTAATTTCACTTCATCTTACTCCATCACTGATCCCTTTCCCCCAAAGGCAAGTCTTTGGTTGAAAGTTCAGACTAGATAGTTTGAATTTAAATTCGCTTAAATAAAATAAAATGTACGTGTGTTTGTTGATTTTCAATAAAACTGCATCTAGGCTAACTGCATCTACGGAACTTACTGAGGCTTACGTAACGTATTATTTTTATATATTTATTCGAAATCACAGTCAAGATAGACAGCTACGCGGATTTGCCCGCGTTGTGTCCGTTCCCTTGGGAATTTTGGAATGAAAAATAGCCTATCTGATGCATGTGGCTAATCATAAAAAAAAACTGAATAGCGCATACAAACAAACAAAAACATTTTAGTATAGACTAGCAGCGCCCCGCGGTTATACCCGCGTTGTGCCCGTTCCCGTAAGAATTTCGGGAATTTTTATACATACAAACCTTCCTCTTGAATCAATCTATTATATCTATAAAACCACGTCAAACAAAATCCGTGCAGTAGTATTTGAGTTTATCGCGAGCAGACAGACAGACAGACGCGGCCGGGAACTTTGTTTCATAATAATTATGTAGTGATTTATTATCCGTCTTGAAACTCCGGCTAACATCAGTAGTGTCTCTTCTATGAACAACTCAATCATTTGTAACCCAGTTTATTTTCAACACTTTTGTACTTAAACAGCAGTTGGAGTTTGTTGACTTTTCTTATCTCGCAGCGACAGATGATGATAGACAGAAAGTAATAACCTGTAATGTCCCACTGCTGGGCAAAGGCATTTCACCGATGATATGAGTGCAACAGGGAGGAAGATTAGGCGTAATCATCACGATTGCCTAATGCGGGTAGGTGATCTCACCCGAGCCCTGTTTGAAAGTAGAAACATGCTTTAGCTGGACCTGGGAATTGAACCCGGGACCTCAGAAATAACAGGGGAGTGGAAATACCACCAGACCATTGAGGCGTGATAGACACATATCATCATAATTATGTGACATGTATGACAAGTAGGAAAAGATATAATTTGTTAATCAGCTACATCAATCATTAGTAATAAGCTTTATATCGTCCATTGTTTTCTGTATGACTATTTTCCATGTGTTTTTTTGCTTTCACATTACATTGTTTAAACTCGAACTTTTTTATTTTCATAAATTACTTTATCTTTTATTTTTAATAAAAAGTAATGTTTAAGCAAACTGTGATAACGTTAAACTATAACGTTAAAGGACTCATAAAAATCTATTAACATTTAGCGATAAGAGGAAAAATCCGAAGAGAAATAAGGTCACGAATTCCCCAATGCCGACATTATCTGAACCAGCGAATGGTTGTTATCGATCCCAATAAATGCCCCTCTTTTATTTTCAACCGGGAAAAAAGAAATTACATCTGAATAGCTTAAAATTCTCATTAAAATTCCATTACGATCGAATCAAATATGGCTATGAGTCTTGGCATTCTTGTAATATTTGTAATGACATCTTCATTAGGTTTCAGCCTGGTTAAATTGTAATAGAGATAAGGAATGTGAATAAGAAAATAATAACCATGTTTTTCATTCAATGAAACTTTCAATATTGTTAAAAATATTCAATTAGACACTATTTTTGACGTTATTAATTCTAAATAACGTTTTCAAGTGATAAAAAGACCGAGAACTATTTTTAACCGGATAAACACGGGACCAATCTGTAAGCATACTCTTTGATGTACCGAAATAATTTTTGAAATCTTTGAAATGCGTCGCCGGAAGCTACCAGAAACGACAACGGTAACAGGTTACCTGATTAAAAAACAAAATTAAATCACATACAGCCGAATTGACCTTCCAAATGGACCTCCTTTAGTTTTTGAAGTCGGTTAATAAAATGAGATAAATGTAATTGTTAATCCGCTCCTGAATTAACATTGTGGACGGGGCGGAAGCTTTCAATTTAAATACACAAAAGATGTCATCAAACAGGGCTTATGTTCAAAAGTCGACAAAAAAACAACTCCACCATGAAATAAAGAAAGAAATCTTCATCTAAATATAAAGGAGGATCAAATAGTCAAAAGCGAATCCGAATACGGAATGAGAACTAATAATGAAGGTTCATCTTTATTATAAAGTATTCAAACAAAGCCTATTCAAATAAGTGGAGTGCGTCCTGTAATCAGGCTCCGATCGGCATTGATTGACCTTTATGCAAATTTAGACTGTGCCCAGGGGCAGGCCCAGGCTTAATTGAATAATTAACCTGCCAAACGCACTTGCTCATAATTTGAATAATCGTTTTAATAATTTTCACTTTCATTGCGCACAGATATGTTTAGTATAATTATTATAATGAACCATGATAAACATTTGAAATTTTCACAGAAGTTGATTTTTTTAAATGCTATAACAACAACAAAAAACTAAATCCAATATATATAAAAAGTGGGGCTTTCATACAACAAACGTGACTTGTTGGTTTTTTTAATGGAAAATGCAACGGAGCCCCTCTTGGGCGAGCTTTCCCTCAATTTTTTTATCGAATTTGCTTGTTTATTTGATTGGCACTATTTGTAACAAATGTATTCTGGTTTCCATTGCTTTTTAAGAAATGAAGAAATTAATATTATCACGAAGATAATATTATGTTTACCCACACATCTTTTATCATGCTATAACTTGATACGCCCAATCTATTCATTACAGCTTACCGCCTATATCTGTATAACATAACGAGCCGAAAATAACAAATAATACATTCTGATAACGGAAAATCTATGGAAAAATACAGACAGCCCAAGCATGTTAAATAATTGTTATCTGACTCTGTACAACAATCACTAAACATGTTTTTTCTTTGAATTAGAAGAAATGGAAGATTTGTTAGGGAAAACACAAAAAACAATTTTGCTTCTAGCGACCGATTTTCTCGTTCTAATATATTATTACAATGAAACATGATCTGAATGAAAATTAAAATCCGGTTAGTACATATAAAAGACTGCTGAAAAGTTTGATTTTTGATTATTAGAACGGGCTAAATTACCTCAAGAGGTAACGATTCGAAAACTTTTATTAGATGCTACATTCAAACGGGTATAACGTAAGTAAAATAGAGGGACGCTGCTAGTCATATTATACTCGTATTTACTTTGTCCAGAATTTAACTAAATCTATCGCCCTTATATTTACTTTCCAAAGATCCTGGACTAGATACGGTTCTGTTAGGACTCTGTAGCAAGTGGGAAGCTGCAATTTATACATAGTAGCGCTCGTGGCGTAGTTTGACTAGCGATGTTAGTTCGTTGCGATTGTTAAGCACTGTGCACTGTGCAGCTCGGCCCCTATTTGGATGAGTAGCCGATAGTGGCATTACCATCAGAGCGCCACAGTGCTCCGGAACGCACGTTAAATTGTCAGCCCCGGTTATTTAAATCATTAGCGAAAGCCTTAAGGTGGTCTCAAAACTCCGCACTAACCTACACGAACTTACTTAAGTTAATACATAATCCTACTAATATTATAAATGCGAAAGTTTGTGAGGATGTATGTATGCTTGTTACTCTTCCATACAAAAACTACTGAACAGATTTGTATGAAAATTTACAGGAATATAGGTTATAGATCAGAATAACACACGGGATACATTTTATCCCGAAATTTCCGCGAGGACGGGTACAATGCGGTTGAAACCGCGGGGCACGGTTAGTATTGTATATATGTATGTGCTAAAGAGCCCCGGGTGTGGAGACGTCATTATTTACCGTCGTATCACTCTGGTCCACTCGCTCAATGATCCCGGTAACATATCACGAGCTATTAGTCTTTGCGAATGGCCATTTAGTAACGGGTGGCCCTTGATAAGCTTCTTCCTTTAAATTAAAAGGATTTGATGGTAGGTGATAATAAATAATAGAATGACAAGCAGTGCTCATTGAGGTAAAATACTTAAGAAATCAATGGTAGTGCTTTATGATTTTACCAGGGTTGTATTTAACACATTTTATTGCTAAAAATGTACTTATACCTACTATACGAAATTAACATAAAAAAATCACGAATAAAATATCCACGCCCAAAGCTAATTCTTGTACGAAGCGTGCTGTTACTTAGAAAGCAAGAAACATCGAAAATATATTTAAATAGCTCAACAAGAGTTCAACCGCGCGATAAAAAGGTTGCCAATTAAAATTTAATATTTCTAACTTTAAGCCATCAAAGCTCTTTGATGTTGTTCAAAGGCCCAAAATCGTATGAGCTAAAAACGTTCAATATTGTTTGTTTAGCTCAGAGCAGAATGCAGAAAATTAAGACACGTACTCACTTGCAAACGTTTCAAACCTGGCAACCTTGCTACTCGCAAGCAATACAATATGGCGGCATTGATATAGCGATGCGTTGTATTGTTGCGTTTGGATGACTGAGATTCAACTGAACTACAGTACGCTTTAACAGCAATATTGAAATGTTTTTGTTCATGTATTAGTTCAAAATGAATACTTACAGCTCAATACCTTCAATTCTCAAACTTGGCCTTAAACATATCCTTAATTCTTAAAACATCTATCAATTGAAATGTAAGTTATTAACGATAGTAAGTTTACCAATCATAAAATCATTTACCGACTGAAATGCAAACTGCTATGAAATAAATATGTACACGTTTTAATTAAATAAATGATACTTATAAAATCTGATAAATAAATGATTAATCTCATCAATTTACTGACCAATTAGTCGAGTGCCAAGTAAATGGCGCTCATTTGTTTTTAACGAGATCCCTGCGAAGTAAATTTTGAAATAATTAATTAATCTTCACTAAGGTAAAACCGTTTGAATTTACCTGAAATAAACTCGAAAGCAAATATGCATGTATGAAAAATAATTTGAAAATATATTGTAATGTAAGATGTAGATTATTATTTATTTAAACGGGAACTTACGTAGGACGGAGGGGAAGTTCCCGTTTTTAATAAATAATAATGACATTAACGTACGTGTCAATTAATAGTAAGATGTAGATGCTAAATTTAGTCGTATAGTACTTGTTTCGGAGGACTCCACTAGAATTTAGTCCCATACTAAGATGATACCGCGATCCACACAACTCATCATTATTTTTCTTTTTATGTGGTAGATTTTATATTATAAATTTCAAACAAAAAATCAACTAAATAAAACTCGTCGAAAACCTATCCACACAAATGTTGATAAAGTTGCATATTACATGGTGTCAAAATTAGACACATTCACGCAGGTCAAAAAGGGAACCCCTGGAATAGAGGTTTTTGGAGCCAAGTATCCATTGACACGAAGGTCACAGCACTCAAAACATGCTCCCAATAGAGCGACAGCGTCTTTTGAGTTCCCAAATTGAAACGAAAGGTGCCCAATAAATTCCACATTCTAGTCGGACCGAATCCAACCTTGCAGATCCCGCTTTGTGTGAATATTTTATGTGGATTGACTGGTATTGGAATAGGAGAAAGCATGATATTTTTGACAGAATCAATTTTGCTGTTGTGTCTACGCGGAGAATGTTACCTGAAAAATATGAACATAAGTTAGTTATATCGATTAATTAAAGTACAATGAGAGAGGATCCATTGATGGGCTTAGTACGTACATTATATAATTTTTTGTAAAGCAAAATTTCTTTTAAGACGTTGTTGGTGTACCTAAAATTGGTTTTTGGTGCTAATTTTAGTCTGAAGTGAATTTCGTTATCGCACTGGCGCATTTTTAAGCGTATGCGTATATTTTTATCAAATGTTTATTTTTTATTAAGACGTGAACCACTGTACAATGGCACAATACTGTAATCACATTTTCAACTTCTATGCCAATTGTTCTACCAATCAGAATGGACAACAATAACAATGATATTTTCTGAAAATTAAATGGTACTTTTTATCAGCTATTAGCTGTGTCCTGTGGTTTTACCCGCGTTGTGTCCGTTTCTATGAGTACTTCTAGATAAAACATAGTCTTCCCATAGAATGTATTTATTTAATACAAAAAAATATTATTCAAATCGGAGTGGTAATTCTCGAGATAAGCTCGAACACACAAAAAAACATTTCAAAAATACCTGTAAAATATAAGTGAAGATTTTGTCATCAACATCGACGTCATCAGTTTTGGAATCCTTTTGTCTCTATACGCATCAAATCGTTCTCGACCCCGCTAGTGGAAAAGCGGTCTAATATTCTGACACACAACATACAGTATGTCCAAAATGAGATTTGCTCGGTGAAACTGGACGTTAAGTAAACAGTATACAATAAACAAACGAATAGATCGGTTCAACAGATTGAAATCAAATACAATTGACGAAAATGACTTTTGTATCATGCTGTATGTGTCATGGGTACATGAATCTTCGATCAATAATATCCTATCATTCCTATATTCCTGATATTAGCAAAACTTATAATGAAAAAAAACTTACATTATAGTATTTATTTTCATTATAAAGTAAAATATTAGACTATACTCTCTACCACCTCTGGACAAAGGCCACTCATCTCCCTGAAGATATCAGTGAGCAGGATTAGGTATTATCACCACGCTTGCCTGATTCGGGTTGGTAATCTCAGACCCATGCCATGTTTGAAATGTAGGATTTTTTTTCGCTCGACCCGTGAATTGAACCCGAGACCTCAGTCATGGTTGCCGAATGAACATACTACTAGATCACCGAGGCGTCTATTCGTTTTTTTATTATACTTAGTCCAAATTCACCGTTTTTTTTCGAACCACGATCAAATGAATTCTGTTTTAGTATATATTTTGATCTCAGTTTAGTTCGTGAACTAGTTCAGCTATAACGGTGAAATTGGGGATTACACAACAATAAAGCGTCAAAGAACAGAACATACTGTATCTGTCTGTCATTGACACGTTCATCATGGACATTGTGTTCGATATATTTCCTTTAAACAATACGAACAAGGTGTATCCACATTCCCACAATTTTTGGTTAATATGGATCCAAAAGGAACAATTTATGTACCTATTATTTGTTAAAACGGCTTACGTACGACGGAGGTTACTGTTGAGAGTCACTCAACACGTTTTGGTCACATTCAAATAATTAATTCACATTCATTAAGAAATTAATAATAATGACATCAACGTTCGTTTCAATTAATAGTAAAATAATTTGTGCATCTGACATAACTTTATTTTGCGCAAGACACATACCGCCTTATTAATAAACGCGGTGTAACTAAATAGTGTTATAATGTGTTTTATCTCTTTTGCTCTTCGGAAAATTGCGTATGTCAAAAAATGACAAACCATTTAACTGTTGTGGCCTGCTGCAGGCCAGTGTGACCTTTAAGGTCAATACTGCGTTAAGCGTGCGCACGCGGCGGGCGCACGTTGGTTCACTTTTGTATGACACCGCACACGACGGGCACAAACATAATATATCACTTATAGCTGTCCCAAAATTTATTTTGGTTAATAACAGTTATACGGTCAAAAAATTATGTGTAATTTAAACTTTTATTATATAACCCAAAAACTTTTTTGAAAGAGATTTGACAAGATGGTTAAAGGATAGAAACAAGACTTCAAGTATAGATTGTAGAGCCTTTGCCTTGCCCTAGAAAATAACAGGTTAATACTTTTTTGCTTCCACCTTAATTTTTTCAATGTTTTAATATAGAATTTCTTCTACAGAAAGTTCAATTTTAAGGAATTCTAAGTGCCGACCCACACGTGCCACAACCACACCACGTGGTCGAGTGTTTATTTTGTATTGCAAATGAATAGGACTTTTCACACGTACCACATTTCGCAGTCGTTATCGACTGCTTGTGTGATACCGACGACATCGCTACCACAACGTAACTACCAGCGACACCGAAAACTAGTGGCCGACCACATCGCATACATAACGTAGCGTGTTTATTTGCCGGTGTTGAACTGTGAACTGTGTTCGAACACGACGTAACCACACTGGCGACAACACAACCACATCGACATTGTCGTAAACACAACGCAACTACAAAAGCTGCAGCGCACACGTAGCCACAGCTTGAACACATTCTGACGCTGCGATGTGGTGTGGTTGTGGTACGTGTGGTTTAAGCAATAAATAATATAAATTATGAAACTGATAATCGTTGCGTGTTATTCATTAAAAGTCTGATCAATCTCTGATCAAAACCTGATTAACAAAACGACCTTAGTCACTCTGTATTCCCAGATCAATATCGGAATCGAAAATGAACTCTGTTGAATTTTTAGCTGAATGATTTCGGATTCCGTTGCCGTCCAATGTGTAAATGGAGTCGAATGATAATTTGTAAATTACAATCTGACACGCACAGCTTTTAAAATTGATGAATATGTTTCCTCCTCACTTTAGTGACATGACAACATGTCATGTTCAGTGAGATGCGAGGTGTTTGCAGGCTTTTGCCCAGCAATGGAATATTACAGGCCAATACTTACTAAATTTATGTATAAAGGACGTATCTTAAACGTCGCCGAGGGGTTTATTATATTTCCATTGATTTCCTACTTTTCCTAATTCACCTCCTATTCCAACTCTGTTGTTGCCTAATAGAAACCTAGCACAAAGTAAAAAACCTCAGTAAAGTTCTGCGATTACCTGCACTCCTTCAATTTAGCTAACTCTGTTATATTATGAGTGTACCAAAGTATCAACAATAGTAAATTATCCAATACAAAATGTCGACCTGAATAAAGTATCAAATTCAGTAAAGTAACTTTTGGTTAAAATAGTGAATCTAATGTTGATTCGTTTTGACTCTAGCGAAGTTAAAACGGCGAGTGTTAATAATCTAATAATAGCCATTGAAACGGAGCTCAGCTGTGCGGAGATCAATCAAACAATCACACACAAAGCTTTACGAAAAAAAATTGACAATGTCAATGAGTAGTTTGACAATGCCAATGCGCTGCGATTGGTGAATCGGATTCCGCACCGCTCCGCTCCGCCTCAATGGAAACGCACCCTATCCAATATATCAGTCCGTGGCAAAACAAATATGAAGAAAATATCATTATAACGGGACCGGATAAAACGGAATCGACACCTTCTGGTATAAAAATAAGTAGAATCAGTTATTTCCTCCACTCACGGCTATTGCATTCTTTGTTACTAGCCGCGCCCCGCGGTGTTACCTGCGTTGTACCCGTTCCCGCGAATTGGAATTTCGGGATAAAATGTATCCCATGTGTTATTCTAATGTATATACTATACTGCAAAATTCCATCAAAATCCGTCCAGTAGTTTTTTTGTGAAAATGCAACAAACATACATTAGTACATCATCCATTCTCATAAATTTTCGCGTTAATAATATTGCGCTTCTTCATTCAACTAGAATAGCTTTATTATTATCTTAATTAGTAGAGTGCAAATAGTGTGACTTTAAAAAGTATTGTCATTAAATGTACTCAAAGAGCATAAATTAATTTTAAACTTTTTTTTTTGTCACGGGAATAACTCAATGGGCTTACAACAGACTTGAATTTTCAATCTTGAATATTTCAGAAATATTTACAAGTTATTGTTTAACAGTTGAGTTGCATTATTTTTTCTTTTTTTAGTTATAACAAAGATATGAAGTGCCAAATATAAAAAAAAAACACTAATTTGACTGGAAAATGTTCAAAAGTAAACCAAATTGGGACGAATTCAATACGTTGATAAATAATTAGATACAAGAGTAGTATTTGTATTAAGAGCTCGATGTTTATGTTAATGATTCCATTCATTTAACAAAGGGAAATAATCTTTATTAGAGCATCCTGAAAGCGTTATCTCCTGTATTGAAAACACTATCACATTTTACTCATAATCCCGGTAATTCCACAAACCGGACCGTGCAAGTCGTAACAAAATATAAAGAGTAAAATATGAAGGAGATAGAGATTAAATATCAAAAGCGACCCAAATACAGGAGCAATAACGAAATTTCACAGAACAGCAAACTAATTAAAAAAATTGACAAATTCCTAACAAAGAATTTATAATAACTAAATCTACTGACACAAACAATAACAAACAGTTTATTAAGCGACATTTTCTCGGAACAAATCTCTGTGCTCTTGGTTCGTTGCTTAGATTACTCTCGAACCACGTTATCCATTAAGTGACAGATAACTAGTTGCTCGCTCCGTTTTATTCAATACGTTTTTCTGGTTCTAGATTTCGTTTTTCTTCTTTGAAGGAGTTGAAATAATCTAGAGCTGAAGAGTTCGATTGGTGTGTTTTGTTTATTTTTTTAAAGAACTAGCAGACAGATTCGAATTTTTGTTTTGTTTTGGATAGATAGATTCAAGATGAAGGTTTTAGGGTATTTTTGAACCATATTTTTATAAGAATAAGCAAAAAAGTATGAAAGTATAACTACAATGAGGAGTGACGAAAATGATTAGTAGTAGATGAGCAATATAAAGTAAAAAAAACGTATGAGTACATTTCTTTGTTTGTTTGAAGTTTTACGTTATACTAAAATCTTGTGGGATTCATTTCAAACATCATCTAAAAACATTTATTTTTGATCCGTACAGAGATTACGAATGAACGAAATTAAAATATTATATTATTTTCCATTGAACTTTTAAAAAGGATTATTAATAATTAAATTCATTGTCAGCCTGTGTGGGTGTCAAAAAGTTGGGTATACACGAATGTATCTGGCGACTACATGACACATGAGGTCCTGGTGATGATAGATCATGACGTCCTAGTAGGAGACAAGACACGTCCCACTGTGCAAGCTTCAGTGACGCCATACTCAGTTCATTTTAAATATGGTACGAATTGAGATCACGGACCCGCTATTGGCATTAGTGTGATTCACGCCTAATCCTCTTCACCTGTTTTTAAGTGAGCCGGAAAGCTTTTCCCCAGCAATGCAACATTAACTACACACTACTTAAAACGCTATAACGCAATTATGCACCTCAATAACCACGTACAAACATATAACTGATTATTTTGTGAATGTTCAGAAACAAACCACATCACTTTAATATTAGAAAATGCACCTTTTGGGCATTGTGTCTGTATTCGTAAAGCACATGCATAATCTGGATCAGAAACAAAAGACCTTTCTGCCTTACTGGCTTCAGCCTATCTGTTAGGTTCAAAGCAAAACCGCCTTTGATGTTAAAAAAGGCACTTGTATACTGTCGCCCCATACAATGTGCGTTGCTGTAAAGCCAGTGCGATCTGTTCATGTTCAAGCAAATTTTAAATTTAAAACATTTTGAAATGAAAAAAGTTATTTGAACATGAAACATGTTCTACAAAAAAAAAGTTAGTTACACCATTAAAATGTATAGCTCGAGAACGGCTGCACTGATTTAACATGGTCAGGAATAGGATAATTGGTAATAAAAATCCTGAAATTCCCATGGGAACGGGTGCGCTACGGGTGAAGCGTAAACGGCTACCTGTCCTACTAATATTATAATATAAATATGAAAGTTTGTGAGAATGTAAGTATGTTTGTTTCTCTTTCACGAAAAAACTACTGGACGGATTTGGATGAAACTTTACAGTAATAATAATAATATAGATATCACGTGGGATACATTTTACCCCGAAATTCCCGCGGGAGCGCGTACAACACGGGTAACACCGCGGGGCTCGGCTAGTAATTAATAACTGTTCCTAATAAATATTTATTTAGAAATGCAACGAATATTGCGTTTGTATAAATTGTAGCGGGAAGTTTTCGAATACGATTTAAACCAAATGAAATTCCACAATATTTTTAAAATCCATATTATTATTCAACTCAAAATATTCAAACAAATTATTATTCACAATTCACTATGAATAATTTTAAATTGTTTCAAGATATCATCGATGATTTTTAATGTAATACTTTTCCATCGCTTAAAAACCAATAACACTATCTAATTTATAAATGATAAAATGCTGAGAGATAGTCAAATTATTAGTAATGTTTGAACTGTTAACTTTACAAAATCTATTCTCTTTTATATAATCGTTAGAGGGTGTGTAATAATGAAATATATGAGTAGATAAACCAGTTTTGGTTAAAAAATGCCAAAAAATCCTTTCTAACAACACATGATACGTCATCATCATTCGTCTGATCTTCGGCCTAAAAAGTTTATACAAATCATTCCTTAATACCATACAAATAAGAGTCAATTTGCTATGATTCTGTAAAACTCAAAATTGGTAAATTCATTATACCGGGCAAGAATTTGTTTCATTTTTTCTCGGAATCTGGAGCTAATCCAAATTGGATTTGTTGGTGAAATTGATTTGTGGTTGTAGCGAGAGAGTGTGTTTACACAATGTCTGATGATTTAATCGCTCGATCAAGTGAAAATATTTTCCTAATATGTGCCTTGTTATAAGTTTTTATTTAGTTTCATTTGTCCCTAGTTTGGCTGTTGATTACAGCAGAATTTCAGGATAAAGTGTTACACAAGGTCTAATATTCGAAAGAGTGAAAATGGAGGGTGTACCATAGTGGGTTAAATTCTATCAATCACCAAAACAAAATCCTTGAATTTAGTTTTTGCACATACTGGTTTCATTTAAGGTAATTACTCTATAAACATACTGGTTTCATCCAAATCAGTTTATTGGTCTGGGTATCAAACGTGAACGGACAGAGTTACATTTCAATTTACATTAAGAACCCTAACTTCTCAAAGTAAAAATGGAGTACAATATTTGACTGTACTAGCAGTGCCCGATGTTACCCATGTTGTAACGGGTCCTGTAGGAATTGGAATGAAAAGGCGCCTATGTGTAATCCAATCTCTCTTTTGAATTGAAACTACGTTTACGAAACGTCAGATAAAAATGTAAAATAAAAGCGAAATGTATCCTTAAACGTAGTTTCAATTTAAAAATGAGTAGTGTTCGCTTAAACTTTAGAAACAGTATCCAGTTTCTAATTTATCTTTGTGTAATTTTTTATTTAAATCTAATATTCAAGTTTTGTAGTTAAAGAGAAACATACCTCAACCATGTAAACATGAATACTTCATTACAAACTTTCGCATTTATAATTAGTAGGATTGATTAATAATAATTTTCAAACAACATTAGCATCTCTAACAATAGTCTGAAGGTAAATACCTGTAGAATAACAAAAGTTCAAGGGTGTCGTAATTGGGAAAGTTTTGATAGAATTTACCTAGCAGCGCCCCGCGGTTTTACCCGGGTTGTGCCCTTTCCCGTGGGAATTTCGGGAATTTTTATACTTATAAACATTTCTCTTGAATCACTCTATCTATTAAAAAAATTGCATCAAAATCTGTTACGTAGATTTAAAGTTCTAGGCATATAAATAGGGACAGACAAAAATGGGAAAGCGACTTCGTTTAATAAATACAAAAGTATATTCTCTCGAAATAATTAAAAGAAAAACAAGTGCGAAAATAATAAAAAGTATGATGTTTAAAATAGTAGGGGCCAAAATGAAATGATGCAATAATAAAATGCATTTATTCCAAACAAACACTGTTTCTTTCAATAAATAATATTACATTGTGTACACTCTAGGGTTAAATATTAGTAGAAGCAACATCATTTATAAGTGAACTCACCTTGAAGAAGCGCTTTCATTCTTACAGAAAACTAACCAATAAAATAATAAACCACTTTACGTCGTTGCTCATGCTCAACAAAATTATGACCACAACCGCTCTAAATCTGTGAAATAACGTTTTCACGCTAGCGCCATCTATTGGATCGCGGGTGGAACCACCGCGTGGAACTGCTAGTACGAGTACATACGGCCAAATTTGCTATTGTTCGATTCTGTCGAATGCTCGTCTATTGTAACATTTAACTAATTGGAGGATGGTATTGTAAAGCAATGCTCGAAATAAAATCTGAAATGGTACATTACAGGCGTATGCTCCCGGTGAGCCTCATAACGCGAGCGAGCGAGTGAGAAATTAATAAGTGCAACTCATGCTTAAATATCCACTAAATTGTGTTCATAGTATTAATTCCAACCCAGTTTTATTAATCTTTAAAATTATCATTATTTTTAAACTGAAACGATTTTCACTCATTATACTTAATGAAACGGGTCTGTATCGCGTTAGATAATTTAACGTATTTTAACGTGGTCACGGGATGACTCCCGTGACCACGAGTGGTGTAATTCGCTCGAAATTTCGGGTTTGGGTACGATAAATTATCTAACGCGACACAGACCCGTTTCATTTAATATAATCTTTTAAATTGTTCTCATCTATTACATTCTACAATTTTTAAAGTCAAAATGGTTTATCGAATGAAAATAGACTAAAGATCTTGCAGCAAAGTGCTCCAATAGAATTCATAATAATGGATACGTCAGTTTAGCTCGAGTTTTTGTAGGTCGTGCAATTTTTCATTCCTTTGTAAATAGCATACTCTTAGCCAAAGATATATTGTTCTAAGACTTCCTTTGTTCAGTTAAAACTAAGAAGGAACCATTAGTTCTCATCATGTGTAGTGTTCTCTCAAGTAATACTCGCGGAAGCAAGTTTATCCCTTGATAAAAGTTAATTAATGCAATTAATCAAAAGTTTCACGGTATTGTGGCTGAAATATTGTTTAAGTTGTATTAGGTTTGGTTGCAATTTATTAAAACGGTTATTAGAGTTCTGAACGGAGCCAAAATTAAAGTAAAGTAAGCTGTTCTTACTGCAAAACATTTACGTGAAACGAAACTTTTGAAAACCGGAATAAAAATTAACATGTTTTCTAATTAGAGGTTTTTAAAAAGAATGTGAAATCTATTGTACGTTTTCCTTGGCTGGGTGTTTCTAACTGCCTACTTGAAGGTGTAAAAGCGAATCAGAGCGTTTGAAGTTTCGTCAGTCATAGGAGAGGGTTGTTGACTCCGTCAGACGCACTTACCGAGTACCACTCAACACATCAAAGGCGAAATCTAACATAAGATGTAGTCTTATGTACGATTTTATCTGAAAGAAGTTAAATGGACCTGCATATTGAAGATATTGTGTTGTTTACTCGATTTCTTAGAACAGGCGCAATCGCAACACAGAATACAACAGTAATACTTGTTTCATTTTCTTTGCTTCTCTTCTTACTTCTCATCTTCAAGCTATAGGACGACTTCAATAATAAGAAATGTGCTCGTAAAATATACACCTATGTGCTCAAATATACTAATCTCAGTTCTTAATCTTCAAAGAAAATCTTAGCTTCTTAAGACACGCTTGTCGAGATGATTCGTTCCTCTTTGAAATTAGGGAGCAGCGAACCTACTGAGTGGTACTCTAAACATGAAAGAACCTTCGTTTTTTGTACAAACCGAAGTATTTTCGTTTTTAAAATTCTCTAGTTTTTCGGACTCAATTTATCTACACCCAATTCCGACTTGCAAAACAATATTGAAACATAGTATTTTTTAAACTTACACGATTTGAACACATAGTAAACGTAATCACAGGGGTTTTTTCTTGTTAGAAATTTAATAAAGCAAGTAATAACTTACTTTTTATTTCATCGGATGTCTTCAGTTCACCCGCGACCACGAGAGGTGCAATCCCCTCGAAACGTCGGGAAATAAAAAGTAAGTTATTACTTGCTTTACTAACTTTCTAACGCGAAAAAACCCTTGTGAGTACTTTTACTAAATATTGAAACATTGCAAGCACGTGACTTATTCGAGTGTACCAGCATAGCGGCAATAATCATCTAACCCATAATTTACCCTTCGTATCCATGAAATACACTTACAAATCACCCTTTTATGATCGCTGGTGTGAAATTCAACGTCAGCATTCAATTATCATTGCGAAACACGGTATATTAATTAAATTTTACCAGCTGTGAATGTAAAGGGAGGGCGTCTACCGTAATAGAGATTGGGCCTTTGTCAGCACGAAATTGGTTTTTACACGTTTGATAATACTGTATGTTTGTGATTAGAATAATTATTGTATTTCATCTTTGGTAGTATATCTTTTATTTTAATATTTTAACTGACCTTTATCTATACTAATATAATAAGGCTGAAGAGTGTGTTTGTTAGAACGCGCTTATCTGAAACTACCAATCCGATTCGAATAGTTCTTTATTGTAATGGACAGCCACATTCAACAGAAAGGTTACGCTATTTTTCTGCCCGAAATTCCGATGGTAACGGGCAAAGCACGAGTAAAGCCGCGGGGCGCTGCTGGTCATTTTATAATTCTATTTAATTGTAAATTTGGCAACCGCGATTGTCGATTTTGCGACATCGCTGTGTTGAGCTGCCGAAAACGGACTCAATCGTGTAGCGTTTTTGTGCAGGGAGGAATGTTTGGTCGCTGCGTTTAGCTTCTAAAAAGGGGTTGAAACGCCAATCGCCAATGTTTAGCCGAGGGAGCGTTTCAATACAAGCGGAGTGGAGCGGTGCGGAGCTCCATTCACCGGTTCAGGGTGGAGAAATTATTTACCTATTCGTTAATTCTTCTTTTAAAATGAATTGGTAGTGGATTAAATTAGGTTAATGTAGTTCTGATGTATGTATTTATATTGTCACGGAATCGGAACGAAACCTTTTGTTTTTTTTTTGTCTGTGGCAACACAGACGATATATGATGTGAGAATGAATAAAGAAATAATGGCGAACGGCGTGTGTTTTCTTTGTATTAAATTAACAATGGTTTAATAATAAAGTTAATAAATATAAATTAAAGATAAATCTAACTGAACCATAAGTATTGAGTTAGATAGGGACTGCGTGTGTTTTCGTTGTGGTAAATATATATATATTATTTTTAGAAAAAACATTCTTATAAATACATTTTCTTCGTATAAAACCAACGGGAAAATCCTATGAGCGTAAAAAAGACTAGTACCATCGGAATCTTTTTGTGTATCCAAGTATAAAACATGCATGAAATAGTAAAGCCCCGTATTCATGGTAAACATTTGTTTAGCAACAGAGTTGAATCAACGCGTTGCAGAGTTGCTGTCAACATGTTGCTGGCAACACTGCGTGTTGCAGAGTTGACAACGGCATGTTGACAAGTTGTCGCCCGACGAGCGTAAACATCAGTTTAGCAACAAATGTTGACGCGTGTGGACGAGTTAGCAACAGTTTATAAACATGGCGGCATGGATAAACTTATGCAATTAATTATATTTTTCCTCGGGCAACATTTTGCCGTGTGGACATCCTATATTGATTTAAACAAAGTTTAAACAGCATTCTCCCTGTTTCATCAACAATGTTTATCAACTGTTGCTCAACAAATGTTTACCATGAATACGAGGCTTATCGCTAATAGGATTCTGATGTTATTTTAAAATTAACAACCATAAACCGAAAATATACTCTCCCATACATTTAAATACTGGGCAAACGAAATACACAAACAAATTAGGGATTAAATTGAACATCATAAAAAGTGGGAAAGCAGAGCAAACAAGACATTAATACCCGAAATAATAATTCAATTTAGCGCTGACGCCCGCGCGTTCCATACAGTACATTATACTCTTTCCTATTACCCCTACCAGTGGTAATCTATACTAAGATTATAGCCTAAAACGTTTGATTTTTATATATATTTTTTATGCAATTATGCACGCACGAATGTTATTTTGTTTTTGAAATAAAAATCATGTAGCAGGACGACTAAAACCGCTTAATTTGAAAGTGCTCATCTATGAAACTTCCAATTCAAATCAGTTTTTTTATTAAGTACCTAACCACATTCCATGGGCAGGTTAGGGGCTTTTTATCGGATTCCCATGGGAACATGAAATGTGAATGACCTATATGAACTTATTTTACCAAAAAAATCGGATTATCAAAATGAATAATGGAATGACACTGTTATCATTCCCCATTTCTTGTTATATTCAAATTGGGATATTTCTTAAATGACTTCTCGGTAATAACGCTGCCATGGTTAAGTACAGAACATTGCCCATGTTCTGTACTTAACAATTAGTATTTAGGTTGTTGCATTTCGTTACCTATATTTAAGTAACGTTTCAAAGAAATAGTATTTACAGAATACAAGAACCTACATGAAACATTTTTGTATCATTTTAGAGATATATTTATTGACTTCCCCGACTTGTAGTAGGGGATTCGACTGGACTCATCCCCGAATATTCGGCAAAGCGACATATTTTGTTGTTTACTGTAGCCGAAACAAAGTAGTTGATGATACGTAACAGCAAACCAAGCTTAATTAATAAATTATAATTCATTTTTCGAAGAAAAAGGCTAAAAAGACCTAAGGATGAATATCCCGGGTCGACCGGAGCATGCTTCTAATTTAATTCTCAAACATGGCTTGGGTTTGAGTACAAAAATCCGCAGTAGCCAGCATGGTGTTTACGCGTAATCGTCCTCATTGTAATTATATTTCAGTAATACGGGAGGCTTTTGCGATTCACCACTTATAGTAAGCTACAATAATATTATTATGTTTATGCGCAAACATTTCAAAAAGGGTTTACCGATAATGCGAACTTTTCTATTACAATAATAACGAAGATAATTAATAAGTAAATATCAACGACATCTATGTCAAAAGTTCGGAACTAGATTGTATACACAATTGCGGAGTCCTGTCGACAACTTGGGGCAGAGAATTTACCGTATTAGTAATGCAACCACCTAACAGATGGCGTTGTTTGACAAATATGATTTTAACAGGGGCGGGGCATGTACGTACGGTGTTTGGTGGGGTTGTAACAAAGTATTACAGTTTATTCAGGGAGTTTCTAACAGATGTCTCTGTTAATATTAAAAAATAGTCCTAAATGACCTATGAATCAACGAAATCTCAAAATAGGGAGGCTGTGTTCTTTGTGGTTCCTCCAAAAGTGAAAAGGGGGGGACAACGTTTGTATAGTACAATATGAGTATTTAGTGGACTCATAGTAACGAAGTCGTGAGCAAAAGCCAGTCTTCAATCAAAACAAGAAACACAAAGAAGACTCATGGCTTGTTTACATAATTACCACCGCAGCCAATTTGCGTCATCCTGTCTTGGTAGATAAATGCACATGCTATCAGACTATCGAGGTGTTCGTAAGAACTAAAAAACTTAAAAACAGTACAATGGGTGTAAAAACACGACTGGGAATAAACCTAGCATATAGTTAAGCATAAGCCAATGTGAAACTTACTACCGCACTCAACCCAGGGGCCTTACTACAAGCACGATCGAAATCGTTGACCGGTCGATTCACCGGCCTGTCATTCCCTTACCGATCCACCGCCAAAAAGTGAAATTTTGTACTGCACTCTGTTGCGCGGACATTGTTTGACAGATACTTTCATCAATAATATAATACGCCTAAATTAAAAAAACACAATTAGATCTATAACACCATATCAACCTTCAAACTTGGTCGCATTATGCTGACGTCACGTACCTATCGTGTTATTAGCAATAGGGAGTAACTTTTAAGGAACTTGCGGGATCTGTCACTCAAATCATGTGGCCGCCATGTTTTTTGTTTCCCGCCAAAATGTATGAAGGTATTCATTTTATAGTGCGCGGACACTAGCGATGGGTCGTTGACGTTTTTAGCGTAAACGAAACTGAACCGTTTATTTTGGATAATGAACCGTTCGAATGAACAGTTCAATTCGTGAACCGGTTCACGTCTTCACGTGCCTTCAAGTTTATTTGGACGTCAACAATCTAGTCTATCTATTTAGACTAACCGACCATGTCGACGGACCACTCGACTCGACTGTAGACTGTAGCCTATTCAACCAAACCAATGATACGACGTTAGTTAGTTTGAATATTTATATAGCACCACGAAACCTAATGTACTGTTAAAATTTTAACATTTATTTTCTTTTCTCAGCGAGGGTCATGACATCGCACGACAGTGCGTTTTGCATGTCAAGTATTTAGATTATTCCAAATATTAAAATATAATAGTCAATATAAGTTGAACTTCCCTTCATACTTTTCCAGGCTTAGGACTGGCTGATTACGGATTTAAAATAAAATCGTTCTCAGGCGTATTTCGAAGATCAACTGATTTTATGTACAACTAGCAGCGCCCCGCGGTTTTACCCGCGTTGTACCCGTTCCCGTAGGAATTTCGGGATGAAAAATAGCCTATAACCTTCCCGTTGAATGTGGCTATCTATTACAAAAAGAATTATTCAAATCGGTTCAGTAGTTTCTGAGATTAGCGCGTTTAAACAAACAAACAAACAAACAAACAAACAAACAAAACAAACTCTTCAGCTTTATAATATTAGTATAGATAATTATTTTTTATTTACAATATTACTAGACTGTTTTTTTTTGTTTTTTTTTCTATTTCTCGGAATTCTAGGATGCGTTTGTTTACATTTATCAAATATCAACATTCAACACTTCGTTAAAACGTTTAGAGTTCAAATTTGTTTGCACGATGACGTTTATCGGTATCGGTGTGAAGTTCACACCGATGAACTGATGAACTGTGAATAGGTATAACCCAGTTGCTTTAAAGAGTCGTCGCCGTGGTCGGTCTCAGTCTATTTAATTTAGCCGTCTACAAATTGGACCGGTAGAGCGAATTGCCGTGGACCGGTCCAACAGTCTATAGCCTGTGAACGGTCGATTTAACCAGTCCGTTCATTCAACACCCATCGCTAGCGGACACTATTTGATAGCAACCGTCGACACAGCTTTCATTTAATTATATAATCTGTTTCACTATTTATAAAAACGTCAAAGTTACTTGACAGTTGTAATGTCAGTTTGTTATTAATTGCTATTGCTAATGAAGTTGGTAGAATAAAATGTAATTGAATTGAATCTTCGAACAACAATTAATAGAAGCACTACATACATACATAAAGATAATATCATCTCTTTTTTTACTCGCTCGCCTTTTTGGAACCCAGTCTTACTGGTAAGAGTTGTGTCATTTTCGCCCCGTTTAGATTCCCTTTAAAACTAATCAGTGTTGTGAATTTACTAGTATTTCAGTGCCATTTATCAATCTATCTTGTGCTTATTCTGGATGGGAAGTGAATTGCGGAACCACGCCGGGTAACCACATGTGTGTGTGCCGCGTGTGCGTATCATGGTTCCTTTACGGGACGCTTAGGCCTTTAATATTCACTTCATCCATCACCGGCTAGCCTTTGCACAATGCACTAAACCTAAGCCTTGCATTAAACCTAATTATTTGCAGTTTTAATATTTTTATAGCCTCATGTCTTGATGTTCCCGCTTAGGTGATCACGTCTCCATTTTTACCCCATCCTTGTTTATTTTATTTTGCAACCTATTTAGCTTGGCTTAATCTCATTCCAGGGTTCCACCGGCGGGTTTCCTCCACATGGAGGCATGTGCAAAAATCAGACTGAATTGTTGATATCAGATGAAGATCGATGAGTTACCTATATTAATATTGAAACCAAAAAATCATGTCATTGGTATGCATGATTAATATCTCAGGACTTTTCTACCTTTATATATATGTGTATCCTGCCCGTCCTAACCTACGGTGCACAGACATGGTCCTTAACAGAGCTCCAGAAGTCCAAGCTCAAGATCTGCCAGAGGGCGATGGAACGCAGCATCCTTGGACTCAAACGAGTCGACCGAGTGCGAACACCACGCTGCGTTCACTTACCGGCATCACCGATGTTGGTACCAAAACCGCCCGGCTGAAGTGGGAGTGGGCGGGGCACGTGTCGCGGATGGCCCCCGAGAGATGGGCCCACATCAACACCCAGTGGGCCCCGAGCGGAGCGCAGCGCCGAGGACGGCCGAGGAAACGCTGGCGGGATGACCTTAACTCCTTCGACAGCGAGTGGTGGGAAACCTCAAAGGATAGAGAAGGTTAGAAGCGTTTGGAGCAGACCTTTGCCCAGCAGTGGGATGATACAGGTTGAAGAAAAAAAAAAAGAAAAAATATATATTTCAGTGATCCTACAGCACCTTAATTTTTATATTCTAGCACATTATATATAATGCAGGATGTACATAAATGGAACAGAAACGTAATAGTGCATCATTTGTAACGCAATAATAGATAGATAATTCGAAAGAAAGAAATGTTTCTTAATAAGAACTTTAATCCTATCTTGAAAGTGCAGACTGTTGGTATAGGTACCAACAGTCTGAAAAACATGGGTTTGTGGTAATCAAGCCATGGACAACAAAGTCCCTTACACACTTCTGTAATTAAATGATTAAAAGTGAACTAAATAATGGACCTCAGTGCCATAAAACTTAATAAATATTTTTCACATTATAGAGGTTTTTTCATTTCATTCATTCCCTTAACGCCTCGGTGGTCTAGTGGTATGTGCACTCGCCTAATAAGACTGAGATTCCGGGTTCAATTCCCAGGTCGGGCGAAAACATGTTTCCTTCTTTAAAAACATGTCTCAGGTTTGACATCACAGATCGGGTTTGAGGATTTGGCGTAATCACCTGGTGATTGATCCTCTTCACTGAACTGATATATTCAGTGAGATGAGAGGTTTTTGCCCAGCAGTGGGACATTTCAGGTGTGAAACTTCACATACAAACATCCTTACTTCATCATTCTCCTTAATTTTTTGAATAGTTCAGAGTTACAAATCGCTGGTTAATGAAATAAATCATAACGCATGTTCGTTCATTAATGATAGGCTGGTTCTTTATCCATTTAATGGAAACTTGTGTTTTCTATTAAAGCAAATACAGGGTTAAGAAATACTGGTTAAAATTGGAAAACACTAAGTGGAGATGTAGTTTTAAATGTTTAACATCTATATTGATAAAAGCTATTAAATAAGCTATTAGAAATTAAAACTACCAGATTACGGATACACTTTTGTTATATTTTAAATTAATTCATTTGGGATTCATCAAATCTGAGGTGATGACTGTGCTTATCCAAAGTATGGACTAACGTTTTCAAATTACGTCGCTGTTTGACATCAGCTATGGTTTGTGTTCCTCATCGCACTGGTCCCTGGACTCCGCTTCGTTTGACCAATAGAGGAGAGTTCTCAATCACAGCCAATCTCAAAGATACCAGTATAATCCAAAGGAATATTGCACTTGATATTGTGCTCTCTAAAACAGTGACTGGCCCACGTAGCTGACTTGGATGGTGATGAAAAGTCAAGTTATTCAAGAATTTCTCTATGTTGGTTTACACAGAAAATGACAAAAGTTTCTTGCCACATGTTGCGCCAATCTATTAGTTGGAGAATAGATTTGGTTTAGAGTACGTACTTATGTATTTTAGGTATTCTATATATTTCGGGAAGTTTCACACAGGTCGGTATTTGTGGCTATCATTTAGACAACCATTCATTGTGTTTTTTCACCAATTAGGCAGGTTTTCTTGAGCACAAGCGTAGTTTATCCGTAATGATATAGAAGTCGTTACATTTTAATTTCTTATCTAAAATATTTAAACTAAGTATTTTAAACCATGTGTGAATCCCTGTAATGAATATTTATTTATTTGTATTGTCTTGTCAGTCCGTCTCTTAGCAACTCATCGGTTGTAACAGATGCGTTCAAAAATATATTTTCACGCAAAGACCTTTTTTATGCGTCCATGACCGCAGACGTGAATCATTTAAAGCATCAAGTAATTGATATAATCAAGAAATAATATAAACAATGATTAATTTAGTACTTTAAGTGTATTTTTTCAAATTATAACTCTCAACTGTTTTGAGGAAATAATAAATATAAAGCCCTGACATTAATTTACTTATATTTATTTGGAACGTATCCTAACTACTGACGGCATCATAGACACTCTAATGACTTATTGCAATTTGACAACTCGTTGTATTCGAAAAGGTACTATGTGCTTTGTTTACATTTTTTTTCATTGTAATAGGGTTTATAATTGCGTGGCATTGTATTTTTTAAAACATGGCTGCGCTTTTAATTTGACACTAATTAGAAGGCGTCATGGTACCAAATTTTCGATTCCTTAGAAGCAACTTGCGAGCGATCAACTTCACGATCGTGGTTACCCCCCAGGTCCAATTAATCGACACTTCACTAATTGACGTAATTTTTCATACATTATATGTCAAAATTCCTTATTAAATCTCCCGTTAAAGATCCTTAGCTTTAACGGGCTTACAAACGAATATTGCTTAAAAACTTAGACTTTTTAAGTCTTCGCCATTCAATCGAAACTTCAGCGTGCGTAATTGTGTTTTGTATTTAAACGTGATACAGTCACGTTGCTTTGCTTTAATGCTTCATAATACTTTTAAAAATATACCCAAAAGTTCCAAGTTTAATACCATATACACAATTTTAGCTAAAGCAATACCTAATCGTAAATTGGTCGTTACGTTTATTTCATTGTAATGACATGCCAAAAGAGACAAATAGCGCTAGGAAATTCAGACAGACATTTTATCCATATAATGATGATAAGTAAGTAAGTTCGAGTAGGTTAGTGGCCAACCCTGGTTTTTAGACCGTCTAAAGGCCTCCGATATGGTCTTATGATTGAAACAACCGGGACCAACAGTTAAAAGTATCAAGGTAAAATTATCACTACGAAATCTGATGCAAAGAAATAAAAATTGAAATGAAAGCATCCTTCGGGTGGAGCGTGGACGTCAAGGTAGGTCTTCGAAACGTAGGCTACGTTTCGAAGTTCAATTCAACAACGTAATAAACTTTTTGAAACAATATGAAAAATCTGTTTTTCATCACAAAGTTACAAAAGCCCTTTAAAAGTGAATTCGTACCACGATTGCTGAATACCAAAACCGAGAAACAATTTGCAATCAGAGTTGCCTTTAACGAATAAATTAAAAGTTGCCAGTACTAAATTAGAGGTTTCCGAATAATTGAGATTGTTACTTACAAGGGAAGGTACGCACCTAAATCGTGCGTCGAAGCGAACTTTTCCCGGTTTTGTTTTTACACAGAGTTTTGTTTTTAATAAAAAAAATGAAGAAACTTTTTGAAACAACCCTAAAGGGCACGAAGTTAGAAATTTTGAGTCAGGGCTATAAATTCAATGGTCATAAATAATACTATCAGCATTGTTTGCGTTTGTAGCGAATGTTTAAACCTTTTGGAACGAATGTATATTATTAGACTTTTAGTTCCCTGTGATACGTTTTCATGACTGTATTAGATTTGCTTCAATACACACATTCGTTTTGAGCCAATGTTCACTCATAAGAGAAAACACATTATCATCAAAGTACGAAATTAACATTGAACAATTTGAACATCTGTTTCCGTATGATCATCATAAACATGTTAGCGTGTTTTTATTTTCAGCAAGAAGTTACGATAGTTTTCAGAACACGAAGGGTGGGTTGCTTCAAACGGTTGATTATCGTAGCGTACGTTTGTTAAAACGTTCACGATTTTTACGTTGTTAACTGTCTTATTATTATTGTTTATTGTCGGATGATTGGTGGGCCAAAGTCACCACTCGGTGGGTCCCACAAGATTGGAAACGACGTCGCGGCAGACCAAAGAGGCGATGGCGAGACGAGCTCAATACCTTCATGAAGAATTGGCCCAGTCTAGCACTCAATAGAGAACGGTGGAAAGAGGGTAGGGAGGCCTTTGCCCTGCAGTGGGACAAGTTAGGCTGAAAATAAATAAATAATAATTGTCTTAAATGTCTGGTGAGTTATTCGGGCGGCCAGCAGAAAGCGACGATGAGTTCTTTACATCTGTGGAGATTTAATTTTTTTATTAACGTTTACTGGCGCATGACGTTAAGCTGAAGCAATCTGCTCTTAGTGTTAAGATGTCTATAAAGACGCCATTAATTCATAATTGTATATAATTAAAACTTACCCTTCTGGACTCGCTTAACTTATTATTACGTTTATTCCATCGTTTGGAATAAAAGCTATTAGAAGTAATAAGCCTATGTGAAATTCATCATATTATCTGACTCACATTTTTGCAATAAGGAACTTCTTTATACATATTAGACAAAAAACTAAAAATACAGCGCAATTTGATTTTATACTTTATGCCTCGGCCCGCGTTTTTTCTCTTTAGTATACTCAAGAGCTAGCATAGACAAAAATGTTTTTTGAAATCGGATTGTAGTTCCACAGACAAGAGAAATTACCCAAATGGAAAAACATTGCTTTGTTTCGTATTTTCATTAGTAAAAGCTCAGAGCTTAAATTGAGTCTAACAAAACGCGTATTAGAATAACTGCTGTAAATATTTATTTTATACATTACATAGTGAGCGAATCTTAAATTGAATTGGACCAAGAAAAACAGATTTTGTTTCTAATTAAGAAACTTTAAAAGTGTAATTCAACACGAAATCTGTCTTCGGAAGATAAAAACTTATTTGATTACATAAAATTGTAAATACTGTAAGCAAACTTGACAAAAGTTTAAGATTTATTCACGTAATTAATTATTTGCCCGCCTTGAGACATAGCTTAATTATTTTACTGAGGCGAAGTAGAATCCGACACCAGAACGAACTACACCGTTATTTATTTATTTAACAACAAACGATACCGATTTTGGTTGAATTTGTTTATTTATTGGATGATTTCGTAAGTTTAAACTTTGTTTACACAAAACTTTAGATAAGCTATTAAAGATTTTATTAAAACTTCCTTCAGCAATTTCAGTGGGAGTAGAATTACATTCATGACCTTTGTTTACTTGTAATAAGTTTTGTTTTTGACTAAATCGTTTGTCTTTAACAGGTTATACCCGAACAACCCGGACAAATTCAAACACGGTTAATTAGACCCAAACTAAGCTCTAATCTTGTATTATGGCATGTTACTCACTGATACTTTATAAAAATATATAATTGACACCCAAACGTCGTCGCCAATAACAGTACATATGAGTTTTGACATTAAGTTAATCTGATTTCAATTTGATTTAAATTATATCGCATTAACCTAGTTTAGAACCTGGTACTCCGCTGAGTGACTAAGTGACGTACTATAGTCTGAACAGGATCTAAACTAGATTATTCAACAGGGAGAAACTGTCGGTCTGTCGTTGGTACGAATGATGTTAGTGATTATTTTTTAAATCTTAATTTTATTTATTTGTTATACAAAAAACTATGACTGTCGAAAGTCGTTTAGTTTAGGTTCAGTGTATCAGGTCCATAAAAATTATGAAGTAATTTTCATTCTATTTTGTCTTTTCTTAACCTATATCGTCCCACTGCTAGGCAAAGGTCGCCCCCAAACGCTTCCAACCCTTCCTTCTTCGCAGTTTTATAGGCCTTTTACTGATATATGGATGTAATTATAACATTTTATTAAATGGAATATGTATGTATACAACATTTAATCACACGGTCTATCTTATTTGTTGCGGGTTCGACTCTCGCCCGGAGTCAACAATATGTGCAGATATAGTTGTTGGCAACGACGTCTGGGTGTTAATTATATATTCTTATAAAGTATTTGTGTATGTATATGTATGTATATGTATTAGTATCAATTAGTTAGATTCCATATTACAAGCTTAGAGCTTAGTTTGGATCTAATTAACGTGTGTGAATTTGTCCGGGTGTATTTATTTATATGTATACGTATATGAAGACAGACGGGAAACCAAGCTAATATTAAATTGAAATAAACAATGATAATGTTATTTTAAACTGTGTAATTAAGTTGCCTCTCACGTAACAGTCCCCATTCAGGATAACGAACCTCACACGAGACAAAACAAAATGCAGTTTGTCAAAATACTGTATGATATATCGTTTATTGCGAGCCAGATTCGGGGCAACTCGACCGAACCGTTTGGTTGCGACAAATTTAAAATACAATTTTACGGTCCACAATTCTGTTTAGTTTGCACGGTTTTGTAATACCTATAAATATTAGTTTTATATTTGTGATTTTATGACCATGAGTGTAGTCCGGACATATGAATGGGTCAACAATTTTGAACTAGTACGTATTTATTTAAAATTACATATATTGTTAAAGCTTGACCACACGGGTTACTAGTCAAGTCGTAGTCGTACTAGTGTAGTAAGAGAGTCTTCTGGTATATGAAAACACTAGCAGCGCCCCGCGGTTTTACCCACGTTGTGCCCTTTCCCTTAGGAAGTCCGGAATGAAAAATAGCTTAAAACCTTTCCGTTGAAAAAAGAATTATTAATCCATTGCAAAAATAATTATTCAACTCGGATTAGTATTTCAGAGATAAACGCGTTCAAACAAACAAACTCTTCAGCTTTATTAAATATGAAGGAGCGACACTAGAGAAACAATATTTATCAGAATTTATTATCTGCCACAGAGATTTTTTTAATACAAGTGTGTGTGTAAATGTGACAAAATAATGTAGGTATACTGACAAATGACTGACAAAGGACAGTATGATTCACGCCGACCAAGTTTTTCTAAACGCACTGTTGTGACTAAAGTTACAATAGCAGGATCTTAGACATTTAGTACAAATAAAAATATTAATTAATTTGGAAGCAGAAAGGATTACCCTTACATTATACGATTCCATGGTGGCGAAGCATGATAATCATTTGCTAAGACAGTCTCGATTTTATTTTTCAGAAATTAAAAACTGAAAACCAACTAGTCCACGAGTATCAGCGTAGGGTTTCCCTTGAGGCTCATTAAACTTTATTGAAAAGTCAAACATGATGCTTAAATTAATTAAAGCAATTAAACTGGTATTGTGAAAATGTTAGTTAGTTAGAATATCGAAATCTTTAGTGAGATGAGAGGCCTTTGCAACTTAATACTTACTTTGTTTTTTAATAGAATACTTCTTTAGACCTTCCAGTGTGACTGCAATATTATCGTTTAAAATGATTTAGAAGCATTAAATATTTTCGTCTAATCCAACTAGAAATAATGAGCACCATGCAGCATCATTAAAATTTGGTTATCTCAGAGGAATGTAGTTTCAGCTAGCTTTGTTACATACATATACGAAACTACAAAAGCAACATCAATGAGGGCCGACACTGCTTTAAGCGTGCGCACACCGCGGTTTCATACAAAAGTGAAAGTAATTAAATCATGCTAGCTCAATTTGATCAATTTTCCCATTATCCCCGTTATAGGTTGAGCTGAATTTTGCATGCCCGTTCGGTCTGGATGACAATGCATGGTAATTGCAAAAAAAATGACAAATAAAAACCTTTTCTGAAAAAATTATTAATTTTATGTATTAAACCTAGTTCACTTCGTCATTTTTGATGTAGGATCGTCGATTTTACCGTTGCATTTATGAAAGTCGAAAACAATGTCGAAACAATCACTGCATTTATACAAATACTGTTTTTCTTTTAAATAAAATTATATCATGTGGTCAAAACACTGATTATTACTAGAAAAAAAATACAAAAGCTGATATTCTTAATTGTTTTCTCAATAAAACTGTATTATTGTATAGAAACACAACGTTCTTATTCAACTAGCTTGCATTTGCTTACACAAGAGTTTCTCTGGAATTTCAGGCCGTGTCTTAGACTTCATTTTTCATTAATTCATGTTCTTGGCAACACTATGTGGTGTAGTCAACCTTTTTTCTTTTGTCTTATCCTCTTATCTTTGCTCTAGAGTCTAGATTATTTTTTATTAAACCAAGTATTTCATATCATGTATTGCCGTCCAGATCAAATATGCACGCAAATATCAGCTAATTAAATTACCGGAAAGTAGGTAAAAATTGGACTTGCAAGATTTGATTACAGACCAACATCAGGACAGGACAGAAACTAAATAAAAACTTTTAAAAATAACATCATAACGCGCTCATAGCTTCGTTCTGAAACTATGTATCTATGTGAAAAATACATAAAAATCCGGTCAGTAGTTTTTTGTTTATCCTGAATATATATACTACGCAATTATAGCGGGAGTATTTTTAAATAAAATGTATGGTGAAATGAGAAATGAAAAAAATATACTTCTGTTTTTCTTCGCTTGTTTTAGGCAGATAGAATACTCGTACATCATATTTTTTGCTCCAAGAGTTAAACAGGGACTAAAGTTGATATATAAGTAGTAGATATCATACAAAGTCTGAAATAAACAATAACTGTAAACATTTTAACAACCCAACCCTTTAGGGAACAAGGGACGGCAATCCATCAATTGGGCTGAATAACACGTTCTTTTCAAACATTCACAGTTTAAAAAGGTACAAAGAAAACATGAAATTCAAATACATTGAAACACTTTGTGTTACGGCCTTCGCAAACGAGAAACTTTTTTCTTTTTTATTCCTTGGGAAGCCAATTAAAACATCATTGGAGTATTATTTCGATGTACAATTAGTTCGCCATAAAAAACATTGTTGGGTTTTAATTTGTCGGTTACTTTTCAACATTTGAAGGCGTTCATGTCGCATTCATGTCGTCTCATACCCCAATAACACTTTTGCCAACGCCTAAACCCCACCGAACCAGTTTCGTTATACTGACTTCTCTAGACGACCGTCTTTCCATTAGATAGTCAACTGCGGTCGCCTATTTAGGTGACAACGACTGTTATTCGTCACTAGCAGTCGACTACCGTATTCCTTACACCGTTGCAGTCACCACATATTACAAGCGGAGGAATATTATATCAGTAAGATCGTAATAAATGGTTTCTAAGTACAGTCGTTTGCAACTACCCGTTGCTTGCCCTTTTAATTTAAAAAAGGCTATTAAAACATATAATAAAACACAGTAAATTGCAAATTTATCCCTAAATAAAGTTCAGATTCAAGTAAATAATTTAAGTAACATTATAGAAGAGGGGAAAATCTGAAGAGCTTTACTTAAGTTTTAGCCACCGGATTCTTTTTCGCTCTCAAAAATAATGTTAAAGCCTGAGTACACGATAGTCGAGGCTGTAGTAACGTAATCTTGTCTATTAAAAACATTTTACTAAAGAGCACAATTTAGAGACAAGCCGGATAACCTACCCATGAGTCTGTCGCAGGTTTCTTTCTATTAGGCCGGCACCATACTTGCTGAATCTCGATATAAACTAAGTTTCTGAATCAGCAGCTGAATTTCGGGACATATACCCACAAATTAGTAGCTAATAACTGAATTGACTATTGCATGCTAGTACCCACCACAGAAGAGCTTATTATATAAAAGCTACATCTATAAACTAGCTTTACCGCGCGTTGGTTCGATGCTCGATTCAATAGATGGCGCTAGTGTCAAAATTTTGTAGATCACATTTACGTTATTTTCTCAGATTTAGTGACCTTTTGATGACAGGAAAATATTTTTTTCTGTATCAAATAAGTATTATTCATTCATTCAATTCGAGTAGGTTAATGGCGAACCCGAAAAAAGTTTTTAAGTATTTTCTGAAATAAAAGTAGCTTAAGTTATTTCTTCTTACGCCAGCTACCTGCCAGTACAAGTCCCGTCAAAATAGGTTCAGCCATTTCAGAGATTAACCGGATCAAACTGACAAACAGACATTCATATGCATGTAGTAAAAAGCGGTTCTTTTAATATTACAAACAGACACTCCAGTTTTATTTATATGTATAGATTCGTATAGAGCCTGGAAAGTTTAAAAGAGCAACATTAAAGTGTAGCCCAATATATGTTGAGTGCGCGATGCGTCCAAAGGTCTGTCACAGTTTCGAGATTTACGAGCGAGGGCATCCATTCTGCTAAAACCTACTCGGATACAACATGTAAAAGCACTCGGCCGAGACTGTAGAGTGTTGAAACTACTCGCGACATTTTAGCTCCCCAGAGTTCCATAATTAAATATTTTAATACGCAAAACTGTTGAGCGGAACGCGAATATGTTTTTAGTTCTGTTTACGTTTAAAGTTTTAATTAAAGTAGGGATTTAAATATATTGAACTGTAATCGTTATAACATACTTTGTTAAAACGCCAAAGGATTATTAATTACTACAGTAATTACGTACAGTTTGTTCATCATACGTTTTATACTAAAATTAATATTTAAAAAAAGTTATGCTGTTTTCTGATATGATTTTTACTGATATAATAGCTATAAAATAACACTACAAACAACAGAACTCCTTCGTATCTGCGAAAAGCTTCATTCAAACAGACAAACATCTAAGGGAAAACAAGTTAAATGTATAACTTAAAAACATCCCCTTCGCCAAAAAGCTAAAACGATTTTATCACCCGCAAGAAAACTGGCCTCCAAATGAAAATCCGCGTCGAAATCGGTCCATCCGTTTAAGAGCTACGATGCAACAGACTTACAAACACATATACAGATATCGACGACAAACTTATTCACTTAAACTTAGACCCCTTCTTCTGTGAAAAACAAAATAATAAACATAAGTCTATAGCAGCTCTTTGTCTCTACACAGAGCTCCTATAGACTTATGTTTATTGCTATCTATAGCTAACATCCTGTGCATGAAGCAGTATCAATTTTGGGAACTGTTAGTAAACTGGCCGTTTCAAAGGCTACAAGGCAATTTGACCTGGCCTAATTCTAGGTATTGAATCAAAACTTAACACTATATTTGTCTTTGGCTTTGCTTTTGAGAAAATGTAGTTCAATTTTGCGATGTGGTCAAATTAAGATTTAGCAGAAATGAGATTCAGTCACTTTGTGATGTAGTCAGAATCAGTTGACGTATTGTGATTTAGACAATCTGGAATAACCCTTCTCTAGCCAGTCTTGGTGAAAAATATCTATACTAGCCGCACCCCCCGGTGCTACCCGCGTTGTAACCTTTCCCGCGGAATTTCGGGATAAAATGTTTCCCATGTGTTGTACTGATGTATTCTATAACCTTTATTAATGTAAAGTTTTATAAAAAAAAGAGTAACAAACATACGTTGTGTAACGTATGTTACTCATGTCCTCACAAACTTCCCAATTTAACATATTAGTAGGACAGGATATACTAACCACATCTACACTAGTATAATAAAGCTAAGACGTTTGATTTTGTCTTTGTTTGACAGGCTTATCTTAGGAACTACCAATCCGATTCACGATTCAATTATTTATTATGATGTATAAGTTTTAATTTGATGTAAAAGTTTTATTGTTAAAATTTCATCTAAATCCGTTCAGTAGATTTTGCGTGGAAAAGCAAAAAACATACATCCTCACAAACTTTGGCGTTCTTCACTTCTTCTCTCATCTTCTCTATGGCATCTAGACAACGGAACCGATTGTTACACCCACAAAGACACGCGTCAAATACATTGCAACTACAAGAATTACTCAGGAGTGCTCGTGAAATAAAATTATTGTCATTGACACTTCAATACAACATCAACAACAACGAGACAATTCAAGAATTAAAACATAAACTTAGACTCAGCAATTTTATTCTATTGGTATAGGTAAAGTACACATACAAACTTATATACAACAGATAATTAACCTTTGAATAACTTTATCTAAGTTATTTCAGTAAAACTATATGATAAGAGTACAATAATTTCAGTGTCAGCAAACTAGAAGATATTTATGTTGGCTATAAATAACGAGCTTTTGTCTGGTTTCTGTGCATGTTTCACTTATGTAAGTTACCACACAAACGACTTCATAACAACAACGTTATAATACATTATTAATAAAAAGCATTCAGTACACAAAAAATAAAATACTTGGAGATAATTTCCGGCCCAGTTTGTTTTAATAATCTATATAAAGCTGAAGTTTTTTTGGTTTGATTGAATTTTGCCCTTATCTCAAAAACTACGAATCCAAGTTGTACAAAAATAGTTATTCATAATTATTACATAAATAATTATTCATTTAAGGGAATGGTAATATGTAATTCTTTGACTTGAAATTCCCACGGGAACGGGCACAGCGTGGAGCGCTACTTGTAGTTAAAATAAGATAAAACATCGTAATTTAAAAGTTCTCAAGACGATTTTAAGATTTACCGCATAACTTGACTATTTCCCTCAAGCTCCCTTACTTAAAAGTTTTATGATTTCAAGTAACTTATACATAATCTCAATATCACTATCCCACTAACTATTCTTTTTTATATTTTAAAACCGCGGTTTAACCCCATTTGTACCCGCTTTTGTGGGAATTTTGGCATGAATAGTGTACCTTGCTCTTAAATCACTCTATATATTGGTAAAAACTGCAAAAAAGCTTTTCAGTAATTATTGCGAAAATCAATTATATACGAGTATGGACAGCCTTTGTGTAATTTGTATTATAAAATTTAAAAATATAGGTGGACGATCGCACGAAAACTGTCATTCGGATGAAAATTGGTACACAGATAGATTACACTCTGAATAAATACAAAGGCTTCCTTTTATTCTTTCTCTCGGTAACGGACACAACGCAGGTGAAACCGCGGGCGCTGCTAGAAATAAATTGCACATGTCCAGTCCAGCAAACATCACTTCGCTGAAATGAAAAACTTGAAATAAAAAAAGAATTCGTTAGGTTTGGCTCGAGAGACGCGTCCGATTGGCTCCACAAATAGGCAACAGCCGATCATGTTCCAAGCAATCACCGTTAGAAATTAGATTTTTTTGTAGCTTTCTCAGCAAAACAGTATTATTCTGTCCGAAAACATAATTTACTTGAACATATTATATTGACAAGCCCGATGGCACAGTGGCAGTGAGGAGCGCTGACTGTGTCGGGGGTTGCGGGTTCGATTTCAGCCCGGAGTGAACAATATGTGAAGACGTAGTTGTTGGCGACGACGTCTTGTAAAGTATTTGTGTATATAGTAGTATCAGTAGATGGAATCTAACCATAATACAAGCTTAGAGCTCACTAGTCTAGGGTCTAATTAACCGTGTGTGAATTTGTCCGGGTATATCATATTATTATATTATTATATTATACTAGCTGACCGGACAAACGTTGTTTTACTGCATAAAAGTTAGGTGGTGGACCACCCTTATCACTATAAATTGAGATGTAAGCTATCCTATCTTTCAAGTTGAATCAAATTGCACACGGTGTGCAAATCTAATTTTAAATAGTTCATCGCGGACAAACAACGTGACATGTAATTTTTATATATAAAGATTACCTATATAATAATAATATTTACTTGAGTAATAACAGGATATTGTGGTACGTTTTATGTCGTAATATGATGTTCATTTGCAGCGCTCGTTTTACGTGTGATAGCGAAACATTAACTACCAGTCACAGAGGTAAGTAAACAAACATGTATCAGCGAATATGATTCATAATATCGTTTCAACACTCGATTTGATAAACATTAGAAACTTTAAATAAATGTGTAGGTATCTTAAATGTATTTTTTTAATGTTTTAGGTAGTTTAATATTTTATGTTAATGTGAATGTCTATGCCAAAATGCCTATGCAACCTATTCCAAAATGTGTGTACTTGACTGGGTAACTACGAAACTGGTAGCGCATCGTGGGATACTATAAAGTATTATATTACTTTACGTGAAAGAGTGGCAATCATAAATGCATCATACTCGTGCATACATTCATAGTATACTCACAAACTTTCACAGATATAATATAAGTAGGATACACATTACTTACATATATATATACACTTAAATATATAAGATATTTAAGTGCAGAACTTTTTGCGATGCTCGGTATTACACTCCCAATAAATTGACAACTAATCCTATAATACAATATTAATTAAATAACTAGGAAACGCTGGAGGGACGACATTGTCTCCTTCGACAGCGAGTGGTGGAAGACCGGGAAGGACGCTAATATAGAACGCTTTCCATAAAAAATTACAATAAAATTAATAAACATTTAAATATTGAACACCTAGTACTACATAAATGCAAAACCAAAGTAACTTCTTTCTTAAAACACTAAATTATGAACAAACCGAACAATTACTTACGACAATACACTAAATAAAAATAAATAAAAAATCTACTACAACATAATACTAACTAACTATAAACTTCTATCATCATTATCAACACTTATATTACAATATAGTAAAATTCATTGAAATTCAACTTTGATTATCTAAGATCACTTTAATAATAAGTAAGCGGACTCCTAGACTATTTGAGATCAATATTTTCACTATTTTTATGTGTACCCACAAAAAATGTAACAAAACAAATTATCTTTCAATTAGATAAGATTTTTGTCAATGCTAATATATGATATGTTTAGATTAATTTACTCCTAATTACCATGTTGTTTAATCTGTATTTATATAATAATATAATGTAAATGTATAATTTAATAATGTAACCAGTCCAAACACTCATAGTATTATACTCAGAAAAACATTGTTAACCATTGATAATTCACAGTGCAGAAGGGACCTTACTAACACAGGTTTTTAACCTAAAAGGGAGGTTTCCAATTCCTATTGTTAATGTAACTGTTATCAACAAATAAATGATTTATTTATAGAAAGCCAGTAACAGTGCGATAGAGGTGGCCAAATTCTGGGGACATATATAAATAAATATTATAGCCATATTGACTCCAAAAGAAGAAGAAAAATACTAGTTTTTGTGTAATATAATTTAAAGGACCGCTACGTTTGTTATAGAAATGTTGCGTTGAGTCCTAAACATCCTCTGTCTCTGTAAAAGGTTGACAAATTGGAATTTTATTTTAGTGACGGTATTACTGTGAATAGTTGACACGTTTGAAAAAGGATTTCGCTCAGTTGGTCTCAAATGAGAACGGTGCCGAATAGCAATCAGCCTGACACTCGCGAAAAGGAACAAATGGGTTACCCGCGCGCGATACTCCTGAAATATTGATGACGGATCTGCCCAAGGGGACGATTATTTGAATCGGATCTCTTCTGTCGAGACCAGTTTGCCTCCGACGACACTCGACTGATAGCACAAGTTTTTATTGCCCACTGTATGGCAATATGGTGATTTTTCAATGATTTTTGTTACGTCGTTGGAATAGAATTCAAAATCGTTTGACATGGGATTAAATGAGGAGATACGCAATTTTCGAACTTGTAAATCGTACAATCCTGCTGTTTTATGGTGCGAAACGGATTAGAATATTGATCTGATGTGTGCCAGAAAAAAGGTTTCAATGTAAATGAAACAGCGCAACGCAGTGATAGCTTAGAACCTTGCGGACGATTGAGCGAAACACTTTTCTATACAAATTTTATACAGAAGAAGATTTTACATGCTCAACAATTGGCGCATTGGCACTACGCTACTAAATCTGGGAAATTAACGTAAGCGCGATCTACAATATGTTCACGCTACCGCCTCTATTGGATCGCGGGTAGACCCACTGCATGGCACAGCTGGTGTATTATAAGTTGATTGCAAATCATAAATAAAATATTTAAAAATAGTCCTAAACCCACATCAAAGCGATCTTACCGCGTTATATTTAAAGGAATAAATCATATTATTCTCTCTAAATCCTACTCAAGTCGTCGGGACATAATTTTTCAAATCCCATCCTAAATCTTCAAAGTTAAATTCCACTCCAGGATTTTTATACTTTCTTCGGAATCTCAACGGCACTTCATAAAATTGGACATCGGACCAGAAACGGAACACTTCGGTCTAATTGGCTTCGCCCTAGTTTTAGGTAGCCTCTCAAATTATTTATCATGAATTTCTGCACTGGGGCCGACAGTGAGCTCGGACCTAACTTTGGCAACTTTAGAATTCTGAGTAGTTATACGATCCTGTCCGATATTTGCTGCGAAGTGCTGAATATTTTAGTTGTATCAAAACTTTTCGAGAGCCAAACAAAAGCACCTGTTTAAGTGCTTGTAACAGAAACAACGTACTTAGAGATCACATTGTATCTTCTCATTTTTTCTACCTTCAGAAGGAAGTTATGGAGGAAGAATTGAGATGGTCAGCAGAACCAATCTGCGATCTGCGAAAACCAACCTTGAACGTACTCTTTTACTTCTGAGCGGCAACTTGAACCAATCTATTTGATCACAACTCCGCTAAATCTAATAAAATAAAACGGTACAGAGTTCTAGCTTGCATCTCAGCATCATCTTTTGAGAGAAAAGCGCACAAAGTCGCGGGTATAAATAGGTAAGCGTAAACCAAATATTCCTTCAATATTAGAGATTATTTTCCGGTATCGTTGACATTGACTGAGTTGATAAACTGCGAGCCAGGGGGTTCAAGGATAACGAGCGCAACATATCAATTTGAAACTTTATTTTTAGATTCGCTGACTCGCTGCTTGTGAATTTGATCAATGTTCATAGCGTACGCGTAATAATACATAAACACGATAAGTAAGTAAGTTCAAGTAGGTTAGCGGCCAACCATGGTGTCGGAGTGTTCAGACCGATTAAAGGCTTTCAACATGGTCAAACGATTGAAACAACCGTCACCGACAATTTAACGTGCTCTCCGAAGCACTGTAGCGCTCAGACAGAAATGCCACTATCGGCAATCCATCCAAGTACGTTGCTTAACGATCGCAACGAGCTAACATCGCTAAAGAAACCACACCACGAGCGCAAACACGACGCGACGACATACCCGTCATAATGTACGACGAACAAAGCGACACGACATCGCAAGTCACAAAATGACACGATTTTGTAGTCTGATAGATTACGGGAAATCTTAAAAACTGGACCGCACTAGACGGGTTCTCCTGATACTGATATTAAGATGACGAATTAAGAAAAAACAGATACTTATAAGATTATATAAATTTCCTTCAATTATGAAAAACTAATTAAGATTGCAATAAGACGTGTCGCTAACTGTCGTAGATTCTCATGAAGCGATACTACGTCATATCATTTTAAAGTTTTAGAGCCCTAAGTGGAAATGTGAAATGGAAACATGACACTTTGAAAGATATTACATACATAGCTAATTGCCTAGAAGTTTCATATTACTAAGTTATATTCGTCTTCTCGCAATACATAAACTTGAAAGATTACCCAAGAAACTGTAAGTAAAACTATCATCCTCTTAAGTATTTCCACCAGAACTGAACTTGAAATATTGGTGAATACCATTGTAGCTGTTAGGAAACTAGGCAACGTTTTATATGATTGGTGGATACCAAACCTCCAGCGCACCATCGTAGCAACGTAGCAACGTAGTGACGTAGTATCGTAGTTACTTAGTAACATAGCATCGTAGTTACTTAGTAACATAGCCACGTAGCAACGTAGTAACGTAGCAACGTAGTAACGTAGCAACGTAGTAACGTAGCAACGTAGTAAAGTAGCAACGTAGTAACGTAGCATCGTAGTTACTTAGTAACATAGCCACGTAGCAACGTAGTAACGTAGCAATGTAGTAACGTAGCAACGTAGTAAAGTAGCAACGTAGTAACGTAGCATTGTAGCGACATAGTTATAACGTAGCAACGTAGCGACGTAGCGACGTAGCGACGTAGTAACGTAGCAACTTAGTAACGTAGTAACGTAGCCACGTAGCGACATAGTTATAACGTAGTAACGTAGTAACGTAGCAACGTAGCGACATAGTTATAACGTAGCAACGTAGCAACGTAGCGACATAGTTATAACGTAGTAACGTAGCAAAGTAGCGACATAGTTATAACGTAGTAACGTAGCAACGAAGCAACGTAGCAACGTAGCGACGTAGCGTCGTAGTATCGTAGCAACGTAGTTAGTCAATGGCTTATTATCAAAATAAAGCAGCTCAGGTGTTGGCCGTACGGAAGCATCCAAATGGAGAAGAACTTGTATTCGGGTTCGGCTGAAGTTTCAATTATGAGCACATGCGATTTAGGGTAGTCAAGTTCTGATCATTTTATAAATGTTAAATGAGTGCCTAAAATTGAAACAACAAAGTTGCAACCATGGACGAGCGAAGTACTTACACTTCTCTATTTCTTGGTCGCAACAGTCTATAGATTGACGTCACAGTCGCATGTTAAACTCCTAAGACTCCTCTTATTGTGTCGAGTAAAAATCATTATACGAGTAAACTATCACTCCACACGGTCGAGTAAAAAACTCAAAGTTTCATGTTTTTTTTTAAATAAATTAGCACCATTTCCTCATAGCATGTATAAAGCGGAGGTTCGTATCTTTAGACTCGACTTCATTCCGACAATTACTCTTCATTATCCACAATACCGGGTGGATTTGCGAAGGTGAGCTATCCTTTTGTCACGGCAAGTGATAAATACACGTGTAAGCCACTAAGATTAATGTGAGCGGTTACATGTCTTGGTACCATTTAGTGATACGTATAGGATAGACTCCCATTAACTTATTATGCGTTTTACTTGTATAGTGTAAGTGCAATCATTGATCTGCTGCAACAAGCAGTAACTCATTCATGATTCATTAATTTAGAGTGGGTTAATGCCATTTACCATTAACTAGAGTTAAGAGAATATTTAGATAGTTTTTAGACCGACTTCCTCCGATTTAATCTTACTAGTTATGGTAGTGGACCGATAGCCTCGAAGTTCCATATTACTAAGTTATACTCGTCTTCTCGCAATACATAAACTTGAAAGATGATAGTTTTAAAACTATCTTCTTCTAAAGTATTTTTACCAGAGTTGAACGTGAAATATTATTGGTGAACGACTGCAGCTGTCAAATAATTAGGTGTTGGCATTTGCGGACAACCTAGTGATATGGTGACGTTTAGAAATCGAACTAAGCTGAAATAAACTTGGCGGCCGCTATACGCGATGGCATAGCACAAAAATAGAAATAGACAGACGCGACAAAGAGCTTTCTTTAATATTTAGTAAAGAAAATTACCAGAAAATTCATCGATTTATAAAATATAAAATAAATAGATTCAAATCGCTCAATTGACCGATAACTATGTTAAACATCGGTTACTTCGAGTCGGGTAAGATTGAAGAGCCCATCCAATTTATTAGCAACGCATCTAAAGATGGTTTGCGGTTAACAGTGAACGGGACTGAATTGAACGGTATATAATTGGTCGGAAACAATCAAATATTCCAATATCAGCCCCAACAGACTGGTATTGCGTAAACCTGAGCTCCCACTGTTAAATTCATCAATGCCCAGATTGAATAATCGCTCCGGTCACCTGCCAATTACCCTGACCGGTTCCGACGCAATTTATTGTGAAGCCCCCGGCGCATCTATTATATGCCTCTTTTTCCAATATGAGGTATTTCACGGGTGGATAAGGGTCCGTAGTTTAATTTTGCCACCGAAAATGCTGACGAAAGGGCAACAGAGCGGTTGGTTCTGCGAAAATAAATTTATTACTAACCATACATACCACTTATTTTGGAGCATACCAAACTTTAAATGAGGGGTTTGTTGTTAGTATACATAACGTCATATAAAAATTCACTTTTCTTTTTCCAGTATAAACGTAATTTTCTCCAACTAAAAAAGGATAAGAACGAAAAATATTCTGAGCAAGATATAATTTGCTCAGATAACAAGGAAAATCCTCAGATAACTATTAAGTAGTAGAATACTTAGCAGAGATAACATCGCTGAAACATCAGACCGCAGTTGGTAGCGAGACTTACGTGTAATCCTAAAAGGGTAATATTTTAACTGAGAATAGCCTTTCCTCTGTTGAGTGCACTCAAGTGTTTACCTCTGCTATTAACCCCATTAAACTTCTATGCCTTTACAACACAGATAAGCAACGCTGTAAGACGTTTTAATAGTACAAGTTTTTATGGATATTACGAACGGAGTTAAAAATTATGTTAAACAGTTTATTTGCAAAAAGAGGCCACTTAACTTATTTAGGGGAAATAGCACAGGAACTCTTAAATCTATTTAGTACCTAAATATGTTTAAAACAAAAGCAGTTTGTACAAAGATGTATTTAATTTGAACACTAATTAAAACGAACTTCACTTGTTTAATGTTTATCACATATTAAAGTGCTAATTTAGGTTAGGTTTGGTTAGTTTAATTAAGAATGCTTGTGCAATCCCTAAATACAACAAAAATAGTACGTGTTATAACATAACATAATATGTTAGTAAATGTTATAACTGAAAAATAAAACCTACAACAAAACGGGAAGAGCCAGAATATAGACAAACATTTTACTTAGATTAGTGTCAATGAATAACTCAATAATTTTCCTTAAAAAGTCGATAAGATTAGAACTGGTAGCCGCGAACGATCAGCACGTTCCAGCATTACGTGATGAGGAAACTGGATACTCTAAGTATGACCAACTTTGTATAGTGTAACACAAGACAATATTGAATAAGTATCAATAACAGATGTAGGCGTTGCGTCGGAGTACTCGCGAGTAAATTACTGTAAGTAACGTAAATTATAGAATTAAGTAGGTTTAAGGGGGCGTTAAGTAGACAAGAGGGTATTTTTATTATTTGATTCAAGATTATTTTGAATAAATCTTAACTGGAATATATTCTGAAAGGAGTTGAGGTCAGAAAAGTAGTATGAACGCTTATTTAATAATTTTGAGCATATTATACTTTCAGGAGTAGGTATTTTTTTTCAAAAGCTTGGACCTTTTAATATCTAAATAGTGATGTATTCAACACTAGCCGGAACCCGAGATTTTGCCTGCGATGCACTCGTTCTCGTGGGAATTTTGAAAAAGAAGACATAACATAAAAGCTACGTTTTTTCTCGAAATTATCACAATTCCAACTTTTCTTTTGAATATAGCTACCAAATACCAAAATAAATTTAGCACAGATTAGCCCTAAACTACAAACGAAATTACAAATGTTACTTTTATCATATAAGATTAGAAAACATAGGGTTAGATGCCCGTATAATAAAAATGAGTTCGTATGAAAACACAAATCCGTGCAAGAATACCTCGACATAAACAGCCATGTTAAGCATTGTTAAAATTGGGTTCAAAAGGGATTTCTTTTAAAGAATGCAGGCTAAATCATGAAAAGGGGCTGTATTTCATATTCTCACTACGTCGAAATTACTCCATTCATTTCCATTCCACTTAAATATGTATGAGAACACGTAGGAAGTTTTGTAAGAGAAGAACTACCAAGTAAAGTATCACTTCGAACTTCGCTTTGAACGTATCAATGTTGAAGTTTGAGAATGGTTGTTAAAGAGGTATTATATGGGTTTGTGTGGCCAAAATACATTTTGATTTGACGATAATCTATACTAAGTTAGTAACTATTGGGTTAAAATGATAACTTTAAGTAATCAAAGTTACCTTAAGCTGTAATTAGATTGCAACGTTTGTCTACGCGGTTTCCGAACTTGTTTCAATTTGAATGATGTCTTCATACTAGAACTGTCTAAACTGTCTGTAGGCTTTTGTACGAATTGAAAAAATACCGCATATTACTCACGGCAGACGATCTAATGTAATTTCGCTGCTTGGTATATTGAACGCATTTAATTTAGTATACACAATATTTATGTTTGTGAATTAAATTAAGACAATTTAGTTGATTGTCGCACTGCCGCACTCCGAGATGTCAATTATAATACTTGTCAAAAATCACTCGGAGCTCTCATAAGGAATCATAAATATTTAAGTGCGATGACTACTAATTATAAATGTATACTATTAATTGAAACGTACGTTAGTATCATTATTATTTGATCAAACGGGAACTTACGTACGACGGAGGATACTCACACACTCAACAGTAACCTCCATCGTACGTAAGTTCCCGTTTGAATAATAATTATAAATGTATGTTATTTTTAGATAAACGGCGCCAGGGTGCAAATTAGATTAACGTATTACGTTAAACTAATGTAATACTAGATCACATTTTAAGAGTGGAGAAAAGTGGTAAAAGATAGATCTAGATGAAAAGATTTGGAGGGAGACCTTTGCCCAGCGGTAGGACACCGCAGTTTCAATAAAAAAATATACTATATTCACTAAAGTCTCTTCCATACATTTGCCTATCGGAAAGGGTATGTAAACTATAAGTATAGATATAGATGATATATCATAGAGTTGGGCATCCAGAAGGTGTCAAGTCAACCGGATCTTTAACTAAACATACGTCCGTCCCTCCATCTATCCTTCTTCCAGTGAAGGGTTGTATCTTGGGAAACGTAACAGGTTTTTTCTGTAAGCATATTAAATTATTTTTACAACTTGCACCTGTATTTTCTTTTACAAATTATTTTACTTAGCTTTGGATCCTTTGTGCTGGTAATACTTGCATCCCGACCAACGCTTATTTCTTGTTTGAGTTTTAAACTGAACTTATGTCTTTCCGGTTTCTTTAAAGTTATTTTTTTTCCAAATGTTTTAACTTTCTTACGGCGGATTGCATCAGCATTTTTAATTTAAATTTGTGCCTCAATATGTTTAACAAACAAAGGACTTTGATTTATAGTGTTCTATTTTATGTTTATTTGAAATGACCGACCCGCATTTGGCAAGCGTGTCGAAAACGCCTAATCCTCCTTACTATACTGATATCTTCGGTGAGTCGAAATACCTTTGCCCAGTAATGGGATTTTACAGGTAGTTTATGAAAGTTTTAATAAAGAAAATTGATAAAAATATGATTTACAGTGCCACCAACTTAACTGTTCAGGTGGGCAAAATGGGAACTACAGCCGCGTCATATTGAATCTATACTATGTTAGTTAGGCTTTATATGATTGATATTGTAGTTTCTTAAATTTTAATGATATCTATAGACTGACTTGCAAGATATGTTTTAATTACCTTTGTTTCTTGGTGAATTTCTTATATTATGTATACCAAATTCTCCACTAGCGACGCTGTCAACTGAACAGATAAGATGGTGGGACTGTACTAGTCGCGTCCCACGTTGTTGTTAGGTATAACCTATATTACTGCAAAATTTTATCCTACTCCGTCCAGTAGTTTTTTCGTGAAAGAGTAACAAATATACATACATCCATCCTCACAAACTTTCACATTTAAAATAACAGTAGGATTTTTTGACGACTATCGAAAAAACACAAGTTAAGGGATATGATCAAATACAGTATTGAGGAAAAGCTATTGTACGTGAAAACGCATTGTTCTTGCAGCTATTGTTACTCAAGTTCAGCTTACTAATGGAAAATGCATTGTCTTGAGTCACTCTTAGTCTCCGACTCGATCTGGGTTTACATTAATTGTACTTCATTTCAAATTAAAGTACCCAGATCGATTCGTATTTATCTTAGCAACTTATTTCCAAGTCCCCATTTTATTTCATCAACAGTGAACAGATGTGGAACTGTTCAAGTTTGTCTTGCATATCGGTTACATAGTTGAATTTACATTGAAATGATGAACATTTTCTGTATGCGGGATATTGAACATTTTCATCGTACTTCAAAAAAGTTAGATGCTTCATGATGTTCTTCGTCAAATTAAAGTAAATAAGGTCAATGAAAAACCTTCCTTAATAATATTAAAAAGCAAAAATACAATTTTAAATTTAGTTTTGATGGGAAGTTAACGAGAAGACAGAAATTAAAATCCATAAAATTCATACTCGTCGTGTCAAGAAAAAATATTTTTTTTTTGTTTCAGTTCATTTACGGCGGATCCCAATATCGAATCTTCTATCGGGAGATCGGCTCAATCCAAGATAGAATGCGATCTTCCGATCGGTCTGAATCTACATCCCAATAACAACGGATAGCAAACGTCAATCGATTTTCAGATTGGATTGGCGGTTGATCCTTCCCTCCCGTACGTTCCATTTTAAGCAGTCTTCATGTTTAATGCGTTATAGGCATAATAAATAATTTAGATCGTTATGCTAACTTTTGGGCTTTGACATAGTCATTTTTACAACAATTATAAAAAAATATACGTTTTATACACAAAACTAATACGACTTTTGACAAATTTCAATTTAAATGTAGTCACCAGCGCAAAACCGAGAGATACGCTCGATCCCAATATGCTAAGAACGGAACGTAATCTGAACTGTTTGACAGACGTATCAGTGTCAGTCATGTCATTTTTTATTTTCAAGTTATTTGTTTAAAATCGAAAAGAAAACTACCTAAAATAATTAATTACCATGGAAAGTGCAGTGCATAAACCCCAGCAAGATATTCTAAATGTTTTATGTGGCTTTCTTGTGTATTAAATTTATGTTGTAACTTGTTTGTGTAATAAATTTTTGTTGTAACTATTATTGAGTTTTATGTTTTATTTCTGAACAGATTTCAATGAAAATTGATGGTTCCTGTTGGATCGGCAAGGTTTATAATAAATGTGAAAGTTACAATCTGTAAAAGCTTTTCTCGATTAAGAAACTCCCATGACATTTTTTACATCAGTCGTTGTAAAATCAGGGATAAAATTATTATGTCTATTTATAACCATCATGGCTTATGCACATTTTTGAGAATGCACATTACACATCTTACTACTTTATACTTTAGAATTCAATAAACTACCTATTGTTTGGGTGGGCACACAATAATACATGTTACTAATATTAATTATCTTTTATTTTAGAAATTAAACAAACAAAAGTAACTTAACGTAAAACTCAACTAGATAACTGAAAAATTACACTTAAAACTGAATTATTAAATATAGTAGCATCATGTGCAGAGCCAGGCCACCGAGCCACATCATTCATCAGTTTTAAATCAGCATCACAGACAGCTTGGACATTCAATGAAAAGTAACCCTTTCGATTTCTAAACTCTTCACCAATAGTTTGATCTGAAAAATAATTTTAAAAGTACATAAGTCTATGCCAAAATAATAAAATGATTTGATTATTAGCCTTGAGTTACTTGGAGACTGTATGCGTATGTGGGTGCAGTCAATTGCACCTAGTACACGTGGAAATTGACCGTATTGTATTTAGGTGCATTACAACATATTAGTTGTAAAGCATGGCTATAGCTTCAGAAACATTTTGCACTATTCTGCTGGCAGAAGATTTTGACACTCCTACAAAATCCGGTACAGAAATCAGCATTGAACCCAATGCATAAAATCTGAGCGTCAAGAGAAGCTGGTGAAGCGGTGCAACTCCATTATTTCTGTAAATAATAAGATGATTGATTAATGTTCATGCTTTCCTACACCTCTCGCAATGTTTTTACACTCTGCAGCTTTAGCTATCAGTAGCTTGGCCATTGTTTACTTACCGTTTTGATGTGACTTTAAGATGTGGTAATATTTCTAACAGAAGCAGCTCTACCGCAGCTTTGTTTAATCTAAATCTGAATGTGAATTCAGCATCCGTTAGGCACTGTATATGGTTAATACGACAATATCGTCGTGGTGCTGATGGACCTTCGTTTTCATCAGTATCCCAGTCTGAAAGAAGTTCCAAGACTTCCAAATCACTGTCACTATCACTAGAAACTATTGTTGTAGACATTTTTTATTATTTTAGGATGTTTTAATCTAAAATTACTATAAGAAATGCCTTTAATCACAGTTTTTATTTCGAAAGATTGCGCTTAATCCATCAATTATCAAGGATTGCCAAAATGGATCGTAGATAGACGAAAAAGGATTTGTCAAAATCCAAAGATTTGTTATTGAAACCCAACAACTGTCATTTCTGAACAGAGGCCGATCCGAAAACCGTTAAAAATGGATTGGTGCCCTCCGACGGATAGATCGCATTATTGGATTGACATTGCAATCTGTAGTTTGGTTATTGAAACACTTTTTGTAACAAATGGATTGAAATTTCAATCGCAGATTGGTAAAAATGGATTGAGATCGTATATTGGGACCGGCCGTTAATCTATTGTGTTCGAGCTATTGGGAATATTTAAATAAAATGCGACTTGCTTTGAATATAATATAGTATATTAAACCGAACCAACATTAAAATATAACAAAAACGTGCGTTGTAGGGGTGGTTCGATGGGCAAGTGTCCGACAGGCGGCGAGGAGCGCGAGGGCGCGCGACCGGTTTGCTGAGCGGCCTCCCTTCACCCCTCAGTCACCCAACGGTCTTGAGTGTAGCGCTAGCGTAGGCGCAAACATATTGATTAATTATTATTCTTATACAGAACAAGGGAGTCGGGAGGCCAACATTGATCGTAACTCGGCCTATTATGTTTTTCAGTTTCAAGCACTGAAATATTTCCGCAGAGTTTGGGCTTTATGATGTAGTAAAACCATGGTGTTAATCAGTCTCGCGTACAAAGGGTTATATTATGGGTATAAACCCATTATCTATTTTTATAGATCGGGTAAAAATCACGTACTTATGGTATGAATAGATATTCATTTTATTCTGTTTACTATTAAATGTTAAAGTAGCAATATAATCTTTTATAAAAATGTATACTTTCTAGCTTTTACGGTTCATCAGATACAGCCTGGTGACCGAAAGCCGGATGGAAAACTTAGTCTTAGTAATTAAAGTAAAGTTCCTTTTTTACCCGAAAAATAAAACATAAGTATTAATTTATTAATTATTAGAGTATTAATGTACTGGCCGTTGTGAAATTTTAAATAGTCAATGCTATCCTGAAGTCGCGGGTTCAACCAGTAGGTACATTACAAAACAAGAATACACAAGTAGCTAAACGTACCAAAATATTCATGGATATTCAAGGAGAAATTAATTATTAAGGGCCTATGAGTTCCTAAAACGGGCTACTATAAACAATTTTTTAGCCAAAAGTCTTAACGTTGCAAGAACAATTTTTGTTTGTTTTTAATCTTGATCATATGTTTAATGATAGGTACTTACTGCTGTTTCCGAAACACGTTGACTATTAATTTCCTCGATAGAAAAAAATCACAAAGTGGGTCTTTTATACCATACTTTCACACTTAGTTTGTTAAACAATTTCAAACGTATATTTCTAAAATTAAATTGAGTGATGTAAAATAAACTATGACTGAATACTGTTGGAGTAAAATTTCGATTCAATCCAACGAAAGGTGGTAATTCTTAAAAATGAGTCGCAAAATTCTACCACCACCATTTCCGCGCCGTAGTGTTTCTCGCTCTTTTCTACCCAGAGAGACAGTGACCGAAACGGCTGGGATATCCTGGCCTTAACAGGAAATGTTGAAATTGTTGAATAAATAGCTACAAGATATCAAAGGACATATGTTTGAGAAACGTCCATCATGGTTGAAAGCTTGAAATTATAACTGTTTAAATTTGTGTCAGATAGTGTAAACGGAGTTAGTGTTGGTTTATTTATGGGTCCGAAATTAGATATATTTAAGATTATATATTATGTAGTTGAATTTGTATTATTTTTTGTTATAATACATGTATTTGAATTATTTTTTGTTATAATTATCCAATACTAGGTATTATGCTTAAAAATATTTAAGGGTGGGTTGTTTCAAACAGTTGGCTATACGTTAAAAGTTAAAGATTTTTTTTAGGCTTTTTAATGTCTGATAAACACAAAGTGTTGTATCATAACTTAAACGACAGTCACGATTTTTCATTTCCTTACGCCTGTTGAGACTGACGTTTTGTGTTAACGTTTACAGGTGCGTGAGCGTAAGCGAAGCAACTCGCCGTTACTTTTCACAAAAATGTAATGGAAAAAGACGTCTACTCATAATAAAGCAGCCGTGCCCCACGATGTTACCCGCGTTGTATCCGTTCCCGAGGGAATTTCGGGATAAAATGTATCCTATGTGTTATTCTTATGTACAGCCAATATAACTGAACTAACTAAAGTTTTATTTAAATCCGTTCCGTAGTTTTTCCGTAGTTTTTCCGTAGTTTTTGCAAACATACATACATACATTCATACATCCTCACAAACTTATATTTACTTATAATATTAATAGGATGTATTTGTCACGATAACATGATAATTTGTCAGTAAAAATTATCATTACGATACCTGGTTTATTATATCGATAATCAATTAACAAGGAGAATGGCCGATCGTACGAATTAACTATTAATACCTTACAGTTTGTGCTTTAAAAATTCCAGACTGTTAATGAAGATAAACAATCCTGTCGTTTGGAATTTGTCGGTAATATCCGTTTCCGTTATCAATGGTTCATCGTGGAAAAAATATACTGAAAGCCAACAGCAAAATCTTTAGTTGGTGTAACAAACTATAGCTTAAAAGAAAGCTATTAAAATGTTCTACTAACTGCTTTTTCTTTTAAAACTCTAACTTCTATAGTTAAGGAGCAATTGCGAGTTTAAAAGTACTACTTTTTTGGCGTTCAATATAGTTTTATTATTTATACTTTAATTTAATCATTAATTAAGCGTGGTGATTACGCCTAATCCTTGTCACTGATCACCAAACGAAGATATCATTCTTCGTTAAGATGACTTACTTACTTCGTTAAGATGAGATGATTTACTTTGGACGTGATGTGTTTTTAGTTTTCTATAGGCGAAAGCATTAATATGGTTGTTAGTTTTTTAATTTTTATGTTTATTATTGAGTTCAACTGTTTGTTTTCCGAATTCAATAAAATAAAATAAAGAGAGACCTTTGTTCAGTATTGGGATATTACAGACTTATACTTTTTTTAAAATTATGATCATTAGAGATTTGTTCTATATATTTTATAGGCTCTATCAACTAATCCCTTACAAATAGAAGACATCTATTTAACGGTTTTAACCGGTTTTATTACTGGGTATACAAGACCAACATTAAACAACCCGTTTAATTATCTACTTTTCGTTTTATCTTCATCATTAAGGGTTATTTTTTTAGGTGGCATTGATAAAAACCCACCCTGTATAAATAAACACGACTTTATATGAAAACATTACCACAACGCGCGTGTTCCCAAGAAGGATTCAATTAGAACGTTAGCCGCCCCTTGAATACTAATATTTTTAATCATGTACTATGAAAATGTTTTTACCTTTATTGTAATCTATTTAGAGTTAATTTTGTCGTTCAGAAAAGGTGATATTGTAATGAACTCGGGCTCGTTAAGAATTATCAACATCAAAAAAAGTTTTATATAAGTCAGACATTCAAACTCAAATCAAAGCTGTAAGAAAGGAAGTCAATTTGGATATAACGCGGCGGGCGTACGCGGCGTGTGCACGCCGCGGCCGCCTTCAACGTTCACTTTTGTATGAAAACGCGGCGTGCGGAAGCGGCCCCAATAGTTTCATCAATTTCACTCCCTTATTTTTGTTCATAGTGCCTGTGAGCAAACTCGTGAATAAACTGAAATTAAAAATGTTCGATACATTTCGTTTCAATACTTACCGTATCGATTTCTAAAGATAGGCTTTATATTTACGTCACGTGCTTCCTTAAGAGGTTCACGTTTGAAATTAAAGAGGCAGAGAGGTCGCGGTTTGGCTTTGTGTGTTTTCTGTTGGGATACACTGAAAAAACCCTTAAATGGTACCGACATTGAAACTTGGAGGACAGACTCATCTCATATGGGACTTGATTTGTACGTGACACAAATGTTCAACGAGTGATGTTTCGGGTCGGATGATGTCGTTTTACTGCTCAATCTCCGCTGGGAATAGGACAAAATTTTATACGAAACCCTCATACGCTGTGATAACTTTTTCTAACAAAGGTAAAGGGTAACTTCGATGACCTTATAAAATTGTAGATTTGTATATAAATTAAAGGTTATTTGTGTTTTTTTTTTTGTGAATATAGTTTGTTTTTATATGAAGGGTATGAGTGAAGGGATTTTAACCGCATTTTGCTGTTCCCTAGGAAATTGTGAGATAGCAGTAGCCCGCAGTTTTACCCAAATTATACCTGTTCCTTCGAACATTTCTGGGTGAAGTAGCCTATGATATTTTTTTAAAATCTGGCTTCATAATAATAAATACTGTTTTAAATATGAATGGCAGGTCTAAAGATTATTTGAAGCTTTTCACGTTTATTTTAGTATTCATGGATCGTATTGCATCAGTTGGCTAACAATAACTCACCTATTTCGTTAAATCAATATTATATTTTTAGATATATTAGATAAATACGTAATCACGTGGAAACGCGGAATATAACTCATATTGATGAATATCATTTGATAATATATTACACTAGTAGAGTGCCGCGATTCAGACCGCGTCGTACACCACAGTCCCGTGGAAATTTTGGGAGTAAATGTTATAAGTTACTTTGATTTGAATCCCAAATTTTCTAGGGGAACTAATTAATGTGTCTTTAATGTAATTTATTTATTATAAGATATTTTCAAAAATTTGTCTTAAATTCCAACTGGTACCGCGAGATAAGCACTTTCAGACAAAGAAACGACACAACACATCAATATTTCAGATTAGTTTATTACTAGTTAAGTTACATTGAAAATATACTTTAAATAAGTAGCGTTTAATTAGTACAGTAGCGTTCAGATAGAAATGCGACTATCGACCACTCAGCTAAGTGAGGGTCCGAGCTGCACGTCTCTTAACAAACGCAATGAGTTACCATGTCGCTTAGTCAAACTACGCCACTAGCGCTAATTCGAATAAGCCTACAGATTTTTTAACACTCAATCCGCTCGAAATGTCGTTTAAGTTTTTTAATAAATACGGTATTAATTCTAACGCGATATAGACCCGTTTCATTTAGTAAAATAAGCCTATAGAAGTCATTTAAATTGCACTAATCAGTATCAATTGTAGAGCTAAACAATATAGGCAATAAAGCCAGTGTTAATTCGTAACTCGATACTAAAACTGAACATGATCGGACAAATCCGATCAAGGCCGGCACTATCCGGATTATTCTGGTTTACCGTCGCGTCAGTCGAGTTATATTGGGTGCTACAACCCCAGCGCACCATTGTAACAAATACATATTAATTCAACCCCGCAATCCACGCATAATTGAAATGACAATATCGGTTACCGTAAAGCCAATTTAAACTATGTAATCGCCTGTTTAATTATTAAGGATTTAAATAGTATAATAGTTATTAAGAACTTTTTTAATGCGTATGGCTGCGGCGGTGTTGGTTATGACTAGCGAGTCTTTTGAATTAAGAACGTTAAGGACAGCTCTTACTTAAACTTTTATTTTGTGCACCCAAAAAACTACTGCTGGAATTTCATATTATAAAAATATTATGAAAAAGTAATAAGAGCTATTGTATTAAACCGTCTTCAGACGAGTCTTTAAAAGCTATAGCCACGACGGAAGAGAATCCAGATGTATAAAAGTGTGTTTAAGCACTGAATAACTTTTTCCTTAATGTTGCTTTTACTAGAATTTACATTAATGTAAAAACTTAAATTGTTTTATAGTAATACAACATGTCACATAGCCTGGACAGACAAGACGTCTAAGGCTCTCATTGTCTAATAAAATCACGTCGCTCTTAGACAATGAGTAGCTATTAAGGCATAGGACGGACAGTAACTGTCTCCAGTCAATTAAGCCGCTTTTACATGGAACTATAGCTCACGGACTACGGCGGGGCGGTCGCAACACGAAAGGGGCGGTGCAGCAAGGCAATGTACTCACACATTACCTTACGGAAACAGATTCAATGGCTTAATAGTTTCATGTAGACAACTATAGTCTTGGCATTGTGGAATGAGTAATGGCTGGCTTTGAGTACTATTTTAATTAATCAATTCGTTTGGACAGGGCATAGTTGCTGTCAAAAGCGTTTGTTTTGAAGAATTTTGTAGTCGTTGAAAAACACTTTTTTCATTGAATTTCTGATTGGATCAGGCCGAACTGATACAGTTTAGCCTGGTATTTTTTTATTGATAACTGGACAAGAATCATTTGAAGCACGAAGTAAGACCAAATTCCTCATCTCAAAAAACTATTAAAATGAGTTCTTCAGGATATTCAATAAATATGAATAAAGTGAATAATAAAAGTTACAATGCATTTATAACATGCTAGCCGCGTTCCGCAGTGTTACCCTTGTACCCGTTCCCGCGGGAATTTCGGACTAAAATGTATCTCATGTGTTACTTTGATGTATAATCTATATATGTACAGTTTCATACAAATCCGTCTTGTAGTTTTTTAGTGAAAAAGTAACAAACATACATACATACATTCATACATCCACTCTCAGAAACTTTCACATTTTTAATATTATTGGGATTCTTATTCACCGCTATTTAAACTATTAATCAGATTGTTATGACTAAAAATACTATTATGCTTTTGTATACTATCAAGTGTGGTCGAGCTCGCCGATGGACTAGGAAACCAGTCCTCATTTGTGGGAATAAGCCACACAAGCTATTTGTCAGCGGAAATGTGTTCCTGACACGGTACAAGCTATGCCGGTGTTGCGGGCTGCAGTCACACAGAAATATAGCACTTCTTCTTTAAGCACTGATTTATATCCACCTTAGCAATAGATGCTTTGGCACCGAACTTTTAAATTATTTAACACTAGTGCTCCGCGGTTTTATCTGCATTGTGCCTGTAAAACCGTGAAAATTTCAGGATAGAAATAACCTTTTTGGGTTGGTAGTTTCTGAGATTAGTGCGTTCAAATAAACAAAAATGAAAGCAACAAAGTCATTCTGGGATTCTACAAGATTTCATAAATAAACATAAATTGTGATATTTGTTTTGTTCGATTATTTTGACGCGTTCGCCGCCGATAGAATTTATAATTGTAGTAGCTATAGATAGATAGAATACTTAAATGGTGTAACAACTTCATAGCAAAACTGATGATCATCATAGATAGTCATAGATAGCCATTATCATTCGGCATCGATATTATTATATCAAAAATAATTTCTTTGGCAATCTGCCCTTGTATAATTATGGTGTGAGTGGCGGCCGAGTTCCACCCGGTTTACATAGAACAAGAAATTTATTTACTAACTCTTTCATAACGTAATTTTTCTTTGTGTTTTTAGCTAAGGAGCTCATTTTAATCCCGGCTTTATTATATTGTCACTTTAAAAGTAACATTTCCATTAAATTTAAAGAATTTTACTCTGAAATAGTGAGTTGATAAAGTAAATAAGGGGAAACGGACTATATTAATTTTATAGCTAAAGTTAGGCTTTTACTTAAGGAATAGGATATAAGTTAGATAGCTAGTAGCTAGCTACTAATGTTATTACCTTTTATATTTGTAAGCTGTTTGTACAGTATTGCTAATGGAATATAAATCAATAGGTATAATATACTTCCGTTATTTACTGACTGAGTGACTGACAGACAACGCACGTCCAAAACTACTGGTGTAGGGAACTTTTCGGCATGTAGGTATGTTCTGTAGGGAGTATAAAGGAGCACAGACGGGCACAATGCGAGTAAAAACGCAGGGCGTCCCTAGTCCTTCATAGTAAGGAGTAACAAAACAAAAAGTTATTAAATAGTGTTTCGGTTTATATTTAAACTACTTAAAACTACTTTTACTACGAGTATACAAATAACTGAACGTAGTTTTAAACGACGAATAGCTAAAAGCGTTTCTTTAAAAGCGAGCAATATTTTTCCGCAGTAGATATCTTACTTATGCTAAAATGTTCTGAGATTTAATCAGAACTCAGGGAAGGCAAGTCACTGGTCTTCGATAAACCCAATTCAGTTATACCCTTCCTCATCCCTTCTCCCAAGAGTTTGACCGCTGTTTGAATAAAGCTACACGTAACGAGGCTCAGGCTGCTCGTCTACGAACCTGAGCCAGCTTTAGTCAAGACTGTAGTGAGACAGTCGTCTGTTTATGAAATACTGGCAGTGCCCCGCGGTTTTACCTCCGTTGTGCTCGTTTCCATAGTAATTTTTGGATAAAAAATAACCTATACCTTTTCTATTGAACGTGGATATCCATTACAAAAACAATTATCCAAATCGGATTGGTAGTTTCTGAGATTAGTGCGTTAAAAAAAATTGCCTTTACCTTTATTATAGAGTAATAAATATAGATATACATAGAAGAAGATGCGCACATAATATACAAGGCGTCCAACCCGAAACAAAACATGTCAAACATTTGATACAAAATTAATTATCTTTCGACCCTTTCAAAATTTCCTGGTAGTCGGAAAAGCGGAATTAATACCAGATCAAATGACAGTATATGATGACAAACATTGACGTTGACTAGTACTATTGTTTGTAATTTAATTTGACATTCTGAATAGATATCATATAGGAAAATCATTTGGGACATTTCCAGGATGTATGTGAATAAGTCTAATTAATGTCATCCTACCTATTAATTAGACTGTCAGTAGCTTCGATCAACAATACACAACTAGATATCGGGTCACGTACAAAATCAAAGCTAAATATTGTCCGCGTGGATGACGTGTGACAGCTTATTTTGTTTACTACCGAACTGAAACAAAAGTTTTAAAACAGTTCGAAGTTCAACCTAATTACAACCATGACTCTTAGCAATAAAGTAGCAAATCTTATGAATAAAATAGGATCTCACTTTTCAAATGAGACCTTATTCACCGAGACGTATTTTTGCGCCAGCCCGACATATATATATACTTATATGAATGCAATTGCTCATTCAAATATTGACCGAGGAATCCTTTAAAGAAAATAATGTGTTTACATCATTGCAGTGCAAAAGCATCTCATATCACTGAAACTATCACGAGACTAGTAGTTTCAGGCGGTAGTTCTACCCGTGATCCAATAGATAGTGCTAGTGTGAAAATTTTATATATAATTGTATATATCGCTGACGTTATCTATCCATAAAATTAAAAAAAACTACGTTTAAAAAAACCAACTTCAAAACTAAAAAGCAAAAAATAACTCTATAATCTTAATATGAGTACTACTAAGGTAGTAATAATTATTAATTATATACCAGTATTGTTATTTTTGGAGTCGGTGACAGAAATAAATGATAATTTACTTACTGAGTCACCATAATATTACTGCAGTTTTTTGTTTGAATTTACTTCAGTGCGCTTGATTTCTGATTTGATTATTTCACGTACCAAGTCAGGACCACAATCACCATATTCACAATAGCAATACGTACAACATCGAGAATTAACTGGACTGTTTCCAAAAATGGGTCCACTCATGCGTTGACCTGTAAACCGCGATTCAAGTCCGTTCAAGTGTAGAGATACATTTAGTGTGCATCAAGCGTGAATTATTCATCTATACTTCAACAAAAAAGATAGCAAAAATATTACTGACATAGAAATATTATTCGACTTTTAATAACATTAGTATCAACTTATCAAATCTGTTAATTAGCTTTTTGGGATAGTTAAGCAACGTACAGCTCGGCCTCTACTTGGATGAGTGGCCGATAGTGGTATGTGTTTCTATCGGGCCGCTACCGTGCTACCGAAGGGCAAGTCAAGGTTTTCGGGTAATTTCAATCTATAGACAAAGTCGGACTTTTAAAACTCCGACCCAGGGTTGGCCACTAACCTATACTAACTAACTTACCTACCATCATTTGTATCCCTATTACGTACGTTACTCAACATCGTAACGTAGTCGCTTGGATGCCAAACATTTTTGTCGAGGCCCGGGTCAAACACGGAAATGCTTTCCCTTGCGGAAGTATCCAAAATAACTGTTCTTTCATCAAAATACCACACCATGATAACTTTGCTATCAAAGGATGGAGCGAATAGGGGCTGAGTGTTAATAGCTGATGCATATCTACATTTTCGTGAACGTAACGTCACCTTGCCTCTTTTGTTGCCCAAAGCCTTTGGAAAGTTCCTGAAACCTCCGTTAAAACGTGGTAAATGGACTTTAAAATAAAACTTAACCTAGTACTGGGTATCTTTTGTTGGGAAGCACTCATAAGGTAATGTTATCAGACTCACGAATCAGCCTCGGTAAAGTAATAAGTAGTATGTATGAAATTATGAATAATGTAAAATGTTCATGGTCAAAGATGTCAAAATTATTGAAGGGTATGTTCAGAGGATATCTGAATTACTTTTCATTGGGTAGACTTAAATAAGAATACATGTATTTTGTAATGGGCAAGTGACACGCTTATTTAACCTTTTATAAAACGAACGGAACAAGATAATTAAGAATACTCGGCTAATGAAGAAGTACACAATCAGATACGCCATACCGGTAATTAATTAAAGCAGAATAAAAATAAATTCATTTGGTCCAAAAATACGCTGCGGTTGCAGTTCTTTTTAATAAAAACGAAACGGACATGATTTATACGTGTTTTGTCTGGTCGAAACAAGATGGCGGGCGTAATATCTGCATGGAACCGGTTATGCCCGGTTACGGACCGCAATATTTCGCTTTTTCCCGCTTTTCTCTTGCTATTCAGAGTAGCAAGAAACATTTATTAAACACGTTATATCTGAGTAATTTGCATTTTATGTTTTTTCCCCTAACCTAACTTAACGTTACCATATTCGATCGTGATTGTGTATCGTATCTCAACATAGCGAACCATCCTTAATTAAATTATGTAAAAATCTATTCTCTATGTCAGCCACACAAAGTCATCAATCATACTTTTCAAAAGAAAAGTTTTGCTTTCCAACAAACTCCATTAAAGAACAGTTAAAAATATCTGTTTGAACGGTTAATGAACAAAAGATTGAACACGTTGTAACTCCGAATAAAAGCGAAGTCGGTCGGTCTAACGAGAACATTGGAAACTTTTCAATATCGCGTCGCTACATATTTTAGTGGGAGACTGTAAGTTGTCGAAGTTACCTATCTTGAAGTTTTATAGTGATTGGAAAAGTCGACATTAATACATGAGTATACAACAACCTCCGTGGTCTAGTGGTTTGAGCACTCGGCTCACGATCCGGAGGTTCCGGGTTCGATTCCCGGTGGGGATATCTCACAAAAATCTCTTTGTGAGATTGTCCTCAGTTTGGTTAGGGCATTGCAGGCTGAATCACCTGATTGCCCGAAAAGTAAGATGATTCCGTGCTTCGGAGGGCACGTTAAGCCGTCGGTCCCGGTTACTTTCTACGGATAGTAGTCGTTACACGAGCCATGTCAGAGGCCTTTGGCGGCTCAATAACTCTGACACCAGGATTGGTCAGGTTGACCATCCACTCGATAAGAAGAAGAAGAATACATGAGTATCGATGAAATTATTTAAGGTAATATAACAAGACATTTAAGTTTGTCGAGAGTTCAATCAAACAACTATAATAACAATTTGATTAAGCAATAGCAGAAACAAATTATTTTCATGATCTGGAAAAGTAATAAGAACAAATGCTTGTTCCAATAATGGAATTGTTTTCAGAATATGATATCAGTTATATTAATGTACATTATTATACACTTGTAAATAATACAAAATAAAGTAGGTATTTAACCTCAATACTATCGATGTACCTCACCCTATCGACATAAAGAAAACGAGATAAAGATTTAAAACACTAAACTTCACCTACATCTTTCGTCTTTAGTTCAAAGTGAAGTTGGGAAACAACTTTACCGAAATCTGCTGAAATAAAACCGTGTTTATACTGAGTCTTCTTAAAGGAAAGTGTTTTCACACAATTTAGTACCTGTTTTTGGCGTCTAGTTTATTTTTTGTTAATAATTTATTTAAATATCCTACTACTATATGTCTAACTAATATATGCGAAAGTTTGTGAGGATGTATGTATATATTTGTACTAGCCGCGCCCCACGGTGTTACCCGCGTTGTATCTGTTCCCGCGGGAATTTCGGGATAAAATGTATTCCATGTTTTATTCTGATGTTTAACCTATATTATGTTTCATCCAAATCTGTTCAGTAGTTTTTTCGTGAAAGAGCAACAAACATACATCCATACATCCATCCTCACAAACTTTTGCATTTATAATATTAGTAGGAAGTAAGATAGTAGGATGTATGTATATTTGTTACTCATTCACTCATTACTTTGCAGTAATATATGTAGTTAATACATCAAAACAACTCATAAAATACATTTTATCCCGAAATTTCCGCGGAACAACGCGTGAGAAACCGCGGGGTGCGGCTAGTAAAATATAATGAAAGAAATTGTCATCTTTGTTGTTCATCATCATGTTGTTGTTTGATAGACCATGCGGAGACCTTTAGCCACATAGACTTTAGGGTTAGCCACTAACCTGGCTCACGCTAACTAACATAACTCTTAGTATATTAAATCAAAATCTAGTCACAATACTTTCATTATAGTATTAGCTAGTATTATTCAGAGAATTTCAGCCAATTATTGCCTACGGTAACAAGTATACAGTAGCTAAATAATCACTAAATCTCCGTACTAATCTCGGTATTTGACGTATAACTTCGGAGTCAATAAGCCTACTAAATTAAATCGTACATCCAACTCACGACGTGGAGTATATTTGGCGGAGCGTTTCGTCTCAATGCCTAATGGAAGGTACTATTATTGAAATGTGAATTTATTTTTCGATTACGGCCTTTTGCTGAGTAGATACGCACGTTTGCAATATTGGATTTTTTCTTATTTGACGTGGATCCTTTTTTGTCGATATATACAGAGTGTTCATTAGGTAAAATGTTATGAATTAGACCGGGTCCGTATTGACGTTTCATAAATAATATATTGGTTGCTTCGCGTTTTCATCATCGTTATGAGTACTTATCGAATTCGTATCCTTTTGTTGGTATTTATTTTACGCTCAAAGGTTCTATTTGTAGGTGCTTATGTATTTATGTTTCTGTGGTCAGCTTAGATTTAATTCTGAATTTACAACAAGGAGTTTATGTTGTAATAGCAGTGCTCCACAGTTTCACACGCGTTGTGTCCGTCGGCCCGTCCACGTGGGAAATATAAGCCTTCTTTTCTTCTTATCACCTTCCTATTGAATGAATAGGGTAAGTCCGGGATATATGCCTACCCTTTTTTATTCTTGGTATATCTCCTAAAACACAAATAATACGCACATAATTTTCATATGTGCGCTTACCTCGGACGTTTATTTAATCAAGTTTCATAGTTTTTCGTAGAGTAATCAATAAATAAACTGTATATTTGGAGTTGAAATTAAAACGGCATACCGGGATATACGCCTCAAATGCCGTATATGTGCCCCGGGCTATATTTTCGGTAGGGGATAGATGCCTTGGAGGGGGATAGATGACCGTTGCAAGAAAACAAACATTTTATTCACTATTTTTAGTCATTTTTGCAGCAATAATCTTTATTCGCCCACATTTGTTAAAATAATAAAATGTATACTTCTCATGAAGCCAACCTTGGCACCTAACACATTGGATCCAGTCTACTTTGGACTTGGTGTTCCTATAATAGTCAAGACATTCCACGCAATGATCTTCATCTACATTAATATCATGTTCTCCGTAATTTTCATCATTAGTTTGTTTCTTAGAACTACCCACCTAACGGTATTTTATTATTATATTGTGTAGCAAACCAGCGGCGTAAAGTCCTAGGTGGTATTCTATGTCTTCTGGATATGTCATTGATGGTGATTTGCCTATCTTGCATTTCTGCTATAGCTGCAGCTAATGTTTCCTCGGTCCAAGTAATGACACGTGGTTGGATGCCAATCTTACGCTTATATTTTCGGGGCATTTTCAATCTGAAACATATAACAAACATTAACATATAGCAAGGGATAAACGCCCTTAGGGCCATATATCCCAAAATTTATCGGGGCACATATCCGTTCTTGCAGGGATAGATGCCTTCTATAAAAAGGAAGACAAATATTATTAATTTATCATTAAAATGCAGCTGACAACAATTTACGCAACCTACTCCTTATTTAGAAGTTAAAATAAAACAAACTTACTTGTTACATCCAAAGTTATAGAGGAACGAAAATCACTCGTGAAGTAAAATCACGCCTGCTTATGTAGTCGCCGCAAATATCGACACTACGCACAACCGCAGTTGACAACGCTTTTTGACAGACTGAAGTGCGGGGGGAGTACGTTCATATTATAAGACAATATCATACTCGCGAGTCTTAGTTTTCACGCAGTCGATTCGAGGCGTCTATCCTGCTAGGGCGTATATCCCGGACTTACCCTATGTCTATTGTCTATGTATTACAAAAATAATAATTCAAATCGGATTAGTTTCTGAAATTCAGACTCCTCAAGATTAAAAAGACTTTTATTGCCATGTTTGACTTTTGCGTTTTATTAAACTCCCTATACGAGTCGAGATAATCTCATAGAAGCTTATGAAATAAAGCACATAATAAAATTAATTATTTACCACAATTTAATAAGAGCCTATTACAGTACTTCTATGCCGTTATATTGGTTTATTATCTGAGCTATTCAAACACTTAATTGCTTACATGCCTGTGTGTGGGGTAACAGCTAATAAATTACTATATAATTTTCGCAGCCAATCAGTTACTGTATAGTTATTACCTACTCACTACAGGTTAGTTCACACATTTGTTAAAGAATCGATTGTATCCATGTTGTACCCTCTCGCTTGGGAGTTCTGGGATTAAAAATGGCCCTTTTTAGATTCTAGACCACCTCTATACCTATAGAAGCATAATTAACGTATGCACATGTTTACAATATTTACTGTCGCTTTTACAATACTCGGATAAGCAATACGACTTCAGTGATTGAAATTACATTGAAATTGTTCTTTTACTTATCAAACACCGCATTGGCATTATCTAAGTTTTTTCGTAATGCAATGTGATTGGTCAATAGAGCTCCGCACAGCTCCACTCCACTTCTATGTAAACGCACCCTAACGTTTGTTCAATTCAATTTGACGGTTAGTTAGCTTTCGCTAAGCGTTTGTTTAGGTTGAGCTTGTTTGGAAGCTGCGATTTAGCGTAGATCAGCGTCGTCCTGATTGCCTGAAAAGTAAGACGATTCCATGCTTCGGAGGGCACGTTAAGCCGTCGGTCCCGGTTACTTTCTACGGATAGTAGTCGTACATGAGCCATGTCAGAGGCCTTTGGCGGCTCAATAACTCTGATACCAGGATTGGTCAGGTTGACCATCCACTCGATGATGAAGAAGAAGAAGAAGCGTCACACGCTCACTTTCTATTGGATTCGCCAGTTAGCTCTTTCTAAACTACTCTCCAGAACTGTCTTATTTAAATGCATTACCTTTTAAATAGTAAGCAAGCATGAAAGTGAGTACCGTAAAAAATAAATGTCTGAATAATATTAACTGAATCGACATTTCTGTCACGATCCCATTACGGATTCTGTCGAGGTATCGACTTAAGTACCTCACAGAAAGACTTTGGCACTTGATCTTTTAGTTTTAGTTTCACGCATTGACGTGAAACGAAACGTTGAGGTTCGGAACGAAACCCAATGATGTCAAAGAAGTATGTACTTATCTGTGTTACGATTAAGCGCCATCAAATAACACCTTAAGCGAAATCGAATCAACTTAAGAACTGAGTCAAATCTTAGTTTTATTTAGCGTCTAAGTGTGTTTAATAAATAAATAAATAACGTTCGTTTTAATTAGTGTTCTATTACGTGCAATAGATATAGATTTTTATCGAACAGCTTTTGTTTCTTTAACATATTTATTTACTAAATAGATTTGACAGTTCTTGTACAAGCCGCCCTAAGTGTTATTAAAATTGACACTTACAAACGACCATTGCGCGATCGAGTTGATTGTCGTATTAAAATTATGGTATAGTCTTATTACCGCACTATTAAGATCGAATAAGGATTGCTGTCATGTTCTACATCAATACAAGACAGGATCATGTATGATGATTACTCAGACGTGACGTAGATATCGTTGTACTACGACACAACAAGCTAGTTTGAGTAAGTTAGCGGCCAGCCTGTTTTTCGAGTTTGAAGACCGCCTAAAAACTTCCGACATGGTGTGAAAACTGAAACAAACGGGACCGACCGTTTAACGTACTCTCCGTGCCCTCGAAAGCACTATAAATAATACAAATTGTTTTCATTAGCTCTTATACTTATGTATTTTATTAAATCGCTATTCATTTTAGTCACAGCTGCAATATAGCACCTCCCTAAGAATACAATACAAGTGTTTTTTATAATTTCTAGGAACTCTATATAATAATAAAGGTTGTTTTTATAAATATCCATCCCATGAGAAAGGAAAATGAAAAATCTGTTCTCTTTAGCTATTGATATTATTTAGACAGTAGTACATTGAGAGCCTACCCGGGGCGGGAGCGGGTTAGGCGCGAGTTGGGCGGCGTTGTACTCTTTGTATAGCAAGGTAGGTTTCACACTGATCGCGAGTGCGGTACAGATGCGGTGCGGGCGCTAGTCAGGCGCTTCTCAGTCAAATACAAAGCTTTTTTAAGATCTTATGTGGGTTGGTAGTGGTGATAACACCTAATCCTCCTCCTGATATCCGCGGTGAGATATGTGGCACAGGCACCCAGCAGCGAGACATTACAGGCTAATGCATTTTTTTTAGATCTAAAATGAATTATGTAGAGAATTTTACCCAAGCCAATTATATACCTATTATTAGTTTTTTCATGCCGTGAACCTTCCAAGATACTAAAAATATTGAAACACAAACTTAAAATATACAATGCCACGCTTCTGCACACAGCCGCCTACGACCCTGGCAATGACTGTATTGGATTGCAACCCAGATTTGTGGACAAGGAAGAGACCGAGAAGGTCATCGTTATTAGTAATATAATAATATAAGCTTCGACGGCCCAACTAATATAAAAAAACTCAATTGGGTTAATCCGGTGAAACTAAAAGCATTCACTAATATCTGTGAGCAACTCAATGTAGCAATGTTTACTTATACTACCTACTTGTTCTTTGAAAATATTGGGATTCGTTTGTCATCTCTTTGTTATAAGAAAGTCAGAATTTCTTGAAGAATTTGAAATAACATTGCCGTCGCAGTATTTAATTTTTTTTTGTATGTAAACCAAATGTTTGTTCTAGAGATGAGATATACCTGCCATTCTCCATACCCGGCCTTTAAGGTATGGGTATCACTAAATACCTGGTACAAATACCGGGTATCAAAATACTTCTAAGTATTTGGGTGTGGTAGGATTTCGATAAGTAAACGTATGCGATAAATATGGTATGCCTCCAATATAATGTAGGTACGATGTTTCAAGCACCTATACGTAATTATGCATTATGAGATATGAAATCTTTCCTTCCTACTTTACCAGGCTTAGGACTGTCGGCTAAGAGTATGACGATGGTTATTAATGAATTCTAGTTATTTCTATATAAATTAATGCAAAATAACAGAGAAAAAAATCTAGATAAAAAAAATATCTAATCTAAAAAATCAAAACATTGTCGACCTAAGTACCACTAGACAACGTAAACATTCAAACACGTAATAATATTCCCTTACATAAACAAACTATGGAACTCTTTCACGTGTCGTGACAAAAATGTAATTATGCTATTATGTTCCTTATGCACGTAAAAATAAGTACCCATTTTGTCACTAAATTAAATCAACCGAAAGCACGAATGACGTTTCGGGTCCCTTCGTAAGCTGTCGGGTTGCTTCGGCGTACCGAACTACCGATAAAACTGGGCGCTACCTTGTGGTAGCGGTTCGTATCGTACTATGCGTCTGACGTCATACCTTCAAGGTATTTACCCAGTATTTCGGTCCGTACCCGGTCTGTGTACTGGGAAGCACATATACCTCTACCAGTATATACCTCTCATCTCTAGTTTGTTCCTTTTTCTATTTTGGAAATGGTTGTTATTGTTATAGTAGAACAATTCAATATTACGTGTCGAAAAATATTGACAGATTGTCATATAAATAAAATATGAAACACTAAAAGTATACTATCGACGAATTTATACTATTCCTTTCTCAGATGTTTTTCACACTTACAGATAGATATTCTTTATTTATTACCACATAATATAACTCTTTCAAAACAACTCGTGTAAAATATTATCTACTAGCTGTGCCCGCGGGAATTCCGGGTTTTTATTATGTATTATCCTATTCTTGACCAAGATAAATAAAATAAAATTTTAAAATATCAAAATTGGTCCTGCCGTTCTTGAGTTAAAAATGGTATAACTAACACGACTAAGACTATAACTAAGACGGCTCTAGTTTTATTAAAATGGCAAATGAAATTAATTAAGACTTAAGATGATTTTGGACTATTTTCCTTATTTATTATTCTACCAATAACTCAACATAGTCAAAATCCTAAATCTTTTACAGAACAACAGTTCCGCAAATAGTTAACAACAGTTTAATTAATACAAATGATTTAACATACAGAGCATATTGAGAACCTTGGCATATAAATTTATATCAATCAGAAATTACAAACTTATAACGTGTCAGAGTACTAAGGTGCGTATTTTGACAGCTTGGTATCATATCTAACAAATTTAAATATCAATTCAGCACAAACGCGAATGTAACACCATACACGCAGTAACTATGTTTTCTGCATTTCACTCCTATATCACCAAGTCATTATTACATTAACTGCAACGTCAATAAGACCCGCATGGCAACGTGTTAAAATAATATTTTAAGCCCTATATTTGAAAAAAGAACATTGCCATGAAAAATAACAGTTTGAATACAGTAGCCTAGATCCGAATAACGGTAGTGCAGATGAAAAAAATGTAGGAAATCTTGAAAGCTTCCGATCGAACAGAAGCTCTGAGAATACTCCCAATCTGTGTGAGTGCTCAAGCGAGCTCATATTGACTCCGAATGACTGGCTATATAGTTTTGAATCTCAATGCGGCAAAGGATTTGAATCAATTTAAGTTATAGCCAAGTCACTTTATCTTAGTTTCCTGTTGTGAAAGTTGCAGTTTTGATATTAACGTTTCATTTTGTAAATACTACACTAGGTTCTCTGAAACTGCAAATACCGAATTATTTGACAGCTACAGTTGTTCGCCGAATGCCATCAACTACAGTATTATTTAAAATGTAACTACTGTCATCCCTTGTCGCTTGCGGTGAACGACTTTCTATAATCGCACCTTGACTTTTTGTTTTGTTTTTTATTCCTATCTTAGCCTATATCATTAGTATCAAGGACTTTGTTAGTCCAAATTAAAATTGATGTGTTTTATTTTAGAGTTAATGACGTCTGATTAGTAGGCTACCGTGAGCAAGAATTACCTCTAAACTATTTAGTTAATATTATGATAAATTGTTATTAATGATATGATGATAAAATGGAGGAATGAATATGATAAAAAATAATTGTTATTATTCGAATTGTGTTTGATTTACACGATACAACGACTTTAAAAACTGCCAACCTAGTTGGTCGCGACCAACTAGGTTGGCAGTTAAGAAAAAATAGTTCTAACCGACCAACTAGGTTGGACAAACTAGGTGGGTTGTTGGTTAAGAAAAAAAATTACTAACCGTCCACCTAGGTGGACAGAGTGGTTGGTCGGTTGGTAATAGACGAAAAGCTTTACAAACAAAGTAAAATAGTTTAAAATAACAAGAATTAAATTTTCTGTGTTTATATTTATTTGTTTTGTAAACATGGGTGAGTTACATACAACGGTGTTATTAAAGTGGATGCATGCTTCACTATATGCAGATTGTAGGCAAATGACAAAGGATTGCCAGTAATCTGTATAAGAAGTGTAATATGAGTGTAGTTTTCATGACCACTCAGATAGTCTATCATTTTGAATAATTTTAATCATTTATGGTTAACCCAACTCTAGTAGAGTAATGGTGTTGGCCAAGACAAGGTTTTGTCAAGCATAACAACACTACTGGATATAAAAAGTAAACATAAGCCTGTAATATCACACTGCTAGTCAAAGGCCTCTCATCTCACTGAAAATATCAGTACAGTGAGGAGGATATAATGTTAATTAATTCTGACATAATGGCACTGTTAGCTTGGCATTATTAACATTATTACGACTTAGCAGCGTCGGACGTGGACAAAGAATAAAATAACCTGGCTGATAAATGGTAAGTGCATTTCAAAGTATCACGGTCTATCACATGTATGTAAGTGCTCTCTAACAAACACGTTAATTAATTATTAAACGCTGCAGCAGCTAGCGTTGGATATGGATTTGCTATATCTACTAGTAGTGCGGCGCGGTTTTGTCCGCGAAATATCCATTCCTGTGCAAATTTCGGCATGAAATGTATTCACCCTCCTTTTGAATAACTTTGTATGTTTGTGAAAATTGCATGAAACTCCGCCAATCGTCCCCATCTTTCGCCTTCTCCCAACAATCTCTATTGTAGGCGATAAGATCGTTCCAACGCTTCTTCGGTCGACTCCGACATTGCCCTCCGGGTAACCACTGAGTCGTGGTGTAGCCTGGCCACATGAGCCGCATTAACTTGGAGAAGTGAACCCACTTCTGAGGGTGATCCAAGAAAGAAAAAATGACGGTTTCATGCTATGTGTTCCATCGACTTAGTAATAAATACGAATGAACCAGGAGATTCTGAGGGTTACCCAAGATAAAAACAAATGAAACGAGCAACGCTAATCTCCATGTACTTAATGTGTTTTGGTTCTTAATGTTCAAGTCGAATCGGCTTCCAAATAGTGCTTCTAATATTTCAAACAGTACTCGGAATTTCGATTTGCCATCTAATATAAGTAGTAAACTTAATGAGATTAACGATTTATTTATTGATTCTGTATGATAAAAGTTTCTTGCATCCGTTATTGCAGTCAAGAAGTTCCACGACATGAATTAATTTTGCAAGCATTGAAACGACCCATCGCATCTGTAAATCCGTTCATTATTATTCACTCAGCCAGTAACTTGTAACGAGAAAAGTTACTACTCAAATTATTCAACTGAAATAACTCCCAAATTGATAGCTTTTGTGACATTTAATGCACATAATTAATGAAAACCATGGATGTATAAGTCTAAGGCCGCATAAGGTAAAAAAAAAATTTAAGTAGACAGCGCTGTTTAACCTACGTTTATCGCAAACATCAGCGCTGCTACTGGGTGAGGCTGCTTTCATTGTGTATGCAGCCTAAGTCCAACATACTATAATATAACCTGTAAAATTGACTGAAAATCCCTTCCCTATTTTGATAAAATATTAAGTAAAAATAATTCACTTAAGATGAAATAATAAATATAAACATAATTTTTCGAAAGCTTCCCAATATGTATTTCTTTATAATAATTTCACCGAACACTGTTTCAGCAAACACTGCATTTAATTTAATTTCGTTAATGAATGATAATTGAAAGTTCATAATAAAATCAGATTTTGTTCTTGATGTTCAATTAAGGTTTAAATTTATATTTCAGGATTCAGTTACCAAGTTTTTTTATTGGGTCAAGTCAAGTTGGCCATTACTTGGTGCCCCTAACATGGAAGGGGCGTGTGCTCTTGGAGTTATTACGGCTTACGGCAAGTAATGTCGATAGTTTAAGTTGAATTAAATTACCTTTAGGAAAAATTCGAATTTCCACGTACCCATAGTACACTTGATCTAAATAAGTTTCATTAAAGCTAGTGGTTTAAACTGTTTGATATAGGTACGCATACATGCTACGGTCTACGTGATGCATAATCATACATATAAGATCTAACCGATGTATAATATAAGACTGTCATAGTTATAAGCAAAAACGTCCAATGAAACGTAACTTATGCGCAAGACAAATATAAAGCCCAAGTACTCAAGACTTCTTCTCATATAATAGTTCCTCCTTTAACTAAAATTATAGATCTTTGTTTTAAGCAAGGAATATTTCCGGAGGTTTTTAAAAGAGCACTAATTACGCCAGTTCATAAGAGTGGGGCTAAAGATAACGTGTCAAACTATAGGCCGATATCAGTACTTACGACACTTTCTAAAATTCTGGAAAGAGCACTTAACACCAGACTTGTGAAGTACTTAGAACAAAATAATTTGCTTTCAAAATCTCAATTTGGCTTTAGACCCGGTATAAACACTGCCGACGCTGTTAGCAAATTATCTGACTACTTAACAACTCACCTGGACGCTAAAGATAAATGCTTAGCCATATTTTTGGATCTGGCTAAAGCGTTTGACACGGTCTCTATTCCCATTCTAATAAACAAGCTTTATTCATTTGGAATTCGTGATACCGCACAGTGGATTTTTAAGGACTTTTTGTTCGAGCGTTCTCAACGAGTAAAGATTGGAAATTCTATTAGCGCCGATGCTCAAATTACTTACGGAGTTCCCCAAGGCAGTATCCTGGGCCCAACCCTCTTTTTACTGTATATCAACGATCTGTGTCAACTCAACTTAGAACATTGTAAAATCTTTACTTACGCTGATGACACTGTCTTAGCGTTTCATAGCAGTACTTGGGAGAGAGTTAAACAAGCTGCTGAAGCTGGCCTACATAAAGTGAATTGTTGGCTTGTGGCTAATCTTCTAACATTAAATTTAACTAAGACAACCTACCTTCAATTTTCCTTTGCAAATAAACCTCCTCCAAACTTTGACTTAAGAGTACATTCATGTAATTTTCCTTCGTCCACAAACTGTACGTGTTTTGTACTATCTAAATCTGACACGGTCAAATACCTGGGTGTAGTACTCGACAACAAGCTGAATTGGTATAAGCATATTGAGCAGATTGTTTGTCGTACTAGGAAACTTGTGTGGGTTTTTAAAAAATTACGAGAAGTCGCTACTTTTGAAACTCTTAAATCAGTTTATTACGCTTTAGCACAATCTATATTAAGCTACTGTGTCGAGATTTGGGGTGGTGCGTGCAAATCATACATAATTAATCTTGAACGTGTGCAGAGATCTATCTTGAAAGTTCTCACCTTCAACCCTTTCAGATTTCCTACTAGGTTATTATATGAGCAATGTGAGGTCCTTACGGTTAGGCAGCTCTATATACTTAGCGCAGTAATGAGGGAACACAAATCTACATTATATCAGAGTGAGGTATATAATCCTAGGAGTATTAGGCATGTTTGTAAGTTACCTAAATATCGTACTGCATCTGCTAGAAGACAACAAGGTTACAGATCAAAATTCTTATATAACAAGATAAATAGAAAATTAAATATCTATCCATTGTCAAGTTTCGAGGCTAAATGTAAGCTAAAATTATTTTTACTTTCGCTTGATTATGATACAACTGAAATGCTCCTAATATCAAATTAAATTATTATCTTATTAAAAATATCTGTTTAAAAGTTTTCCTAGGCTGGAATAAAATCTGTTTCTATTATTTTATTTTTTATATTTCAATTAATATTATTAATACTTATATGTGTCTTTATGCATAAATGTGTAGATTAAGTCATGATTCTGAGAGAGTACACTGACTTCTGCAATACAAGTTAAACTTAGCGTAGAAGTCAGGGACTGTATTTAGTTTGTAATACTTTTATGTCAATAAAGATATTTATTTATTTATTTATTTATAATGCGGGTGCGGGCCGGGTGAGGGCCAGGGTGACATTTTTCATACAATAACAAGAAATTCAATGTCACGCGAACCGCAATCGGCCCGCATCCGCTCTATGGTGTGACTTGGGTTTGACCGATAGTGACATTTCTATCTGAGTGCTACCGTGCTTCGGAAAGCACGCTAAGTGTCATGTCGACCATGACCATACCGAAGGCCTTTAGTCGCTCTAGAACTCCGACACTCGGAATGGATGAATAAATGTAACCTTGTTTGAATCGTAAGGTCAATGACGTTTATTTTCAGTTTCCTTTTGAAAATATCTCATTAATTTGGTTAAACAAGTCTTACTTCCTAATGAAATCAAATTCAAGTTTTGTCATTGTTAATTATTCTGATTTACAAATAGAAATGTTTATTATGTCTTATCGTTTCATTACACGCAAATCCAACAACAAAACGTTATTCAAATAAGATTAATAATAATGGTATTCAAGAATTTCCTTAGCTTGAGGCGAGGCCTATCTGCGAGCGAAGATAATCTGGACAAGTAACTCGGATTTTATTGGATTTGTTGAAGGAAATATGGAGTTTTAATTTAACGTTATAGGTATTATCCATTACCGAACAAAATTTAAAGAAAATATCGCTAAATGATATCATGAAATATGGAAGCTCAAATTAACTTCGACCGCGTTAAAACGTTTTGTGGTAAAACTGAATAATTTAATACCAAATTGTATGCGAAGTGAACCGAAATGTATATTAAAGCTCTATATTAATTTGAAGCCTGAATCATCAATATCTATGTACTACCGTCATAATCCATATTGTTTTATTAAATTTTATTGACATAATTATACAAGAACTAGCAGGGCCCCGCGGTTTTACCCGCGTTGTGACAGTTTCAGTGGGAATTTCTACCTTTTACCTTCCCGTTGATTGTGGCTATTCATTACAAAATAATTAAAGTATGAGCTATTAATGTCCCACTGCTGGCCCAAGCCTCTCATTTCACTGAAGATATCAGTAAAGTGAAGAAGATTAGGCATAATCACCACGCTTGCCAAATGCAGATTGGTGATCTCAAAACCCGAGCATGTTTGAAACATGTTTGAAAAGTAGGACATGTTTTCGCTCGACCCAGGATTGAAACTGAGACCTCAGTCTCGGCAGGCGAGTGCACATACGACTAAACCAGCGAGGCGTTGTTTACATAACAAAAGAAGAAATCTTATCGATACCAGTGGGCGAAATAATGTAGGATGTAAAACAAGCGATTAACATTTTTCATTAGATAGCTTATCAAAAGAATATCCAATAACACACGTAATGGATGTAAAATATTATACGTCACATTCAACACGAGTAAAAAGTTGGTAATAAGCCGTCGAAAAGCTAACAAAACTAGGTGAAGTTACGGACAGACAAGCCTTTACAATAATTTATCATGCAAATGTGGGAACTTATGGAATGATCGATGGAACCTAGCACCCTTCACAACTTTTACTCATGAATCTTTGCCTCCTTAAATCTGGGAACTGTGAATATATTTTATGGATTTAATTTTGTACGATAAAATTCAGTGAAGTAAGTAGCTGTTAACGTTTCCACAACCTTATTTTAGCACTAGTGGCACGCTGTGGTTTAACCCGCGTTGTGCCCGTTCCCGTGGGAATTTCGGGATAAAAATACCAAATAACATTCCTGTCGAATGTCTGATCCCGTTATCCCGTAGAAAAAGTATTATTCAAGATTGGTGGTTTCTAAGATTAGCGCGTTAAAACAAACAAAATAACAAATTTCAGATTTATTATATTAATAAAGATTTCCCTCGTAATAAATGCTGTCTATACCGTTAAGGTAACAGCTTATCGAAAAAACGTACCGTAACGTCTCAACATCGAGCTGTTGTCATTCGAATTTCAGCACGAGACGCTCACGATACAAATTAAAATGTAACCGTCGGCAAAAAATTCCGTGTCAAATACGGAAGAGCGTAGTACTTACTTGTCTATTTCGTAGTTGATACTTTCGTGAAGGTGAATTGATAACCCCGAAAAACATACATCATGTAATCATAGGGTTAAAAGTAAACATGTCAATGTAAACCTTTTTATAAAGTCCCGTGATTAAATGAGCCGAATGCTTTACGAATTTGGTATATTCACTATAATGATTTCTGAACCACAAACAGACCACTATAATTTTCTGAAATAATTCATATTTCGTATTATTTGTTCTATAGTATAGATCATAACGCCTCGGTGGACTAGTGGTATGTGCACTCGCCTGCCAAAACTGAGGCCCTGGTTTCAATTTCCAGGTCGAGCGAAAACACGTTTCCTACTTTTCAAACATGGCTCGGGTTTGAGGTTACCAACCTGCATTTGGGAATTGTGGTGATTATGCCTAATCCTCCTCATTGTACAGATATCTTCAGTGAGATGAGAGGCCTTTGCCCAGTAGTGGGACATTACAGGCTAATACTTATTTACATAAAGGGCATAGACAAAGATGAGTCCATCAGCCCCTCTAGGCTCTAGCACGACGAAATGATAAATACTGCGATTTGATTGGAGACCCATTGTTGGAATGCGAATTTTAAAATATTCCCCCAACATTATATCATGTCATCTATCTATATCTATCTATCTATCTATCTATATATATATATATATAAATGAAACCGTTTTCCTTGGTCGCGGCATCACGCGTGAATGGCTGGACCGATTTCCACGGTTTTGCATTCGTTGGAAACGGGGCTCCGTGAGGTTTATAGGGAATAAAAATCTCAAAATTCCCACGGGAAATATCATGTCTTGTCGCTTTCTGTGACGTTAATTACGATGGTTAGACTTTTTTCAAACTATTTTTTGTCCAAAAAATCTTTACTTCCAAATGTTTCTCAATAAACATTATTGAATTAGGTTTATTGATTGTTAAAAAATATTTTCTAAATCTTTAGTCGTCGGTTTCTAATCACAGAATTAATGAAAAGTCACGGATGGAATACTTGAATGCTTCTCATTTCCTTACCTCGTATCGTTTTCTTGTCTTAAGGACCAACGGAGCGCAAACAATTTGTGACTCTACCTTCATCTCTATTTTAACTGTGGCTTCTGAGTGGACTTTTCAATTTTGCCGAGTGCCAAGAATTTTATGCCGAGAACATCGTAGTGTTTTCTTTTCATTACGAAAAGAGCATTTTAACTTGACTTTCATAGTAAGAATAGTCAAATAAAGCTGCCGTCGTTCCGTATTGATTCAATATATTGCTGAACTTGTTTTAAAAATTATTATTCATATTCATTTATTTTGCAAATAAAGTTACAGTAAATTATTATTACATTCATTCTAAGTGAAGTTTCTCTTTATCGTGTCTCATATGTGAGGCGTGCAAATATTAAGGTACTTAACTCTAAAATTGTGAAAATTATAACAGTATGTACAATCTAGATCACCATAATAATTAAATAAATAAATAAATAAATATACCTGGACAAATTCACACACGGTTAATTAGACCCACAGTAAGCTCTAAGCTTGTGTTATGGAATCTAATTGACTGATACTATTACTTATACATACATAATACTTTATAAGAATATATAATTGACACCCAGACGTCGTCGCCAACAACTATGTCTGCACATATTGTTGACTCCGGGCGAGAATCGAACACGCAACCCCCGACACAGTAAGCGCTCTCACTGCCACTGTGCCAACGGGCTTGTCAATATACCCCGGTAAATTTAGACATTCGAGGTTGCATAAAGTCCCAACAAGCTGAAAATCAGAAAAATTGTTGAAAACATAATTATAAACAATGTGTAAAAGTTCCCCATCATTCCCGTGTATGGAATTTTTTTTATTCAAGGTCAAATGTCAAAAAAGAGTGTTTTTCGCGAATATCTGAAAAACGGTGCAATGTAGCAAAAAAAAAGTGTATGATGAAATGAAAGCTTATAAAATTCTCTATAACTTTAATTCTATCCACTTTTTCCATATTCCAAACCGTTATTGAACTACACGCTCCAGAAATGTCAAAATTAAGGACCTCGGGCAGGTAACTATGGAGCCTGCCCCAATGCTCAACAGTGACATGACCCATGTCATTTGAAAGGTCTTGAAGAGTTGTACAAGTTACTCCTAGACAGTTATATCGAATTCGATGGCCAACTCGGTGTTTTCGACCACTGAAGAATTACCACTGGAGGTGCTGTGGAGCCTGGACGGAATGCTCAACAGTGACATGACTTACGCATTTGAAAGCTCTTACAAGTCACTTTTTGATAGTTATGTCGAAATCGACGCCAAACTCGGTGTTTTCGACCACCGAAGAAAAAACACTAGGTGTATGTGCAATAATGTGCAGTTGACCCTGATCGTATTGCTCAACAGTGACATGACTAATGTCATTTGAAAGCTCTTAGAAGTCACTCCTTGACAGTTATATCGAAATCGACGACCAACTCGGTGTTTTCGACCACCGAAGTATCGACACTGATCGTATTGCTCAACAGTGACATGACACATATCATTTGAAAGCTCATAAAGAGTTTAATAAGTCACTCTTTGATAGTTATATCGAAATCGCCGTCCAACTTAGTGTTTTCGACCACCGAAGAATGGAGTTGGGCTATGCCATACCGAAGTATCGACGCTGATCCTAATGCTCAAAAGTGACATGACCTATGTCATTTGAAAGCTCTTGAAGAGTTGTACAAGTCACTCTTTGACACTTATATCGAAATCGACCGCCAACGCGGTGTTTTCGACCATCGAAATATCGACACTGGGTGTATGTGCAGTTGACCCTGATGGTATTGCTCAACAGTGACACAACTTATGTCATTTGAAAGCCCTTGAAGAGTTGTCAAAGTCACTCCTTGACATGTATATCGAAATCTACCGCCAACTTGGTGTTTTCAGGGTCAACTGCACATACACCCAGTGTCGATTCTTCGGTGGTCGAAAACGCCAAGTTGGCGGTCGATTTCGATATACATGTCAAGGAGTGACTTGGACAACTCTTCAAGGGCTTTCAAATGACATAACTTATGTCACTGTTGAGCAATACCATCAGGGTCAACTGCACATACACCCAGTGTCGATATTTCGATGGTCGAAAACATCGCGTTGGCGGTCGATTTCGATATAAGTGTCAAAGAGTGACTTGTACAACTCTTCAAGAGCTCTCAAATGACATAAGTCATGTCACTTTTGAGCATTAGGATCAGCGTCGATACTTCGGTATGGCATAGCCCAACTCCATTCTTCGGTGGTCGAAAACACTAAGTTGGACGGCGATTTCGATATAACTATCAAAGAGTGACTTATTAAACTCTTTATGAGCTTTCAAATGATATGTGTCATGTCACTGTTGAGCAATACGATCAGTGTCGATACTTCGGTGGTCGAAAACACCGAGTTGGTCGTCGATTTCGATATAACTGTCAAGGAGTGACTTGTAAGAGCTTTCAAATGACATTAGTCATGTCACTGTTGAGCAATACTATCAGGGTCAACTGCACATTATTTCACATACACCTAGTGTTTTTTCTTCGGTGGTCGAAAACACCGAGTTTGGCGTCGATTTCGACATAACTATCAAAAAGTGACTTGTAAGAGCTTTCAAATGCGTAAGTCATGTCACTGTTGAGCATTCCGTCCAGGCTCCACAGCACCTCCAGTGGTAATTCTTCGGTGGTCGAAAACACCGAGTTGGCCATCGAATTCGATATAACTGTCTAGGAGTAACTTGTACAACTCTTCAAGACCTTTCAAATGACATGGGTCATGTCACTGTTGAGCATTGGGGCAGGCTCCATAGTTACCTGCCCGAGGTCCTTAATTTTGACATTTCTGGAGCGTGTAGTTCAATAACGGTTTGGAATATGGAAAAAGTGGATAGAATTAAAGTTATAGAGAATTTTATAAGCTTTCATTTCATCATACACTTTTTTTTGCTACATTGCACCGTTTTTCAGATATTCGCGAAAAACACTCTTTTTTGACATTTGACCTTAAATAAAAAAAATTCCATACACGGGAATGATGGGGAACTTTTACACATTGTTTATAATTATGTTTTCAACAATTTTCCTGATTTTCAGCTTGTTGGGACTTTATGCAAACTCACCCTCATTTTTTGGTTTAATTTGACCGGATTAATAATAAAGTAAACAATAATTATTTTACACTAGCTCTGCTCATCCATTAAATATTCATCAATGTTGTAATAACATTTATATCATAAGCTTTTTTAATGTATTAGTCATTTGTTTTATTTTGGTTATTATTATTATTAAGAGCCAATACCATCCCATTGTCGTGTAAAGAGCTTCCTCCTTTCTCCACGACTTTCTCTTGTTTGAATAATGTTAATAAACAAGTTTTTTAAAATACAAACATGTTTTTATTATTTGACATTTGTTCGTCATTGTCATTTTAAGGTTCAGCTCGATGTAACTGGGAAGTGGGTCAAAACTAGCAAGATTCAATTACAGACAAATCACGTAAGAAACATTGTATCGAGTGCTTATAATTCAGTCAGTTCATCATAGAAAACATTGCTTAGTAACATATAACTTATACATAACACTAATAATAATAGCTTTGTAGTAAAACAGCGTCGGGTTCAGACAAAACCTTTATTTATCTTAAAAATCTGCATTCACATACTCATATGTACCGTATGGAAAGCAACCAGTGAAAGGACGTAGTAAGGATTTCATAAAAGGGGTTTTTGCACCTTCTATATTTTAGAACAATAGATCTGATCTTTTATGACGTGAAGTGCTTCATTGAGATAAGTATTGTTTTCGGTTTATTCATAGTCCTGTACAACGAGAAATTTCAATTAATATCTTCCAAAATATTGAATTATTAATGTTATGTTAGTAAATATTTAAGCAACAACGGTTTTTACTAATGAATATTTTGATATCCAAGTATTATAATTTTATACAAAGAAAATTGTTGCTAGTCTCAGTTCAATTTAACTACGGTGTTCTTGTCTTCCGTTTCTTGTAAAATTGTAGATTAAATCAACGAGGGTAAGTCGTATCTCGCCCCCTGTGATGAATTCTTTAGTATGTCCACGGTGACAGCAAAGTGGAGTGTACAATTTGAATGAGTGCGTCTTGCGATGTTTGCTTGTAGACGCAATGTACACCCTATTTCGTTGATATAAACGGTCGTGCCTCTTGAAAGAGGCTTTCGAGATTTCCAGACTTTTTTTCCTGAAAAGCAAGGGGATTGAGTAACAAAGTGCGCTTTTTGATTGGCCTTTCAGAGTTGCAACTGGCTTGATGCACTCTTGGGAAGCAGCAAGAGAAATATATTTTCAGCGATGGAAGGAAAATAAGGAAGCTTTTCATCTTTCGCATATTGGTAAAGTGGTAAAGTAATTTACGATTAAATACAGAGTCTTAATCTAAAATATCTATGCCATTGATTTACGCTCCAGTGTAATATCAACAAAGTTAAATTGTTCCGATGTTTACGTTTGCGGGCACATCACACCGTATCTCGTTAACTGGTTCAGTTGTATTTTTATAAAAGGATCCTTGATTGAGTGCTGTTGTTTTTGTACGATGTTGTTTGGGATTGATGGATGTGTAATTGAAAGTGTATATTGATTTATTTTTTTAATGAAAAAAGTAAAACTAACACTCCAATCACCTACAGGTAGGTGGCATAATGAGTTACTTATACATTAGTTTAAAATACAACTCATTTTGATAGTATTTTGTATAGGTTAAAAATTGGGTAAAAATTGCATCTTTCAATGATTTTAAAATAAAGTTTTATGATTAAAAAAGTCATAAAAAAGCCTTACCGATAAAACTGAAAATAAATAATCTTATTCGTCAACTTCGGAACAATTTTTAAATTGCAGTCAATATAGCCTTTGGAATAGACCTAGAGCCTGTGAACCCCAGACCTTCGTTATTTTATAAAAGCTGAAAGTTTGTCAGCGCGTGCTCCCAGCACAGGTAAGAACGAGGGACTATTATGAAGTTTGGGTTACAGTGGCTTTGGCAGGTAAACGGTACTAAAGGTGTGTAAAATACCGATTACGATGGTAAAATCATTTATTTTTATTCATTTAACTTAACACATTGCGAACAATCTTTTTCCGTTAGCTGGCAGTACTATCTATGCAGGCTATACTTCATAGATAATTTTTACGCGAACCAAGATGCACACCAAGGCAATGTGCATGTACTCATTTACCTACTCAAGGTATGGCTCAGAATCGAGAGATAAAACATCTGTGACTTAATGTTTCACTTTATATACAGTTTCAATATCATTCGTGGACCGAGTGTACCTATTTCGCTTTATGCCTACTGGCGTCACGACTAGACGTAACGCGAGTAGGCATAAAGCGAAATAGGTCAACAGATATTTTGACCATCAGAGTTGTAGATCTATAGCGAAATGGTCAACAGATATTTTGACCATCAGAGTTGTAGATCTATAGCGAAATAGGTCAACAGATATTTTGACCATCAGCTTTACTTTCCCAGAACGTTGGATCTCATAATCCCCCGTAATGTTAACCGATAACTATGGAACTAGTAAAAAAAAAATAACTCTAACCTACCGAATAATGTTAAAAAAAAAAATAACCCTAACCTACCGAATAATGTTATTACTTATTTAATTGTCGTTTAGGCATAACGCGATTAAGGCTTGTACTGATTATGACTGGTAAAGATTTAGCACTACTGAGAAATAGGCAGTCTAAGATTTAGCACTACTGAGAAATAGGCAGTTAACTAAATAGTCCAATATATTTCTAGGCCAACAGCTCTTTTATTATGACATTTAGTCGTAACGCGACTTAGTCAATCTACGCTTTAGGTACACTCGGCTGTAAGTATAATAGACAGTATATTAAAGTAAAAAAATACACGAAAACAGTTTGAAAACGTGTTTAACCGCATGGTGCTAAAATAATTCTTTGCTAATAATGAAATACTAGGAACTGAAGCTGAAAGCAGATAACTTACATATTATTATCTAAAATATTTTGCTTCAAAATAAAGCAATGGAAGTGACTGTAAAGTTCCAAGTAATAATAAAGTTGAATCGCATCGGTTCAGGTTTTTATAAACCTCTCTTTCATCTGTACAGGAATGTTCACAAATGAATCGTTGGACTTTAGAGCTTTTGAAAGCACAAAATGATCTGTTTATTTCCTAAAACGTTTCAAACAATCTGACCCTTTTATGGCAGAGTAACCGCTGCTCAAAGTGTGATAATAAATGCATAAAATATTCAACACAAATAAAATTATTAGTACTCTTTTCCCATGTTGCAAATTCCCGTCTTAGTAAAATGTAATACTCGTAAATATATCTCACTTTATCGCCGCCCCTTATTCAAGGAGGGTCCTAATGACCAATTTTAACGCTTATGAACTGCAAATTCTCTGTCATACTGTGAAATGAGACATTATAATACCCAATTTCATCTTGAGAAAGAATATAAATGACACACCTGTGTGGGATGAAACCGGCTTCATTTGTTCGTGTACTGTTGTCAAGTACGAGCGCTTATTATGTTTTGAACATGTGTTTATTTGCTGGTTGAATGGAAATAGTCGATTTCAATTTTAATACAATTATTGAGGGAATCGATTTCATTTATTTAGTTACTTTTTCTGTTAAATATCCTTACATTTTTTAAATTTGACAGTTTCAACATCAAGACCTTACAGTGCGGGTAACTAAGTACCTATGGGGAGAGTTCATACGACTACCAAAGACTCAGAATTCGATTTCCGGGTAGAATACCAGCCTGCATTTTTTAGAATCATTTTGAGCCCAATGTCGGAGAGTGTGATACAGACTCTTCCATCTTTACCGATTCAGAGCAAACTCCTTCAGATCTCCTACCCATCTGAATTCCTGTACATCATTAAATATGCATTAAAAGACAGATAGCCAGCGTGATTTTCCTTTATTTTGTTCACTGTAGTTCACTACTCCGCACATCTACGACCACCATATGCGTCGTCGTGGCATGATAATATGATAAATACTAAGTGATGATTGGCGTTAAATTAAACAAAAAAAAATTTACCTCAATCAACATGACTCATCATGACACCGACAAATCAACTCATGATTGGGTTATATTGGGAATTGGGCTTTTGAAAAAAAAAAAAAAAGATTTTTTTTATGTATTTTAAAACTTTATTATTAATAATATTGATATTTAATGCAAAAAGTTAAAAAATATATTTTTTCAATTAATTATAAACAATTAAAAATTGAATAAAAATCACGTGACTATAAACGCGCCATAATTGGTCACCGTGGTTGTGACATGATAATGTTATAGCTATTTAACCATAAGACGTAGTAACTATTTAGTAATCTGTGCCATAAGTACGTACAGCGTTTACGGCTATTACACATTATGACGTCACACGCGCTCGGGTTTGTTCGGGAGTTGTCCGAGTGTTTTCGGTACTGGATTCAAAAATTAATTTTTATTTTGAAATAACTTTTGAATTATTGCGAAAAAAATAAAATAAAAATAGTTTTGTTATAAAACTAATATATTATAATCTTTCCATTTATCACAAAAAAAGTTTTTTTTCAAAAGCCCAATTGGAGTCTATCTGCACACACACACTCACATAAACACACGATAACACACATAACGATCATAGTCATGTCCTCCTAGATGTATTAGTATAGAACTACAAACAGGGTCAATGTCGGATCTAGCTGACACTACCTTTGACTAACCTTTCACATATTTTTATAACATTAACGGAAAATATAAGAGCTCCGATAAAGCTCCAGATAAGACCCCGTACGTTTTGCTTGTTTATAACTAAGCCAAAAAATAACAATGTGTGTGTTGATTTAGGATTCGCAACCTTTTGCTAAGTACCCCTCGTACGTGTTTGATTTCAAGGAATCTCTACTACCCTACTATACCTATTAATTTGTACGAATAATAATATAAATGTGAAAGTAACTGTATGTTGATCTGTTGCGATTACACAACTCTCTTAGCTATAAGGCATTAAGTAAATTATGTATTGATTACTTACATTATAAGTCAGTCTCTTTTTACTCCCCCTATAAAAGCGAAAAAAATCATCGTAGGTAAGAAAAATCAAACATTGAATAGAGCCTCAACCCAACAAATTGAACAGCATAAAACACGGAATAAGTTCAGCGACCCAGAAAATCATCAATATTCCCAAATTAAAATAAAAAGAACTGATATAAAAGAATTCATAATATTGAATTGGCGTGACCAATTTCATAAAATGGAAACGGTAATGCTTCAGAATGACGCGATAACTTCGACTGAAGATTTTTAATATCTACCTTCAATCTCCGGGTGAGATTACTCGCCAATAGAATTATTCTTTCTATAAAAAGTGACTCCCTTCATTTCCATGGAAAGCGATCGGAGACTGAGTCGATCCCGTTTATTGAATTCAAATCACATCCGCGAGGGACAAAGAACTCCCTAACATCCGATGGTTGCCGAATGATTTCATTATGAACGTTTGTTTCATAATCCAAGACTTCTATAGGCCGATAGGTGATTTTATTTTGTAACGAAATTCGCTTTGTGGAAGAATATTGCACATTATTGGTCATTGAGGTCTAAACGCTGCGAGCTAACGATATCTAAAGGTAATACGTTTAACTAGCCAAAATATTTGAAGGTTTATATTTTGTTCCTATTTTGATTAATTTCTTAAGTTTGATTAATCAGATTTATATGAATTTTAACAGGAGAGAGGCAAATTGGATAGTGAAAACAAAACAAAGCATGATCCGAAAACGAATGTTTAATCAATATATGTATGAAAAAACACTATGTATGAAAAAACATGCAATATTCAATTCGTTACTCTTTTTAAACTTACGCGATTTGAACACAGTGGATTGCACCACTCGAAACATCGGGACAAAAATAAGTAGGTATTTTATTTTGTAAATCTAAAGCACATCAACTTCAATTCGTTAGTAGACCATGGTTAATACGTTTGATTAATAAAAAAGTTTTCATTGACATGGCTCAGCGCAAAGGTTACATCGAAACTTTTTACAAAGTTCAAACGAGCCACTCTTTGTTATTATTATATTGTTGTTACACAATTGGGGATTGTTGTTAACCAGATGTTGGCAAATTGCTTTTTCCTTTATTACTCCAGCTCAAGTGTCCACAGAGTCTTTGGTTCTATATTAACGTGGCATGTATTGATTTTGAAGAACATTCCTGTATTTACGGATGATTTTAACAATCATCCGTAAATACAGTCATCAAGGTACTGATTTTAGTGATATTTTTAAATGTAATTTAGGCAGACTAGTGATTGTTAATATGAGATTGATCTGACGAGAAATGCAACCAACTCAAAACATCAAGAAATCGAAGAAAGTAATACTTGCTTTTTTCCAAAGAGGTTTGTTATAGACTAATTAGCGAAAGCCCCATTAATTAACGTTTGTAGTATGTAAAAGAGTTTCTTAATTAATACAAAAAAAAATCTTCAGTACGGTTCTTTTCTTCAAAAGTTCTTCGACTTCTCAAAGATCACGTTCACGATTTATTCAAAAAATCGACTTAAAAAGGCATTAAACAAACTGATTATCTCATTCACTTAATTAATCCTAAGAATTGCAGGTACTGAATACTTAAATAAAATGTTCCACCGGCTTCTCTTTAATGCCTTTTTAAATCGGCCTAATTTAAAAACATTTACCGCACTTATTGTAATTCATTTATTCTTCAGAAGGCGTTTGATACCATTTTCTATCTAGTAGATAAAAAAACTATCAAAAGTAACTATATTTTTAATGGTTTTTGGTCATCATATTTCAATTTCAACGAATCACGTAATAAGTAGTAAGTTTACTACTAATTTCGAATGAACCCTCAAATTGACTACAAATTCCGTTAAAAATTGCCAAGCCTCGTTGTAAAACAAAACTGTTCTGTTCGAGTCCCATAGTCATAGAAACCTCTTCGCTAGTTCTATAGTTTAAACTCTAATTGAGAGTGTTTCAATTTGTAGCACAATTTAAAACGAATGTCATTTGTTTAAGGCTCTGAATACAATTATTTTTTTAAGTAAGTCGCTCTTACTTTATTCTAAAAATATATTTTAATAAGTTTTTTATTACCAAAACCAAATCACCTATTTTCAGGCAAATCATGAAAAACAAATTGTATATTTTTTATTTCATTAAAATATAAACTAAATCGAAATCGGATCACCTTCGTGTCAAAACTAACCGTGTTCTTCCAACATCTTGTTGATATACAGCGTGTCTTTGATTAAAGTAAAATTTAATCAAAAGTGTCAGTTAAAAATAGTAACGTGAAAACAGTCTCAGTGTAAAACCTTTCAAAACAAAAACGACATTGAAATGGATGCATTCGTTTCGTAACTATGTTGACACATAGCGGTCAACTTATAGCACAACATTTTTTGCGTTAGAGACTAAAAACAGGCACAGGGCTTGATGGTTTATAGATGTACAAAACACTTGAAAATCCAGCAGTAATTCGCCTTGAGTGGTTTTCAGAAGCGTTCTATTCAAAACTAGACTACGCTGTTAGTTCGGTCTGAACAGATTACCATCAGTAATTAGTGGTTGGTTGTAATCGTGGCATAGTGGAGTAATTCCCGGTGACTCACGGCATTCTACGAAGGGAAGTTATTCGATAGTCGTTTGTGGTTTATGAGCAGACGACAATAAACTTTTAACAGCTTATAAGGGGTATGAAAAGTTATATTAATGCAAGCAGCGCCCCGCAGCGCATAATCTATAATTCGTTTATTCTGAACAAGTTTTTATCCGTAATGTAACCCGGTCCTGTAGGTTTTCAAAGAAAGTAAAATAACCTATATCCAATAAAAGTATCTTATCGATGTCGATGTATGTCGATGCTCTGAGATTTTTAACACGGTTGCTGCGGGGGCTAAAAACTTGTTCTTAATTCAAGTGCGTTACGGGAAATAATGTGCCCCGTAATGATCTACTCCATTGTGCGTTACGGATATAAAAGTGCCCCGTAGACCTATGTTGCTTTAAACCTCTCTAACTTACTGAAATTTAACTTTTTCAATTATTTTTTTTTATCAATCGAAAGATTACAAAATTTACTATCCAGCACTCTTTTCGCCTGTAGATTGAGCAAAAACTCAAGAAATTATAAAGAAATTAAATTTTCGGGGTGTTCTTGTCCCCGTAACGCACTAAAAATTATGAAATACGGGGTTTTAAGTTCCCCGTAGCGCCCACAATTAGTTTTTGTCGATGAAATGATAGTGATGGGAATGAAACAAAACGATAATTTTAATTCGATAAAAACAAGTAGAAGCCTTTGGTTCACATAGGTGTTACACAATCTTATAATTGAATAAAAAGTATTTTAATTAAATATAAGCATATAAAAAGGATAAAAAACAATCTTTGACAAATCCACTTATGATAAAGAAACTATTTAAAATTGCCACATAAAAACTAAAAAAAATGAAACTCTATGTCCTATTATTAAATTTAAAAAATTAAACAAAGTTTCACTTCGTTTTTGAAAGATAAGGCCAACATACGTCGCGATAGCTTCATTTTCAATAAAATATCGATACGTCGTTTGTTACTAGACATCTCTAATGTAAATGAGGTCAAAACCCCGTACGGGCAAGTAATTATTTCTACGGGGTTTTTTGAACCCCGTATCGCACTTAAATAGATTTTTTACTATCTGGTCGGAACGGGGTTCATAAAACCCCGTATATTTTTTTAACAAATATGAATTCTATATTCGACAAAACACACAAATATATAGTTATCTCAGTCATACAGTCATAAATGCCTGAGATAGAGCTCCCGCACCAGCGGATAGACAGCACTTTTTTGCCCCGCACTGAATGAAAGTAACGCACGGGGTTGAAAAGTCCCCGTAACGCAGTGAACGTGTTAACGAAGTTACTAATAATATTTTTCATGAGGTTTTCAATTCTCCCGAGAATTTCTCGCATGCATTGTAAGTAAATAGAACCGGTAGTAGGTACATTAACAATAAATTGTTATACAGTGATAAAGTGTAAAATTTTACACAAAATACGTTATAGTTCATTATAAAATAGAACCGTGATATCGATATTTCATTTAACTGATCAACTTTGAAATTTTCTTCAAATTCTTAAACAACAAACTAAAAATCTTTCGGGAGCCAGTTATAGTTGGTTCATAATGTTTAAAAGAACTTGCTTACATTTATTTTACTGTTTAGTTGTTTATACTTTGTTTACTGCTTCATATTATGTCCTTACTTAAAAAAAGCTTATTAAGTGGGTCTAACTACAGTTGTAAATTTTAAGTCTAACCTACAAATAAGTGTGATAGACGTCTTGTCTCTAGGGCGCACTCGTTCAATATTTTCATGAAATTACTAACTCTCGTTTAGTTTCAAAGGAATCTACGTAAACGGATACACTTTACTTTTATTTTACACTAGCTGTGCCCCGCGGTTTTACCCGCAGCGCCCCCGTTCCCGTGGGAATTTTGAGATTTTTATTCCTTATTTTTCTTATATAAAAAGCTTGTCCTGACAATAAGGAACACATTAAAAACAGAATCATCCAATTTGGTGCAGTCGTTCTGAAGTTATGCGCTTAGCAAAAGATTCAGAGATTCATTTTTATATTATAGATACAGGAACCGTAGTCACAGAAAACTGTATAGGAGAATAACTGACAGCAAAGGGGCCGACACGTCAGAAAAATGTAAAATAAGTGTATCCGTAAACGTATTTTCAATTCAAAATGAGTAGTGTTCGCTTAAACCTAAGAAAAAAGGCAGAGCTTGTTAGGGACGGATAACCATAGAGCGGAAGCGATTGAACTCGCCAGCTCGCAGTTTTATAAACTAACAACTAACTAATCAATTGCTCAAGTTAAAACCAATGTTAGTATACTTTAATAATCTTATCGGTATAAAAGCGGCTTAACACCAACACAAGCCATATTTAATATCATGCTACGAACGTTAATGGCAAAGAAACTATAAAAATGTTTTAATATAAATAACATTAAGTTGAAATGGACTTTCAACTTTATGATGTTTTATAACCGATGACCGCAACTTTTTAATAATTTTACTATTCACTAAAACACATAAACTTAATTAAATTCGTTGCATAACAAAAATATGTTGCTTCTAACGAAGCAATATTGTCACCTAACTAATCAATTTTACTAATTTCCACCCAACGCAGAAAGAGGGGTTTTATCATTGAATTCTACGAGTGTTATAAAGCTTCCCGGAACTGTGTATTAGCGTGTAACATTGGTAACTCCTTAATGAATGGACTGAGTACACAGGTGATGATGTTTGAGTTTTCGCTAACGTGATCGAGATGGTTCTTGGTTACAATTAACGGTATCGAGTAGGTAGTAAGTTCATTAATTGCAACTGGCACTGTTTAATAATCTTCGACATTGTCGTACAAAAGAGTATTGCCGGGGTTACTATCTATCTATACACAATCCAGTCATGTCTGATTACCAAATTCAAGATTATAATTCGGTCGTCCGGTATCACGGTACAATTTTCTTATTTCAATAGCTAAGCTCGATTGTGCATTGGTATTAAATGTCAGTTTTGATACTAATTGCTCTAATATGATTAATTAACCCATCTTAGATAGCTCCGCTAGTGCCACGATGTGTTTATATTGCTCTTTCAATCTCTTAGTTTTAGTAACTAACTAGCGGTGCGCCCTTGCCTTGCTTCGGGTGGAAGCGGTGGCCCTTACACCATGTAAGGGGTAGATTTTCGTAAAATCCCTTCTTAGCGAGCACATGTTCTAAAAGGTACCCCTACGAAAGGACGAAAATTAAGGGCTCCTAGAACTTATAGTTTCTGAGATTTCGTGATGAGTCTGACCTTTCGTTTTTAAAATAGATATTCAATTCTAAATAGTCCTCTCCACAAGGGACAAACTGCGTCGGACTCACGTTTTTATCGTCGGGTAGTCTCCATAAACGAGTTATTATCCTGCCAGCATATCGTGGCGATTTATAACAGAATCACTGCGTATTCGATTCGCGATGGATCGCCGTGATTCCACTGTCAAAAACCCTGGCAAAATTGACGGCTGGGAGCCTCCGTTTCATAAAGCGATCCGGTAGCGTTCATTAAATTGACACTGAATTTTATTAAGTTTGTTCGCTTAAACTACTACTCATTTGAATTGAAACTATGTTTACTATTACACTTCGTGAACCGTGGCCACAGAAGATACCTAATTATTTAACGTAATTTTTAATACATTACATGTTAAAATCAGTAATTAAATCTCTAAAGCATTTGACGTCTATGAGTACAAGTGATAGAGAATAAATAGAAATAAGTGTTAGGAGCTTACCGTGTGTAAATTAGTTCCGTACATTTTTATCATGCCCGTAGAGGCCACCCTTTGACTAAGTTTTATTTCTAGACTATCTTCTCGGAGCTAACTTGATTAGGGCGACAAGATGGATTGTGTAAAAGCCGAGACACACACTCGCGCTGAATTATTGAACAACCAAAACCTAGTGAACTCCTAATAGAATGCGATATTTATTTATGAACTCTGCTGGATTTATTTTATTTAAAAGAATTCTGCAATTTGTAACGTACTTTAAATGTATTAGATTAATTAAGTATTTAATTTGCTAATCTTTCTCACTGTACTGATTGACACATTGAACGTTGTGTGAGGCCTTTTCCCAGCAATGTTACATTGTATCTTTTAGATCTATATTTAGTTTAACTAAATTTTGTAAGACTAGTCCTGCCCCGAGGTTTTGCCCGCGTTGTACCTGTTCTCGTGAAAATCTGTGTGAATTCGTTAATCAGGATCATAACCGGATAGTGTGTACACGACAATCCTCCTGTACCAATCCTAAATCCCTAATAAGTATCATCACTATCACATTAAACTGAGTCATGAAAGCAATACCTCATATCGCTATAATACGGTTTGCACGGAATCCAATCATTTTGTCAAGCATTAGGTATATACGAAGCTATCGACCAGAGAACTATGCTATCAAGTTCAATCTATTAAACTCTAGTAAACACTAAATTCAATCGTCGCTTGAGCTGTACGTGTCGTGATATGTGCACGGATAGGGCCATTTATGATTGGCTGCTGCCACACTTACCAACACTGTGCCGGCCAGGCCCGGCCCAGCCACAACATTTTATTTTGACATTATTAACGTATTACTAGGGGTTTTTCGCGGCACAGAAGGTTGTTTTGATTAAATTTGGAACTTTGATTTGATTTTCTTTGACTTTATTTTGATTTTAACATGTTTCTAGTTTTTAAATGATTAATTTGAGATTATTAGCTTATTAATTTTTATTCTTTGTGTAATCTTTACTATCATATTTTTCTTCTTCAGCTGTTGTAATACCTATTCTTTATCAATGTTGATTACATCTATAATTGGGGTGGTACACGCTATTTGAATACTCGTATATTATTATGTTACCTTCTAAATTATTAATTTTAATCTGTTAACGCCGCTGATGTTACAATTAAATACATTTTAAAAAATAACACCAATGGCAACGTTCTACATTTACCAGCTTCGACATAACGCGGCGGTTACTATTGAGATTTAATATAATAGATAGCACTAATTCAAAATCCAATATGTTGACATTAGATTAACATTCAACCCAATAAATTAACCATACGGGATTATCCATGCTGTTTCCTATTTCCATGGTAATTTCACATCGCACGCCTACATAATATACGCTTGCATGCGCACGCAATACTACGATAGTTATTTTATAAAAGTTACACATAACAGGTAAAATTTGTGGTGTCTTCTAAAAGTGATTTTCAGAACGCTGAATAGTATTATTATTTCAGTTCCAGGTTTCCTATGCCGTTGAGTAAAGGTCTCCTCCTATCACTTCCATTCCTAGAGAGAGGCCCCATGGCATATATTTTGATATTCAATATTTTCTTTCAATAGATTTTGTAAGTGCTACGCTGTGTTTGACATGATCAGAATACTTAGAGGCCCATGCGACATGACATCCGCTTTATCGGCTACCGCGATGATGCGCGGTCCCGTGTGACCACAGATCACAAAAATGAAAGGAAGATGTGAAAAGGGGGCGGGGCCGGTGTCGCAGCAATATGCGCAAAAAAGGAACACATTGCGTGTCGAAATATTATGTGTAAATAGTTTACATTGCTTGCATAGTACTAAATATTCGAACGTTGAGTTCCGTCCGATACCGCAATGGATAATAACATTCAAGCTAACAAAATACTTATAATACACATGTTGCAGTGCTGTACGTTCATTATTCGCAGCCTAGTTGCGAACGACTACTCGCACTGAATGCGATATGTGCGTGACGCGCACTCAACGCGAAGTATTGTTTTTATTTTGATTACTTTGAGTGTGTAAATTTTCTAATGGGACATTAGGTTTCGTACTCAGCGCGTAAGTTGGCATCTATCTACATCTCTATGTGCGTGACAATCGCATAAGGCAGGCCCATCAGTCGAGTGTAACTCTGTGTGTACCCTACAATTTCATAGAAATACCGCAACCGATGGCGGACCTCAGTCAAGCCGGGCCGGGCCGATAGTGTAAGTGGTGCGGTACGGCTCAACGGGTAGAACTATTATAGATGGAGTTAGTTAGACATGCTTTGCGTCTTAGAATTCAGTATTAACCAAGATATTGGATAGGTTACTCATACACAAACTTGTCGAGAAACCAATAGCAAGGATTGGATATTAATGAAGATACACTTTGTTGTTCTTATATTTGTATTACCTACTCCTCAGTGTATTGATGATATTTTTTTCGGTGAGCTGAGATACCTTTGTCCCGCAATAAGACATTACAGGCTAAGATTTTACTAAGAATTACCTTTTTAAAGCTTTCATGTCATAGCAGAAAAAAACAGTTAAAGTTTCCGAAATAAGTTCCTTATAAACCATACTCTATTTATGTACCTATCCGGTGTCTTTATGAAGTAACTCACACCAAAATACACAGTTACTTATTATTTCAAAACTAAATCAACCTTTGTTAAATAAAACGAAATAGTATGTAAACCAAAACATTGTGCAACGCCAAAACAAGAACAGTAAAATACCGTATTATGGTAATGGCGCCTAAATAAAGCTAGGGAGGAAATATGAGAGCCCCGGACAAATTGTACTAGCACTGGACTAATAAAGATGGTAATACAGGAGCGAATAGTTAGTGCTAGTACACGCTATGCCTTTCCGTTTTAAGGGAACGTGTAATACGATCTTCTTATAAAATACGGAAGAAAGTCACATATTCTATAAGTGAATATATTTCAAACTCAAGAATATAAGGTAATTAATCTATACTAATATTATAAAGCTGAAGAGTTTGTTTTGTTTGTTTGTTTGTTTGTTTGTTTGTTTGTTTGTTTGTTTAAACGCGCTAATCTCAGAAACTACTGAACCGATTTGAATAATTCTTTTAGTAATAGATAGCCACATTCAACGGGAAGGTTATAGGCTATTTTTCATCCGGAAATTCCCACGGGAACGGGTACAATTTGTAATAAGTCGGAGAAAAATCACCGCCGTACTGGGTTGACACGTGTGACACGGTCGCCATGCGACGGCCTCCGAACGAGCACGAAGCATCGCCGAGTAGTTCCGATATACGTATGTCTTAAATTGTAGTCGTTAATTTCAACGGGTGATGTGTCATTACGATGGCATATCATTGCAATAAGTGGATGAAACCTAAGTTCAGGAAGAACCATTTTGCTTATCCCGAAGGCCGCGGGTTCGAATCCGAACATTACGATTGATTTTTATTTTCTCAATTAGTTTATCAAAATTCTTTTTCATTTGAGGTTGTGTAAAGTACCTTAATATCTTTAAAAAATTCATACAAAATATGCTGTTTAAAATTATCTTAACCAAAAGGAAACACTTAGGTCTTTTTCGTTTAATTAATTTACCACGTCATCTATTGACTTCTAAAATGATAAATGCGAAAGTTTGTGAGGATGGATGGATGGATGGATGGATGTATGTTTATTGCTCTTTCACGCAAAAACTACTTAACGGATTTGGATGAAACTTTACATTAATGTAGGTTATGCATCAGAATAACATATAGGCTACCATTTATAATGATTTTGTGTAATTTTGGTTGTAATATAACAATACATGTCAATTAAGTTAGGAAAAACCTGCCCTCTAAGAGCTATCTTGGCGTGCGCTGCCTAAACTATTGGATTTCCACAAAGATGATGTATCGTAGGATTGTTTGTCTTGAAGTATATTTATCAAACTCATATCAAAATAAATACATTTGTGTAGATAAACATTGTCTTTCGCACTATGTCAGTGGTCGGCAACCTTTTGACAGGCAAGGGTCATAAAATAGCCAAATAAATTAAGGCGGGCCGCATTTGTGACATAGGGGTATATGTATTGAAACAATTAGAAAAATCACTATTTAATAAACTTAAATTCGTGATGCGGAACCAGGAGAGTGCTACAATACGCAGGTGGAAGTGTGCTACGACGCGGAGGTGGCTACGATGCGAAGGTGGCTATGATGCGGAGGTAGGAGTGTGCTACGATGCGAAGGTGGGAGCGAGTGACGATAAGGAGGTGGGAGTGTGCTACGATGTGGAGGTGGCAACGATGCGGAGGTGGGAGGGTGCTACGATCTGGAGGTGGGAATGTGCCACGATCTGGAGGTGGGAGTGTGCTACGATGCGGAGGTGGGAGCGAGTGACGTTGCGGAGGTGGGACTGTGCTACGATACGGAGGTGGCAGTGAGTAACGATGCGGAGGTGGCTATGATGCGGAGGTAGGAGTGTGCTACGATGCGAAGGTGGGAGTGAGCGACGATAAGGAGGTGGGAGTGTGCTACGATGTGGAGGTGGCAACGATGCGGAGGTGGGAGGGTGCTACGATCTGGAGGTGGGAGTGTGGCACGATCTGGAGGTGGGAGTGTGCCACGATCTGGAGGTGGGAGTGTGTTACGATCTGGAGGTGGGAGTGTGTTACGATCTGGAGGTGGGAGTGTGTTACGATCTGGAGGTGGGAGTGTGCTACGATGCGGAGGTCGGAGTGTGCTACGACGTGGAGGTGGCTACGATTCTGGAGGTGGGAATATGCTACGATGCGGCGGTGGGAGTGTGCTACGATGTGCGCAGGTGGCTAAGATCTGAAGGTGGGAGTATACTACGATGTGGAGAGAGGGATTTGGAGGTGGGAGTGTGCTACGATGCGGAGGTAGGAGAGTGAAGAACATTAGAAACAAAATGTCAAATTTTGGATTTGGCTGCGGGCCGCAAGTGACGTGTCTGCGGGCCCGCAAGTAGTAACTAAAATAAAATAATAAATTAAAGGACCTTGGGATACTATGGAGCCCGGGCCCAATGCACAACAGTGACACATGACCTATGTACAAGTCACTCTTTGACGGTCATAACGAAATCGACGGCCAACTCGGTGTTTTGACCACCGAAAAAAGAGTTGGGCTTTGTTATGGACCATATTCGTGTCCTCTTTCGCTCAACAGTGACATGACCTATCCCATTTGAAAGGAAAAGGGTCCTCTTTTTGTGTCGGTTTAATAAAAAAATGTTTTAAACTATATATCACAAATCTTAATGTGGCAGACTAAATTCCACGCGAGCGAAGCCGCGGGCAAAAGCTAGTATAATATACCCGGATAAAATCACTCACGGTTAATTAGACCCAAAGTAAGCTCTAAGCTTGTATTATAAAATCTAACTAACTGATACTACTACATAAAAATACACAAATACTTTATATGAAAATATAATTGACACCCAGACGTTGCCGTCGTCGCAAATAATTATGTCTTCACATATTGTTGACTCCGGGCGGGAATTGAGCCCGCAACCCCGAAATAGTAAGCGCTCTCACTGCCACTGTGCCAACAGGCTTGGTTTGTAATAGTGACATTTTATATAGGGATATTTTCTATTATTCCGGGATTTAAATCAATAATCAGACATTTGATGAAGGTTACCTTGATATATGTAGTAACCACTACAATACCAGCAATCCATAACAATGTCATCGTGTCACAACATAACAACCGTAACAGCCACCGGTCTTGTGGTTTGAGCACCCAGCTTACAATCTGGAGGTTCCAGGTTCGATTCCCGGTGGGGACAACAATATCTCGCAAAAATCTCTTTGAGACTGTCCTCAGTTTGGTTAGGGCATTGCAGGCTGAATCACCTCATTGCCCGAAAATTAAGATGATTCCGTGCTTCGGAGGGCACGTTAAGCCGTTGGCCCGGTTACTTTCTACGGATAGAAGTCGTTACATGAGTCATGTCAGAGGCCTTTGGCGGCTCAATAACTCTGATGGATTGGTCAGGTTGACCATCCACTCGATGAAGAAGAAGAAGATGTCATTGTAACGACGAATTTGAAACTTATTTGTTCACATTTGAATCACAGCTCAATCGTGCACTATTTACGCTTTGAAATTTCAAATACATGGATTTTAACTTGAAAGCAAACATATTGCCTACTTTCGTTGTATTTTCTTCCTTTTTTGAGTTTTGGTAGGCAACAATCGAGTAGGATAATCACTACATAGTATAAAACAAAGTCGTTTTCCACTGTCTGTTCCTGTGTATGCTTAGATCTTTAAAATTACGCAACGGATTTTGATGTGGTTTTTTATAGATAGAGTGATTCAATAGGAAGGTTTATATGTATAAAAAATCCCGAAATTCTCACGGGAACGGGCACAAAGCGGGTAAAACCGAGGGCGCTGATAGTGCTCTACAAAACAGAAACAAGACATTTCCCTACTTTGTCCTACGCCATGGCTGATTTGGTCGTCACCCCTACCTACTGTGATCAATGGTACTAAGAGCTAATCAAGTAAAAAACTTCCAGCGCAAAGGAGTTCACTAAAAAGTCCTATAAAAACTAGGGAAGTTTCGATGAAGCACTTTGTTTTAATATTTTATATAAATAAAAAGTAATCAACTTCTTGGTCAAGCCAAGTAAAGTCCAAGTCAATTTATTTGTTAATAATTATAGTTTCCTTTGAATAAGATGATAACTTTTTCCGGTATAAACATATTTATTCGAATGAGATAGTTTCTAAAATAAGAGCAATAGAACAAAACAAAAATCAAACTCTTCCGCTTTATATATTTGTATAGAAATCTTAAATATTAATAAAGATAATGATTTTAAGATCAAGAAGTATGTGACAAAAAGATATGTAAAATAAAAGTTAAAAGAAATGAACTTTTAATTAAGGTTTGTGGATAAAAATATGTAAATATGTATAAATATGTAACACTAGCTTTTGCCCGCGGCTTCGCTCGCGTGGAATTTAGTCTGCCACATTAAGATTTGTGATATATAGTTTAAAACATTTTTTTATTAAACCGACACAAAAAGAGGACCCTTTTCCTTTCAAATGGGATAGGTCATGTCACTGTTGAGCGAAAGAGGACACGAATATGGTCCATAACAAAGCCCAACTCTTTTTTCGGTGGTCAAAACACCGAGTTGGCCGTCGATTTCGTTATGACCGTCAAAGAGTGACTTGTACATAGGTCATGTGTCACTGTTGTGCATTGGGCCCGGGCTCCATAGTATCCCAAGGTCCTTTAATTTATTATTTTATTTTAGTTACTACTTGCGGGCCCGCAGACACGTCACTTGCGGCCCGCAGCCAAATCCAAAATTTGACATTTTGTTTCTAATGTTCTTCACTCTCCTACCTCCGCATCGTAGCACACTCCCACCTCCAAATCCCTCTCTCCACATCGTAGTATACTCCCACCTTCAGATCTTAGCCACCTGCGCACATCGTAGCACACTCCCACCGCCGCATCGTAGCATATTCCCACCTCCAGAATCGTAGCCACCTCCACGTCGTAGCACACTCCGACCTCCGCATCGTAGCACACTCCCACCTCCAGATCGTAACACACTCCCACCTCCAGATCGTAACACACTCCCACCTCCAGATCGTAACACACTCCCACCTCCAGATCGTGGCACACTCCCACCTCCAGATCGTGCCACACTCCCACCTCCAGATCGTAGCACCCTCCCACCTCCGCATCGTTGCCACCTCCACATCGTAGCACACTCCCACCTCCTTATCGTCGCTCACTCCCACCTTCGCATCGTAGCACACTCCTACCTCCGCATCATAGCCACCTCCGCATCGTTACTCACTGCCACCTCCGTATCGTAGCACAGTCCCACCTCCGCAACGTCACTCGCTCCCACCTCCGCATCGTAGCACACTCCCACCTCCAGATCGTGGCACATTCCCACCTCCAGATCGTAGCACCCTCCCACCTCCGCATCGTTGCCACCTCCACATCGTAGCACACTCCCACCTCCTTATCGTCACTCGCTCCCACCTTCGCATCGTAGCACACTCCTACCTCCGCATCATAGCCACCTTCGCATCGTAGCCACCTCCGCGTCGTAGCACACTTCCACCTGCGTATTGTAGCACTCTCCTGGTTCCGCATCACGAATTTAAGTTTATTAAATAGTGATTTTTCTAATTGTTTCAATACATATACCCCTATGTCACAAATGCGGCCCGCCTTAATTTATTTGGCTATTTTATGACCCTTGCCTGTCAAAAGGTTGCCGACCACTGACATAGTGCGAAAGACAATGTTTATCTACACAAATGTATTTATTTTGATATGAGTTTGATAAATATACTTCAAGACAAACAATCCTACGATACATCATCTTTGTGGAAATCCAATAGTTTAGGCAGCGCACGCCAAGATAGCTCTTAGAGGGCAGGTTTTTCCTAACTTAATTGACATGTATTGTTATATTACAACCAAAATTACACAAAATCATTATAAATGGTAGCCTATATGTTATTCTGATGCATAACCTACATTAATGTAAAGTTTCATCCAAATCCGTTAAGTAGTTTTTGCGTGAAAGAGCAATAAACATACATCCATCCATCCATCCATCCATCCTCACAAACTTTCGCATTTATCATTTTAGAAGTCAATAGATGACGTGGTAAATTAATTAAACGAAAAAGACCTAAGTGTTTCCTTTTGGTTAAGATAATTTTAAACAGCATATTTTGTATGAATTTTTTAAAGATATTAAGGTACTTTACACAACCTCAAATGAAAAAGAATTTTGATAAACTAATTGAGAAAATAAAAATCAATCGTAATGTTCGGATTCGAACCCGCGGCCTTCGGGATAAGCAAAATGGTTCTTCCTGAACTTAGGTTTCATCCACTTATTGCAATGATATGCCATCGTAATGACACATCACCCGTTGAAATTAACGACTACAATTTAAGACATACGTATATCGGAACTACTCGGCGATGCTTCGTGCTCGTTCGGAGGCCGTCGCATGGCGACCGTGTCACACGTGTCAACCCAGTACGGCGGTGATTTTTCTCCGACTTATTACAAATTGTACCCGTTCCCGTGGGAATTTCCGGATGAAAAATAGCCTATAACCTTCCCGTTGAATGTGGCTATCTATTACTAAAAGAATTATTCAAATCGGTTCAGTAGTTTCTGAGATTAGCGCGTTTAAACAAACAAACAAACAAACAAACAAACAAACAAACAAACAAAACAAACTCTTCAGCTTTATAATATTAGTATAGATTATTATTATTATATTACTTTTTCTAATATTATAAATGCGAAATCCAGCCAATCTGTAATGCTTACACGCCTATACTGATTTTGATAAGATTAATTCGATTATTCCGAAATTAAGAAGAAGTAAATAAACAAAGTCAGGCCTTCCACTAACCTCTTCGCCAAAACTCACTCGTCAATATCAGCAAATCTGTTCGTTACGTTAATTATTAGACAACTTCTTGATGACGCTACAAGTTGATTCGCCGCAGACGAGTCAGCTACCAAATAGTAATCGTTGGCAGAGTCTTGAAACCGCAAGCTTACTGGAAGCCATTTTGATATTGTTAACAAGGGTCAAATAAGTTTCTACTAACAACACGAATGGTTTTACCGTTGTGAATTGCTTAAAAGAAAACCATGATTATCGCAGGATAACTTTTTATACGTACAAAGACATAAAGTGCTTTTGAAAATTGTAAAGTAAGTATTGAGTGTGTGTGCTATAAGTCGTGTAATTATCATTGTATGCCACACCTGCGTTGCGACGACGCACGATGTCGCAGCGCAAGAGCGTCGTTACGCTCGTCTAGCTTCCTCCTCTAGCAGTGAATCACTGTCCGTCGTCCGTCGTCGCAGCGGAGCACCGACAACGCAGCGCATCACCCTCCCTCCCGCTTCGTCTCTCGTCCGTCGATCCGTTGAAATATCGCGCGCGACGACGCTACGGTCTAATGGGACATGTCGTAAAAAATATATGGAAACCGTCGCAGCGTCGTCGCAGCGACGACGCAACGCAGCGCAACGCACTAATGGGGCCTCGCTCTTAGTCGTAAGCATGTGATTAAACATGTGTTACTATTTTAGTCAGAAACGACACATTATGGGCAGACTACAGTGCATATTCTACTAATTCAAGGGAAAATTGAAGTGCTTAATTTGACATGTTGTCGGTGTATGATGAACGCCTTACTCGCCTGCCAAGTCCCGGGTCGAGTGAAAACACGTCTCCTACTTTTCAAACATGGCTCGGGTTTGAGATCACCAACCCGCATTTGGCGTGGTGATTATGCATAATCCATCTCACAGTACTGATATGTTCGGTGGGATGAGAGGCCTTTGCCTAGCAGTGGGACATTACAGGCTAATACTTTACTACTATTTTTCATTTTCCAGGGAAGAAATACACAAAATATGGTAGTCCGCTTTGTGTCGTGTTTTTGTCATTTATGTCATTCAGTTATGATTTTACGTCACAAAATTACGCTATACCAATACAACCCTTATTTGTAAGTAATTAAACAACGTAATCGATTGTTACTATCGCCGCGTCTAAAACTTGGCAGCTCAAATTTTCGGCTAGAATGATCACGTCTAACGTTCACAGCTCTATTTAGCCAACGGGCCTAATTACCATAATGCAACATTGCGACGCCAGCGACGATTTTGATTACATTGCTGCCTGACGTTGTGAATGCTAATATAGTAAGCATACAGACTCGTGATGCTATTCGGAATAATACGATTTTGCTGTCGAGGTTCACACGTATTGTAGACTCAAGAAATACTAAAATTCTATCCGATATTCATTCGCATTACAATGCTACGTAACATACAGTGTATATAAAATGTCTTAACAGTGTTGTCACGACTGATAAGTATGTAAGTCTTCTTTTCAGAAAATAATTCTTCTGAATTGATACTTAAATGAGTATAAGCAAATATTGTGTTTATAATATAAAGGAGTTAAAGCTTGTTATAAAAACCTAAACAACGCAATGTCAATTTTCAAATTGTCCGTCCATATGTCACAATAGTGGTGGTCGTTATAAATTATAAATAGTTACTATAACGCGTTATTTACATAATACCTATAACACGGTATTGGTCTTACAATAACTGTTTATTCTGAAAAACTATGTATTGGAATATAACGGAATTAAGTAGCGTCGCGCTCCCGCAGTCGATACACCTTTGCTTACAATGATAATATAACTATTTATTTTCAATAACTATTTATTGCGTGCGTCCCGCCCGTAGGTACGAGACACGAGTTAGTCTAGCGATAAACGGTGATTGCCCAGTGTTGCCAACTTTATTTTCTACCCACTAGGAAAAATCGTATTTTACCAAGAATTCTAGAAAAAAATAGTACGTATTAAAAATTTCATTAAAACGACAACAAATTATTTAAATAAGAAATGTAATTGTATCTTTAAATAAAATGTAACTATAAAAAGTTTAAGATAGATAAAATCTATCATATTTAAATCACTAATTTAAATACGTATGTAGATATTATAGTAAATAGTCTGTATGTAAATATTGGTTTGGTGTAAATATGTAAATAATCAAACGAACTAAATTTTGTTGTTATTATTTCATTAAACCTTTCTTTAACTATCTTGTAACGTAAAATAGGTAGGTATTTATGACGCACAATATATTATCAGAGAAAACGGCGAATACATAGTTATTAAAAAAATAGTTATGGTAACTGGTATTATCATCAATACCAATACATTGTTACGGTATTCCAAAAATGAATACCGACCCATGTCTATGTCACAACGACTTTTTAAGCTATTGCATAGCTTCTATCGCGGGCCTTGAGCGCGGGGACCGAATCCAAATATTCCGTAACGAAAAAAATCTCACGCTCAAAAACCTACGTATGTGCCCAGAACACAACGTTAGCGCGATGCAGACATTCAGCACACTAACGCCATCTAGTGATAGAAAAAATAACTATGCAATAGCTTTACCGCGGCAGTCCCCGAGTGCCACACGTCTTTTTTTTTATCTTGAAACTTTTCCTAAGCTTTTCTTTCCAACATTCGACATCCCTTAAGCAATACTAAATTAATAATGAAAAGAAGCACATTCTTTCTAGAAGTTATTTCGTATCAATCAGTTTTTATAAAAAAAAGGATAAAGTTTTTATTAATAAGCCCATAGCGATACATTTTTATTTGTGGCTTATAAGACTATCATTTATGAAATAAAGCGGTGCAACACACTGGAGAGCGATTATCTGTATTAATTTTATTCTGTATCTGTATTAAATTTATTTCAGAAAATTAAACACCAGTAAATGAATCGATTTTGATGATAATATTTGAAGTATAAGAGCCTGAAACCTACTGTAGTCGCAACAGTCTTAAAACTGACTTGTTAGACATGAACATATTAAAATCTTGTCTCTCTCTCACTCTTTCATAGTTTCTTTCACAGACCAGAAATCTGTCTAGCTACAGTCATGACTATACGTTCACTGTTCACTGTTCGTATTTCAAACCGCCACGTGAATAGCCGAGTCGATGTACAAGTGAACTATCAAAACTACTTAATATTCCGCTCCTTCGCGCCGACATATCGCCCGCCCGGCACGATGTCTAACTAAACTTCATGTAAATTTCAAGAGTTTTGGTCTCTTATTTAGAACCATTGTACATTCTGTTCGGGTTTTGTTATTTTATTTGACGTGTAAAGTTTAATTATTAGGTTTGCTGAACTTGGCAGTATTATGATATGTGCACGTGTTATTTGAAGAATCAAATTGCAATTTTTATATACTGATTTCTTAAGTTTTATAGAAAACTACTCATTTTTAATTGAATTGATGTCTTCTATGGCCACGGTGCCTGTAAAGGGGCCGAAACGTCAGAAAAAAATGTAAAATAAACACGAAGTAGGTATATCCGTAAACGGAGTTTCAATTCAAAATACATAGGCATAGGCAGCTTGCTTGAAGCCTAGAGCCTAGCAAGTCATCTATCGAGTAAGCGAACGATTGCGATTGTTTGCTTGCGGCCGCATTGCGCGCTTGACTAGCTAGTTGTTTACCTAGAATGTACCTACGCCACTAGGCTCTAGGTGCCTGTAAGTGGCCTTATAGCTGGATAGGTAATACGTGGTGCAAAGTAAAGAAGATTTTATGACAAAAAAAATATAGGCTGTTGGATACTTTAATGATCGTCTTTGAAAAAAATTGGCATGTGTCAATTAGACTTTGATGAATTAACGATAATAAGGCCATTTGTTTAAAACGATGCTCAGAAGGCAACACACATCAGTCTAGAGTAATCTATTTAATATATATCTATATCTATATATATAAAATTCAAAGTCCTGACTGACTGATAATCAACGCACAACCTCAACCGCTATACCCAGAAACATGAAATTTGGCAGGAAGGTTCTTCAAGTGACGTAAGTACACACTAAGAAAGATTTTCGAAAATTTCTACGGGAACGGGCTCAACGCGGGCAAAGCCGCGGGGCGCTGCTAGTATGTATATAAAATTCAAAGTCCTGACTGACTGACTGACTGACTGATTGATAATCAACGCACAGCCTCAACCGCTACACCTAGAAACATGAAATTTGGCAGGAACGTTCTTCAAGTGATGTAAGTGCACACTAAGAAAGGATTTTCGAAAATTCTATCTCTAAAGGGATAAAATAGAGGTCCAAAAGTTTGTTTGTTGTGTATAAAGAAACTTCTACGGTTTATAATTTAGACACGTGAAATTGGTTACATATTTCTGCATGTGATCGTGCATACAAATATCTGAAAACAACCTGTGTCCATATTTTTGCCAAAAATGTATACATTATTGTGATAAACTCGGGTGGGTATAAAGTATGAATTGTTAAGTGGCTATATGTTTTTGAAATTTTCAGAGTGGACATTTATTTGAAAATCTGCCCGTGTATACATTTCATTGCACGTGACTGTACCACCCATTACTATCTGAGTGCTACTATCGGAGGCTACGTTATATTGTCAGAGTAGTTTGTTTCAAACGTTAGAACGTTACAGATGGCCTTACAGAGGTCCAAAACTTCAGCACCACTTTCACCTTGTTATGGCTCTTCTGTTATTAGGTTAATCTGTAATGTTTAATAATGACATTTTTTAATCAGATTCAAACCATGAACTGACTCCAATCGCTAAAGAAGGAGTTCTCAATTCGGTCGATATTTTTTCAATAATTCCTAGTCATGGTAAAACTGCCATATTTTTAAGTTATCGGTAGTTAATAATTTGATTATGCAAGAGCCATAAAATTGATCACAACGGATGTCGGTACGGTGTGGGTTCATTCGTGTAACTCTATTTCATTGTTCACTTGACAGAACGTCAGTCAGTAATTAAATGACTCGGACGGACAACCCCCGGCGCAAACTGATCTACCCTACACACGTACCCGTAGTAGGCCATTTATATAAGGATACGTTCAATGTGCATTGTTATATTTCAGCATTGAGTAGTTGAACCATCAAACGCACTTTGAGAGATGAGTTCAGACATCTCACCGTATTGACACACGTTCATCAGTTAAGTCATCTCTACTAAGGCTAAGACTTCTCGTCTCACCTTAAATACCAGTAAGTAAAGTGAAGAGGATTAGAATTTAGAGCATAATCACTACGCTAGCAGAATGCGGGTTTGTTATGTTAAACTTGAGGCATTCATCGGAGTTATAACTTATTTACACAGATGACAGAGCTGCATATGGCTGGAAATCGACTATGTAATCAGTATAAGCAACTTGTCACTTGCCGACTAAAACCGCAAGCGCCAGAGTTTGTTTCTTCGCCATGCGGCGACAGCCGCATGCGGCGGTCAACTAGTATTATTTTTTTATGGTTAGTGCAACTACTCGGCATTACTTAAGTTTTGCTCTATGATGACTGTTACGAACAATGAACAATTTTCTCCAATATGTATGTGTATTTGATGAGCAACAGCACTGGTGACTTAGATCGCCCCGTAGTCGTTTTGTAGATTCCATGTGTCAACATTCCGAGTAGAAATTGTTTACGTTTTCCACATACGCACCTGAAAATTAATCCATTTCTGTCATTAGCTCGAGCTATCATGATAAGTTAATGGATTACCTCGGTCCCATATTATTGTCCATTAAATTTATGAACCTGGTAGGAATAGTTCACACGTGCTGAAGGTGGCCTTTAATCAATCACATTGATTGGTTTATCATTTTGGTAAATGATACATTTTTCAACGTATGAACATTTTTCATTTTTAATCTAGTAAATTGAATTGAACAGTATTTTTCCTCGTCACAGGTGTAACAGTTTCGAACGCGTGACGAGGGAAACTTCCTTATTTTCAGTTTTTGGAATGTAGAGTTTTATGTCACGAAAAATGTTTCACTAAGAGTATTTGTTACAGCTGGCTTATCGAACTTATTTCACTAAAATATTCACGAGACGTTTCAACGTGGTAACATTGTACTGGTGACAACGTTTCTCAAGGACTTTTATGTTTTACTTTGGTACAGGTAATCACTAGTGCAGCACATGATTTCTTAGTTTTATTAAAACTTCAAACCTCGTACCACGTAGCTGGTGAAACATGGCCTTATATTACGGCGATAAATCGTGTGAGCCTCTCAGAGCTATGTACCAAATGTTGGCTTACCAAAATGCATTAAGCGCTGCGGATTCCGCGCAAGTACCGCGTAGTAGAGGGCTGCGTTTGAAACCAGACTGGCTTTCGTATTTGAGAACAATACTTACCTATGTCACACTTACCTTTACCAGCACATGTTAAAGAAATTGGTATTTAAAAAACGTATCATCAATCTTATAATATTGCTTTGCTGATATAAATAGCAGATATTCCATAAAATGAAGCTAAAAGTCTGTCTATTTATTACGTGGCATATTAACCAAAATTTTTAAATTTTTTGATATTCCTGCTTATTATATCCAAAAAGTTGAAAAGTTGTCTTGGATGAAGCTGGAAGTCTGCGTCGGTTATCAGTGACACCGCTGATAAATCCGAAAAACGGTATAATTATACTTTTTTAGCGAATCAAAATTAATAAAATTACACTTTTTTTAGCATATCAAAATTAATAAAAATATAGTTTTTGTAGCATATCAAAATTAATAAAGTTATCTCTGAAGATATCAGCACAGTGAGGAGGATTAGGCTTATTTCCAAAAAAGAGAATAATAATTGATACGGTACCAAGATATTGAAAATAAATAAAACGGACTGATATGTAATATTTTTTTGGATCGGGTTGAAGTAATGTTTTCATACAATTTATTCCAATAAACTATTATAATACAAGGGCAAATCACACACGGTGCAATATAAGATTTTAACGTGCAAATAAAACTGGCAGCTTTATATGAAAGCGGCTTTGCACAGGGTAACAATTCAGAAAAGTTCAACTTCCGTTAACTCTATCGCAAATATCCCGCTAATATTAAATGATATGTACAAATTTAGTTAGTGGACCATGTATTAGAATTTAATTTACTTAATACGCACCTGTACAAAACGTTGCTATAATGTAAACTAGCAGTGCCCCGCGGTTTTACACACGTTGTGCCCGTTCCCTTGACCTTTCTCTTGAATCACTCTATCTATCTAAAAAACCGCGTCAAAATCCATGCAGTAGTATTTGAGTTTATCTGGAACACACAGACAGACAGACGCGGCCTTTGTTTTGTAATATGTAGTGATACAAACGAATTTTAACAATAAACATCTTTGCACTGACTATGCATGTACAACGAATAAAAGATTATTTATTTTTACAACCAAATAGTAAATCAATTCGTGCAGGTTAGTGACCAACACTAATGTCGGTAATAGCCTCCGACTTGTTGTATAAAATAACCAGGACCAGCAATTTTACGTGCTCTTCAAAGCACGGGACTGCTCAGATATAAAGACCACCATCGGCCACCCATCAAAGGGGTCGAGCCGCACGTTGCTTCCCAATCGCAATAAGCTAACATCGCTTTGTCAAACTAAGTCACGAGCGCTACAACTCCATATACTACACTAAACCATTTAATCCACTAAATATCTCTTATGCTTACTTACTTACTTTACCTAAAGATAAAATCTACTGGAAATAAAAACCTTATCGGCAACGGAACCCAAAAACAACAGTGTAATTAAACTGCATGTAGCCGAAGAAAGTCAAACTTTGAACAGTAAAGAAACTTCGAAATAAAATATTTAATTAAACCGGCAGAACAAGTTTTCCGTTTAAAAATAGCGAAGTAAAAAGGTTTCTCGATATAGTTTGGTTCCTTGTACAACAGGTTTTATTATAGAATATTTTATTGCAAAAAAAAAAAGATTATTATTGAACATTGAGTTATATGTACTACGTACTAGAGAAGCCACTTCAAACAAGCTTCGTGAGAGATTCGCACCGGACAGGTGTCCAGTGTTCACTTAGTCGATGGCCAGCTCTGGCCAGAACTACATGTGTTACAGCTATTGTTTTTTCAAATAAAATATGCCCTCATGTGCATTGCGTTATTGCAAAAATACTTTAAGAAACACAAATAGAAGTAAAGAAGTGACCTTTCACTCGTAGGTATAATTTTCTACTCCGAAAACAATTTTAAATAAATATTTAAAAATAAATATTTTTACATCAACAAACGGTCATATTACAAAGAGTATATGAGATATGAGATACAGAGTGGACACTATCGACGAGCATTGATAAATTCCTAATTCCGATTGATATTATATATCAACCATCTTTTTATATTAACCGACTTCAAAAAGGAGGTTTGTTCGACCCTAAGTTTTAAAAACATAGTTCTATTTTTTGTCTGCCATTTCTCGGAAACTATTGATCCGATTTGGGCGGGATTTTTTTAAAATGGGTTTTTTATATAAATATCTTCAAAAAAAAAAACATGAAAATCGGTTCATATAGTTACAACGGATTATACATCCGCGAGCGCACAAAAAAAAACTCATGTATATACGGACAAATTGAGAAACTTCCTCCTTTTTTAAGTCGGTTAAAAAACCTTTTGCTATTATTCTTCATATACTTTTTATAAAAATAAAAATTTACTTCCGAGATTATTGAAAAAAAGACTAGGTACATATTTCTACTAAGAGTCCGGTCTACGATGATTTTTATAATCTCTATTGTTAAATTCCGAGTAATGTCATTCAACTAGACCTATCCGTCAATGTCATTAGAAAAATCTCTTCACGATTTTTGTTCGACGTAGCCTCTCTAGTACGTAGTACATATAACTCAATGTTATTGAACATTGAGTTATATGTACTACGTAGTACATATAACTCAATGTTATTGAATTGAAAATATGTTACCAGGCTTTGCCACGCACTCATTGTTCGAATACTATACATATTTTAATAAATACGTTGTATAATACTCACGCACTTATTTTCGTTTTTTTTTACTTGTTTTCAAGTTTCTTAAATAAAGCAATACGATGTCAAAACAAAATGGCGCGCGCAAAGCAAATTAAAACAAATAATCACCAAGGAGGTTCAGAGTATGAGTTTATGACAAATTTAAAAAAAGTTGTATGATAAATACGACACCATGAAGATGAAAGTAAATAGGTTTAATGATGTTTTGAAATCACATACCTACTGCACGCGATGTTCTAAATTCAAAATTACTTTAACCTCAAGCGGGTAAGATCGGCTCTTGCGCTCAGATATCGAATAGCAAAAATTTAATTTTCGTGGTGGTGGGATGAAAACCACTTTACCAGTAGTAAAGAAAGTCATCACACTAAAAACCAAAACTAGAAATAAGCTGTATCGCATTATTTATCATATTTTCTGTATTTAAATCAAAAGTCTACTAATAACCGAAAATTTAATATTAAACGTAAATTGTAGCTCCTGTTAGAATAACAAACTACATGAACTACATCCCCTAAAGCGTTAATTTACTACAACACTGCAGTGTTCATGTGGGAACACAAACAGTGGAAACAGTGGAGCGATTCAATCAGCATTTGGCAATACAGTTTCTATCCTTCAGGATTGAACACAGTTTTATGACTAAGAATAAAACAGAAGGGATGTTACTTTATTATTTAAAATATTAACTACTGAATAATCTGTAACTTAAATATTTTAATACTTTGGTTTTAATCACTATTTATCTATACTTATATCTATATCTATAAAGAAGTAAAATTTGTAAGTTTGTTTGTTTGTATGTTCGAGGTAATCTCAGGAAATATCAGTCCGATTTGAATAATTCTTTTTTTAATAGATAGCCACATTCAACGGGAAGGTTATAAGCTATTTTTCATCCCGAAATTCCCACGGGAACGGGTACAACGCGGGTAAAACCGCGGGGCGCTGCTAGTCACTACATATTATAAAACCAAGTCCCCGGCTGCGTCGGTCTTTCTGTCTATTCGCGATAAACTCAAATATATCATAGAGGTGTTTCAGTGTTATGTGCACTCGCCTGCCAAGGCAGGAGTCCCGGATTTGATCTCCCGGTCGAATTAATCCTGTTTCTAATTTACTTTTAAATATGACTCGAGTTTTGTCTACTCGCAGTAGGCATGGGTGGTGAATACAATTCACCAAAGACTAATAAAGAATGTTATAGTCATTTTACGGTGAGGATGATATCATTTTAAGCCCGTAGGAATAGATTAGTTAATATATCAGTAAAGATTAGGTAAATAGGTATTTGTCGAATAATTCAAGTGTATTTTAGTGTGTCTATTCTGTTTCACTTATTTACTCCGCAGGAGATCCGTTGGCGAGGCCACTGGACGACGGCCTATCCAAGTGTATCCGGTCTATCTGTTACTCTGATTGTTATTTGAAAACGTTTACATTTTTTGGTGCAACCGTACTATATATTTGGTATGGAACAAACTCTTTTTTTAGAAATGTTATTTCGTACCTGAAAATGTACCTTTTAAATGAGTTAAAATATGTTTAAATCGGATGTTTAGTTTTCAAGACATGGTGCAGTTAAAACTTTAAATTTGAGCCTCTTTTTAATAACAATTTTTAAGCTACAGACTATGTAACAAAACATGTTACAAAAGATTAAATATGATGTGCTATATAGCAAAAATTATACATGTACCATAATCTGAACATACACATACGATTATAACAGTTATCATCGGTATAATTATAATATATAATAATCATTATAGAAACCTATACAATAAAATTTATATACCAGCCCGTAGAGAAATGTCAAAATGATTCGAAGCATACAAAGATTCTGAATAACTATTAATTATTTTAAATTGAAACTACGTTTACGGATACACTTCGCTTTTATTTTAACCGAGGTCACAAAAAAACAAGGGGGCTTTAAAGGGGGGATAAAAATGAAAAGTAAAAGCGATGTGTATCTGTAAACGTAGTTCCAATTCAATACTAGTAGTTTTCGCTAAAACGAATAAAACCAGTAACTATTAATTAAACTGTAATGGTTAAAAATAGATGCAGTTATCATAACACCACCAAACGACTATGACAATAAAGTTGAATCAGTATTACAACATTTTGACATGGAATCGATGGAGTGACATAGTTGTACACAGGTTACGAGTATATTGTCCGCGTAATCTCGTTATAGCGAGATACGTAGAGTGGCGCAGATTGAGAGCCACCTCACTGAATTATTGATGAAGCCGAGAGACGGAGTCGTGCCCGTAATGACTGTAAAAAATTAACGTGTCACAATTTCTCGTTATTTTGTCTCATTATCGCTTTGAAATGTAGAAGTGTTTCGTTTGGTTATTTTTTTTATAGATTCAACATGCTGTTTTTGATGGGTTGTTGTGCAGGTGACTGTATGTTATTAAATTTTGAAAAATTTACCTGGTTTTCTGTTATTATGAAAGTTAAATTGAAGATTCTTTATTATTATTCCATGTTGTATCTTTATTATTATCTCATAATTACAAAGATAATTTTGTTACTAATTTTTAAGTCTTTAGAATTTTATTAGTTACTACTTTTTGATATGATTATAATACATTACAAAAATGTTGTACACTCCTGTAAAAGGCCTCTCACATTGTAATATGCCTATATATCTCTTTATTTTGTTACTGTATGTTTTGTGAAGAAGCTGTTGGTGTGTCTTAAATAAATAAATAAAAAAATAAAAATGTTGTGCTAGGGCGGCGGTGACGGGGAGAGTGACTTGTTTTTTTTTTAATTGACATTGAAATAAGGCCTGCATTCTGTTTTTAAAAAAATCTATTCACGTTAAGTATAAATGTTGAAATAAATGCAATCATAATTTTATTGAAATTTTACTGAAATTCACGAACAAAAATAAAAAAGTAGACATTTCAAAAATGTTTTTGTCAAAGTGTGAAAATTGCAAGGAGTATTTTAAAAAAAGTCATCAAAATAACCATCTAAGCTTGTTTAAGATTATAAAAGCCCTGATTCAGAAAAAAAGAGTGTTACTTCTTTCATAGCAACTGTGACCGCATTCTAAAGCCGATATACTGAATATCTGAAACAGTATTGTGATCCAGGAATTTCACGTTGCTTAAGTGAGCAAGGACTACTTTTATTCATCAAACTAGATACAGGTGAAAAATGAAATAAATTATTTATTCAATGCTTACTCGACCATTTTCATCTTTACGAAAACAATAAGTCTTTAGTGTTTTCCCGGCTGTAAGTACTGATGTTAGTCACCAACTGACGGTATTTAAACCATGTGGCTTCGGTTACTAATATTATAAAAGCTATCATAGATTTCATAGTTATGGCTACAAATGATCAGCCAACCGTCAGAAAAATACAGAATGCGGCCTTAATTATCTTTGACTATTTAAAGTTTTACGTAAGAAGATACATTCATAAAGATTAGAAACTTTAATCTATACTAATATTATAAAGCTGAAGAGTTTGTTTTGTTTGTTTGTTTGTTTGTTTGTTTAAACGCGCTAATCTCAGAAACTACTGAACCGATTTGAATAATTCTTTTTGTAATGGATAACTACATTCAACGGGAAGGTTATAGGCTATTTTTTTATCCCGAAATTCCCACGGGAACGGGCACAGCGCGGGTAAAACCGCGGGGCGCCGCTAGTATTAACATAACTAGAGGTGAAATATAAGCTATTTTGGACGAATAGAACATAATTAGGTTTTATTTATTCCAATCCCTACACTGAAAAACGGGTGAATGATGATTGAAAAAAGAACTCACATGAATAGAGTTTTCTTGTGAAATGACGTACAACATTCAAAAGGGAGAAGGAATTTGCGTACAAGTCAGAGACCGAATCGCCGGGATTCCATTAGTCCCTTACTATTTACGAGCATTGGTTTTATGTTTGGTATCACGAAACAGCTTGGGCTCGCGGCGGGACCCACCATACAACATTTCATTTGCCACAAATGATCTGTCAAAGAGAAAACCCCGCCGAAAGCTATTGTGAACATAAATAAACCTGCGACCTGAAAGTACGCAACGCAAATGTTCCTCAACCGTGAACTATTTGATTATACTTTGAATCGAAACGAATGCCTTTGGTCCCATTTTTACTTCAATAGTCATCGCTAGAAGAACTTTTTTGAACGCATTATTTGCGTAGGTCAGGATTTGGTAAACAATATGGAATATTTTACGGAGTAATAAATTCAAAGGGTTTCAATATTGTGCGTATAAATAGAATAATCAGAATTGTTGAAAGTGACATAATATCCAACACAGCATGTGTTTTGTTGTAACGCGGTTTTATATGTATTCATCGAAATCTAAAGCTTTTATCCGTGCTTTCACTGGTGGCACAATGAAACGGTTAAATAATGTGGATATTATTTGAATATTTTGGCAGCTAAATGAATAGATTGAAATTCCGTCAGGTAACAATCGAGGTCTATAATATTATATGGAATAGAAATTCTACTAATACTATAAATGTGAAAGTTTGTGAGGATGGATGTATGGATGGATATATGGATGTGTTTTTGTTACTCTTTCACGCAAAAACTACTGAGTAATATAGGTTATACATCACAATAACACATGGGATGCATTTTATACCGAAATTCCCGCGGGAACGGGTACAACGTAGGTAACACCGCGGGGCGTGGCTAGTACGCTTTATTTTTTAAAGAATACCTTCCGGATTTGAATAATTCTTTTTGTGTTGGATTCCTTGTTCAAGAAAAAAGCTATTCGCTTTTCATAGCAAAATGCCCAGGTTGCAATGTGGGTTAAACAACAAAGCGAGGCTAGTAAAATAATAAAGAAATACCACGTTCATAAGAAAGAACAAAGGACTAATATTATACCGAAACACGAGTAAAACCGCGAGGGAAGCTTGTGAAAACGTGAACGTAGGTTCATGGTAATAATTAAATGCAAATGCATTATAGAAAGTTTCTACGTAACTATATAAAACAATACACAATCCGATTATCAAATTTCACGATACTCTAATAATGCGAACAGTGAAATAGTGACACTATAAAAACCTATGTTAAAACTCCCTTCCTCAATAAAGTGTCTACGATATACTGTTACTTATTTAAGAAGATGAGTTTGTAGCGCTCGCTTTGTCAATAATTTTTAAAAGGGAATTTATTAGAATCTTCTTTTTAGGCCTAGAACTTACCAGTATAGCTCTGAATTGCCTGCAACTTCTGAAACAATGACTCACTACTGTGAAGTTTGTCAGCAATTTGCCAGAATTTCGAGTTTGACTATTCAAAGAGCGCTCAACAAAACTAAATATCGCCTTCCTAAGGCCGACGCGGAAAACACATTACCGACTGCTGTTTATATTAATGTTTTACTATAGGATGTAAAATAGCTTATACCTTCCTAACTGTAAAACCGATATATTTACTTGAATTTGACTGATATTTTTAAGGTTTATCTTAACGTTCAGATGAACAAACAATCAAACTCTTCAGCTGTATTATTTGTATGCGAGTAGATTAATCACAACGCATTTAGCAATCTAAGCATTAATTTCTGAAAGAAGCAGTTTCCATTTCAAATAATACTTATATTTTCCTTTACGCAATAAAGCCTACTCTAACAATAACATGGAAGAGCAAGCCTTTGGAAGGCTGGATTATTTTTATAAGAATTGTGTGTGTTCGCCCATTAGTGGCGTCCAGCAAATACCTAGTAATAGCTAATTGGAGACGACGGTTGTCATGTCAGTGTTCGGGCCAGATTATATGTAGCAATCGGCTTAGCGTCTAGTTTTACAACCTTTATCAACCTTCAGTAACGTCTGAAAATGTTCCACGTTGTAGTTTACACTGTAATTAAGCCACTAAGCTACCAAATGGATTTTTAGTACGTTAATGAATTGAAATAAAGTAGCAGTTCGAGGTTATTGGTGATAAATATTGGGGAAAAATGTATGGCAGTGGTATTGTTGGAAACGTTTTTATGTTGGTATTGAATTTTATTCCACACAGCAGGGCACAACGTCGTGTTTTCAACCAAGTATGTTTAAAAAAGGAAAGGCCTGTAAAGTCCCGCTGCTGGTCAATGGCCTCTCATATCACTGAAGATATCAGTACAGTGAGGAGGACAAAAAAGTAATTTATAAAAGTTTAATTTAACTGAAATAATCAGTAAAATTAAGTCAAATTGACAAGCCCGTTGGCTCTGTGGCAGTGAGAGCGCTTACTGTATTGCGGGTTCGACTGCCGCCCGAAGTCTACAATAAGTGAAGACAAAGTTGTTGGCGACGATGTCTGGGTGTCAATTATATATCTTATAAAGTATTTGTGTATGTTTATGTAGTAGTATCAGTGATTTAGATTCCATAATATTACAAGTTTAGAGCTGAGTTTGGGTCTAATTAACCGTAATTAACCGTGAGTGAATAATAATATTTTGCTAAAAAAACAATGTTCTATGTTATAATGCTGAAGAACATTTTAAACTGAATTAAAAACACACGTTTTAACTAATTACAGAACTGTTCTTGTAAAGCATTCATTTTATTAATTAACCTCAAGCTCCATTCAAAAGAGATTAGCATACAAACTTACATTATATGCGTACGTATGTACATTCATACGGGTTGAATAGGAAAGAAATAAGAAAAACGACATAATAAGGGCCGATTTCAGGGGTTCCTAATAAAGTTTCTGATTATTAATCAGACTGTTAACGCGCTATTTACCAACTACCTTTCAGAGATGTTGATTGTCAGAGATGTTTCATTTTTCATATATTACCTACATGTCAAAATCACTCATTAAATCTCTTATGGAATCATTGACTGCGAAATTAGTAGTATTGGTCCAATAATTAGACCCATATTAAGTTCGTTATCCAGGGGTGTGTTTGTGCTGTAAATACTTATGATTATTATCATTCATTAGATAAGTTTCAACCAGTCAACCAGTAACATGCTTTATTTTATCATCAGTACATCTTTAAACCAGTATTCAGTAATAAGGTTACTTATACGATGTAGGTGCAGTAACGTTAAATGTTCAATTGAAAAACTCACCTTGTTCTTTTGCTTGTTTAACTTAACCAACTAACTTGTAGCAAAGATTGGAAACAAATGTATCCGAAGGTCTTTATTTAGAAAACCTCTCGTGTATTGCGGACTTCAGAAATCCTTTTGGTAACTCGACTAAGTTGAATTGCGATTAGCTCTTGATAAAAGGGTTCGAGAATTTCATTTCCGTCTGAACGTGCGGGTATGTCGAGGAGGAAATGGTATTAGGGTCTAGACAGACGGACTGCAATTCAACTGCAATCCGACTGCCAAATGGCAGTTCAGATGCAGTTTGAATGCAGTTGGCTCGACTGCAATCCAACTGCACGTCGACGGGCAGTTGGCGTGCAGTTGGATTGCAGTCTGAGTGCAGTTACAACGACTGCAATCAATCAGACTGCAATCCAACTGCACGCCAACTGCCCGTCGACGTGCAGTTTGATTGCAGTCGAGCCAACTGCATTCAAACTGCATCTGAACTGCCATTTGGCAGTCGGATTGCAGTTGAATTGCAGTCCGTCTGTCTAGACCCTTAGGTTTAAAGATTTGAACGTTTGTCGATAGCCTTACGAAAAATAAATAGTATTTTAGGGCCTTATTCATAAATGCTTATTGAACGCGCTAATCTCAGAAACTAGCGATCCGATTTGAATAATTCTTTTGTAATGAATAGCTACATTCAACGGGAAGGCTATTTTTACAGCATTTTAGTTATGAAATGGTTTGTCCCTTACCGACACCCGCTATTATCTGAAGAGCAAAAGAGACAAAACACTTTATAACAGTGATTTAGTTAAAGAGCGTTTATGAATAAGCCGGATAGTCTTTACTAACAAAGGTTAGTTGGAAGGAGGAAGGGGAAGTTAAGAAGAGGTTGGGATATAGTTTTCGTCTGAGGAAGGTTATATATTACTTTTTGTACCTGAATTCTCACGGGTATAACGAGAGTATTCACCACACTATACACTCAAAACTTAATGACTAAATGGTATATAACTAATGAGTTCACAGTTTACCATTGTTCGGTGCAGTTATTGTACACCATTATTAATAGCAACATTATGACAGGTCACACCGATAGTTAATAACCGTTCTCATTAATTTAAATTGAATTATGAAGTTTCTCTAACGACCAAATTCAACAGACCTCTATAAACACATGTCCTTTGCATAGTTTGCTTAAATTTTGATAATAATGGGAGGGTATGGAGAGCCCGTTTTATGTTGGTGAATGATTCATTAGATAGTTACATCGTCTATGTGTTCGATAGTGATAATATTCCTGATATAACGGTATTACTAAACCTCTTGGGCTCGATTCGGTGATTAACTTAAGTTATAGATATGCCCCAAAGATGGTGGTTAGGTGTGAGGGCCATTTAAACGTGAGAATTCAATTTATATAGATACTAAACGTTAAGCCTTTATGGGTATTGAAACCATTCAGTGATGGTTGTTTATATTCTGTCAACATTACGGTTACCTAATACGATGGCTAATTGGATTTAACATCATTTATATTTATTACTTACGGAGTATGTACAATATACATAATTACTCCGTAACTACATACACATTATATATAGAAACATAATATAGTCGATAAGTAATTGAATAATTTATATATATCTACTTTAAATTGCGTCAACTGTCGACCCATTTCATTTGTATAAAAATATTAATATTTAATCTCATCGGTTACACATACCAGCAAAAGCTAATTCGTATTCAAAACCTTGTCAATTTGCAAGACGATTTGGATTTATAGCTTGAGAACAAATTGGCCTTGTTGGCGAAATTTCCTTGGAAACTAACTTAGTAAAATTAATTTAGTGGACCCCAGCTATTGTGCTGAATACAAAGTTAATTTTCTCTGTAGCCGTACCTTCAGTTAGATGAACAAGCGCTTTGAACTATTATTGGCTATTAAGTGAGAGTAAAATTTCAGTAGCATTTTGAGTACTAAGCTGTTTAAGGTAGTCGTTATGAAATTTTGAGGCTTTATTACTTGAAATGAAGCGGTCGTCGCTTAGTTTGACTAAGCAATGTTAGCTCATTGCGATTGTTAAGCAACGTGAAGCTCGGCGCCTACTTCTATGAGTGGCTGATAGAGGAATTATATCGGAGAGCTACTGTGGTTATTTCTTCTGTTATTTTTTATATCAAAAGATATAAAGAAACATCGGTATTTGTTTATTAATGTCAAATGGTATAAATTGATTCGTGCCTTTGTTTCACCAATGTGCTTTTTTTTCATTTTGTTATCCTGAAAATTATAGATTATATTAGAAGAATAATAACATAATTATATATAAAGTCTTACATTTTATATAACAGTCACTAAAAGCTGTCTGTCTATATGTAACTGATTTTCTCAAAAACTTCTAAAAGGATTTTCATGCAGTTTTCACCAACATACAAAGTAAAATACGAGCAAGGTATTTTGTATATAAAAATGACCATAGTAACTCTTACAACGCGCGTAAAACCGCAAGGCACTGCCAAATTATACAAGCAACAAGCACAACAACAAGCAACATTGTCTATCTAACCTAACCAAAATTATTTATAAACTTCATGCAAAAAACTAACGTTAAATCCAGCCATTACAACACACCGTGTATGAAAATATCACTTAGACACCAGCTCACAGTGCCGAGCTCAAAATACAGTTAAGGCAGAGAAAAGCCTGTGTAAAGTGATATAAAATAGAACAAACACTGTCTTTACACGAAGCTCCTTTCAAAATTATGCAACAGCATTGTACGATTATGTTGCGATGAGAATTTATGAGGTATATTTACACATGAGCGACAACGTTAACCACGGCAGACTGCAGTGTTACGGAGGTTCAACTGCAGCTGTCAACATACTGCAGTTAGCTGCAACCGCCGTCCACTCGATAAAAAATGGTGGACGCAGCAAGCAGCATCTGTAGGCGTTCCTATTGGTTCCTATTGGCCGTAAATGCATCGACAACTACAGTTGACTCTTTCTTTCGCTCGTGATTACTTTGGATTGTATGGTTAAAATGATTGGGTAAACATAAAGTAAAATATAGCATATCATGATTTTGATCTAAAATAAGCAACGTTGTACGTACTTACATCCATTTCCACCGAAATTAATTTCACCGAATAGTTTATGCGAGTTGAAGTTTGCTCACCGGAGAGAGGTTTGAACCCAGACACATGTTAGTACAGCTATTGTACGCTTACCTTATTACATTCATATCAAATGCCGCTATCTCATTATAAAGCAGTAAAACAAAGAATTTACACTTTGCTGTATATTGTATCCTACATTTTAAACGACTGGGAACATGATGCGAATGCTATTAAGCTTTATTTTTGTTTCACACAAGTGTAGTTGGTTGGTTGGTTTGGTTGGAGTCACCCCGATAGTTGTACCATGTCTTTTGTCTGTTAGTCTACTTGTTCACAATTTTCTTAAAACTATTTCATAGAATAAGAAACTACACATCCTGGGTTTTAAGCGTACGGATAGGATCCGCAATACCGAACTGCGCTCCAGGACACAGATTATGGACGTCGCTTGCAAAGCGGCTAAGTTAAAGTGGAACTGGGCAGGCCACGTCTGCCGCATGTCTGAACAGCTGTGGGCAAAAACAGCCACTGAGTGGCAGCCAGATCCGGCAAACAGGCGGCGCGGCAGACCGAGGCGTAGATGGCGGGATGAACTCGATACATATCTCAGCAACTGGAGGGAAGTGGCCCAGGATAGGGATGCATGGAGGGATAGGGGAGAGGCCTTTGCCCAGCAGTGGGACAGTAATGGCTAAAATAATAATAATAATAAAGAAACTACACAAATACCTACTAGGAATATTGGTATATCTACTGAACTATGGCAGTTATTTCCCTAAAATATTTAACAGACTATAGACTTAGTTTGCAACAAAAGTTTCAATAATATTAAGTCTGATTTCAAGTAAACATTATGATGCGCGTAACAGTGTAAATAATATGCTGTATTTGGGCAACAATTATATAATACTAGCAGCCGCGCCCCACGGTTTTACCGGCGTTGTGCCTGTTCCCGCAGGAATTTTAGGACAAAATGTATCCTATGTGTTATTTTGATGTATTGCCTACTTTAAAGTTTCATCCGAATCCGTTAAATATTTTTTGCGTGACAGAATAACAAATATCATCACCAACTTTCGCATTACTAATTGGATATGGATATATCGTTTTGTATAGGTACTATGTTTTAGCCAAACTTAGTGGTCTAAGGCTCTAACTTCACTATCAGCTTACTATGATAGCTGTGGGCTATCCGACGTCGCAAGTGGGGCAACACCGTCCTGGACGGCTTCCAACCACAAATCGTGGAATTTATTTGCCTTCACCCCTTGCTGGTGCATTTACGTGGCTGGTTTACGAAATGCCCAACCCATGGATATAGAGAATTTCAAAGATCTGTCTCTCCTAAAGTAAAGGAACAGCCTATGTTTAATTGTTTGTTATTTGATAGAAAAAACGTTATCTTATAACATCAGTATATTTTCCCGCGCCAGTTTTCATAAGAATTTAGGGATGAAAAAATTTTATAACTTCCAGTTGAATGTGGCTATCCATTACAAAAATATGTTTTCTAATCGAATTACTAGTTTCTGAGATGAGCGCGTTCTAACTTACAAAAAGACAAACTTTTCAGCTTTGTTACATTAGTTTAGATTGATGAGTGAGTCGCTTGTGAGACGCTTGTCGGTTGGTAATCTTCAATTGGTGTCAGAAAGATTTGATATTCGTGACATGTTTGATTGCGAAAAGCTATACGAGTATGTATGTATAACACTTTTGATTGGTTACACCGTAGGCACTATATTTATTAAAATGCGTTTACATGTACATACTTAGCTATTCAAAGGCGTTCTCTTGTTTGAAATTGAAAAACTAGTTTCGCTATGTTTCAAAAAAAGTTAAGAAAAAGCATTTTAAAAAATCCGCGATTGAAGACCTCAGCAACGTCAAATACTTCACTTGTAGAAATTTAATGTGCAATTTTGACCATATAATTTATGAAAAAATACGTCTGTTACTAAGACGTCGATGTAATGGGCGTTTTTAAGTTCTATCTTAACTAAAATAAATGATATTGAAATTGATATAGGAATATTTACCAGTTAGCATTCAATCAAAAGTTTTATAAAAATATCCGCATCCAGTTGAACTAGGTTTCCAAATAGATAGTATTGCCGGCGTATTTTATTTGGAGCGTAGTTATGGCGATGCAACTCAAGTACTCGTATTGACCAATAAATAAACTTTGCGAGAATTTTTATTGGATCAGCGTTCTGTAAATGTGTTTTACATGAGAGTGTCCTTACTATACATACTAACGTTAGTTCTTTGTGATTGTGATGCAGCATTTTTGTGTTTTGTCGATAACAATGTACAATTAATGTAATAGGATTTAAAAGTATTGTAATAAACAGTATTACATTAAACGATAAAGTAATTAAAAGCACTGTAATTAAAACAAAATATTAATTTTATTAATTAATTTTCGTTAAACGATCATAAAATATAAATGGCGAGCGGTTTTAAATAAACCGGAACATACAATGTTAATTAACATTACAGATACACTTTACTTTAATGAAAATATTGTTTGTTTCGTACAATTTGTGATTGTTGTTTAAATGTCTGAAATATGTATTAGGTTTTCTTACAAGACTTAAAAAGTGGACTAATGGTACCAATTTTCCAGACGAAGATGATTCCTTCTGAAGAGGAAAAGGTGATTTCATACCATTCTTACACGATACTCGCAACAATTTATTTATACGTCCATCCACAAAACATGTAAAAATGTTGTACGCTACAAAACAACTGTTTAATTTACCCGGGAAATGTTTATTATCTTTAGGGAAATTTACCAGAATCGTGACTGGAATTGTGCGAGCTGAATTTCGTCAAAAATGTTCCGACCGTGTCGCAACAGGGAGGCATTACCGGATTTTTATTGTAATTGTCAAATAAAACTGCATTAATTTATACAGGTCACAACGTTTGTTTAACAAATGCTCCGCCTATTTTCTTTTAGGTTTTATTATTTAACCGTGAAGGTGGATACTGACCGAGAATTCAAAGGCGCAATCTGAAATTCACAGCGAGCAACGAGCCGATCTTCGAGCGCCGTGCAGCGAGCAACGAGCCGAGCGCCCTCTCTGAGTAACACATTACAATATGCTGTATAACGGTCGACTGACCGACGTTATAGATCCCCCTTTATAATGACTTTCTATGTAAACTGAGAATACCTACAAAATTAATTGAACTGTATCAATATTAACGCCATTTGTTTTCTCAATTTATTTGCAGTGGAGTCAAAAGTATAAGAGTAGGTATTAAGTAGTTCGAATAATCGATGCTAGTTCATTGCAATTGTTAAGAAGCGTGCCGCTCGACTCATACTTGGATGGGTGTCCCGTATTTCTATCTAAGCGCTACCGTGCTTTAAAGGACATGTATAATCTGTCGGTCATTTATTTAAATTGTTAGACCATGTCGGAGGCCTTTAGGCAGTTTAAACAATCGACACCAGGGTTGGACGCTAACCTACTCGGACTTACTTACTTTTGTGTTATGTAAACTGTTTACGATACAGAATAAAACATACACGCCAACCCACTCATGCGTTATTTGATTAGTGAAATAAGGTAATAAATAATATACTGTGCAGTGATCATTCAATCTATTTGTATGACAAGAGAAATCTCAATTTGGTCTAGTCATTAGTATTCAAAAACTAGTACTAAACTGATTTAAAAAACTATTAAATATTTAATTCTAGTCGATATCACCTACAGTGTTAACTATAACTGCCCTAAATTGCATCCTACGTCTGCAGAATTATCTCAAAATTGGGAACAACGTTTTTCATTCACATAGATGTCGCCGGCAAATAATATAAATCGTCCTTATACAAATACTGTGTTTTGCAAAATGTCTTGCTCCGAATCTACAATTGTTTACAACGAATGTTAACGAGGCTTGTGTCAGCGTTTTATAAGTGGCTGTTAAGTATGCTGTACCGTTTACTAACTTTCGGAGAAAATTGTTTAAATCTAGTATAACAAAGCTGAAGAATTTGTTTTTCGTTTTCGTTTGTTTGAACGCGTTTATCTCAAGATCTACCATTCCGATTAAAATAATTATTTTTATAATAGATAGCCAAATTCAACGGAAAGGTTATAGCTATTTTTGTCCCGAAATTCCCGGTCCCAGTTTTCATGATTAGACCACGTCAGAGGTGTTGAGGCGGTCAAAAAACTCTGACAACAGGGTTGGCTACTAACTTACACAAACTTTCTTTTTATAAATATAAGCACCATGATAAAAAAAACGTTGTTTTAATAATACAGCTGAATTCGCCAATTACGTTTATAAAATGACGCCGCTGTTTGTACACGGCGAGTTTGGTTATTCATCTTTATTATACAGATGTTTTATGAAAACGCAATATCGTTATACATTCGAATTTTTAAACAATCGTAAAACTCAATGTATTCATTCGCTTTTTATCGAGTTGACAACGAGACGTATAGAAGATCTTATTCAGTTCTCGATGTATGAACCGTGAATTATTCATGGAATATTTTATCTTTCCACATTGGAAACTTGAAATCAGGTACGTTTTAGAGTTGCTGAAAACTGTTTGGATAAATACTTCTTGTAACCAACTAACAAAACCGGAGGCATTATCACCCTACACGTATTTCAACTACGTATTTAGTTTTTTACGACCATTTAAAAATAAAAAATGGATGAATAGAAAGCTTAACTTAATATGAGTTCTCTCATCTGAGTTCTTAGAGTCAGTAGAGACCAACAATTTAAGATATTTCAGTATTTTAAAACAATTTTGACTAACTATTTTGTTGGTTATAAAGTTTCATTGTTTTGTCTAAAATCATGTATCAGTCAAACTATTTTAAACACCCTAATGTAACGCAATAAAGCCAATTACGAAGTTGTAACATACCGTTATTTGGACGAGAAACAAAGTTTGTAAAGCTGGTGTCTTGTCTCGACATATTTGTAGCTCGTTGTCAACTTAGCCGCTGTGTCGGACGACAGTGTTCGGGAAACTGAATTCAGGAAGAAATTGTAAGCGTTCAGCGTCTACTAAACTCTATCTTTATCTATCGTGTATCTTTTTTGGGGCAAATCATGCTGCCCATCATGTTCCCTCTTCATTTGCACAAGTAGGAGCCTCATGAAAACCACGGATACTACCACAAGTAAGGCTGTTTTCTGGTCCAAAATACAATTTATTAACATTTCGGCTCATTAAAACATTAAGAATAAGGACCTTCTCATTTAATTAAAACACCTAACTTTAAAGTTACTTGTCCAACAATCGATTGTTTTGCCGTAGCCATGTGGTACTTCAATTACGCCCATTTACATTTTTTCTATAACATATTCAGGAACGCCGCATAATAAACACGAGATTGAGACAAATAATATTATAAATGTTGATAGACGTAAAACGATTACCATTTTTCTATGGAATATTAGTAGGTAGTAAGTAAGGATTATAGGAGTATCATTATATTCATTTGTACTAGGAAACCGTTAATAAACACACATCCGTTAAATTTCCAATAGCGCAATCATATTAAAATAATATTTAATTATTATGTAATTAATGACTGTTAATTAATACTTAAGCGAACTGGGATTAGTTATAGGAATTATTATTTATCATAAAATATTATCAGATCTATATTTTACGTTGATGTGTTTATTTGTCACTGTCGCTAAACAATAACTGATATTAGATTTGTGAGTGACAATATAGCTCTTTGGATCTTGTACTTTGCACCAAACAAAAAAGTTTCCCGGACCCGTGCCAGAAGCAATCAAAGGCTTTTATTTCAAGAGTTGTTTCCTGCTTATTGTTTTGTGACAATTTTCTTTGAGCTAAACCCCTTTGAGTAATAGTGGCATAATTTTAATCAATTGAGAACCATTAGCCTTTGTTTCGTATATTGAAATAAATTTTTTATTAGTCACTTTGTTTAAAAATAAATCCCATCGATAAACGTAAGGAGATATTCCCAGGGTGGTCCCATGGTCCCATGGAAACCAGGGTCTGATGATGGGATCTCAGTGAAAACGAGGGGAACTCTTAAAAATTGTACGGGCAATAGTGCGTCTATTAATTTTTCCATTAAATATTTTTAAACTCTAGTGTTATCATTCTTACTGGACTCCACAATATATTATGCTGCATATGCCTCAAAGTTATTTTTTACTATACTTATTAACTATACTTATTGCCTCGCTAAGTTGTGTTCATTAAATCGACACTTAACTAAGCATGCAATATACCACAAAATCATTAAATCTCTACTAAGGAAGCTATTGAATTCCCCGAGTTAGGGGCATTAGTGTCGAATACGTATTTTGTTTGCTTTGTTCCGCTTATTTTCAATCACAGTATCACAGTTTGAAGAAAAAAAAACTATACAAACCCGCCTTGTTCCTGATTTACGATTTCAAACCGATCTCAGTTCAATCTTACAGTACCGCGATACTTAATCGATACCCGATATAATCAATAAACGTAATACAACATTTACTTCAAATGAACCGCCTTGATTGTATGTTTGTGTTGGTATATTTTTAAATAACAGTTTTTACAATAGGTTGATCCAATTTCGATTTAAATGAAAGGGGAGTTATTATTTTAATTGGTATGTTTTCACCGTACTACCAAAAGCAATCTTTTTAATAACGTGGTTTCATATTGTCTATCGGCCTCTCTCTTTTGTATTCAAAATTGCACTATCTATATACGTATATATTGAGGTTTTTGAACGCTGGGAAGGTTTGCTCGTAACCATATGGAGTTATAAATATGATCTTTTACGAGTTTGGATGTCTTCCAGAATCCTGTTTCGATATTGAAACAAGTATCGTATAGGGAATCATGTGAATGATATTAAGTACACCGTCCCGTACACATCTTGCAGTTATAGTCTTCATTTTATAGTGAGTTCTTGATACTGTATATTCTGCTGTTTGGACGTTTCAGAGTTCATGCGGTCAACTGCGGAGTAACATTACTGGATATTGAAATGGATTGTTACTTCATAAACATTCAGTTTTTATTGTGTATTTGGATACGGATTTTAAATATGTTTTAGTTCTAATTAGTTACATATACTTACATTAATTAAATCCTAAGATTATCAACTAGTGACGCTACTGGTAAAAATTATAAAACGAAGGAATTCGACGTGAAAATATAACAGTCGTTATTTTATACTCAAATTGATTGGGAATGTTTTCTTAGTCCTATACAAGTAATCAATTTGAAGAGTTTGTTTTATTGTTTTTTTTGTATTGGATAACTTTCAAGAGAAAGAGGCTTACTGTTAGTCCGGGAATCTTACGGTAAAAAGGCACAATAACGGCTAAAACCGCGTAGCGCTGCAAGTATTATAATAGAATAACATGCCATGTAGGTGTTGCTGGCTCTATTCAGGACCGCAGACAATTCTGTTCAAATACGCACTCGCTGGTTCGTTAGCGCCCGGTTGAATCACGAACCAACGCGAGCTAAAATAAAGTTACTTCTGTGAAATAAGCTTTTATCTTATATTTTCACAACTTTTCTCGAGCGGTTTCGCTTGTAAATTTTTTTGTCCTAATTTTTTTTATCATAAATTAGCTGTGCTTATGACTCCGTTCACGTTGACGTTTGTTGTTAAAAATATCGTCTCGTTATAAATAACAACAGATGGCCAATAGTCGATACCCAATGTAATAATCTACGAGATGTCTGGATTTTTTATACTACCATGTCAGAGGCCTTAAGGCGGTCTTAAAACTTCACCGTAGTTGACTATTAGCCTACACAAACTTACTTTCTTATAGGAATGAGCGAATCGCCATTATTATTCCTAGTGCACGGTAAAAAGTTCAACCGTACTTAGTATGTTAAACCTCGTTTATGTTAACCAGGATGGAAGGAGTTATTTCCGCTAAAACTCTTCACGATATCCTTGACTCATGTGGAACAACTTTTTAATCGTGAAATTGCCTTTAAAGATCTTTATTAGCATTACCGCGTTTTGAGATTTGTGAAACGACAGCGATATGAGGTGAGTAACTTTTAACAAAAATGCAAAAAATGACAGAAATTTCCTGCTTTTTATACACGAAAGATCCATCTGTTAGCAGAGTTTATATGTGAACAAACAAACAAACTGAAGCAACGATTGTATTAAGTTTAAAATGAAAGCTTGTATATTTCGTACGTTGCTTTACGAGATTGTAATACCGCGCATGATGCGATGTTAGTTATAGCACCGACATGTTATTTAATAGCTTGTATCTGAAGCAAACAAAATGTTTGTTTTTAGCAACATATTGTTTCTAAAAGTTCCCGCGATTTTACCCGCGTTGTAGCCTGTTTAAATAATTCCAAAGTTTAATTTATCTTTTCGTCAATTTTCATTTAAATCTTTGGATCTGAACTGATGTTCGATTCATGTTAACACCACTAGATCTTTAGTAACATCCTCACGAACTTGTACATCTACATGTATTTTATACTAATATGCTTATAATTATACTAATAACTACAAGCAGCGCCCCGCGGTGTTACCCGCGTTGTGCCCGTTCCCGTGGGAATTCCGGGATAAAATGTATTGCATGTGCTATTCTGATGGATAACCTATATTACTGTAAAGTTCCATCCAAATCCGTTTAGTAGTTTTTGCGTGAAAGAGCAACAAACATACATCCATACATACATCCATCCTCACAAACTTTCGCATTTATAATATTAGTAGGATTATAAAAAGGTATGTATGTTATACTGTTTGTATGTTGGTTTAAAATTTCTTTCACTAATAGTTTCAGCATACTTTCGGAACGAACAAAGGCTATACTATATTTAGTTTATGCCCAGCTACTATTATAAAAATACTAAATACTACGTACCTGACAAACTTACGTATTTAAATAACATTAGAAGGGACCTTCGTCGTTTCTTTGACAACAGAGGAGGATACAGACTCAACTCGTAGAAGCTCTTTGAAGGAATAATAAGTTTAGTTTAGGAAATTCAGGTTTATATCCCCGGCACATCAGTTAATCATAATATTTATGTTCTGCGGTATGACTAACGCCCAGTCCTAATTATATACCTCTACCAGCAATTTCAATAAGAAGATACATTTCTGATTTCATATTATTATGAAGGTAAATGAATGTAAAAATATAATGGGTTCTTTTAGCCGTCATGTGTCAATTAATAGCAGCGCTTCGATGTTTTACCCACGTTGTGTCTGTTCCCATAGGAATAATGGAATATAAAATAGCCCAAACCTTATGTCACTATACCATAATAAAAGTAATTATTAAAATCAGAATTCAGTCTTATTATATTAGCAATGTCACATCATTTGCTAAATCGGCCAGAATGCAGCCATAGTAAAGCGGCGATGGCAAGCGTTTTATAAAACAATACAAAGTAAGCTGTTAAAAGTTCTATATTCAAAATTCGTAATCGCACCGGCACCGTGGTCTTCCCTTTGATTCTGCATGATAGAGAATAACCTAAAAATAGATTTAGACTGAAAAGCTTGGATTCAGGTTCGACCTAAAGTATTTTGTTCAAAATAAATTAGATCAGAAAAAAAGGATAATGACTGCTATAATAATCCCTTGTGTAAAACATAATATCATTGTTTTAATAAATTAACTTAATAATTATAGTGCTTTGTAGTTGCGTCAATGAGAAATTATAGAGGTTAATTTAATTACAATGAGTGGTATCACACTGTCAATATTATCACTAGATCGCGATACTGAAGCAGGCACAATACATGATCTATATTATTGCCTTCTGTAAACAGTTGAGTTTGCCACAGTACCTGTAGCCGTATAGCTTAATATGAATAAAAAAGAGAGAGAGAGCTGCCATTGCTATAGTACTAAGTTTTGTTTTTAAAAGTTAAATTCGTCGCAGTAGGCGTTGGATGAAAAATTGGGTGCCAAATCAATATAGTAATTTAAACATCACACTGGAACAGTTCTTAGGTAAGGATTTGTTTGATTATATATGACTAGCAGCGCCCCGCGGTTTTCCCGAGTTGTGCCCGTTGCCGTGAGAAATTCGAGATGAAAAATTAACCATCCCGTTAAATATGGCTGTCCATTATAAAAAGAATTATTAAAATCGGGCTAGTAATTCCCGAGATTAGCTCGAACATTCAAACAAACAAACAAACTTACAAATCTTTATAATATTAGTATAGATAGATTGAGGACATAATATTTTAAGATTTAATTTTTCATATTTATTCTGTACTAGCAGCGCCCCGCGGTTTTACCCGCGTTGTGCCCGTTCCCGTGGGAATTTCGGGATTTTTTTTACATAAAAACCTTCCTCTTGAATCATTCTACCTATTACAAAAAACCGCATCAAAATCCGTTGCGTAATTTTAAAGATTTAAGCATACAAACAGACAAACAGAAGACAAACAGACGCGACTTTGTTTTATACTATGTAGTGATTTCGAATATCATTGTTGATATATTGCATATTTTTAGGATTCTATAAAGATGAGTAGATTTTATACTATATTTATTGCAGTCCTTGTGCACTTGAATGGTTTCACGTCACTGTGATACGCGTCAATATTGCTTCAATACGCACTAATCTTGGACGCGTGATAATATTGACAGTGTAATGCTACCTAATAATATAAAAAAAACAAAGGTCAAAAAGAAAAGTAAAATAAAAAACTTTAAATCCAACCATATACGTAATAATAAACATAAGGTTACTAACATAAACATTTGGTCTCTCACTTCATACATACATGTTAGAAATCACAGACTACGGCGTAGTCTCGTAGTCGCATTCGTAGAACCTCGTATATTATTTTGATGTCGTAGTAGCTGCTACGACATCAAACATCCAATTATTGAAATATTGTGGATTTCTAATCTAACAAAACAAACAGAGATAATATAATGATTATAGTGACATCATGTTTCCTCTCTATTTGCTGTTAAATTAAGTTTAACTAAAATATAAGCTTGGTTAGCTCGAAGTACATCAAATAACGTTTGCTATCAACCCAGCCAGACTATGTTATTTCTTAGGAATTTGAAATCTTTGCATTATTACTGTACAATTATTGTGTTTTTACTCTTACACAAAAGTAATTTGAAACTATTTTTGGTTATTTATTTTTCCATTTCCAACATTCTTAGTGAAACATCAGGGACGTATTTTATTAATTATGTTACATAATTTAACGCGATACAGTCCGGTTTCATTTATTTCTAATTCCTTTTGGTATTATACCACTTCAAATATGACTCGCCAACACTTGTAATATACAGAAAATCTAAAATCTTTAATTTACAACAACTATATAAATACAAAACATGCATCCTAATTAAAAATATATACTGTAAGAAAATAAAATCTAATTTAAAACTTGAAAGGAAGGTATCGAAATACAGCTTACGAAACAAAAATAAAATAAAACTAATTAAACCGAGAACCAATTACGGGAAAAAATCAATATTGTTGGAGGGAGTACAGTTCTATAATAAACTACCCAATGAGATCAAGGAATGTGAAACTGTTAATTCCTTTAAAAGTAAACTCAAGTTATATGTTTACTTAAATACTTAAATTTTAATAAAACAAACTAATACCTACTAACATACTCTTAATAAGTACTAACTTTTTATTACACTCTTTTTATGTTATTTCGTGTTTTTTGTTACTCAAACACATATTATCGTTTGTATTGAATAATTTAAGGCACCAGAGGTGCGTAACTGTACTAACAATTTATTTTTTTAAATCTCATTTTAAATGAACACTATGTTTTTATGAGAAATAAAGATCTTTAAACATAAACCTAATGGACTAAAAGATGTACATAAAATAACCTTTTAGAGGACAAACAAAAGAAATCAATGCTTCTTACTACTCATTCAATATTCTGAATTATAATACAGAGTAAATTGTAAAGAAAAATACTCCGAATAAAAACAAAAACAGGTACCGTATTTAAATTTGAGCACCCTTGTAATTGAGAGGAGGGTTTCTCGCCAAGCTATCACATTTGCTTAATATTATTCACCATTTGAAACATTAAACAACTTTTTGTATCCAGAAAATCTTCTGTATTTTTTTTGCAAAAGAACATTCACATCAGTTAAGAGACCATTAGTGGTGTAACGTTAACGGTAACGTTATATTCTACGTGACGATAAACGGTGTCACGTCTGTGCGATTATCACTGGAGCCGTGTAACCATTCTGAACATTACCTTAAAAGCATTACAGTTGGAGATTGTTTTACTTGTTCTGTATTTTTAAATGAGTAATAAAAATAGCCACTTTAATATACACTCTTTCATTCAAATGTCACGTTGATAATTCTGTTCGTTTTAGCATATAGGTTATACATCAGAATAACACATGAGATACATTTTATCCCGAAATTCCCGCACGAACGGGTACAACGTGGGGAACACCGTGGGGCATGGCTAGTTGATGATAATCATTTGAGGTGAGAAATTTGTTTCTTATTAATTGTACTTTTAAATAGTACATTTTGTGACCGGGTGTTGACTATTGCTGCAGCACATAGTCTTTGGAAATGTAGTGTTCATCAATCTCATTACGTATTAAGTCCCGGTCATTGCAACCGTAAGACCATGTTGGAGGCTTTTAAGCGGTCTAAAAACTTTGTCACCAGGATTGGCTACTAACCAACACGATTCAACTTATTTTTTTTTTTAGTATTAAGTAATATTATATCATAAAAAGACCATTTAATTAAAATGTCCAAAGTCTATCTATTTAACACATTGATTCCTAAAACTTAAAGGTAACTGCAAATAGATGTGAATTTTATAAGCCTTTAATAGACTGTATGTATAGTCCGTAAGGTTAGACAAAAATATTTGCGTCCACTCAAAAGGACGAACGCTCGCTAAGATTGAGCCTCCAGTTATGATATTTACCGCCTCATCAGCTTCTTACCACAATCTCTGCGCACTAAATACAGACACTCAGAAAGTTATATAGTAACGACGCTCCAATAATGACTCACGCACACATACAGCGTACATTCACGAGTTTCGAATAGTGTCAAAGTTTACTCGTAGTTTCATGTGGCAAGCTCGTAGGAGCACGTGTACACGATACTAAATTTAAAAAATGAAACATAAATTATTTTTTAACAATGATAATGTGATTTGTTTTAGTCTACGAGTATCAAGTAAATATTTTCGTATCGATTGAAACTAAGTAACTTTTTTATAATTAGCAAAAATATTAACATTTTTACAAAATTAAGTAATTTTGTTGTTTCGGTTGCATACGCTAGTACAGAAACTAGCTACCGCTAGGGTTGTACATCGAAGTATGTGTAGGTATTTGAAACGGGAAAACGCGTTGGCCTTCTGGGTGTCTCTATTTGGCACCCAGCCTGTAGCATAAATTAGTATCATGAATTCTCTAATATCTATATAACATAATATAGATAATATTATTGTGCTGATCAATTATTCAGGTTAACGGCGGTAAACAACTTTGATAATCTGCATAAACCAACAATCGAAGCATAACAGTTCTTACCGAGGAAAATTATGAAGGAACAAAACAGCCGGACTGTGAATAGGGGCGGCTGAGCACGAAATTGATTGAATTTTAAAACTTTTGCGAGCCGACCTGTTGGCTCGGACGAACATCACTTAATTACTTAACTCGTTCGGGAGCCGTGATAGAGTCTCGCTAATAATTGAGCTTTGGATAATTTCTGTGTGCTAGCTTATTCACATTTACTAATTTAGAATTTTGATTATCGTTTAATCATCTGTTTTAATTATCAAAAGCCTCCATGGTCTCGTGGGTTTTGAGCGCCCGGATATCTCACAAAAATCTCTTTGTGAGACTGTCCTCAGTTTGGTAAGGGCATTACAGGCTGAATCACCTGATTGCCCGAAAAGTAAGATGATTCCGTGCTTCGGAGGGCACGTTAAGCCGTCGGTCCCGGTTACTTTCTACGGATAGTAGTCGTTACATGAGCCATGTCAGAGGCCTTTGGCGGCTCAATAACTCTGACACCAATCCACTCGATGAAGAAGAAGAAGAAGATTATCATTGAATTTTAAAATGGCCTGTCTGAATAATTTTATGTATTTAAGTTCCTCAATAGTATTTAAGGTGTAATTTCATTCAACTTAAATTGTACAAGGTACAAGGCCTGAGCAATTTCATCTAACGTAGTTGATATTTTTAAAGAGAAATAACTTTTTTGCACTCTGCGTAAGAATCCTGTAATAAATAAAGTTATTTTAAGGATATTTAATGAAAATTATGTCCCGTTTCCACTTGTTTGCTGTCAGGTTCGGAATTTAATTAGACGTCACTGTGGCAAAACATTTCATAAGAAGCAATTCACACCTGTCAGCCTCCTATTTTGTGTTGTTAAGAAATAATAGATTCTATATCCTACACTTTATTAAAAATCGGTTTGAATTGCCCACAAGTGAAAGCAGACCCTTCGAAAAAAAATAGTTGCTTGAGATAGATATCATCAGCACGCCACAGCCAATGGCCAAAGCTCTAAAGTCACCTATGTTCTGTTAAAAGTTAGACTATACAAGAATATGTACCCCGCGGTTTCACCTGCGACGTATCCGCCCTCGTATGAAATACAAATAGTGCCTTCTTTTTTAATGCAGCCATTAACAAAAGTTCGAATCCGACTGGCAGCTTAAGAGATTAGCTCATTCAAACAAACGTAATCAAGCTCGTTAGCTTTATTATATTACTATAAATGGTTACACGCTAAATAAACCACATGCGAGCACACGATAGTAAATGTCGAGGGATTAAGTGCAGTCACAGACCACAATCATTTTTGTCCCATGAGACGAAATTTTCACAAAAAACAAGATAATAAATTGATAGTTTCTCGAACGACCCACTTTACTGAGTATACACTAATGTAGCTTAGTATCGAGTTCAAGTTACGTCAGCGCGCTCTTAACAACTTATCAACTTCACAACCTCACCGGATAGCCTGTCGTAATTGTCTGTAAGTGGACAGTGACAGTCACCCACTCGTGTCGTTTACCGTGCGTCAAAAGCTTTTAAATATTTGTATTTCTAAAAGGTCTTTGAAGTTTTTATTTTAATTTTTTTTTAATCCTTCTCACTGTACTCACTGATATCTTTGATGAGACGAGGCCTTTGCCTAGCTGTGGGAAATTACAGGCCAATAATGTTTTTGCTTCTTATATAATATTGTGTTGTATTTCTAAATATTCCCACTTGTTGATTTTTTTTTTTTTTAAATTTATTTATTTAAGGTCGCTTTAACAACTTGGTCATTAGCGACCGATAACCAATATGTATGATTAAATGAGATGATATAAGTTGATGAGTTTCAGAAAATTAACAATTGTTAACTATCCCAGTGGCAGAACATTTATATGAAGCTATTCATGAGCTGTTCACACTTGTTAGGCTCTAATTGTTTTTGTCAGTGACGACAAAAAATGAGCAATTCGCCGTCACTCGGTAAAAAACCGGATCTAACAGCCCACAAGTGGGAAAAGGCTGTTTGCATTGCCATTAGATTGCTAAAATAATTAGAAAACATTATTGTTATTGATTCTCCTGAGTATTACCATACAAAAAATCTAACGTTTGTTGATACCCAAACCAATATTGAAACATTAAACATAATCTTTCCCGAGTCCCAAACACTTGGCCCTCAGTGCCAAATTAAATAAAATCCGAACGTAATATATCACAGTTAATGTGCATAAACATTAATGAAACCCTAATTGCTGACATAAAGTAATTATCTCATTGTCCCGAAGTAAAAACATTTAAATAATAATGTGCCGGAATCCCTCGACAAAGAAACCATAGGCAGCCATAATTTCCTCCCCAGGCAGTTGGAACATCTAATAAATTATAATAAACTGACTCGGAGAATATACAGTGCTTGACAAATAAGAAAATCCGTATTATAGTCATAAAAGCAAATACAGCTTGCACGGATCTGTTAAGTCCTGAATAATTCTTTACGATGTTGAAGCGTCTCTACTCCCACGAGGGGCCAGATTTTTGCCAGCGAAAACAGTCCATTAGCAGATCTGTTGCTTTTTCACTTACTTTATATTTTTTTCGTACACAACTTCCTGAGCTGATGTTTTATTCAATGACTAAGATTAACCTGTATATATTATTTTAATACATATATTACTTATCTACAGGACAATCATAACTAATATTATTAATGCGAAAGTAGCTCTGTCTGCTACTCTTTCACACCAAAACTACTGAACCGATTTGAATGAAAGTTAGTAGGTACACAGTTAGTCTAAAGCCTGAGAAGGCTACTTTTTATCGCGCAAAACAGGGTTGAAAGGGGTTGAAAGGTTGTATGGAAGTGTATTCATTTTTAAAATTACTGGACGGTTTCGGATGAAACTTTACAGAAGTTTACAGAATAACACATGGGACATAGCACATCGTGAAAGAGTAACAAACATGCAAACATCCATGCATCCTCACAAATATTCGCATTTATAATAGTAGGATTATCAGCTCCCTCAGGTTGTACCCGCGCTATACCAATTTCCTTGGAAGATTCAGAATCAAAAGTATACTTGGTTCTTAATAATCTATCTTTAGGTATACCAAATAACATCAATATCGGCTCAGTGGTTAAAGTGGGAAAGTGGAACAAACAGAATTACCTTTACATTTTCCTCCTCATTGTACTGATATCTTCGGTGATATCAGAACCCTTTGCCCACCAGTGGGACATTACTTTACAGGCTAACACTTTTTATAATATTATTACGGTTAAATAACAATCAAACTGCACATTAAAAAATACAAAAAACTGATAAACTATGAGGTTGTATAATATTATCCAATTTACTCGAGGTTTACTTTTTTATAATATTGGTACGGTTAAATTAAAATCAAACGGCAAGTTATACAAAAAACAGATAAACTGACAGATTCTATAATCTAATCCAATTTACTCGACGGTTTTACTTGATAAGTTTCGTAAGTTAATCTGCAACTATTCCCTCTACAAGTAGGAGTTACTAAAGCCGGTGTTACTCTCAAATTAAGTGTTTACAAAGAGGCAAAACGCGAACTCGCTTTATACCTGGAAACATGTACATACTTGTACATGTTTAACATGTACATACTTGTACATGTTTAACATGTACATACTTGTACATGTTTCCAGGTATAACATGTACATGTTTTGTACATGTACATGTACTTGTACTTGTACATATTATGTTTTGTACATACTTCACAATTTTAGATCGCAGCGCTCCGTGTGAACTTAAATATTGTACATTTACATCATTCTAGTCTGTTAGTCGACAAGGCGGGGCTCTAACACGCTTTAATAACGCGTAATGGCGCGCGCTAGCTGTGTCAAACGATGAGCGCGTCTTTCTGCCGGTACCAGATTGAATTTTTCCGACGCTGTTTATTCGACGTGATGGATTGACGTATTCTGTGAAACAGTTTCGCATATCGTTTTAATTAATAAACTTAGTCAGTGTTAGTGAATGAATATTCAGAGCAGTCACTGCGTTCCGCTCGTGCCTGAAACAAGTTTAAATAAACATAGACTGCATGAATGTCTTCAATATTCAGTATTTTGAACCCATTTTGTGGTTTAAAAACTAGGATGAGAGGTTTCACCACTAACTCACTCACCGGATTTCTATGAATAAACTTTTTTGTTTTTTTGCTTTATGTTGTACGAGGAAATATATCCATGTGAAGATTGATTGTGATACGATCCCCTTTAGTACTTCTGTGTAATATTCCTGTCATGTATGCAGCATGTTCTGTGTGAATAAATGAATTAAAATACGTAAATATTCAAATTTCTTTTGCAAAGAATTAATGTTGGAAGCAGAAAACATTTATTCAGCCGACTTTACAACCATAGTTCAAAATTGCTTTAAAATTCGTATATAACCCAACATTATAGCTAGAGTTCATTACTTTGTACTCGGATGTCTATGGTCACTGTTCCAGTTTTAATATTTAAGGATTTATGGTCCCAAAGGCGACATTCATTTCAGCCTCTGTACAATCGGGGCCACATAATTTTATACAATTACCAATACTGAATTGAATTTTATATTGTGGCGTTGAATTTATTACGGTCGTTATTCACTTTTTATGCTTTTAAGATTATAAATTTTAATACTTACTGCTTCTTTTACAGAGGGCTGAAATGAACTTAATAATATGAACAAGTTTTAACGAGAGCATTAATATCCTTAGTATCAGATAGGTAAGTACAATAAAACATTTTATATCTAACATTAAGTGAGCAGTATAAACTTCTAATAATGCTCAAGTAATTAATAAAAAGGCAAACAGAATAATGGTTTTAATAGCAGCCCCGGAAACTGATAAAACAAAACAAATTAAATTAAAAGCAATCTGCCGTTTTATTGTACTGTACTGTACTAAACTATGTGAATTACCTGCGAGACATTACAAGGGAATCCCTTAGAGTGTTATACAATATACAACTTTTTGGGTTGGTATATCAAATATGACCCTTAGTTGACCTCCGTCCAGTACATATTGCGCACCGAAATACCCACATGGAATATCTAGCTTAGTTGTAGATGCTTTTTCTTTTTATTACATACGTTTTATGTTGGTCCGTCGAAGGGTTTCTGTGATTAATTTATACTTGACGTGATTTTCCTTAAGAGATATATATATTTATATATTGAGTAGAGGTATATCTTTTGCTGTAGCTTACGTGTAACTTGGACATTAAGACTGGGATTGGATTAAGAAATATGAGTTAGTGGGAACTCCATGTGAGTGCTTCGGAGGGCACGTTCATTTCCGGTTGGGTTGGCTACTCAAACTTTTGGTTATACTACCTTGTGGAGTATCTAAAATGACAAATCTTTATGTCAAAAACATTTCGATATTATAGTATTAACGATTAACATGTATGTACTATCTCTAGCAGGATACCGATAAAGCTATTATCTACCTAAAGTAAAATAATATATTTAATATTATGATATTACTACGTTTCATTCCAACCAATAAGCATAATACTTTTCCCCGCTATAACGCTGTCTGCATCCTATTTTTCTTCTTTTCATAGACAGCAAATCCCGCTATTTTCTTTTTTACAATCGCGCCTCCGCCGCAGATTATATCCACTGGCAGCCGGCTCACCATCGCTCAGTGTTGCAATACAACAAAGTGAAGAAAATATTTATTGAAACGTTATTTAAATAAACGCTTTACATACATATCATACTGTTTAAGTGGTATTATAATCAAAATCAAAACCTCTATACAAATGTTTCCCAGATTTTCCTTTTTTGGGCATAAGTTATGCTGTCGTAATGTTGAGCAAAGTGCAAAAAAACCTGTTACTTGCTTTTTCCCACCAATCGCTATCGAAAGTGATGAGATCGTCTCGCCAACCCTTCCTCGACCGCCCACGACGTCGTCGCTCTTATTCGGGGCCCCACTGGGATGTGATGTGGACTCACGAGACGGGCTTTAATTACATTCACGGGGTCCACACATCTTCACTCTTTCTTTTCTTCAAGATCTTTTCAATAAAAACATTTTACTCAGAGTTATTAATTTCCATTACCATTAACATTTTGTTAATGAAAGGACAATTTTATAAAAACGAGGTAATTTTTAATAATGATCAGACATTTTTAAAAGTAAATAAATATAAACTTTCCTACGCCTATTTTTCAGGGCAGTTAAATGATGTTCACCATTAGGTGCTCCATTGTTATACAATTAATTTAAACCCTAATTAAAGCCGTTCGCAAAGGGCCGGCATCTTTACGGCCAATGCCCATTAAACAGGCTATAGCTAATCGAGCTTAACTGTTAACTTCGGTCGAAGGGATTTCTGTATTCAACCCTAGAGAGTGCTAAATAGGAACCAATGACCATCTACTGCTATAACTATTAATCTTTTTAACAACCCTATCCAAGGATTCGGTAATACATGCTAGCGGGGTTCCTCGTATACATTTTAATTAAGGTAATACTTATTTCTTTACCTGGTTCTATCTTAAATCTACCTGTGAAACATCTTTACCCCGACAATATTATCTATAATGACTAACCTGGTGGTAATACATGGTATTTGTAAAAATGTATAGATTTATACTTATTATTTTTAGATATGGAAAGATCCTACCAGACAGTAGGTAAGTTGAATTTGAATGAAATTTTACTCTGATATAGATCTAAATAACACTTGGAATACATTTTACCAAGAAATTCCCGCGGAAATGGGTACAGCGCGAGTAAGACTGCGAGGCACAACTAAAAACATCATATGATGGATAACATCTACATGGATTAGTTAGATAGCGCCATGATACATTTTGATTCATTGATTTAAAGACGTTTTCGGTTACCGATCCCCAACGGCAATCACATATCCAACAAGTTTTGCCATTTTTACTTAAAAAAATGTCATATTTTAATTGATTATTCCAGCTACAAAAATTTAAAATTTATTTAATGTTGAATTAAAACTACGGTTATGGATACACCAAAAAATTCCAAGAAAATAAAAGAAACATAGTTTCATTTCAAAATGAATAGTGTTCTATTAAACTTAAAGAAAAAAGTTATTGTTTTTTTTAAGTAAAAAGTTTGCCTGTAATGTCCCAGTGCTGGGCAAAGGCCTCTAATCTCACTGAAGATCAGTACAGCGAGGAGGATTAGGCATAATCACCACACCTTGCCAAATGCGGGTTGGTGATTCTAAACCCGAGACATCTTTGAAAAGTAGGAAACATGTTTTTCGTTCGATTCAGGAATTGAACCCGGGATCTGTCTTGGCAGGCGAGTGCACATACTACTAGACCACCGAGGCGTTGAATTGATTTAATTTCACAAAATATAAATAGTCAGTCAACTATTGTTGTGAACGATTGAGTTCGGTATCGGGTTAACGAATGGGGTTTACCATTTGCCGAGGTTTAGCAAATTGTAGCATATATGTACCTCCACACGTGGTTACCTAGTACCCATCCATGCGTATTATTTCAAGGCATAACAGAATACTCGTAGAATCAATATGAATTCATAACCGTATTCTATTAACCTAAGCTCTATTCTGCACTATGGATAAATTTTCTGAAACGACCTTTCAACCTTTCAACGTCTTTTCAACCGTGTATATTCTAAACAATATCCTTATAGTATTATTATCTAGCGGCGCTCCGCGATTTCATCCAATTTGTGCCCTTTCTAGTAGGAATTTCGGGATAAAAAAATCTTATCTCAAAATCTAGCTTATCTCAAGAACTGCTAACCTGTTTTAATTTATTTTTTGTAATGGATAGCCACGTTCAACGGAAAGGCTATTTTTCATCTATAAATTCCTACAGGAACGGGCACCACGCGGATAAAACTGAGAGGCGCTGCTAGTATTTTCTATTAGGCGTTTCGCTTAAGTATTTTTTTGATAGCTCAATAAAGAAATGAGTGAGTTATTTTACATATTGATTGACGCTCGAATGGTTTTCTATAGAACTCGCTAACTCACACAATCTTAACGACACGCCTCAGAGGTAAGCGACGTAACACGAGTAGTAGAATGTAAAATATATTACAAGTAATATCTCAAAATATTATAAGGCCATCAGATGTGAGGGGTACCGCATTAGCCATAATAAATTCCTGTTCCCAGATGTTCTTCAAGAGCCGTTATTGGATCCCTAACAATATAATATGCGGGATTTCATTTTCACATATTGTTGGTAATCTTCCCATAGAATGATGACTGCTTATTATTTCCTTTTAGCTCACGCTTTGTGCAGCCTTTTCGCCGAAATTCGTCGACTTTTTATTAAGTAGAGTTTATATCCTAGCATGTGATAAAATATTTCGCGAGAAAATTCAGTCATATTTTATTTAACCACGAAATGGATTAGATTATTTATAAAAGGCTATTTTGGCACTGTATACCAATTTTTGTAATATAACTTGAGGATGTAGAGAAATACTGTGAATGCTACCACCCCACGTTATTACTGTTGTTGTGCCTATAATTGTTAGAACTTTGGGACAAAAAAGTGCTATAACCCATCAATTAAATGTACTGTCGAGGCATCAACGCCAAAGACCTTTCGACAAAACGCACCATCGGCAAAATGTACGATCGAAGTAACAACGTATCGACAAAACATACTATGAAGGCAACACGCCATCGACTTATGATTACACTTTCGAGGTAACGACCCATCGGTGAAAAGTACCGCTGAAATAGAGACATTGAGGTAAAGATCATCGCCACTTTACACACGCCTTTAGATTAGGTATGTCCTTTGTATTTAAGTAATTATGACGATTATGAAGCAACTAACAATACAGTCGAGTCGTTTTGCTTTTACAGCAATTTCATACAAAAGTTAATTAAATTTACATTAAAACACTAGGCTTAAATCAAGATTACGACTGGAGCGAACACTCGAAGTACATTTGTCATCTTAATAGCGCAACAGGAACAGTCGTCCCAAATAAAATTATACAAGAAACATCAAATGGATTAAAATTTAAATAACGGGTTTGGCTCGACTATTTAAACTGGAATCTAAAATTAAGCATTATTACGTCGACGAACAAGTCTTCATTTTGTTACTTTAGACGTTTAATTTAAACTAGCTTTTCCTTACGTATTCGCTGTAACAATAATAATAATGCGATCGCAGTGCCAACGTACGCGCACCATTTTTTATTTGTTCCAATTCCTTCCTCCTGGACCTATATTCTTCCTTTAGTAAATATGAACCAAAAAGTCCTGCGACTATATTCATAGACATTCATAGAAGCGTGTTAGATCATGAAGAAAATGTCCACCGGCATTAGTTTGTCACTTTTCGAAACTCGTGTACCGCGTATCCATGTGTGGGTGTATCTCTTTAAGATCGTAGCTCCATATTACACGCTCGCTGAACAAAATAAATACACCCTGGACATATTTATTTTATTCTGTAAGCGTGCAGCGCTCGTGCAGTTGCGGGCGTCTCACAAAATTATAAGTCTAACCACTTAACAGTTATTGATGATAAGAAGTATGTAAGAAATATAAGAAGTATGATCAAAAAATCTACACTGGTTTCTCAAGTTTAAGCGACAAAAATATTTCGAATATTTGATATTCGAACGGTACCCGTTTTCAATTAATTACATATATTATGAAGTTACAAACCAATTTAACGTAACGTCCAATTTCATGAAAATTGATAAATTAAAATTAAAATGTTATTATTACAGACAACTACTTTTAAATTACCATACATAATAGTAGGAATTACTGTCAGTTGGTTCTTTGGGTATGTATATGCCTTCCATTTCAGATACTAGAGTCCATCGTTATTTTAATTCTCGCTATACTACATAATCTATTGTATAGTTAATCCCTTTAATGTTTTGTACCAAGAACGCTACGATAGCTACACCTTTATTCTAAGAGTAACTGTCTGTCCGCCTGTCTGTCAAATGTCTGTTTGTTATGATTTATGAATCGAGATACATAGACTTAGCTTTGTACATAACGTATATAGCTAAAAAAGTATTAAAAAAGAGAAATAATAGAAAAATAATAATATTCATAAACAATATTCACTTATAACAGATATTTAACAAGTTATCACAAACACAAAAACATAACCATACCTTCAAATTCTGTAAACGTACACGAAGAAAATATGTGTACCTAAAATCTTCAACAATTTCACAATAAAAATTCAAATTATTGTTCCCGCATAAGAAATGTTGACTGTTCTAAAACAAACCAGCTTAAAGCAACACAAATCGTTCTCCGATAATATCGTTAAGTCGTAATATTGAGTTGAGAAAGCTCCGGTCAGACTTCGCAAACAGGCAAGTCTCTAACTCTGAATATATTCAGCAAACTTGGTAAGGAGGGCATTAAACCACTGAAAAATGTCTTGCGGGGTAGCGCACTTACATTGAGAAGGCGACGGTAAATTTCTAGCACGATTTATACAACTTTAATCAGCGTGATATATTATCGTACCGGTGGTAATGTTTGCGCTTAAAGTGGACTATTTTTATTACGCCTTGTTGCCTTTGGATTAGGCTACAACTTTACTGCCGGATTTCACATTTCAGTGAGCATTAGATGTGAATTCAAGATTTATGAGTTTAATATAAGTATTTCTTGGCTCTTTCTTTAACTTGGTAAGAATGAAAAATTGACAAATTGACTTTGTTATAAGGAGAGTATTTTGTATTCAGATCTCGGTGTTAAAGAATGATATTAATTTCAACTTTAGGGATATGAATTATGGTAATATTTATAATATTATTTGTATTACATTTTTAACCAATTTCCAATTACATTATTAATTTACCTGTTGACAAATAATTAAAAATGATTTTATTTCATTTCAATATGTACTGATTGTCACATGAAACTATTTCAAAAAATAAAGCTGAAGAATTGATTTTTTGTTAGTTTGAACGCGCTAACCTCAAAAAATCCCAATCTGATTTAAATAATTATTTTTTATCCCACAATTCACAAGGGGACGGGATCAACCCGGGGCGCTGCTAGTACATTAAAAACTGCAAAATCTAAATAAAAATAAAAATAAAATAAAAATAAAAAATAAATTTATTGCCACACAAAAAAAATTACAAAAAGACCACAATTTAAAAAAAAACAGATATTACAAGGCAATAGGCTACATCTCAGCTGGTGCTGTACGGAACGGTAGCCCCGAGCAGCGCTGATTTTCAGATGCCGCCTGCTCCCTGAGGTGGAGGGCAGGAGCGAATACAGTAATAGGATAGGTGACATTATATAAAATAAAAATTTCTTAAAGTATTATAACATGTAACTAATAATAAAAACATAACATTAAATACAAAACAATACAAATAAACAAGGTATGAGCCGACGTGTGTGTGTGTGTGTGTGTGTGTGTGTGTGTGTGTGTGTGTGTGTGTGTGTGTTTGTGTGTGTGTTTGTGTGTGTGTGTGTGTGTGTGCGTGTGCGTGTGCGTGTGTGTGTGTGTGAGGCGTGCGCGTGCGCGTGTGTTTGACGTGATATTATTATGATATTTTAATTAAATTTATTTATTTTATTTTGCTTACGGGTTAAATATGAAGTAGTCTACCAAATTTAGCATTTTTCTATGAGCATGCTTCAAGCTCTCCGCTGCTATCTGTCTTGATAATAGTGCTGCTTTAAACAATCGTTTAAAGGTGTTCACACTAAGTCTCTTCCTTAAAGGGGGTGGTAGATTGTTCCAGATTTTTGCAGCGGTAAACTTGAAGCATCCTCTATAGCGAGCCGTTTTATGGGGTTGGGTTATAAGCAGGTTCTGAGTTGCAGACCGACGACTTCTATCTGTCACATCAGATATCCAGCTTAACTTTTCAAACAAATACTCGGGTTTTTTATTCCAAATGACCTTGTGGACACTACAGGCGTAATGAAGCTCTCGTCTAGCGCTCATGTTCAGTATCCCTTTTTTATTAATGTAGGGGGTAATGAACTCTCTCCTCGGGATGTCAAAGCAGAAACGTATGCAGGCATTCTGCACTCGTTGAATAGCTCTTTCCACTTTTGAAATAATTCTTGGACCATACACAGAGCAACAGTAATTAAAAGCTGAGAGGATTAGTGTATCTGTTAGATTAACTCTAATTTTTTCACTTATATATGGCCGTATCCTATATAAGGTCTTTAATTTATAAAAAGCGTTTCTAATTTTTTCATTGATATGCTGCTCATACTTTTGTTCCCCGTCCATTATTAGTCCCAGATTACGCGCCGATGTAACACGTTCCAAGGCTGTATTATTAATGGAAATCACACTATTATAATTTATTACATTCTCTATTTGCTTTTTTGTTCCTAGGACCAAATATTGGGATTTGATAGGGTTCAACATTAATGAATTATTTTTGGACCAAACATCAATATTTCTAAGGTCATCGTTAATCTTTTGTACCGCCTCGCTTGTGTTTTTACTATCAAATGAGTAATATACTTGGGCATCATCTGCATAAAAGTGATATTTGCATGACAAAATACAGTCGGGGAGATCGGCGGTGAAGATTAAAAAGAGGATAGGACTGATAATGGAGCCTTGCGGGACACCACGTTCAACCGACATTACTTCCGAATACACCTTTTCGCCGTTTATATCTTCGGTGACTACAATTTGTTTTCTATTTACTAGGAAGGAGGCAAACCAATCGCATGTTTCTTTTGAAAAACCATAATACTCTAGCTTGGCCACTATCAAATCATGGCTCAAAGAGTCGAATGCCCTGGAATAGTCAAGTAGTACCATAATGGAGCTAAGACCCCTCTCCGATGCTTCTGTGATGTCATCGCTCACATGTAAAAGAGCACTCTCCGTTCCATGTCCTCTTCGGAAGCCGGACTGGAATTTTGGAATAATGTTGTTTTTGTCTAAATATTCAAGCATTTGATCGAGAACTACTTTTTCTATTATTTTTGACATTAATGGGAGTATGGATATGGGACGTAAGTCTTTCAAACTAGTCACTGAATTTTTCTTAGGGATCGGACAAACTAGTGCTGTTTTCCAGATATTTGGAAATGTATTTAATTCAATAGATTTATTGATTATATGAGTGATAACTGGAACGGTAACGTCTCGAGTTAATTTGATCATGTCTATGCTTATATTGTCAAAACCAGTTGCTTTAGTCTTAATGTTATTTATAATCTTGGAAACTGTAGTTTCATTAGTCGTTTTTATTTTGAAAGTATCTTTGCTATTAAATTTCTTGTTAATATCAGGTGTAAATTTTAGATCGTTTTTATTGCAGGAAGGTAATTCTAAGAAATATTTGTTAATTTTGCACGGGTCGTTTAGCTGCTGTGGTATTTGTTTTGAAGCATTGTTAGGTAAAACAGTATTTTTTAAATTTCTCCATAGTACTGAAGGTCGTTTTATGTTAGCGTTTATATGGCTATTGAAGTAAGCTTTTTTTTCCCGTTGTTTAGTCGCAGTTACTAGGTTCTTAAAACTACGGTAATACTCAATAGAGCTGTCGGATTTTTCTCTCTGAGCTACATGGAGTGCTTTATCCCTTAATCCCATCATAAACTTCATCGTTTCTGTGATCCACGGTTTCGGTTTGCCTTTAACCGCGTATTTAGTTATAGGTGCATGTGTATTAAATAAGTGAAGTAAGTTAGTATTAAGTATTTCAATCATATCGTCTACATTACTACAAGTTTTGATGAGGTGCCAGGGTAAAGCCTCTAGATCTTTTTGGAAATAGTCCCAGTTAATATTGTGTAAAGACCGACCATATTTCACTCGTTTAAGTGGCTTAGGTTTCTTAATGTTGAAGTCAACTAGTACTAGGGCATGATCACTTAAACATCGGTTATGTTTTACTAATATGTTCTTACACTTAGAGCCTATGTCGGTCATGATAACATCTAAAAGTGTTTCTGAGTGATCTGTAATTCTGGTGGGCTCCTTGACTAATTGTTCTAATCCATGCTGTTGGTAAAAACTAATGAGCTCCTGTGCCTTCAGTGAATCTGCTTTATTCAGATCTATATTCAGATCTCCCAAAAGGCATGTGTAGTCGCAGTACCCCATGAAGTTAACGGACTCACTAAGAGCATCGATGGCATCCTGTACACCTACAGCTTCCGGCCTGTACGCGGTGCCGAGTGCCATCTTCGCGCCTGGCAGTTGTACCTCTAGCCAAAGTTGTTCCAGGGAGGCGGTAGGATGCTTTCGTACCCGTGTGGTTAAACCGTCTCGAATATAAAAACCTACCCCTCCGCCGACGTTCGGGGATTTTCGCGCTCTGTGAATAAACGTATAGTTTGGAACAGCGGGAGCAAGGTTAGTTTCATTTTCTCTTAACCATGTCTCATTGATTGCTAGGATGTCGGGATTATAAGTCGACATGGTGGCATAAAGTTCATCCGCGCCCGTATTTAACGATCTTGCGTTAAGTAACCCTATTCTCAAATTTTTATTCGAGTGAGTCATCATTACGTATAATATTTAGATTTAAAACAAATATCAATAACGAGGTGTGTTAGATTTGGAGTGAATGAATATTTTTTAAGAGGCGAATGCGCATGCGAGATGTATTTTGTGTGAGTGTATGAAGTATAGCTGTAGTGTGATTGAAATAAAGAATTAAATAAAAAGTGTGAGTCGGTCATTATAACAAAAACTATTATTAGTATTAAATTGTTGCAAGAATATAAATATTTAAGGTAAATGAGAAATTGGAATATTACATTAAAAACGAACAATCTATCTAACATTCTATCTAATACATAAGACAGTAGAAATATTATTGGATCAAAAAAATTATCTAAGTAAAAACCCGGTCCAAGTCTTCTTCGTTACGTATTCGGTGTTTTGGTTTCCCCGGTCCATGGCATACGAAGATCTTCCCATCCCTAGTCCAAACATATCTATATTGCCGTTCACGAGCTAGTCTTCGGGCTTTCCAGAACAGGAGTCGATTGGATTTCGTGAGACGCTCGTTGATGTACACGGGAATTATCGGTCCAGGGAGCTGCAAACCCTCGGTAGTTAGGTTGCGACGAACGCGGACCGCACGCAGCATTGCGTCTCTGGGAGCGCGGCGCGCCAGCTTCACCGCTAGGGGACGCGGGCGAGCACGCTCGCCATTCGCCTCCGCCGCACTTGTAACACTCGCAGGCCCAGCGCGATGTGCACTAACGATGTCTTTCTCATCTAAATCTAGGCCTATCTTGGAAGCGATGGATAGTACGATGTGTACGCAGTTTTCGTTCGAGGCCTCCGGACACCCAGATATTTCAATGTCATTAGACAATAGGGTCTGATCCCGATCCGCGATATCTGCTTTGAGGTTAACAATGGTATGCTCTAATTCCGAGATGTTATGAGGTTGTTCTATCTCAGATTTGTTTTCAAGCAAAGTTACCCTGGCTTCGAGCTGCTCGATATGTTTGTTTTGGTCCCTTATCGTGTTAGTAAGGTCACTTATAGCCTCTCGGATGCTAAGCATATTGTCCTGAATAATCTCCGCCATATATGCTTTCAAATCTTCAAGCGTCACGGGTTGTTTCTGGGGTGGAGATGTTGCTCGAGACTGTTTTGCCTGTCGCGTCGCTATTCCTTTGTCGGCTTTGCCATGGGTGTCAGATGGGATCACCGTGGGTGACACTGGAGCGGACGGCATAGCGGTGGCGTTATGGACGGGCGTGTCACAGTTGCCCATTTTTGGTTTTTTACTTAGGCATTCTGGACATTTCCACTCCTTGCGTTCCATTAGATTAAATAGTTTCGAACTTAGATTTGCACATTCTAAGTCGTAGACCTCTTTACAAGTTAGGCACTTTATATGTTCCCGCCTTGGAACAACTTTTCGACAACCAGCGCACTTCATGTTCGTCGTACTCATTTTGGCACTATTTTTGGATACTTCCAAGTAGTAATTACGAGTCTATTTATGTTTTGTTTTGAATAGAAATAAAATACGGAAAGAAAAATTTCTGCCAGCAGGATTTGAACTGGTGTCTCCGTTGTCGCTACTACTCATACAGTCGTACACTCGAGCCGTTAGGACACTGCGCCTCTTGCAATGTACGTTGAAATTAACCAGCCGTTGTTGAGCATAAATGTTCGTTAAGAAACGCGTGGGTTGTTTCGAATTTATTGTTAAAACTGTCACTTTGTCATTGAACTCCACACTTTTGTTTTAGTAAGTTATTCGCGAAGTTTTATTGCACTAAGTATATTTTACTAATGTTATTACCACAAACGAAGACACAGTACCACTCACGCGTATAATATTATTGAATTTTTATTCGTTTTGAGAGTTTTGTTCACTGTTTCTGCACTAATTTTTTAAATGTCTTATTTTTTCACAAAAACAAAGTTTTTTTTAGACACCAACATTTCCACATTCACTTTAGATACTATTGATCACAGATCAGCTATAATTTAGACAAAAAACCAGCATTTACTACTTTAAAAATAATTTTAATTACGGAGCTAATGTTTACTGCGGCACTAGCGCCACCTATCCGCGCTATATAAATACTTCCACGCATGATAATAATGCAAGTAGAAGTACAAGTGCTCATAATATGCTAATTCAGGTGCATTTAATTTATGGAATGCATACGTACATGTACGTATACATATGTATCTATAGTTTCAGAATTCTATTCGGAATGGTAGTTAGTTTATAAACTAGCAACGCCCCGCGATTTTACCCACGTTATGCCTGTTCCTATAAGAATTTCGGGACAAAAATTAGCCAATAACCTTCCCGATGAATGTGGCTATCAGGTACAAAAAGAATTATTCAAATCGGAGTAGTGATTCCCGAGATTCGCTCAAACATACAAACAAACAAATTTACAAATTTTACCTCTTTAAAATATTAGTATAGATACTGCGGTACTCGGAGACGTCAAATGGTTGCTTAGAAGAGGTACGAGTAAATGGGTAATTTTTGACATGTATATTGGATTGCAAAAGAACTTTTCATTTTATTTAGTACCTAAATGTGTCTAGGAAACAAAAGCTGTTCGTTCAAAATTGGATTTTGTTAGACACCAAATAGAACACAATTTAAAACAAACGTCTTTTGTTTTAAACATAATTAGGCACTCAATCAAATTATGAGCTCTTATGAAAATCGTAATGACGTCAGTTATTAAATTCTGAGATTTATCTCTTCTGTAAATTCTGGGATATATTTTAGTTGTTAACCCTGTCGGAGTTTTTAGATCGTACAATCTCTCAGTTACGATCTATCAATTGAAAAAACTGTGACCGACCAAAATGGCCTCCAAAGCACGGTAGCGCTCAGATAGAAATGCCACTATAGACCCAACGATCCACTCAAGTAGAGACCAAGCTGCAAGTTGCTTAACAATCGCAATGAGCTAACATTCCTGAGTGAAATTGTAATTTGTAACTTGTTCAATTCTGAAAATTTAAGTGTTACCTTTTGTAATAGTATCGTAACTTAATAAGGGCTTATAAAATGAAAACATTATGAGGGGAATAAATATCATCTTCCAGCTTCGCGGAATACGTTCTATAAAATTTTCATAAACACCAACCTTACTTTTTGCCGGTGTACTCGTAAAAACACCTTAATTTTGTTTTGTAGCTATACTTCAATAAACGTAAAAAGAAAAGAAAAATTAAACTTAAGTTTTATCAAAAGAAGGAGCGTTCATTGTATTAAATTATAAGCAGTAGTGGACGCTCCGTGCTATATGAAACCACAATTCATTGTATTTATATTACAAATTGATGAGAGTTGTGAGTTGAGAGACCTTTGCCCAGCTGTGGGACATTACAAGCTAATACTTTATATACTTATTAAATTACTAATAGAACTCTTTCTACATTATAGATTACGGATTTTCGCGACACAATATATTGTTTTATCAATTTAATACTTACTTTAATTTCCCAACGTATCGTAGTAAACTAAATAAGAAGCGTGTTGCGTGTACATGCATTCATTACATGATTGCGAATTTTTATATAACTTGCTCACCGCTTTTGTCCGTCTGCCTGTATGTGGTTAATCTCGGTTCTAATTTTACTAACGAATACAGAAAAAATCAAGAGGAAGGTTTATATATGCCTTCTATCCCGAAATTCCTTCGCGAACCTTCCGTAATTTTGATCAACCGAAGCAAAGCGAGGGGCGGGTCGCTGATATGTTCAAATCTTTTAATTATATCAGATCAATACAATCATTTAGTCAGCTTAAAATTAAGAAACTCAGAGGGGATGTCATTTTTTATGATTGTTTTAATAATTTTAAGCCTTAAATAATAGAGCAGTCTGTATTAGCCCACCCTCAGTTAGCGTCATCGGTTATGTATGAATTATTTAATAGTAGGTACTTATAATTAGTGACGGCGCGGCGCGCTCTCTTGTTCCTTGGCGCGCCGCCTCAGGAGGGACAAGATGCTACGCCGGACCCACGGCATCACCTGCTTTACCGCCGACGCAGGAACACAGTGACGGTTTTAGTGGGTATTACCCGCCGCTGATGACTACTATTTGGGGGAATGGCGGTGGGAAATGGATGGGAAATTTGGTGGTCGAGCCCCACATACCCCGGTGTTTACCCGAACACCGGGGTTGCCTAAATGCATTTCCTCACCTAAAAAAGGTACTTATAAATACAATACAGGTTATACTGTTCCGTCAGGTAAATGGCCGTAAAAGGGTTTGATAGTCCGACATTAAACCTTGCAATTTCTTGCTATTCAAAATCGTTTATAGAAAAAGTTGGTGTATACTCTCATATTACATAATTCAGCCTTTTTTGCATGCTATCCGCACTGTTAGTATTTAAGTTTTGGCTAAGGAATTGCACTTACTTAAGATCTGAGAGTTGGAGTCGAGACGTGAACTTTATTGCTTTCTTTCATTCTCAGACAATGCTTCGACATCGTTGCTACCTTACAGCAAAAAGACAACTCTTAAACTGTAGTAATCGTTGTGCCACATTTCATAAAAAACATCAAGTTGTTATTGATTTAGGATTTAACATTTATATTTACTTCTATCTCTAACCCTTTCCCATAAACTTTCGTGCATAAAAACTTAAAATTGCTTTCACAAAATTTTACGAGAAAAATTTGCTAAAAGCTTAAATCTGGATTTCTACTATAGCTCTTAAAGTACAGAGATTCTTGACCATGTAGGTTATATAATTCGCAGTTGTGCGACACAATATTGGTCTAGTGTTCGTTGTCTGGCCGTTCGTAATCAAAAGTTTTCGTATAAATATTTCGCTTGGAGATAAAAAATGAGTATCGCTTTTTCGACTGTCTTATGTAACGAGTTGTACTATGTAATATTAATAAAATTGAACATTAGCTGTTACAGCAGTGTGGTGCGATTATATTCGCGTAGTTCCTGTGTTTAAATTTTGTAATAAATAGTAGCCTTCAACGTATGTCTTGAATGTGGCTACTAAACATAAAAAAGATTAATTCCAATTCGACTGTCAGTTCTACAGATAAGCATCTTCTAACAAAAAATCAAACTGTTCAGCTTAATTGTACTACTACAGATTAAAGTAATAAAAATAATTGAATAAAACACATGTACGACCTTCCACGAGTCAGCAGAGTGTGCTCGTAACATCGTGTCTCATATTCGGCCAAACTGTAATATAACGGCTCCCCGCCAGATGTAACTCCACAAGTTGGTTATTTCCCTTGGATATTGATATTTTGGTTTGTTCTCCTTTTTATGTACTCTGATAGGACCTTTGGGAATATGAAGTTACGCGTTATACCGATTATACGAGTACAAGGTCGGATGGCAGTAGTTATTAGTTTTTTCTTGAAAGATAAAATTCGTTTTTGCTTTTATTTTTACAAAAATTCAATAATAATAATAAGTTACAGGTTTTATTGGTTACCTTAAGACGCACCTACACTGTTAGAGAAATAGAAAAACTAAAGAGCAGAATTAAAGAGCAATGATTATTTTGATTACAAGAAGTTATTCAGACACATTTTATGGAAATTATTAAATATTAAAATCTTGCCTACAGCATGAATTCAGAATCTAATGAATAAAAAACAAAGAGATGCTCAACATAATAATTAATTATTTAAACTTTTAAACGTTTTATTAGGTTTCTAATTCCCTCTTTGAATAATAACAACTAACTAACGTAATCGATAGTTTGCAGACCAAAGTTACCGTCGAGACTTTATTAATGAACGTCGCATCGGTATAATACGGTAATCAACGGCATTTTGCGGATTTGGATAATGTGAAGATGACGTCTGGAAACCTCAGAAACATCAGGATCGGTAACGTCACTAGACGGACTTATCCAAGGCGTTAGGCTGCCTTCACTGTATTGTTTCTGACGAGACTTCAAATGAAAAATAAAGTGGTCTATTTTCCAGCTGAAGATTCCATCTGAAGAGAAAAAAGTGATTTCATTTCATTCTTACCATCACTAAATCCTTTTCCTCAATTGAAGAAGTTATCTTTCGTTAAAATACCAGTCATGATGGCTTGAACGTTTACTCTGGTAAACAAAAATAGAATAATATACATTTTATTCTATTTTGATTGCCTACCGGGTTGTGCCGTCGAAGCCGATGGTGTTGATCTGTCTATATAGCCTTATACAGCAAACAAGTAAACTATCCTTATTACTAACTCACCACTATAACATTATTTCTGCTTTAGGTATTCAAGTGACCCACGTTCCATGATAGAGGCACAGGTAAAGGTAAAGGCAAGGTCAGAACGCCTCGCATTTTCTCATTATGTTATTCCTTCACAGCGGAGTTGAAACACATAATGGGAAATACGTGTTACCTGTTTTTTTGGAAAGCGTTCGGTGGCTCGTAAGTTTGCAAGCTGCAATCATTGACTTATAATGTACTTATCTATACTAATATTATAAAGCTGAAGAGTTTGTTTTGTTTGTTTGTTTGTTTGTTTGTTTGTTTGTTTAAACGCGCTAATCTCAGAAACTACTGAACCGATTTGAATAATTCTTTTTGTAATAGATAGCCACATTCAACAGGAAGGTTATAGGCTATTTTTCATCCCGAAATTCCTACGGGAACGGGTACAACGCGGGTAAAACCGCGGGGCGCTGCTAGTGGAGTAAATATAGCGCTCTTGGTGTAGTTTGACTAAGCGATGTTAGTTCATTGCAATTGTTAAGCTACGTGCAGCTCATTACTATTTGAACGCTACCATGCTTCAGAGTGCACGTTAAATAGTCGGTCCCGGTTGTTTCAATCGTTAGACCATGTCGGAGGCCTTAAGGCGGTCTTAAAAGTCCGACACCAGGGTTGACCACCAACCTACTCGAACTTTCTTACTTAATTTACCGATAGAACTTAATTGGATATGATGAATCATTTAGTTTCTAATCTATTCCGATTTAGTATTTATATATTTAAAAATAATAGTATCAGTTAATTAGATTCCATAATACAAGCCAAGAGCTTAGTTTGGGTCTAACTAACCGTGTGTGAATTTGTCCGGGTATTATATTATTACGATTATTAATAATTAATGACATTTAGCCTTGTGACTTTTTCAATGTCAACTGCATTTCTAAACAACAAGAACAAAGAAATGAAATGAAATGAAAATGAAATGAAATGAAATAAAATTTATTTGGTTAAAAAAAAAGCACAACAGAAATAGGACAAACAAAAGTACAAATTAACAACTTAACCAAAAAGGCTACCAGCTCAGCGTAATGCTGCAGCCGGAGCTACAGCGCTGATTTTCAGCTGGACCCGAGATACTTATATAACTAAAGAGGATAGGTAGGATTACAAACTATTACATACTTAACTAACTGTAAACTTTAGCAAAAAACAAAAAGAAAATAATGAAAAAATAACAATATAAATTAATAGCAAAAATTAAATGTGCAACAATATTAAACTATTAATAACTAAAAATTACAACGCAACTAAAAATTACAATTAATAACTAAAAATTACAAAGCAGTTGAAACCGGTTTAATCCACCTTTGTTAACTAAAAGTATTGTTCTAGGTATCTTAATTATTCAATTTCAGTATTTATAAATTTTATGAAAAGTAAATACTAAAAAATCCCGATGCAAAGATTGGTGATGATAATGCTATGTGCCTATCGGCATAATTTTATTTCGAAACGAAAATATTAACGCCAAGTTGATATATTCAAAAATGTTGTGGCTTAATTATAAAGTTACGAACACGCCAGGCGCCGCAAAGTAAATAAATCTTAATGGAATGTTTTTCAATACAAGCACAAAATTAAAACGTTATTAAACTCGTTAGGTAAACACATTTGTTGAATGGACAAAAACAAGAATTTTACTGCAAAATTGCTTAAGTCACGTTAATACGCACTACCTAATAATTGGGTCAAATTTTATAAGCAGCGTTGTGTTTTGAGCCAAATTGTTCGTTAAATAATTGCGTACTCTCTATTATTTTAATTACTCGCCGTTAGTTCAGTAATAATATTCTGATATCAAATGAATTAACATAATAACAAGTATAATGAAATGTTAAATTTTAATTGAGGAACTAACGTTTCCTAATGTATGAATAAGTTTTTAATTGTTTAAATAAAGTTATGCTCGACTAACTATTTAATGGATATTTTGGCATTTATTCAGTACGTTCAAACGAGATTTTGGAAAAAGTAAATGGATAAAGTTAATTAATGTTTCGCTTCACCTCCTGACGAATGTGACCGAAACGTGTTGAGGAACTCTCAACAGTAGCCTCCGTCGTACGTAAGATCCCGTTTAAACAAATAATAATGACTTAATCAGTTAACAGCTGCAGTCGACCGCCGAATGCAGCTGCCCTCGCATTCTTCACACCGACGCCGCAGTGACCGCATGTTGCATGCCGTGAATGATTGGCATAGGAGTCCCATCAACCGTCTGGCTGTGACGCGCCGCACTGTGCTACAGTATATTCATTAATTCGCTTCGAGTAGGTCAGTATAGCCAACCCTGGTGTCGGAGTTTTTAGACCGCCTAAAGGCCTCCGACATGGTGTGACAATTGAAACAACCGGGACCGACTGCTTAACGTGTCCTCCAAAGCACGGTAACGCTAAGATTGAAATGTCGGTATTGGCCTCCCATCCAAGTAGGGATCGAACTGCACGTTGCTTAACAATCGCAATTAGTTCATCCCGATTGTTAAGCATCCTTTAGTCAAACTACGCTACGAGCGCTACGATTCAGACTTCTATGAAAGTGTTAGAGCGTTTGTCCACTGCCGCGGCTAAAGTAAAACGCTCTAAATGTATGTACCGCTACTTCGGCGCCGTCATCTCGTTCTCGGTGACGTGACGGTGACGGCGGCGGTGGACAAACGCTCTTAAGGTGCAAGTTTGCTTGTAATTTAGCGTCAGCGCGTGCGCAGTCAGCTACCGACGCGTGCTCGAGCATCCGCAGCGCGACGTAACATGCTGCGCGTTTTGCCGTAATCGCATTTTAACTTAGCTTTACTTTAAGACTACCCTCACATTTAATTATTGTATGTAATTATATACTACACTGTAACTGTGCAAGGTATATGAACTGTAACAACTTTCCATTAAAGACTCAAACAATATAAAGTCAAAGATTTTAAGATCTAGAACAAAGAATACAATGGAGCTATGTAATCAGAGTTTGAACAATGGGTGCAAAAGTACCTGAAGAGATACTTTTTTGCAACTATACCCAGTCCATTCATTTATTTCTCATTTATTTTACTCATTCATTTATTTGACAGTTCAATTAGTGATGTTCTGATTCCACATAATAAAATTAACTATACGCGCCCCGTGGTGTTACCCGCGTTGTACCCGTAACCGTTAGAATCCCATGTTATAAGATAGCCTATAACCTTCTTCCTGAATATAACTAATCCATAGAGAAATAATTATTTCAATCGAACTGGTGGTTCCTGAGATTAGTACGTTCGAACAAAGTTCGCTGTGTTTGTTTTTAAGCTATTGCATAGCTTCTATCGCGGGCCTTGAGAGCGGGGACCGAATCCAGAAATTCCGTAACGAAAAAACCTCACGCTCCAAAACCTCACGCTCCTCAAACATTGCCTACGTATAAGCCCAGAACACAACGTTAGCGCGATGCAGACATTCAGCACACTAACGCCATCTAGTGATACAAAAAATAACTATGCAATAGCTTTACCGCAGCAGACCCCGAGTGCCGCACGTCTTTTTGTGTGTATACCTAGGTTCTAAAAGAATAGGCAAATTTTAATATAGTAAGTCACGGGTAAAATTTTTTTTAATTCTCGTTTTATATATAAACTTCAGCAAATCACAAAATAACGCACTGTCAACGTTCAATGTTACATCGCTGCATACGAGTACGTTCCATCGAGTGCCGTAGTTTTGTATGTAATATACAAGCAAGCTAGCGAATACGTGAATAGTGTATACGTAATAGTGTAATACGTGAATAGTGTGCACCTTCGCGGTCAATTGGGTTTGAGTCAAAATCAAACACTTTTATACTGGATTCTTAATCCTCTTATGTCCTCTGTGGCCACGGTTCCTGCAAAGAGGCCGAAGCGTCAGATACAATTTTGTAAAATAAAAGCGAAGTGTATTCGTAAACGTAGTTTCAATTCAAATACAAATACTTACTTTAATTTTTTTTCAAACAATTTTCACTGTACATTTTCATATTTTTTGTTTAAAATTTATGTTTACCATTTACAATATAGCCGCGCCCGCGTTGTTACCCGCATTATTCCCGCGGAAAATGTCATAATTAAATGTATCCTATGTGTTTTTCTCCTGGTAACCTATTATACTGTTAAGTTTTATCCAAATCCATCTAGTAGATTTTTTGTGATAGAGTAACAAATAAACATACATCCACACATACATAAATCCTCAGAATCTTTCGTATTTATAAAATATTAGTAGGATTTTTTGGGAATCCTGATTGGCCACCGCATAGGGACTGTGCCTTTTAATTTTAATATCACTAAATAATTTATTCCTGTTGTTTTTAATGTCATTTATATTCGTTATCATTTAAAATTTTGTCAATATCTAGATGTAAACATTTATCACTGATGATAATTTTGAGCAAACCTAATGTTATTCATGAACATGCTTTACTAATAAAATTTCAGTCCGAAGCAAACAAGAAGTTTGAACTTCTTCTTCTTCTTCATCGAGTGGATGGTCAACCTGACCAATCCTGGTGTCAGAGTTGTTGAGCCGCCAAAGTTTTAAGTTTTAAGTTTGAACTTAAACTAACAAAATTAAAATATTGATATATTTTTCTGCAGCCTCCACACTGTAATACTATAGAATAATGTCTGTGTTAGACAGTCTTTTAGTCTATGAAAACTTATGAAAGGGCGGAAACACACCATATTCAAGACGTTTAACTCTTTCGTCGCTTTCATCATTTAGATATCAAAAAGTGTATTGACAACAGATAAGACAGTTTTGTTTAGATAATTCAATCGAATAACTGTTTTGTAACTTGACTTTAGTAAGTGTAGTAAATCTATATAATTATATTTTGATCAGGAATGGGATAATAAGTAATAGAAATCCCGCAATTCCCACGAGAACGGGTGCGCTGTGGGTGACGCCGCGGGGCGCAGCTAGTTTGAAATAAATAACATCGAAATAACGTGCAATACTCAAAATACAGTGTTTTTATTGCAAGCTGTCACTTAACAGCAGTAAACGAACCGCCTAATATTGTATGCAATGAATATTCAAGCTGCGATACTGACGCGGCATAAATTTAGCTGGCTAAGTATAACACAGGCCGGCGTATCGTGTATTCACACACGTTTTTATACGAGTACGTTGTTTTATTCTAAGCCTCAGGGCTTTTGTTGTATGTTTGTGTTTTTGAAGGAATATTTTGTTTGAAGTCTATTATAATATTATTGTTAAGCATTTGATCTTTTTTGACATTCAGCTTTATTCAATAATATAATAACATTTACTTTTGGAAATGTATGTAGTAAGGGCTATTACAAAAAAATCGTCCTGCTCCATGTATTTTACATGAAAAACAAAGAAACATTTAAACCCTTTTAACTATTTATTTCTACCCCACTCAAAATAAAAACATTTGAAAAACAAACACTTGTTATAAACTATCAACTAAATAATGAAAAATATGAAATTAAAACTAAGTACAGTGGCAGTGATGTAGAGGACAGACTCGGTGTACGCTATGGGGTTGTTACACCCCGCAGTACTGGTTTTCAGTCTGCATCATCTTCATGTTTTCAGTCAACATTCGTGTCGCGGACGTCTGCACAATCCTGCGGCGCTGAGCCGGATGACTAAAACCGCTTAAATTAAAGTTGCCCTTACGGCTGTATCATATTGAAAAATAAACATTTTTATCTGACGTTTCGGCCCCTTTACAGGAACCGTAGTCACAGAAGACTACAGACTCAACTTAAGAAACCAGTAAAAAGTATCTATATTTTTGGAAGCCGTGATAGTAACGCCTACTAAAGTATATGGAACCTATAAATATCAAAAAATTCTATTTCACTAAAGTGAAAGATACAACCATGAATTTATTTCATGTAAATGATAAGACGTATTGGTAACAAGAACCTGTTATAAGCCGTAATCTATAACTACAAGCAGATATCAAAGCGCGATAATACGTGGGAGGATCAATAAGTACTCGTGTATTACGAGTATAATACCTTAATCTTAAGGTGAAAGCTTTTCCAAATCAATTTTTTTTTCATATAATTCTTTACTCGTATGTTTTTGAGATCACCAACCCGCATTAGGTAAGCGTGGTGGACAGTTAGTTTCAGAGTTATAATGAGAAATATACAAAATAATAATACTCGATGGCGGGTTTCTTATGGCTACTGTTTCGTGCAGTCAAAGCGCGCGGGGATTCATATACCTACGAACGATGAAGAAAACGCGCTATGTATTATCCCGAATTCTTCCTCACGTGAAATCTTGGTTGTGTACTTGATATGTACTCGCGCGAGACCCAGTATTTTATACCGAATTTCCCACTTGAAATTTTGATTGTGTATTTATATTCTCGCGGGAGATCTGCAATGTTTTATCCCGATTTTCCTAGATGAAATTTTGATTACCCGAAGCGAAGCACGGACGGTTCGCTAGTTTATTATATTGTATGCTTTTCATTAAAAATGTAGTATATTGTAGATGAGTTTACTAGCGAGAAAACAGCGTGTGACACTTTTAATAGATCCTCAGATGCACGCAACGACGCTTTCGTTTTATATCCTCTTACCTTTATATCTTCTCATTATAAATACAGAGAGAGAGATGGCAAGAGTCTTTATAGCAAAATGACGCAAAAAAAAACTTAACAAGCTTCACATTCGCTGTATCTGGACCATCAAAGCCAGATTCTGAATAATTTCCAAAAAAACTAAAACAATCTAACACATTATTTTTGTCAGGGGAAGTTAACCTATACCAATACCAATATCATTAATTTCATTATTTCAGAGAGTAAAATTTTACTATAAAAGAGGTATAACCACAAAATGTCTGAGTGAAAGCGCACCCTATTTGTAATGGAAGTTTAATGAAGTTGATTAATTGCCAGCCGTTATCACTAACGTGCGAGTTGGCATCTAATTTATCATAATTACTTGATGGTATCGTGTTACGTCGCAGCCTCGTGAACTATTTGACATCGATAAAATATTCCCACGACGATATTAAATTGATCTCAAAACTAGTTAGTAATTTAGGATTATGTATAACAGTTTATTTAATTGCCTTTGAGTAATTGCGGCTAAACTACTAGTAAAAAGAGCTACAGTAGTGCATACTAGTTAACTGTAGTGAGAATTTGCTAATAGACGATCCAAATACTTGCTACCAGTATATTGGCCACTAATATAAAAAATAACCTACTTGGTAAATTTCCTTTTAAATGTATTGTATGCCCTAAAGTTAAAAACAAATGACGTTCATTAGAAGTTGTGTTCTATGTGCATATTTTAACTATTATATACGGACAACTTTTTTATGAACTCGGTTAACAATGTTATGCAGTTTGTGCACGCCGCAGAGCCGAATCGCAAAATGAAGCTGTTTTTATCTTTTTAAAGGAACACTCCCCAGTATCAGAATGGAGAGCTGAACAAGTGTTACCTACAAAACATCAAATTTGGTTAGTTACAGGAAGAGTGAAATTAAAGTTTCGACAAATACGAGTTAAGGTTGGGAATCGAATAATTTAGATTTTTAGTTATTCTTGTAAAACGAAGTAATATTTAGATTTTTTAAAAAAATTTATCGTGAAAATTGAGTTCGGCGCTAATACATATGAAAAAATGTGACTATATGTAAATTTCCTATAATTAAGGAGAAATAACTTGCATGACACCTTCTGGGGGACAGTCGGATAGCCTTATCTTTTTTTACTTGTCAATAGCACTAAATTAAGGCCAGAACTTAGCCATAGTGTCTTTCATAATCTATTATATAACTCTTAGGTCAAAGTACATCAACAAGACATAGGCATAGAGAGCTGGTCGGCAAATGCAGTTTGATGACTCTACGCTGCCCGTCACAAATTAAGTGGAATTGGTCAATTTATGCTAGCTTTACTTTTTTAAACAAGCAACTATGTATGTATGTAAATGAATGTTGATGTTCTCAACAGTTTGTAAAGATGGATGTACCCATGTATGGATGTATGCATGTTCGTTACTCTTTCACGGAAAAACTACTGGACAGATATAGATGAAACTTTACAGTAATATTATACATGAGATACATTTTATCCCGAAATTCTCGCGGGAACGGGTACAATACGGGTAACACCGCGGGGCGCGGCTAGTATAACATATAACGGTAATTATGCTTAGTATACCAGACCAACGGAACAGAGACGAGTCAGGGATTTCCGTGTAGCCCGTCACTAAAGTGATGAAGTAAAATTAAGTTCGAGAAGGTTATGTCACTAACTGAAGTTATTAACAGCGAGAACTTTGTCATACTAACAGTATGAAGTACCTAGTCTCTCTGAATCAATAGGCCAAACTTCACTGTTTATGACAGAAATAACCTTCTACAAAACCCAAAATAAATCTCAATCTTTGGTCAGAGGTAAACAAACAAGGCATGAAGGTTTTTGTTGGTGTTTTTTAATATAGTGCTCTCAATCTCTCTCAAGTCCTAAACACATTTGTATAACACTAAGTGGAAACGCGGCTTTAGACCCGGCAATCTATATTTACCAAAGCAATGAATAGAATATTCAATAACCTAAAATATAAACAACGTACCTGTTAGTGAATCACTCAGCGTAGTGTTCATAAATAACCTGAATTAATATTCTAAAATATGTGTTTGCATAACGAAAATACATTTTACAAAATATTATTTATAATAACTTATACGGTGTGCTGTTAGGTCAAAGCCTACGCAGCCCGCACCCCGCAACATTGACAGTATCTATATATTTTTTATAGAGATACAATTTGAAGAACGCAAAGTGCACGAGACGGCAGCGGTGGGAAAGAAAGAACGCGTAATTCCCACCTGAGTTTGGCTAGCGGGTAGCGTGCAGCGGACGGCGGGCGGCGAGCGGCCGGGGGCGGGCAGCGCGGTTCCCCACTTTAATGTAAGTAAGTTCGAGTACGTTAGTGGCCCACCCTGGTGGCGGAATTTTTACACCACCTAAAGTCCTCCGACATGGTCTAAAGGTGAAAATAACCGTGACCGCCAATTTAACATGCCCTCCGAAATTAATCTAATTACAGGGCTAATGCCTGTTATCTCACTGAAGATTATCGGTATGGATAAGAGATAATGGATCTGAAGCCCTAGATGCAATGCGACTTGCATTGCATTAGCGAAATCGATATTAGATTCGTTCCAAAATGTATGCGATTGACATTGGAATGGCATCGTGATATCACGAGGTTCATTCGTGCATTTCGACAGAAGTGAAGCTATTAGCGATTGCCACTTGTGTATAGGAGCTTGGAGTTATTACCACGCTTGCCTATATGATTGATCCCTAATTTTTATTTTTTGTTTTTATCTCCTCCTCACTGTACTGAAATCTTCGATGAGATGAGAGGCCCTTGGCCAGCAGTGGGACATTACAGGCTAATACTTTACTTTACTTTTTAATCTCTCTCAAGAATGATAATTTACGTAAATAGGATTTCAGATCAATAAATATTTTCAAAGTACGTGTTCTAATAAGTATTTTATGGTTTTTTAACCAATTATTCAAAATAATGCAGTACATTTTAAAATAAAATATTGAAGCTCTCTGTACTGGCTGTCCATCTGACGAACAGTGAACATTCACCTCACGTAAACAATATCAAGCGCAAAATTGAAACACTAAATCAAAATAAATCGTAATATTTCATAGTCACATACAGTTTTCTTCTTTAAATACACATCGGCCGCATAAATCATGTTTGAATATATCTAGCTCATATCAATCATTTCAACCTTTACAGTTAATATCGCGAGGGAAAGAAAAACACATTTTCATGGGTCCTTTTTATGTAAATCGAATCACGTCGGGCCTTTAAGATATGGTATCCTTCGCAGAGATTTCAAATACTTGATCCAAAGTAACGTTGTTGTGAACAACGTTTATGGCCATTTCGAGATACGTGATGTGGCATAGAATTAGATGGCGTTTTGTTAGCATATTGAAGTAGGGTAATTGGCTATAATGGAAACACATTCTGCTTCATAAGTTTGGTACAACAGATTAGGTAATTACAAAAAGTTATTTAAGAGTTACTTACAACATTTAATAAACTGATTTATACTTTATCTTTGTAGGATCTCATAGAAAAGCTTGGACATTGGAAATAATTTCGGAGGTTAGGTTATGTTAGAAAGATTTTAAAATAAAAACCAATATGTTACATTTCAAAATAATAATATCATTCAGGCTGAATATCATTCAGGCCGCTAGTTGAACGGCGCTGTTTAGTAAAGAGGCTAGGCTGTTGATTTAACGGCTGATTAAGCTAGTTGGATGCAACATATATATATTAACATACATACACAATGCTACATATAAAATACTTTGTCGTGTATGACTGGTGGATCAACGCACAACCCAATCCGATGATCGGAGAAACCTGAAATTTGCAGTGTATTTTTTATATGAAGTAGGCATCCGATAGGAAAGGTAGAATCTACTTCAAATGGCTAAAAAATATTTAACAGCATTTAGAGAAGACGTGTTTGGTATTTAATTAAAATGAATCTCTTAACGGGGCTTAAAAAATAACAAAATTAATAAGTATTTGGGGATCCTTTTAGGACGTAGATGGCAAGAAGGGATTTTGCGAAATTCAACAGGAGGTGGCCCTTTCACCTGATGCGAAGCGAGGGCGGGCCGCAACATAAAGCCAGAGTATAAAGAATTCTAAGTATAGATCCACTGTGTTTAAATTTATTTACCTTAATTTATGACATTCGACATGTCAAAATCACACTGAATATTTACTTGAATTGTAACTCTTTCAGAAAAAGCGTTTAAACGTAAATGTATTTCAAGCGCGAACGTTTAAACAAGGCAATTATTTGTTTGCACTTGGTTTGCTCTCTGCAATCGATTCCATAATTCAAGATAGCTTTGCAAACAAGGAAATGTCAAGTTCAGTCACTGCCAATGTGGTCTCAGTTTAGCAATAGTGGACCTTCAAGAGCGTTTGGAGTATTTCAATCAATCAAAATAAAACTTCGTTATAATGGCGATTATTAATGGGTTAGTGTATAATATTCCATACTTAATAAAATGCTGAAAAATCTACAAAGTAATGTTTACACGATCTTTGTTCTGAAATCACCTTTGTTTACAATATCTAGTTTAGAATAATAGAAAGACACATACCTGTCATACACATACATACAGGTCTAGTTAAGACCCGCTGACATAAATGAAGTAATGATTTTTATACGAATAAATTAATTTTTAATCTTAATCTCACATTTGCATGCTAATTATTATTTTTTTGGTTAAAGTTACATTGAACTCAAATAATTTCTTAAGAACAAAAATTGTCTTTAGCAATAAACACGGCTTTGAGATTATCTTGGTTCTAATTTCACGTCAATTAATCTTTCCAATTTCATTTTTCATTACTTTGTAGACAATTAACGGCGTCCTTAAATGTTCCTACTCTTAATCACAGAACAATCTCTTTTATAAGAATTGAAGTTAATATTATTACATTTAAATTTCGACGAAATTCGTTTAATACATACACTACAGCTATCACCTTGGTTGGATTCCTTTATAAAACGTTATCACATTTCACCTTATAAAATATCAAGTTTTTTACTAAGTTACATAGCATCATAGAAATGCCACTATTGGCCACCTATCCAAGTACTGAGCTGCACGTTAACTAACATCGCCTAGTCAAACTACACCAGGAGCGCTTCGAATAATATAATACTGGTTTGCACAAATATCCTCTCGGTAAAAATAAAATAAATACATTAATATGTTCATTGTCGAGAACTGATTCACACGTACAAAAGTTAGACTTAAACTCAAAAAACCCAAAAGCTCTATAAAAGACCTAACTAACAGACACACGAATACTTTAAAGAATTTTAAATCATCTAATCTTTTTAAAATCCAAATCATAAGCCATTGTAATAAAAAAAAATTAATTTTATAAAACAACTATTATTAGTTATCATAACTGATAGTCTAAACAAACTCCCAAACGAGGTTCTTAAAAGGTTAAGTAATGTTTCCGTTCCCTCTGCCAGCTAAATTGCTTTGTGGTTTATTCTACGACACGCAATAAAAGACTTGAACACCGCAACGGTGATAATGTTCACATGAGCGAACATTACTTAATGCGAAATGTGTAATTGCTCTTTTTACTCAAACGTTTATTTTAATTCAATTTCCTCTTCTTTATTTATTAAGTCCAATTTTGTCTGTGAAAATATGTTATAGACCTTTGTTTTAAATGAATGATCATGTTTGGTCTGGTTTGGTCATGTTCGGTCAGTTTAAAAGATATTTGATTGATCAATGAGTGACGTAACATCGATTTATCAGTATAGAATCAGTATGGGCAAGTCTGAAACTATATTTTCTTAAAAACCATGTCAGTGATTTTAATAAAAACTGCAATGATACATTTTTGAATATACGTTTACTACGCCCGAGAATTGAACCGGTGAATTGTGAAATAATAACACCCTGAATGTCTATTGTGTCATGCCAGTTGTCATGTTAATTTCTGCCATGATATATAAATGAAAGGTGTAAAAATTATGATATGTTTTCTCGAAATGATTACGAGACAGCACAGTAATTTTAAAGATATTATATTTATAATTTTATTAGCAGGACAGCGCCCTTTGCAGTGATAACGTCACTCGGGCGCATAGTATCCATGAATTTATGGACAGTGTCGGACAGAAACAAAAAAAAAAAAATAACGTTTATTTATTTTTAAATTCAGATAAAAAGTCAACTACGTATGGTTTCAGTAACAACAGTGTATAGCCTCACAGCCTGTATGTTGTATTGGTAACTAATTTTATTGTTATTAATATTAATTTTTATTAAATTTGATTGTTGTTCCCCAAAAATATTGAAACATTTAACGATTGTTTTCACATTTCTACATTATTATGTCAAACAAAACGTAATGAAAAAGTAATGCGTAATGCGAGTAAATCCACGTTAAATCCAAAAAAAATATGTGACGGCTAGAGGCGAAAAACCTTTTAATGTTATTTCTGTTGTAATCAGAATAAAATACAAAATCTGTCAGTCAACTGTTTCCTTTATTTTAATTGTTTTTTTGAAATGTTTGACGCAAAATGTTTAGAAATTAGTTCGAAAACGTATACAATTTTTGCAAGTATCTAATAAAATCGAAATTCTGCGTAAAAAATATTGTTTGCATTGGCAGCAAAAAGAGTTACTTTATATCCAGGTTAGAGAAATTGTTCTGTAAGTACATATTGTGGTTGTGGCAGGGAAATGCAAATAAATTGCAAGTGACAGGTACACCGCGGTCTACAAGTGCTCTTTTCTACCAATCCGGCGCACCAAAGAAAATAGTTTCTGAGAAAACGGTATTTACACTGATCAGAATTATAAAAGTAAAACTGAAAATTCAGAGAACTAATTTTACTAGTGCGGTCAATTTTATAAAGAAATTCAAGAGACGTGAACATTTAGGAAACTGAAATAATAATTCCATGAAACCGTTTTATGAACAAAATAAATTATTTACTTTTAGATATTTTCAGTTACATTACTTTTAAGTGACATGTCAAAACCGAAATTAACGCCACTTAGATTCAGATGTTACGAGGCGTCATCTCTGCACGGTATTTTGAGTTGAAATAGTAAATAAATAAGTAGTGCCCTACATCCTACTACGTACTAATATTATAAATGCGATAGTCTGTGAGGATGATTTGCATGTTTGTTACTCTTTCACGAAAAAACTACTACACGGATTTGGATGACACTTTACAATAATATAGGTTACGGGTACATTAGAATACCACATAGGATACACTGTATCCCGAAATTCCCATGGGAACGGGTACAACTCGGGTAAAACCGCGGGTCGTGGCTAATGGTACCATATATGGAAGGGTCTGCCCTTAATTCTAACGGACCGGATGCTATTACTAACTCTATTACCAACGGATGCTATTCCTAAGGTATCCGGTCATTTCGCCGCATTTCAAATTCAATTTCTATCGGTCCAGCCTGTCCCGACCGGCCTCTTCTTGTATCGTACTTTTACAGCGTACTCCATTGATCTAGTTTCCCTTACATTTTAGTCATTTGTTAAGATTTTAGCGAATCAAACTATTACTAAGCGCAAGACATAGGTACATAGTGCGGGTGCGGGCTGGGTGCGTGTCGCGTGACATTCTCTTCTTTTTGTATAAAAGGTCACAATGGCCCGTTGCGGGTCTGGTGCGGGCCAGTGTTTCCAGTTAGTAGCCGTTTACTAGTTCGGTCGTGGTCCAAGCAATGTCAAGACTTAGAGAAAAAGGAAGAAGAATTTGTTTTTGTTTTAAAAATATATCGCGGACTTAGTAACACGTAGGATGTCAAGAGGAAGTGTCTTGGTTCCACGTTTAGCCGCAAATTCAATTGCATCAGGATGAGGGGGTGCCACTTTTCACTTTAACGCAAGTACTGTCCGGGCAATAAAATTTTGAGTTTGTGAAAATGTTATTTAGAACCTTTCCACATTAAATCTCATATTATGACTACTAGCATGTCAATGAGAATTTTTAAAACGTTATATTAATGTACTTTGTATGTATTATTGTATTATTGTACCTTTTTCCCCATCCTAGGCGTCAATATTATAATAACCGACACGGTAATAAAAGGACTTTATTATAATATATTAGCCACGCCCCGCGGTGTTACCTGCGTTGTACCTGTTCCCGCGGGAATTTTAAGATAAAAATGTATTCCATTTGTTATTCTGATGTCTAACCTATATTACTGTAAAGTATCATCCAACTCCGTCCAGTAGTTTTTTACAGACAGAAATAGCAACGTGCTTATTTTAATTGTTATCATACAATTAAAATGAGATTGTTAAGCACCGTGTAACCCACAGAACACATAAACAGAGGTTAGAATGGCGATCATGCGCCGTTCGTATGAAAACCGGTGTCGCCGAATCCGCCCCACCTTTCACCGCCAGTGCATCTGTGCGTAATAAATATGAAGCTTACGCACATATTTGCAATTTCAAATCTAGCCTATCTTAGCGCCGCGCCATCACGCGATTTCAAACGGAACCAATCATGCGCATGCACGCACACTGATGCACATTTTATAGCTTATCGCGTTGTCGTACAAATATGAGCGTTCGCTCATATCCTTGGCGCGCCTGCCCCGCCCACATCGCCTTTCTAACCTCTGTTTATGTGTTCTGTGGTGTAACCCACCTATTATGGGCGTTAATTAGATGTATTTCTACCCGTGCACTACCGTGCTTTGGAAGCACGAAGAATTCGCACGAAGAATTTGGAAGATCTCGGTTGCTTTTAGGTGGTCTAGAAGTCTAAAAACAGACGCATAAGTTGGCATAGAATAATAAATACATAAACAGCAGTTACCAAGTTTGCTTTTTATATTTTATTATTAAATTGTATTGTCAATAATTGTATTGTTAATATTCTCATTTTTGTTTAGTACCTTTTAGCACAATTTCATTACGTTAATTCTAATACCATTATGTTAATTTTTATTTTTATTATTCTAATATTCCATGTTATTATGTAATCCTCAAATTCTATTGTTACTCATTTTGTCAATTAATTTTAATTCATTATTGTATTTAAGTTAAGCCTAATAATTATTACAAATGTTGTGTATACCTGTAATTGGCGATCATGTAAGAACTGTTATTTTATAAGTTATCATTAATTACATTTACATGTATCGCTATTGGTGTACCTTAATAAATAAATAAATAAATAAATAAATATTTTACTGTAAACGAGAATATGATATACTCAAATTATTTATATGCTTTGTCCTGCATATAACTCGGTGTTGTATATACATCGGAAAACAATTAAATGGTTTATTATTTCGCAAATTCGAATGGAGATGGATTCGATTTAAAATTATTTGGCTTTGTGCTTGACTCGGATTGAATGATACAAAACATTTAAATATAACATGTAATTTAACAGCTTTTATGAATGCGATAAATTGATTTGTATAAATAACAGTACAATCAAATTTGCGGTAAGACTACCAATAAGTGGTTTTTAATAAAGCACGCTGAATCTATGTAATGTTTTATTTTTTTATCGATTGTTGGAAAACAACGTAGAATTTCTAGACACAAATATGTTTTTTTACTGATGAAGTTTTTGACAAACTTCAGTTACAAGAGAAAAACGCGAGTAACTAGTAACTAGTAACGCTGTATAGAGATACTAGCTTTTGCCCGCGGCTTCGCTCGCGTGGAATTTAGTCTGTTCGTGATAGATCGTTTGAAACATTTTATTATCGTAGCAAACTCCCACCTCCGCATCGTAACATACTCCCACCTTTACATCATCACCTTTTACATCAGTTCCCTGAAAATTTTAGGAAATATCTGAAAGTCAAAAATATAGCAAAATATTTGTAAGTATATTCATAAAAGACGCAGACAAAAAGTACCGAATATTATATTACATAATCATTTGAGGAAAGTAGCTAAAAAGGTAATGATGGAATATGAATTACGAGCCCTGCGGTTTTACTCGCGTTGTGCATGTTCCCGTGGGATTTCCCCCGTTGAATGTGGCTATCAATAATAAATAGAATAGTTTCAATCGGATAGGCAGTTACTGAGATAAGCATGTTCAAACAAACAAACAAAAAAGTGAACTCTTCAGCTTTATTATACTTAAAGATGGATAAATATTTTACCGTATTCCATTAGCAAACTTGTTGAAATTTAAGCCTCTGAAACCTATTAAGTATCTAAAATTAAGCCCTAATACATTAGACGTCGAGATATCTTAACTCAAGCTTATACTTCGGCTTTGTTTCAAATAATTTAGCATTAATAAACTTTTCAAGGTACTTTACTAGAACAATTTTCAACTATCAGTGATGAAAATTAATATAATAAAGCTGAGCGTTGGTGGAATGTGACACCGTGGTTACGGCACCATGCGCCTGATTGGCTACACCTACCGCAGCACGACACACATAGCTCTGATTGGCTGCAGCCTGACAAGCACACCATACATTGAAACACATACTCTTTGGGGCTTAGTATCGCTTTCAAACATGCCATTTCCGATGAGTGATATTACCCAAAATTAATGGTGTATTTGACTAACAGCCTTAAAGACGTCATGCATATTAATTTTTATTTTTCAAATCTTTGACCAAAGTCATTTATGAAATTTGAATGTGCTAATTATAGTTCTGCATTGACTGAGAAACCTATCTTTCCACAATCTCTAAATACTAACGTTACTTAAAACCAAAATTACATAAACAACATTATGTAAGTATTTATTTGAATTGCTCTCATTATAACAGACTGAAGTTTTGAATCTGAGACCTAAACAAATAAAAAAGATCAGTTATAAGAAGTATTTGCTGATTCCGCCCTTTGCAAACGGATACGGTTTGGAAGGTACACAAAATAATGCTCCAAATATGAGAAATACATGATAAAGTTACATTATTATGGACAACTTGAAGGAAGTAAATCCACTTATGTTTATTTCTGTTGCGATATTATTATCGGCAGCGCTGATTTATTGATACTTATATACTTATTATAATTCACTGATATATTTAATTACTTGTTCGTATGTTTTGAAAAGTGTAGGCTTAAAGTTAAGAAACCAGTATGTCTATGTTGTTAATAAATAGATTATTAAAGTGACGTAGTAAGAGGGTTTTCAAATATAATTTTAATGGTATTAAAACAAAATTAGTCGTTAACGCACTGTCTGGCACCCAATTTACTGCTCCGTAGACAATTAGATCAAAATGCAACACTGGTTGATAGGATTACACACTGAGTATAAAATATATTATGCACTAGCTTATCTTTGTGGATTTTCCTGCAGTAAAGTAAGTTGGTAACAAACATAAAATAATCTATACTATACTAATATTACAAAGAGATAAAAATTGCAAGTTTGTTTGTATGTTCGAGCTAATCTCGTGAATAACCAATCCGATTTTAATAATTCCTTTTGAAATAGCCACTTTCAACGGAAAGGTTATAGGCTATTTTTTATCCCAAAATTCCCATGGGTACGGGTAAAACCGCGGTGCTCTGCTAGTATACTAATAAAAAGTAGTTATGCATCACAAGAGTACTAAACTGAAACATTCAGGTATTCAACGCGTTTTTGAAAATGGAGTAATCGATCCGGTAAAGGCGTTTTTCCGTTTCATTAAACCTTTGAAATGACAAGGATTAACGATGTTCGTGCAGTCCTGAAGCCAAATTAAACAATTCCAATTTATCCAGCTCGAATATCGAACTAGTTAGCGGACGCGGAGAAGCTAATTGTTAAGTTTTCTAATTAAAATTGACTTCACTTTAAACTGTGAAAGATGTACGTATATACACGATACTCTTACGAAAGTATTTTTCATTAACTTGTTGGTCGGTGTTTCGTTTTGCTTAGCTTTTTGTGTTTTATGATAAAGTTGCTGTCACGTTTAAATTACAAACAGGTCCGGGGAAAATGGAATTTTGAAATTTATACAACACAAAATGAAAAGTGTAAAGGCAAAATGTACATATACGGTCGAACTGGGAAACCTCCTCTATTTTTTGGAGTCGGTTAAAAATTGCTACTATTGACTCCTCATTCATCATCGTGTCTATCTATATAAACAAAAGGAAGTCGTGTTCGTTACACGAGAACGGCTAGACGGATCTCAGTGATTTTTATTTTATTTGATTTATATTTGTCCGGAATAGGATAATAAGTAATAAAAATCCCTAAATTCCAACAGGCACAGGTACGCTGCGGGTGACGCCGCGGGGTACAGCTAGTCTATAATAGAGCTTTTGCAACAAAATGTATTATTGTCAAAATTGGGAGTACTTAACTCCGACCACACTGTAACATACACTTTGCTAACCTTAAAGCAGCTTTTAATGTAATATTTATGTGATTCGGGCTCGGCCTTGATACATTATGCCGTTTGTCTTTTGTAAAGCATGACAAAATAAATATCAGTTTTTTTAAACCAGCTAAATTTCTAATAATAAAACACGAATCATCGTCATCTTGATCTAAATTCAAATTGGACCGACCTGTGGCTTTACAAATTAACACCAATTGAACTGTCAAATGCTTAGCTCTATAATGGCCACTCCTTATCCGATAATTTAACGACGTTTTAATCCGTAAGCGATCCATTGACGCTTTAAAAGGTTACTCGAAGGCAAGGTTCAGTGGCTCAGCAATGGATGCGGAGTTAATGAACATTTTCCTTTGAATATTTGAGTCACATTTTAACCGAAACATTTAGCACCTGCTCGTTGAAATTATGAAAGATTAATTAATTCTAATGTAACTTGCCTTCTGTGACGAAGAGAGTAATGTTCTTTTGTTAGCTTTGGTTATTAAAATTGGATTTCTACGACATGGAAGTAAAAAACAAGACACAAATATTGTGATAAAAATTTATCAACGTTCGACTTTTTCTTGACTTTGACCCGCTGAATTTCCAGTTTTATTCATCTTAGACACAGCACTCCGAATTAACCTCAACTTAATTTATAGCATACAATTATCAGAATTTCTCACTGCTGAGCAAAGGCCTCTCAAGTCACTGAAGATATCAGCTCAGTGACGAAGATTAGGCATAAACACCACGCATGCCAAATGCGGGTTGGTAATCTCAAACTCGAGCCATGATTAAAAAGTAGGAAACAAATATTCGCTCGACCCTGGAATTGAACCCACGATCTGAGTCTTGGCAGGCGAGCGCATATACCACTAGACCACCGAGGATACGCTAATACTATTTTTAAATGTACAAGTGACTTGACCCTTATTATCTTTGATTCAAGATACATTACTTCGAAGTTTCTATAATGTTCAATATTCAGTTTACACAAACAGAAGGTTGTGTTATTGTGTTCATTAGTTTGGTATGATTGTCATTATAACTGTGCAATGTATATGCACGGTATTCATGCAGAATCCGAATTGGCAGGTTTAATGCACTCTACCCGTTCTCCAGTTCGCTTCACCTTAATAATGTAAGGTGTAGTTCAAGTATTACGCCACTGGCTTCAGGCTGCGGATTAATTATTTAATAAGTCTGTTGCTGGACTTAAACACAGACTAAGCTATGAAATTTAATTTCGTTGGTGAATAGACTTCATAACATATGACACAGGGTGATAAACTATACGTGATTTTGGTCGATTACTTCCAAACTATGCAATATATCGAATATGCACCTAGTGCTTCCACGGAAGTGCATCAAACGCTCTATTTAACAGAATAGTTTCTATGTACTTATCGCTTTTAGCCACTTCAGATTCGAATTATACAAAATGTATAAGTAGCTGGAAATATGGATTTTTGGGTGGATTCAGTTTCATTTTATACGCTTTATTGAACAGTTTGATAAAACAAGACCTATTTGGTGCTTACAAAAATATAATAAGTAAATCAAATATCATAAAGGAAGTAAGTAAGTAGTTTTTAATTGTGTTTTTAACGCTTTATTTTCAAAATAAACAAGATGCCTTTTATGTAAAGAAAAATATCAGAAAGTATTTAGTACGAAGAGTTCTTAATTATTAAAGTCTGTAATATTCGTTGGTGCCTTATAATTACGGTTCACCAGAGACCCGCCTTCTTTTCGATTCGGCTTACACGAATATACTCAGTATGTTAATATTAATGTCAATTAGGCGACAGCCGATGTTTTTGCGCGCGGGTATTGAGTTTCGTATATTGTAACCATTGGACATTATTTTATATCACGATATTTTAAATACTTGCTATAATACTTCGGAAGTCACGTTAAGTTATCGGCCCCGGTTGTTTCAATCGATAGATCTTATCGAAGGTTTTGAGGCGGTCTAAACAAACTCTGACCCTGGGATGCGCCACTAACTTACACGAATTTACTTACTTATAGACAGAGACAGTTTTCTTCGCGTCAAACCAGTCAGACTAAAAACTGTTGTAGTAGGCTCAAGCCCTATGAGATCACTTACTGAACCCATGATGGAGGCCTGCAGGTGGCCTAAAATGTCCGACACCGCCGTACACTCATTCATTCATATTTAGTACTAGCAGCGCCCCGCGGTTTTACCCGCGTTGTGCCCGTTCCCGTGGGAATTTCGGGATAAAATGTAGCCTATAGCCTTCCTCGATAAATAGACTATCTAACAGTGAAAGAATTATTCAAATCGGTTCAGTAGTTTCTGAGATTAGCGCGTTTAAACAAACAAACAAACAAACAAACAAACAAACAAACAAACAAACAAACAAACAAACAAAACAAACTCTTCAGCTTTATAATATTAGTATAGATTCAAGCCAACCCTGGTGTCGGAGTTTTACCGTACACTGACCTACTGTAACTTGCTTTTATATCGCCGATGATATTTATTTATCTGCGCTGAGTTGGATAAACTGTGTCAGACTGAGAGCTCACATTAGGGTAGCGAGTGAGAGACGGCACGTTTCCTGTGACACCTCTACGTGACGAAGTGCCCCCTCGTGGGTAGCTGTCTGAAATAAAAACCTTTTTTCACCCGGAAATCTCGTACTTTGAACTGCATTGAGATGTAATGGAGCCTCGGTTTTAGAAGGAAATTGCCACTTTCGCGGTCGAGTTCAAGTCTTGTTTCCTAGAAATAGTGAAATTTGTTAAAACTGTACGTTTCTGCGAATGGGTTAAGTATTAAATACTTTAAAATGTCCCTTAATAGCCTTACTGCTGAAATCCGGTAGAGTATCTTTTGTAAAATTTTGACGTTTACCTCTGCATAGTTCCAAATTCGATATTCATAATTTTACACAGAATAATACCGGTGGTTTATTAGTAAGGCTTTCAATATTAAATAAATATTTCAATATTATTTAAATGTGAGAAAACTTGCAGAAATTATATTTTTAAAACTGTAAACCGGCACATCGATCAAACACATCTTATTTCATTTAAATGGTTGTCAGTGAAAAATGAGTCCTATTTTAAGGAAAATAACATCCACGTCTTGCCGACGCTACATTCAGTTCATCCATCAAAATAAAGTATTGCTGAGGTCTCTATCGAATGCACTCTTCGTAATAAGATTGATGGTTACTGTGCTGTAATAGAGAACGTACAAACATTGAATACGTTGATAAAATAAACAATTTCAGGTATAGAGCAATTTATTTTACTTTTCCGAAATATATTTAAAAAAGTAAAGTATTAGCCTGTTATGTCCCAATGCTGGGCAAAGGCCACTCATCTCACTGAAGATATCAGTACAGCGAGAAGGATTAGGCTTAATCACAGGCAGGAAATAAATGCACGATAGAAAAAGTTCCAAATCTGAAAAATATTTTAATTTCGCACTGCAGAACAAATTCTTAAAGGCACTGAAAATATCAGTACAGGATAAAGAGCAGGCGTAATCATCACTACTGTTTGCTGCGGGTTGGTAATACAAAGATCGGGCAAAGCATGCTTCACTTCGTCCCATTACAGTTAAATGCTTCGCTCAAAATTAAGTCGGGACCACGGTCTTGGCAGGGGTAAAATTATCTATATATAGGTGGCTAAAGTTTGAAATTTATTTAGGTACATAGAAACCCAGTCAGAACTTGATTCACAATCTTGTTGTAATATATATCACGAATACCTATAAGTGAATAAGTAGGTATGTAGGTTCTTACTTCGTCTCGTTAATAGCAGAAACTGTAAAGGATTCCCTTATTTGAAGCGTAGGCGAGACTAAAGATATGAAAGCTCACTGAAGTGTCGTGAGACTGAAATATATTTCTGTATTTTTTGCCCCCAGTCTAGGTAGATATTTTTAACTTTCTATCCAAACTAACATAATAAAGCAGAAAAAATTGTTTTTTAAAACGCACTTACTTCAGAAACTACCAATCCGATTTGAATAATTATTTTTGTTGATACCACATAAGCTATTTTAAGCTCACCTTTTTTGGGTGATTCGTTCAGAAAAACCTTTTTGGGGTCGAAACTGAATAACATATTTGCGATTTATTAAATTACTTATCATCTAAAAAACTAGATCAAAGCAACACACACAGACCCCCGTCAAAGTTACTGCCTTCATTTTGTGTGGGGGTTGCTGTAAATAAACTAAGTATAATTTAGGTTCCTAACATATTACCCGTTTCGATGAAATCTCGATGTTCCCCAACAGATTAGTACGAACCGGGAACGTAACGACGATCCGAGTTTCGATAATTTCAAATTCCGTATCCTCTGCCATTGAGGAGAATTTATTTGAAAAGTCCGGATTACAATTCATAATACACGGATTTTGTCGAATGGTAATGGTTTTAGAACTCCAACGAAATCTAATGAATCGCATACAAATAACAAATTTTCAATAGATTACATTCAACAAAGCTGATTATATTAAAAGCGAGAGGCAGCCTCGATAAATCGGAAATAACTAGGGGCGCATTATTAATAAAACACGATTTATTACAATTGCAGACATTTCAGATTCAACAGATAAATCGGATTAATATTTTTTCTTAACACTTCGAACAAAAGTTATTTGAATCATAAATCTTTGAAATAGTCTTTATAACCTTGGGTATGAGTAAATCGGGCAAGCAAACGGTGTATAATACTCTCGCCAGGATTGTAAACATTGGGCCTTTGTGAAATATGAAATGCCAACACAGGGACTCAAAGAAAACTTGGATAAAGAGTTAGACTGCATAGTTAGCAATGAAACGAGGCACTGAAGTTTCTGCTTGCCGTAATCTTCGAACAAAACTATACGGCGGTGGCGTTCAGCGTGAGCTGCAATGTTTTTCCTTTATTATTTCAACAGTTTCTTGTTTTTACATTTCTTACAAGTTAAAAATGTGTATTAAATATGAAATAACATACTTGTGCAATTATAGTGCGTAGATTTAGTATTGACTGGGGCTTACATTATAGGTGTCCCTTAATAAAATAATTATTCCGATACTTACATGATGATGTATCATGAATTTATTAATGAAAATGAATTGAATTAATCAATAGGGTTACTTCATAGTTACACTTTTATGAACGAGAAATTATTTGTGCCTGTGTTTTAAAATTCACTTGGCGATAATAAACCTCGAGTAAAGGACTGTCAAACTGACTCATACAATATTTCTAGATAGTCTGGTAATCAATTTCGTTCAAGTATATCTATAAAAAATCGTAAACGTGACACCAACATAAAGTAAATTAAAGTGTAATGTCTCACTGCTAGACAAAGGTCTCTCATCTCACTGAAGATATCAGTACAGACATAATTAAATTAAATTCCACGAACACGCGAATAAATTCTTAATTTCATAACATGTCATCATCAGACTTCATTGAAACAATTTAATTAGGAAACCAAATCTACCGGCGCTAGAATATCATAACAGATAGTTGAAGTGGTTTGATAAGGGTATTTATGTTTACGAAGTAAACGGTTACGGTAAACAGTGCCCCAGTGTTCCGGGAACGAAAATTAATTTTGCAAGACATCAACATTAAATGCTTTACTAAGCTACATTGTTTTTATTTCGGTTACCTTTTGCCAATTGATAAACAAACTATTTACAACAATATAAAGGAAGTACTTCGTTCTTTCATGATCTTATCAATCTTATCAACATTTCAAACAATAATAATATAGACTAATCTAGTAAGAGTAGTGACCTGGGTGGTATAGTGGCACTTGCATTTAGCTACCAAAACTGGAATCTCGAATTCAGTTCCCGAGTCGCGCAAAACATGTTTTCAACTATCCCGCAATAGCCACACGGGTTGGTAACCTTTACGCTTAGTTACAAAGCAGTAAAAAAAGTAAAGTTTAATTAACCTGTAATGTCCCACAGCTGGGCAAAAGCCTCTCATCTCACTGAAGATAGTGAGGAGGATTGCAAAGTAGTATGTTTTTATAATTACTTTTACTTAAAATATGTGTTTATGGCTTCAATATTATTAATCTGTAGTTTTAATCATGTAAACAAAATAAAACGCCTGCTCATTGAAATAAAAAGTGTTTCACTAAATAAAATAAAAATAAGCAAATGAGCGATACTTTGGTGTGGAAATTGTAGGTTTTATACGACCTTAGGCTTGTACCGGCAAACTATGCGGGTTTATATTGCTATCAAGATTAAAGTATCCAGTGGGTCAGGCTTTTAATTAAGAGACCTTGAATTTGGTCGTTGCTTTGCGTGAGTTGGATTTATTGTGGACTGACAGAACACACCGGCGCAATTTTAAGTGGGTTGGAACAGTGTTTTGAAAAAAAATTGTTCATTTGTAAATAGTGTAGCGCTCGTGACGTTGTTTAACTAAGCGATGTAGCTCATTGCAATTGTTAAGCAAAGTGTAGTTCGACTCCTACTTGGATGGGTCGCCGATAGTGGCATTTCTATCTGACCGCTGTCGTGCTTCAGAGAGTACGGAAAATTGTCAGTCTCGGTCAATCGATAGACCATGCTGGAGGCTCTTACACGGTCTTAAAACTCTGACACCAGGGTTTTCCACTAACCTCCACGAACTTATTTATTTTTAAATGAAATTTATCTGTAACAGAATGAATGTATTCTATAACTTCTAACTGTATTCTATCTATTTGGGCGCAGCCGAATCTCCAAAAAATACCACCCAAATGCAGGTTCATTTATAAATGAAACTAATTGTGCTGGGTGATATATTGAGTTTATTAGCTCTCAAGCGGTAGTAGTTGCCTACTCAAAAACACATTATTGGGCTCTGAACCGCCATCTATAGGAGTAAACTAGGAACGTCATTTCAAGCCGTAACACTATCCATGCATTATTTGATATCAGTAATACATAAAGGTCACCCATAACCAGGCCTTTTGTTATGTTGAATAATATTAATACGCAGAATCAAAAGTACAAAATATCAATTTATAATTCAAAGTTAATCAAACTGGTACTCCCATTCGAAACTATTACAATAGATAATGCCACAGTGTTTACAATTATATGAAATTTTCATGTGAAATCGACAGTTTTAGTATGTTAACATTTGATAAATTATTATAGGCGTTTTATCCTGTTACTATCAAGCTGTGATAGTTACAATGGCATTTCAAAGAAGTATTGTGTTTATTTTTAAATTATTACTTATTAAATTGTATATTTCTACAGATTAGTAACTACCGATTTCAGTACCAACTCACAAATAATATCAAATCGTTCTAAAACACGGTCCCAAAGAAAATGATAGGAATTATAATTAAAAGTAATATCATGTTGAATTGTCCTTGTTTGTGTGAAAAAGGTAAAACTAAGACATTAAAGACGGACCGCAGCCCGCAACCGCATGCAGTACTGAATACTGTTTGACCCTGGGTCTTTAGCCGTATATCTTAAATCTCATACTTAATATCAAAATTGGTTCAGCAGTTTAACCGTTAAAATACAACGCACGAATTTTAAATTAATACTGTAAGGGAGAATGCTCAAAAGCAAGTTAAGTAGAAACAAAAAAAATACATGAAAATTTAAAAACTTTTAGCTCCAAAGTAGAATGTGCTGAAATGGTGCCGCGTGAAAATTTCACTGAATCAGAAACTTTAAAATTCAGTTTTAAGTTTTTAACTCACTTATGACTATCGGCTTATAGTTTTCGTTCGGGTTCGTAGAAAATGAAAAATTGTGATAAGATATAGCTACAATATTTTTAGAGCTTTCGATGAGTAGTAAGGGAGAGTGCAGACTGTAGCTATAACAGTTTTGAGATAGTATTTTGTTCTGTAAAACCTATGAAATTTAATATTAACTGGCCTATGGTAATAAATATAATGTTGAAAATTTATTTTCACTGTAGATATGAAGTGATAAATAAAACAAAATAGAGTAAACTAAGAGTGCCTTCTAAGAGGATTTTTTTAGAGAAGTTTTTTTTAAGAGGACACTTAGCTTTTATTTCACATTTTTTATCTGACGTTCCGGCCCCTTTTCGGGAACCGTAGTCATAGAAGACGAAGCAATAAAAACGAAGTGTATCCGTAAACGTAATTTCAATTAAAAATGAGTAGTGTTCGCTTAAACTTATGAAAAAAAATGGTAGGTACCTAGTTATAAAGTAAGTTAATAATCCCGCCTGCATGAAGTGCTATCGTAGCTTGTGAACCGATTTGACGATTTGTTGGTATGATTAATTCAAGCCACGGTAAATACGTTTGTTTCGTTAGCAGTGGCGTTGACAAACCATCGTACGTGATGAAATTGGACGCACGTTCGCATCCGACGGCTTCTAGCGACCGAATAAATCGCTTACGTGAAAATTTAACGGCTTTTAACCAATGTTTAACTCGTGCGAATCCAAGATGGATTCGGTGCGAATATTGAGTGAATTATGAATTACTAAAAGTAATTTATTGATACTTAACGTTGGAGGTACTTAGGGAGTGTTTCTTGAAATTTTAATGAAGATACATGTTGAATGATGTTCGAATTTATAACATGTGTTTACAGAAACATAAAGTAAAATAAATATATAATATTCGTAAAACTAACAATATTCGTTTAGTAATTCCTGCAACAATAGGTACTACAACGTAAAAAAGGTACTAAGGCGTATCGCCCAGACACTAGATTCGAGGCAGCGCTGAGCGGCGTGGCTCGGGTGCTGATGCGGCGCGCCGAATCTAGATTTTCCTCTAAAATGGCGCGAAAGTATGTTTCAAGCTGAGGCGGCGAAGCTTGCCAAGAGGTGGTAGCGAGGAATGCACGGACCCATATCACATGGGCTCATTTTGTAATTAAATGCCCGTTCGATGCCCCTTAACCCTGAAATTAAATTACAAAATGGCCGTTGAGTCGAGACTCCGCCCGAAGCACGCAAGCGCTGCACCTCGCGTTCGCCTCCACCTCGACGCTTGGTGGCGGCTCCGCAACTCTTCACCGCACCTGCCGCACCTTTTGGCCACCTCTACTGCGTTTCTTCTCCGTCAGAAACGCAACACAGCTGCGCCTTTTTAAAAAGATGTGGCGTACTCGACATTGGTATATTCTATGGGCGATACGCCTTAATATCTTTGATTTTAATATTCATTAACATAGGATCAGAAAACTACGCAGAGTGAATAATTCGCATTTTTTTACGCGCACAGCACATACACAATTGGAAATTTCTTCTCCTTAAGCTAAATTGCTGTAGCAATATTTTTAAATCACATTTAAAATGTATCCTCTCAAAAAGAACTATAGTACTTTGATTCAATTTACATGAGGCTATAGACGAAGCCAACTAATGGTTTCTGATGCAGTTTTCCGCGTGGGGGCTGAGAGCTGGGGGTTACTCTCAACTCATTCAACATTTGTAGTATTCAATCCCTATACAAACGGAAAAATTTTATTCGAGAATAAAAATATTGGTAGAATATGAATTAAAATACAACAAACATTTTTTTTTCTGCCTCAGTGGTATGTGCACTCGCCTAATATCCCGGCGCCTGTCTGTCTGGTCCCGGGGTCAATTCCCGGGTCGAGCGAAAACAATATGTTTCCTACTCTTCAAACATGGCTCGGGTTTGAGATCACCAACCCGCATTAGGCAAGCGTGGTGATTACGCCTAATCCTCCTCACTGTATTGATATCTTCAGTGAGATTACAGGCTAATACTTTAATAAGGCCTACCGCCTTTGCCCAGCATAGGTTCTTACTCCTGCAAAACTAACATACATACATGGGTCCTCCAACAGCGGCGCTACTATCCACGAAGGCGAAATTGATTCAGTTTAAAATACTCGTTTAAATATAATTTAATTACATTTGAAATGAATAAATGAATTGAATATAATGTAATTACATTTGAAATGAATAAATGAATTGAATTGAATTAAAATACTCGTTATAAATGCGTATGTTGTATTCTTGTTGTTGGAGTCATTGAGTCGTTTACAGTAACAGTAACTGAATGTCAGTTTGGTGATGTGTGTTTATTTGCTTCCTTGATTTTCCTCAAACTAGATCCTGACGCCACATAAACGGTTTTATAAAGGTTAAGGTGTTTTAGGGTTGAATAATAGTATTGAATCTTCTTCTTATCGAGTGGATGGTCAACCTGACCAATCCTGGTGTCAGAGTTATAGAGCCGCCAAAGGCCTCTGACATGGCTCATATATATAGTATTGAATAGTGTTGTAGTTACTTGTTTCTTAAGTTTAAACGACCACTACTCATTTTGAATTGAAACTAGTGGAATAGAAAGTCTTCTGTGTTCACGGTTCCTGTAAAGGGCCCGAAACGTTAGTTAAAATTTAAAATAAAAGAGAAGTGTATCCGTAAACGTAGTTCCTATTCAAAAAAAAGTCTTATAGTGATTTTAATCTATACTAATATTATACTGCTGAAGAGTTTGTTTTGTTTGTTTGTTTGTTTGTTTGTTTGTTTGTTTAAACGCGCTAATCTCAGAAACTACTGAACCGATTTGAATAATTCTTTCACTGTTAGATAGTCTATTTATCGAGGAAGGCTATAGGCTACATTTTATCCCGAAATTCCCACGGGAACGGGCACAACGCGGGTAAAACCGCGGGGCGCTGCTAGTTAAAAATAAAACCAATATTTTGTTATTTGCACATTCGCACCTAAATATCTTAGATTGTAGAAATAAAATAAAGTAAATATCTGCCTACTGGACAGAATTCGAGGAAATTGCTTATTTAGTTCATCGTTCAGGAGCGATAGAGGTAAATGTGGATTTATTCGAGCGTTCGGTCCCAAGACCTACTCCAACCAACTCGACTGTGAATAAAGAAGAAATAATAGTTCACACTTGTGTCAATCAATTGAAGCTGTCGTGTTTGGTTTTAGTGGGTTATATTTGTACGAATAACATTAAAAAACCGGCCAAGTTCAAGTCAGACTCGCGCAAAGAGGGTTCCGTACTTTAAAAAACGGCAAAAAATCACGTTTGTTATACGGGAGTCCTTAATGAATAAATATGTTTTATTTTGTTTTTAGTATTTGTTGTTATAGCGGCAATAAAAATTAAAATACATCATCTGTGAAAATTTTAACTGTCTAGCTATCACTGTTCTTGAGATACAGCCTTGTGACAGACGGACGGACGGACGGACAGAAGGACAGCGAAGTCTCAGTAATAGGGTTCCATTTTTACGCTTTGGGTACGCAACCCTAAAAAGAATATGAAATTAATCATAAATATATACCAAAAGCTGAATTCAGGTTACTAAAAAGTAAAGCGCTCGCAATTTTAAATATTTTTTTAATTACAAAAAGAGTGTTACTGAAAATACATAATAAAAAAATGAGGAAATCAACCGACATTTATTGCTTGCCTTCAATATCATAACAACTACAGTGTTCTAAATTACCGGCGGGTTGCTTGACATCTCGGACCAATATTAAAAGTCCCGTATCAAGTGGTTTTAGGGTCGCATTTAAGGGTTCGGTTCAGGGAGATTTATCCCTTAAATACATGCTTCAATTACATTAACAAAACATTTGTAATAAAGTCAACTCAAATATCCATACTAAAATGATAAAGCTACTCCGATTCGAATAATAATTTTTGAAATGGATAGCCACATTCAAGGGGAAACTTATAGGCTATTTTTATCCCGAAATTCTGACAGGAAACCCGGGTAAAGCCACAGGGAACTGCTAGTTTTTAATAGAAATACACCTTGTAGTAATAGTGATACAAATAAATGTAGATTCGTAAATCAAATGACTATGAGAGTCAGGCGCATGTATCAATGTTGTATAAACACAGGCTTTTAGGTAGTTTAGTTAGCAGGGTACAGTAAATGATATTAAGTAAACAGACATGAGATGAAGAATTTATTAAAGACAAATGCTTGAGTATACAAAAAGAACATAATATAATTATTCTTTGGTGAAAACTGTAGAATCGTCGGCCTGCGCTGGAGTGGCACAATGTATACCGAAGTATTTTTTCTTTTCTTTACTTGCATCAACTTAAAGGCCTCAATAAGAGGCCTACTAGGTTTTTTTTCTGAAAATGTATATTCCATTTCTTTTTTATGATCTGTTTTTCTATGTTTATAGAAAAAGTAATTGACGTTTGTCAGACAGAAACTCAAGAACGGTATAACCGAACTTTGGTTGTGGAATAGAAGTCAAAGGAAGATGAAAATTGAGAAAATATAAATTTTAACAACTTTATTTGCGGTACCAAGTTCGCCTGGTCTTATGGTATTTAATAAATAAAGATATCTCAACAAGTGTCAAAAGTTGTTCATACAATTTTCTTAAGCAAAAAGTTTTTGTTTCATAGTCGCTGCAGTAAGGTAATTGAGGCGAGTTTGTTTGATGAAACATATTTTTCTTTCCTTTCACCTGAGACTTAAAATTTGAATTTGATGTTATTTTTTATTTAAATTGGCACTATAAACGTGAAACCTGTATCATTCTAGAATTACTTTGGCGTAGCCGTTAAATATCCTTTTCAAATGTGTTTTGGATGTGCATATATCTGTTACGGCTAATACCCGAAGTGCGGCTACACCTAGTTTTAGCCGGTTGGAACTAGGTGCATATATATGTCATTTTAATGAAAAGAGAGAGTTTAAACATGAAAAAAAAAATAACCCTAACCTACCGAATAGTAAGTATCTAATTCGGTAGGTTAGGGTTATTTTTTTTTTCATGTTTAAACTCTCTCTTTTCATTAAAATGACATACGGCTAATACCCGAAGTGCGGCTACACCTAGTTTTAGCCGGTTAGAACTAGGTGTAGCCGCACTTCGGGTATTAGCTGTAACATATCCAACGGCTGGGCACAAGTTTCCACCAAACATGGCCAAAAGTCTCTTGTGTGTCTTTTGCGAATCTATTAAAAAGTAATACTGAAACTTCGTTTATGGAAAGAAAAAGACTTTTTCTTGTAGAAAAATACTTTTTCTATAGAAAAAGATTTTTTCTTGTATAGCAAAACTTCACAGTTTTCTGTGACCACGGTTCCTGTAGAGGGGCCGAGACATCAGATAAAAATGATAAATAAAGGCGAAGTGTATCCGTAAACGTAGTTTCGATTCAAAATAAGTAACAGTTAGACTTGCATTCCAATTTTACTAAAAACTATTTACTAGGTAACTTCTGTTCAAATTAAAGAAAAGTAAAAATACAAAGGAAAAAATATTCTAGTATTACCCCTTTAAGTCCGATCCTTAGTCCGTCCTCCCGTCCCGACCTTTATTTGGTCGCGTGGACACGTCAGCTGTTCTCTTTGACCCTTGTTACAAGTTTACCTTAAAGGTGTAGAAAAAATTGAATCAACAAGTTCTTCGTAATCGAATACTGAGTATAAAGGAGTCCTAAAATTTAAAGGATTTTTACAATTTCCGCCACAAAGAGAAGACATAATTATGTTAATATATCTGTTTCATGAATGATGTATGTTTATACCAAGTTTTATTACGATTAGAAACGTTAAAATGATACTTTTTAAAGAAATACAACTAAAAACATTGGCAAATAAAAATGGAAAGCGATTCTATCAAAATATTGACATTAAGATTCTTTGCAATATATTTCAAGGCCGAAGGAAATACATCAAATAAGATACTTGAGTGATATTTTTAATTTTTTTTTACTCATTACCATGGTAATTCTAACAATCAAACGAACAAAGAAATATCTTCTTCACGTTCAGCTGTTATAAGATGCTGATACAATTAGTACACACTTAGATAAACTCACGAACTGCCGCAATCAAAGACGCACATTAAATCGACAATTAACATATAGGCTTTTATTTTATTTTTTAACCATTTGTTAACAACCATGTATTAACATATGAATTACTAGCAGCGCCCCGCGGTTTTACCCGCGTTGTGCCCGTTCCCGTGGGAATTTCGGGATTTTTTTTACATAAAAACCTTCCTCTTGAATCACACTCTACCTATTACAAAAAACCGCATCAAAATCCGTTGCGTAATTTTAAAGATACAGACTTTGTTTTATACTATGTAGTGATGCATATGAATATATACGGTAAATATACCAAAATAACATGTTTTTTACAATTTTAATCATTTTGTCTGTATTTTCCGGCTGGAATGGCTGATAAGGATAAGTTACTCCTTTTATTTTAGAAAATATCCACGCAGTTGTTAGATAATTTGACGAGGCAGTCGACATCAGGGGCACAGCTAGTATCTCTAATAAGTCTGTATGTCTATTACGTTTTGACACTTTAATCGCTTCACCGATGTTGAACCCCGGGTTAATATTTACCCAAAATACGGCGGCTAACAGTCGGTAACCGTACCTATATGTTCAAGACATCAAGTGGGAGGGTGATTTGTGAGTGAATTTGATTAGCTCTAAGCTCTATATACAGATACACAAATAAAGCATATTATTTAAAAAATCCCCGGCCGCGTCTGTCTGTCTGTTCACGATAAACTCAAGCACGGAGTTTGACGCGGTTTTTAATATACAGAATGATTAAAGAGGAAGAATATGTTTAAAAATTCCCGAAATTTACACGAGATCGGGCACAACGCGGGTAGAACCGCGGGGCGCTGCTAGTATATTATTATAATAATCTTCTGTAACTCTGGCATTGCAGTCACCCATGATCACCATGATCATAAGTACTTATTTACAACTGAATGACAAGTTTAATATAAATTTATTTCAGCTATCGAAGAGACTGGTAGGAGTTCAATTTACCAATCAAGGCGCATAAAAAGTTAGTTTGAGTAGGTTGGTAGCCAACCCTGGACGTGTCGGAGTTTTTAGACCGCCTAAAGGCCTCCGAAATGGTCTAACGATTGAAACAACCAAGACCGACAATTTAACGTGCCCTCTGGAGCACGGTAGCGCTTAGATTGAATGTCATTATCGGTCACCCATCCAAGTAGGGGTCGCGGTCTACTTAACAATCGCAATGAACTAACATCGCTTAGTCAAACTACGCCATCGCTTAGGCAAACTATCATAGCGCGTTGGGAATGTCAAATAACGCATTAACATTATTAAATTCTTTTCGTAATGCATGGCCAATCACAGATCACTTGAACTCTGCACAGCTCCACTGTGCTTCAATGGAAATGCAAATACCTTACTACTACCGCAAAATATTGTGAATCATAAAATACGTCCTTTCATAGAACTGAAATTTATGCGGCTAAAAGTCGTCATCATATTCAATTCAATTGATATCCTTTCATTCACGACTCAAAATGAGATCATTACTTTGAAGTTTGCATGTGTATGTACTGTGGTATAGTGGCTTCTAGTTCTCAATATTTTTACTTCTACTTTTTATTTTTTAATAATCTCTTATTATAATGCTCTCCTTTTAACTCCAAAACCTCAAATCATACAAACGTATTGATAACCTCATCCTCCTATATCAATTCCGTCCAAACCCAGTAGCAGGATAATTGAAGTTTCCTCAGTCTAACCAAATGAGTTCATATTAGAAAGATTGATTGAAGTCTTAAAGACTTAGAGAAACATTTACAAATTCTCTCTTAATTTTATCAGGAGTAGAGGAGTAAATATAAATATGAATTTGTCTAGGCTTTGTAGGTTTGGCAACATATTGTTGTAAGTAAGTAAATAAAATACATTTCATAGACGCGCTCAAGACCTATACTAAAATTTTACTTAGCGCCTAAACATGTTTACTAAAATATTATGTTCGTTTTAAATAGTGTTCTATTTCGTGCAATATAAAATACAAATTTGATCGCACAGCTTTTGTTTATTAAACATGTTTGGGTGCTAAATAGATTTAAAAGTTCTTGTGCAAGCCGAACAAAGCCAGTAAGCACGCGTGACACATTCTATCACTAAAATAAATCAGCACGTATTATGTAAACCCGCTTAATGTAAAGCTTGCTTAAGTAATTACTTATTATAACTCGTTAAAGTAAATTACTATGCTTTTTGTGAATTATGCATTTTATACACAATGTTTTCATTTTCCAATGGTTAAAGCAATGCAGCAAATAATTGGCACGAAATAAAGTCAGCACATAAAGAAAACACAAAATGATAATAAATCTTCGCGTTAAGGCAAACAAACAATTAAAAATGTATCGATACACTCGCGGCGTTTACTTTTAATTAAAAACAGTTTGCATTTGAAAGTAAACAGCTCGTAACTGTTTAACAACAAGTTTGAATGTTAACCGGAAAATAAATAAACGGGACAGGAGCGTACTAAATGGTAGTTGTTATTGAAATAGGTAATCATTTGTTTATGAAAATGTGTTTCCTACTTTTCAAACATGGCTCAGGTTTGAGATCACCAACCCGCATTTGGCAAGCGTGGTGTTCATGCCTAATCCTCCTCACTGTACTGATATCTTCAGTGAAATGAGAGGGTATTGTCCCACTGCTTACTGTGTAACATTCGTCACAAAAGGACAAAAATATATCAAACTAGCAGCGCCCCGCGGTTTCACCCGCGTTATATATGCGTTCACCCGTTCCCGCAAGAATTTTACGATAAAAAGTAGCCTATGTCCTTTCTCAGGCTCTGGACTAACTGCCTATTCATTCAAATCGGTTCAGTAGTTTTGTCGTGAAAGCGTAACAGACTGACGGACAGAGTTAATTTTGCATTTACAATATTAGTTAGGATTAATGTAATAGCACGTTTTTTTGCGTTTACTAGGCGTAAAAAAGAAACATTTTTAATATATTATGTCAACTGTAAAGTATACAAGTATACAGTCTAAACCAATCTTTACAAACAGCAGAGTAATACGTATATAATCTTATTTGAGAACCTTTCACCTTTCATCCAGATGTGAATGTAGCTATTTTGTGTGGATTACAGTATCGTTTGTGAATCCGTGCTATTGAACCGGATCTACTCTAATAAAGTAATAGGGCTCACGTAGGCTCAGCTTTATCGGCCTTAAACTCCCGTTGAATCAATCCTGTAAAATGTGTTCATTTACAAAACACACTCAAACATTTCATAGTTTTGCTTCACAGCATTTACGTTAGGATTGTATGGGTTTAAACGTATTATTTACTTTAAAAAAATAATTAACTACCTACTATTTTTTTTCAGCCTACCATAACTTAAAAAAACTAGTTTCTAATAAAAATATTTTATTTTGGCCTAGTACTTATAGCCATATTTGTTCAAAAGATTAAAAGATTATGTTTAAGGCGAAGAAATTGAAGTCAAAGCAAAGGTAGAGGATATTAGTAGATAAGTAATATAAAATGTTAAAGGAGTTCTAATATGTAAAGCGTTTGGTAATATAAATCAAAGCAACTCGTGTGTAGCTAATCCAAATAGCACAAAAACCGCTACGCCTTCCCAAAGTAATTAAAACTTATTCTCATTTATCTTGCTTGTCGATATTTGTGTAGAAAACTAAACAACTACAGTTTTTGCTAATCGTCAGTTCAATATAACTTTTAATTGGGAAAAGGTCATGCGCTCTCAGATTGCGGTTGCTTTCTATACGTCCAACTGATTTCTGGCTTTTACTGTTTGTTTACGTAATCTCTTTACTGTCGTTAGAAGTAAATTGATATGAAACTTTCCAAATATTGAGCCATTTTAAAGTGTTGTCACCTCACGTTATCATATCATCATATAATGTCAAACACAACAATGCAAAAAACTATAACTTAAGTAAATTTAAAACATCTACACACCAACACGATACACCGACCCTCTAGTAGAGAGTCTAACAAACTGTTAAGTGTTCCACAATGGTTCTAGATACAAAGTCGAGCGGTTCGTGCACTCACTGTTCCTTTATATTTTACAGAATAGATTCTCGATTTTCTGACAAAAATACTTCGGACAAAGGCCACTTGTGTGACGTGTTCTGAGCGGACATGTGACGTCACGTTCAACTGACCAACGAACCGTGTGAGTCACCGAACGAATCCGACTTTGCAAAGATCTTTTATAATACATAAGATCCACTTCTTCGTAAGAGCTAAAATTCAGTTTTATTCTAACTAGTTTTTGTTGCTGTAGAACTTTCTTTTAAAGTATTTTATCTGTAAGTTTTACTTTTGAATGTTATAAATGTTTTTATTTAAGAGATAATAGAACACCAGCGATGCCTCGTGATGTAACCCCCGTTGTACCCGTTGCTGCCAGAATTTCGGGGTAAAATGTATCCCATGTGTTATTCTGGTGTATAGCCCATATTACTGTAAAGTTTCATCCAAATCCGTCCCGAAGATTTTGCGTGAAAGAGTAACAAACATACATACATCCATGCTCACAAACTTTCGCATTTATAATATTTGTAGGATATTTTGTTATAACCATTAGCTACTTTTTGTAAGTTGTAACATTTGCCTTGGTTTGCAATAATTAATAAGGATTTCATACGTTATAGATACTGAATACTAAACACTAAATTAATATTATTTACCCCTGCATTAGTGTATAATAATATATCTTACGAATTGAAATACCTCACGTGATGTAATGCGAAAAGTTTTCCCATAGAACTGGCATAACGACCGCGGCAGAAGGCAATAGGTTATCAACCTGAAACTTTGCTAATTTAATGTTTAAACAACTATGTTTGTTCGGAATGAAGACCTATGCAGTTGTTAGAAAAAATACAATTTGTGAACAACCAACTTTTATTTATATTATGATATTTTTTTATTTTATGGAGTTTGTATGGCTGCGCGCTGTGGTGACATGTGCGAACGTACTAAAAGAAGGTGTTACAAATGCTTTTTATCTACGTTTGGTTTTGATTTATATTTATAGTTTACTGTCTTCGTTTCGGTAGTCTAGTGGTATGTGCACTGAGGTCCCGGGTTCAATTCCCGGCTCGAGGTATAACATGTTTCCTACTTTTCAAACATGGCTTGGGTTAAGCAACCGCGTTAAGCAAGAATAGCCCATAACCTTCCCGTAGAATATGACTATCCATTACAAAAAAAAATCTAACCAGATTGGTAGTTTCTGAGATTAGAGCATTCACAAAACTGCTTGAGCAATAGTGATTTTTCCGAGAATCACAACCGAGAACTTACCAGCCATTCTGTAGAAGGCCTTTTCGCTTTTTTACGTGGTCTTTAGTACTTTTATCTACACTAATGTTGTAACATTCTACTTATGTTTCCAATACTTGACTTATAATTACTACTGTTATAGCGCAGACAACTAAAACTCTCAATTTAAGCAATTGCACATGATGTTATAATATCCACATCGATATCGTAAAATCTCATTATAACATCGCGCCCTGCGCGGCGCGCGCCCTGCGGCCCTGCGCGCACAGCTGCGCTCTCATTGGTTAGATTTTAATGGCGGCAAGTTCACTGTGACAATACACGTACGCGTGAATTAAATGTTTCGCAATGTGTTTTGTTTTTAAAATTTTGTTTGATTAATTGCATTAGTGAAGATAAAGTAGTGTATGCAACTGCATATAACACGGGTATTAAAACACTCGTTACTATTATGAAACTCGCTGCGCTCGTTTCATAAACTCACACTCGTGTTTTAATATTCTTCTTTATATGACAGTTGCATAAACTACTATTATCTACACTAATGTTGTAACATTCTACTTATGTTTCCAATACTTGACTTATAATTACTACTGTTATAGCGCAGACAACTAAAACACTCAATTTAAGCAATTGCATATGATGTTATAATATTCACATCGATATCGTAAAATCTCATTATAACATCGCGGCCTGCGCGGCGCGCGCCCTGCGGCCCTGCGCGCGCAGCTGCGCTCTCAATGGTTAGATTTTAATGGCGGCAAGTTCACTGTGACAATACACGTACGCGTGAATTTAATGTTTCGCAATGTGTTTTGTTTTTAAAATTTTGTTAGTGAAGATAAAGTAGTGTATGCAACTGCATATAACACGGGTATTAAAACACTCGTTACTATTATGAAACTCGCTGCGCTCGTTTCATAAACTCACACTCGTGTTTTAATACCCTTCATTATATGGCAGTTGCATAAACTACTATTTCGCTCTTAGGTATATACTATATTAAATTTTATCTTTATAAAATCTTTATATCTATAGTAATTCATTCTCTATCCCCAAAGCTTAACGTTCAAAATACAACGTATGTATTCAAAATATAGATCAATGCGATAACCTGTAAACCATTTTATTTATTAAAGTAAAGATTTAGCCTGTAATATCCTACTGTTAGGCAAAGGCGTCTTATCTCATTGAAGATATCAGTACAGGCATAATCACCACGTTTGCCAAATGCGGGTTGGTGATCTCAAACCCGAGCCATGTTTGAAAAGTAGGAAACATATTTTAGCTCGACCCGGGAATTGAACCTCAGTATTGGCAGGCGAGTGCACATACCACTAGACCACCGATGCGTTGTTTTTATAATCATGGTCTAATATATTTTATCTACCCTAATGTTGTAACATTCTACTTATGTTTCCAATACTTGACTTATAATTACTACTGTTATAGCGCAGACAACTAAAACACTCAATTTAAGCAATTGCACATGATGTTATAATATCCACATCGATATCGTAAAATCTCATTATAACATCGCGCCCTGCGCGGCGCGCGCAGCTGCGCTCTCATTGGTTAGATTTTAATGGCGGCAAGTTCACTGTGACAATACACGTACGCGTGAATTTAATGTTTCGCAATGTGTTTTGTTTTTAAAATTTTGTTTGATTAATTGCATTAGTGAAGATAAAGTAGTGTATGCAACTGCTTAAAACACGGGTATTAAAACACTCGTTACTATTATGAAACTCGCTGCGCTCGTTTCATAAACTCACACTCGTGTTTTAATACCCTTCTTTATATGACAGTTGCATAAACTACTATTTGAAGACTTTGATGATTAACTAATCAAAGACTTTGCATTAGATTTTGGATTATTTTATCAAATACTTTGCAGGATAAGCTTTTTATAAATACTAGCAGCGTCCCGCGGTTTTACCCGCGTTGTGTCCGTTCCCGTGGAAATTTCGGGAATTTTTATACATATAAATAAACTTTCTTCTTGAATCACTCTATCTATTTAAAAAACCCGCGTCAAAATTCGTGCTGTTCTGTCTGTTCGCGATAAACTCAAATACTACTATTGTATTTGAGTTTATCGCGAACCGACAGATAGACAGACAGACGCGGCCGGAGACTTTGTTTTATAATATGTAGTGATAATTATGTTAAACATTATATCAGAACATTTTCATTTTGTTCGACTTACGAAATCAAATGTCCAAAAAATTTAGTAATTTAAATTAACCGAAAGATTGAAAGGGTTGTCAGAAAATATTTCAATAAATTTGGGATAATACAAAATATCTTCCTCCATCTCAACTACTAGGAAAACCAATAAAATTAAACGTTTCGCCTTTGAGTACTATTTAAATTTCATTTTCCAACATAAAAATCATTTGGAATAAAATAAAATATAATTTTCAATTTACCCGGTTAAGTCGCAAAGCTTTATTCGTAAACGCTTATTAACACCTTTTTTGCTATCAAATGGTTTATCTCTCCGAAATACGTTAGTTTGTAAAAAGCAAAGGAGACAACACATTTTAATAGCGTTTTAGTTATAGAACGTTTAGGAATAAAGTGGTTAAGTATGAAGCAAAAAGGGCTTTAAATCTTTTTAGCATTCTCTTAGTCTTTCCATAGATATTCGTGTGAGACAAAAGAGTCAGTACCAAGTTAAGTGTGAAGCCATTCACAACGATCACGCGCGATCATTTTTATCTCGATTACATGCGACATCACGTGGAAAGCTCCTCACTAGATGTTCACTGCGTTCGTAAAAAGAAACGACGTTTTATGACTGTTATGTCTCATACTTTGTTTTGAAAAACATTCGGATTATGTGTCGTTGCGTCGTAGATAAAAACTTTATTGGCCTAATGGTGATATTAATTGTTAAGTTTACCCACCCACAATACTCGGGAAAATGCTCTAGTGTCTAGTGTATTTATTTATAGTATTTTCTCGAGCATCTCTATGTAATGTAACGTTCTTATGAATAGTAAGCTACTGATGAAGAAGCTTAGTTACCATAATCATTCTTGTGAATGCTCACAGCCTGTAATGTCACTCCTTGAGCAACTCCCCTCCTCGGTGTATATTTCCGCCGCTTTCGTGAATTGTTCGGAGAAATGTTAAATAAATACCGCAGTACTCATAGTGTCAATACGCTCGTTAGTTTCTAATAAAGCGTTTTGATATTTAAAAACGGCGAATGCTTGAATGAAACTTGAGCGTTGGTTTGTAAAAGAACAGCAACTTTTACAAACCAACGCTCAAGTTTATCAGCACCTTAAGACGAGTTTAGACGATTCCGAAAGAAAATGAGTGACATTTTTCAAATGTTATTTTTCAAATTTGTCAAACGTTTATGAGAACGATTAGTGGTTGTAATCGAAAAAGGATACGATGTTAGTGACGACCGACGTTAAAGAACTATTAAAATAAAATATAATAGAAGTCAATAATTACTGGAACACCGTGAACTAAATTTAGTTTTATATATTGTATAAGGGATTTGTTTTAAGCATTATCTATTTATTATAAGACGTTTGGCGGCCATGGCGACAGACCTTCATAACATAGATACATTCTTTCATTAATAAATATCTAAGTATTTTGGCTTTTATATTTTTTAATTATTGCTTTTTATAAGAAAATCACGTACCAATCTAGTAGCTCATATGGGCTTACTCAGTGAGTTGCGGTAGCGCCGCGTGTTGGGCGGATAGGCCGCCTGCGCATGACGTCATGAGAAGTCGAAAACGTGCACTTGAATAAGTACTTTTTTAATGAAGAGAAGATTTTGCTGACACTAATAAATGGCCAATGGGTCGAAACGGGGCCCAATGAGTGCATACGGCGCGCCCCACGTCGCCTCTGCTTCGACGTTAGGCCGCGTTCGCCGCGTCTCTTATCCGCCCGAAACGAAACGCGGCGCGTCGCATGGGCGTCCGACTCGCGCCTTTGTTTATAATCTAGTGTTTATTGTTGATACACCTTAGAACCTTTCATGACAATCAAAATACCTTTTTTTGTTGTTGGGAAATTTGGCTGTTGAGACCACGAAGTAGAGATCGCACGCAGTAGGTATTTCACTGTTTCAAGGTGGAGGCAAATAAAACGCTCGCGTTCTATTAAACTCGCAATTCAAAAATTACGCTCCACAAACGTAATATCAAACGTTTTTAAAGGTCTTTTACCCGCCACGACTGACGTCCAATAAGTTTGCATCTACGGACCATTCGATAGAAACGGAAATTTGATTTCTTCGTTTGACATGGACGAGAAATTCTTTTCCAATGATTGATTGAGTTGACATCGATGAATGTTCAAATGGATAGAATGAGAGGAGAATGAGTTATGTTTTTTTTTATTTACTGCTCTAACAGACTTTTAAGAAAGGGTTTCTTGTCTTATTTCTAGACGATATCGAATACAGACATAAAAAGTTCCATGTATTCTTTTACAAAAAAATTACACCTCATTGATTACACATAAATATTTATAGCAGCACTCTGTTGTTTACCACGAGGCGGGCCTGTTCCCGTGGGATTTACAAACAAACAAAAAATCAAACTCTTCAGCTTTATTAATTATATAGGAAAAGAGGTCAACATCGGCGCTATCTTCTGGTTTCTGGACCAACACCAGAATACCTACAACCATTTCCAGAATAGGAGCTACTGAAACCATGGTCTGACAAAAAATAGTAGGTATAAAGTTTGACATAACAAAAATGTCACCAAGCTATAGCTAAAGTAAATACAATTAAACAAAAGACAAAAATAGCATTCGGTTCGTTAAGGCGGCCAACAGACAGATTAATAATAATCTTCGCTTATTCATCTAATAGGGCTTAATTTTATTTATAAGTCCTATAAGACAAATGGGCTAATTTGTTATTGTTTTATTTTTGACATTTTGTGACAGGTTTTTTGTAGGTTGGGCTATAATTTTAACATTTATTGCCAGTGCCTCGCGGTTACACCCGCGTTGTACCTGTCTTCGTCTAGGATAAAAGTCATGTCCCTTTGGACAGTGGATATCAAGAACTACGGCTTCACAACTGTTTAGTTTTATTATGTCTTATTGGTTTCGTTACTACTCTTATCATCAGCCTAAAACGTACAGTAACCGTATCCAACCTCGTAAATCCTTATTTTACTAACTCATACCTATTTATAGATTTCACAATTTATCCATATGTGTAATTTGAATACTGTTTTCCATTTAAATGCTCTCTGAAAGAACTCCACGACAAAAGACTAACGGCTGGCGAACTACACTCAATATAGAGCGAGGGGCACATGAGTGATCTATCATTTTTATGAGCCACCCATAAAAGCACTAAGCCGGCAAGCCGAGTGTATGTAACAGCCTATATAAAACCATTCTACCGAGAAATTCACTAAACTTTTGTAATATCTACTATATTTGGTAATGTGTGTTGAAATATTCCTTCTAGAACATTTTTCATTCAGTATTGACTTCAACTGGCGTCTCTGCTGAATGTGGCGCAATACTCAGGGATAACGTTACTTATGTGAATATGATGTTTTGTTTCATTCTTAGAACATTAACACTTACTTTTACGATAAAGTGGAAATTTTACTTTTACAAAAAACAATGTGTTTATTTAAATGTTATGTTATTTGTTACTAGACCATAGTTGAAGTGATGATTAATTTTAGTTTTGAATAAGTAACATATCATTAAAACACACGTTCAAAACAACTATCGGCAGCAAAATATTCACCATTAAAAATATACTGGTCGATATCGTATTGAATAAGCAAAATACTAACAATTTCACAACTGTTAACTTTTAATGAACGTTTTGATAGTTCTAAAAATGATATATGTATATATTCATTTAAATGTTATTCATGAAAAGTTATTTACAATTGAATTTCCAACTGAACTGACAGATTTGAGTTGGCTCTTTCAAATTTAATTCGTCACACGTGAATAGCACACGTGAAACTGTTAGCAGTTTTACATCAATGGTATTTCATATTAATGTTTACTACCTAAATTGTAGTGTTCGTGGCGTACTTTGATCAAGCGATGTCAGTTCATTGCGATTCATGCAACGTGCAGCTCGCCCCCTACATGGATGGGTGGCCGATAGTGGCATTTCTATCTGAGCGCTACCGTGCTTCGGAGGGCACGTAAAGCAGTCGGTCCCGGTTGTTTCAATTGTTAGACCATGGTGGAGGCCTTTAGGTGGTCTGAAAACTCCTGACACCAGGGTTGGCCTACTAACTACTATCCTACTCAAAATTAATGAATGAACTACCCGAATTGCGACAAACCTTTTCGTATAGTGGTATGTGAGAGCACTTGCTGTATAGTGGGTTCCATTCCCACCCCAACAATATGTGCAGAAATAATATAGGCGACAAAGTCTGGCTGTGTGTGTATATAATGTAATAGTATAAGTTAGTTATATTCCATAATACAAGCTTAGAGCTTAGTTTGACTCTAATGAACCGTGTGTCAATTTTTCTTGTTAATATTTATTTATTTTCTAACATAAACACAGTATTCTATAAAATTCAAGTAAAGGAAGTCACCCAAATGCCATAAGACGTTCACGAAACGCAGTAGGTGGAATTCTTTTCAATGCTCCAAGTGTTCTCGGTACGACTGTTTTATCTTTTGTTTACGAGCGCCAAGCATTATATGTGGCAGTTGGCGAAAATTTAAGTCTCGTTTATACTTACTTTACATTTTGTTCAAGTTTAGAGACTTTACTTAACTCGGCGAGCGGTGTTTTGTCTTAATAATACGAATAATGTGAGGGGAGGATGTAACCTTGGTGTATTGAAGCGTAGAACGGGTGGTACGTGAAGCAACTACGAGTTAATGGATTTACTCGTAAATGTAACAAAGAAGTTGTAGCTTGATGTGAAGCAACGCGGAGCTCAGTCCCAACTTGGATAGTAACCGATAGTGGCACATTAAGTTATGCAGTCGGTCGCAGTTGTTTCTTCGTTAGTCTATGTTGGACCTTTAGGCGGTCTAACTTTACGTCAGAATTGGCCACTAACCTACTCGAATTTACTTAATTAACGCAAGAAATAGTAAATTAAGACGTCTCTCTGTAGAGTACTGTCTTATCCACCTTTACTTGAGACTATTAAAAACCTGTACTTTTCTTCTCGTCGAAGTCAAGATACAAATAATACTAGTTTTAAAAGCTGGAGAGTTTGTATTGTTTTTCTGAACGAGCTCTACTGAGATAATTGGATCTAACTGCAGGATTTAAATAATTGCTTTTGTTTGTACTACTACGTTCAAAAGGTAGTTTAAAAAAAATACAGTTCATGGTTTAAATCGTGAGATACCTGAGGCCTGTATAACCTCGTAATCAGTGAAGTAAAAGGCCTTTGCTCAGCTGTAGGACATTAAGCAAATATGAGACACCTATTTAAACTCATATGATGATCGAATGTATGAAAGATTTTATAGTCATACAAGATTAACTCTACCAAAATACAGATCTGTAAAATCACACTCCTTGATAAAAGGTTTCTAAACAGAATATTTTAAAATTAAGCGGTATCGCTGTATTGTAACAGAAGCACACAGAACGAAAATTAATGTTCAAATGTTAGCATAAAGTTCCAAAGAGAATAGCTTCATCGACAATTTTCTAACAAAACAAATTGTGTGTGTTTAACTCGCAAACACAGACAAGAGAAACTGTACAGTGGTAGAGATATGGCTGCAACTCGATCCGAATTTACCAAAACCAACGTTACGTTACACTGCTCGTGCTCAGTCACGTTATAAATATACGGCCAACGACGACACGCTACGAAACAGACACGTTTTTATAAAAACGTGTCTGTTTCGTAGCGTGTCGTCGTACGTGACTGAGCACGAGCAGTGTAACGTAACGTTGGTTTTGGCAAATGCCAAAACCAACGTTACGTTACACTGCTATAGCAAATGCCTCGTGACATTAGTTTGACACTTTTTGAAACTCGTATATACGCATATCTTATGTGTGCGTGCGCCTGTTTTAAAATGTAGTTCATTATTAGATTTCTAGGAGTATATCTATTCCGTGATTCAGTCTTATTAATGCCCACAACATACAATGCTTACCGCTTCCCTTGTACAAGTCGCCTAAAGAAATATTCTGAAAATATCTGAAGAAGCTTCGGGAAGAAAAGGAATTGATGAGACACTTAAATGCCAATTGTAGTAGAAAATAAATCATTTAAATTCAGAATTGGATTCCAAGTTTTATTATCATTAAAGTCGAGCTTTATAAGGGTTGGAAATATTAAGATTTAATTTATACTTTCGTTTTACTTTTGTTTAAGTCTTTTGCCTACTTTAATACTGTGATTTGCATTTATTGAATACCTTTTCTTATATAAAGCTAAAACATTTGGTTGCATATATAGTGACAATGGATAAATATCTCTTTATTGTTTTATATGATACTAGCTGCGCCCTGCAGTTGAACCTGCGTGTTATCCAATTTGTTATTCTGAAGTATAACCTACGTATATTACTGTAAAGTTGCATTCAAATCTGTTCAGTAGTTTCTGAGTGAAAGACTAAGAAACATACATAAGATACAAGCTCTATAATAAGATACACTCGAGTGTACCCGTTTAAATACCATGAGCTTGTTATTCTCAAAGGCTGTTTAAAAATAAAGTAAGTAACGGAAACAGTTTCAGTTCAATTTAGTGCTATTAGAGAAACGGCTTTGAATTACAAAGCTCTTAGAGAACTATTGGAAGTTAGTTATTTTTGGATCCACTAGCATGTAAAAGTTAAATTAATTTTTTTTTTTACTTTTTACCCCCTGTAAAGTTTAACGTAAAAAAGTAAAGTTTAAAGTATGAGTTCGTAATGTCCCACCGCTGGGCAAAGACCTCTTATCTCATCGATAACAGTACAGTTTTTAGTACCCGAGCCATATTTCCTAATTTTCAAACATGGCTCGGGTAACGGGTTTGAGATCACCAACCAAGCAAGCGTCAAACGCCTAATGCGTTATCACCAAGCTTGGTCCTTCTCGCTGTACTGATATCTTCAGTGAGATGAGAGGCCTTTATGCAGCAGTAGGACATTACAGGCTTATACAGTAAGCTATATTTGAATAAAATTAAAGTGTAGAATATTAATTGCCGTGTAATTAATAGACGGTAACCGCGTCGAGTAATAGGTCTTTGTAAGTTCTCTCAATATTATTTTGTAGTTCCTCAGAAGTTTGCTCACAAAGCGGTAAAGTGTCTGATCATTGTTCGTGGGTAATTCACTGACAGTGTGCAGTGAAAATCTTTTAAAATACTTATTCTAAAACAAATCTCCAAGTTAAAACCAAGTTTGTTGCTAAGCAATAACGGTTTTGACTTATATCGTGACTAGCCGCGCCTCGCGGTCTTACCCGGTTGTACTCGTTCCCGCGGGAATTTCAGGATGAAATGTACCCCATGTGTTATTCTTATGTAAAACCTATATTACTGTAAAGTTTCGCATTTATAATATTATATTAGTAGGTTAGGATTTATTTTCTACTAACAATGCTCAATTTGACTGTGTTCTACGTGACTACTAAAAGTATGGGGAACCACCGTGTTGGAGTTACAGGCACTGGGCGTATTAAATAAAAACACTTTAAACTTGTATCAGTTTTATTCGATTAATTACTTATTTTACCCCAACTATTTCTACAGACAACCGCTCCGACCGCCCAGAGCACAGCAACAGGCGTTTCAGTCATACATTACGCTCCACATACCAAAGAGCTCATCACGCATTTATTCAATACAATAGCAAAGGAAATAAAATAAGTGTTGTTAAATCATTTTAAGGTATCACTCGCTTTATTTCACCTTTACCCGCCTCGTTTATTTAAAAATTGTTACTCTCAAGAAAGCGGGAGCTTCTCTGTTAAACATTTGTCATTTTAATCACCTTACGGAGCCGTCTGCGGTAATAAAATTATTTTACAGTAAACATTTTGAAAATTAAATTTAAACGCCTCCTCTCTTAAAATAATGGTGTGTTTTGAGACGTGTTTCTGTAATAACTAGTAATGTATTTAATTAATCAAGTGTTTTTGTTAAAATATTCCTATAACCTGAATCTTTTGAATAGGTTAAAAACATATTATGTTTTTAACCTATTCAAAAGATTCAGGTTATTATGTGTTTTTTCACAAAGTTGTTTTTCTATGAATTTCTATCAAGTATAAAGATAACGTTGTTGAATAGATTTTTTTATATAAAGAACATCATTAAAAATCTAGATAGTATGAGATGATATTATATTATAAGAAATAATTCCAACCATGATTTAAAAGATCCAATTACATTACCGTGTTCACCTAGTGTGGCCGCAATCACCAACCACTTTAGTCTACAACCATCGTCTTCAAGTTGGACTATCAGCCGACAGTCGCCGAATACAGCCGACTCCCGCATTCTTTGAAATGTTGCGGTAACCACTTGTAGCAAGCGACAAACCTTACCGTAGAGACCCACCGTGGTTCAAACGAACGGAACAACTTGCTGTTATTGCTACTTTATTGAACCTATAATAATTGCCCGCCCTCCCACACACACTATTGGAGCATCTACTTTATTAAAATCCCGACAATATTTTATTTCGGTATGTTACATACAATCCATTATCTTCTATAATATATAAAATTCTCGTGTCACAGTTTTCGTTGCCGTACTCCTCCGAAACGGCTCGACCGATTTTGATGAAATTTTTTGTGCTTATCCGGTATCTATGAGAATCGGCCAACATCTATTTTTCATCCTGAAATTCCCGCGGGAACGGGTACAACGCGGGTGAAACCGCGGGGCGCAGCTAGTAAATAAATATAAATCAATAGCAGATTTTACCATCTATAAGACTGGAATACACGTGCCCATAAAACTGGAAACTGGAAACATGTACAAGAACTTCAAACCTTATCTAAACATGCAATTTACATCCTAGCTTTTTCTCATCCCCACATACCTGTAGCGTTTGTATTGGATGCTGTGTATGCAGTGTTGAGACTTGCTTGTGGTCTCAGCTTGTTTATAATGGGATCCCAAGCAGGTTATAACTTCCAGCCATCTTCTCTATTAAAATTAGGGTGTTTTTTTTAAAATTTCAATAGCTTCTATCTACCTATATGTTCCTTAACCCTGGTGCCAATACTTCGCTTCGTTTGAACGATATAAGAGACACCACAGTCACAGTTAATCTTATAGACACCAGCATCTTGCAAAGGTATATTGCACTCGACAGGTCTTAGAAATTGGTTAATCTTCTTTGGCGGTTTGAAGTAAGTCTTGATAGACGCGCACCCCAGGATGTGTCCAATCTTGTGAGTGATTCCTATCACGTAGGGCAGGATGGCTGGCTGTCAGTCGACGGTGGCTGGCCTGTTGCGGCATCCGGGACTGTAGCGTGGCACCGGCAGCTTGTTGTCCCTCAGTACCTTCTCGATGTGGTCTTTAAGTGTTCTTTGTCACAAACGTAGTTTCAATTCAAAATGAGGATATTGTTTCCATATTTTTATTAATCTTCAGTATTTATCAAATGAATATTTCTTTTACCTTATTTATACGCCTTGGTGGCCTAGTGGTGTACACTCGCCTGCCAAGACTGAGGTCCCGAGTTCAATTCCCGGGCCGAGCGAAAACATGTTTCGTACTTTTCGAACATGGCTCGGGTTTGAGATCACCAACCTGTGATTATGACTAATCCACTGTACTGATATTTTCAGTGAGATGAAAGGCCTGTGCCCAGCAGCGGGACATTACAGGCTAATACTTTTTACTCTACATTATAATTGAATGGGTCAGACTACATCGCGTATAAACTAGTATAATGTTTGATAGTAACCGGTTTATTCATAGACGCTCTTTAAATAAAACATTGTCCTGAGTGTTTTATCTCTTCTGCTCTTCAAAAAATAGATTATGTCAGAAAGGGACAAACCATTTGATAGCTGTTATGAAAATGTTATGAAAACGCTGTTAGCTTTTATGAATAAGAACCTAACGCCATACTCTGAGACGGCAAATACTTCCTTAGTAGATAGGTAATGGGTGATTTTAACAGGCGAAGTATGAAGAATTACGTCATTGAGTGTTGATTAAAATATGGACATCTCTGAGAGCGGCAGTAAGGCAGGTAGACACGCAGATTACTTCATAGTTAGTCTCCCACACCACTCTTGATCACATTAAGTCTCTCAAGACGAGCTCCCGTGACCACAAATGGTGAAACGATTTAATTATATAATCCCAACTCCTTTATTATTATAAGTGCAAATTCTGTGGCTTAAAATTTATTTCACACTATCAATTACCAGGTTAACCCTTATAATTTTAAATTAAACATTTAATTAAAGCCCAAACAATGAAGTTGAAGCAATGTTCTTAATTATATTAAACGCCCTTTGGATTTGTCAAACGTAATAATAATATTTTAATCAAGGAAGAGTAATTAATGTCGAGAAAACGAGAGCTTTTATTGTCTCTAATGATAGTCCATTTATTTAACACTCGGTACCTTGATGAAAGATATTAAGAAATGTTCAAGTAGAATCCGTTTTCTGAATATTTTTTTCTTTTTCGCCTGAAGTGTTTCCATTATTTTAATAAAACAAAGTACGTTTTGAAGCCACTCACGATTTTGTGTCTAATATTTGTTATGTCTGTGTAGATTCCTACTAACGCAAAAGGAACTCTGTGTGTTATGTTTCCATATCCAGATTACTGAGCCAATTTAAATCAATCTTTGTAGGTAGTCTATGGCCTAGTGGCATGTATACTAGGGTGTCCCAGCCTACAAGGGTGAATTTTTTTTTTTCGAATTTCGAAACGCATACCCCCTATTTTTTTTCTATTTGGCTCTTAGAACAAGCATAAGAAATATTATTGAGATCGGATGACTATAACCCGTGCCGACTTGATGCCAAAGTTTACTTTAAAAGTTAGTATGAAATTTGTATGGCACACTAGTTGCGCCCTGTGGTTTCATCCACATTGTACCGGTTCCCGTGGTAAATTCGGGAATAAAAAGTAACCTATAGCCTTCCTCGATAAATGGGCTTTTTAACAGAAAAATAATTATCCAAATCGGTTCAGTAGTTTCTGAGATTAATGCGTTCAAATAAACAAACAAACTCTTCAGCCTTATAATATTATAGTATAGTTCAGAATGTAATGTTCGGAATTCGAGAATAATAAAACACTTTGCTTTTTATTCTACATTAATAAGTTATTTATTAGTATTAATAAAAGGACATGAATTATGTATTAAATTTTCTTTTCAACGTATTTTTTTTACAATCTGGATAGACTTGTCTGTGCTCTTGTACACAACGTAATAAAAATTGTTTTTGCTCCTCTTGAACAGTGATTAAGCCATGGAAGTCTTGCATTAGCTTAACCCCTCTTTCCGCCGTATCATTAACTGCTTTCAGTGATAGCAGCTTCCTTTTAGCTTTTTGATACGACTCATCATCTGACCACAAAGAGGGATTCTTGTTCAAGAAACTGTCATCAATTTGGAGCCGACGAAACAGGAACTTACTTTTCTCTGAGACAAAGTCATCAATGTTTTTTTCAAAAAGTGGGCCACAAAGTTCTTCTTTGGAGGCCATGTAGCGTTTATTGTGAGCTGTTGGGCTTTCTTTTGCTAAGTTAGCAATCATTTTAACTTTAATGTCAAGCTCAACATCATCATCAAATAAAGACATAATAGACACTTCGTCAGTCAAATACCACAAATGCTGGCAAAACTTCTGTAAAGCTGCTTTTGAAATGCTTTTGTCTATTGTTTCATAAGCTTTCATGGCCTTCAAAAAACATAAATCCTGATAAGGTGCCTTAACTGCTAAAATACATTGAAGCCAGGGTTTTACGTAGGATGTCGCGATGAACAGACACACGTCCAACAAAGCTGCTTTATCCTTGTTTGAATTAATTAATTTCTTAACACAGTTAGGTAATGATTTTGTCGGTATACGTGCTTTTTCCCAGTAAATAATACACTCACGAATTGTAAGATTTGCACTTTCACTAATATTTAAATTCACTTCACGAATATTATAGAACAAAACTGCCAGTACTTGTCCATTAGAGGGAAGTTTCGAACCTGTTATTTGATGTTTCACGTCTCCAATCAAAAATATCTCCTTTTTAGAACTTCGTAATTCCACGGCCATGTTGACTACGCGAAAACAATGCGATCACTACTAAGACAAACAAGTAATTACATGCACTCAATGTGACAGTTTCCGCGCGCCATACAATACAAGTACGGACAAGTTACAGTGCAAGTCGGCACGGGTTGCCGTGATTATAAATACATGAAACTTTATTTTTTAATGTTTTAGGACTATTATAACAAAATAAGAGGGTATGCGTTAAAAAAAAATAACAAAAATTTTTTTGGGACACCCTAATGTATACACGTCTGCAAAGATTGAGATCCCTGATTCAATTTCCAGGTTTAGCGATGTGATGTCGATGGATATCAATAGCTAAACCTGGAAATTGAATGAACATGTTTCCTACGTTTCAAACAGGGCTCAAGATTGAGATCACTGGTACTGGTATCTTCTGTGAGATGAGAACCTTTGCCTATCAGTGGGAAATTACAAGCTAATACTTTTTACTTCGTACGGACATAGTTTACTACTAAGTCTCAAAATTCCTATGTAGCGCTCGTGATGTAGTTTAACTAAACAACGTACCTTCGTTGCGATTGTTAAGCAACGTGCAGTTTAGCCCATATTTGGGTAGGTGACGGATAATTGCAACTCTACTCGTATCTTAAGGCTACCGTGCTTCAGAAGGAACCTTAAGCAGTCTGTCCTGTTTGCTTCATACGTTAGATCAAGTCGGAGATCTTTTAAGTGATCTTAAAACACTTCCGACACCAGGGTTGGCCATAATCCAATTCGAAACGAATGATGAATAATTGAATGAATAATTTGTATGAAGTAAGCAGAAACATTGATTATTTAAAAACTCGTAAATGGTACCCTGTAATATAATTTCCTTTTTGTGTTTAACAATATTTACTAAACAGGAGTCTGCTCTCATTTCTCAGAAACTCACTAAATACTGGTGGCTTTGATCTGAAATATATCTCTATAACATTGAGTTACATTATAACGAAATAATTATTGAAATGGATAATAATAACATTGCTTGGAATAATAATTATGCTCGACTAGAAATGACATTATTTTTTAACTGACAAAGTAATGAGACAAACCAAAATACTTGATGTATTTTGGTGTAACATAAGCGGAAAGAAGGCCAACCCTGGTGTCGGAGTTTTTAGACTGCCTAATGGCCTCCGACATAATCTATTGATTGAAACAACCAAGACTGCCTTTCTAAACCTCCAAATCGCGGTAGCGCTCAGATAGAAATGCCATTATCGGCCTTATTATCTAAGTAGAGGTCGGGTTACACTTTGCTAAACAATCTCAATGAACTAAAATTGCTTAGTTAAACTACGCCATAAGCGTTTCAATTTTATACATTGTAGACTTTTCAACGTTTCTGGTAAAGCTTGATAAATCATTCACTTGCTTATAAACGAAACATGAGAACAATTAAGTTCAAGTTGAACAATGAAACTCCTCCGTTATTATTCTTCCCATGCAATGTATAATTATAAGCCGGTAAACAAGTAATTAGAGAAAGCAAATGAAGGGTTAAGTAGGCAAACATGCTTGTTTGTTGTATGTACCGACTTGCGTCGAGTAATTATTATTTTATATCTATTGAACTTAAGATGATGTGAAAATAATTGAATATTCGAAGTCAGTTCAGAAAAAAAGTAATATACGAACTCCCACATATTAAACTCCCATAAATATTTATCAATCTATCTAGGTCGTACCTAAGAAAAGAAAGTTGTTCATACAAAATTATATTTTTTCAAAAACTACGGATTTTCATACGCTTCAACAACATACAAAGTTATTCAAAAGGAAGGCTTGTGACTACTTTACATGCCAACATTTCCACAGAAACGGGTACAACGCGGGTTAAACCGCAGGATACTGCTAGTCTTCTTGTGTGTCAAAGTCATGGTATTAATTTTCATCATGGTTTCAATTTGTACGTTCGCGTACAATGGGGCGTTAAATCAAACCAGTCGTTTTACGTTTTACAAAATTTTAATGAACAAGATGTGAACTGTACGAAAGTGCAATGACAAGTGATAATTGAATAATTGCATACAATATAATGCGGCTTAACGCCTGCCACTGTGATTAGCATAATGCAATGTGACCTATATTAGTAAAGTTTATTAAGGCGATATGCGCCGGAACATATTCCCCGCCGTTGAAAGAGTGTCTTCTTTCAACCGATCAATTCCTCAGCGGTTGGGAGTGGGCACAGGCGCGTTAGAGCTCGCCGAATGATGCCCCTGGCGGTGCGAACATCTGCTACTCTTGATATTCCGTCCGGTCCAGGGAATAGCTGCAGAACTCGTCCTAAACGCCAATTTAGTGGAGGAGTGTTCTCTTCTGAGAGCAAAACCATGTCGCCTATGCTTAGGCGCGCAGTGTTGCTTCGCCATTTTGTTCTTTGTTGTAGTTCAGATACGTATTCTCGCTGCCATCTTTGCCAGAAATGTTGACGCATCCTTTCTAATCGTGCATAGCGTGGCAGCCGATTTTCTTCAAAGTGTGTCAGCGGCGGCGATGGCAAGGCAGTCAATGGCCTGCCGATTAAGAAGTGCCCTGGGGAAAGGGAAAGGAGGTCGTCAGGAGAGGATGACATAGGGCACAAGGGGCGGCTATTAAGAATCGCTTCTACTTGTGCAAACAGAGTCGTAATTTCCTCGAATGTCACATGACTATTTCCCAATACTCGCTTAATGTGGTGTTTAGCGGATTTAACACCGGCTTCATAAATGCCGCCAAAGTGAGGAGCGTAAGCTGGTATAAACATAAATTTTATGCCTTGTTGACTTGCAAAGTCAGATATCGATGCTTTATTTTGTTGAATAAAGCTCCCTACTTCTTTTGCTGCGGCAACAAAATTGCGCCCGTTATCACAAAGTATTTCTGCTGGTTTGCCTCTTCGTGCCACAAACCTTCTCAAAGTCATTACAAATGTGTCCTTTGTAAGATCACTTACAGCTTCTAGGTGTACACATTTGTAGCGCAAACATACAAAGATGCACAGGTAACATTTTATGACTCGACTACCCCGACCCCTGCGATTTGTGATATAGAAAGGTCCGGCAAAGTCTAAACCAACAGATAACATTGGGAAGTCTACATTTAAACGTTGGGCAGGTAAGTCGCCCATTTTAGGACATAGCGTTTTACCACGTAGACGTCTGCATCTGACGCAGTTATTGACTGTGCGTCTTGCAAGATACCTGCCGTTAATAGGCCACACAGTTTCCCTAACTATCGCTAATAGTAATTGGGGACCTGCGTGTAGATTATTATAATGCTCGTTTTCAAAATAAAGCTTGGTTAATTGATGTTTTGCATGTAGCAATATTGGGTGCTTCTTTTCATACGCATAGTTTGAAGCATTCAAACGACCACCTACACGTATTAACTGTTTATCGTCTATGAACGGAGACAGTGACAGTATTTTATTTTTGTTGCTCAGTGGCTTCCCCTGTTTAAGTGTTTCATACTCAAGTGGGAAAGATTCAGCTTGAGCAAATGCACACAAACTGTAAAACGAATCCCGCAATTCATTCACACTTAAAATACCAATTCGTTTAGTTTTCGGAAATCTAGTATTGAAAATAAATCTAAGGACATAAGCAAAACAACGTTGAATTCTTTTAAATGACGAAAACTTAGAAATATTAATTACGGATTCTTTGATCACCGTTGCATGACATTTTGTCTCGGGTAGGTTGCCTGAGTCGTTGACCTTTAGCGCTGGCCACTGAGTCTCAGTTTCATTTAAAAACGCAGGCCCAAACCACCATAACTCACAAGGTAACAAGTTACTAGCGTCTACTCCTCTAGATATAAGATCTGCGGGATTTATTTCGGTCGGTACGTAACGCCACGCTACTGGATTTGTTAATTCTGTAATTTCAGAGATACGATTAGCAATAAATACCTTTAATTTAGACAAATCGCTGTTTATCCATCCCAGAACGACGGTTGAGTCACACCAATGAACCATGCGCCCTAGGCGGTACCTTAGAGAATCTGATACAGACTTACATAACTTTGCCGCGAGCAGAGCCGCACACAACTCCAAACGTGGTATAGTGGTTGGTTTTACAGGTGCTACCTTTGACTTCGAACATAATAATCGAACAGTGACGTCATTATTGGAATCTATAGACCTCATGTATACGCACGCACCGTATGCGTGCTGAGAAGCATCGCTGAAGGAATGCAACTCGATATATTTTGGTGAATTGCCTAATACTAACCTAGGAATTTGTAAACTAGTGAGGTAATTCAGTTTATTTGAGAACTTAAGCCAATCAGCCTTTATAGCGTCCGGTACTGGGTCGTCCCAGTCTAGCTTTGCCTTCCACAACCCTTGCAACATTATTTTTGGACGTATTACAATGGGGCTTAAAAGACCTAGCGGATCAAATATCTTGAACGAGTTAGACATTATGATGCGTTTTGTCACAACATCATCTTTGCTATCAGTAAATCTGTTTAATGGAAAATGTAAAGTATCAGACGATGGGGTCCACCCTAAACCTAATGTACTGGATGACTCACTGATTGTTAACTTATCATTTTTATTTATATCAATATTATCAAACAATGACGGTGTATTCGTCTTATACTTTCTTAAGTTAAAACACCCCGCCTGAAGAGCTTTAGATACAGCACCTTGAATGTATCGCATCTGGGACTCGGAATCCCCTCCAGTGATGAGGTCATCAACAAAGAAATCCTTTTGTATTATAGTCTTGATGAGCTCATCATCCTCCTCCTCACCTAGCTGCCACAAGCACCGCGTACTCAAATAACTCGCACTTGCTGTTCCGTAAGTAAGAGTATTTAAGTCGTACGTTTTTATGGGTTCAGACTCTGCTCCTCTCCACAAGATGCGCTGAAGGTAGCGGTCTTCCTTGTGGACTAGAACCTGCCTATACATTTTCTCCACGTCAGCGGTAAGCAGGAACTTGTACTGCCTGGCACGAATCAGAATGGAGAAAAGCGAGTCCTGTACATTTGGACCAACCATTAATATATCAACCCAGATAACCCTGAAACTATTTACGATCACGGATTTTTATAATAATTTAGTATGTTGTTATTTACTGTTCTTAAGTTACGGGAAAAATCATAAAAAAAATCAAAGTCACCTGGGAAAGCCGGAAAATGGGTGGTGTTATAACACCTGGTAGGAATATCCACTACTATACAAAGTACTGGAAGATAAGACACAGGGTTATAATAAGAAAAATAAAATATAACGTTTTTTAAATGTATAATCAGCATAAACAATGCTCTATAAACTTACACAGCAGTATGATACGCCAAAAAACAAGTTTTGGGATGTAAATAAACAACACATTTCTTACACATGAAATTAGTTTTCTTTTTGCAGATTTTGCATGTCAGTTGAACGTCTTTGTATTGAACGATATGGTCCAGTCTGTCAAATCGAGACGTTTCCCTGTGAGTAGTGGAAGTAGGACAAGGTCCACGCTTATCATTTTTTTTATAGGTCTCTAATAAAGCCCTTGCAACAACTCTTCTGAAAGTAAGATGATCGTAGTCCCCTCCATTCTGTCTGTATAGTTGCCAGGCATTATGTGTGGCCATATCTAAAGAGTGACAAATTAGTGGAAAGTACCACTTTTTACCACGAATAGATGTCCGATAAAGACCTATATTTTGGTCTGATCTATCCACACCTCCCATGTTCTCATTATATTTTTTTATAATGGCAGGCTGGTCGATAACGATATATTTTTTTTGCTGCTGAGAGAAACGTTTCGCTTTATATATTGGCTCGACGCTATCTACATTGGACACAACAGTCACAACGTTATTATCGTTCCACTTGCAAACCAAGATGTCTTTTGGTTGACTAGATTTGAATTGAAAAGTCCCTCTCTCAGTCTTTTTGAATACATTATTTGTAGGCAGAGGACATTTCGATGTTCTGTTTTCCCGAATTGTACCAGTTGCTTTCAGGTTTCTGTTACTTAGTTCATGAAATAGAGGTACGGAAGAAAAAAAATTGTCAAAATATAAGTGAAAATATAGATTTGGATGAAGGGATTGCAAAACATCGGCAAATTGTAAAATTACACTCCCACCTAAACCAAACTGTTTGTAATCTGAAGGTAACATGGCAGATTTTCCTTGATATGGATCAAACCATAACACATATCCCAGTCTGGTGGCACCAACCCAAAACTTGTACCCCCATCGGATTGGCTTACCACGTATAAATTGCTTGCAGCCGTGACCTCCATAGTAAGGCACCATAGCCTCATCAATACTGTAGACTTCCTCTAAAGGAGCCATTTCCGAAAAAATCTTATTCAATATATCAAATAAGGGTCTTACTTTCGCAAACTTGTCGTTTTGTACGTGCATTATTGTATTGTTGCAGCAATGGATATGTGTCATTATAAAAGTGAAACGATCTCGTGACATAGCATTATAGATCAATGGAAAATCTGTGTCTGAAGACTTTTCCCAATACATTGGCTTACGAGGCACGACAACATATCCACTAAACAACAATATGCCAAGAAAACATTTCATCTCTGCATGAGTTATATTACCAGTCTTATTTTTTTGTTGTGCATACATATTTGTGTAGTGCACAAGTAAATCAATGACCTCAGTATTCATCAAAGCTTCGTAATAATACAGCGGTGATTGTAAATATTTAGGGGCTTGATCATTTGTCCACTGAGGATATTCTTTTGGACAATGCTGATTTCGCCAAGTATACTTTTGATTTTTTGGCGTTGTTGGTTTCCAAGCTGCACAACAATCGGTGACGTTGGTTTTTTGTGAGACCTGCTCGCTGCATCTGCGTTTAGCTAGGTGAGACAATGGTGTATTATCTTCATCATCTGAAGAAGACTCACTGTAAATGACCTCAGCTTCAGCCCTCAGCTGTGAACCTGGAAGGTTGTGCAAATTCACGATGTTTTCGTCACCTGAATCCTCGTCAGTTATATCTGCATTTGCATTATCCGGGGGCAAAATAGCAATAACACTCGGTAAATATGTGTCATCGTCCGCTTTCTCCAACTCTTCTATTATTTCAGTAAGCTTCAATGGTTTTCTTGGCCGTAACCTAAAATTTCATACAAAAATATGTTAGACGTTGATATTACTACCAGGTGTTATAACACCTCTGCTATTTCACTAACAAAAAAATACTACAGTATATCATCACAAAAGTCAAAATATTATTATATAAGTAGCTAATAGTCATGTGATAAATAATATGTACCAAAAAGACAACAGTATACAAAGATATGTTAAAAACAGCTTACCTTTTACCAGACATATTGAATCGAAATAAAACTGCTGCGATAAAACACAATTTATGCTTCAAAGTAACTATATTTGTGTATTTCAACTGGACACAATCTAACTTTAATGAGCACTGAATGAGATAACCGAAGAAATACGTTAAAAATATAATTTTTTTAAATTAAAACTTGAGGGTACATTTAAATCAATTTGAGCGGTGTTATAACACCTGGTCGGGCTAAGTGGGTGAGCGGCCAGATGAGGAGGAAGCGGAGCCATCAAACACAACACGAAGTTTCGTGGACTCGCTGTCGTGTTTAAAGACAGCGTGGTGACATAGATAGTAGCTATAACCATTATTTTCGCAACTAGATATTGAAAGGTGCTTTAATTCAGAATATTCGTTAATGAACTTAGTGTAATCTAGTTTAAGTACTGGGTTTCTTCTAAATTTCCTTTCTAAATTAAGAAGTCGTTTCTTTGCCATATAAAAACTATCACCTAAACAGTCAGGGGCCTCCTTTAGCGGCAATTTTACTGAAAACCTACCTGTTTGGTCTCTTTTTGTATGAGTGATAAAATGATCCTCGCAAATTTTATCATTTGCACTTAGTATTTGTGCTCTGGGAATGTCTTCCAAATCCCAAAACTTAGTGAGTAACTTATCGATATTTTCATTCCTTTGAATTAAAGCTTGATTACAGTTTGAACTTAAAATCTTGTAAGAATTAGTAGTAATTGGACCTGATATCAACCAACCTAGTTGTGAATCTCGTAGCTTTGGATAATTCACCCCTAGCGAATACTGCTCATTACCTAAAATATCCCAGAAGACATCAGCTCCGATCAGGACATCAATAGGCGCTGGTTGATAGAAGGCTGGATCAGCTAACTTAACACCTTGGGGAATCTTTAGAGTATTCACTGCTATAGGTGCCTTTGGTAAGTAGCCTGTTATTTCATTCAAAACAAAGCATGATAGTATTGTGTTGAAATTATTGTTTAACGACTGGATTTTGACGTTACACCCTTCAATAACGTTTTTTGTTACGTTATTGCCAATACCAACAATCTTTAGACAATCAATGGTATTGGATTTTAATGCAATTTTGTTCTTTAGAGAAGTAGTGATGAAAGAGGATTGGCTCCCGCAGTCTAAAAGCGCGCGAACCCTAACCTTTTCTTTTGTTAATGGATTTGAGACTTCAATAAATGCTGTTGATAAAATGATTTCATTATGATTTTGATTAGATAAGTTGACAATCAGTTCATCATTATCATGTACAGTTGAGCAATGATTTTCTGAGGTATATGAGCGATGAAGTAGACGATTATGTCTTTGACTACATTCTTGACATGGCCCCAAACGACATTCTTCGGCTGGGTGCCCTTGTCTAAGACAGTTGGCACATAACTTATATTTCGACACCTCTTTCATTCGTTCATCGATTCCTTTCATCTTAAAGACTGGACAATCGTATATTTTATGATTTTCGTTACATATTACACAAATGTACGTGCTAGCCCTTTCGCGTTTCTTGCTATTTTGAGTATTTATACCAATAAAGGACTTAGTAGCTTGAACGTTGCTCTTGTGATTATTATAATATGAAGCATTGCTACGGTTCACAGCCGGTGTGAATTTAGGCTGCGCATTTTCGTGTTTATTGTTATTACGATTCAAGGATTCTAAAACGTCGGCTCTATCTACCATGAATTTAAAGAAATTGTCTAATGTGGGGACATCGCTGTCTAAACTGTTTCGATGTTCCTCCCATTTCATTAACGTGTTTGCATCTAGCTTAGAGGATAGCATGAAAATTATTAATACATCCCATTTATCTGTGGGCTGCCCAAGACCTGCTAAAGCACGTAAGTTTTTGGTTACGTGGTCTACCACAAAGCGCAAGGACTTCTCAGTCTCACGGAGTATTGGCTTGATATTAAAAAGTGAATTTAAGTGGTGGTTTATCAAAAGCCTCTTATTATCGTAACGACTACACAGTAACGCCCATGCATCTTTGTAGTTTGCTGCAGAAACTTCTAGGTTCGATACGATTCTTGCAGCGTCTCCTTCTAAATACGAAATTAAATAATGAAACTTACTAATGGGAGATATGCGATCGTTCTTATGAATTAAATTTTCGAACGTATCACGAAATTCGAGCCACTTAAAATAAGCACCGTCAAACTTTGCGATTTGAATTTGCGGCAATTTTAACCCTACGTCCTGATGCTCTACGCAACAAGATGCATCATGACATGATGGACGTCTCTGATCGCGTCCCGTAGGATCAGATTTCTTTGTAAATAATTCTAATAAATGCTTTGCTGTGGCAATGTTAACAATTATGTCCTTTTCTATAATATCGCGTTCATCAACTTCAGCAGAAATATTAAGTGGACTTAGAATCTCTATCTCACTTTGCAAATCATCCACTCGAATAGACAAAGCCTCAAACTTAGCCAGTCTTAGACTCAGCTCTGTTAACTGAATGTCAGATAACTCATCCAGCTTAGAAATAGAATTCAAGTAATTCTTAAATTTAGTAACCTGCCCCTTTGCAGAGATGCGCTTAGTTACTAATTGCTTGAGGCGTTGTTTATCATCCGAGTCGATAGACATTTTAAACAAAATAAACTAATACTTTTTAAATAAATAATATAAAAGGCTCACGCTCCTCGCCTTGTTGCCACCGGCCGCACGAAGCTGATAACGCGCGATCACCATATAATTTCAAGGTCGCGATCACCCGACTATGCACAGCTGATCCACCACAGGAACTTGGATTTGACCCAATGTGTATCTGGAATGTTCGGCCAACAGTCTAAGTATTGAGTAGAAACGAGGGCGCGATGCATTTACAGCTTGGAAGATAATAAGTATATCGAAGTAAACAAGTATCGGAATAAGAGTTAAGTTGTAATGCTCATAAATACGTAATTACGTAATTCATCCAACAAATTGTGAGATGCATTTGCGAGTGTATTACGAACAAAATATATTAGAACAATAGAAAGATTACAACGTAATTCTTGCGATATGATACTTACATAAAATATTATTAAAGTATATAAACAATATTGTAAATTAAGTGGTACAAATAACAATAATCGATATATTTCTAAGAAATAATACCAGAGAAAATATAAAACTATTGCGTATTAGCAAAGTTAATAATTTTTTTTTAACAAATCTTTACAATGGAATGTGGGTATAATGTATTGAACGAAAAATGATGCAATAATGCAATGATGCTTATTGTCTTAAATTAACGATTTTAATTGAATTATTTGCACAAATAGATTTGATTACTTAATTTGCACTTGATTTGGAAAGATTTTGTAATGGAAATAGGTATAGGAGGGACACTTATCTTAGTCAGCCGCCTGGAACGTGGTGCCTTTTTGTGCCACTGGTTTCCAGGATCCAATTTTCGCAATTTGGCTTCCGGCTGCGGCTTCCTTTAGTGGAACCCTTGGTGGTGATCTCCCTGCTTGGTATTAGTGCTGGAACTGTAGTTTGTACCAGCCCCTTGCAATTCTTCAATACATGTGCTTGAGCTGCGTGGCCAAGTCTTCGATCGAATTTTGTCTTCTTGCAATGGTAATTTCTGGATTTTTGCCCTTTGTTCCCCTCATGGGCCACCAATTTGTACGTTCGCGTACAATGGGGCGTTAAATCAAACCAGTCGTTTTACGTTTTACAAAATTTTAATGAACAAGATGTGAACTGTACGAAAGTGCAATGACAAGTGATAATTGAATAATTGCATACAATATAATGCGGCTTAACGCCTGCCACTGTGATTAGCATAATGCAATGTGACCTATATTAGTAAAGTTTATTAAGGCGATATGCGCCGGAACAGTAAAGGTGGAACGTCAAAAGGATCAAACATTATGCCACCGCCTTTGGTGCAAATGGCACCGACATTTGACTTCCATTTTATTTGTCGGTGCAAATCAATTTCTCTTTTTCTGTATTAATGAAATGAGAAATTACGTTTGATATTTGTTTAACAATTAGTACAAAGCGCTTTTCTGCGAATATAGATTTCAATTTCGGTTTAATACAGTACAAAGATTTGATTTTCAGACTAGATTATGAAATCACATTTTTAACCAGTAACTTGGTTTTCATAACCAATTTTTCTCAATGAAAATTAATGTAAGGAAGTCGAGGGCTCTTCTATAGTCTATACCTTGTCTAAAAATCTCGGTGTTAAGGTATAATAATGTTTAAAGTCTTAGTTTTCTCCGACAATAGATTTATAGAGCCATTAACCTCGGTAGTTATGAATAAATACTATTATAATATAGTGTAATGATGCTCATGACGAAAATGTTTCATTATTATTGAGTAAAATACTAACTTCACAAAATGCTACGGGGCTTTAGAACTCTGTCAAATTGCAAATTCAAAAATGTATAGTGACATGTATGAAATTATTATAGAAATTGGAATATGCCAAGGTAGGTTCTTAGTATGCTCAGCTTTGACTTGCTGAGTAATACTCGTACTAGGCATGTACCTTGTCATATTTGAACTTAAACGTCAATGAGAATTTTCAAATTAATCTATACTTATATAATAAAACTGACGAGGTTGGCCATTTTTTGAGCTCGCTAATCTGAGATACTTGCGATTTAAAATATTCTTTTTGTAATGGATAGCCACATTCAAAGGGAAGGCTATTTTTCATCCAAAAAATCCCACAACGCGGGTAAAATCGCAAGGCGTTGCTAAATATTGATAAAGTTTTTATTTTTATTTTTTGACAATCATAATATTTTTTTATGTTAGTAGCGCTCCGATAGAAATGCCACTATCGGTGACGGTGAACTTGATCGTGTATGGCTCGCATTAGATGAAAACTGTTCTCGGCTTTGTCGCTGACAACGCGCCGCGCCGTTCGGGCGGACGCTTTCGGATCCTCAGCGTTGAATGAGGCCACCGTCGTGTTGGCGGCTTTTCTCAAAGGCTCAATGAAGAAAGAATTTCTACTTGAATGTCAAGAATTCAAAGTTTGATCAATGGTATGTCCCACCATAAGAGAGCAAAGCAGCAAAGGTACAAAGGGGAGATACAAATTAAAAAAAGTTATTGTTATGGTTATTCAATTATCCTGGACGTCAATATACGTCAATAAGTGATTGAGTAAGCATAAGCCTGTAATATCCCACAGCTGGGCAAAGGCCTCTCATCTCACTTTGAAATATGCAGGGTAATAAAATTATGACTTGGTATTGAATTGAAACTACGTTTACGGATACACTTCGCTTTTATTTTACACTAGCAGCGCCCCGCGGTTTTACCCGCGTTGTGCCCGTTCCCGTGGGAATTTCGGGATAAAATGTAACCTATAGCCTTCCTCGATAAATAGACTATCTAACAGTGAAAGAATTATTCAAATCGGTTCAGTAGTTTCTGAGATTAGCGCGTTTAAACAAACAAACAAACAAACAAACAAACAAACAAACAAACAAAACAAACTCTTCAGCTTTATAATATTAGTATAGATTTTAATCTGAGTTTTCGGCCCCTTTATAAGAACCGTGGTCACAGAAGACTGTCCGAGTCTTACCCAAAAAGTTTCAATTAAATATGACCAGAAACCAGTATGACTTGGTACCCAAGAAAAGATCTTCTCGTATCTCCCGTAGTTTACCCTTATGACTGATTTAATACGCCACCCAGTACAAATTCGATATATTCAATATGGTCATAGATATTCCACAAGTAATTTTTTTAATATTTTTGATCTGAAATATTAAAAGTTAGAAAACAAGTTTATTAGGATTATTAGAAAGTATGTGGAAGTTCTCAAGTTAAGGCAATTCAAGGACCCGTCTCACTGCGTCAAACTGTTATACTAACTCAAACTTCGTTATGAGAAAGAAACTTCTAATTTGATTTCATTCTTTGAGAATTCTCCATTCTGTTTAAATGGAAAAAATAAGTACATTATATGTAATGGTATTTTTCAAATAAAATAACAATTATATTATACCTACCTCAATAGTGAAAAATCATACTCGATTTCAAATTATATTCTTGGACGCGATAGCTAAGGCCCAAGACACACATAGTGCGGGGATGCACCGGGCCAGTATGACACCTTTTATACAAATACAAGAATACAACGTCACAAAATAGGTAACTATGATAACCACAACTTTTTTCGCACTAGCTTAAAAACATCAACCTTAAGAGTATGTCGGTTTGTGGCATCGTAAACGGATGGACCAATTTCAATGCGGTTTTTAATTTCAAAGCCAGTTTCCTTGCGTTGGATTTTAGCTATGTTTTGGTAGAAATCAATTAAAGTTAGTCACGAGTTATTAATATTTTTTTTGTCAAAAACGGTAAATCAAAACATGAAGAAATAAAATACCAGAAGGCATACATTACCAAAAGGCACCTCCTTAATTGAGTTTTAATCACTAAATCATTAGGAAAATAAAAGTACATTAATATGTAATAATATGGTTTACTAATAGTACTTTGGGATATTTTAAAATGTAAAAAGATACCCAAACTCGAATAGAGGAAGTAGCAAAACAATTACTACAAGCTTTATTATTTTTTTATTGTGATATCTATTACCAGTGTGTTGATAATATGACGAATCAAATTAGACCAACCTCGGTAGGATTGCGTCATTTCAATCCAGAGCTCTTGCTCTAGTTGCTGTCTTGTCGAAAATAATATAATATTATGGGCCTAATAGCCGAACAATGTAAAATTGAAAACGCGGTTAAAATTGAATAACACTATAATTTGCACTCAGAAAATATTCATTAATTTAACATTAAAATACCACTTTTGTACAGAAATTTACAAAGTGTTAATTTTAAATTAACAATGAGTACGTGTCTGTCATTTTAATTGCAAACATTTAAGACACGCATCGAGGAATGCATTGTCTCATCTTTCATTAAATTAAATTACTTTGACATTGACAACATTGAACTTCTAAATAGTCAATCCTTACAATTCGTGGTAGATGTCTACAAATGGAATCGGCCAAATTGGCACGAAGACTATTACATACTCATTTGCAGTATTGGCAGTATTGATGTTACCTATTGTTAGATTCACAAAGGATGAATACTAGGTACTTACGATTATTGCCTTATGTAGCGCTCGTGTCATAGTTTAACATAGCGATATAAGTTCAATGCGATTGTCAAGCAACGTGCCCTACTCGGATGGGTGGCCTTAGTGGCCTTTCTATCTGAGCTACCGTGCTTCGGAGGGCACGTTAAACTGTCGGTTTTGGTTGTTTCAATTGGCAGACCATGTCGGAGGTCTTTGGATGGTCTAAAAACTCCGACACCAGGGTTGGCCACTAACTGAAGTGAATAACCTTCGGTATAATTGAAGTACTTTATTAGTGGTGAGAGTGCGAACATTAAATATAAAGTTTGTGTCAGGTAACCACCATTAAATTTGACATCACTCAAATATCTAATGGCAATACTTACTTAGTCCTAGTTGATGAGATAAGCTGAGATCAAATCTTCAAAATTCATATACTAAAACCGAGTCCAGCTGAGCGTGGTTCAAGATAGAAATTGTGAATTTGGACCTAACAAATAGTGAAGTGTCAGTTCGCTCTTTCGTGTACTTAGCAATCTACATAATATATATTTTTACTAGCAGCGCCCCGCGGTTTTACCCGCGTTGTGCCCGTTCCCGTGGGAATTTCGGGATAAAATGTAGCCTATAGCCTTCCTAGATAAATAGACTATCTAACAGTAAAAAAATTATTCAAATCGGTTCAGTAGTTTCTGAGATTAGCGCGTTTAAACAAACAAACAAACAAACAAAACAAACTCTTCAGCTTTATAATATTAGTATAGATAAACCTGGAACATTCACTCACGGTTAATTAGACCCAAACTAACCCATACTACTACATTATACATACTTTATACCAATGTAAAATTGACAGTCAGATGGCGGCCCCAACAACTACATAATATCTATGTTTTAAGATATTGTTGAACTCCGGGCGGGAATCGAACCCGCAACCTCCTAAACAGTAAGCGCTCTCACTACTACTCGTACTATGCCAACGGGCTTATCATTCTTCAAATTAATAGGTACTACAAAAATAAATAAAATAGATAAGTGTAAATTTCGAACACTTGGCCACTATTAGTACGAATAAATGTGATTATGTAATCACTTTCATCCTATACGAGTACCTATGTTTAAATGTAGTGATCAAGTCTATGCTTCATCCAGCTAATTTAGATGACCGGGTGAGCTTAGGTCAATACAATTAGTCCTAATTGAGCAATCGAGGAGGTACAAAGCTGCTACTTTAATGTTAACAGCTGCCACTTGTTAATGCTTAGTATCCTGTCGGGTTCTATGGTGACGTGTCCTGTGTGGTAGTAATTATGACGGAGTAGAATGTGCACCAAATGGAATTTGAAAAGTGTTGCAAATACTCAAGATTGAAGGTAGGTTAAAAGATGACACTTTTAATGATACATTTTAGACCCAGGAAGGAATAGATAATATTTGATTTTAATTTTGATTTTGAATATTGTTGCAACTAGTCAAAATTTAACGTAGGTTGAAGATAACTATAGTTTAATAATTCGCTTGTACCTAGCTGTGACAATACAAAAATATATTTTGAGACGGAAGTACCTAGTAAGATGAGTCTTCTTTTTATCCATCTTCCTTAATTCAGTCGTTGTTAACTAACTGCCTTACTCAGAGATTTTAAAATGCTTCGCGAGTAGAGATTTTATTAGTGATTTTGACATGTAATGTTTGTAAAGCCACGTTAATTAGTTAATCATCGATTCAATGGCAGTCTCTGAGTGCGGTTGTAAACCATTTAACACCATTTATAAGGAAAACCATTTTTCATAAAAATAGTGCTTAATGGTTTTCTTTACTGAACGGTTAAGTTAAATTACACTTTTTAAACAGTTGGAATAATTAATTTATAGAACTATTCAACAAAGTCGATTGCAACATGAGAGGAGCATAATTCCATCGTACAAAGTTTCTACTACGCTACGTTAACGAAAAATTAAATTCCATGTGGTTCGCTGAAAAAAGGATTGACGGGGACACAAGGTCACTGCGATTTCGTCTCTTATCCACTGTAGTTATGGTTTTATTCTCAAGTTCAAAGTATTGCACCGTTACTTATTTCGATGTTTTTGGTTTGAAATGACTTGCATATACGAATATCTAAAATTTCTTTTGCAAGGTAACTTTGATACCGTTTTTTTATCAGAGTGCTACAGTGTCCTATATTACTTAGATAGTCTAGAACCAAGTAAGTGGTAAGATGCAGTATTTGATAAATATTTTTAAGTAAAAAAAAAGTAATACATATTTGCAAAATGTACGTTTCTTTATCCCCTCAGTTGTTATACTCAAGTTTTGTTCAACTCTGTGCTTTCAAAGAGGCTATTTGCTCGACAACGTAATTTAATAATCGTGGCTAATTCAGAATCGCAACCGTAAATAAAAGAATAAACTTGAAAAGAAATTCTTCAAATGTCGCTCTTTTAGTATTTTCTAAATAACCGCTCTAAGGTTTTTATTGAATTATTTATAGTAATTTTAATTGCCTGACTCGTTCAAAGTCGTTTCGTAGTCTAGAAACTCCGATAACAATTAAGGCTGGCTGCTCACTAATTTTCATACAATTTTTTTTTATAAATACAGGTTTTGGCTTAACTTTACAATGCTTTCTCAATCTCAATCTCATAATCTCAATACAAAAAACTTACATAACCACCATTATACCCGAAAAAATACGACCATTACTTACAGTTTAACTAATTTATTTTCAAACCATTATTGCCCGTGCTAGTTTGTAAATCTTTTAACACACAACAACTTGCTTCGGGTGTTGCGCTACGCGGCTAAGGTGTAGTGCTACGTGCTACGCTGATGCAGGTGTATTCATAGGTTTAGTCCCATGTGCTACGTTGCTACAAGTGTCATGCTACGTGGAACGTTGCTACGGGTGTTATGCTACGCAGCTCAGGTAAGGTATTTTTTATAGTGCTACGTGCTATGTTGCTACAGGTGTGTTACTACGCAGCCAAGGTGTAGTACGTCGTACTACGCTGCTACAGGTGTAGTGCTACGAACCATTATTATTTTTATTATTAAAGCCTTAAATGTCCCATTGTTGAGCAAAAGCCTCCCCCATTTCTTCCATGCAGCTCTATCAAGAGCTTCTTGAACTATAATTAATGTGTATTTAATGTACGAACCATAATTAATGTATTGTTTTTCTTTATTTTCAAATTACTACTGTATAGTCTGTATAGTTCTCAATTTTTCGTATAGTAATAATTTAAACTGTAGATTACAATATGAATTTTGTTATTTAGATATAGTTAAAAACAATGTTAAACAAATCACACGCCATACACTCATACACTACACAAAAACACATGATCGCAAACAAACTTATAGCTATTTTTATCATACTATCATAAATAATATATTTCGTATAAAATACCCCATCATTTGTATTACTTGTATGACATATTGTAACGAGTATCTAGATTCAATATCAATTTATGGACAGTAACTTAAATAATCTACTAGAACTAGACAATACTGAAATTGCTACCTCGTTAACGTGTAATATAACCGACATATATAAGCATCTACCAATAAATAAAAGTAAATTCAATGTTATTACTCAGAACATAAGGAGTATTTATAAGAATTTTGACGACTTAAGATTAAACTTATTACAGTTGCCATTTGAAGCAAATATATTAATATTAACTGAATGTTGGTTAGACTTGAATAAAAATGTACCTGTATTAAATAATTACACGATATTTCATACACTAAATCAATTCAACCAGAATGATGGTGTCATTGCATATGTCCACAATTCGGTAAGAGCTCAAGCGACAGAAATAAAACTCACTCATGCTACCGGGCTTCAAATTAACACTCCAGACTACATCATAATAGGTATTTATCGCTCTCCATCGACTCAAAATGCAGAAGAATTCATTGACTCTTTAAATAATCACCTGACCTCCATCCCACATGGTAAAAATATTTTTATTTTAGGAGATATTAACATCAACTTAATAATAAGAGCTATCGAGAATGCATCAGAAAAAAACAATAGAGTAAAATACCTAGAAATGTTAACATCACACGGATTTCTTCCAGGCCATTGCCTGCCTACTAGGTTAGATAGATGTCTTGATCATGTCATTATAAAACTAGACAAAAATAAATACTCCCCTATAGTAACTGTTCTCAATACCACAATCACCGATCACTCCATGATTAACCTTAATATTTCCTCCCTACGTACTACACCAACCACTCTTGTAAAACCCAAGATCTTGGTAAATTATCAAAATGCTTATAAATCATTAGTGAACATAGATATTACATACTTATCTCTCTGTAATGATCCTAACTTCATAATAAATAATCTGATTGACATAGTCAAGTCATCTCTGAATTCTAATACTAAAATCAAAAATATACCCTCTGGAAAAAGAATCTTGAAGTCATGGATAACTCATGGTATACTAAGATGTATAAGGCTCCGTAATAGTATGCAAATGAGACTACGACGTGAACCACATAACAACATCCTAAAAATTACTTATAAACGTTTCCGAAACTATTGTGCTTTGCAAATAAGAAAAATCAAGAAAAAGTATTACACAAACAAATTAGATGACGTAAAGAAAAATAGCAAGAAACTGTGGGAAACTGTGAATGAAATAAGTAATTTTAAACCTCAACAGACATCTAACAAAGAATTACTTGATTTACGTCCAAATATCAAAGACTCAATAAACCATGTTAACAATTTCTTTGCGGATATTGGTAGAACTTTAGCAGAGGCAATCGGCCCCCAGTTAACCTCACGGCCAAAACCGGTTAAATCTACTAAACTGTCGTCCTTTGTACTGCTCGATACTAGCCCAGATGAGGTAAAAGACATCATTTCTAGTCTTGATTCTAATAGCGCCGCTGGCTGGGACGGTATAACTACAAAATTTATAAAGCAAGCTAGAGATTTTATAGCCCCCATATTTAGTCATTTTGCTAACCTCTGTTTTGAGAAGGGAATTTTTCCAAGAGTGTTGAAGCGTTCGGTGATTACTCCGGTGCACAAGGGTGGGAGTAGGAACGATGTCAATAATTTTAGACCTATATCAGTACTATCTTGTTTCTCCAAAATACTTGAAAAACTTTTGAATAAAAGACTAGTCAATTATCTTACTCAAAACAATTTACTTTCGACTGCTCAATACGGGTTTAGAAAAGGGATATCAACCCATAATGCAGTTACAGATCTAACTAGTAAAATTACTAAAATTATTGATAAAAAGCTCAAATGCCTTACTGCTTTTATTGACCTTAAAAAGGCCTTTGACACCGTCTCTATTCCCATTCTTCTGCAGCGGCTTGAAGACATTGGAATAAGAGGAACGGCTTTAGCTCTCTTGGAAAATTATCTACAACAACGAACTCAAATTGTTAAGATCAACAATCACTACAGTGACGAAGAAGAAATAACCTTCGGCGTGCCTCAAGGAAGCGTCCTTGGCCCTACGTTATTCTTGGTATACATTAATGACCTGTGTAACCTTAAAATAAAAGACGGGAGTATATATTCATACGCAGATGATACGGCAGTTGTGTTCTTCGGGCACAGCTGGGAAGATGTAAAAAGGGTTGCCGAAGCGGGCTTGACAGTGATAGCTGACTGGCTAAATACTAATCTACTGACATTGAATACATCCAAAACAAATTACATCTGCTTTTCACCTAGTCAGAAATCACAACCAACACCCGAGTACAATATTAAAATTCATCGTTGTGGAAACTCAAAGCTATCATGCTCATGTCCCGTTCTTCAAAAACAGGATTCTCTAAAATACCTTGGCGTTATGCTAGATTACAGGATGTCATGGCATAGCCACATAGATCTGGTTATTGGACGCATAAGAAAATTGAAATGGATCTTTAAGACGCTCAGACATGTAATGTCAAGTTTACTCCTAAACAGAATCTATTTAGCACTGGTTGAATCTGTAGTGTCTTATTGTATCCCCATATGGGGAGGTGCTGCAAAGACAAAGCTCTTGGAGCTAGAAAGATCACAGAGATCACTTATTAAAATAATGTACTTCAAGCCATGGAAATACCCGACACAGGATCTTTACACAATTAGTAATCTACTGACCGTAAGAAAATTATACATCTTGAACATTATCCTAAAAACTCATACACAAATACCTTTTGACTCCACTAAACTAAACCGTAGATGTAATCACTTCGTAGCACATTCCGATAAAGTCCATAAGGCTTTTGCCCTGAGGCAATATATTAGTCAGTCAAGTTATATTTATAATAAAATTAATAAAAAGCTAGATATTTACCCAAAAACAAGCTATAAATGTAAAGAAGTAGTTATAGAATGGCTCAAATCATTAACTTACGAAGAGACTGAAGATATACTAAAACGAATTAATTAAATATTTAGTACTTAACATTAATATTGTATTTGTATTGTAATCGTTATTATATATATCGCACTATAAACACACACACTCACACACCCACTCTCACACACACACACACACACACCCACTCACACGCCCACATACACACACACACGCACACACACACCCACATACACACACACGCACACACACACACAAATACACACACACACACACACACACACACACACATACACACACACACACACACACACACCCACGCATGCACGCATGCACGCACACGCACACGCACACACTCATATTTCCTTTTTCTTTATTGTAATGTTTCTTAGAAAATAAAACTAAACTTAACATAATAAAACTGTAAAGGTATAGAGCGAAACAACTCTAACACAAGTGTTGCAAAACTACTTAAAAGAGATGTTTCTCAACTTGATGATAATGTACTTTATGTTAATAAATTATTTTTATTTATTTTTTATTTTATTTATAGTACAAAAACATATAATTTTATGGAGTTAACAATTCTGCTCAAAGTGAGTTAACCTTCTATTTGAAATTAAAAATAATAATAATTAAAAATCTGTCAATGATGATGTCCAAATGAATAGACTGATATTCTGGATAAATATTCTTTATAAAACGCGCGTTAGCATGTGAACGCTTTGAATAAAACGCATAATCGTTGTAAACGTGCGTAAAGCGCTTGTTTTGTGAACCTGGTCTTTTAAAAGTAACTTTCTGACTCATTTTAACACCCTAACCAACTGACTTTAATTAAATTTTAACATAGGTACTATTATAGATTAGATAACGCCTTGGTGGTCTAGTGGTATGTGCACTCGCCTGCCAGACTGAGGCCCTGGGTTCAATCCCCGGGTTAAGCAAAAACATGTTTCTACTTTTCATACATGGCTCAGGATTTAAATCACCAACCCGCATTAGGTAAGCGTGGTAATTATGCTTTATCCTCCTCACTCTACTCAGTACACCTCACTGAAGATATCAGTATCTTCAGTGAGATGAGAGGCCTTTACCCAGCAGTGGGCATTACTGACCATTACTGGGGGCATTACTGACCATTACTGGGGCCATTACTGGTTAATACATTATAGATTAGAATCGACAAACAAAAGTAAGTTCTCTTCCAAAACTCCCAATGGAACGAATAAACGTTACAGCCACAGTAAAAATAACATACGCGTATAATACAAATCCCATTGTGCGGAAATAAAGTTACATTTACTGTATAAAAATATAATGTACTTACACGCATTAACAAAAGTAACTGTCTCGTGTTACTTAGGGCGAGTATGACAGAACATTTATTAATTTAAGCATAATGTATGAGTCATGCGGGCGTGTTCTATCACAACCCATGCACGTCCCGGGGGAATGGTGACTACGCACTTGTTCAATGTTTATTATATTGGAAGTTAGTTCATTATTAATGCTACTTTAACCTTTCTTTAAGGATTAGCGAGTTGATAAGTTATTAGACAGTAAGTGGTTTTTCAGTCACGCGTGTGAACAAGAGAGTACGGCCTTCTTTTATCTATACTCTAGCAGCGCCGTGGATTTACCCGCGTTATGCCCGTTCCCGTGGGAATTTCAGGATGAAAAATACAAAAAATTATTCAAATCGGATCGAAAGTTTCTGATACTAGCGCGTTCAAACAAAAACAAAACATGATGAATATAATTTCCCGTAACGTCGCGTTTTAAAAATGTGTTAAATACATATGTTAAACTTAATATACTTGCCAAGTTGTCACTATTATCAGATGAAAAGATATGTGGAATTCGACCAATTATTTGAATTTTCAATAATGAATCATTCAAATTATCCTCATTTTCATGAACTGAAATTTTATTAAACTCGGTGAATGCTCTGTTATTATGAATATTTTTGATTTCGAATTCAATTAGGTATTATTTTACGTGAAAGGTAAGAAGTTAACAACTACCGAAATAAACTCAGTTTTCACTATAAAATTGCAGAGAAAATATAACAATTTCATAATGACGACTCTACCTGTTTTACAAATAAAAAGTAAAACAGAGTTTTACCGCAGCATTTAAATAATACGTAATAAATCAAAATCAAATGATGTCCACAAAATTGTATAATATAATTTGTGAAATACATATATTTAACTTACTTATATTTATTGAAATCAATTCAAACTAAAACATTCGTTGAACAGTCTCAAACACCTGTCTAAACTCCTATAATAGTCGTATAAGGGCCACCACTGTCAAGCGTGCGCCCGTCGCGTTCGCCCGCCGCGTGCGCACGCGGCCGTTCACTTTTGTATGAAACCGCACGCGACGGTTCACTTTTGTATGAAGCCACACGCGGCGGGCGCACTGGAAACATGTACAAGAACTTCAAACTTGATCTAAACATGCAATTTACATCCTAGCTTTCTCTCATCCTCATATACCTGTAGCATTTAGGGACAATACTACGTTAAGCGTGCGCCCATCGCGTGCGCACGCGTCGGTTCACTTTTGTATGACACCGCACGCGACGCTTCACTTTTGTATGAAACCGCGGCGTGCGCAGGCTTAACGCAGAGTCGGCCCTTAGGGGCCTTCCTACGAGTATATTCCGGAAACAATTTCATATTTACCTTAAGTTCGTATTTCGTAATTTTATAAGCTGGCGACACATTGATATTTTCTAAAACTGCCCTAATTAAATTAATACAGGGTACGAAACAGCAAAAGCCTTTGCTGTATGAGCAATGATGCTCATACTGTTTTGTATCCAATCACAAACATCGTGTTGTTTAAAAAGCATTTCTTCACAATGAAATGTTTATTGTGGCGCTTTCTAATGAGTAACCACCGCAACTAATATCAAAGAACAATTGTTAATGTATGACAATCATTTGAATATGTATATTTAAACGGCATTTAGTCATCATTGTCTTCGGCGTTCCAGTTGTATAAATATAATGAGACGTATTAATATGTAATATAAGTAAGTTTGTATAAATAGAGATTATTATTAATGCGTAAGATACACATAGTGTGGGTGCGGGCAAGTGTGGCCTTTTATACAACGTTTATACACGCAGCCGGCAACCCGCACCCGCACTATACAGGGTGTAATCGTTAAGTGTGCACAGGCGATTATTCCGTAACTATTGCAGATATCAAAAAACTTTAAACTGATATCGAAAGTACTTTACCTAATGAGTAAAATGACATTAATAACTTTTTAAAAATAAAACGAGAAATATCCAAAAAAAATACATTAATCACTCCCATACATTTTATTTCTTAGTAAGTACAAAATTTTGTATTCAAAGCATATGTTCGAAGTGACGTCCTCCTTGTGCAATACAATGACGAGCTCTATTTACAGTTTCTAAATGAACTTTCCTTAACATTTGCGGAGTAATTAAAGCAATTGCACGACGTACACGATTCTGTAACTCTTCTAGGCTGTATACTCTCTCAGCGTACTCGTGGTCTTTGACAAATCCCCATAGGAAGAAATCACAAGGCGTGAGATCCGGGGATCTGGCAGGCCAAGGGGTTGCACTATTATTGGCTATTAAGCCATTATAATTGTTTCGTAAGAAATTCATTACAACATTTGTATTATGTGCCGGTGCTCCATCTTGTTGAAAAATTATCGACCTTCTTTCATCGTCTGGAATTGGTTCTAAGAGACTTAGCATATCGTTTTGTACAAAGGAGAGAGAGTACACAGCCTAGAAGAGTTACAGAATCGTGTACGTCGTGCAATTGCTTTAATTATTCCGCAAATGTTAAGGAAAGTTCATTTAGAAACTGTAAAGAAGCACGGTAGCGCTCAGACAAAAATGCTACTATCGTCGGCAACTCATCCAAGTATAATCTATTTTTTTTGGATTGGCACAAAATGTGGTTAAATGTCGTAAATTTTCTTGCCTAATACGAGTTGGTGATATTAAACCTTTAAACCTATGTTTGAAAATTGGAAACATGCTTCGCTCGACTCCGGAATGTCATTGTATTGCACAAGGAGGACGTCACTTCGAACATATGCTTTGAATACAAAATTTTGTACTTACTAAGAAATAAAATGTATGGGAGTGATTAATGTATTTTTTTTGGATATTTCTCGTTTTATTTTTAAAAAGTTATTAATGTCATTTTACTCATTAGGTAAAGTACTTTCGATATCAGTTTAAAGTTTTTTGATATCTGCAATAGTTACGGAATAATCGCCTGTGCACACTTAACGATTACACCCTGTATATGTATATCTTGCACTTTAAAGAAATAAAATACCTTTTCCTTTGAATGCCCTATCTCCATTTCATCTTGGATAAAAAATAGTGACAGCTGTGTCCTTCATATCTTCTGGGACATTAACTTGACGTTTCAAAACAGAAAATAGAAAATGATTTTTAGAAGGGATCGGTGTAAGATGCATTGTGAGGCGTATTTTTTTTTTGTAAACATAAACAAAGTTTACATAAAAACCGTAAAGTTAACTCAAGCATCCTAGACAATATTAAAAAATACGGTTATTATTTTTATTTTTTTCAAAATAGAGCTCGACTTTTGAGTTGAAAACAAGCGTTGGCCCAAATCGTTAGGTACGAAAACAGGTAGAACAAAAATGGAGTTTAAATTTTGAGTGCATTACAAACGAATTGCAAGGAAAGGCACCGAATGCGTGCTCATTCGTTTCACGATTCATGCATCAACACCAACAACACCAAGCACATATAATAATTTTAATATAGGTATTGAAACATATTCAAATCAAGTATGGACTTTTCAATAAGAATTTCGGGCCAAGGGTTGACTTTGAAGACAAGACAATTTATAATCAATACTACATGTATTGTTACTAATCAATTTATTTGCTTAAACCTCGTACGATCCAAGTGGTTGGCTTGAATGCTATTGTGGGAAGGATAAACAAAAGGCAACATGCATTGGTTTGTATCAGTATTATTATGACTATATTTAAAAACACTTACTAATTTACATAATCATAAACAGCCCGCATCGTTTAATCAAACAATAAACATTAGTGTTGCGGCGTATGACAGTAGTTTATTACTTCAATAAAATCAATAGATTGGTAAACAAATGTCGATGTTATCAACAATGACACAGTACGGACATGTAATACCATTGGTATGACTGATGTTTATCTCTTCCATGATTAGTATGCATACTTTTATTGTAATTACGTCATGGGTGAAATTTATTGTTGCATGTTAGATAAAATGATTGATGGTAAAACGCGTCGAGTTCTGTTAATATGTCATATATGCATAAGGGGATTAGAATTAGGATTAGTCGAAGTTAGGTAGCAGATCGTAACCGAAAGCAGTTTCCGCACATTAAGGTTTTTTTCGGTAGCTACCGCAGCAGCAGCCAGCAACTGCCGGCCGCAAGCAGCTCTACTTGTTTGCTGTTGCTTGCTGTTGCGGTCGCAACCGAAAACAGAACTTTACGTAGTAGTGCATTTTTGAACGTAGGCCGCAAACGCAGGCGGTTTTAAGATTATTGTTGAACCGTCTGCAATTATATTCTGCGATCAAACTTTGACTATTTAGTCTGCAGTCTACAGCAGAGCAATACTAATGTTTGCGAAATGGCTGTGTTTGCGATTTTTGACTCTATTAGGAAATACAAACAACGTTTTTAAAACAAACATTTAATCTTAAACGTCTTGAATATTATCAAAAATTTTGTAAGCTCTTGCATACTGAGACTTAATTAACAATATTCTATATTATTTTCTATTATATCAGAAATACCATAGCATAAAACATATTTTCGAATGATGAATAACATTATAGCGAAATATGGTATTCTAATTAAGGAGTAAAATAATAAGTAGTTAAATATTCTTCCTATTCACCCTTCACTTAAGCATGCAAAGCGTACAGAACTTATAGTTACCGTGCAAGGCGTGAATAAATTAACAGACAGCAAACAGACTCGAGTATTTTGATAAAATGTGAAACTGAGGAATTAATGTTGGATGTTCAAAGAATGAACTTAAACACGATGATAAATAAAGTAAACATTCGTTTGCGAATATGTGTTACAATTGCATTGTTTATTCATAAAAACTGAAAAGTAGAGCAGATTTCAGTTATCGTTTTTATTTTATGAAATTAATCTTTCACATTTTAAAGTTATTTATGCCTTCAGATGACAGAACTGTGTACCATAATAATCTAACGGACGGCGGGAGCGAGACAGACGCTAGATGGACACTGGACGGACACTGGACACTAGACGGACAAAAATAAACAAGGAATAATATAGTAATTTAATCGAAAAAATTCATATGTATTAAGCATGTATTATGGAAACTCACTGATACTACTACGCGGTATACGTATACACAAATACTTTATAGGAATATATATATATATATTAATACTATTAAAGTGAGATAAATTTATTTTCAGAATTTTATATTGTTTAAATTGCATTATTAAAACCCTTGCATCAGTGTTAAAACAGAAATATAACGTTTTATTACTTAAATATAATATGAGTTGTAAAAAACTTCGGCGTTCTGTCATACAATGACCTTATTTCATGTCACTCATTCCGCATTCGTAGGGTTACAATGTTAATTGGTTTAGAGGCCAGCTTCGTAACCACTTAGTAGTAGGTAGGTAGTGAATGTAGTAACAAAAATTATTAACGTCTGCTATCATCAAAAGTAATTATTAGGTATGAATTAAAAATTCGTTAATATAGCAAAGTAATATTTCATTAATGCCAGTATAGATTAAAGTCGTTAAGATTGAATATGTTAACAAACAGCGAGTTTGAAAATTGAAAAGAAAAATAACTACATGTTTCAAACTCATACGATGTTCGCTTATCAAAACATCTGATTTACGTTAAAACATACACGATTTGAACACATAGTTTAAACGTACTCACACGGGTTTTTTCGTGTTAGAAACGTGACTAAGCGATGTTAGTTCATTGAGATTGTTAAGTAACGTGCAGCTAGACGTCTACTTGGATGGGTGGCCGATAGTGGCATTTCTATCTGAGCGCTACCGTGCTTCGGAGGGCACGTAAAGCAGTCGGTCCCGGTTGTTTCAATCGTTAGACATGTCGGAGGCCTAGTAAATTCAGAGCTTCTTGAAGTTTGTGTTTAAAAGAAATATTTTCTAGGAAACTTTTTTAAATTAATACCTACATGTTCACTTAAAATAATGTATCAATAGAAAATATTTTTTATCAAATAACAGAAACAAAATCACGATTACAGAATAATGTTTAAGAATAATCATAAATACTAATTAAATAAAAACAACACTAATCATTCGGTCCCTTTATTACTGTATCCGAAACATGTTTATTCTTTATATCATGAAAATCAGAAGGGAATTACTAACAAAGGCAATGTGGCTCGTGTAAGGGGATCAAAAGATTTGGCGGCGGCAGGCAAGTGTCACGAGACCGACATTACGAGGCTGTTGTTACATTTCGATTGTTATATCTTAATCATACTTCAACCTGAATTCAATATATTGATCCAGATAATCAGGATCGTTGGCACTTTATCGCATCAAACATAAAATATATAAAATGTTTACGTCAAACCAATTAACATAACAATTCGTCAAGATTTTTGATAAAATAGTGGGTAGTTATCAAAAGATTCTACTTGAATACAACCACAATTAAGACCTATTTGATAAACAACTCTTTAATTAGTTCAGAATAATAGTTAAACTCTTTATTTTAAAAGAAAACGATCCTATATAATATGACTAAATTCAAGTAAGCCGAAGTAAATATCTTATTTAAGATGACAGTTTATACAAGGGGTAGGCGAAAAGTTGACGTATTAATTAACTCGTGAATAAGTCCGTCAGGCAGAAGAGTCACTTTGGTTAGCGCAGGCGCAATGGAGGCGAGTGTGGGACCGCCCACAGTAGTGCGACCGCGACATTTGACGGGTGACCACGTCTGTCGCTCACACCTCTTCGAGTTCGGACTTTCATTAACCTAGATAGCACGTAGTTACCGCGAGAAAAAAGTTATTGTGAAGATGAATCGTTCATCTGAGCTTAACCTGATTTTTTCGAATGAAGTGTAATTAAAAACTAACTTAACTTAAATAGTTGAAATGTGTCTCTGTTGTGTTTGTGCGTGAATGATGTGTTTGACGATTATCTCAGGATGTTTATTTTGGATTAAGGTGAGTGACAAGTCTTACCATCGAGCTTATATTAGCTAATAAGTTTGTTTTGTGTCGTTGATTGATGTTCTGATCGTTGTGTTATTAATTTTGAAGGTGTAATTATTTCTTTTCAAAGTATTTTTTTGATTGTTTTTTTTTAATGTTTAGTATTATTTGTGTTTAGTATTAGCAGTAGGACAGCATAGGTAAGGTAATTATTAAGTGAGGTGCCACAGTGCGGCGACATTGATGGGGGCTAGCATTTCTATTAAGCAACACTATGTCTGATTTTTAAAACATTCAAGTTACCATCACCGTCCTTATTGCACTGGTTACAAAACATTTTGTGAAGCATTAAAGCGCTACACACGCATAGTGCGGTTGCGGGCTGGGTGCGGGCTGCATGACGTTGTATTCCTTGTATTTGTATGAAAGCTTTTTCACTAAATTATTTTTATTATGTTACAAAAAATATATATATATTGTATGTATTTTTACCAACAAAGTTACTTCCTTGTATGTGATGGGGTAATATGGTAAAAAATCAACAGACGTAAATTTTTCTTCGTGAAATTTACCTGTTATATTATGGCGTGAATTATTCATAATGTGAGACTCCATAATCTAAGCTTTATTACTCCTCGTTATAAACGTTTTATTGCTTCCTTTCATTATAAAATTACTTTGTCGCCCGGAGCCATTGAATTATATTTGAGCACTAATTAACATTATTTCATTATAAAATGATACTCTGATAAAATGACACATTTTGTCAACCATCTTTGTAAAGGAAACGGACCTAAAAAAGATATTAATAAAACAGAATTAAAAATGTGCCCTTGGAAGCTTGTACATTTACCATAAACATTTCATAATTACAAATTAATAAATTTTTATAAGAATTCAATCGCAAAAATTGGTGTAGAAAAGAATCATTACGTTGTTTTTTATATAAACCAACTCTTGCGGACAGGTAAAACGGTATATTATGGTTGTCTCCTAAACTACATGTATATCGTGCCTTATACCGCCTCAGTCGCCCGGCTCACGATCCGGAAGTTCCGGGTTCGATTCCCGGTGGGGACAACAATATCTCACAAAAATCTTGTGAGACTGTCCTCAGTTTGGCTAGGGCATTGCAGGCTGAATCACCTGATTGCCCGAAAAGTAAGATGATTCCGTGCTTCGGAGGGCACGTTAAGCCGTCGGTCCCGGTTACTTTCTACGGATAGTAGTCGTTACATGAGCCGTGTCAGAGGCCTTTGGCGGTTCGATAACTCTGTCACCAGGGTTGGTCAGGTTGACCATCCACTCGATGAAGAAGAAGAAGACCGCCTCAGTGATTCCGACATCATTTGACAACCCACAATCAAAACCAACAATTCAATGTGTCCCAAAGCACGGGAGCGTTCAGACAGAAACGTTACTATCACTTTACGTTACTATCACGTTACACATTCATCCAATATGCTATATTAGTTGATAAGAATCTCATGACTCTTTAATGATTGAATCGTAGATAGTATAAACTGCATATTTAAGGTGGACTCGCCTGACTGCACCGCAGCCAGTACAAACTGCACATTTAAGGTGGACTCGCCTGACTGCACCGCAGCCAGTACGAACTGCACATTTAAGGTGGACTCGCCTGACTGCACCGCAGACAGTACAAACTGCACATTTAAGGTGGACTCGCCTGACTGCACCGCAGCCAGTACGAACTGCACATTTAAGGTGGACTCGCCTGACTGCACCGCAGACAGTACAAACTGCACATTTAAGGTGGACTCGCCTGACTGCACCGCAGCCAGTACGAACTGCACATTTAAGGTGGACTCGCCTGACTGCACCGCAGACAGTACAAACGGCACATTTAAGGTGGACTCGCCTGACTGCACCGCAGCCAGTATAAACTGCACATTGAAGGTGGACTCGCCTGACTGCACCGCAGTTAGTACAAACGGCACATTTAAGGTGGACTCACCTGACTGCACCGCAGACAGTACAAACTGCACATTTAAGGTGGACTCGCCTGACTGCACCGCAGACAGTACAAATTGCACATTTAAGGTGGACCCGCCTGACTGCACCGCTTTACCTCACGCGGTTAGCATTCTTTGTATTGAGGTACTAGGGGTTATACTGTCTCTTAACTTAACTCGTAAAAAGGACATTGAAACTTCAGCACCTTGTGCACGCTAACGCATCACATGACTTTTGCAATTTCGTTCACATAACTATAGCGCAATATAGTGCTGTTGTTGGTCGGTTGCGAGCTGGTTGCGGGCCGGTTGCAGGTCGCGTGACATTGTATTCTTTGGAATTGTATGAAAGGTTTGATACTCACAGTGTGAAGCCCTACTTGGATGGGTGGCCGATGGTGGCATTTCTATCTGGAGGGCTACTGTGCTTCGGAGGGCAGTCGGTCCCGGTTAAAAGCAGTCGGTCCCGGTTGTTTCAATCGCCTTTAGGTGATCTAAAAACTCCGACACCAGGGCTGGCCATTAAACTATTCGATAAGAATAAGAAAAACATGCATTAGCATTGAAACATCTATTAGTTTAGCCCCAGGTCTGCGATGCAATACTCTCACTAGAGCAAGTCGCCTCCCGTCTCACCCGCATTTAGGCATTAAGGAAACCACTTTGTGGTTTAAATTTATGTTACTTGCTTAAAAGGTAATAGCTTATACTCAAAGATATAAAGTAACAAAAAGACGCTGTGACAAAGAAAGCGCCAAATTAACACATGGATACTTTGAATTCTTATAGATTATTATGTGAAAATTTACACATTACAAGTGTGCGAATTCACTTATCACCAGTCGATTGAGCCAATTTTATCGGAACACCTAACCAGAGTACGATATTACTATTTGATATAATTTTTTTAAATAAAATTAATAGTTTAAGAGATATATCGTAAAAACCATTTCAACACCTATTTTCAAGATGGTGGCCGTGGGACAAGTGTGGCGACCCCACAAACTTAGTTTTAGCTTTACACTGACCCCCCCTACACATCAAAAAAATAAAATTGCGTCCTCTAAAAAACGCAACCCCAAATGTAACTTTTCGATGGACTATAGACCAGGGTAGAAGCCTTTAAAAATAATAAAAAGTAAAACAAAATAATAGTAGGATGAAACCCATTAAAAAAGGAGGGGAATATTATAAAAATTAAAGGATAAATAAATTACTAGCGATCTGAGGTCGGGAAGGGGAAGGGGAAGGGGATTTCAGGGGTAAAAATGGTTTATCTCGATTTCCGGAAAAACCACAAGTCCTACGGAAACAAGTCAAATGACAAAGTTGTAGTAATAAAATGATCTACAACTCTTGTACATATTTTGACAATTTGTACACATAACCTCAAAATATATGTGAAAAATTCAAAAAACCACGTTTTTGGTTTTTTACGTTTATGTTCCTCAAAAATATATTTTTTCTACGAAATTTGGTGAAAACTTTTCTTATTATGTCCCAAATACACTGTAATTTATTTGATTAAAAATATTTCTTTTTTCACCTTATTTTGGATTAATATCGAAAAAACACCCTAATTTTCAATCGAAAATTCACTCGTCAAAATATCAGATTTTTTCAAAAAGTTCGCATGTTTTCTGTTCCTTGAAATCTCTACTTTCCGATGGTGAAATATTATTTATAAAAAAGACATATTATTTTAAAATGTCGATGAGTAGACGACGTATCATTTATTATTTGTTTTGAGTGTTTTAGGGCCATAGCAGATATGCTGCAACCGGAATTTTGCGACTACATCGCTGAGTTGATCCAAAAATCGAGTTTATTTCCGCGGTTAGCGTTTATGAAGTGTGTGAGGAAAGTTGGACACCGTTTTAAGCTACTAAAAATTTACTGAAACGCCGATTACGGATTGAAAAAGAATCGTCCGCTATAGCTCTTAAATAGACACAACGTTTTTCCTCTGAAACGATTGGATTGGACCTTTATAAAGCATTATTTAAAACTGAAAAATAAAACTTCTAAGGCCGCACCCTATATTTTGTTTCTATACCTATACATAGCTATTGGTAACTCGACTTATTCCCGCCAGGATCAGGAACGAACCAGGAAAGGCCACGCGATTGGCCTTCCTCTTCCAATCCACTTGTTAGCATAATACTCATCAAGCTATTGTCTGACACTAATGCGGTAATGAGCCGGGCACCCGTCATGTTGAAATATCATGTTGTTTCTAGTCTCTTCAGGTAAATCAGCTAATAACTTTATTAGTAATATTTATTAAATAGCAAGTAATTTTGAATGTTTTATTACTTCTTTAGCGTTATCACTGATTACCATACAAATAAAGAAATAATCACCTAACTTTGAATAGTTCAATTTTTTTATTATTTTGTTACAGACCTCAAAATTTGGGTATTTTTCCAACACCTAAATTTCAAATATCTTGAAAACCATTAACTTTTGGCCATACATTGGGCGGTTAAATTTGTTGCATACCTGATCCCGGCGGGAATACGTCGAGTTACCAATACTTTTTCAAACTTAACTACTATTTGAAACAGCATATCCTTCCTCTTAAATGGTGTCCATCCAATACAGAAATATATTCGAATTGAACTGGGTTCTTAAACAAACAAAAAACCGAAAATCGAACTCTTCACTACTCGTAGATCTGTAGTATAATAAAACTAGCAGCGCCCCGCGGTATTACCCGCGTTGTTCCCGTTCCCGTGGGAATTTCGGAATGAAAAGTAGCCTATAACCTTCCCGTTGAATGTGGCTATCCATTACAAAAATAATTTTTCAAATCGGTTCAGTAGTTTCTGAGATGAGCGCGTTTAAACAAACAAACAAACAAACAAACAAACAAACAAACAAACAAACAAACAAACAAAACAAACTCTTCAGCTTTATAATATTAGTATAGATAATTAAATAAAGTTTGCTCAAACAAGGAAGCACAGTCACATTCGAATATCGCTTGATCAGTGAAACTAAACCAGCATTCTGATATTAAATAATTGATAACATTGCTTTTAAACGGTTTATACTCCCAAAAAGCTTTTCGTAAATCGTGCGGCCACTGTTTATTTATATTGTATTAAGTTAAAGTTAATTATATTTTATAGAGTTGTAAACATTAAAACTTTGTGCTTTTTTTCAACATTTTAAGCTCAGTAGTAATTAATAAAAATGTTGGTTTTTTTACTTTTTTAAACATTTTACAAGAATAAATAAATCCATATATTTAAAAGAAATTGATCATAGAAGAATGAGCGTACAGTGTTGTACAATTCCAATCCTGTTTTGAACAAAGATATTAAGATTATTAACAATTTAAAATGGAAATTGGAGTTAAAGATACATTTTTGATAACGTAATTACAATGTATATGGAGAGAAAATTCAATCAACGCAAAAACGGAAATATTTTGAAACGCGCAAAGTGTTTGGAATGTTATTCGATGAGTTTGTCAATATCGCCAAATATTGTATAGAGAGAAATGTGGTGTCAGTAACTTTTTATTAGAAATACTTTTGATTTTATTTCTTCACTAGCTGTTCTCGCGGGTTGACTCGCTTTGTACCGGTTTCCGTAGGAATTTGAGATAAAAATAAGCCTATGTGTTGGTACCTTTGTGTCAATTTTCATTTAGTTGGCCATCTTTATTTTGCGTCAAACATATCTAAATATTCATCTATCCCTAATTCCATACTTTATATACTTTCAAATTTATAATATTAAGTAAGGCTCCTTTCAATAAAATACAAAAAACGTCTTCCATGAATTCTCTCAAAGAAAGTTCTTGCAAAATTTGAAGTAGTTTGAACCAAATAATTACGTCCCACACAAACTTTACGACTCCTTTTAACCTCTTTAGGGGTAGAATTTTGGAAAATTCTTTGTTACCGGATGTCTACATGATATAAAGAACAGTATTACCAAGTTTCAGGTGTCTAATATCAGCGGTTTAGGCTGTGCGTTGATCCGTCAGAATATAACTATTAACACTTTTTTTCTTCCTAGAAATTATATTTTATGCGCAAAGACAAAAAAGGTTCGAGCCCTTCTCCCGTATGTTCTATGCGATCCATTAATAATAATCCTTGGAGCCATCTTCAAACGCCGACTTTACGGCTAATCCAGTTAATCTTAATCAAGTGCCTTGCTGACTGTGGACTCCGCGCAAATGCTATCCACGTCATAACAGTTTGGGATTTAACACAATTTTGACAATAATTACTTTATGGTACGGATTAAATAATTTAATATTAATCATATTTATTACAGCGGTCAAGAGTAAACATTTTAATGAATATTATGAAGGTATAATTTACAATTTTAAATTAAAATTAACATGATTTAGAGGACTTCCGATCAAATACAAACCTCAAGATTTTTAAATAATGATGATGTACCATATTATATTTAGTGTCAGACAGTAGAGAATTAAAGAAAAAGCTATTGTTTAGTATTAAATATCACAATGCTTTTTCGTAATCCTGTCCACTGTTCTGATATCTTCTGTGAGATCAGAGGCTCTCCCCGGCAGAGGGACATTACAGGCTAATACTACCAAATATCACTGTATTTTTTCCTAAAACTATAACGCCCTACTGCTGGGCAAAGTTCACGCCTTTTTATAGATAAATTACCCAATCTTAAAAACAAATTAATTTTTACTTAATAGCAACCCAAACTGAAAGCATTAATTCTAATTTCGGTTCAGAACTGCGCACCCACAACGCGTGGAACAAAACAATCGCCACATTGTGTAGTTATATAGAATTTCTAATGAAATACGTTCGCCGGATTAACTCCCCTAACCAAGTGGCAATCGTTGTGCATTCTATCCGTATTCTACTACCAAATGTATGAGAATGTGTCGTGACCATGACATCCCTTATCAAATTGACCGAAAAGTGGACAATGAATAGAAAGCATTCGATTACGAGTGTTAGCATAGTTCGTACAAGTAATCCCGATGTGTTTCGGTTGTATTATGTAAGGTTGTATTCAATCCGAAATCAATCAGAGATAATGAGATAAAAACGGTCGTTTTAGTAGCAGTGGTTGTCTCAATAGCGTACATATTATGTAAGGTACTTATTTTTAATGTTGAAAATACATTTAATGTTAAAGCTGCCGCATAGAACCCATTCCTGGGGATAGTACTCTATCTGTTGTGTTTTATTTTCATTTGATCCCATCCATTTCTCTTTACCTTTATTAAAAATTGAAATATCAGTTTAGCTGTGAAATCGAAGCAGATAGATTTGTGTACATGTACATCTATACTGATACAATAAAGTAGAGGAGTTTGATTTTTGAACACGCCCAACTTTTTGTAGTTTTTTAGCCACATTCATCGGAAAGGTTATAAACTATTTTTCATCCGTAAATTCCTACAGAAACGGGAACAACGCTGGTAAAACCGCGGGGCACTGCTAGAATAATATATAATAGTGTTTAAATTGGGACAACGTGTGAGGTCAATTAAAATATTATTGAGAAACTTAGTGTAAGTAGCTCTGCTCATTGCTCTTGTTATAGTTTCACATTCCGCAGCACTAGGCTCATTATAAACTTGTGACATTTAGCAACGCTTTGAAATATAGGACTGGACATGTTACTATAACTTACCTAACTCATTCACGTATAAAATGGGATTTGTTTGCAAAATAATAATTAAATAATTATTTATTGAATAATTATTATTATTTATGGTCAATTGGGTTTGTAATTTCTGTGTTTAGCTCAAACAAAAAAAAAGGAAACAAAAAACTTTTAAGCTTCATTATAATATTAGTAACGACTATAATGAAATATTATCATGATTTCACCCACCTTTGATTTTTCGAGAGAGTTTTTGGTTGAAACGAAATGTGCATGTCAATTTTTAAAGCTGAAAAATAATAACGAGCTTTTGAGTGAAAAATTAAGAAAGTATCGAAGTCAAGCCTATGTTGATGATTATTACATTTAAAAATGTGAAATATTTTATAAAGAACGTGTTGATTTTAAGCTTGCCAGACGGAATTTTAAATTTTTTGTAAAGAAAATGGTTTTCAGTTTACATGAACGCGCTAATTACATAAACAACCAATTCAATTTAATAATTATTTTGTAAATGATAACCACATTCAACGGTAAGGTTATAGGATATATTTTATCCGTAAATTCACACGGGCACAATACGGGTAAAACCAGGAGACGCTGTTAGTTGAAAACAATAGTTATTTGTTATACAAGAGTGCAAAGTTGTTTTTCAACTGCGTGCTCAACTTTGATAAGGATTGCAATATAAAAAATAGAATCTTGAGCGTTAGCGAGGGAATCAAAAGAGCCCAAGGTGAAAAATCTTTGCACTCGAGTGCAACACGTAACTTTTTATCCCCCCTCAGCTAGGAAATGACTAAATGCAAAATAAAACATTTGCAATTACAAGATACTTTTGTTTCAGTACATATTTACTACAACATTATGATAGGTAATATTACAGAATAGTAATACTTACCGTGATTGTTGAGGGAGAAAGCTCATTTGCGCAATATGAACAGTTTCTGTCCATTCGGTTGGCGTTAAATAAACTTCTTCGTCGCTGGAATCATGCATTGTCGTTTTTTTTTACTAGTTTTCAGGTTTCTTAATAAAAACAATACGATGTCAAAACAAAATGGCGCGCGCAATGCAAACTATGAACAAAAATACACCAAGGAGGTTCAGAGTCTGAGTTTTCGACAAACTTAAAAAAAGTTGTATGATAAATACGGCCTTTCAGCCGAGTGTACCTAAAGCGCTTTATGCCTACTCGCGTCACGACTAGACGTAACGCGAGTAGGCATAAAGCGAAATAAGTCAACAGATATTTTGACCATCAGAGTTGTAGATCTATAGCGAAATAAGTCAACAGATATTTTGACCATCAGCTTTAGTTGTAGATCTACGTTGGATCTCATAATCCCCCGTAATGTTAACCGATAACTATGGAACTAGTAAAAAAAAAATTACCCTAACCTACCGAATAATGTTAAAAAAAAAATAACCCTAACCTACCGAATAATGTTATTACTTATTTAATTGTCGTTTAGGCATAACGCGATTAAGGCTTGTACTGATTATGACTGGTAAAGATTTAGCACTACTGAGAAATAGGCAGTCTAAGATTTAGCACTACTGAGAAATAGGCAGTTAACTAAATAGTCCAATATATTTCTAGGTCAACATCTTTTATTATGACATTTAGTCGTAACGCGACTTAGTCAATCTACGCTTTAGGTACACTCGGCTGTAAGTAAATACGGCACCATGGAGATGGAAGTAAATAGGTTTAATGATGTTTTGAAATCACATACCTAGTGCACGCGATGATCTTTAATCAAAGGTCATCATTCACGTTTCATACATTTTTGGACCAAGAAATTAAAGTGCCGGCCAGAACAAAAATATACTATATTCGGATAGAATACACAATTACTAACATATTTTACTATGACGTCAAATCTGTGCGCCCAATGGTGACGTAGTAATAAAACATTGAATTATTTTTTTCCGATATTTAACCTTATACGGAACCAATAATGTTCGACTTAAGAGTCAATTCAAATCAAAAGAGAGACCCATTGACAGTTACATCTAAACCTACGGCCAACTCGGTGTTTTCGACCACCGAAGAATTAGTCGTATTTATTATACAACTTTTTTTAAGTTTGTCAAAAACTCAGACTCTGAACCTCCTTGGTGTATTTTTGTTCTTAGTTTGCATTGCGCGCGCCATTTTGTTTTGACATCGTATTGTTTTAATTAAGAAACTTGAAAACTAGTAAAAAAAACGACAATGCATGATTCCAGCGACGAAGAAGTTTATTTAACGCCAACCGAATGGACAGAAACTGTTCATATTGCGCAAATGAGCTTTCTCCCTCAACAATCACGGTAAGTATTACTATTCTGTAATACTTACCAATCATAATGTTGTAGTAAATATGTACTGAAACAAAAGTATCTTGTAATTGCAAATGTTTTATTTTGCATTTAGTCATTTCCTAGCTGAGGGGGGATAAAAAGTTACGTGTTGCACTCGAGTGCAAAGATTTTTCACCTTGGGCTCTTTTGATTCCCTCGCTAACGCTCAAGATTCTATTTTTTATATTGCAATCCTTATCAAAGTTGAGCACGCAGTTTGTTACATACGGCTATACGTAGAACGCCAACTCCGCCCGAAAACTAGAACAAGCCTTCCACGAGTAAGAACACCGACGCTGCACACGAATCTAGGACAAGTCTTCTACGTGGAAGAAGACTGACGCTGCACACGAGGCATCGTCAGACTACGCAACCGAAGGAGGGGCAATCTTGATCCAACCTCGATCACTATTACATCTCTTAGGCAATAATTAATTATAGTTTAATTGTAATTTTTCATTTTTTAAATAAATTAATTTAAATCAATTGGTTTTTTTTGAGCGCCTTCGCGTGTGAGATCATATTTGGCGCAGTCGGTAGGATTTCCTGGGTTGGATCGCGATACGCATATCGCCAAAATCGCGTCGCGTCGCGCTCCGATCGACCTTCAACGTCTCACCGGGAAAACTCTGGACCTCAACGGACTCCGCGCGTTACTATCCGAACATAGATACCGCTCAACGGGAACCAATGTGGAAAATACTGTAAGTACACTGAATTTTCTAGTGATCGCTTGCTTTCCTTAATCCTGTAATCATTAATTATCTAATTGTATTTCCCAACCCTTTCGTGGGTCAATTTTGGTGTCATTGTAAGTGTAATATTCCAAGATTTTTCAAAAAAGGAAATCTAGTTATTCTAAAATAAGTAATAGACAAATAGCTTTAGATAGTACACGTAGATTAGTGAGCGAACAAGACAAAATGAGTGAACTAGATAACATTTGTAAGGCCCTCCGCCTAGTCCCCGACTTTGACGGGAACTGTAATGTGTTACCACGATTTATTCGTTTATGTGACGAGTTAGTTTCACAATATGCACAAGAGGGAAACGACCTCGTTAACTTAGGGCTACTAAACGGGATTTTGAATAAGGTCACGGGACCCGCTGCTCGCCTTATCAATGCGAACGGCATCCCTAACGATTGGATAGGCATTCGTAATGCTCTTATTAATAACTTTGCCGACCAGAGAAACGAGACCGCTCTGTATAACGATCTGGCTCTACTCACCCAGGGCCCAGGCACGCCCCAAGAATTTTACGAGCGTTGTCAAAATTTATTCAGCACCATCATGACATACGTCGCACTACACGAAAGCTTACAGACCACCATAGACGCTAAGCGGGACCTTTATAAAAAACTAACACTCCAAGCTTATCTGCGCGGGCTAAAAGATCCCTTGGGATCACGTATTCGATGCATGCGCCCCGAGACTATCGAAAAGGCATTAGAGTTTGTTCATGAAGAAATGAATACTCTGTATCTGCAAGGACGCAACGACAATGTTAGACCTCAACTACCGGACCGACTTCCTCAAGGGTTTAAAATGCAGGTACCAGCCTTTAAGCCGTTTACTATGCCCAGCACGCCGGGCCCCGCCCGACAACAGGTACTGTATCGGCCGCCGCCGACACAATTTAGGCCACCACTAGCTTTCAACCACCCCCGCACGCCGTCACGCACCCAGCAGATGTTCTCTGCACCCCCGCCGGGTTACGCTCAACGCGATGGACCATTCCGGAAGCCACCCGGGGAACAACCAGCTCACCAAGGCCCAAAGCCTATGAGCGGGGTAAGTAACTTTGTTGCGAAACCATTAATGGGTACTAACACATGGAATTGGGCTAAACAAGGCAATCCTCCACCCTCGAACTACTTTAGGCAACGCGATGTTAACGTAAACGAGTGTGCGCCTTACGATTACTATTACCAACCTGACTTTACTTATGACTATGAGTATTACGACCCTTATCAGTGTCTAGAGTACATCAATGACTCTGTAGCTTACAATGAACCTGTAGGTTACTACGACTGTCCGGTCCCCGACGGAACGGACACCGAAATTATCCCAGATGTAAGGACCTCGACTGACAACGACCAAATGCCTTCCACCAGTCAGGATTTTCCCCCGGGATCGAAGTTAAACAGATCAAAATAGAAGTTAACCTTCAAACTCAACGCCAATTGCCGTACATTAGAATTTCAAATCCTCCTTTAAATTTACTTGTAGATACTGGCGCGAATCAGTCGTTTATTAGTCCGGAAGCAATAAGTAAATTCTTTCCCGACATACCCCTCAATTATGACCCCTTTGAGGTCACTAATGTCCACGCTACAAGCAGAAATGACTATTCGGTTAATTTACCCTGCTTTGAGGAGTTTAACGATCCAGAACATTTGAAACTTTTCGTATATAAATTTCATGATAGATTTGATGGTTTGATTGGCATGGACTTGCTTACTAGATGGGAGGCTAAATTAGACCTCAAGAATTTAAAACTTATAACTAAACATTCAATTAACGACATCCTTATGTACAACTCTAGAAACCTAAACTTTTACGAAGACGTCCTGCCTGCGAAAAGCTCTAAATTAATTAATATTCCAATTAACGCCCCGGATGGCGAGGTCATAGTAGAAGAACAAATCCTTTGCAATTGCTCTATTGTCGAATGTTTAACCACTGTCAGAAATGGTCGAGGTATAGTCGAAGTTGTTAACCCCTCTGAGAATGACGTAATATTTTCTTTAGATCAAACTACCCAAGCTATTATGTTTAACGCGGAATGCAGGCACGATGATTACTTGTCCCCGCGTACTGCAGATGTTATCTCCCGTTTACGCACAGACCATCTTAACGAAGAGGAAAAAGGTAACTTAGTTACACTTTGTTCTAAATATTCTGACGTTTTTTATATAGAGGGCGAACCATTAACTTTTACGAATAGAATAAAACACCGAATCAGAACAACCGATACCATACCAATTTACACCAAAAGTTATCGGTATCCTTTCATCCATCGGGAGGAAGTTAGTAGCCAAATTGATAAGATGTTGGAACAGGGTATAATCAGACCTTCGGAGTCTGCATGGAGCTCTCCTATTTGGGTCGTCCCAAAGAAGGTAGACGCATCCGGAAAGCAAAAATGGCGTCTAGTCGTTGACTTTAGGAAACTTAATGAAAAGACTATCAACGACAAATACCCCATACCTAACATAACAGACGTTCTCGACAAATTAGGCAAGTGTCAATACTTCACGACTTTAGACCTTGCATCTGGATTTTACCAGGTAGAGATGGACCCTGAAGACATCCCAAAAACAGCTTTTAATGTGGAACATGGACACTTTGAATTTTTGAGAATGCCGATGGGACTCAAAAACTCACCATCAACCTTTCAAAGAGTGATGGATAACGTGCTGAAAGGGCTCCAAAATGTCATCTGTCTTGTCTATTTGGATGATATTATCATATTCTCAACATCTCTACAAGAACATATGATTAATTTAGAGAAAGTGTTCCAAAGACTTCGCGAATCTAACTTCAAAATCCAGTTAGATAAGTCAGAGTTCCTCAAACTCGAGACAGCATACTTAGGTCACATTATCAGCACTGAAGGTATCAAACCTAATCCAGATAAAATAGTTGCCATACAAAAATACCCTTTACCAAAGACTCCAAAAGAGATAAAACAATTTTTAGGCCTTCTTGGCTATTACCGGAAATTCATACCCGATTTTGCTCGAATAACAAAGCCCTTGACACAATGCCTAAAGAAAGGAAAACGTATTAACTTTGACTCGACTTATATAGACTGCTTTGAAAAATGTAAGACTCTGTTAACTAATGACCCGATATTAAAATACCCAGACTTTACCAAGGAATTTGTCCTAACCACTGACGCATCCAACTTTGCAATAGGAGCAGTTCTTTCTCAGGGTATAATTGGTGCGGATAAACCTATAGCGTTCGCTTCTCGTACACTTAATGAGAGCGAGGTTAATTACAGCACTATCGAGAAAGAGCTACTGGCTATCGTATGGGCGACTAAGTACTTCCGCCCTTACCTTTTTGGAAGGAAATTCAAAATCGTAACTGACCATAAACCACTCCAATGGGTTATGAGTCTCAAAGAACCCAGTTCAAGGTTAACCAGATGGAGATTAAAACTCAGCGAGTATGATTTTGAAGTTCTTTATAAAAAAGGGAAAATTAATACAAACGCTGATGCCCTCTCCCGTATCGAGATCAACAATGAGGAAGCTGACTCTATGATTGTTAATTTAGACAGTGAAAAACCGGACACCCCTGACAATTCAGACACTCAGACTGCACATACTGCGACCGAACACCCAATACTTGAAATTCCTATAACAGATGACCCTCTCAACAAGTTCCACAGACAATTAGTTTTGACAGTAGTTGGTGAATTAAAGAAACGACCCACAGTCAGTAAACCGTTTGAAACTCACACTCGAACATCCATTCAGTTGTCAAGTACAGATTTAAAAAAGGAAGTAGTTAATGCTATAAAAGAATATGTGAACCCTAAAATTAAAACTGCTATTCTCATTCATCCACCCCTTGCTTTCTATAAGATCATTCCCATCATTCAAAATAAGTTTGTAAGTTCATCTATGAATCTGGTAATGTGTAAAAAGGAACTAGAGAATGTTAAAGAATACCTTAAACAACAGGACATTATCCGCCATTATCACGAGGGAAGAACCAACCATCGTGGTATTAACGAATGCCATCTGTCCTTATCTCAGAAGTACTATTGGCCTAAGATGAAGGAGCAGATCACAAAGTTCATCAATGAATGTACTATCTGCGGCCAAGCCAAATACGACAGACACCCTATACGGCCTAAATTCAACATTGTACCGCCTGCTACAAGACCCTTTGAGATAGTGCATATGGACAGCTTCACTGTCAACAGCGAGAAATATGTCACCATCATTGACGTTTTCTCAAAATACGGTCAAGCATATCTGCTACGAGATGGAACTGCCATAAGCATAGTACAATCATTATTAACTTTTAGTACACATCATGGGTTGCCCTTAACCATAATAACCGACCAGGGCACCGAATTTACTAATCAAATCTTTTTGGAATTTTGTAAAACTCATAAAATAATTCATCACCAAACACTAGCCCACTCACCCAATGCTAACGGTAATATAGAACGCTTTCACTCCACCATCTTGGAACATCTCCGTATTTTAAGACTAACCCAAAAAGGCGAACCTGTCTCTAACTTAATGCCTTATGCTATTATCGCATATAACAGTTCAGTCCATTCATTCACAAAGTGCAGACCTTACGACCTTATAATAGGACATACCGACCCACGCGATTCCACCGACATTGACCTTACGAAACATTTGTTACAACAATACGCAGATACACACAGAGATCGCATGAAAAGGGTATACGAACTTATCAATGAGACCTCGCTTGCTAATAGAACCTCTATAATTGAAAACCGCAATAAATCCCGCGAACCGGAAGTGGAATACCAACCCCAACAGCAGGTTTTTATTAAAAACCCTTGCGCTAGCAGATCTAAGCTCGCTCCCCGATACACACATGACACCGTTTTAGCTGACCTACCAATACATATCTACACTTCCAAAAAGAAAGGTCCTGTAGCTAAATCCAGACTTAAACGGACTCCCAAATTGTTACAGGGGAATATGGACTCTGACGATCAGCCTGGCACAAGCTCAAGAGATAAAACTTGAAGGACTACAAGATGGACCGGGACTTTTACCTTTTAAACTAGGACCTATGCGACTTACTACCCAATACCATTCCTTCCTACAATACATTGAACTAAAACCAATCAATGACAATATTAATTCCGTGAGAACTCAACTAACTGAGTTGGAGACTAGATTAGACAATAACACCTTTGCACTTTACGAATTACAGATTTATCAACTAAATAACCATCTAACCGAAGCTTCATCTATGTTAAGGAGTTTAGAGCCTAATCGTTTCAAAAGAGGTCTGGTTAACGGACTCGGATCTGTTATTAAAGGCATTACAGGTAACTTAGATTATAACGATGCACTTAGATATAATAAAGCCCTTAGTATATTAAAAACTAATCAAGAACAAATTATTTCAGAACAAAATCATCATATTAGCCTTAGTAAAGAGCTAAATAATGAGCATACAAAAATTATTGCACAAATAGTAGATAATCAAATAAAATTTAATAAAACTTTAAATATATTACTTAATGCAAATGCATACGCTGAAACAGCACTTTTGAAATATGCTAAATTCGCTCAGATATTAGCCATAATTAATAATAACGTAAATGACATATTAGGCGAATTAACCAGGTTAGAAAACGCAATAACATTTTGTAACGACATGCGCACCCATCACTCTATGATAGGTACTAAAGTATTAGCCAATATGTTAAATAAACTGACAACACTTTATGGTAAAGAACATATTATCGATTTAGAACTCAGAGAATATTATAATATTATAAAACCAGCGTCATACTTTAATGATAACCAGTTAGTATTTGTCTTTCGTTTTCCTGTGGTGTCCCCACTCACTTTCTCCTTGTATAGATTAACAGTAGTACCTAATAGGAATGACCAAACTATCCTACCCCCTTCACCCTTCCTAGCAATCACTGAGAATTTTCATTTGTACATTGCGGCTGAATGCCCGAAGTTTGACACGCGGTACATCTGTGAAGAAAGGTACAACAACCACCTGCGTGAACAAACAGACTGCATATGCGACATCATCGAAGGCAAGCCGGAGTCGACATCCTGCGAGAGAACCAGCATCCATCTGACGCGACCAGCCATGGAGAAACTAGATGACCGCCACTACGCCATCGTCCTGCCGAAGCCGACTCAAATAAGACTCACATGCGAACGAGATGAAGCCATTACTCTCACCGGTAGCTACCTCGTCACCATACCACATAACTGCAAATTAAAAACCAGCCAATTCACTATAATCAACGCGAACGACCGCATAGAGGGACAGCCTATGAAGATAACCAATATAACGGACACCATTATCCAGACTTCACCTACTCCGCATCTGCAGATAGATACTATAGACCTGCGGAAGCTGCACAACATCCAGGACAGGATTATACAACCCTCTATAAAGGATCACTCTACTATATACCATACCACCATCCCATTTTATAGTATATTAATCGGTGCACTCATACTTTGCAGCCTCATACTATGGCGCAAGTTCGTGCAATCCAGACAACCAGAGGAAGTAACCGAGGGTCAGCATGTCTACGCTGTGACCTCTGCACCACAAGAGGCTAAATCAAGAACTCCCCGAGATAACAAGAACCTGACAGCGACATTTTCTCACAATCTTCAAAAATAGTCGCTGATTTGATGGGGGAGGTGTTACATACGGCTATACGTAGAACGCCAACTCCGCCCGAAAACTAGAACAAGCCTTCCACGAGTAAGAACACCGACGCTGCACACGAATCTAGGACAAGTCTTCTACGTGGAAGAAGACTGACGCTGCACACGAGGCATCGTCAGACTACGCAACCGAAGGAGGGGCAATCTTGATCCAACCTCGATCACTATTACATCTCTTAGGCAATAATTAATTATAGTTTAATTGTAATTTTTCATTTTTTAAATAAATTAATTTAAATCAATTGGTTTTTTTTGAGCGCCTTCGCGTGTGAGATCATATTTAGTTGAAAAACAACTTTGCACTCTTGTATAACAAATAACTATTGTTTATACCAGAATTTGGCCAGGTCTCTTTGGATCGTACTACTGGCGAAAAATTGCCATTGTTTTTTGTTAATGTGACTTTGATTTTAATTTTCCAACGGATTTATGGTTTTGAACAAAATAGTAGTAAGGTAGTTTACATTGTGCAAAAAAAAAATGTTTTAGTTAAAGTATTATGCGCATAATACTTCGACTGTTTGAATATTTAAGACATGTCACAAATCAACTATTAACCCCACTCACGGCTGCACATACCCACTATGTGTGTCTCATGCTTTACCGTTATATAGGTAATCATTTGTTACTGTGAGACCGCGCGTCAGTGGTGAAAATACAGTTAAGATTTTTGCTACGGATACAATATTATCAAAGTCCATGCTTCTTAATGGATATGATCATGAAAAATGTCTATGATATAAAGCTGATGTCATGATTATTCTTAATAGTTAAAGATGCGTTTCTACCGGAGCTTAATTAAAATATCATAAGACTTTTGTGAATATCCTCCGAGCTCTATACTCATTAGTACGCAATTCCATTGGGCAATTGAGCTCTACTCTACAATTTCAGCTCAGTAAAAACGCACCCTAAGTTTTCATATCTAGCTATGACTTAATAATCTTCTCTAAAAAATTAATTCAGTGACATTCTATTATATAAGAGTTACAACGACTTGAAGTTCTGAAAGGTTGCCTTATTAAAACTTACAAAATTATACTGGAGCAGAGAAGTTTGACGTTTTTAGTCTTAATTCAACGTTTTTAGTCTTAATTCATAAAGCTTAAGGTAAAAAGTAATTTAAATAAGTAATCGTAAAATGTAATCTACCTACTCTTTAGGGACTTACATACACTGAAACATAACGTACGCAGAAACATTTTACAGGGACGGGGTTAATGTGGTAGGAATTTCGGAAATGAGTTACTATTCGAGCGCGCCATGGGACAGACATGGTGTCGGCAAACAATGTATTTTTTTTAAAGAACACGAAATAATCATTGTGCTAATTGTTGATGAATTCAATAAAGCTGAAGAGTTTATTTTTTTGTTTTTTGTTTCCCACGAGAACGGGAAAAACGCGAGGAAAACCGCGGGGCGCTGTTAGTAATCAAATTAGTATGGACATTAAAAAACCGTCAAATTATAAATGAAAATATTACACGCTCCGATACAAAACGATTCATTTTTCATAAAATATATTCCACTCACAAAGCAGACGCACAAATAAAGTGCTATTTCCTGTCCACATATTTCACGAACCGTTTTATGCTTACGATATCTGGCATACGGGTTGCTATATTTTTTACAGTTTTTCGTCAAAAATCCTCTTATTTATGTAACGTGAGCAAAACGCGGCAAAATTGTAACAAATAATATTTTATTTGTGTCTCAACGAGACTGGAATACTAATCATGTGTAAGTTGCCACAAGAGAGATATACCTGCACAAGATTCGTAGAATAAAACTCATTCCGAGAATATTTATTTATTATTATCATGTGAACACCAAATAAACAATATTTTATTCAACCTTTTGTTAATCGGGATCAAAGAACCGGGAATCATGGTAGGCTGGAAAGGACTTTGCCCTGCAGTGGGACACTACAGGCTCTTAATAATAATTTACATTAAACATCTCCAAAGGGCCTCTACGAGTTGAATCCCTTCGCATGCCTCTCAAAAAAACCCGGCTTACAACTGCTTCAATCTTTTTACCATAAACAAAAAAATTATAGTATTTGACAACAAGATGAAAATCGTTATATCGAAAACGATCTCTAATACCTAGCCTTAAGGGATTATCTGGAAGCACTTGAATATCAAACTTAATCTTAATCTCAAAAATTTTACAATTGACTTTGGTACGGTTTTACAAATATTTTTACCGATTAACTCTCTGCGGATTAACTCGCAGCATTCCAATGCCTGTGGGGAATTCGGTGGAAATTTATGACAAAATCTATCAAAATCGATTTAGTGAATATTTTGGATAAAAAAATATCGTATTGTCCACTTTCAATTAAAATTCCAATATTTTTTATTTACGTTATTTTTTTTAAAAGGGGGTTACTGTGTATCAATGGGTAACTGAGCACTTTATATGAAAAAAAAACTACATTATGGTTATGTTTTATTGCTATTTTCAGAAAAGTATAAATATAAGGACTTATTGATTGATATCAATTTTTGATTGATTCTTTACACCAAGCATTACAACAAAAAAGTTGAAACTTTTTTACTCATTAGTTCCTCAATCAAATGGGCCTTTTCCGGGCCTTTTTCTAGGCCTTTTCCAGCAATTGACATTAAAGGCTATATACTATTTTCTTTGGTTTTTAGGGTTCCGTACCCAAAATGGGGTAAAAATGGGACCCTATTACTGAGACTTCGCTGTCCGTCCGTCCGTACGTTCGTCCGTACGTCCGTCCGTCTGTCACCAGGCTGTATCTCAAGAACGGTGATAGCTAGACAGTTGAAATTTTCACAGATGATGAAATACATCATCTATGAAAATTTCAACTGTCTTGCCGCTATAATAACAAATAATAACTAAAAATAAAATGAAACAAATATTCAAGGGGGGCTCCCATACAACAAGCGTGATTTTTTGCCGTTTTTTAAAGTACGGAACGACCCGACTCGCACTTGGCCGGTTTTTTACTTATATGGGTGACCGATAGTGAAATTTATATCTGAGCGCTAGCGTGTTTCGGAGGGCACGTTAAACTGTCGGTCCTAGTGGTTTCAATCGTGAGAACATGTCGGAAGCGGTTAAAGTCGGAAAAAGTTACTCGAACTTACTTATCGAATGACACTAATGTTGTAATTAGTCACAAGTTGGAAAACGGAGCCTATTTTGTTACCCTTTTATGGTAGTCCTTGAACTACATATTCATTATGTGAACTCAAAGCGTGGATCAAAACAAAAATTTTCAATAAAATATAATTATAGATGATTCTCGGTAAAACGACGGAAAACCTATTAAAGAGAAATCTCAAATGCTTATTCAGTTAAATATAAGAACAGAGAAATTGAGTGTAGATTATTGATTAAACGTTTCATAAAGTACTCGTAAGTATGAGTATCTACCAACTGTCAAAGGGTATCAGGCAGCGCTAAAATAGGAAGCACTCATTCAATTTGATAGACACTCCAAAGTAAGTTAGAGTAGGTCAGTGGCCACCAACCCAAGCGTCAGAATTTTTAGACCGCCCTATGGGCCTCCGTTATATCGGACGACTGAAATTCTGCCTTACGATTGAAATACCCGGGACTAATATATTTTATTTATCTTAAATATAAAATTCTCGTGTCACAGTGTTCGTTCGCGTACTCCTCCGAAACGGCTTGACCGATTCTCATGAAATTTTGTGAGCATATTGAGTAGCTCTGAGAATCGGCCAACATCTATTTTTCATCCCGAAATTCCCGCGGGAACGGGTACAACGCGGGTGAAACCGCGGGGCGCAGCTAGTTTATTTATATATGTACGTGCTCTCCGAAAAACGGTAGTGCTCAGATAGAAAATACCACCATCGGCCACCCATCCGAGTAAGGGCACGTTGTTTCATCTGCTCAATCTATTTTTAATTTTTTTGGCAACACGTGATTCACTAAGGGAACATTTTAAATCCAGTTGAATTCTTACCGTTCCTTCGTTATATATATTTGAAAATATAATGTATGCCCGCTGAAATTTGAGTAACCTTAAGGTAACCTTAAGGACATCACCACAGTTTTAATACGCGAAATAGACATAAACTTACTATTGTTAAGTCCAGGTTAGCGCGAACTGGGAAGTCTTTCATTGGTAGATGCATTCAATTTTATAATAAAATTTCCATTAACAATTTCCATGATTAACGAGCACTACAATAATGATTATATTCGGTCACATGTGTACACGTTTACAGACCCCAAACCTCATTCTCTTAATCTTGTAAATATCGATTTGTATTACGGGGTAAACGTAAACGGCCAAGGTCCTTATAGTCCTCACGTTCGGTAAAAGCCTGTTAACGTTCACCTAGAATAAAAATACGGAAAACCCGCAGTGAAGTTATAGCAGGCCGTGAACAAAGTAACCTCAATGGAGTCACAAGCTATATAAATGGGTCGGCTCCTACCTATACCCTTGAAGCACAAAGCCGATATAATTTAGTATCGGGCAGCACGTTTCGGCGGTCATTAGAAGGTTAGGTAACACCAAATATTAAATTGAATGCGAACAAATTATTTTGTAAGTAGATTCTGTTTAGTAGACGAAGGTAATTCGGTTACGTCAATTACGTTAAAGCTTTTGACTTTGTGCAAAATGTTCTTATGTAACTGAACTAAATAATATGTTCGGACTTTTCATACACGGTTTGTTTAACATAAATGTATTTAGACTGAGCTAGACGTTAAATTATTATCAACTGGTTAATAATAGATATAATTGATAGATTCTTGTATGAAGGTATAAGTAATTAGGCTCTGTGTTGTTGCAGGTATGAATTATGTTTGCCGTTATCTATTCGATTATAATAAATCTGAAGATGAATTTGGTTTTGTTTTGTTTTTTGAACGCTTAGCGCGTTCTCAGAAACTAGTAATCTGATTTGAACAATTATTTTTGTAATGGATTGTCACATTCAACGGAATGGTTATATTCTAGTTTTCATCCTGAAATTCCCCCGGAAACGGACACTAAAAGGTTAAAACTGCGGGGTACTAGTTGAGTATAATACAATAAGTCCGTTCGCGATTATTAGGTGCTGTTAAAGTAATATGATTGCTGCATGCATCATGCAGTAAGAGCATAAACATAAATAATACGGTAGACCGATAGACGGCCGCAATCGACAAACGACTGCCAGGCTGCAACTGCCAACAGATTAGGTATTGACAGCTAAGTGTAGAGACGATATCTAGTGACTGAACACTACTAGAACACGAACGAACGTCTATAAAACCTCAGCCTTATAAAAGTATTGGGCTTTGATTCTAAATAATATTCAAAACACTGCTCAGAAAGCGTCCATCGATACACGTTTGCCTAGTGCCCGATTTACACATTTTAAAACGCTAACTTTAACTTTTATTGTCATTATTTAATATTCTTGTATTCTAAAACTAAGTTTTTACTGAAAATAGGTACATGAATAATTTCCGGCAGGTCCGTTACGTGATTGATGAGGTATCATTCATACGTATGACATTTTGGTATCATTTTATGTCCGAATTTTAAAGGTATAACCCTATAAAGTACCAGCTGTTACCTGGAAATTTTAGAATTATTTAGTTTTACATTTATAAATGAAGAAATAAAGATATGTAGGAATTTGATAAATTAAATGATATTTTGGCATCACAAGATAGATTTCCACGGGTCTAAAATCCCCAACCCGCATTAGGCAAGCGTGGTGATTACGAATAATCATCCTCACTGTACTGATTCTTCGGTGATACAAGGCCTTTGCCATGCTATGGGCAATTACAGGCTAATACTTTACTTTACTTTGTATAAGTGTATCTTAAACAGTGATAATTATGAAAATTTTCTTTACAATACGCATTCAAATGAAACTATTGAATTCAAACGATTTTTTTTTAAAAGAATAACGTCGCGCCAGTGCAAAATATTGTATAGTTTATAATATAAATATTTTATTTTAATATTTTTTTGTTGTATTAATCATTTTTTATAATAAATATTTTTTTAAATATTGATTTTCCATTTTCAGAGATACTCGAGTCGAGTATTTGTGTTTTTAATTATACTTTATGGATTTTCTCAAAACTGAATAGTTAATGTAATTTGTATTGTCATCTGCTTTCAAAATATCCCTAGAATCAGTTGATAAATGTAGCACAGAAGAGAATAGTCGACGTAATTTCATCCAAGTTTAAAAACGGAGATATCTCCCCCAGTCATTAAATGGACGATGTATTAAATCCAGGCTAGGATTTTTAGGATTTTTACACTAGGATTTTTTCAGTATTTCGATTATCTTATTCATCCATAACCCTTACTTAAGACCATGTCGGAGGCCTGTAGGCGGTCTAAAATCTCCGACTCCAGGGTTGGCCACTGACCTACTCGAGCTTACTTACTAACCTTACTTCAAATGAACGGAGGTCAAAGGCTAGTTACGTCTCACGGTCTATTCGTGAAGTGATGTTGAAATAGTTGAAATGCCGTAGAGGCAAATATGGGCCTTGGGCACATCCGGGTCATTGGGTGTCTCAAAGTTTACGACCGGAATCTTTGAGCGGGATTGGACACCGCCCCGCAGGCATGATAGTTGCTACACAACCAAAATAAAATACCCTCTCACCCAAACGCCTGCATTTTAGTTCTGCATTGCTGAATCCTCTTTTACTCAGCACAAAAATCTACCTTAATGTTAGATTTTTGGTAAAAATAAGAAAATGCAAGTTGTGCTATTTTTTAACTCTCAAGCAAGGCTGTTGCAAAACCGGGACCGACTGCTTAACATGCCTTTCGTAGCACGGCAGCGCTCAGATAGAAATGTCACTATCGGCCACCCATCCAAACTGCACGTGGCTTAACAATCGCAATGATCTAACATCGCTAGTCAAACTACGCCCCGAGCGCTGCAACTGAATTATATTAATACTAGGTTACTATGAGCAAGACTTTATTATTTTTAATGGCTTTGCTTTAAAACTATGCTTATTAGTTTTGTCTGACCGTGGCTCGGTTGCAGTGCAGGCTCATTTGGATGTACACTTTCCAATACCCATTTATCTCCAAAATGGTCCAACCGATTGATGTGGTTTCTATAAATGTTTATGAGTATGGTTTTTATGATAATTGTTTCGATAATCGACATGACACAGAATAATGTTTTATTTGGAATGAATGTTTCCATTTATATTGTCAACCGTATTGATACCTTGAATTGATTTGAATAGAGTTTTCTGTTATTATGTTTGGTTGAAGATATAATAAGGGTTCTTAGATTTGGAATTCTGTTTAATTTTTAATTTAAACTAAGTTTCCAGACATAGTTCTCTTCGACTATGGAAAAGGCAAAGAATCATGAGATAAAAATGTTAAATAAAAGTGAAGTTTTGAACTTACACTGTATCCTTAAATGTAGTTTATAGTTGAAAATGTCTAGTTTACGCCAAAAAAACAAGTATTTTGTTATGTTTGAGTTTTACGGGTTGCACAATGTGTCTAAGAAACAAAAGCCGTTCATTTAAAATTGTACTTTGTATCACACCAAGAAAACAATTCAAAACGAAAGTCATTTGTTTTCTTAATATTTTTAGATCAATAAAATGGAAAGTTTCTTATACAATCCGCCCTTACATACTATTAGTATTTACATGAGAGAACCGAAAAGGAAATGTAAAGTTCACGCTAATGAATCGTTTGACATGTGCGTCGTATCGCGCCTCGCTGCCGGTTCGAAGCTCCTACAAACAACTTGATATTCCTGCGATGCGAGCGGTATTTCCACCGCACCCTATGTGCAAGTTTTGTAAGTGAACACCTCTCCCACAATATTATAAGTAAACACAGTTATACGAGTATAGCGCCCCACGGTTTTACCCGCTTTATGCGAATGAATGTGAGAATTTAGTTTATTTTTCACCCTGAATTTGATTATCCAAAACATAAATAGTCCGAATCAGACTAGTAGTTCTGAAAATTGGCATGTTTAAACAACTCTTCAGTTTTTTGTATTAGTAAAGATTTCAAAATATTTTGTTCCTGCCTCTGAGCACACTTTTTGACTTTCATTAGGTTTTCACCTATATACAGAGTGATCACCTATATACAAGAGAAAAGTTTGTGACTACATGATAAAATCGGGTATGTACAACGTAAACGCGGAGTACTGCTAGTATATATTTTTTGTACCTGTATACTGTGTATTTACTAACGAAACGGCTTTACTTTGGTTATTTAAGATTTCATAATGCTTCCATAAGAATTTGGAGATAAACTACAATTATACTTAGTTATACATACACTTTCCTTTTAAAGTCTTCAGGTGATGAAAATCGCATGTAAATCTCTTTTCCTGAAATATACAGGGCGACATCTGGGTCGTGACTCTAACTTATTGTTTCAAACTCAGTTAATTATTGCGATTTTAGTTATAAAGCTAGTTTTTCATTTATTTACATTATACAGCTATGTGTTAGTAATTGAATAAATAAAATAAACGGATAAATGCTTAATTTATGTTCAATCTACAATTCATGCTAAAACCTATTTAGAAAACAAACTTATTAGATGAGTAACAAAAGTCATTAGTCATTATTATGACAGTCAGTGTCTAAATAAATCGGGTGTGTAGGGTGACTACACCACCTAAAGATAATATTTTTTTTTATATCGACCAATTTTTTTTAATGTAACAATTTAATCAAAATTATGTGTTATATCACTGAAATCGCAATAATTAACTGAGTTTGAAACAATAAGTTAAAGTCACGACCCAGATGTCGCCCTGTATATAATATAGACAGATACATACAATCAAATTCGTCATAAATAAAATACACCTTATTTCTTTTAAATTACTGAACGAGATTCGTAATACTGATTTATAAAGCCATTTCATCAGTTATTCCGATATTTAAAGCATTAGTGGTGATTACGCAATAAATTGCTTACACTGATGAAATGAAAACGTTGATCAATCGGTAATATTTTGTACAATAATCTACTAATATAATAAAGCTGAAGAATTTGTTTTTTTGGTTTGTTTGATCGCGCTTTTTCAGAAACTACTAATCCGTTTTGTATAATTATTTTTGTAATGGATTGGCATAATATTATTGTAAGGTATTTTAGACGATTTTTAGAAACGGGTAAATTGCGGGTAAAACCGCTGGGCGCTGCCAGTTTGTACACATTTTGTTTGCCTTTTTAAAACTACTAGATACATAAGAACTCTTAAAAATATTTTACCTAACTAGTTGATTATTACAATATCGCGGTCATTCATTTGTTGATTATTTTCGAGTAGGCTAGTGGCCAACTTTGGTTTCAGAGGTTTTAGACCGCCTAAAGACCTTCGGAAATTGTTGCTAATTTGTCGACAGTAGGGGCCTGTCCTAATGCCCCTAATGTACGAATTCGAATGAAACTTTAAAGTAATAGGTTATGCAACTTAATAACACATGGCATACATTTTACCTCGAAAATCCCGCGGGAGCGGCTACAACGCGAGTAACACCGCGAGGCGCGGCTAGCTAGCTAGTAATGCGACTGTTATACTGTGTGTATCTCTGGAATCGGTGACATGGTTCCTAAGAAAAAAAAACGCTTTGTATCTCTTGTACTTTCTAAATTTACCATATTGGCCGATTTAACAAAACCAACCTGTAATATATTACTTCCAAATACCCTACGGCACCTTTACCATGTATGCTACATAGAGGGTCAACAAGGGTTTCTGTGTTGCAAGTAAAATCTTGTCGAGTGAAGTCTTGTATAAATTAGTGAGAAAATAAACCTCTAAATATAACTAACGCTATTCATTCTAACGCTTTTCTAATGGATGTTTGATTAATATACACAGTATTCTCTTTGTTTCAGAGTTGCGCGTCTTCAAATGGTTTGAGAAACGGAATAATTTAAAGAGCCAAGTGCTGTAATTATTCAAATTAAGTTAGTAATTTAGATAGTTAACAAAATGTTTGGCTTGAAGCGGCTACGGAGGACATCAGTGATTGTGCATATAGTGTTGTTACTTACGTCTCAGTCGGCGACACAGGACAGTGACGGTAAGATTATTACCTAATTTTAACCTAATTTTAACCCGTCGCGCCCCGCGGTGTTATCCGCGTTGTACCCGGTCCTGCGGGAATTTAAGGATAAAATGTATCCTATGTGTTATCTATATCTATATATCTTATATCTATATATCTATATCTATATATATATCTATATATATATATAAAACTCAAAGTGGTTAGTGAGGGATCAACGCACAGCCCAAACTACTGGACGGATCGAGCTGAAATTTGGCATGCAGGTAGATGCTATGACGTAAGCATCCGCTAAGAAAGGATTTTTTGAAATTCCACCCCTAAGAGAGTAAATTAGGGGTTGAAAGTTTTACAAAGTTTTAAAATTCTTTAATGGATTTGCTTCAAATTTTGCATGTAGGTTCTTTATTTAATGTAGATAAAGATTACAAAAGGAATTTTGGAAATTCCACCCCTAAGAGCGTAAAATAGGGGATGATCGCTATATGCAACTTTTTATTCCTTTAATGTATTTGCTTCAAATTTTACATGTAGGTTCTTTATTTAACGTAGTTAAAGATTACAAAAGGAATTTTGGAAATTCCACCCCGAAGAGGGTAAATTAGGGGTTGAAAGATTTATAATATTTGTTTAACTTTTTAAAGGATTTGCTTCAAATCTTGCATGTAGGTTCTTTATTTAACGTAGATAAGGATTGCAAAAGGAATTTTGGAAATTCCACCCCTAAGAGCGTAAATTAGGGGATGATCGCTTACATGCAACTTTTTATTTCTTTGATGTATTTGCTTCAAATTTTGCATGTAGGTTCTCTATATAACAAAAGTAACTACCAACGAAAAACATTTTCGAAAATCCACATTTAAAACGTTATTTTAGGGGTAGACTGTTTGTTCTATGACTTTTTTTATTCCTTTGATGCATTTGCTTAAAATATTACATGTAAGTTTTTTATTTATCGTAGATAAGGATTACTAAAAGGAATTATAAAAACCCCTAAGAGGGTAAACTAGCGGTATAAATGTTTGTATGGAGTTGGAAGTAGGTTCTAGCAAATCCGTACATAAACGACGCAGCCCCACCGAGTTTGGGCTCATTTGATTCATTTTGACGAGTACTTTGATACTATATGGTAACCAAGGTCTGGTGATGGAACCGGAAGGTGGCCATAGGAACTCCGTAATTAAAAGTCGAAGCCCTATCCAACGGTATATCACACGTCACTATTGAGGGGTGGGCCTAGACTCCATACTACTTTTCCCATGGCGACTACGGTTTCACTCACGCAGTAGTAGATATTACCAAGCATTCCAATAGATAGTGCAGCTATTTAAGGACCAGCCACATAGCAAACGTTCAGCGGGCACGGGCAGGTCTAACTTTAATAGAAATACAGTCGATAAAAATAGGTTATCTAACAGTGAAAGAATTATTCAAATCGGTCTATTAGTTTCTGAGATCAGCGCGGCCAAACAAACAAACAATAATCTCTTTAGCTTTTTAATATTCATATATAGATATAATCTATATATATAAAATTCAAAGTCCTGACTGACTGATAATCAACGCACAGCCTCAACCGCTACACCTAGAAGCATGAAATTTGGCAGGAAGATTCTTCAAGTGACGTAAGTGCATACTAAGAAAGGATTTTCGAAAATTCTACCCCCAAGGGGATAAAATGCATATAGCTTCTATGACGTAGGCATTCCCTAAGAAAGGATTTTGATAAATTGTAGCCCTAAGGGGATAAAATACGGGATGAAAGTTTGTATGAAACTTTGTCAATTTTAAACCGATCGGGCTGAGATTTTGCATGCATATAGCTTCTATGATGTAGGCATTCCCTAAGAAAGGATTTTGATAAATTCTACCCCAAGGGGATAAAATACGGGATGAAAGTTTGTATGAAACTTTGTCAATTTTAAACCGATCGGGCTGAGATTTTGCATGCATATAGCTACTATGACGTAGGCATTCTCTAAGAAAGGATTTTGATAAATTCTACCCCCAAGGGGATAAAATAGGGGTTGAAAGTTTGTATGAAACTTTGTCAATTTTAAACCGATTGGGCTGAGATTTTGCATGCATATAGCTACTATGACGTGGGCATCCCTTAAGAAAGAATTTTGATAAATTCTACCCCCAAGGGGATAAAATACGGGATGAAAGTTTGTATGAAACTTTGTCAATTTTAAACCGATCGGGCTGAGATTTTGCATGCATATAGCTACTATGACGTAGGCATTCTCTAAGAAAGGATTTTGACAAATTCTACCCCCAAGGGGATAAAATACGGGATGAAAGTTTGTATGAAACTTTGTCAATTTTAAACCGATCGGGCTGAGATTTTGCATGCATATAGCTACTATGACGTAGGCATCCCCTAAGAAAGGATTTTGATAAATTCTACTCCCAAGGGGATAAAATAGGGGATGAAAATTTGTATGAAACTTTGTCAATTTTAAACCGATTGGGCTGAGATTTTGCATGCATATAGCTACTATGACATAAGCATCCTTTAAGTTTTGATAAATTCTACCCCCAAGGGGATAAAATACGGGATGAAAATTTGTATGAAACTTTGTCAATTTTAAACCGATCGGGCTGAGATTTTGCATGCATATAGCTACTATGACGTAGGCATTCCCTAAGAAAGGATTTTGATAAATTCTAGCCCTAAGGGGATAAAATAGGGGATGAAATTTTGTATTAATCTTCTTAGATTTTCGACTGATTGAACTGAAATTAAAGATTGGAGCTACTATGATGACGACGTCCGCATAAATAGAATTTTCATAAATTCAACCCCCATATGAAATGAGAGATGATGGAAGATGTAAATGTATTAGTTTGAACCAGTCAGTACCTAATCAATTCATATAATACATTGTAAATGGTCGCTGTCTGTACATAGAAGATATATAAGGAAATAAGAGGTGGGAGTGTGTTACGATGCGGAGGTATAGAGTGTGTTACGATAAACAAATGTTTTAAACGATCTTTAACAAAACTTAATTAAATTCCACGCGAGCGAAGCCGCGGGCAAAAGCTAGTATATATATATATATATATATATATATATATATATATATATAAAACTCAAAGTGGTTAGTGAGGGATCAACGCACAGCCCAAACTACTGGACGGATCGAGCTGAAATTTGGCATGCAGGTTGATGCTATGACGTAAGCATCCGCTAAGAAAGGATTTTTTGAAATTCCACCCCTAAGAGAGTAAATTAGGGGTTGAAAGTTTTACAATTTTTTAAAATTCTTTAATGGATTTGCTTCAAATTTTGCATGTAGGTTCTTTATTTAATGTAGATAAAGATTACAAAAGGAATTTTGGAAATTCCACCCCTAAGAGCGTAAAATAGGGGATGATCGCTTGTATGCAACTTTTTATTCCTTTGATGTATTGGCTTCAAATTTTGCATGTAGGTTATTTATACAAAGAAAATAACCACTAATTAAAAAAGTTTCGGAAAATCTACCCCTAATAAGGTAATTTAGGGGTTGAAAGTTTGTATAACTTTTTAAATTCCTTTAATGTATTTGCTTCAAATTTTACATGTAGGTTCTTTATTTAACGTAGTTAAAGATTACAAAAGGAATTTTGGAAATTCCACCCCGAAGAGGGTAAATTAGGGGTTGAAAGATTTATAATATTTGTTTAATTTTTTAAGGATTTGCTTCAAATCTTGCATGTAGGTTCTTTATTTAACGTAGATAAGGATTGCAAAAGGAATTTTGGAAATTCCACCCCTAAGAGCGTAAATTAGGGGATGATCGCTTACATGCAACTTTTTATTTCTTTGATGTATTTGCTTCAAATTTTGCATGTAGGTTCTATATATAACAAAAGTAACTACCAGCGAAAAACATTTTGGAAAATCCACCCCTAAAACGTTATTTACGGGTAGACAGTTTGTTCTATGACTTTTTTTATTCCTTTGATGCATTTGCTTAAAATATTACATGTAAGTTTTTTATTTATCGTAGATAAGGATTACTAAAAGGAATTATAAAAACCCCTAAGAGGGTAAACTAGCGGTATAAATGTTTGTATGGAGTTGGAAGTAGGTTCTAGCAAATCCGTACATAAACGACGCAGCCCCACCGAGTTTGGGCTCATTTGATTCATTTTGACGAGTACTTTGATACTATATGGTAACCAGGGTCTGGTGATGGAACCGGAAGGTGGCCATAGGAACTCCGTAATTAAAAGTCGAAGCCCTATCCAACGGTGTATCACACGTCACTATTGAGGGGTGGGCCTAGACTCCATACTACTTTTCCCATGGCGACTACGGTTTCACTCACGCAGTAGTAGACATTACCAAGCATTCCAATAGATAGTGCAGCTATTTAAGGACCAGCCACATAGCAAACGTTCAGCGGGCACGGGCAGGTCTAACTTTAATAGAAATACAGTCGATAAAAATAGGCTATCTAACAGTGAAAGAATTATTCAAATCGGTCTATTAGTTTCTGAGATCAGCGCGGCCAAACAAACAAACAATAATCTCTTTAGCTTTTTAATATTCATATATAGATATAATCTATATGTCGGAGCGTGGCATCAGTGGCGCCACACCAGATAGCGGCTTATAACGTCACTACATTATTTTTAGTCTGTAGAAGTTTAAGAGTAGTTTGTAAATTCAGTTGACTGATGGAATCGGTAGTGTTGTTATTCCGTGACGTGAGTTCTATCTTCGTGGTGTAGTCTGTGGTATGAGAATAGACTATGTTAAGTCTGTGGTGTTACGCACTATGACAGATGACAGTTGTTCGATAGAGGGATGTGAGCTGGTTTGGTAGTCTGTGGCAGTGAGTGAGGGAGTGAGTCGATGATATGAAAAGATGGGACATTAGAGTTTTGGAGGGAAATGGAGACGGTTGGATTGTGATCAGATGGGAAACGTAGATTGGAAGGATGAGGTGTTGACGACATCACGATGGTATTGCGAATCGAGTATAGAATAGGGAAAAGATATTCTATGGCGTGGACAGGACGACTAATGGGGTGAAGGGAGGTCGTTTAGGTTCCATCAATTAATTGAATCTAGACGTATCCTAACTGTAATCTGTAATCCATGATGATCGTGTGTAAAATACAAGCAATGTCATTGTAATGAAGTCCTGTGAGTTATTATTTCAAGACCAAGACCTAGGAATCATAAGATATCTGATGTTGTATTGGCGGTATAATGCTCGTGCTTATCCTGATGTGACATGTCCCCAATAGTGGGATAATTATCGCTGTTTCCCCGACATCAGAAGTGGGATCAAGATCGCTATTGCCCACCGAGCGTCCAGCAGAGAATGATAAAGATCGCTATTGCCCACCGAGCGTCCAGCAGAGAATGATAAAGATCGCTATTTTGCCCACTGAGCCACCAGTAGAGAATGTTTGAATTGGTCAATGATTTGGTAATAAAACTTGGAATGTTCTGTGAGTATAGTTAGTTAGTACTCTATTCTATTGTGGAGTTAAGAAGGTAATTATGAGTCAAGTGTAATCTTGTGATGTAATGTGATATGTTCTAACATGTTTTCTTATTTTCATGTTGGATCAATGCTGGTAATTATTGCGAGCGTTGATGAACCTCGTCTAGGGAGGAGCGTGGTTCTCTTCTCGGTCCTGTTACCTGAGGAATATGAGGGGTTGCGGCATTCCAAATTGTTCAAGAATCTATCACGACAAATTCACATTGGATGTTAAATTGGTGATGTATTGCGGTAATGATTGGTTTGTTGGGAAATATCCGGTGAGCTATTTTGTGATATTTGAGTCAGTTAACATTGAGAGTTTTGTAGTGAATCTTCGTACCACTTGATAAAGTAGAAAGCTTATTGAAATTATTTTGGATGTTTATTCCGTTGTAAAATATGAGAGTATGAGTAAGGGTTTCATGTGACTATGTGACTTATTGAGTTCAATGTTCGAACTCGGCGATGGTCGTGGTCTGGATTGACCGTACTGTGGAGTGGTCTGCTGAGACCGCGTGTTGTTGAGCAATGTGATTGCTGGTCGGCTGGTTGCCGTGACTAGACAAGCTTAATGTTACTTACTCATGGCTCATATTGTAATGTGCATTTGAGATTAATAGTCTATTGAAGTTAAAGTTGAAAATGACGTGGTACCTAGTATTCATGTGTTACATAGCATTGAAGATTCCCGATTGATAATAATTGAAATTAACTTTTGATTGAAATCAAGAATTTAAGGAAGAATAGTCAGGTTGACCGAGCGAGTGCAAATTACTGTGGCCGCGAGGTTTAGAGGAGAACGAGTACACAATATAGTGTCATTGACTGGTATAGGAAAATGCCTGAAGGGCAAGTACCCATTGTTAGTAATTCTGAGCCTTGTGATGATGAACTGTAGTCACTTTTGACTGTGTGGTATAGTTGTGCGTGTCCTCTTGAGTCTGGGATGATCACGGGAGTGACTGATCACAGGGATGATCAGGGTTATGGGTGATCACTGGGATGATCACGGGAGTGACTGATCACAGGGATGATCAGGTTTATGGGTGATCACTGGGATGATCACAGCTAGTCACAGGGATGACTGCGTATTAGGGCTACGGGGATAGCCGGACAATAGAGACACACACACTTGACCTTTACTTTGATTTGAGATTAATTTGATTTTTAATGGGTACTTGTGCCTGACGATGTTCTAGTATTATGTTGAGATAAGCAATGTGAAAGTATTCTGTTGAAGTAGAGTTATTTGGGTCAGGAGTGAGCGAACGATGGTGATCGTTACACGTTGAAAAGCTTTGAACTCTAAACGTACTTACAAGTATGCACATGATCGTGTTAGGAAGATGCCTGTGGGGCGGGTAACAGCTGACTCAGACGAAGGTGGAGACAGTGAGGTTGATTAAGCTGTGATTGTTACTGGGTTTTTATGTCGGTGGGTCAGTCTGAGACCGCACCAGGGTGCCGTAGCTGTAGCCCGTTAGAAATCGGTGTCTACTACTTGTAGTAGTCCGTGGGTAGGCAGTAGGCGGTAGCCCTGGGTAGTGTGGTCGGGTCTTGCCTGGTAGCGAAGACCGTAGAGTCATGGGACGACTCGGCATTCCGAAATGGAAGTGCATAAAGGGCAAATGCGTTTGCTAAATCTTGTGTTGTGACCACGAACGAAGACTCAGTAGTAAATCAATTGTGATTAAATTGTTAATTGTGTGTGAATAATGAACCAGAGTCTGTCACTGTTACTGGCCTCAGGGTTTTGGTAGAAACGTTATCATAATTTACTTTGTGATTTCTTACGCAAGATGCCAGTAGGTCATGTACCAGTCGAAGTTGATGTTAATAGTGATTCTGATGAGGATGAGTAAACTTGTTTTGGTGGAAACTCGAGTAAGGACTCTATCGGCCGTATTGTGTTGGACCGTACCAGAGGTTGTCGTGTAGCCGTAGCTCAGTAGAAATCGGTGTCTACATTGTAGTCCGTGAGTACGCGGTAGCAGGCAACTCTGGCGGAGGTCGGGTTCTGGAGGAACCATAGAGTCCAGGAGTAGACTCGGCAGTCACAGGGTGATGCACATGGGCGATCCACTTGATGGATATGCATAGTGAGAGCAATTGCGATTGCTGGTCGGCCGGAGAGCCGTGGCGATAGAGGGCTTACTAGTGTGAAGTTTCGATTTGTGTGGTTAATTAAATTGTGTTAATTTGTTGTTACAAGCGACAGTGGTACATGGCTCTGGTTGATATTTTCTTATGGTTTTATTCGAGTAATTTAAAAGAAAAAACTATACAGTTACGAAGTTTCTTTATTTGAGTTGTGTGTAGAAATATGATTGGTCAGAAGTGGCCGAGGCGAACAAATACTCTCGTTGGTTATTTCTGTGCAGGTTAGCCAACACACGAGGACGTGTGCTAGCAGGATGGCCGTGTCGGAGCGTGGCATCAGTGGCGCCACACCAGATAGCGGCTTATAACGTCACTACATTATTTTTAGTCTGTAGAAGTTTAAGAGTAGTTTGTAAATTCAGTTGACTGATGGAATCGGTAGTGTTGTTATTCCGTGACGTGAGTTCTATCTTCGTGGTGTAGTCTGTGGTATGAGAATAGACTATGTTAAGTCTGTGGTGTTACGCACTATGACAGATGACAGTTGTTCGATAGAGGGATGTGAGCTGGTTTGGTAGTCTGTGGCAGTGAGTGAGGGAGTGAGTCGATGATATGAAAAGATGGGACATTAGAGTTTTGGAGGGAAATGGAGACGGTTGGATTGTGATCAGATGGGAAACGTAGATTGGAAGGATGAGGTGTTGACGACATCACGATGGTATTGCGAATCGAGTATAGAATAGGGAAAAGATATTCTATGGCGTGGACAGGACGACTAATGGGGTGAAGGGAGGTCGTTTAGGTTCCATCAATTAATTGAATCTAGACGTATCCTAACTGTAATCTGTAATCCATGATGATCGTGTGTAAAATACAAGCAATGTCATTGTAATGAAGTCCTGTGAGTTATTATTTCAAGACCAAGACCTAGGAATCATAAGATATCTGATGTTGTATTGGCGGTATAATGCTCGTGCTTATCCTGATGTGACATGTCCCCAATAGTGGGATAATTATCGCTGTTTCCCCGACATATATATATAAAATTCAAAGTCCTGACTGACTGATAATCAACGCACAGCCTCAACCGCTACACCTAGAAGCATGAAATTTGGCAGGAAGATTCTTCAAGTGACGTAAGTGCACACTAAGAAAGGATTTTCGAAAATTCTACCCCCAAGGGGATAAAATAGGGGATGAAAATTTGTATGAAACTTTGTCAATTTTACACCGATCAGACTGGGACTTTGTATGCATATAGCTGCTATAAAGTAGGCATCCCCTAAGAAAGGATTTTGATAAATTGTACCCCCAAGGGGATAAAATAGGGGTTGAAAGTTTGTATGAAACTTTGTCAATTTTAAACCGATTGGGCTGAGATTTTGCATGCATATAGCTACTATGACGTGGGCATCCCTTAAGAAAGAATTTTGATAAATTCTACCCCCAAGGGGATAAAATACGGGATGAAAGTTTGTATGAAACTTTGTCAATTTTAAACCGTTCGGGCTCAGATTTTGCATGCATATAGCTACTATGACGTAGGCATCCTTTAAGAAAGGATTTTGATAAATTCTACTCCCAAGGGGATAAAATAGGGGATGAAAATTTGTATGAAACTTTGTCAATTTTAAACCGATTGGGCTGAGATTTTGCATGCATATAGCTACTATGACGTAGGCATCCCCTAAGAAAGGATTTTGATAAATTCTACTCCCAAGGGGATAAAATAGGGGATGAAAATTTGTATGAAACTTTGTCAATTTTAAACCGATTGGGCTGAGATTTTGCATGCATATAGCTACTATGACATAAGCATCCTTTAAGTTTTGATAAATTCTTCCCCCAAGGGGATAAAATACGGGATGAAAATTTGTATGAAACTTTGTCAATTTTAAACCGATCGGGCTGAGATTTTGCATGCATATAGCTACTATGACGTAGGCATTCCCTAAGAAAGGATTTTGATAAATTCTAGCCCTAAGGGGATAAAATAGGGGATGACATTTTGTATTAATCTTCTTAGATTTTCGACTGATTGAACTGAAATTAAAGATTGGAGCTACTATGATGACGACGTCCGCATAAATAGAATTTTCATAAATTCAACCCCCATATGAAATGAGAGATGATGGAAGATGTAAATGTATTAGTTTGAACCTGTCAGTACCTAATCAATTCATATAATACATTGTAAATGGTCGCTGTCTGTACATAGAAGATTATAAGGAAATAAGAGATGGGAGTGTGTTACGATGCAGAGGTATAGAGTGTGTTACGATAAACAAATGTTTTAAACGATCTTTAACAAAACTTAATTAAATTCCACGCGAGCGAAGCCGCGGGCAAAAGCTAGTTCTGATATATAACCCATATTACTGTAAAGTTTCATCCAAATCCTTCCAGCAGTTTTTTCGTGAAAGAGTAACATACATACACCCATACATCCATCCTTTTAAACTTTCGCATTTATAATATTAGTAGGATGTTTGATTATCGCAGACGCGCTCGTAACTAGTGACGCGATCGTGACGAGCGTGATCGCCTGCAATCGTCTATAGTCGCGATAGTCTAGATCGCGCTACAATTCTTGGTAACTCATTCTAATTAAATACGCAACAAAAATAACTTAAACGATTGTAATTTGCTTAAAGGGTAAGGGTACCTATTTGAAAGTTTTCTACTTTCTAGATTTATTTTTAAATTGTAGTTTAATTAAGCGTTGGCTGAAAATGCTCAATCAGTTAACCTAATTCGACAACTTTGCGTAATGGAAGATACATGGGGGCGATTCGGGTACCCCAAAGGTTTCTTGATTTCTATCCCTTTGATACCCTATGTACCAAAAAAAGCTGCTAAATCTGACTACGATCCATATTCAATAAGCAGCGTCCCGCAGTTTTACCCGCGTAATGCCCGTTCCCGTGGAAATTTCGGGATGAAAATAGCCTTACCGTTACAAAAAAATACAATTTTGCTATCCATTCGAAAAAATATTTTTCAAATTCTAGTTTCTGAAATTAGAGTGATCAAACAAAAAAAATCAAACTTTAACTTTATTATATAAAGTATAGATTCACATCATCTGAACTAAACCTAGGTCCCGTCTTCGAGCCCCATTGAGCGGGACATATTTGTAAATGAGTTACTAACTCATATAGCATGAGTGTCAGTGTTACTAAACGTACTTAGTGATTTTGTTAATGCTCTGTACTCCATTCTTAGTGACAATAACTACCCTGGCGCTTGCATCATTGATATTGATCGACACAAGTGGCAAAACAGGGAGTTCAATATCTTTCGAATTCGTCAGCTCATAGATTGGAAACTGGCTAACTATCGTACTCAGACACGTCAAATGCCTTCTTATTAGAGATTAAATGAGTGATTTAGAGGTCAATTAGTTAAGGGTCGATTTAATAGACGCTCTGAGTGCAACAGTAAGTGTCAACGAGCCTACAGCAGCTTCTAGTATGCTGTTTTATATTCTTAACGGTAAAAATGGAAGACAGACTCCATGCCGCAACCGTACGTAATTACGAACATAGGTCTGCGGTCGATTGCACCTAGTTTTTCTTACGGAAATTAAAATGTGCACTAATGTAGTCAATTTTCCAACCAAAGATGACTCTTTCTGAAGAGGAAAAAGCTTTAGTGATTTAATTCCTCGCAACCATCATTGAACCCTTTTCCTCAATTGATGACAATTCTTTGGGTGAATAAACCAGTATTGATATTTTGAATGTTAACTCGTGGTTAACTCTCCTAAGAAAACATAGAATATACAATGTTCTCGAACTACTTGCATTTGCGGTCGCGGTCTGTCTACAACTTTTACCTATCGGTGTACATTTTCTTATTTTATAGCTCGGTTTTATCGTAAATGAATAGGCGTGGTCTGGCCAATCACATTTCATCCAAAGCACAAAAATAGCGTGTAATACTGGTATCTTAGGTTTAAGCAAACACTAAGTACTCATTTTGGATTGAAAATTGTTTTCTGTGACCACGGTTCCTGTAAAATAAAAGCGAAGTGTACCCGTAAACGTAGAATCAAATTCTAAATTATGCAACGATTCTAACGTTGTTGATAACAAATGCTATTTCAAACTGATGCAATAACTTTACGATGCGAATAGAATAATTAAACCAACATTATTGTATAATAAGTTTCACACGTCGCTTCGAGTTGTAAATACTTGCAAGGTAAACTGGGTAAAACATAATGTATCCCGCATGTAATATGTGCCTGTTTCGGAAGCGGTCGCGTGCCGTGAATGTCGCATGCACAGTTTGAAAGCAAATAAGAGCGACACCGGGGCGTTGTCGGTTCACTTGAGTGATGGTTCTGTAGTCTAGGGTGGAATACTTTCTACTATTCAACAAGGGTTTTTGGTCAACGATTCGATTGCTTGTTTCTGCCTCGCTGTACCTATACGACGATGACCGCTAGCTAGATTTCTATGATAAAGAATAGTAATCTAAAATAAATATATAAATATTCCCGGACAAATTTACACACGGTCAACGATTCAATATTTTACTTCTGCCTAAGTGTGGCTACGGCAATGACCGCTAACTAGAATTTTTATAAAAAATAGGAATATGTAAAATAAAGTGTTAAAGTTAACACTTCATTTTTATGATGATATAAACGACGTAATTAAAATAGCTGGCGCCCTTTTTCATATTTTCATGTTATAAATAGCGAAGTTTTGCCATGTTTGAGGATAGTGTAAAGCGATTTGAGTACAGACAATTTCAGCATTAAATTAACGTGATTTTTAAACCAAATCTTCAAATATAGTATAACTAGCATTTAAACGCGCTACTAATGCACAATCAAACAGGAAGCTAATTCAACTACAATAACGTTCACCTGACGAAAAGGTATGAAAGTAAGTAAGTTCGTGTAGGATAGTGGCCAACCCCGTTGACGGAGATTTTAGGCCGGACAGGGCCATGTCCTCCAAAGCACGGTAGCGCCCAGATAGCAATACCACTTTCGGCCACCGATCGAGGTACTGACCGAGCTGCAGTTGCTTAACAATCGGGATGAGTTAACATTACTAAGTGAAACTAGGTATATCATGTTAAGTATGGGTCTTCTATAGATGGTAGCCCCGTAGATTGATTCTTGTGCGACACAACCAAATAATAGTTGCTAATTTTTTTTAGTCAAAGAAAAGTAAAGAACAAAGTAAAGTTTATTTAATGTTTTGCATATAACTTTCCCGTTCATTGGTGTTATAGACCAAAATACTGCCTAATGTCTAACTACAGTCTTAAATGACTCAAACTCTTAGAGTAATTTTAGCGATATTGGATGCCTCAGCGCCTAAACAGCCGCGTACCCACCTAGCGCACAGGCTCGCGAGCCATGGCTCGCGAGCCAGTAGAGCGCGAGTCAGTAGTTTTGTTCAATTTACACGAGGCCGCCTCGCGAGGCAGGCTGAGCCATCATAAGTCGTGTATATTCAGCTGCAGCTATTTTCCTAGCTTCGCGCGCGAGCCAAAACATAACCGTACCCACCTAGCGCACAGGCTCGCGAGCCAAATGCTCGGCTGGTGTGGACGTGCCTCGGGCTGCCTCGGGCGCGCGTTTGCTCGGCTGAGCACGGCTCGGCCCCGAGCCATCTGTTGTCGGTAAACTTGACGCGCTGAAAGGTGCCTCGGTGAGCGCTGTGTGTTAGGTGGGTACGGTTATGTTTTGGCTCGCGCGCGAAGCTAGGAAAATAGCTGCAGCTGAATATACACGACTAGCCGCGTACCCACCTAGCGCACAGGCTCGCGAGCCATATACCGCACTATCTCATATGAGGTCGCATGCATCCTCGCCGGTTCTATTCCATGGGATCTAGAGGCCCAGATATCTTCCGCGGTCTACTGGCGACGAGCGCAAGAAAAAGCAGCCGGAAATCGCCCAGCTCTGGCGGAAGTAGAACACTGGCGAACCGAAGCACGAAAAGATGCTCTCACTAGATGGAGCGATCGACTCAAAGTGACGGTGGAAACTGGCGAAATAGGATCCCGCCACAGATTTGTGGAGGCCGTATGGCCTATTCTGAGGGAATGGGTCAGCCGAAAACACGGGCCACTTACCTACAGACTCTCGCAGGTCCTCTCGGGGCACGGATGCTTCGGGAGGTACCTGCATCGAGTGGCCAGGAGAGAACCCACACCCCGGTGCCATCACTGTGCTTGCACCGAAGACACGGCGCAGCACCTGCTTGAGATGTGCCCGGGGGCTACGGAGGCGCGACAAAACCTTGTTGCGATCGTTGGAGGTGACCTCTCCTTGCTGACCCTCTTGTCCAAGATGGTCACGGATGAGAGGTCCTGGGAGGCGGTGGTTGCATTTTGCGACACCGCTCTTCTCGCAAGAGAACAGGCAGAACGGGCCCGAGAGATGGATCCCCTCTCGCACCCGCTCCGGCGACGGCGGAGAAGGCGGAGGCGATTCTTATGAGCCGCCCCGTCCTAACCGCAGGACCTCGTAGATCGGAACTGGGAAATCCGATTCTTTCCTCCAACAAGGGGAGGTTTACTGACCTCTTTTCCTAGGAGCGAGGCTACCAAAGGTGTCGGCGGCGCGCTCTCGTGCTCCTGAGCGCGCCGCCTCAGTAGGGACCGGGGAAAGCCTTCCCTCTCCCTCCCTGAAGACGTGCTTGCTTCCGAGGGCAAGCAAGCGGCACAGGTGAGCTGTGGTACGTGAGTGCGAAAGCCGGACCCACGGCATCACCTGCTTTACCGCGGACGCAGGAACACAGTGACGGTTTTAGTGGGTATTACCCGCCGCCGATGACTCCTATTTGGGGGAATGGCGGTTGGGTTGAGCCCCACATACCCCGGTGTTTTACCCGAAACACCGGGGATGCGTAAATGCATTTCCTCACTTTAAAAAAAAAAAAAAAAAAAGGCTCGCGAGCCATGGCTCGCGAGCCGCCATCGTAAGTCGTGTATATATTAACACACAGCGCTCACCGAGGCACCTTTGAGCGCGTCAAGTTTACCGTTATCCCGAGCCATCTGTTGTCGCTCGGGGCCGAGCCGTGCTCAGCCGAGCAAACGCGCGCCCGAGGCAGCCCGAGGCACGTCCACACCAGCCGAGCATTTGGCTCGCGAGCCATGGCTCGCGAGCCTGTGCGCTAGGTGGGTACGGTTATGTTTTGGCTCGCGCGCGAAGCTAGGAAAATAGCTGCAGCTGAATATACACGACTTATGATGGCTCAGCCTGCCTCGCGAGGCGGCCTCGTGAAAATTGAACAAAACTAATAAGGCTGGCTCGCGAGCCATGGCTCGCGAGCCACGGCTCGCGAGCCTGTGCGCTAGGTGGGTACGCGGCTACTTATGATGGCTGGCTCGCGAGCCATGGCTCGCGAGCCCGTGCGCTAGGTCGGTACGCGGCTAACCACCTGCAGCGTTCGTACAAAAAAGGGGTAAAACATCCCAAGTAATATTCTCGTTATCGTTGTTAGCAAGAACATTATTCGGATTTACAATATCTATAATATGTTTTAGATTTCAAATTTAATTAGATTCCTTGAGCGTGAGCCTTGAACGCAGTTTGTGTCTACCCACTGTGGATTTGATTGCTCATATTTATTCCTAATAATAGAATAATGGGCTAGTAATAATTACTTTTACAATGTACAGTTAAACCATTCCTCGGTATACTAATTAAAAGTTATTCGATTTACCTTGTTATGATAGAACAGCGACATTAGAGATGAACTCTTTCAACCGAAAAAATCCTGCTGAGTTTTAAATTATTCAAATAATTATTTTCATATAATGTCCGATATAATGATAACAAGAATATGCTCGACCTTTTTAATTTTTAAATACAAACAAGAAATTCGTGGATAAAAATATGTACTAATTAAAAAAATGGTACGTTCAAAAGAGCCTCTATGGAGCCAAAACTGAATAAAAATATTTGACTTTGACTTTGTAAAAGACATCTCATTATAGTACATTGTTTTTATGCTTACAGCTAAATTATTTTAAAGGTATCGATGCCCACGTGATGATCTTCGACATGGTTTTTGTCTCAAGGATTATAAAATATCTTAATAGTGGATATTACTTCATATACGGTTTAAAACTTTCAAAGTTGTAAACTTATAAAAACTCAAAAACGTATTACTGAATATATAACATTCGATGAAAACACCAAAGTAGATTTTTCATTCATTTATCAAACATACGCCGTCTATTTATCGTTTTCGGCCTCACTGTTGAATAATATATTCTATTATAAAGACACAATGGAAACTTTGTTACGTGAAAATAGTTTGAAAAGCTGCATTGTAAAGATTTTCAATCTTATTCAATAGGGTCATATTTCACTATGTATAGGCTGGTGGCCGAAAGATAAATATTGTATGGAACAGTGATAAGTTTGCACAGAGCAAGAAAAACTATTAAATGATGCAGACGGCAGATTCCAAAGTCGCTAATAATAGGTGCCATACACGATCAAGTTCACCGTCAAGTTTGTAGCGCACTTGACGCGGCGTCCGGTTAACTTGACGGTGTAAGTACACTTGTCATGCACACCAATAGCCATACACCGTCAAGTTTACTTGACTTGTGATCTTGATCGTGTATGACCCGCATTACATTTTACAGTCGTCAAGCAATCAAGCGGTGCGACGCTGTAACATAATATTGTTAAAGAATATTTTTTATTAATTTATGTAACAATAAGATAACTACGGGCGCCGCTACCGTGACATTGTTCATACAAGGACAAGGAATACAACGTCATTGAAGATTAACCAGCTTATCTATGGTTTATCTGCGAGATCCAGTTAAAGATATCAACTGAAATCTAACCTAACATTGGAACAACACAAATAAAAGCTTTGCACAGTGAATCTCCGCTGGCATTGATTTGGCGCCTTTAAAATCTATTGCTAATATTATAAAGAGGTAAAATTTGTAAGTTTGTGTAATGTTCGGGCTAATATAGGGAACGGGCGCGTTGCAGGTGAAGCCGCAGGGCCATAGCTGGTTTGTTAAAAAAATCAGTTTATTATTAAATTGAAATGGTATTCATGAAACTAACATTTAACTTGCCCGCATATAAATCTATGTTTAACCAGCTAATATAAAGTTTACACCTATCTTTTATCTTTCAGCTTAAATAAATTTATTTAAAAAGTCATCTATGTAGGTATGTATGTGCAAAAGGCAAACCTGACTCATTGACATGTGTCAATGAATAGCCGCGTACCCACCTAGCGCACAGGCTCGCGAGCCATGGCTCGCGAGCCGCCATCATAAGTCGTGTATATTCAGCTGCAGCTATTTTCCTAGCTTCGCGCGCGAGCCAAAACATAACCGTACCCACCTAACACACAGCGCTCACCGAGGCACCTTTGAGCGCGTCAAGTTTACCGACAACAGATGGCTCGGGGCCGAGCCGTGCTCAGCCGAGCAAACGCGCGCCCGAGGCAGCCCGAGGCACGTCCACACCAGCCGAGCATTTGGCTCGCGAGCCATGGCTCGCGAGCCTGTGCGCTAGGTGGGTACGGTTATGTTTTGGCTCGCGCGCGAAGCTAGGAAAATAGCTGCAGCTGAATATACACGACTTATGATGGCTCAGCCTGCCTCGCGAGGCGGCCTCGTGTAAATTGAATTAAACTACTGAGGCTGGCTCGCGAGCCTGTGCGCTAGGTGGGTACGCAGCTAGTCAGGTTTGCCTTCCTTCTAGGTGCAGTAGTGTTGACTTTGTGTTGATATACATATATCAACACAAAGTCAGGTTTGCCTTTTGCATATACATACCTACATAGACGACTTTTTAAATAAATTTATTTAAGCTGAAAGATAAAAGATAGGTGTAAACTTTATATTAGCTGGTTAAACATAGATTTATATGCGGGCAAGTTAAATGTTAGTTTCATGAATACCATTTCAATTTAATAATAAACTGATTTTTTTAACAAACTAGCTATGCCATGCGGTTTCACCTGCAACGAGCCCGTTCTCTATATTAGCCCGAACATTACACAAACTTACAAATTTTACTAGAAACTTGAAATTTGGTCGCGGGATTCCGTTTATGATGTAAGTGAGCACTAAGAAAGCATTTTGAGGAATCCAACCCTTAATAAGGGGTGGCGTTTTTACACGAAGCGAAGCGAGGGTAGGCTGCTAGGATTATATGTTGTTAATTATTTTCAATGTTGTTATCAAATACATGTGTTACAACATGCTACATGTAACAATTTTTAAAACATATAGTTTCTATTTGAAAATATTGAATCAAAGTATGTTTGAAGTCTTGATTATAACATAGTAAAAAATAGTTTAGTGGTACTGTTTTGATAACATCAAACAATATTTTATTACTCTTCACATAGTACATTTAATTGGTTAAAATTTTAGGTAAACTTTGCGTTTAACTTGTAAATAAACATGTTTGTTTTAGAAACGGTTTTGTATCTGTTCTCGCGTGAATTTCGGAATAAAATGTATCCCTTGTGTTATTCTGATGTATAACCTATATTACTGTACAGTTTTATCCAAATCCGTTCTGTAGATTTTTTGTGAAAGAGTAACAAACATACATACATCCATCCTCACTTACTTTCGCATTTATGATATAAGTAGGATTTTCATAGCTTAGGCTGCTTTCAAATTACGTAGCATGTTGTAATTTATAACATACATGTACCGAGTAAATTGTAATATACTTTGATTACGAGATAATTATATTCTAACCAAACAATAAATATTAGCATTCTTTGTAAAATGAAACGATTACGAAAAGAAAACAAAACAAAAAAAAGACAAACAAGATTCGGTCGGAAAAAAATAATTTAGGAGCTACGATGCCTTAAGACACACACAACTGTCAAACTTATAACTCCTCTTTTTGCGTCTGTTAAAACAGCATCAGTTGACTAACAGCGACTAAACTCAGCTTGTACCCAACAACTGACTAATCTCCTTCAACAGACGGCTTCGGTTAGTTACGTGAACCCGACCCATTGTGATGCGAGGACTAATTCACACGCGATTCTTTAGATTCAAAGGAAGCTTAAAATAGACTTTTGGTATGGAATGAAACTATTCTGTATCCACATAGATCCAAAAATAGAATTCATTGTGTATACTTAAGACATCATTCATTTATTTTGAGTAGGTCAATGGTCCTGGCGTGGGAGTTTTTAGACCGCCAAGAGGTTTCCGACATGGTCTGACGATTGAAACAACCGGGACCGACTGCTTAACGTACGCTCCGAAGCACAGTAGCAATCAGATAGAAATGCCACTATCGGCCGCCCATCCAAGTAAGGGCCGAGCTGCACGTTGCTTAACAATTGTAATGGACTAATATCGCTTAATCAAAGGACGCCAACGAGCGAGCTATACTTATACAACTAGCAGCGCCCCGCGTTTTATCCGCGTTATGTCCGTTTCAAAGAATGAAAGTATCTTATAACCTTTCCATTTAATGTGGCTATTACAAAAATAATCACTGAAATTGTATTGGTAGTTTCTGAAATTAACACGTCCAAACAAAAAATCAAATTCTTCAGCTTTATTGTCTTACTATAATTATGTAGATAAGCTTCTCAGAGTTTGTTTGATTTGTGAAACTATTAGTCAGATTTGAAATATATTTGTGTATGATGTCCAAATTCTCTAGGAAAGTCAAAAGCTCGTTTTTATTTCAAAACTCCCACGACTCCATCGCGGCTAAAACCGCGGGTATTGCTATTCATTTCAATAAAAATTTAAAGTATTTCGTTTCATTCTTAAAATGTATTAGTCAAAAGCATAGACTATCTTTATTTTTCAAGGGGACTTTAGTTGTAAAACACGAAGGGAGGGTCTAAAATAAATCTCGGCGACAGATAAGGGTCGGACTTGAAAACGCTTCTTAACGTCCAATGAATAGAAAGGGACGCAGAATGTTTAATGAATGCGATAACAAAGCGGGAGATAATGATAATAGCAAAAGGAGACAAAATGGAGAAAAAATATCTTCTAAATGTATATTATGAGAGAGTTTGTATCATCCTGATAATAGAATCTATGATAACCACTTCATTTAACTGATTTAGGTAGAATAGAGCAGATATGAGAAAGTATTAATATCCCACTGCTGCAATGGCTTCTCATGTCACTGATGATATGAGCACAGTTAGGAGGATTAGAGATAATCACTACGCATGATGTATGCGGGTTGCTGATTTCAAACCCGAGCCATGTTTGAAAAGTAGGAATCATGTTAGGCATCTATACTAATATAATAAAGTTTAAGAGTTTGTTTGTTTAAATGCGCTAATCTCAGGAATTACCCATCCGATTAGAATAACGCTTGTAATGGATAGCCACATTCAACGGGAAGGTTATTTTTCCTTCCGAAATTCCCACGATAACGGGCACAACGCGGATAAAAAAGCAGGGTGCTGCTAGTATTGCCATAAAATATCAGAATTATTAAAGAAAGGTATCACTGAAGATATCAGTAGAGTAAAGAACTTTGTGTATTATTAGCAACTTTATTTCTTATTATTATTTCACAATATAAAACTCGCATAAACTTTCACAAACATGATACACACAATATATTACTATTGATGTTACGAAAAAGCTAAGGTACGCCATAAAATTGAGGGCGTGTGTTCCTCGTAACTTTTGTTATGTATATTGACGCAAAGAAATAAAAGTGGAACTGCGATCAGCCAATACATACACAGACCTTATCTTCAGAGAAAGATCTACTTTTAACAGAGATAAGAAACTCATTTATTTGACAACACAACATTTTTTTCTTTAAATGGGACTTCTTTGTTTTCTAACGGATCTTGATTCTCCTACAGATTAATCTCTTTAACAGAGAAAGTCTTAACTCCTATACAATCCATTTTATAGGGTAGAACCTCGGACTCGATTGCTTCAATTGGATCCAACTAATACTAAATGCGTAGTAAACAATGACCAGGTTTACAAACAAAGTTTGTTCAAGACCGCATACAGAAAAAAGCTTTCGCTCACCGTCGCATTCCGGTAATATCCCGTATTATTTTGAAAAAAAAATTCAATCATAGCTCGAGTTTGAGATCACCAACCCTCAGTAGGCAAGCGTGGTGATTACGCCTAATCCTCCGGACTGTACTGACTTTTTCGGTGAAATGAAAGGCCCTTTGCCCAGCTATTTTTTTTACCCTTATAAATCTTATCACTATGTATGCTGTCTGTCTGTCCCTATGTATGCTTAGATCATTAAAACTACGCAGCGATTTTGATGCAGTTTTTTAATAGACAGAATGATTCAAGAGGATGGTTTATATGTATAAAAACTCCCGAGAATCCCATGGCAACGGGCACAACGGCAAAACCGCGGGGCGCTTCTAGTAAAGAAGAATAAAATATAAAATAAGTATATTGCCAAAAAATATAAATAACACAGGATACTCTAAAAAGCTACTCTAATATACATACAAGTACAAAGCGAATAAGTAAAAAAACTGCAAAGACACTAATACTTACAAAACTTTGTTTTTACCTATCGCAGTCAGCGTTATTTATTTATTGGCAAATACACAAATACTTCACGAAAACCCCGGCTCAGACAACCCTTGTGCACGCACGTATTTACATAATCTGTGACGATGTAAATAAGTTACGATATAAACACATTTAACGCTGCGGATGTCGTGGCATATTCTAGTCAAGTTACTGGTGCAAATTCTGTCTCTGACATTGGTTTCCAGATATTTTTTTTAAATAGAACTTTAGTTCTTTTTTCAATTAGAAGTAAATATAGCACAGGGTTACTCAACTAAAAAAAGTAGCAAAGAATTATTGGTTAAGCCATGATGATATCAGCGCAAATCTCGCCAGTTTGCAGCCGATGTGTGTGTCTATGGACCATGGACCAATTTCGATGCGGTTTTTTCACTCGAAAACCATTTTCTGGCTTTTTAGCTGTATTTGGTAAAAATCGGTGTGGCAGGTTTAGCGTAGGAGTTTTTATAAAATTTGAAGTTTAACCTTTAAAAATATATGTATTATTTCACTTACAAAAGCACTTGAGCCACTGTTAAGTCAATACTCAACATTCGCACAAATCAAACACGCATGTGCCTGTGCTGCCCGTGTCACATGATCAAACATTTACGTTTTATACGAATTAATGTAGCAGTACTTGTACAAGTACTGCTACATTAGTATTTACGTGAATTGTAATAAAACAGGCAATAACCACAACCAATTTCGTTTTTGAGGACTACTTATTTCTTCCTTCTTTGATGTGCTTATGGCTTAGGAATCCAATCTTGTTGATAAAGTTTCATTTAAACGTAGAACTCGGTTCTTTTTCTGGCTCAGTAAGAGCGTGACCAAACTTCAATCACGACTGTATTAAGATAGCGTTCTGGTCTACGAAGGAGCGCACGCGAGAGTAATAAGCATTAGCCAAATAGAGTTAACGGATTCAACCTTCGATTGAAAAAATTCAAACGTTAAGTTCTTTAACTAGAGTACTAATTTAGACTTTTTGGGACAGTCAAAAGTAGTTTTGAGTGAGCAGCCACGGAAATAAAATAAATAAATAGTTTTATAAATAGTTTTGAATGGTTAACAGAATTTTGGCAGCAACATAAATAAATAAATAAATAAATAAATAAACATTACGCCGTACGAAATCGTGTAACGGTATTTTTCAAACAGAAGAATTAATTTGGCGTAGAGTAAAACACAAATTGGCTTAGATCTTATAGGTTTAGTGATAAAACTAATCCCGAATCTGTTTAGCAAAGTGTTTAGGAAGTAAACAATACATTAAACTTCTTAAACTAGATATGAGTTATCGCTATTTGGCTAGCGTTAAATATCTATATAAATAAAAATGAATTGCTGTTCGTTAGTCTGCTTAAAACTCGAGAACGGCTGAACCGATTTGGCTAATTTTGGTCTTGAAATATTCGTGTAAGTCCAGGGAAGGTTTAAACGGTAAGCATTGGCTGAATAAATGCGGGTGAAACCGCAGGGCACAGCTAGTAAGAAATAAAATTCGATAGACGTATTCACTATTTTAACTTTAAGGGCGAATGGCACAAGAGCTTCTAAGGGTGAATTGCACAAAGATTCTTAATTTGATTTAGCGCTTAAACTAAATGAATATTATTTATTTGTTCATAAACATGGGTATTATATGATGTTAGATGAAAGTCATTGTAGTTATACAGCCATGCTTCACCTTACAGGTATACGAACAGTCGAAACATTATCTTAATACTAAGAAATAATAGATTTATGAGTTTTTGGTGCAGATTATATTATGAGCCCTATGAGTCATTTGTTAAATTATGAGATCTAAAAATCAAAAAACTAAAAGAATAATCAATGGGAAGTATTTAAATAACCTTCACTAAAGTTTCAGGGTACTTCATCTTTACTAATATTATAAAGAGGTATTATTATAATTGTGTATGTTCGGGTTTCGGGAACTACTAGTCCGATCTGAATGATTATTCTTTTATTGGATAGCTCAATTCAGAAGGAAGGCTTAAGGTTTAGGTTATTTTGTATCCCGATTTATTTTTATCAATGAGTTGAATGCTGCTAGAACCGCGGGTCTCGGCTACTAGACAATATTTTATTGATATCTGATTCTGTTCGTTTCGCGTCTACCGCCAGACATTACAAGTTGTTACCACAAAGTGTCTGAACTTCGCAATAACGTTATTTGAGTATTCTGATTTCCCGCTTCGATACTTCGGCGCTAGTTCTAACTTTAATGATTACTCGACATTTACTCTTATGTTTATTCTATTTTGTTGTATGTATTTAATATCTTTCTATATTAGATTCAATCATTCAAACCACTGATTTGGTGTTTTATTCAATAAATATTTTGGACAAGCTGTTATTTTATTAAACGCAATCGTTCGGTAAGTAAAGTTTGAAAAAGTTACGGTTCTTAATTGATGTAATTCCTTTATTTATGTTTGTTCTTTGATTAATCAAAGACGGATAGTCCAATTGACATGAGATCATTGACGGTGTGCGATGAAATAAAATGGAACACATACAGATTTTTTTTTAAGTTTAAGTAGTTTCTAATATAAGTGCGTTCAAATGAACAGATAACAAAAAACTTTTCAATTTTATTATCTTTATTATATAATTCTACTGTACATATTGTGTATGTCACTGATAACCTCCTAAACGGCTGGACCCTGGATTGGAATTATATTTTTTATGCGTTTGGGTGGCACCCTGGATGGTTTAGATTTCACACTAGCGACATCTATTTGGTCGCGGGTGGAACCACCGCGCGGGACAGCTAGTATAGATATTTATGGTTATATCAAATTGGTTGTATTTAATATTATACATACATACATATTTTAATATTCAGTAAATATAAGCTATCAATATTCTATTTATAGATGCCTATTTTGAGCGGTTTCATTTAACAAGTATTTGTGTGATATACGAGTACTTGTAAGTATGTGCGTGTAGTCTATGTATTGTGCGCCAACTTTGATTTATTGTGGTTGTGAGCTATCTTTCGCTAGCCTCTGGGACTCTGAATGGTTTTTCAGGCACTAGCCTCCATACGAATAAACTGCCGCGTTCTCTATTTCATGCAGTTTTTAATTATTTATTTTTTCATTTACCCGTCGTTGTTTTTACATATAATTTGAATTCATATTTCATAAAAAGATTCTGCTTAAATTGAAGTTTGTCAAGACTGCATATTTCAAATTCGCTAGTTAACTCCACGACAAATTCATTACGGCTGCTGTATCATAATAATGTATCGGTGATTTAACATTATTGTATTAGAAGCGGAAAATGCAATTTTTTTACTGAATTACTTTTACTCGTATAGCACTGGACATAATTTAAGAGAGATGCCACATGGGCGCTGCCGCTGCGCTGCGTCATTGCTGCGACGTCGCAGCATTGACGCTCCGTAGTTCTACATACAAAACTGCCCGATATAATTTATTCTGAATTTGACTTTACTAGGTAGCAGAACGGGTCGGAGAGCCATACTTTTGGTGACTGTATCGGAAGAGTAGTTTTACAGGGAGTGGGTCAGAAAAACAGAGCTACGAGAGGAATTTTCATTTATTTCATTCATAATTATTCAAGAGGAAGTTAAGCTTCCTTTCATCCAGAAATTCCCAGGAAACAAGCACAACGAAGGCACCGTGACGCGGTACTAGCCGTCCATAATAAATTCATAGACGAACATAACCCTTAATACATTATAATGATCTACAGTAAGTTTCCATGGTACCAGTGGGTCAACTACACAAGCCTAAGGTAATTTGACCTGCCCGCATGGCATTCATTATTAGTCATCAAAAACGTAATAAGGATTAAGTAGTTGTTACATTTGTATTGAATGTTTAAGTTTCATCATTTATTACACACGTTTGGTGAATAAATCATCAGCTGTAAAGTGACAAAATTTGTAATTTTGTTTCTTTGTACATTTGGATTAATCTCATTAATTACCTGTCCAATTCGAATAATTCTTTTTATAATGGATATCCACATACGATGGGAAAGTTATAGGCTATTTTGTATACCGAAATTCCAACGGGAATTGGCATAACGCGGGTAAAGCTGAAGGGCACTGCTAGTATTGAATAAATTACGTGATGACCTCACCACAGGTTTGGGGATGATTTATAAACATTTCGTTTAGTGATAATATTCATACAGGTACGTACAAACAACGCTTCGTATTTTATAAATCCGTTTATATAAGTCCGTGGTGGCATGTAAAAATACCCCGTTGGACAAAATCCTCTACCTTGCTGAATATCAGTACATGCAGGATTATGCGTGATTACCGCGCTCGGTGAAACGTGTCAGTAATCTAAATCCGAGCCACGTTTGAAAAATAACACTCAAATATTGTATGAAAATGGCTCGGACGTTGGTGCCTTGAAATATGTGTAAGAAAACACACGCGTTTTAGACTTGTTCCCACTGAGAGTGTATTGTATAGATTGTAGTTTATGATACGAATATGGAAAAAAGTTAAATAACTTCTACTAAAAACATGGATAATATTTCCATTCAATTCAATTTTAGTTTGATGGTGGACTAGCAGCGCCCCGCGGTTTTACCCGCGTTGTACCCGTTCCCGTAGGAATTTCGGGATGAAAAATAGCCTATAACCTTTCCGTTGAATGTGGCTATCTATTACAAAAAGAATTATTCAAATCGGTTCAGTAGTTTCTGAGATTAGCGCGTTTAAACAAACAAACAAACAAAACAAACTCTTCAGCTTTATAATATTGGTATAGATAATATTTACGTGTCTTGTTTTTAATTTGCAAAAATGATATTGATATTACGTGACAATGAAAGTCACACGATGTCAGTCTTTCATGAATACGAGTACATTTTCATAGAAACGGAGTGCAAACAAACGAGTTATTTTGATTAAGTTATCACATTTTTAAAATTCATATCTATATTATGTGACGATATATTTAAATATTATTATCTATCTCTAACACTTCAGAAACGAGATTTGGTAAAGAAGACAGACCTTATTTACCTAGCGTTGACGATATTGTGATTGGAAGATTTGTTCGCGGCAAAAAACGAATATTACTTATCGGAATTCCGTAATGTTAAAACTTAGTTAATGAATGAAAATAAAAATTGTAAATAATGTGTAGTCAAATAAAAATATTTTGTGTTATTTATAAACCCACGGAAGAGCGAAGCACTTCTCTATTTCGTGTATAAACCGCTCTTTTTCTTTTGGATTAAAAAATAAATTAAAGCGATCTGTCACGAAACTTAATGTGGCAGACTAAATTCCACGCAAGCGAAGCCGCGGGCAAGACTTGGTTTTATATAACCAATAGTATTTATTAGCTCATCAATTTTGAAAAATAATGGGTGTCTCATTACTACAATCGCAAGAAATTGTATCGCTGCCGTACTTCAGAGGGGAACGTAACATTCTCGGTTCTGGTTGTTTCATTTGATAGACCGTGTCAGACCTGGATCACACAGTAGTACACATTTTCAAAAAAATTTACAGCAGATAACAACTAAAATGTCAACGGATTGCTGGTCCGCAGCACTAAGCTTCCCGTTTATATTTTTGCGAAGCTTAGCAGATTATTTGAAGCGAAGATTCGTATAATTAAGGTATATTTCCGCGAACCCTCATAAAATCACTCACGTAGTAAATTATAATGATTGCTATTTAATATTTTTGTTCAAAGCAGTGAGTTTAAATCGCATTATTATTTTGCCTCTTCAAAGTTTGAAAAAGTAAGAAAATTTCCCTTGAGATTCCATTGGAAATATCCAAGTTCTTGTAACTTTACTGTAACTTTGACTTGAATTTTAATATAAGAGATTCAAATAATGACCTCCAGTTGAGCGGTTATTCAATGAGAATGGCAACATCGATACAATTTTGGTTTTGTTTCTATTTAACAAAGTAATTATTACACAATTGTTTATTTAAAATCGTTTGTGAAAATTGAAACTGTATTTTGTGAAGTAAGATTTATATTAAAAAAAGACAATAAAAGCAGTGTGGAAGTAGCCCAAAGAGAAATACTGCTAACGTATTGTCTGTTATACGCAACGAGCCATAAATCTCTCCTAGTCCGATACGGGGGAAACCATACCGCAGTAGTTCGCTCGGATTAAAACATGGTATCGTCCCGAAATAAAAACAGTGTACGTAGACCCTCTATATATACGTAGATACTTTAGAATTTTAAATTGTTTTCGTCGAATTACTCAAAGACATCGATTTAGTTTATGATGATTACGATTATGTTGTGCATTCGTCTGCCAAGTCTCGAGTTCAATTTCCGGTACAAGGTCTGTGTTTCTAAATTATATTTCAATCAAATTACCAGCCCGCTCTAGGGAAGCGAGATGATTTACTCCTAATGATTCGATTCCGTCGAAGCGAAGCGGAGCTGTGCGGAGCTCAACTGACCAATCACAACGCATTATGACAATGTCAAGGCGTTGTTTGAGAATCCCAATGCGTTGTATTTAGTAAATGGACTCCACACCGCTCTGCTTCAATGGAAACGCACCCTAATAATCTTCATTGTTCTTATATTAAGTACAATTCACCAATGATTAATTATATCATTAATAGGATAGGAGTCTTATAACCAATTTAATTAATCATTGGTAAATACATTATTTTTTACATACAATCGATTTATAATTGATTTATTATGTATTGAATTTTGCAGTAGCCAATTACGCATTGAATAATAACTAGGCATTACCATAATAACGCATGTATTGTACCATCAGGTGAAGGCGCTGAATGATTTATGTGGATTAACTTAATAATTGACTTTGTAACTAGCTTCACTTAGTATGATGTATGTAAGTATCATATATTATGAGCCATGTCAGAGGCCTTTGGCGGCTCAATAACTCTGACACCAGGATTGGTCAGGTTGACTATCCACTCGATAAGAAGAAGATCATATATACTTTAATGAGATTTTTGGACATTCTAGTTTTACAATGGTTTTACATTATATGTATGACTTTCACTCTGACCGTGTCAGTACATATAAAGACATTAACAATAACTTTAGAAAGCAAATAAATTATGTTAAGTTCTGCATGCAACATGCATAGACAAATACGAATAGACTTATATAACTCGTAGGCCTTAGGTCCCGGGTTCAATTCCCGGGTTGAGAGAAAACATGTTTCCTACTTTACAAACACGACTCGGGTTTGAGATCACCAACCCGCATTTGGCAATTGTGGGTATTACGCCTAATCCTCCTCACTGTACTGATATCTTAAGTGAGATGATAGAGCGGAACATTACAGGCTAATACTTTCTTACTTTCAAATGTTGAATAACGCATGTTGAATACGGCAGTTGCGTAGTCTATTTGCGCCCTTACATTACTCAACGACTGTATTAGAGCAGTATGTTACGAGTGGTTCATAGAAATAGGAATTTCTTTTGAAATTGAGGGAACACACGTGACCGGTTCCTTATCTGCCCCTCGGAAGATTTATAACGAAGGCGTAACCACAGTTTATCTTCATCTCGCCCCGACTTTATATCTCTATCAGCGAAATAGAAAAGTATCTGAACTAAGGTACCCGCACGCGAGGATGTATAAAAGAATGAGGTTTTAAAAGGCATTACCTGTGCCCCGCGGCTTCATCCGTAGCATCTGTTCCCGGAGGAATTTTGAATACTTATTAGCGATGTACGAAGATAAATAAAATAAAAAGGAATCATAAATTGGTCCAGCTTGTCTTGAGTTATAAATGGTTTAAAAAACACAACTTACTTTTATGTATACGAGTATAGATTTATTTCTATTAAAATGAACTTATTATAAAATAATATAAATATCACCACTGAAATAAATATGATATATTTTTTGTTAGCTATTCGGTCTCAGTTCTAGGTAAAAGTCGGTCCCAATATCTTCTATATTTAATTCTTATACTTTAGTAAATAGCCGCGTACCCACCTAGCGCACAGGACCGCGAGCCGTGGCTCGCGAGCCATGGCTCGCGAGCCAGCCTCAGTAGTTTTGTTCAATTTACACGAGGCCGCCTCGCGAGGCAGGCTGAGCCATCATAAGTCGTGTATATTCAGCTGCAGATATTTTCCTAGCTTCGCGCGCGAGCCAAAACAAAACCGTACCCACCTAGCGCACAGGCTCGCGGGCCATGGCTCGCGAGCCAAATGCTCGGCTGGTGTGGACGTGCCTCGGGCTGCCTCGGGCGCGCGTTTGCTCGGCTGAGCACGGCTCGGCCCCGAGCCATCTGTTGTCGGTAAACTTGACGCGCTCAAAGGTGCCTCGGTGAGCGCTGTGTGTTAGGTGGGTACGGTTATGTTTTGGCTCGCGCGCGAAGCTAGGAAAATAGCTGCAGCTGAATATACACGACTTATGATGGCTGGCTCGCGAGCCATGGCTCGCGAGCCCGTGCGCTAGGTGGGTACGCGGCTTATGAAATATTTTCTGTAATTGTCATAGGAATGAGGTTTAATAACAGTGATAATTCTACGAAACGATGGTTACCTTTGTAATATCGGGTACGGCATACTTCATAATAATTTGTTATTTGTAATATCGTAGATATTTAGAAATGTAGGGCAAGATAGCAGGTAATTGAAACGGTTTCATTCATTAAGACAGGCTTGGTTTTGCAATGGATAAGGCGCGTCGCTAACAGAACAAGAGTCGAGGCGGCGGCGTGGCGCGGCTGCGGCGCGGGCGCAACGCGCGCGCGCCTCTTCTAAGAATCTCTTTGTTTTCTATTGTGTTTTATTTAACTGCGCTAACAGAACAAGAGTCGAGGCGGCGGCGGGGCGGCGGAGAGGTGCGCGCCCGCGCCTCTGCGCTTGGTCGTCCGTCCGCCATTTTGTGACAGTCTATTTCTATCAGAGGAGCGTTTACAACGACTCGCACTCGCCCGGTTTTTTATGAAATTTGGTATTTCGATAGTATACTCTCTCATAACTTGGTAAATAAGTACTTACCATAAGTAGGTAGATTTTATCCGAGTAGATACTACGCGAGCGAAGCCGTGAACAGAAGATAAAAAGTAGTTACTTAGTCATAACTTTTAATGGTAATCTTAATTGGATATAATTGCAATTCGCGTGTCCATCTAAACGCACAGTCACTATTTGTATAATGGCAAGCACGTCTTCATCTTTCGAAGACGACATGTTGAATACATTCAAACGAGGCATAAACGACGCTGCTCGACGCTTCGAAATTCACCCCTTCGCCCGCGCTGCGCCGCCGCCCCGCCCGCCGCCTCGACTTTGCTGTTAGCGACCTGCCTAAAAACCTCTCTTTTATCCATTGGTACCTAATTACGTTTTACCCGCTTCTTCGTGATAATATACCGTTCAAAAATATGAATAGCCCAAATGACTTCGTAATTTATCAAAATTGAATGGTTATTCCCTGAAGTCGATCGCCCATTACATTAAACATAATTTAATGAAAAAGTTTTTATGAACGATGTGTTTTAGTAAATTCCTAGATAACGAATATTGTTGACTATCCGAAATAGTTATTAAGTTTAAAAATATAGTTAGTGTGAAAAGTTTCGGTGTTCGATAATTTGATTTTAGATTAATTGGCATTCGAAATTTCCACCGGATCGGACTCAACGCAGATAACACCTCAAGGCACTGCTAGCGAACTTTAAAAAGAGGAAGATTAAACTGAACTTGATATAAGGGCAACCCTCCTAAATCTGAGAAAATAATGAAAGCTTGATGTACATATTTACACACTAGCGCCATCTATTAAATATCGTTAAACAGCTAGTTTCGCATAAATGAAGTAATACGCTATTTTAACATTGCCAACAGATTTCGTTTCTTCACTCTGTGAAAGACTGAAAATTTAAATTGAATGACGAATTGTGGAATTTACTCAGATTGATTCGCAAAAAACTTAATGATATTACCATTAGGTAAGTATTAACTTTTATAATGTAATTTCAATTAAAGAAATCCCGGCATTGCTTAAAAACTTGCCAATGAGTTTAACATTCAAAGTGTATGTAGAAAACAAGAAAATCTCGCAAATGTAAGCTATTTAGCTTCATTTAAATGAACGTTAGACATGTATCATCTCGTAAGAAGTCATATGTTTGTTAATAAAAGTACAGCGAACATTTTCAGGCGAATCTACGGCACGACATAGTTACTCCAGTCTGGGATTAAATTTTATGTAGGTACGCGATAAAAGTTTTACACTTCTACATATTATAACATAGTTAGTTACGACATTCATAAGAAATATTTTATTTTGTTTTTGTTGTATAAAAGTAGATTATTTAATATTTCGTTGAAATTACTTCGAGTATTCTTAGAATAATTCTACCCAGAAAGTAATTAACTTTGTAAATTTTGAAACATAAATAACTACTTTGTTAGATTGTATTGCGGGTTTTTGGTTCAAAATAATTAAGTGTACTCAGTTAATGTTGTTTTAATAATAACATCGGTTCATTTATATTACGTACGTAATCAAATAATGTTGACTATTACTATTTTTAATAAAGATGCTATTTTTAAATATGTAGTTTAAACCAAAGTGATAAGGTCGATTTTCCGACCGAAATTCCTTCTGTAGATAAAATATATCCAGTGATTTTATTACATTCTTACCTTTTACTGAAGCTTTTTCCTATACTGAAGGTATTGCCTTTCGTGACAAAATAGACCCTATTAATTTAGGGTCTAACACTTAAAAAAAATAAGGATTCTAATTTAATTTAGTTTAAATTAACATTGCAATGTTACGGCTAAATATTTCGTGTCTGTATCTGGTATGGTAAATGCCAAAGGTTGAAGGTATATCAAAGCTTATCTATCTCTTAGTTTAAACGTACTCACACGGGTTTTTTCGTGTTAGAAAGTTAATAAAGCAAGTAATAACTTACTTTTTATTTCCCGACGTTTCGAGGGGATTGCACCTCTCGTGGTCGCGGGTGAACTGAAGACATTGGAGTTACCGCTGTGATGGGAGGGTAGGCGTTCCAAGTGTTGGAAATACCCTCACATGGTCAATGTTAGTCAGTTGAACCGTTAAATAGCCGAACATTTAGTTGGCTCGGGTCTCAATCACTGGATCGAGTTACATGACCCTAAAGTTATTGCAAATGAGCTGCACTACTACGAATTTTGGGATGAAAAATAGCATTAGGTATACTTTACGTTGAATGTGGCTATCAACTCGTATATTACAAATATTATTCGATTTATAGTATTAGAAAAGCTTTCATTAACAGTGTTACGGTTTAGCCTACTGACTTAAAGTTTAGTATTTTTTCGTTTGGTCAACCTTACCAATCCTGGTGTCGTTATTAAGCCGCCGAAGTAACTGACCTCTACAAACTGTTGGGCATTTATGTATTATTCAAACACTAAGCTGAGTAAAAAAGGATCATTGGGTAGTATTACTTTTGTTTAAAGTTGCGTTATAACGTAGGGTCGAGGTAGATGGGCAGGTTATACAATACGTCGACGATTACATCTATTTGGGCCAGTTAGTAAACAGGCAAGATACTTCTTCGGAAACAGGCAAGATACGGAGATCGGTCGCCGCATCGATAACGCCTGGAAGAGCTACTGGTCCATGAAAGCGCAAAGTCGTCGACGTGTGTATTCTGCCCGTCCTAACCTACGGTACCCAGATATGTTCCCTGACAGAGCTGCAGAGTCTAAGCTCAAGATTTGCCAGAGGGCGATGGAACGCAGCATCCTCGGATTCAAACGAATCAATCGAGTGCGAAACTCCACGCTGCGTTCTCTCACCGGCATCACCGATGTCGGTGCCAAAACCGCCCGACTCAAGTGGGAGTGGGCGGGGCAAGTGTCGCTGATGCACCCCGAGAGATGGGCCCACATCACCACCCAGTGGATCCGGGGAGGAGCGGGTGGGTGAGGAAATGCTGGAGGGATGACATTGTCTCCTTTGACAACGAGGGGTGGACAGGGAGATATGGAAGCGTTTGGGGGAGACCTTTGCCCAGCATTGGGACGATATAGTTAAGGAAAAAAACTTTAGAGTTTTCTAAACATTGTATTTATGTTTTTTTAAAGTTCGTTCAAGTTAATTTGTCTCTGAACAAACAATTTAATAAATTTAGACATTTCTCATATGTTGTTTATTTTATGTTTTCATACTGTTTAAGTATTATTATAGTGTCCATATTTTGCTCGGGTGCGTAGTAGACGAAAGGGTAAAAAGGTGATAGTTTCATGTAAAATGTCACAGGCAACGTTCGCAGTCTGTAATTATACTTATACAAAGAGCCGATACAAACTAGCTACGTTACCATTTGGTTATATTGACCAGTGCCGGCACAATACGTATAGTTGAAATAAATATAGGTTTTATTATCATAGGACCTAAATCATAACCTAAAAGTTGATAATATAATGGAAACCAAAAAAAATGTTGTATATTATATACTGGTAATTTTTGGAAATGTATTGTAAAAATGCGTCGTAATCTCTCAGAAAATCATGTCTGTAAAGTGTAAACACAATACGTTCGAGTAAGCTGTTGTGCCGTCCGGGGGCGAGCACCCGAGGGTGGCCTCACCTCACTTATTGATTGGAAAATTAAGCCCCTAGATCAGATTAATCAATTAATTTTAAACCGTGTAACATTATGATCTAAAGCCTAATCTAAAAACAGTGAAAGAACATGGCGTTTGCTGACATGAAAAGCCCGTAGCGAAATTTCTGTAAACAAAGTCCCGAATAAGGCTGAAAGCTATAAGCAAAAATACCTTCTGCAGGTTTAAGCTCGTTTCTCTTAATTTTTAGTGAGCTTCCGAGCGGAACTTTTGCGATAATGTTGTTTGAAGGTATAATAACACTTTTTAACTTATACCATTTTATTAATTATGGTAAAGTTAAAATTATTGAAATACTAAAACTAAATTCTCTTAAATATTATATATTATAAAAATATATAATGATTGGAAATCTTCAGTTGTGTACTGAAGCTAATACATAGATACAGTTATTTTTTTGTAGGTAAATTGTACTAATTATGTTTATAATTACGTCCTTCTCCCTCCTTTCTTTGGGCGCCCCAATAACAGCGTGTTCGTGTGTACATATTGTTCTATTACATAATTTGAGAATTCCCGCTATTTATCGATTACTGAGCTGTAAATAATTAATCAAAATACAACCCTGGCGCCCCGCGCTGGTATTCCCATGTCGTAGTATGTCATGGAAAGTTTTCTTTGTAATTCTAATGTGAAGTTGCCATTAACAAATTAAACGTGTCAGTAATGAAATTTGTTTCACGAAGGTTTGTAGCGATCAGCTTCAGTTCACTTAGACTACGAGTTTTTGCCGGAGTCTCAATTGTAGACCCTCACCGACGAACTTTTAAAGGGTAATTTCATTAACTAAGTGCTTTTAATGTTGCGTATTAAATGTGGTGTTTGGTATGTGGAAGTGTGTCCGACCTGAGGCCGCGGTGTGTGCGAGAGAGAATAGGTACACGGTATTCGTGCCTTGTACAACAGACTATTAACAGTTCCAAATATTGTGAATGGTGCCTTGTATTTATTACTGTTTTGAGTATCTCAAATTGAATTGAGATCTTATTGTTCACATAGATTAGTTATTGTAATGTCTCGACAACAACGGGTGTCTATTTTAATTACTTAAAGTTGATATTCAATTCGTAGCCTTATTTAACACAAACTGTTAACTAGGTACAAAATTCATTAGCGGCCGACGGAGACTTGGGCATGCTTACTTTACATTGCTAATGAGCTCACAACTTCCGTGGTTTGATCTATAGAGTGGTGAATGCGGCTTGCTGAAATACCTTAAGCAGTAGCGCAATTAGAATATAACTGCCGTTACTATTTGAAAAATTAAAGTGATCCTTAGTTTTAATTAACTAAATACCACTGTAGAGTTATAGGATGTTGAAACCCATATAAGAATCTTGTTACAAGGAACATGAATGGTTCAACAAAAATTAAATCAACAGAACTAAACAAAAATACCTTGAACAGAACACCGAAAATAGAAATGTATTAAATGGTACATCTCGTTTAAAACGCGGACTAAAATACCAACTTTACCCGCTTAAAACAATGGCACAGACAAATTTTCATTGGAGTAACCGGCGAAGAAACAACACACATAATGAAACAGCGATATAAAAGTTTCTTATAGTAATTTTCGCATCAGTGGGAAGCACCGAACATTACTTTGGCTAATGGAGATGAGAAGATGCGAGTTACGATGTTATTATGAACTAAGATGCTCCTTACCCCACAAACAGAAATTAAGTTATTAGTCCCGAGATATTTTATGTGTTTGTGAAGAGGGAAATATAATATTACGTTTAGTAAAAATAATGCGTATTGAAAATTAATTTTGATGTTTTAGCTTTTAAACAACGACTGAAGCAGCGGCTTGTTTGAATAATCATAATGCAATGAAATATGAAATGGCAAAATAAGCTTTTCTATTTGACTACGTAACCGACTATGAGCTTTTTGGAACTTAATATGTTCACACAAAAATGGACACAATTCATTTGAAACTCCCCGTAAGGCTTTACCTTAAAATAACATTTTACTTATTGTCAAGCATACCATGTTAACCTCAAGAAGGTTGTAACACTAACACATCTTCTTATTTATTGTTCTTACGTATTTTTCGCCTCGCAACGGTGGTCTAGTGACATGTGCACTCGCCTGATAAGACTGTGGTCTCGGGTTCAATTCACGAGTCGAGCGAAAGCATGTTTCCTACTTTTCAGACATGGCTCTGGTTTGAGAGAACCAACCCGCATAAGGCAAGCGTGGTAATTACGCATAATCCTGCTCACTATACTAATTGATATCTTCAGTGAGGTGTGAGGCTTTGCCTAGTAGTAGGACATTACAGGTTCATATTACTACTTAATATGTATTTTCATATTGAGCGAATCCAGTTTAGTAAACCCAAAAAAAAACACTTTTAAAAACATAAAAATATTAAGACAAATAAGAGAGAGTTATGTTCGTAATAATATCGCCCAAATAGCGTCTCAAATTGACTGCTCAGCTCTGTGACAGAGCTGTACTAGTAGGTAAGACTTATCCCTTTATGCGGGTACTTTTATCACGTACCTACTTTATGTTTACAGTGGAGTCTGATGGCCCCAGTGCCCAGCTCAGAGCCATTACGTTTACGATCCGAACATACATTACGTTTATTATGTACGATTTACGTAACAACAACAATTTATTTTAGGTAGATTTTGCTCATTTTGTCTGCACCCTCTATTTGCAGTGTGACTATACTTCAAGAGTGGAAGCAATGGCAATACAGTATTACTATCGATTTTTTTTCCTTTTGAAAGGTATCCTTTTGAAATACTAAAACCTACTACTGAAATAGACTCCCTTCATAGTGGTAGTGGCTCTACCATATAATAGTTAATTTTTGTGACAATGCATAAAAGTGGGCGTTTGTAAATGCCATTGACATGAAGAGGTATATAATATTTTGTCTACAAGGGCTAATTTATAACTATACCAGTAGAATTTGAGGATCGTAATATGTTAGTATATGAAGAGTAGATACGAGTAGGTATGTGATGAGCTATCTTCTAACCAGAATTTCCACTAAAGTGCGAGAAAATCCCCAGAACGTTACTAGTATCTCATAAAAGTAAATATTTTCTTTATCTTTATGTTAACCACAAAGTTGTTCACGTTTAAGTAACACAACAGGCTTTGCTATTGATGAATGTGATAAATTGTAAGCTCACAATCGACGTAGCGCCTTCGCACATCGCTGATATAATTACCGAGAACCACTTCTAAATATTTCGTAGCGGTTACAAAGCGTTAACATAATACGCGCTCTCAAAATTCACTGAATTCGCATAATAAGCAAAACCTACGATGTTTCGACGTTATTTACATACCTACCACGCCATTCTAAAGCTATACGACATACATCTACCCGCTATCTATATTCTACACTAAGTACTTTATCCTTATATCCTATCTTACTAATATTATAAATGCGAAATTTTGTGAGGGAGGATGGATATATGGATGTATGTATGTTTGTTATTCCTTCACGAAAAACTACTGGGCGGATTTGGATAAAACTTTACAGTAATAGAGGTTATACATAAGAAAAGCACATGGAACACATTTTATCCTGAAATTCCTGCGGGTCGCGGGTAACAGTTAGTACTCGTATAAAGCTGGAAAGTTTTTTGTTGTTGTTGAAACTAACAAATCAATTTGAATAATTATTTTTGAAATGAATAGCCCCATTCAATGGAAACTTTATACGTTATTTTTCATCCCGGAATTCCAACGAGACCGGACATAATGCGAGTGTAACCGCGGGGCGCTGCCAGTTATTTATATCGAACAAAAACTTTACCACTAAGAAAGCGAGATCAAAATAAAATTGGAAATTATTGAGTTATAATATAATAAACTGCAAACTCAATGTCGGAAAGTTACAATCACAGCCAAACTACCACGATTCCATTTTAAATTATATTCCAACAAAATTCCTAAATCTATTATTTTTTGTGTGTGAATAAAATAAACAGATAAATCGATTCATTTACCTTTGTTTGTTAGCATTTGGCCAGCGCCAGTTAACGAGGTGTCTTTATGTCCGAAGTTGGAATTGTTAACTGGGCTTCGGGAGTTGTGTGCTTCGTACAAACAACTAAGATCGATACTGGATAAAGTTTCCGGTTTGATACTAGTTTGCTAATAAATACTCATTTACAGACATAAATGTCTAACAATCTCCCGATTGTGTTTCAGATATAAATCAAAAAGTAATTGGTGTTAATAGATTTGATTATACTGCTTAAATACTGCGTGGAAACTACGATTTTTTAATTTTATTTTACATTATTCTTTCATGCCCGTCATTTATACAAGAATCGTATTTTTTATCGCAAAACACCCCAGTTTCTGCGACTGTGGTTCCTGTAAAGCGACCGAAATGTTAGATAAAATTACGCAAATCGTGTTAGTTACACCATTAATGACAGCTCAAGAACCGATTTTTATTACATTTAGTTTTTTGTTTTTTATTTCCACCCAAATAGCGGAATAACTACGAGTATTAGAATTAATATAAAAGAGAGTATTCGTAAAAGTAATTCAAAACCAGAATGTGTAGCGTTCACTAATCTAAGGGTAAGTCCAAATTATGCAGCACTAGCAGTTCCTTGCAGTTTTGCCCTCATTGAACTTGTTTCTGTAGGAATTTGGCCCTAAAAAGCAGTTACAAAAACCGCATGAAAATCTGTTGAGTAATTTTTGAGAAAATCAATAACATACAGACAGCTTTTAAAAAAGGGTATAAGGTTTTATATCATGTTTTGTTATATGGTCTGGACGCACCCTTAGCCCATATTACAAGCACTTGTATTTGTAATATTGTGTCTTGAGCCGCAATTACAGTATGCCGTTCACCATGTACTACAACATGCGGTGATCGCAACAATGTAGAATTCGTCAGAAGAATAGGCTAGTTGACAAAATTTGGAAATTAGTTTAAAACTATAGCTTAGCATCTATTTCACCCCAAAAATATATTATTTTAAGAAAAATAGTTTTTTTACGTTTGTATTTTGAGTTTTAAGAAATGAAATTGAAATTGACCGCGAAAAAGGCCAAGACTGTCATGCCGTCTTGAATGACGTCACATTTCGCAGAACAGCCGTGTTTGTGTATGAAAGTCAATTGTGTTTTTTAATAAATAATGAATATCTCGTATTATAAATACTGTATAGTGCCCCAATGTAAAAGTACAACGACAAATAATTCATATACGTTCCAAACAATAAAAAATACGAAGAAAGTCATTATCAACTAATTCCACAATGTATAGTCGATTTCTTTCGCATTGGCGAGACGTATGTACAAATAAATATGGCCGATTTTCTGAACAAAGATAATATAGAGGTAAAGATTGATACATTAGCCACGGAGGTAGGAGTTCATAATAATTTTTATAGCAGTGATAGTTATATTCTATATTAAAATATGAATGATATAAATTCAGAAGTTGCTTAATGGCTGACATAGTATCTGTTCATTGGTTTATTCATTAATTAAGTTGATCAGTCGGGTTTTTAAGTTTTTCTTTTAATCACGCAGATACAACGCTGATAAAAAACCGCGAATTGCTGTCAGTCGTATAATATCCTACTATCCTATCCCATCCTATCCTACTAATAAATAACACACCAAATCACTAAACAAATCGAAGTCCAGAGAGAAAGCCAAGTTTTTTAGGAAATCGAACATAGAGGAGCACCCGTAACGTACGACATCAAGCAAACGAGACGAATGACGAACGAAGCATGGCGGCTGACTAGGTATCGGCCTGTCTTGCCAGCATAATGACAGTTCTTAGTTAACCGACAGTGGCAATACCGCTTAATTATCTCAAAACTGAACATACAACAAAAATATAATCGCTTTAGCGCTAGTATATTAACGTACGTTGCTAGTATATTAAATTAAAAATAATGTGAGTTTTCAAAGTAATACGATGATTTATTTTAATTTGCCTTTTTGTGAGTTGAAAAAGTTCAATCACTTAGTTGATTTCATACTCTGTTATATTTTTTTGCTTGCTTTGCTCATCACTAGCCATAGTCAAAAAAATAGCATTTTACTATCTGTATTTTCACAACCTCACTTTTTTTCTTTTTGTTAAAATATGATGTTGAAAATTAATAAAATTCATGAATTCCGTGTTTAGAACTTAGGAAAAAGTGTATAGTGTGTGGCAAACTATTGAGTGTGTAGTTTAAGATAAATACGTGAATGTCGTAAAATCAAAGGTTTGTTAACATGAATTGCCAAAAAATTAGAAATCTACTATACATCGTAGTTTTATCCGAAATGTGACGTCACGCTTCTCTGATTGGTGTTTAATGTCACGTGATTAAACGCCTCATTTTGTCGATTTTATTTTCCAAAAATATTATTAATCTTTTATTATTTTAATAGCAAAGTTGATTATTTATTTACTAATTATCATGGTTAATCATTAGAAACTAAAAGCCATCCGATTCATTCTTAGTGGAAACAAGCCTATTTCACTGCTGCATTTGGCAAGAAATGGCAATGGTTATACGAGTATAGTTAATTGTTTTACAGTCTACAGTCTAGTGTAAAAACGACGTGCGAAGACTGAAGTATATAGATAAGGAAAAGTTTGTCGAACGAACGCAGTACCGCGATGAGGCATTAACGTTTAATCCTCTTATTTTGTTATTAGATTAAACATTGTCCGTAATGGATTTATGTTTGCGATAGAATCTAATTGTAATATTTGACTTCTTATAAAGGTTTGACACAAAACAAATCGAATCGAATTTTTGAATTCTTAACATCCATGGAACCTTACGAACCTGCCCGCGTCAAACCGAATAAAGATCCTTAGATATCATTGGCTTTCAATGACGTCATCAAATTTAGAACGGACAATGCGGTCGAATCGACCGATACGTTCGCATTCTGACAGTTGCGTGCCATTTCCACACGTAATTACAGTGCGATAAATGTGTAGGAAATAGAAACCGTTTCTTCAGTTCGGTAATTTTTTTTCGGTGAGAAGTTTCGTCCGATTTTAATTCATTTGAACGGGCCCACTCGATTGGTTACAACCCGTTCTCACTTGTCGGCTCTCTGGCCCATTTAAATCGGAGCATTTTATAATATCAAACCATTTACCCTTGTCGGATTCCAATTTTGTATCTGCGCTAATAAGAAATTAACAGAGACACCTATAATTAAAATTGGGACCCGACAGCTGATAATGGGAATGGGCTTTTAAAATTATTTTAAAGTATTTTTCTATTCAAATATATTTTATAACTTTAAGTTAACTTTGTTCCGCACGGTTTGTAAACGAGTCTTAGTTTTTTTTTCAACAATTTTATTTTATTGTTACACAAAGCAAAATAACTTTTTGTGAGAGTCTGTTAAATCAATTCATTATTGAGAGAAAACAAATTAATACATTGTTTGATCTTACAGAAATAAATCGAGTCAAACAGTCTCTTTCCAACATTATCTTTGTTTACCTTCGAACAATAAAGAGGGGTATTATATGTTTGTTTAATTGTGTCTGTCTACGTCTATGAGCATAGCTCATAAAATGGTGAATCGTTTTGGATACGGCTTTTTTATTTGAAAGCTAGTTTTGTGGCGATAGCCCTCTGGCATGTTTTCATGATTTGTTAAAATCCATCATTATTAGATACAGGATGAAAGACGTTCAAACAGGGTGCGAAATGACGCGCCATGACGCTAATTACAAATAAAGATGTTTTATCAAAATCAGTAGAGCCATTAACAAGATAGTAATTTGGGGTGTAATCAGTCGGGGTTGTAATGTTTTTTCGTTTTACTTTTTTACACTGGGCAGATTTTTTAATGAATTATAGATAAGAAAAAGTGTTACAAAAAAGTTACATAAAAATCAATCTATTTCTTTAGGAGCTACCATGCTACAGACAGACATACAGATACACATAGCGGTCAACATTTACTACCCTTTTTAAATCGGAGGTTGAAAAGTAATTAGGTCAGAACGTAAAGTGATCTATTGAATTACTTTGATGCAAGAAAAATGAAAATACAAGGTGCCTTTGACATGAGACAACCCGCACTCAAAGAGGTCACACACCTTTATCTCTTAATTCTCAATATACTTTTATTACCGCCAGTCCACATAAAATGGGCAAACCGTATAAGCAACCGTACCTAAGTAAGTACAAGGTACTTTTATTGGCACCAAGTCGAATAATTTCAGTGAAACATGCAATGTTACGAATATCACGTTACATTCTCTAACTCTACGCTGAAGTACGGATGAAAGTTGATATACATTGGCCACACTGACCTGTAAAATGGTGTTATATTATGTATCTTATTACGAAGATCTGAAACTATACTACTTTACGAACAAATAGTTTTAAAATATTAGCAACTAACATTTTGGTTTACATAATATCCAAATTTATAGAACGGCTTACTAAACGAATACTTATTATCACCTATACCTATTATCATTCAAATTATAATCATTAAAGGATATCTAAAAAAGTTAGATAAACCATTAATTTGGCATTGTATAATAGTTTAACTAATAGATACTATTCGGGCTTTAAAATCTTTTGTACACAATTTCAATGGCCTTCATTAAATGATAAACGAGTATCAAAAATACATCCCTTTCCGACTTCGAGGTCAGTACCTTCGCCACACCCCATATCATCAATAACACTTGTAAATTGACTTATGGGCGTGTACAAAGTACGTATAAAAATAATTTCTAGTTAATTTTTATGTAGCATGCAGCACGCTCGAGTTTGCCATGAAGAATAAATTTTGTTTCACAAAAATTAGATTTTTTGTTAACTGATATAACTTTACAACAAAGGTCAAGTGAAGTTTGACTTCGGGCTTGGGCTCTGAATTACGAAAATAATAATTAGATTGATATTGAACATCTGAATCTGAAGTTTAAAAGAGAATCAAAGAGAATAGAATAGAAAGCGAGTGGTTTTAGAATGTCTGTAACTTTGAGTATAGAATTCGTCAGCTCAGTACACTGACACAGTATCAGTGACTCTTCACTACATAATTGGTACAAAACAAGGTCCTCGGCCTCGAATGCCTGTCTGTCTGTTCGCGATAAACTCAAATATTACTGCTCGGATTTTGACGAGGTTTTTTTTAATAGATAGAGGGATACAAGAGGACGGTGTTTAAAAATTAGGCAAGCGTGGTGATTACGCCTAATCCTCCTCACTGATCTGATATCTTCAGTGAGATGAGAGGCCTTTGCCCAGCAGTGGGACATTACAGGCTAATACTTTATACTTACTTTTTTAATACTTGGGCATTGCGTTGGCTTGCGTTTTCCCCGCTCATCACAGACGTAAGAGATCGATTAGAATCATAATATTGTCCAACCTCCTTATTTAGATACTCTCTCAAGAACGTCAAGTAATTGATTCACACGTAGAAGCCACGCAAGTGAACCAATATTTCGTAGCCCATTACTGTTACATAAAAATAATTAAAACATTATATGATGGGCTAGGATTACTTTGTTCCTTTGTCACGCGACGGTTTCGTAGTAAAAGGCGACTCTAGGTATATCTATTAAAGCGTATCTGTGGTAATAGGTACTGTCTGACTGGCTCATTGAAAACTCAAGATATTTCAAAAACTACAAAACACGTTAAAAAGTTAGTCCTGGTTATTTCAATCGTAAGACCATGTCGGAGGCCTATAGGCAGTCTCAAAATTTCGACATCAGGGTTGGCTACACCCTTCTCGAAAAAAAAGAATGAACTATTAAAGCTAAAATAATAACACAGGTGATGGTTTATATAATATATATAACTGCTTCTTCTATACTTCCTGCTTACCCAGCACCTATTATACCTTGTCTATACCATCCTCTCAGCCTCTGTCTTAATAGGAGATTGCACATGCTATTTGACCACAGTGGGTCAAATAATGTAATCAGGATCTAAGCGCTGACTGGTAATCGGCGGCTGACCAACACGGCTCGGCTCTCCAATAATTTTAGTAATATATAATACATTTAACACATAACATGGTTCCCTGCTGTTATAATATCGAATAGGTTAGAGAAAATAATAATCCCTAATTAACAATTTTAATATTGTAAATGCAAAAGTAACTTCTTTTGTCAGTATGCCCATCTGCCTTTATGTGTGTTAAGCTTTCACGCTTAAAATACTCAACCGATTATGATAATGATAGTTTTCAAAGTTAAAAAGATAGTCTAGAGGAAAAAACAGAAGCTAATTTACTTCCTAAAATAACCAAGTGAGTATATGCTACGTGCAAATCCGTGGGGAATAAGTAGTATATGATAATTATACAACATGTATTAATTATCCAATTAATTATAATGCGGTTGTGTGGTTAACTTTATTTTTTTAAAACTCAGCATAATATTATGATGCGATGATTCAATACTAATAGCAAATGTTGCATTGTTTGTATGTTTGCAAAACCTCAATAGTGCTGTGTCGAGAGAAGGCTGCCCAAATCGAGGTCCCAGGTTTCGAAGTGTATTTGTATTTACTTTAAAAACATTGTTCAGTTTTGAGAACACAAACTTGCAGGGCAAGCGCCGTTTACACCGTTTAAATGTTATACTGCAGATCTTTGTGTATTTAAACTAGCAGCGCGCTGCGGTTTTACTTTACTCCCGTGGGAGTTTAGATATAAATACAACCTTGCTCTTATTGTTTCACGTAGAAACATTTTTTTATAAAATTACCATGGTTTATAAAAGATAGACAAACATAATACTATAATTATCCTCTCAATATATTATCCAGACTGAAGATTCATTATCATTTATCAACTCTGCTTTAACTATTTTTGACATCAAATGTTTCAGAAAAGTTTGCAATGAACTTATCTATATACGAGTATATAAAAATGAAACCCGTTTTTTGTTGTCGTCGCATCACGCGTGAATGGCTGGACCGATTTCACTAATTCTTTTTTTGTTGTATTTGTTATTATTAGGAGAAGGTTTTCACGGAAAAAAATATTAAGAAAATCTCTCAGAAATATTGAATAATATACATATAATTTTGCATATTTAAAAAAACACGCGTAACGAATGTCAATAATATGTCATTCACAGCCATAGACTATATTGAAAGAGCATTGTTTGTTCGGAAAGTAGTGCATCATTGCTACGCTAAGGCGGTACGAAGTTCGCCGGGTCAGCTTAACGAATGTCAATAATATGTCATTTACAGCCATAGACTATATTGAAAGAGCATTGTTTGTTCGGAAAGTAGTGCATCATTGCTACGCTAAGGCCGTACGAAGTTTGCCGGGTCAGCTAGTAACTTATAGAAAAGTATTAGCCTGTTATGTCCCACTGCAGGGCAAAGACCATTTCACTGATTATATCAGTACAGTGAGGAGGAATAAGTGTAATCACCACGATTGCCTAATGCGTGTCAAACTGTTTGAAAAGTAGGAAACATATTTTCACTCGACCCGGGACACACGTACCACTAGACCAACGAAGCGAACATAAGAATAAGAATAAAATAAATTTAATATGATATTAATATTCTTTATTACTATGAGTCAACCTCTTTATAACTCGCTCGCTTATTTGTAATAATTTTCTCATCACTAATTCATGACAGGTTTATGTGAAGTCATATTCTCTTTTTAACCTTTGGCGCAGAAACCGCCAATTTTTAACGCCTCCGAGGGGTGTTGTAAGTTAGACACATAAGAGGCCACAAGACATCCAGGACAGACAGACAGTGTACGACCGTAGTTCATAAACGGCTGAACCGTTTCTTTTTTCAATTTTTGAAAGTTGTGAACAGTGTGTTTAAACTCGCTTAATATTACTCTTCTAAGTTTGCCTAATGCGGATTTGCTTAAATTTGTTTCGGTTAACGAACTTCGAAATCAAACTCTAATATTTAGCTTTAGCCCTAAAAGCTCATTCGAGCGAACCAAACACCCTGCACTATTTGCCTCTATCCACGAATGTTAACAACTGTCAATTGCCGAAGGCGGCTGACTACCTTTTTCCGTATATAGTGCAGTCATCTTAGGTACTACAATTGTACCCATCATCATCACAAAAAGAGCAAGGCTCTTGTCTGTGAGACCGATGCAGACTTCTCCATCTACTCCTATGCAGTGCAAGCTCTTTCACATCTCTATACGACATGACAGACACTTTTTCTTTAATCTGACTCATGTAACTGATTCTAGGCCATCGCCTCGCTTTCCTTCAACTTTACCTTCCATGATATTATTGATGTATCTATTATGTCGTATATGTCGACATAATAGATAATAGTCGTATTATGTCGTATATTGGGGTGTAGTGGATTATTCGCGTTGCACTCATGTCAGTCAGTCGACCTGCAAAGGTGACATGGTGCGAAATAACTCGTCAATAGTCCACAAACTCTCCTCTAGTGGCTCCAAGTAGCTGTTTATTCAGCGGCCACACCCCGGTAACCACGTCGGCTCGTGGGCTAAACCTGGAGGAGGGGGCTCGGAAACAACATCACCCGAGCTCTGTCGGCTACCTCCCGGATGTGTTGTCTTGGCTCTGAGCAATCCATCTTCGATGGCAAGACACTCAGGCAATTGCAGGACGGCCTAAAGGTGACAATAGAGGTCTCGTTATTGTTAGCCAAACTGCTGCATCTGGCCTCTCTCCGGTCGTAGCGGTCTCCGTTCCATCGGATCAAGAGAGGTTGGACGAGGGAGTGCTTTTGCGTTTGCGCGTACGTCTGAGCACTGTAATATATTCTGCGTATTTGACCGTTTCTCTTACTGGACTCCGATTTTGTGCCTAAGTCTTGTGGCGACGGGCCGAGGTAGAGAGGTTCAGTTGGTGATGCAAACTGAGCTTTGTCTGAGGCCTGCACACATGCGGCCCTGGGGGTGTGAGAACACACCGTGGTCGTTTTTGCTTTGAACAAGGGGAGACAAAGTGAATTCGGCAGCACCCAGGGTGACAAAGCAGCCCTATTTAGGGAAGCGCTGCTTTCCCTGTTCAACCAGGGAGGGGGCTAGAAAAGGTGCCCTAAAAAAATGCTCGCCCCACTATTTTACGGGAGGTAGTAACCACGGCTGCCTACGCATCCGTTATTTCGTGGTCGAAGACACAGCAAAATTATAAAAAAATCTAATAACACCAGAAACATGACCTTCGGTGCATGGAATGTGCGCACCTTACTGGACCGTGACGGTAACGCATGCCCGGAACGTAAAACCGCCGTCGTTGCTCGAGAGCTCGGCCGCTACGATGTGGATATCGCGGCTCTCAGCGAAACCCATCTAGCGGACGAAGGCGAGTTAGTAGAAAGAGGTGGCGGATACACGTTCTTTTGGAAAGGGACACCCATAACTGAGCCGAGACGATCCGGCGTGGGATTTGCCATCAAAAACAGTATAGTTTCTAAACTGACATACCATCCGATTGGAATTTCTGATCGCGTAATGACTCTGAGGATTTCATTGAATAGTAAGAATCATTTAAACATTATCAGTATATATGCTCCAACATTAAACAATAGCGACGATGTTAAAGACAAATTTTATGAAGAACTTTCACAAACACTTTTGAAGATTCCTTGGAGTGAACAGATCCTATTGCTCGGTGACTTTAACTCTCGGGTAGGAAAAGACTTTGAGGCTTGGCCTCGGGTGCTGGGCAGACATGGTGTTGGAAATATGAACAGTAATGGCCAGCTGCTTCTGTCCCTGTGCTCACAGTTTGAACTGTCTATTACTAATACCATGTTTAGACTTCCGATGATATACAAAACAACGTGGATGCACCCGAGGTCTAAGCACTGGCATTTGATCGACTTTGCAATCGTACGACAGCGCGATATCTCCCAGGTTATGGTTACACGTGTAATGCGTGGTGCCAATTGTTGGACCGACCATCGGTTAGTACTTATCAAATTAAGATTACAGCTCTACCAACCCCGCAGAAAAACCATGCCAAAATCCCCACATCTTAGTATTCAAAACCTTCAACATAAAGAATCTCAAACACGGTACATTCAAGCCCTAAATAATAAACTGGTTGAAAATTACACTACTGACAGCATTATAGAATCAAAATACAACTCCCTTGCTACCAATATTATTGAAGCAGCAACAGAAGCTCTGGGCGTACAGCTCAGAACCCATGAAGACTGGTTTGACGAAAATAACAAAGTACTAACCGATGCAATCACCGCTCACCGTAAGGTCTTACAAAACCGAGACCACAACACTCAGACAAAATCATCCCTGTCTGACAAAGTCAACAAAAGTGCATCTGACTTAAGAAAGCTTGCCCGTGCAACAAAAGATAAGTGGTGGTTAGATAAGATCTGTCGAATTCAGAAGCTTGCAGATACGAACCAGCTTGGAGCTTTTTTTAGTGAGGTTCGGAAGTTGATAGGAACCTCTTCTCGTAAAAATGTGCCATTGAAGTCGTCGGACGGCTCGCTCCTATCGAATAAGGATGATGTGCTAACCCGCTGGGCTGAACATTTTAACTGTTTACTCAACGTGGATCGAACAGCTGATATAGATTTTATCAAATCGCTTCCTGATCATCCCAAAGCATCAGAATTGGACGAACCACTTACTTTAGATGAGGTTGTAAAAGCCATCAAAGCCCAACAGAACAACAAGGCAGTAGGGGTAGACAACCTCCCTGGAGAGCTTATCAAGTACGGTGGAGAGGAGCTACACAAGATCCTGTGGCAGCTGTTTTCGGAGATGTGGTCGGAAGAACTAGTACCCTCAAGCTTCCGAAAATCAGTTATTTGTTCCCTATACAAAAATAAGGGAGACCGTGCGGACTGTAACTCTTACCGCGGCATATCTTTACTCTCGACCACCGGAAAGATATTTGCCAGAATACTGCTTAATCGGTTGTTAAAATTATCCGAAGAACTTTTACCTGAGACTCAGTTCGGATTTAGGCCTGCCAGAGGTACAAGCGAAGCAATCTTTTCTATTCGCCAACTTCAAGAAAAGAGCAAAGAGCAATTCCAACTTTTGTTTCTATGCTTCGTTGATTTGGAAAAAGCCTTTGATAGTATTCCTCGGGAGGTTCTTTGGATAATTTTATCAAAATTTGGTTGCACAGACAAATTCGTGCGATTGATAAGACTCCTGCACGACTGCATGACTTGCTGTGTAACATCCAATGGCGATCAATCAGAGTTTTTCTCCGTCACCTGTGGTGTTAAACAGGGATGTGTGCTGGCGCCTACATTATTTGCCATCTTTTTTGCTGTAGTCGTTAGGGAAACATTAAAGACAAATATAGAGGGAGTCCACATCCGTTTTCGGACGGATGGAGGCATCTTTAATTTAGCAAGGTTAAGGGCGCTTACTAAGGTTTCCCTCGAACTAATTACGGAGATTATGTATGCAGATGATATTTGTTTTCTAGCAACTTCACCTGAAGGTCTGCAAGAGTTAATATCCAACTTCAACTCGATGTGCTGTAGATTCGGTCTAAAAATCAGTGTGACCAAAACTGAAGTAATGACTACCGGCTGCGAACATCAAGTGCCTCTGAATATACAGCTCAACGGGTCAACTCTGAATCAGGTGAATAAGTTCAAGTACCTTGGAAGCACCGTAACATCTAAAGGTGACCTTGACCTGGAAATAAATAGCAGGATTGGTGCTGCTTCGGCAGCGTTCGGGAAACTGCGCGTTAAGGTATTCCGGTCTCATGACATTAAGTTGCAAACAAAAATCAAAGTGTACCTAGCGATAGTCCTGCCTAACATTTTGTACGCGGCAGAGACATGGTGTCTATATCGTCGCCACATTCGTTCCCTAGACCGATTCCACCTTAAATGTCTTCGTGATATAATGAACATTAAATGGTCCGACCGGGTGAGGAACACCGATGTTCTCAGGCGAGCGAATGTGTGCGGTATTGAAGCGTACCTCATGCGGAGGCAGCTGCGATGGTGTGGACATTTATCCCGTATGCCCGAAGAAAGGGTGGGAAAGCGCATCTTTTACTCAGAACTCAAAAACGGTAAGCGTAACCGCGGCGGCCAGTTTCTGAGGTATAAAGATGTGCTTAAGAGGCATATGAAGGGGTGTGGGATAGAGCCCAATACATGGGAGCAGCAAGCTGCCAACCGACCAGAATGGCGACATAAAGTTCACAAACATGTTCAAGAGTTTGAAGAACAGCGAAGGCGAGATCTTGACAAAAAAAGAGAACATCATAAAAGTAAACCTCCATCAAACATCATCTTCAACTACGTTAACGGCGTCCTCACCTGCTGCAGCTGCTCCAGAACATTCAATGCTAAAATCGGCTATATCAGTCATGTGAGGGCGCATCAAAACGGAATTTAAATTGAGAACGGTCACCGTCGCCGAAATCGGCGTGGGAATCATCATCATCATCATCATCATGTCGTATGAGATGTCCTATACATACCAAATGTTCTGTTTTACTACAAAAAGACAAAAATGGAATAGATAATTCACTTTAATTAAGTTAATGAGTGAAAATCTAAATTGTTAGTGTTAACACATACATTGTGGTTGAGAAAAGATCTTCGTATCTCTTATTGTTTCGGATTTGCCCATACTGACCATTTTAAAAGGCACTCTGCATTTATTTATTTTAATTAAAACAGAAACCGCATTGAAAATATTTAAATGAACTCATAAACATCAAAACAATTAAAAAGTTATAAAAACAGAATACAAAGTAGTGTATAATGTATACACTAGGGGTTCGCCCTTCCTTCCCAAATATAGTTGAGCGATTCTCGCGTGGCTCTGAAACAGCGGTATACCTTAAACCGCACACCATAATATTTCAAGAGTCATAGTCAACCAATTACTGTAACACTGAAAAAACAGTAAAAGTTTTATCGAATCAGGTAGTTGCGTGCCAATACGCATTTAACTTTTCACCGTCAGTTCGACGTTTTCATCAGTGTACGCGATACATATTGATCGGCCTTCGTGTGAAATAGATTGTAAACAAACCCTTGCTTGCTTTATAGTTAAATGGTTCACTCCAAAGCGAGAGATTTAGACCGTAAACGTGACATGGACCCACTGTGCGCGAACACCAACACTGATGAAACTTCATCAAATATTTGTCAACATTTATATTCTTCATGGAAATGAAATACCAATATTCATTGCCTTTTGAAAACAAACTTAGTCGCCTAAAAATAATTTACTCTATAAATATATTTTCTTTATTAATTTCTAATTTAAACCTAACGTAACTTAACCGCATGTGTTCGGAATCCGCATTCGATTTTCAAATTAATTTTTCACGTTCAGAGACCTGAATGCATCAAATCAATTGGAAATACTCAAGAAAGAAGATTTTTTGGAATTGGGTTATTTTAACGTTACTAAAATAATACATTCTTCAATAGTATAATTACTGTACTACCGTATATCAAAATTATAGTAGACATATTACAATACCGCTAACAACAAAGTTTGACTGAACGGTGGTAATGTATCTTCGTTCCAAACATCCAATTTTCAGTTCGCGAACTATTTTGATTAGTGGTCTATTGCATTGGTATCTGAACGCTAAGGTGCAATTTGGCAGGACGCGGCAGACGGCAGCAACAAACGGAAGATAATATTATTTTGCTGTACGATGTGGTATTAAAACGAGTGTATTCGGCATCCATCATTTTGATCAATCGGTTTGTAGCAAGCAACACTAACTATAGCAACAATGTATCATTTAATTCTACTCTATAATATCCATCATATATATCGCTCTCTCTGTCTCTCTCTCTCTTTATCATAATAAAAGTATAAAATGTAAGTAGCATCAAACTTTCTCCTTAAACTATCGACTATTAGTCAAAAGAATCTTTCCTTTCTAGAATTACACATTCAACCCTTTCTAGAATTACACATTCAGTTGAGTGAAACCTTTTATTTAAGTGCGGTCTCGTCGATTTCGGCCCGTAATACACATAAAATATGCCCTCTGTATTAAAATAAACATATTTTATGGCAAGTCAAATAAATGTAGCTGGCGAGTAAATCCGAAAGCATACACAAAGTGGCCTGAAATGTCTTCGACGATCTTTGTTGGGCGGGATCAGAAGTTTGGGTACTTTTGCAATATGTTGTGGTATTTTTACTCTTTGAGACAACACAAGCAATAGCAAATTATTGTTCTTGTGATTTTCTTTGTGCACAATTTTTAGGAATTCCTCTCGCCTTCCGTTCGATACCATAAAGGTCGTGGTAAAGAGGTTTCTTTCTGTTTGCGTGCCATGATTTCGTTATTCTGTTCTAAAAATGTTTTATCAAATCAATTTAGCTCAGGATAACGATTGTGTTTGTGATTATGGGCATTTTAGATTATCTTTTTGTAGGGCGATTTTGTGATTGAAGTTTAATTGTATCGGTAAAGAAGCAATAAGATAAGTGAACTTTGTTGAAGTGACCATTAGCATCTAAAAATAAATTCAGATAATAATAGAAACACGGTTCGATAACTACCATGACATTATTTATTTTTCCCTATTTTTAAAATGGTTTATATGCATAAAAATAATAATAGAAAAAACTTAATTTTGGGAGCCAAAGTTTAATGGAATCTGTGAAGAGACCATTGTTTTTAATACTCTCACTTTATTTTTCTTGTTCTGCGCCAGTCCTTCCAATCTACGTAGGATAGCCTCCACAATTAAATTAAGAGTTGTTTTGAAATATAATTCTGGATTAAGCCGTACCCTTCTCGAGTAATCTCGATGTTTTTATTGGAAGATCTATAGATATATTCATAACTATAACAACTCTGAATATAAAAGAGAACGTTTGTATGAATGGAACCAGATTTGTCTGTATTTTTACCTGGTTTATTATCGTTATCTAAAGATTACGCCTAATCCTCTTCACTATACTGGTGTCTTCAGTGAGATTTTTATCATCGTTAGAGTTAAAGTAACAAAGACTTGTATATTTTGCACACGCGTTATTTGTTGACTGTCTGATACTAAAACAATAACAGTTCAGTATTTTAGTAAACATACGATTCAGTTAATGTAAACAAAAAAATTGAATTTTATTCTCTTTGTTTAAAAATTGTAAATTTACAAATAGTATTTGGTTTTAGAGATACGAACACATAATGGCCACAGAGCCATTCCAGGCTCTGTGGCCATTAACAGAATGCCTAACAACAGTACTGCCGTTGATCACAGGGATATCTAGCTTTATTTTTAGGGAATTCAACCGCATGGTGGTTGTAGCTACTTTATTTAAATACAAACCTGTGAGGTTTTGAAAATTAGTGAGTTAGTGTCACATGACAGTCGATCCAATCATTACTTTTAATTAATTTACGTAAGTACGAGTGCTGGACAATATAATATATAAAGTAATTAAAACAACGTATGTTTTTAATAAAGAAAATTCAATATCAAGACTTATCTATGTATACAAAATTGTTACACAAATACCTATATATTTTCATACTTATTGTGACTAGTAGCCTCTTGCGTTTGGTATTTAATGTATCACATGTATTCTTCCAATGTATAACCTATAATACTGTAACGTTTTTGTGGGAAAGAGGAAAAAACATACATCCTCACAAACTATTGCATTTATAATATTACTAGGAGTGTCCCGCGGATTTACTCGAGATGTACCAGTTCATGTAAAACAAAATTCATGAAAAGTCATAAACCTTCCTTTTGAATTAGTCTGTATGTTGGCGAAAAACGCATGAAAAAGATAAACAGCTTTTGGGGACTTGACGTTTTTTACATAACATTTAACTTGTTGCAACATAACTATGACTTTTATGAATTACTAGCGGCGCCCCGCGGTTTTACCCGCGCTGTGCCCGTTCCCGTGGGAATTTCGGGATAAAAAATAGCCTATAACCTTCCCGTTGAATGTAGTTATCCATTACAAAAAGAATTATTCAAATCGGTTCAGTAGTTTCTGAGATTAGCGCGTTTAAACAAACAAACAAACAAACAAACAAACAAAACAAACTCTTCAGCTTTATAATATTAGTATAGATTTTGCTGTCTAACATTTATTAATCTAACCCATTGTTAAATATTAATGTCAAATCTGAAAGTGTTTCACTTGCACCCCCGGCTAAGGGATTTACACGCTTACACTGTTTTATACGAAGCCCTAAGCAGATAAACACAGGGATTTGGTTGGGTTACATTCAAAATAAAAAAAAATATTTTACTTTATATTTTGAACGCTGACCACAGTAATCCTATATTGGTATAATATTATATTTGCCTTCGATGGTGGAGTAATATGAGAGTGGTACGTGTTAAGCTTGATAAGGGTTTTAGATTGAAATTACTTACTGCGCACACAGAGACGTCCATTCAATGTTGAATGGATATCACCATTTTGTGTTCACGGAAAGACTCTTTCTTCTTGCGAGACTCAATGTGACCAAGAGTCACCACTGTTGGTCACATTGCGGAAACTAACTATGAAGTAATCTGCGTGTCTACCAAGAGTGTTACTACCACTCTCAGAGACTTCCATTAAAGCGACTCTTAACTAATTAACTATATTTTTTTCATTACATGCCAAAAGTTGTGTGCGGAAATTTCACTTATTAAATCTCTACTAAGGAAGCTACCCCGGTAAATTTAGACATTCGAGGTTGCATAAAGTCCCAACAAGCTGAAAATCAGGAAAATTGATCGAAACATAATTATAAACAATGTGTAAAAGTTCCCCATCATTCCCGTGTATGGATTTTTTTTTATTCAAGGTCAAATGTCAAAAATAAGTGTTTTTCGCGAATATCTGAAAAACGGTGCAATGTATCAAAAAAAAGTGTATGATGAAATTAAAGCTTATAAAATTCTCTATAACTTTAATTCTATCCACTTTTTCCATATTCCAAACCGTTATTGAACTACACGCTCCAGAAATGTCAAAATTAAGGACCTCGGGCAGGTAACTATGGAGCCTGCCCCAATGCTCAACAGTGACATGACCCATGTCATTTGAAAGGTCTTGAAGAGTTGTACAAGTTACTCCTAGACAATTATATCGAATTCGATGGCCAACTCGGTGTTTTCGACCACCGAAGAATTACCACTGGAGGTGCTGTGGAGCCTGGACGGAATGCTCAACAGTGACATGACTTACGCATTTGAAAGCTCTTACAAGTCACTTTTTGATAGTTATGTCGAAATCGACGCCAAACTCGGTGTTTTCGACCACCGAAGAAAAAACACTAGGTGTATGTGCAATAATGTGCAGTTGACCCTGATCGTATTGCTCAACAGTGACATGACTAATGTCATTTGAAAGCTCTTACAAGTCACTCCTTGACAGTTATATCGAAATCGACGACCAACTCGGTGTTTTCGACCACCGAAGTATCGACACTGATCGTATTGCTCAACAGTGACATGACACATATCATTTGAAAGCTCATAAAGAGTTCTATAAGTCACTCTTTGATAGTTATATCGAAATCGCCGTCCAACTTAGTGTTTTCGACCACCGAAGAATGGAGTTGGGCTATGCCATACCGAAGTATCGACGCTGATCCTAATGCTCAAAAGTGACATGACCTATGTCATTTAAAAGCTCTTGAAGAGTTTTACAAGTCACTCTTTGACATTTATATCGAAATCGACCGCCAACGCGGTGTTTTCGACCATCGAAATATCGACACTGGGTGTATGTGCAGTTGACCCTGATGGTATTGCTCAACAGTGACATAACTTATGTCATTTGAAAGCCCTTGAAGAGATATCCAAGTCACTCCTTGACATTTATATCGAAATCGACGGCTAACTCGGTGTTTTTTAACCAAAAATAAAAAAAATATATGTACACATTAGTTAATAAAGGACCTTGAGAAAATTCCATTCTTCGGTGGTCGAAAACACCAAGTTGGCGGTCGATTTCGATAGACATGTCAAGGAGTGACTTGGATATCTCTTCAAGGGCTTTCAAATGACATAAGTTTTGTCACTGTTGAGCAATACCATCAGGGTCAACTGCACATACACCCAGTGTCGATATTTCGATGGTTTGGACTTGGATATCTCTTCAAGGGCTTTCAAATGACATAAGTTATGTCACTGTTGAGCAATACCATCAGGGTCAACTGCACATACACCCAGTGTCGATATTTCGATGGTTTGGACTTGGATATCTCTTCAAGGGCTTTCAAATGACATAAGTTATGTCACTGTTGAGCAATACCATCAGGGTCAACTGCACATACACCCAGTGTCGATATTTCGATGGTCGAAAACACCGCGTTGGCGGTCGATTTCGATATAAATGTCAAAGAGTGACTTGTAAAACTTTTCAAGAGCTTTTAAATGACATAGGTCATGTCACTTTTGAGCATTAGGATCAGCGTCGATACTTCGGTATGGCATAGCCCAACTCCATTCTTCGGTGGTCGAAAACACTAAGTTGGACGGCGATTTCGATATAACTATCAAAGAGTGACTTATAGAACTCTTTATGAGCTTTCAAATGATATGTGTCATGTCACTGTTGAGCAATACGATCAGTGTCGATACTTCGGTGGTCGAAAACACCGAGTTGGTCGTCGATTTCGATATAACTGTCAAGGAGTGACTTGTAAGAGCTTTCAAATGACATTAGTCATGTCACTGTTGAGCAATACGATCAGGGTCAACTGCACATTATTGCACATACACCTAGTGTTTTTTCTTCGGTGGTCGAAAACACCGAGTTTGGCGTCGATTTCGACATAACTATCAAAAAGTGACTTGTAAGAGCTTTCAAATGCGTAAGTCATGTCACTGTTGAGCATTCCGTCCAGGCTCCACAGCACCTCCAGTGGTAATTCTTCGGTGGTCGAAAACACCGAGTTGGCCATCGAATTCGATATAACTGTCTAGGAGTAACTTGTACAACTCTTCAAGACCTTTCAAATGACATGGGTCATGTCACTGTTGAGCATTGGGGCAGGCTCCATAGTTACCTGCCCGAGGTCCTTAATTTTGACATTTCTGGAGCCTGTAGTTCAATAACGGTTTGGAATATGGAAAAAGTGGATAGAATTAAAGTTATAGAGAATTTTATAAGCTTTAATTTCATCATACACTTTTTTTTGCTACATTGCACCGTTTTTCAGATATTCGCGAAAAACACTCTTTTTTGACATTTGACCTTGAATAAAAAAAATTCCATACACGGGAATGATGGGGAACTTTTACACATTGTTTATAATTATGTTTTCAACAATTTTCCTGATTTTTAGCTTGTTGGGACTTTATGCAAACTCACTCTCATTTTTTGGTTTAATTTGACCGGATTAAGCATATTTTGACGTTTGAGTAGGGGCGTCAGTACAAACTTACTTAATGATTTTTTCTTGTTTTAGATTCCTTGTATCCGAAGCTCGGGTTGTTCTCGAGGGTTTCAGCAATCGTTGGAGGCGAAGTTTTGCTGCCGTGTAATGTTCAGCCTCCGATCAACAACGACAGCTTACTGCTCGTCGTGTGGTATAGAGACGACAAACCAGTTTATAGGTAAGTATTGTTTATGTTTATTAATTAACCTGCGATGCAAAAGAGGGGCTTTATAAGTTTGAGGTTGATTTGTGTGTAGGTATATGTACTACGTGGCACCGTAGCTCCTAAACGGATATAACGATTTCAAGCTATGTTTGGTAAAAATCGGTCCTGTCGTTTTGCGTAGAGGGTGTTATGTTTTGTTTAATATGGGTTAAATTCTTCTATTGCTAAGGTTGCTTGCGAGCAACAGCCTACTATAAATATATCTATAACGCTGACATAAGGTAGTACACAAAATAAATCTTAATTCGAAGTTAGTGTTTTAATTTTGTATACATAACTACACTAAACGATGAATTACGCTATGAAACAGGCATATGCACACATAGGTGAGCATTAACAAGACGTTTCGAAAGGTATCAAAAAGTTTGCTTCGAAAACCGTGATAACACGTGTCAATGTGTGCATTTGTTTTCTTAACACGTCGTTGATCTTTGAAGTGTATTTCCTTGTAGTATTACACTACGGGTGTATTATTGACCCAACTACGCGACAGACAGCAATAGAAGATTTGTAACTTTTAGGCTAACCATATGCCTAAAAGGCAACTTAAATAGTTCAGTAACTTATTGATAGTTTCGAAACCTAGGACCTTAATTAGCATCCCAAAGTATGCCTTCACTTAGCATCTTATTTAGGAAAACTATTTAGGATGACTGATTTGGAAAGTTACTTGTTCGCTACGCTATACTGATAAATTTACCCACTAAATGGTGTCTTTGACTTGAACTGAGTATGACGGAATTAACTCATCATCATACATAAATTTAAGAGCAAGGCTCTTGTCGGTAACTCATATGTACCAGTAATTGCAAATTAGTAGACAATAAAAGGTGGCGGAAAGCACCGGAGGACTTCGACAAAGAGTGAAAAGCAGTAGGAAAGAATTGGGGGAGACTGAGAGACGACAGGTTACATAAAATAAAAACACATATTTAACAGACATTCGTGTCACGTAATACAGAGGTCGAAGGTTGTTTAAACAAATGACTAATAATGAACCGTTGATATACTAAGGGCGGCTAGCCCTTAGTATATCTTAAGATCTCTATTAAGAACTATTAAATTACTCTGAAAGCACCGTAAACAAAAGCTGTTTCTTTAATATCGTATTTTACATTGCATTATTTAATACGAACGTCTTTTGTTGTTCAAACATGTTTAAGCGCTAAATAAAATTACGGATGTTCATGCAATCCACCCTAAAAGTATATACGTAATCTCATTTTATTTAATAACATAATGTTTGAATCTGAGACAATGTTTTCCTAAAATCCGCGTCATGATAAATAAATATCACATTAAGAGGAAGATATCTGCGTAACAAAACTCCAAATTGCTAATATCCTTGCTAACAGTATCACAATTCCCCATTAGCAAGACAATTTCTATCCAAAAGACGCAGGTACTGAGCGAGTCGGGTCGTTCCATTTGAAACCACTTTTACGAGCAATTGCATCTATTAATTCGAATTCGGAAATTGTCTTTCCGACCACTTTTTCCGTTAAGTTGGTAATACTCCTGGTATTTTGTCTTGTATTCTGCCGACGTTGATATCGGGTATTAGTGAGGTTATTATTTTTCTTTCTTATAGAAACAATCTTTTTATAGAAATAACCAGCTATTCCAGGGTGTGGTTCCCGCGATCCAATAGATGGCGCTGGTGTGAAATTTGTAAATCGCTCTTACGTTATTTTACCAGATTTAGTGAGGTCATGTCCGTACATTTTGTTGCTATGCAATTCAAAAAAGTCTTTAAAAAATAGTCTATATAGATTAGGAGTTAATTTTACTATTATTATAATCAGATGAATAATTAACCTTTGAACTTATTCATACAATATCTATTAATATTATGTTATGAATTAGTTCAAATAGTGATAATTTAAGTAGTATAATTAAGATACATGTTTTTGTGGGAAAATAGTACATGTTTATACATTTTGTAAGCAAGTGGATTATCATAAATCTGGGGGCACGGCAGTGTCGCCGCCAAGTCGAGCGCGAAGCAAACACTGCCGTGCCATCCTTTACTGGAATTTCGTCGCATTTTCAGGCCCCTATTTGAGAAATTTTCGTCATCCAGTAAGCTATAATCACATATTTAAAATCCAAAATTTCAAGTCTGTAGGTCATTTAGTTCCGAAGTTAAGCGAAAGGAAAGTTTCGCATTTATGAAACTCACTCACTCACTCATGATCATCAAAATAGAACTAGTACTCCCCATAAACCAAAAACTCAGAGAGCTGAAATTTGGTACAAAGTTAGGGTTTAATGGCCATATAAAGGGAAAACTATCAAAACTAGGATAATCGAAGATCTGGAGTACCTGGTTAGAAAACGCAAAAAAGAAATAAAAAACTACTCCTAAAAAGAAAAAAACTGTGCCAAATGAGAAAGTCTAATAAAATAAATCAATAAGCCTACCACGTTTTTACAAAAAGAAGTGAAACCCCATCAAAAACATTATGTAAAAAACTAGCCAAGTCTCGATGGAGCTACTTATTTATCTCTAAAAAGTAATGAAATCTAGACAAAGTCGTGCCAAGTCTAAGGTTCTACTGCGATTTATTTATTATCTATAGTTAATGTTGTGTGACTTGGCCGTTGGCTAGTTTTTTACAGAATGTTTTTGATGGGATGTTTAAGTTTCTAGACGTCAGACATTTGAAATAATCTCACCTATTTAACAAGCGTCTATTGAAACCTACAGCTCGCGCGGCAAATTGTACTACCAGCTATTAAAGTAGTAGCCAAATTGAACGATGTTTAACATTCACTGATATACACAAATACCATTTTTGTGCGGTGCTTCGGAATTCTTAGTTTTTGAGAGATATTAAATAGATAGGCCTCTTCTTTAGACTAATATTATTTTTGTGTCGGTATAAATATGATTCCATGTAAATTTCTATAAATTATGAGCAGAGTGAGTGGATTGCGAACCAGCACCGTATTAAATCTATTGACCTTAATCCAGATAGATCTAGATTTACCTAGGTCGGGCGGGAATGCAAATGACGATTAAAAAATACAAAGTCCTTCATCAAATAACTTGGTGTTAAAAACATCTCTAGTCATTTGATGGCAACTTAATTAAGCAACTTTATGAAACTGAACGATCGCTAACCTGCCTGCTTGGGCCAGAGTCTTTGGTGTGGACCGCCATAAATACAATGTAGTACCAAAAATGCCATAAAATAAGTAATAGAAAGTCAAAAACAAAAATGAACAAACGTCAAACTTAGATAATACTCAACTATCAATACTTCCTAATATTAAATAACATACCCAAAAAAACCTTGTTAATTGAAAGGAAACCAACTTATACGTTCATCCGGTTGATATGAATCTCTTCAAAAGGGACAACCCGTTTCCTTGAGGCATAATGTTCATTAGATATTATCAAGTGTATTTATACGTGTACACTCGATGGCCCTTTTCTTATTCTTTCAAAAATGTTTTTAATACTACTCTGACCCCGATACTACCCTTACACGAGTATCGTGAATAATGAGTATACTCATTATTATCATTGTATCAAATAAGAATGTGGAGATGTTATTGCAAGGTCTGCTAACAGTCTATGGAGCATAGTATACTGGGTGTGAGTCATTGATCGCATCTGCAACTGCGTTTTCGGACTAAAGCGGCGGTAGTGACTCGGAAAATGGAACTGAACAGGACACACGTCAGCTATTCACCACGTAATTTTTGGGCCAAATCTGCCACCTATTAAACTCCGAGCACAAGGAGACCCCTCGGAAGACCTCGTAGGCGATGACAGGACGAAATAGGCCAACACACTTCAAGTGTGTCAGTCTATTTCGTTCGGGATAAAGATCATTGAGGGAGAGTCTTTGCCCTACAGTGGGAAATTTATGGTTAAATATACTTTTCTAACAGGGCTCGTGTTGAGATCACCCTCCAGGCTCAAATCACAGGTTCATATTACAGGCTAATATTTAAACACTACCAAGGTTGCACATTGTATCCTGATAATATAAAAGCTAATTCTCATTTAATTTTAATTGCGGTGCCAAAACACCGTTTCGATTTATGTAGAAGGTACAACAATGATTTAATTACGTTCCACAAACAACATAGCATTACGGAAACGGTCAGTTATAATAACCTAGATCTGATTTACATTTTCTCATAAATATAATACTAGCAGCGCCCCGAGGTTTTACACGCGTTGTTCCCGTCCCCGCGGAAATTTCGGGATTGAAAAATAGCCTATACGTTAAATGTGGCTATCCATTACAAAAATAATAATTTAAATCGGTTTAATAGTTACTGGATTACCGCGTTCATATATAAAAGTAAGGTAGCTTCGGATAGTACCACAGATACCAGGGCCAACCATGGTGTCTGTGGTTTTATATCAACTAAAACTCAACGACATGGTACAAGACCGCAGGGACCGATAACTTAAAGTGCCCTTCGAAGCTCAAATTGCTTAAATGAAATTAAATAAAAATCCACAAACGGCCACCCTTCAAGTACTGATTAACATAAGAGATAAATTAACATCCCTCAGTCAAACGTTATTTACAGAAAAACTAATAATTGTATTTTAAGTTTATTGTAATAACAATAAATGTTCATGATCTTGAATTAAAAATTATATCATGCACAATGTCTCCCAGTTTACGTAACCCTTGCTATCAAACCAAAGCAGTTCAACTTTTGCCAGATAACATTACTGATAATTTAAAACATTTAATAAAACATTGTGATTACAACTAGTGACACTCCCACATTTCGCTTCAGTAAATTAAGTAATCCCAGAACTATCAATATCAAGGAAAACTGTATTCTATTTATGTATAATTAATAACATAACATGGCACATGATTATGAATTAAATATTTATTTTTAATTTACAACATTTTAAAAGCTTTTTTTATTAAAGTTAATTAAATCAGTAAAGTTCCCACTTAAAATAAGTCTAAAGCTATAATATTTTTATCATATATTTTTTAAATGTTGTTGTTCATTAAACTTAGGTGTGCTATGCATCGGAATCTAAGCGTACGCAACGTGAATTTTTGCAATTTTAGTTGTAAAGAGGCATTTTAGTCATTTTAAATTCGAAAAGTAGGTACTCAGTAAAACCTGCTCGTTGTTCGCTGAGAATTACGCCTTTATATCGACATATTGTGTAAATTCCAAGGCAGCAGTCGCAATTTTTATAAACAAATAAATCACAAATTGGACAGAATATTTTTGTAAGGAACTAATGCAGCAGCAATTTGTTTCCCAAGTTCAGGGTGAACCTTTTCAAACATCTTCACAGTTCTGTCTTGAATAAAACCAGACGCATTTTTCAGACTGGCAACAACATTTTCTACTAAACGTTTCTTTTCACCTGCATCCATTACTTTGTAGTAGAGTGCTCTGGTTTGCTCGTAATCATCATCGGTAACTTCCTCGTCGTATCTTCCAACTTCACCGTGGAGAACCATTTTCGGCTCCAAACGTCTAGCTCTCGGGCAATCTTGCGGGCCGGAGAACGAATTTGGGTAATAGTTCGGGCTGCCTTCCTGGTTATCAATTGCCTGAGGTCCATCCCTTTGATAATTAGCAATCTTCGTACGGTAGGGGCAGTTCACGGGTAATTGGAGATAGTTAGCACCCAAACGATGGCGGTGGGTGTCGTTGTATGCAAACAAACGACCTTGTAACATCTTATCAGGAGACGGTTCTATCCCAGGAATCAAATTTGAAGGACTCATTGCTATTTGTTCAACTTCTGAGAAATAATTCTTGGGGTTTCTATCAAGAACCAATCTACCCACTGGAATAAGAGGATAATCAGCATGTGACCAGATTTTAGTCAAGTCAAATGGATTAAATTTGGTTTTTTCAGCTTGATCCATGGTCATGATTTGAACATGAAGATTCCATGAGGGGTAATTGCCTTTGGCAATGGCATTATATAAGTCTCTAATAGCATAATCAGGGTCGCTTTCAACTAGTTCAGCGGCTCTCTGAGATGTCATATTTTTAATGCCTTGGTTGGTCTTAAAATGGAACTTGCACCAGTAAGACTGGCCGTGGTCATTAACAAATTTAAAAGTGTGCGAGGCATATCCATTCATGTGCCTGTAACCATCGGGAATACCGCGGTCTCCAAATGTGTAAACTGTTTGGTGGGCACATTCTGGTCTCAAGGAAATGTAATCCCAGAACATGTCAGCATCCTTAAGATGAGTAGCTGGGTTACGTTTCTGTGAATGAACGAAACTGGGGAAAAGATTTGGGTCTCTTATGAAGAAAATGGGTGTATTGTTGCCAACAACGTCCCAATTGCCATCTTCTGTGTAAAATTTGATAGCAAACCCTCGAGGGTCTCGGACTGTGTCCGCTGATCCAACTTCTCCTGCTACTGTTGAAAATCGGGCAGCAACAGGAGTTCTTTTGCCGATTGTTTCAAATACCTTTGCTGCTGTGTATTTGGTAATATCGTGGGTGACCTCAAAGTATCCCAAGGCCCCAGCACCCTTGGCGTGAACCACTCGTTCAGGGATACGTTCTCTTGTAAAGGATGATAAGATGTCTACAATGTGTATGTCTTGAAGCAGTGCTGGTCCATTTCTGCCGACGGTTAGAAGACCACTTTTTAACCCAACTGGAGTTCCAGACTTGTGAGTGATAGTTGACTGGGTACCCTTAAGGGAAAGAAAATTAACAAAACGTCAGAATTAATTATACTCATACTCTGTACTACTTTTAAACATTATTATTAAAAAATAAAAGAACTTCGCTACCAGGGTTGGGCTCTTCCTCGCGTTTACTTATTTATTTTGTCACGTAAAGAAGCAAGATAAAGTCTAATAATTATTTTCACTTTATAGCATAGAACTTTAAGGAGATGCTCGTAATAGAGCATGTAGTTTTTCGTAATATGTACGGCGCGCGTCGTACTGATAGTCTTGTAAACTCATATTTTCGAAAAAAACAAAATGGGTTTTTAATCCACTGAATATTTTTAACTAAAATAATAAATAACGTAAATTAATATTGTTGCGCACAAAATAGTTTGACTGTGAGACCGCGGACAACATAGATGGATTATTTTAGTTCACAACAAGTTCTGCGAAAAATTTTATAGTTAAAAATGCAAACATACCTCAACGGATTTTTTGTAATCAACAAGTTGGTTGGAAGCGGGGTCCCTTGACGCCATTTTTATTTAAATTTCCTTAAAATTTGTCGTTGAAAGTGGAGCAGCTCACTGGAACGCGTCCACGAAACAAAATACTTGTGATGCTGAATTTGCATTGCACGCCGCATATATAATTCATTGTTGTGATAAACTAATCAACAAAGCCAACATAATTGCGACCCGAAAGAGTTCAAAGTTTATTCAAGAGATAATGAAATTAATTTAACACTTATCAAACTTTCCATATTCATTGCTGCCAATCAATAGTAAAACTAGTGACCCTCCCTTGTTTTGCTTCGTTTTTTATATTTTCAAAGTTACTTTAAATCTGAAACTTCAGGTTAAACTAAATCTGCAAGCACAGATTCAATAAATAAAGATCAGGTTATTATAATGTTTTCAAAATTCAAACTTTATGATTATGGTTATTTCTGAAATTATATCAAAGCTTTGATCAACTGTATATTTATTAATTTTGTATTTTCAAAATCGTCAAAGAATTTCATTACAATACGATGCAATTCAAAAGCACAATATAAATAAGTAAACATTGCTCTTGAAAGGAAGTAAAACAATAAACGGTTCATAAATATTAATTTGATAAATTCACAGGTCGAAACTTGAGACGTGTTAAGTTATTAAAATGTGTTTAAACACAGTAAAATATATGAAACAATGTTTCGCTACATTTCTCGCTTTTCACTAATAGTGTAATCGAATTGTTTGAAGTGTTTTACATTCACTTAAGAGCTGATTATCCATTAACTTACTTTATTGGTTAACCCACTTTATTCAATCCAATTAAGCTGTAGAAATCCGGAATGCTGTAACATATTATATTGCACGTTACTGTCAAATCCGTCATATTCATTTTTGTTTCTCTTCTTTGTAATTAATTTTACCACCTAACCTAACACTATCCCATAACCTGAGCACTTTTGTGGTACATTTTTCTGAAAAACTATCACGCTATCACGCTAAAAACTAATATTATTACTGATATAAAATATATGACTTCTTGAACTCCCCATCAACGTCTAGTAACTAACAACTAAACTAAACCAAACCAACCGACCAACCAACCAACCAACCAACCAAACAAACAAACAAACTTAAAAAAAATTACCTCTTTATAATATTTGTCTGTATAAACTTGAGTTATGCCAATAATTAAGGAACGGTAAATAGTTTTATCTCCAAGTATAAATACCGGTCAAAGAACAAAGTCTCCAGAGACCAGATTCTGATGTGTGACGCATCCTTAACTATCAATTAAAATAAAAAAAAAATAAAAAAATAAAATTACGTTTATTGCCCTTTACGTTTATTCAATTCATTTATTAATTTCAAATGTAATTACATTATATTTTGCTCAGTTATCGAGACATCACCTCCCATACTAGTACTAGCAGCGCCCCGCGGCTTTGCCCGCGTTGAGCCCGTTCCCGTAGGAATTTTCGAAAATCCTTTCTTAGTGTGTACTTACGTCACTTGAAGAACCTTCCTGCCGAATTTCATGTTACTAGGTGTAGCGCTTGAGGCTGTGCGTTGATTATCAGTCAGTCAGTCAGGACTTTGAATTTTATATATTATATAGATAAACTGTGTTTCGGAAAGGTAATAACCTCTCAAACCGAGCAACAATAAAATCTAGCTTACATTCTACCTTATATACATACCTTACAAACTAACATATATACATTTATACTTATAATTATACCTAATATATTAGTCAGGGATTTTTTTTCGATAATGCTTCCCTGAAGCGGCGATATACCACTCCGGCGGGCCAAAAGTCGGGAGAAGAACATTGCCTTGTGCTTCGCAGGCACTTGAAGCACCATACGACTTGAATGTCGTATCCCTCGTTGAATCCAGGCGCCGCAAGTTGAGTCGTATACTTTCACAAAAACAGACTCTCTGCTGCACATATTTCAAGACTTCTTCGCCTGCGGTGTTAGAGTCTAGTCTTGATATGTACAGCGAAACGGTAGGCTCCACAACACGGAGAGTGGCCTCTGTTGCTGTAGCGGCGGCGGTACCACGTTGATTGCGAGACGGCTTCGGTCGACGTTTTTTTTCCACCAGGGTGAAGCCGTCCACGTCAACTTTTCTCGCTCTGTTTCTCTTCGGCGCAACCACACAGCTTTCCTCAGCAGTGAACACCTGCCGAGGCTTTGGTAGTGGCTGGAACGCTTGCGCATAACTTTTCTTCTGCTTGAGGACACGTGGAGCAGGCGAAGGCGCAGCAGGTACGGGTGTCGGTTTGGGTGCCAGGGGGGCCGACGTCATCAGGGCCGGGCGGTCATTCACCTGTGCATCGGTATTGTCCGCGTTAAAAATGCTGACCGGCGAATTATGGTCATTCTTTGCACCGCGTCGCACTGTCACGTTGCGTGTTGACTGCGGTGATATCGACGTCACTGGCTTATTTTGCAATGCCGCGAGCTCGGTCCTTAATTCAGCGACCACACGTTCCGACACCTCCAGCTTGGCTTGAATGGCGGTGACCTCAGCTCTAAGGAGCGAAAAATCCCGCACTAGATTCTTGAGGTCGATCCCATCCGGTGTCGTGGAGGGCAGAATGGCCATTTTATTAAAGGTGGCAAAAACGTTGATTCAGTCAAACATCGAGTCAGCAGTTGCGACACGACTGCTCGTGTTGACGGCACGAACGCGAATGATCGCTATCGAAAATGATCGCTAGGAATGTGATCGTCTGTAGATCATGATTATGGTGAAACATTATCATGAATGGCGATCACTTGAATTACCTTTGATGCGCGTTACCTGCTGCCGCGATCACGCACGATCGCCGCTCGACGAGTACAACCTCCACACGATCGTTGCTCTCATTTGATCGTCTTTGAACGTCGATTGTGAAAAAGAACTTAAGAGATATCTAGGTATGAATTACTTGCATATAGATGACTAGCAGCGCCCCGCGGTCATACCCGCGTTGTACCCGTTCCCGTGGGAATTTCGGGATGAAAAATAGCCTACAACCTCCCCGTTGAATGTGGCTATCTATTACAAAAATAATTATTCAAATCTGATAATTCCTGAGATTACCTCTAACATACAAACAAACAAACTTACTAATTTTACCTCTTTATAATATGGTATTAGTATAGATAATGTAGGAATAAACTACTTACCTATTTTGAATTGAAACTACGTTTACGGATACACTTCGCTTTTATTTTACATTTTTATCTGACGTTTTGGCCTCTTTACAGGAACCGTGGTCACAGAAGACCACCTATTTTTATTTTTTTAAGAATTGTGAAAAGTATATTAATATATTGACGTGTTTCCTTAATTTATTATGCAAGTTAATCGCTCTCTTTTTGATACAAAGCCCATTATTTGAACGTTTTTAATAATCGACATTTTAGGGCTCTACTTGAATTTAGTAGTAGTACATAAATCACCTCGGCTATGGTGATTGGTTGGGTCGCGTGTGTGTGGCGCCGATGGAAGGACAAAGTTAGAAACTCAAAACTAGAGTAGGAAGATCGTTCCTCCCACGCCTCCACAACTCTTCTCACAGTGGCGTGTGACGTGGTTGGCATTTTTCTCTCATAAGTTTTGTTTTACCTTTGCTTATTTCATCATAATACCTATACCATTTTACTAGAATCGTGCTCCGAACTTTTTCATTTATTCGACCTGTGAGATACCTTACTATAGTGACGTTATTAACTATCGCTATTTTGAACCGCGATAACTTCCATTTTTACACTACTACTGATTTTTGTATAACATCACACTTATCCCGAGTATTCAGATAAATATAATAACCGTATTTTGATTATTTCATATCTATACTTGTAGCAACCAATATGTACGTAATTCCAATATTCAAGATAGATTTCGTAAACAAAAGTGATATCTCAGCAAAAAATCTACAATAAAATCTAGTAATTATTTTGAAGATTTAAAACATTAAAGTATCTCTTAAGATTTTTGTTTTTTTTTATATTTTGCAGTATTAAACCTAAATTTAACATCAATATTCGTTGTTTAAAATAAATGAAATACATGAAATACATGTATAATATACAAATATTTATTGCGAAGTTTTGTTTTCATGAATTGGAACACTTTAACTGAGTGACTTACCTTCAAACATTGTACTTTAACAAATCTATTTTATAAATATGAAAATAGATTATTATTCACTCAAACTTTAAGAACTGCCGTTGTGGTTCGAAACAATATCTGTGGCATAGACACATTTAAGCGGGAGTCTGTTGGCTACTTTTTAGGCTTCTTTTTTAAAAACCCTCTGAACCTCATGAACCCTACATCGAAGGTAAATCTGTGTGGCAATGCTAGTTAATAATAACCTTCCTCACTGTCATTCATTATCTAAGAAAAATATAAGTAATTCTCGGTTTTGGTCACGTGTAGGGTACATAAAACGTGATTTTTATTTAACGTTTAGGTCATTGACGGTAATGCATCGTTGTCAATGAGTGAGTTTAAGTATATACTTTCCGGTGTCCCCGTAGCCTTTTTTAAATGGAGGAATGTATTTTAAGCTTCTCTAGCTCTCTAGGTCTTGAGAAGCAACCGGGACTCAGTACAGCCGAGATTAGTAGAGCTTAATCATCCTATGATCACGATTCGCTCGAAACGTATTTATTTTAATAGAGACGTTATATTTTCTAACGCGATACAGACCCGATTTAGTATAATGAGTAAACGGCCCTCCCCAATTTATAGCTTTGCCCGTAATGCTCCAACATTTCTGAATGATGAAGGATGTCTTGAGGGCAGCCAGGCAGTCCTACCGACGCGACGGTTACCCCGGTAGGGTAGGCAAGCTCCTCCCGCTACCGGGGCTCATTGCACCTTTTTTTGGAATAGCAGGAGAAATTCATTTCGCGTCCGGGGAAACGACCATTTGAGACTCGTCCCGACGCGATCACCCTATTGCGAGGATCATTTTGGGTCGGGAAATACCCACTAAAATCCTAGTGTGTTCCGTTGTCAGCGGCTCACTGCCAGGAGTAGCGGGGTTGCCTTGCAATATTCTTCTATTTCTTCATTCGCGCCAACAGCTCGTGTTGGCCATCTTGCGCCTCAGAGGGAGGAGGGAGTGCAGCGCCAGTGGGAACAGCACCCAATGCACCTAACTAGTAATAAGAAATACCATCTAACTAAACCAATAACCACCCATGTCCCCTCCAGTGCGCTCAAGCATCGGAGACTACGGGAAAATACACCAGGCACGATACCGGTGCCCCTAACTCTGAATAACAAACAGCTCATCTCAAAGCCAAAACTACAAAAAAGGCACTTTTCAGCACCAAGCAACAAATATATTTATAAACCCGGTCTAAACCAATACAAAATATTGCCAACCATCTCGGAAAGGAGAAAAAGAACAAATCACTAAATGTATTCTAAGCTCATGTTAAGCTATTAAAAGTTTTTTGAAACGTTGTCTTCAAAAAATTTACGATAAACTCGACTTCAATAGAAAACGACCGTCACACATATTAAACAAACGTTATCTCAACTTATAAGGATGTTTTTGTAATAAATATTTATGGTAAACGTATCTCATACATTGAATACAATCAATGTCATTGGTTGGTTAGCAAGCTAGTAACGATCTCTTGTGGGATAAGATGTGTTCAATTCCAATATGAAATCTCTAAGATGTAGAAGATTCTCGGTCTCGCTTTCAACGTTATATTCGTAGTGTAAAGTAAAAATATTATTGGCTGTGTCTGGCAGTTTTCCGTTGCAAAAGCTCAAAGCTTATATTGTGTAGCCACATACATTTGGATTGGCGAAAAATAAATAAATTATCTGTATTTTAATTCTCGTTAATTCCAGGTTTTAGAGATATGTGCTTTCAATACTAAGAACAATATAACAAGTAGTTTCCCACACTGCTAATCTGATCTATGATGTCTGTGAAAACTTATTTGGTGATAGCTGCTTTTGGTCATCGCATGTTGCATGAAGCAAATGTCAACATCATAACGCCATCATACCGATGGTGTTATTATATAGACATTCGCCCATACCTTCGTAGCGCTCGAGGCGTAGTTTGACTGAGCAAGAGTTAACTCCTTGGATGGGTGGCATTTCTATCAGAGCGTGATCAGAGAATTGACGCTCCCGGTTGTATCAATCGTCAGACCACGTCGGAGGCCTTTAAGCGGTCCAAACACTCCGGCACCAGGGTTGCCCACTAACTTACTCGAATTTACTTTTTATCATACCGATATTTAATAAAAGGCTAAATAGTTCTTTGATGTAATGAAAAAAGGAACCGAGCTAATAACTACATATTTTATTTCAAATACACGAAACACCATAATATTGAAATTATACTCTAAAATACTTATATACGGTCGTGAGAAAAGTACCATATGGAATGTATATGAGGGGTTTTCTTTACACGATACGGACTTAATCATAATTTTCGTATTGATATCGATAATATTGTTCCATGTAACTAAAACGAAATACCTCTTTTCACAAACAATAGTTTAGATACTATATTCTACCACCATTCCTGAGCTGGCGTCGATTTAAAAGCTATTTTTGACTTTCAATTTGGTTTATTCTTATTTAGTAGATAGAAGTGCAGAAGGGTTTACTTAATATTTTGAAGTTCGTCAATATTTGAGAAGAAAGCCACTGTAGATAAATAATAAATAAATAAACCCGGACAAATTCACACACGGTTAATTAGACCCAAAGTAAGCTCTAAGCTTGTGTTATGGAATCTAATTAACTGATACTACTACTTATACATACACACATACTTTATAATTATAAGAATATATAATTGACACCCAGACGTCGTCGCCAACACTATGTCTGCACATATTGTTGACTCCGGGCGGGAATCGAACCCGCAACCCCCGACACAGTAAGCGCTCTCACTGCCACTGTGCCAACGGGCTTGTCCTGAAATTATCGAACAACCGTTGACATTATCAAAATCTTTTCATCATGCGTTGTGATTGGTCTATCGGACTCAGCACAGCTCCATTCCGCTTAGTGGAAACGCACCCTAAACGCGATGCGACGAGTGGCCTATAGTGTGAGCGTAACGTTATTGTTAACCCGTGCATATTGTACTTCATGTAATTTTCTTATCTTGCTAATACATATTTATAAGCTCACTAACTAACATCAAAAGTTGAGGAAAAGGTAAATATGTAATATACATTTTACGATTAATGTTTTGATGTTTTGTTTATGCAATTAATTGATTGATTTGATAGTTATTAATAGGACTATTTTGTTTATTAATAACTGCGAAAACGATAACAAATATTACAAATTCGAATGATAAACAAATTTTACAATTGATATCTTTACAAACTTTTTTTTTGTGTTTCGTAAAGATGCCAATAAACTGATGTCAATCATTGACGTTGAAAGTCATTAAAAATGTAAACACCATGCTAGGGATTATGCGATGTTTATGCCATTATTGTTTCCACCTAGTAGCGATTCTACACAATATTTATTCCACACATCTGCAGTTTATCACATGCGTTATTCTTCACACAAATATATTACTATACAATCGTCGCAACTCTTATTAATGTTCGACATCGGTCACATTTCTGGTAAAAAGGCACCTTAAATGAGGCCACTGCGGCCAGTGAAGTTTATTTCTGATATGAAAACTGTTTCTAAGTAGTTAGTATTAATACCTTATTATTAAAAAAAAATACTCATGGTGCCTTTTTACCAGAAATGTGACCGATGTCGAACATTAATAAGAGTTGCGACGATTGTATAGTAATATATTTGTGTGAAGAATAACGCACGTGGTAAACTTCAGCTGCGTGGAATTCATATTGTGTAGAATCGCTACTAGGTGGAGTCAAGATTGTGTTGAAATAATGACTGTGAAGAATAACGCATGTGATAAACTGCAGATGTGTGGAATAAATATTGTGTAGAATCGCTACTAGGTGGAAACAATAGTGGCATAAACATCGCATAATCCCATGCTAGTTGAATTGAATTCAACAAACCTCATTTACTGGCATAACATACGCTATTAAAGTTATTTATAAAACGGAAAACGGTCAGATAAAACAACGAAACCGCTTGCTTTGACAAATGTTGAGTGCTGTCAGACATTTTTAATGGCAGACATTCATCAGGCGACTTTTATTCGTCGTTCTTTTATAGTATGATTTGTTCAGAAAAGAGTTACATGTTTTAAATGAATATTTGTTTAATTTAAAATATTCGTATAATCCGTATCCATTGCATTATTAAAATAAAAATAGGATTATTTGTCACTATGATGCCACTGGTGAATTTAATTCTTCACGAAAGAAATATCCATTATTCTGTTGTATTAATTAATTGTTAATCCACACAAAAGAATCAATTAATTTAAAAACTTCAACTACGTTACTAATGAAAATGAAATATTAAATACTAGAAATACTTAAATTTTGCCCGCGGCTTCGCTTGCGTGGAATTTAGTCTGCCACATTAATGTTTTATTTTTATTAAACCGACGACGCAAAAAGAGGAGCCTTTTCCTTTCAAATGGCATAGGTCATGACATGTGACTGTTGAGCAACACGTTTATGGTCCATTACATAGCCCAACTCTATTCTTCGGTGGTCAAAAACACCAAGTTGGAGTCAATTTCGATATGACCGTCAAAGAGTTACTTGTACAACTCTTCGAGAGCTGTCAAATTACATACAGGTCACGACACTGTTAAACAACACGTTAGGGTCCGGTGATCAAAAATATTCAATGATGATTTTTCGCAGTGTTTCAATACATATATACCCCTATGTCACAAATGCGGCCCGCCTTACTTTATTTGGCTACTTTGTGGCCCTTGCCTGTCATAAGGTTGCTGACCACTGACTTAATCGAGCAGCTCGGCAACAGTGCGGCGTCGGTACCGCGAACGCACGACAACGCCGCACTGTTGACGAGCTGCTCGATTTGTATGAAAACACACGATCGTACGTTCACAATAAGACAAACGCACCGCTTCGGCACCGCAGCGGTCCGACACGAAACGCATAATTTGAAAGCACCCTTAGTGCGAAAGACAAAGTTTATCTAGGTACATTAAATATTTAAAGTGACAAATGTATTGATTTTGATAAGAGTTTGATAAATATACTTAAATGTGTATTGTCATAGTAGCATCCATATAAAAGGTAGATACATGCTGTCGCGGGCGTTCATTTGGAACTATTCAAGACAAACTATCCTACAGTACATCATCTTTGTGTTACTCCAATAGTTAGGGCAGCGCACGCCAAGATACTCGTAGCTCTTAGAGGGCAGATTTTTTTCGACTTAATTGACATGTATTGTTATATTACGACCAAAATTACATAAAATCATTACAAATTGTAGCCTATATGTTATTCTAATGTATAACCTACAGGCTACATTACTGTAAAGTTTCATCCGAATTCGTTCAGTTGTTTTTGCGCAAAAGAGTAAAAAACATACGATGTGATGATGTGATGTGATGTAATGATGCGATTCTTCAGATTGATACGAGTATAACTTTTTTATTTATGAACCGATTAAAACGAAACAAAGACTAAATGTTAATCACAGCAAATCACAACGTATTGGTGAAATCCGCATTCAATTCGGTTCAACCGTTTCTGAGATTAGCGCGCACAAACGTACAGACAAACAGACAAACATACAAACAGACAAAAAATCATTGTTTTTGGTTCTATTGCGCTCATAAAGCCTTATTAAGCTTAAAGCTTATTATTATATAATAATCTTCTAGGTACAGACAGCGACCATTTACAATTTATATGTTTATAATATATTGATTTAATGATTGATGTATTGATGTATTGATATTGATTGATTGATATTTTTCAGTTCATTAATTAATTGTTTAATATGTGAAAACATTTTTTTATAAACATAAAATAACGTATGTATTTATGTGTGGACATGGTGCAACTCGTAAATGTTTATAAAAAAATCACAAGTGACATTACGCATGTACCCAAAAAAAGTTTGTTGCTTATCAAAAATTCCCAAAACTGCCTTTGACCTACTTTGCACGAGCGTGTTTCTAAATTTTACATAACCCTCGAAAAATTTCAATGAGACTCCGGCGGCGCAGTGCGGCACTGCCAGCAAATATTGTGACAACGCTCTGCCTCGCGAAACATTCCGAATTGAGCATTATTCCAGGGACCAACATCAAGATAGAATGGTCTTTGTGCCGGCCAACTTTTTTATCTCAGTTAAAGCACCAGGTTCCTTAGATTCATGCTATCGTACTTTAAAAGATTCCACTTGAATCGGCTCAGGAACAAAACGAAAGATATAATAAATATTAGCATTTATATTTAACCTTTTCAGGGTATCTTGAGTAAGGGTGTTATAATATAAACCGCTCGGTTTTCATGTTGGCTTATTTTTATTTATTTCGACCCTTTGTTTGGTGATCTGGAATGTTAATATTCCTTTATGGGTTGTATTACGAATAAACGTTTGGTTATTGAAACATGTTCTCACTATGTTTCAGTAGATTTGTTTCAAAGATATTTACAATATTTCAATAATATGTTTACTATAAAAGGTGTAAGCCGCTTAGTGGTCTCACATCAATAGATATTATATTTATTTAAGTCATTTAAGCAACAGGCTAAAACAGCAAGATCAAATTTGTGAAAACATACTCGAGATACGTGAGTCCAAAATACGAAGAACGTGTTAACAATGAATAATAGAAGAAAACTGTGTCTATTTGTAAGTGTAGACTACTCCATCCGATCTTATTCTGTGTCAATATTTCAAACTGGCAAAGTAAGGCAAACTTCGAACATTTTGCGGCAAGTATCACGCTACATGGAATATTCTATACGCCAACTTGGCTGAGATCAATTTTGTAGCTATTTTACTATAGTGCATGAGAGTGACAACTTTGCACAAAACTTTTCATAACAATCGCTTTGTTTGCATATTACCAACTCAGCAGCATCCGAGCGCTAATGTCATCGTGTTCTGAAGAGGTCTGTCTTATAAAAAAATAATATAAATGCGAAAGTTTGTGACTCTTTCACTTAAAAAACTACTAAACGGATTTTGATGAAAATTTACAATAATATAGTTTAGACATCAGAATAACAAAATTCCTGCGGAAATGGGTACAACGCGGGTAACACCGCGGGGCATAATTGGTCTGATATATTTGTGTAAAAGTATTTTAACAGTCTATTAATAAAATCGTGACACCGTCAACGACTCGAGAGTATTATAGCTCCAAAGTCGTTAAAGGTCATGTTTATAATTTGATAAATTATTCCTCTCCTCTAAATTTTGACGGATAGGTACAGAAGTTTCAAGTGAAGTCTTTTGCATAATTGGAAATAAGTTTTACGAAGCTCCTAAAGGCTAAATTTTGTTACGAAGTTCCATGTCTGCAAGTAAACTACCTGAATCCTTTGACATAACGAATGTTATTGAGCAGGTACGTAAACAGACTTCCTTTAGTCAGTAGCATTTCAAAATAGATTTCATTAAATGTTATTATAGACATAAAAATTTGTTCAATGTTACATACAAAGAATACTAAGTAGCATGTCCATCCTCAAGAAGTACCTAACCTTTATACATATATGTATGGCAAAATTTAACAAAATTATAGCATTACATGCAGACGAAGATATTATTTTCAAATTTGTTATTTATGTAGGAACTTATTCTGTCGGGTTGGCTATTTCAAAAAGTATCTACAACAGAATGGTATTAATAGAACGTTCATAATAACCGTCTCTCTAAAACCGATGGTAGATAGTAGTCGATATATTTTACAGGGAATTAAAGGACTTTCTATGAACGCGAACATTTTCTGAATTGTATGTTTTTAAATTATACAGGCAATTTTTAAAATATATATACAAGGGCAAGCCTGAAACTATAAGAGACTAGCCGCTACTGGCGGTTTAACCCGCGCAATTTCGGGATAAAATTTATCCCATGTGTTATTCTGATGTATAACTTAATTACTGTACTGGTACGTTCAAAAGAGCCTCTATGGGGCCAAAACTGAATAAAAATATTTGACTTTGACTTTGACTTTGTAAAGTTTCATCCAAATCCAGTCAGCAGTTTTTTCGTAAAAGAGTAACAAAAATGCATACATCCTCACAAACTTTCGTATTTATAATATTAATAATTATAACACTGAAATAATTTTTCAAATAGTTCCTGAGATTAGCGCGGTCAAACAAACATACAAACCAACAAACAAACTGCAGCTTTATAATATTACTATAGATACCTATATATATATATATTAATATTTATATATTATTGCGTAGATGGCTAGTAAGTGATACTTCTATAACGAGTGCCCTTTTATTGCCTTTTTGGTTCCAAAATTGATTAGGTATTCATTGAAAAGGCACGTTCTGATACAATCAGTTCTTTATTTTTTAACCATTTTTCAAAAACCATGGTAGGTTCTAAATTAGGCTACCTATTATGTTTTTTTTGTAGATGTGTTACCTGGTATCTCCTTTGTCTATTAACTATTTTCGAAAATTATTTTGATAGGTAAATGAAAGGATATTCTTACCGATTTATTCCGTTTTTAATCCATTTAAAGATAAAGGTGGGAGGTTATTCTCAAGTAAACATCACAAAACCAGTCGGTGTTTCGCTAGAAAAAGTTATTAACGAGAAATATATTTGGAACAAGAAGCCCTATAATGATTTTAATCCCATCTTTAAAGGTACGAAGGTTATTAATAAACTACGACATATTTCTACGAACCTTCGAACAATTTCTACAAAATTTAATCAATCTCGTTCGCAGTCAGTCAATGGAATGTTACAACTGGTCCATTTTCATTCAGCCACATTAAACGTTCTGATTCGGACGTTCCCCTCCATATTTGTGGTCAGTTCAAAGCTAACTGAGACTAAAACAGGAGTAGATTTGATGCAATCGAGACCCATATTGATCTTCGACATGTGTGTCGGTAATTGGTAGGAGCGTCCTATTTAATTACAATCATTTGCTAGCTACTAGTACTAGTTACTAGTTGCTACTTAGTTACTAACTGTGCAGGAGCCTAGCGAGTCTTGCAGTGTGAATGAAAATAATGTTTATGTTAAATATGTTATATTGTCCAGAGTGTCCAATAATGCTAAAAATAGGTGAATGTAGAAGAATGTTAATAGGTATTGAATGTTTAAATGTTAAATGTTGAAATGCACCCGATTGACTCGACGTCTGAAAGTACACTAATTTACTTATAACAAAAATGATAAAATGAAGTAAGTATGAAACATTGTCGATGCGTCAATTGTGTGCAGTCCGCGGAAACGCCGACTAAGATGATCGGGAGTACCGAACATATTCCGGGGCGCTAAAGAGCTAAAGATGAGAAGTATGAGATGAGTTTTAGTTTGTAAAATGAAAATGATAACAAGTTGATAAACAATAACTAGGTGTTAGTATGTTCACAAGATGATTCAAATAAAATTGTTATGTTAATACTTTAAATATGTGTATGTTCCATGTATGATGCACAATTAGCATATAGCAGCTCCAGCATCCCTCCTAACATCCTATTAATATTCTAAATGCGAAGGTTTCTCAGGGTGTATGTTTGTTACTCTTTCACGCAAAAACTACATACGAAATGGAATGAACAATTCGATTTTAATGATTTTAATGAATTTTAATTACCTATTGTTCTATTCCTGACCAAATTTTTTTAATTCCCCGGACAAATTCACTTCTTCTTCTTCTTCTTCATCTAGTGGATGGCCAACCTGACCAATCTTGGTGTCAGAGTTATTGAGCCGCCAAATGCCTCTGACATGGCTCAAGTAACGACTACTATCCGTAGAAAGTAACCGGGACCGACGGCTTAACGTGCCCTCCGAAGCACGGAATCATCTTACTTTTCGAGCAATCAGGTGATTCAGCCTGCAATGCCCTAACCAAACTGAGGAAAGTCTCACAAAGAGATTTTTGTGAGATATCCCCACCGAGAATCGAACTTGGAACCTCTGGATCGTGAGCCAGGCGCTCAAACCACAAGACCACGGAGGCTGTTGACAAATTCACTCACGGTTAATTAGACCCACACTAAGCTCTAAGCTTGTAATATAGAATCTAACTAACTGATAGATTCTTAATTACAAACTAGAAAAAAATATATTGTTTATTGAAGTACATACAATAAATGAGACTTTAACTTTCTCTAATTATCAATTATGATGTATTAATGTATCGAAATCGATATTGAATCCGCGGCGTAATCCTAAACGTGCTTTTACCTATTCATATCATGACCTGAATCAGTAAGATGCTACCCATGAATATGTCGAACAGTTCACTCTAAAGACTGTTTTGATTATTGTCCTGATAACTTAATACAATACTACTAATATTATAAATGAGAGAGTTTGTAAGGATGGATGGCATGTATGTTTGTTACTCTTTCACTCAAAAACTACAGAACAGATTTGGATGTAACTTTACAGTAGGTATATAGCTTATACATCAGAATAACACATGAGATGCATTTAATACCGAAATTCCCGCGGGAACGGGTACAATGCGGGCAGCAGCGTGGGTCGCGGCTAGTGGTATATACGTCAGTTCAGACTACTTTTTTTTTCAATATTCGTAGAATATATGTACCTGAGTATCCATTATTTTTAAATTAAAATAAAAAATAGACTTTGAAACGTCATATTTACAGTCTTTTTAAAATTATAGCTTTCTCATTATCAACATATTGGTACGAGTTTTTCGTGGGACAAAATATGACGCATTACTTGATGTTTCAGCAAGTAAACGACATTATCAATAATCTTTTGTGCATCAAAAAACATCCATAGCAAAACATTATAACCACTTTTAGAAAACCATAACATCTGTTATTTTGTATTTGTATTGAAAGTGCCTAGACTAATATATGCATTATCTATAACCCATGATATGTATTTAAATTTTAATCGTTTGAGAAAATAATTATATAATGTTTTGCCTACAGTTACGACACAAGAATGGACGGTCTGACCTCTCATTGGGCAGAAGACATATACAAAGACAGAACACAGTGGCTCAACACTCCGAACTCAGGACTCCAATTTCAAAACATCCAGCCAAGAGACAGGGCTGTATATAGATGTCGTGTGGACTACTTGATCTCGCCTACACGTAACTACAAAGTAGCTCTCGATGTTATCGGTAAGTTGTCTTTTATTTAATTTGACGCGAGCCTTGTGCATGAGCGTGATGGGTTAATGGAACGGTTTGTATAAGTAAAGTGTTCGAGTGAAAGTGCTCTGTGCCTGCCAAGTCACAGAGCAAGAACATTTTTAGTTTTTATTATGTTTCTTTTATAAAAGTCTGATACAGGAGAATGGTAGCACCCCTCAGTGCACCGGCAATCACTAGCAATTTTATGAAAAAAGAAGACTGGCTCTTTCTCTGTAATTTTATGTCCTTTTTTAAATCTCTAGTAACATTCACTTTAGCTACATTGTTTTATTCTCTCTTTACATTATACACTCATCAACACTGTCTAGGGATATTTTGTATTTCTTAAATTTTTTGATAAACTATAAATATTTTGTTTAGAGAAGTATATATGGAATGAAACCTCAGTTAATGACCAACTTAATTAAATAAATAAAAAACATTTTAGATAATCAAATAAAAAAAAAAACATAGAGACTAAAAATGGTGCTAAGTCTGCGAGTGAAATTAATTAATAAAATTAATAATTATAAAAATAACAAAAGAAAGTTAGACTTTTTAACTCTTAATAATCAGTGTTGCCACCCCTCACGTTAATTAGAGTTCGGCATCGGTTATTCATACTGTGAATTAAGGTGTCGATGTCTTGCTGTGGTATGCGTTCCCAGGTTCGTTGCAGGTGCAGGAAAAGTTGCTCTTCTGTGGCCAGATTTGGAGGGAGAGCGTGCATAGCCCTTCGCTGCAACATGTCCCACGCATGTTCGATGGGATTCATATCGGGCGACTGCGCAGGCCATCTCATTACCGTGACGTTGTTGTCTTGAAGGGCGGCTGATACCAGCCTCGCCGTGTGTGGACGGGCATTATCATGCATGAGTACGAATTGGTGGCCGATTTGCACCCTATGCGGAATAATGACAGGTTACACCACCTCATCACGGCATTTCTGAGCATTCATGTTGCCTCTTACAAAAACGAGATCGGTTCGCGCGCCTATACGAATTCCCGCCCATACCATGATCGTTCCTGCTTGGTACGAATGAACTTCTTGTGGATGCCGGAGACGGCTTTCCCTGCCTGGAACTCTCCAAACGCGTGTTCTTCGCGAATCTGGATGAAATCCAAACCGAGACTCATCCGTAAAGAGCACTGTCGACCATTGTTCATTATCCCATAACACGTGTTCATGAGCCCACAATAGTCGCCTTCCGCGATTGCCACGTCGCAAAGCAGGAACACGAATTGGCCTGCGAGAATGAAGATTAGCTTCATGTAGCCTTCTTCTGACTGTTTGGTCGCTAACCAACAGCTGATGTTCCTGTTGGAGCCTCTGTACCATTTCCATTGCCGTCAGAGTAGGTTCTCTCCTGGCGGTATTTTGGAGAAAACGGTCCTCTCTAGGGGTGGTCACCCGAATTCTGCCAGCATACCGTTCCGCCACTTCTCCAGTATCACGATAACGTGACCAGAGCCTTGATATCACATTCTGGCTGGTGCCTAGAGTCTCCGCAACAACGTTTTGGATAGCGCCAGCTTCCAACATTCCTACCGCTCTTATCATCTCGTCTCTCGTCAAATGTCGACGTTGCATGGCACCAATGAGATGACACAAACAGTAAAAATCACTAAAACAATTGATATCGTTAGTTAATTAATGTATAATTAATGTTTTTCTATACAAATCTCAACACAAAACTAGCACTGCTAACTGAATCAAATGCGTGTTCCCGCGTTTTCTTTTGTTTTAATAAGTTTTAGTTTTTTTTTTCAATGTCAGTTTGAAAATGGAACAAGGAGGTTTAATCCCACATATAAACTTTTTCCTAATTCTGAGTAGTTTTTCTGAAAACCAAAGAAATGAAAATAAAAATCTAATATCCCTAGACAGTGTTGATGTGTGTATTTGAGTACAATGAATAAATAGACAGGGTGGGTGGCCTGAACAAAATTGGCAAATTATGAAACAAATAATGCTGTAGTCAGATATTAAGGTACTTGTAACATGTAATGTAACTCAATAATAATAAAACCGAGACAGTAAACGTGGGTTTGTCTGCGTTTCTAATATTTACCCAAGTACTAGGTATATGGAGGGTTAGCAAAGGCTGCCCGCGACCACTAGAGGATCAATCCTGTCAAAGGGATTAAAAAGTAAGTGGTTTACTCGCTTTATACTATTTCCTATTTAAACTAAAGAAACCCATGAATGCAAAGTTGCCTAGACGACACGTCAAGTTTATCTTGAATTAATTATTAATGCCTTGCGGTTTTTTTGCGTTGTGTCCGTTCCCGTAGAAATTCCAGGATAAAAAATAGCCTACAACCTTTCCATTGAATTTCTGTTAACCCGTTTAACCGTCCCGTGGCTATCCATTACAATAATCTATCTATACATATAATAAAATTGTAGAAAAGTGCTGTCTGTACATTGAAAATAAAAATTAAAAAAATAGCAGGGGTTATTGTTATGTCGATGTCGAACCCAAAAATGTAATCAACTTTTTTTTTGTCTGTTTGTCTGTTTGTCTGTTCACGCTAATCTCAGAAACGGCTGATCCGAGTTGGATGCGGTTTTCACGAATATATTGTGGTATGCTTCAGTTATGCTTTAGTGTTTGTTTCATGTCAATCGGTTCATAAATAAAAAAGTTATGTCAAATTAAAGAATCACGTCGAACACTATTCTATGCTTATACATAGGCACCATTAATCTCCGCAACTATTTGACGGATTTGGTTGAAATTTTGTACCGACATATTTTAGAGCCTGGCGCAACATAAAGACTACTTTTTACCGCGGGAAAACATCCGTTTCCCATGGGAATCGGTAGTTTATTGTTTTTTTAACGCCTGTTCCGGTCTACGAACGACGTCGATCATTGTTACTAGATAGGTAAATTACAATCATTAATAGAATATGTTATAGCTACTTATTACCTTGGAATTGACTGGATTACCATGGGAAAAAAATTAAAAGGGCTCATCTAAATTCTTTCTACTTAAGTTAGTTTAGGCTGATATCATAAACTATAAGAATAATTTACCGAGGGAAATCATAGTACTCCCATGGGAATGAAAAAACATTGTTCTTTTACGGCTGAAGGTAGTTTGTAAGCTGTTGAATTTTAAGAATAATGTCGAACAGATTCCTTCCAGTTTCCCGTGGGTCTGAGATGTTATCCCGCGGTAAAAAGTAACATAAGTGTTGTTATTTCCAAGCCTAAACTAACTGTTTGCCAAATTTCATCCATATCCGTTCAGTAGTTTTTGCGAGAAAGACTAACAAATATGCGTCTATACAAAGTTTCGCGTTTATATTATTTAATGTACCCATAATGCTCCTTAGAAATTTAAGCCCACCAAAACTTTGCAACGGTACTAGATTAAAAGTAACAAATTTACAACGAAATCTGATAGAAGCAGAGATTTTAACAGGGTGCGGAAAAGGTGATAGTGTTTTTATTCCTCGGATTCCTCTCATTCCAAACAATTTTCCGTTTAGTTTTAAACGAATTCAGTTTCCAGTGACCCTATGTTTCGCCATGACAATTAATAAAGCTCAAGGTCAGACTCTAAAAGTTGTAGGTGTAGAACTGTAGATCTAAGTATCAGCTGTTTTTCGCACGGTCAATTGTATGTGGCTCTGTCCCGTGTTAGCAATCCCAGCAGCCTGTATGCTTTCACCCCCGATGGCCATACGTCTAATAATGTATATAGAGAAGCATTACAGTAAAGTAGGTTTTTTAGCTACCCAAAATGACTGTGATTATGATCCAAAATAAAAATAAGTATATATTTTAAAAAAAAACGCTGCTCATAGTCACTATTCCACGCGAACGAAGTCGCGGGCACAGCTAGTAATTAATAAAATCGAACTGGTACGTTCAAAGAAACAAAAATAAAAAATAAAGATACTTTAAGCTTTATTATATTCATTTGGATGACAAATTATATAGATTCGATGACACGTATTCCGCTACAGTGTGAAAATCAAAATTAAGCTTTTTATAAACAGAACTCATTCAAATTTATTTATTTATTTATTTATTTATTTATTTATTCATCATAACTACCTCTATTATTACAGGATACCCCAATGCAATAGAGCAGTAATCAAAATTCACATAAAATTTCACATAAAAACCACAAATACCTTAAAGACATAGACATAAAATATTAGTATAGACATATACATAATATAAAACAAACTAAAACTAGGTTACGCGCGAGTCACGTTGTTGCAACGTGAGACGGTGCGCGGTGCGGGGTCGGCGGCGCCCGGCGGTCGGCGGCGCCCGCGGAACTTGCGGAACACAACTCCCGCAGGCCACAGCTCCTCCTTCAGGAACCTCTCCTGCTCGGCGGTTGCCACTCGCACAACAAAGGAGTTGAAGTTCACTTTGTTGCGCGACTCCAACCGCTCTACGTGCAGACGGCAGTTTGTCTTCGTCTCCAAGTACGCCACGACGTCAGCAGCCTTCGTGGTGTAGTGGAGCCGAGACACGTATATGTAGGTCGCTGGCACGGCGGGACGCAGGAGATGGCTCGGTCCGGTCGGTGCGCTGCCACCTTGGTTGCGGCAAGGAGGCTTCTTTTTCTTCCTCTCCACTTTAGTGAAGCCATCCTTGTCCGGCTGGGCCTTCATTGACACAGCGGGCAGCGCACTGCGAGGGGGTTCGGTGCGGATGTGCTCGCTTTCCCTCTCAATCCTCAAGTTGTTCCGCGGGGTAGGTCGCTGGCGGGTCACAGCGGCGGAGTAGTCACGTTGAGGAGTAGACGTGACGACACGGGGGGACTCCTCCGCGGGGGGAGGAGCTGGGCGCGCGGCGCACGGGCAGGCGCTGCGGGGGGCGGGGGCAGGGGCCGGTGACAAGCCTAGTTTCGCTGATTCGAAACTAGCTGACGACGCATTTTGTGCTCCACGACGTGTGTTGACGTAGGCTCCCAAAGGTGACCTACTTGCCATACATGTGTTGCGTAATGACGCAACTTCAGCACGTAGCTCACCGATGGTCTGTTGGGAAGCCTCCAACTTCAACACCACCTCCGCCAAACTTGTCTTCAGGGTCGTGACCTCCTTGACCAGATCGGTGACATCGACGCGGTCGATCGAGACGGGCGGCACCCTGATCAGGTCTAACGCCACGAACGTCGGCACGTCTGCAGCCTCCTTGAACATTGCGATTATGTCCTGAAGGCTCTTCTCACTACTTACATCGCTCTTGCTTGACTTCGATTCCCACATCATGCGGTCGAACTTGCCGGTCGATTCAAGCAGGAGGACTTTCGCCTCTCCGATCTCCTCCACGGTGAAACTGGACGTGCAGATATGCACGACGGTAACTTCATCCATGGTACCGATGGCTTGTTGAATAAATGCCAACACCTTGTTGACTACCACTTTGTCAGCCATTTGTAGCGAGCGGCGGCGAACGCCGCGCGAACCGTGAATTAAATAATTATAATTCAGTAGCGCAGTGGCGCACGTCTGTTGCCAAGCGCACGCAAAACTGCACTTATTAAGATAATACAATATACCGCAAATTCGTTCCGCTGTAATTTTTCCCATTTGAACCGCTTCGCATGTGTTAGTAACAACAACCATTTTCCACCCCAATTATCGCATTCTTGTAATATCGTTCACCAGGCAACATTCCTATTAAATTCTATTATTTTACGAGTATCTCTCCATTTAAACGTCTGTATAATTTGGCCACGACACGGAAGGCAATTCAGACAATTTAGTATAGAGGCCATAAAGAAGACCCTTTCTTTATAGCAGATACCTGAAAACTATATTCGTATCTGGAAAACGATCTCCAAGACGATAGGCGAAACTCTTAAATTCTCACCTAATCTCGCGTCGGTATCTGTTCTCCCCTTTTTTGTGTTTTAATAAAATAATTCAAGAAGGCGCGGCGGAGGGGACAGAGCTATGAAAAGTCGCTCCGGCAATCTCGATAAAAACTAGTAGGATCGTAAACTTGACCCACTGTTATCATAGGAGGATCTACACGAAAACTTTGGGGAACTGTCCGGAATGCGTTGGGATGATTTACGCTCGCCCTCCGCCAGTAAAAATGTGGGTCAGTCAACGAATTAAAATTTTATGAGAATTTGGAGTAGACTTAGACGGCTGTTCGAATGAGTTTAATGTTGAAATGGATTACCTGCTTATCTCACGAGCGCCGTAACTTTTACGATGTTTGTTTGGTACACCGTTTTGTTTTACAGGCGAATTAAGTGCAGGAATACCAATAACATTATAAATATTACGGAGGCGATAGAGAACTTGAATATTCAATTACTTACTTATACTAAACCAATTAATCAATTCAACAAGCGCACAGCATAGTATATACATAGATTATAATTCAAGTATTTCCAAGTATTTGCAAATTATATCAAGTGAATGCCGCGCCCACAGTTGTTCTGCTGTACCGTCAGAATTTTAAAATACATTTAGCAGCGTCCCGCGGTTTTACCCGCGTGGTGCCCATTCCCGTGGGAATTTCGGGAATTTTTATACATACCTATAAACCTTCCTCTTGAATCACTCTATCTATTTAAAAATAGATTATGAAGATTTTAGACCGCTTAAAGGCGTTCAACATGGTCTAATGATCAAAATAACAACCGCAATAGACAGACAGTCGTTTCCTTTGAAGCGTCCAAGTAGTGGCTGAACTGCACGTTGCTTAACAATCATAATGTGCTCCCAGACTTTTGACATATTACGCCAGGAGCGCTACAAAGTGAAGCTGAAGAAGAATTTATAACTCCAACCCAAACTTTTCTATAGATTAATAATCGCCGTGAAAATATTTGATATTGATTGGATTTTAAATTACATTGTAGCTGTAATTATATTGAAATGAAAACGTTTATGAAGTCGTACTAAGGTCGTTTAATGTCTCCAATGTTTGAAGCACACACCCTTGAAAATATTCATCATGATTCGAATACAACTGGACCACAATTTATCTTTCACAAAACAAAGTTTGGACAGTCTCTGTTTCATAACAGTGAATGGAACGAAACCGGCAATTTCAAGGCCCACTGGCTTGGGACATTCGGATGTGGCTGTGAATCATAAAAACTTTTGTGTTATACAGAGTTTCAATTCAATGTTTATTTTAAATATTTCAAGTGACATGTTTATTCACAAAAAGTCATGTTTTTGAATGAATGTGGGAATTATAAACGAACGTATTTATCGACATACCATACATGGACTTTATTGGAAATTCACTTCTCACTCACCCGCCGTATTCAGAATAAAGTAAAAGAAGTGAGAAGTGAATACGGTACATAAAGGTTCTTTGACTAAAACACTGTTATAAAGTGTTTTGTTTCTTTTGCTCTTTGAAAAATAGCGTATGTCGGAAAGGGAAAAATTCATTTGCAATGCATTAATTTATTAAGGCCAAGATATTTGTATATTACTTCTTTAATACAACTTTACAAAGTAGTAGTGGTATAGTAGGTACGAACAGCCTCCGTGGTCTTGTGGTTTGAGCGCCTGGCTCACGACCCGGAGGTTCCGGGTTCGATTCCCGGTGGCGATATCTCACAAAAATCTCTTTGTGAGACTTTCCTCAGTTTGGTTAGGGCATTGCAGGCTGAATCACCTGATTGCTCGAAAAGTAAGATGATTCCGTGCTTCGGAGGGCATGTTAAGCCGTTGGTCCCGGTAACTTTCTACGGATAGTAGTCGTTACTTGAGCCACGTCAGAGGCCTTTGGCGGCTCAATAACTCTGACACCAGGATTGATCAGGTTGGCCATCCACTCGATGAAGAAGAAGTAGGAACGAAAAGCTAAATCTATACTGATATGATATAGCTGAATAGTTTGTTCTTAAGTAATTTAGATAATTCTATGGATGGACACATTTAACGGGAAGGTTATAAGGTTATTTTTCATCCCAAAATTCCCACAGGAACGGGCACAACGCGGGTAAAACCGCGAAGCGCTGCTAGTATTCAATAAAATAAAAGGGTTGATGTATTAAGAAGTTATCTGTTTCAAATGTAATTATTTGGAGTGAGACATAGCAAATTAGTAACTTCAAAGTTTAGGTATTCAATTTACATGTTAAAAGATTAATAATTTAGCCACTTAAATTAAATCCAGCAATACAATTCGGGTTAACCCACTCACCCATTATAAAGTATGATTATGTAATTTAACTAGCAGTGCCCCGCTGTTCCCACGTCGAGTCTGTTCTTAAGGAAATTTAGGGATAAATAATATTTTGTTTTGTTCGCAGAACTGCCCAGTAAGCCGGTCATCTTCGACGAGTATAGTAAAGAAGTCCACGGTATCGCTGGTCCCTATCGCGAGGGAGATGAATTCAAACTCATCTGTACTGTACATGGAGGTAAGGAATATTTTACAATTAATACCTCTTCGCTTTTGTCAATTTGCTCCAAGGTGCATGAACTATCAGAAACGTTCTGGTAATATTTGAATATCAAGTCCTTGATTAATATAGACAACTAAACGACAAGTTACATCTTGGATCCAAATTTCCAACTGTTTTTAAACTATTTAAAATAACATTAGAGGAAATTATTTATAGTATTTTTTCGGCCGTAACTCTGTCAATCATAGTCGTACGAGTATTTCAAATTTAGTTTTTTAGAACAAGAAGATGTATTCAGAAAAGGTTTCAAACAAACTTTGCAGTCGACTGAAGTACATCAGTCGGTTCTATTTTCAAAACCTGTATTGTGTTTACGAAGCTTTTTCAATTTACTTTTTCCTTACTTTTTCAAACTTTCGTGATTTTTACACATTATTCACGTATTATTTTTCTTTTTCTTTCATTATTAACGTTTTTTTTCAATTTTAATAGGTGTGCCGACACCAAGACTGCAATGGCAGCAAGATGACAACATTCTCACCATCCTGGCGTCTGGGGACCTTCAGCCGTCGGGAGTAGTGCGGTCGTTAGTACTGACAATCAGGAACGCAACCAGCGCTCACCTGTCGTCAGTGTTCACGTGCATAGCCGACAACACAGTGCTGTCACCGGCACAAAAAATAAGCGTGCGAGTCGACCTTTTCTGTAAGTTCTAGAATCATTTCCTGTATGATCTAGAAACTTCTAAATGTAGTGATGTGTGCAGTTCTTTGTGGATTCAAAAAAAGAACATGTTTGTTAAAAATGAAATCCATACATTACCTTTAGATTAGTTCTAGTTTAATAATTAAGGTAAACTCTAGTGGGTTAGTAGCCAGCCCCTGGTGCCAGAGTTTTTGGAACGCCTAAAGGCCTCTGAAAGGTTCTAACTATTGAAATAATCGGCACTGACAATTTTACATCCCTTCCAAAGTGTGGTAGCGCTCAAGTAGAAATGTCACCAAAGACCAAGCTGGACGGTGCTTAACAATCGTGATAATTTTTAATGGATACCTTTATTTAAATAACAAAGCCTTTGTTATTAAATTTGATGGATTTCCTAGTTCATAAATAAATATCATAATTATCCAGAGCAACATTACTCCTAAACAAGAGTAACAAGAGAAACCAATAACCAGTGAGCGCATGTAACTACAATAGAGATACCGACACGCTCAATACTATGTAAAAGGGTTTCAGCACTTTATGTTAAATTCATGCTCAAAATGTATCTCAACAGGAAAATATACTCGGAGCAGTGATGTGAGCACCGCAAAATATCTAGCCATTGTCGTCCTTATGACAAAGTCGAAGGGAAAATAATGGAATTTCCTCTGTCAAAAATATGTTCAAGATAAAAGCTGATTTTATTTTATCCACTTACGGATAATATTCTATTTCAACTTGCAACAAGAATTTTTGTCATGTTTAATAGTTCACGCTCAATTTTCTTTTGACAGTGAAACCAAAAGTAGTGGAGATTGTTTCAAAGGAGCTACCACTATCCGTTGGACGGAAAACTGATTTACTGTGCCGGTCATCCGGTGCGAAGCCTCCAGCCAACATCACCTGGTGGCTCGGCGGCACCAAACTTGACTCGGTGTCGCAAGTCGTTGTAAGTTCATTTATCAGCTAAGATAAGATAACTTTTATCATATTTTACCGCAGTTCAGAAGGAGTCACTGTGACTACCGAATTTAAAGGAAATTTGAATATTTATACTTGACGTTTCGAGTGTATTACACCACTCGTGGTCACGGGATGACGTCCCGGTCATTTAGTACAATGATCTGTCCGTTTCATTCAGTATAATAATCTGATTTACTTGCAAGAAAATTTCTTTAATTTGAATATGATTGAAGGGAGTGAAAGATGGGAATGAAACGCAGTCATTACTTCGGTGGACACCTCAGAAAGAACACAACGGCCATGTGCTTACGTGCAGAGCGGATCATTACCGGTTCAGTTCGGCGAGAATTGAGAGCAAACTGCCTCTCAACGTTTATTGTAAGTATCCCACGTACTTAGTACTTACCAAGTCCCATATTCCGTGATCCATTCAATTGGGTCTCCGGGGTTAAAAGGAATACTTGTATTTTGTCCGTCAGATAGGAAATAAAAATATATTAGTACAAGAGTGTTAGGCTGTAATGTTCCACTGCTGAGCTAAGGCTTCTCATTTCACTGAAGATATTAGGTGTAATCGGGTTATTTAATCCTAAACTATAACTAATCGCATTATAGTAAGTTAGGGTAACCACTACCGTCCGTTTATTATGATCCGTTTATTAGTTGCTATGGTATCACATTGATTGTAAGCTGTAAATTAAAAAAATAACAACCCAAGAAATAAAGATGTTTAACTTTAAAAGTAAGAAATATTAAAATAGGTTGCGAAAAAATCTAGAGTTTTAAAGCAATCCTTCTCAGTCTTTGTAACTCCGATGGTCAGAGGAAATGAAATATAACAAAGTTAAAAAGTTTACGAGATTCTGTGATAAACAAATTCTTGTCAATAGAAAATTCTTCACCCTCTTTGAAAGAGTCTCGTGGAGGCCACCGGGAATATGAAGGGTGCGATTCAATATTAATTTTACGGATAAAAGTTGGCGGAAGTCAAACTTTTTTAATACAGCCTTATTGATATAAAGTGCGTAGAAAATTATTAAACAAGTTACGATACATGACCATTAAATGAAGCAATATATTTACATCATTTTGGAATATACGTGCAACAAACAAGATTGTATAAAACAAACATGGTTTCATATTGAGACATGTCATAAGCTGAATACAAAACGTTGTATTCGAAGCAAATGCAACGGAATTATTTTTTTAATAAGAAATTAACACGTTATTCGAAACTTAATCTCTTCACAGATGTTCCAGAGGCAAAAATTAACTTCGGTGCTAATATCAACCCTAATGACATCGAGGAGGGCGACGATGTATACTTCAGTTGTGACGTGGACGAGAACCCTCCCTCTTACAAAGTGGTCTGGGAACATAATGTAAGCATTCTAACAAATACATTCTTGCGTTCAAAGGAGTCTGTTCTGTACTTTCTTTAATATAAGTTTCAAAGTTGTCTTCGTTTATCCCTGCCACTACAAAATACAATATAGCGTTGCTGTTTACCACTACTACTATAACATCTTAAAGTGTGAATATATGAAAATAATGTGTGTCTTATTTAATAAGTGTTATTGTACAGATTGATGTGATCTGTATCTGTTTCAGGGCGTTCAACTGCAGAATAATCCATCAATCGGAGTAATAGTGACGGGAAACATCAATTTAGCGTTGCGAAACGTGACAAAACTGCAAGCTGGAGAGTACACTTGCACTGCATCCAACGTCGAAGGAGACGGGCGCTCAGCGCCGTTGATTATGCATATCGTTTGTAAGTAGATATGCTATAACAAATCACACTCACAACCCTAATGAGTAACACATTGGTGCTATAACAAATTTCATTCACAACATTAATGCGCAATATAACATTTCTGAGCACCAATGTTGGAAATCTAAATCAAAAGGATGTTATTAACCTTTGCCACTTTTTAATCTCCGCTTTTAGACCGACCAATTTGTGCGACTAGAGAAATTAAGCTAATAGGAGCAGCTTTACAAGAGCAAACGCCAATTACGTGCAAAGTTGAAGCGTTCCCACCGCCGGACAATTTCGAATGGACCTTGAACAATTCCGTCGGTTCTATTAAAGTTGACCCTGTAAGTATTGGCTTTGATACAACTTACAAAGATTATAACGATAATAAGTTTGCCCCTCATACAACTCTAGCCGGCCTCGCGGTTTTACCGGCTTTGTGACCGTTACCGTGGTATAACCTGCCCGTTGAAAAAAAAGGCTATTGCAAAAATAAGAATCGGAATAGTTGTAAATATTCAACATATTATACATTCACTAGTAGCTCCTGCGTATAAATTAAAAAAAAACTTAGTGTCAGATGTTCTACCTCTACGAATTATTACGTTGAAATTAAACAATGTTTGAGTCACACGTTTGAAAGAACACTATCCTAGTTTTCCTCTGTTGAGCACTTCTACATTAAATGCGGGTAGAGTGACACGTGATAGGAGACACGGGCTCCCATTGTGTAAATCCAGCTTTGTGGCTATTGTCTTCACGAGAGAAAATGCCTGTATTATTCCTATAAATGAATGAAGAATGATCTGACTACAAGTATGGCAAATTGGCTTCGGTTCTGGTTTTCTCAATTGTTAAGTCCATTGGAGGCCTTAAGGTGGTCTTAACACTCCAAAAGTCAAAGACAATTCGAGTTTACGTTTCAAGTTCCCCATAAAGTTATTAAATAGTAATATTTGATATTGGTGTGTGAACTCAATTAAAACAATAAGATTTGTATATATACATTTCAGACAATCTAGTTTATTAGCAAGTTGTTCGGGAGGGTTTTGCAATAGAAATAAAATATACATATATGTGTTTTATTGTTTGAGCTTCGAGTGTAAACATATACAACGTTCATGGTACACGACCACCGCGCTCGCTTTCGGCTCTCGGCTCTCTCGCGCGAAGCATCCGCTTAGTACCCGTTCCCGTAAGAAAAGTAACCTTAGGTTACTATTGATCCCTTTCTCATAAATGCAGCCATACCTAACATACAACAATATTTTTAAAATGCGACTGGTAATTCCACAGTTTACCACGTTCAAACGAACACATGCACTGTTTCTATACTAATATACAAAGCTGAAGAGATTGATGTTTTATTTTTTGTTTGTTTGAACACGCTAATAATAAATTATACAGAATTCATTCCGTTTAGGATAGCCTCATTTATAGGAAGGAATAAAATGAGTACAACGCGGGTAAAACCGCGGGTCCTGCTAGTTTTTTAACAAAAAGCAAAAAATGAGTACGATCTACGCAAAATAACGCATTGATTAAAATACGTACCCAACGTTTCGGGCGGATTTCACCACTCGAGGTCACGGGATTTCGCACAATAACTCAAAATCGTGTTAGTTTAAAAAGTATGTTCTACGCAAGTTCCTCATAGTAATCAATTTATTTCAGAACCGATTTACATTCGAAGCTCAGGATCGAATCTCTGTTCTCTCATATACGCCAGTCTCAGATATCGACTATGGCACTCTGTCGTGCCGAGCTTTCAACATGGCCGGCCAACAAGTCTCACCCTGTCTCTACAGCCTGATGCCAGCTACAAGACCGGACCCCCCTGCTAATTGCACCGTTTACAACCTAACACACGACTCTCTCGACCTGCTGTGTATGCCAGGTATGTTAACAATTACGAACGAATTACCGACACATAGTAATTGGACTGCATCTTATTAATAATGAATGCGTTAGGTGCGATTAGAGTTAGACGTTGCAACATGCGTCGATAGCAAGAATTTAAAGTTGCAAGTGGACTCGTACCGTACATGTGAACTATGTACTTTAAATCGAATCTTGAGTTGTAGTTTCGCTGTTGAAGTCTATTGTCTATTAAGTTGATTTAAAGTGGGCTAAAATAGATTTACGATTCGGAAATTGCGGGTGTGCTATTCAAAGAAAGCTTAGAGCTTTCACTTGTAGTATTCTGAATAGTTCAGAAGATTGCTATCTTGCTCATTCATTCGGCTAAAGAGCAAGTAAGCAAATGTTCGAAAATGTTTAAAACTTAGTAAAGACTGGCTTTTGTCAAACACGCAAACATACATACTGCATACGTGCTATTCAAAGTTAAAATTAAATTTAAATCGATTTGGAACACATAACAATAACCACTATTTAAGCAAAACCACAGTATGTAACTCATATAGTAAATGTTTATAGGACGCTGATTTTGGAAAATGATTATCGCTTTACGATGTTGAATTTTGAGCTGTGATAACAATAAAAATGTAAAATAAAAGCGAAGTGTATCAAAACGTATTTTCAATTTGAAATAGCCACCAGAACGTTAGAAAAGCATATAATACGGGGTTAATATTATAACGTCGTGATAAAAGATAATGTGACGCAATTTCACATATCCATGGTTTCTAAAGTAATTATATTTGCAGTCAGTAATAACTTTAGTTTCCTTTCATAACTTATTAAGGTACAATAGTAACAAGTTTTGGTATTTTACTATTAATTGAAACGTACGTTGATGTCATTATTATTTGTTGAAACGGGAAGTTCCCGTTTCAACAAATAATAATGACATCAACGTACGTTTCAATTAATGATAATTATTAGTTTGTAATACAAGTTTTTACTACTTCGAGTTCACTATTATAGCACTAATTAAAATAAAACCAGCAGCGCTCCGCACTGTGCCTGTTCCTTGGTACTTTCAAGATAAAATTAGCTTTGAACCTTTTTCTTGAGTGGCTATTCAACACCAACATAATTACCTGTTATCGCCAGAGATTAACGCTTCAGAATAAATAATAAAAAACAACACTGGTTTCTTAAGTTTAAGCGAAAACTACTCACTTTGAATTGAAACAACGTTTACGAATACCCTTCGCTTTTCCTGTAAAGAGGCTGATACTTCAGATAAAAATGAAAAAAAATAAAAGGGAAGTGTAAACTTAGTTTCCATTCAAAATAAAAACAATATCAAGCGCTGGACCTTATTTGTAGTATCTATACAATAAAATTAAGTAAGTTACTTACTTACTTTAGTTTCTATAAATGAAGCTGTAACTACTAAAGTAAAAATCTTTTTGTTCAGGATACGAAGGTGGTCTCCAATGTGTTTATATAGTAGAAGTATGGGCGAACGACGGCTTGGTAGTGAACGCAACTAATGGAGTGGCTTCGTGGAATCTCAGGAGACTGGGCCCGAACCGTCAAATACGACTGATTGTTTATGCCGCTAATGCGAGGGGGAGATCTGAACACGTTTTGATCACTGTCGAAACTGCATTCGTTTTGTCTCCTAGGACAGGTAAGATTATGTACTAAGAGATTTACTAGTGGTAAGGGTTCATTGAAACGGAGCGGAGCTGTGCGGAGGCGGAGCTCAAATGACTAATAACGATGTATTACGTAATACGTAATGATTTAGACGTAGCGCTCGTGGCGTAGTTTGACTATAAGCGATGTTAGATCATTGCGATTGTTAAGCAACGTGCAGCTCGGCCTTTACTTGGATGGGTCGCCGATGGTGGACTTCCTGAGCGCTGCCGCGCTTCGGAGGGCACGTTAAGCAGTCGGTCCCGGTGTTCCAATCGTTATACCACGTCGGAGTCCTTTAGGTAGTCTATAACTCCGACTTGGGGGTGGCCATAACCTACTTGTTAAGAATGAATGAATGATTTTGACATTTTCAAGATATGGGTTGTTATGTTCTGAAGCTAAGTTTGAAAGAAAATATTAACTTGCCGTTTGTTAAACAGCGCCTTCTATGAGTGTATGTATGAATAAGTGTGTAGATAAATATCACTTTAAAATTGATATTTTAAAACATTAAAGCAAAATATTTTTACGTTTAAAAAAGTGACTGAATACTTTAAACTTAATCAAATTGCTACGGCTTAGTATCACAACAAAAAATGAACGTTTAATTTAAAATACAACACTGATTAAATTCATGCCGCACTAGAATGTTCATTTCATGATTTAATATAAATCGTTTTCAACAGAAGCTCAAGAATCTTGGGAGTTGAACTGGGCTATAGGGATCGTGTTGGGCGCCGCCGTCACTGTAGCCCTAATACTCTGCCTAGCTTTCCTAGTCACCAGGATGCGACACCGGTCTAGAGATTATGAAGGTAATCTATACTAACTTATGACCAGATTGCGCTTACGTTATTTTACTATATTTAGCGAGATCTACAATTTTCAACACTAGCGCCAACTATTGGATCGCGGTTGGAACCACCGCGCGGAACAGCCAGCTCCACAATATGCAATATTTTCTAACGTAGCTCCAGGATTTGATAGTTATTGAAGCGTTGAAGGAACTAGTTTTAATACTGGCCCAGGGTTGTTAGTGCTTCCCAGTTTTGCATATCGTTTACCTACAAACAAACATTAACATTTATATCCTTTTAACATTTACATGGATTTTACTCTATGCACTTGAAAATGAAGTACTTACAGTACAAAAATAATAAACAGAGTAAAAATAATTGTGAATATGTTAAATTATTTTACAAAAATAGGTCGTTATCGGAAAGCATGATAAAACATATTTGGAACTGTCCCATCGTGACAGCTAGCAACCCACACTACTTTAACGGTTATTTCCTAAAATAATTTTAAAACTAAAAATCCTGCTAGCTCTGTTGTACCCGACCAATATTTAAAGCATAAAAATAGTATTTATATTGTGGCGTGCAAATGAAAATTATTTTATTATTTTAGTGACATTGCCGACGCTGAAGAACCAAAAAGTGGTTGTGCCAAAGCGAAACTCCCTTAACGGGCAGGATGAAAGGAACCCCGATCTGATTCCGCTAAGCAAAGGTAAGTTTCGTATCATTTCATGAGCTAAAGTTAGATTGCACACAAACTGTTAAATTTAGTATCTACATTATGTTTTAAAACAAATCAGGGCAGCTTGCAAAAGGTTTTCGTCAAAATTGTATTTTATTTTGCAGGAAATAGAACACCATTTAAAAAGAAACGGCATTTGTTTTTAAAATATATTTAGGCGTTAAAAATATGAATACTAATCACCCATAGTTCTTGAACAATACAGTCTTAGTATTAAAAACAGTTAAGAAATGTACCTTGTCTGACGGATTTATATGAAACTTTAAGTAATTATAATCTATATTACTGATGAATACATCAGAATAACACATGGGATAAGTTTTATCCCGAAATTCTCGCGGGAACGGGTAAACCACGGGTAACTCCGCTGAGCGTGGCTAGTATATAAATATTTCTTAAAGAAACCTTACTTCGCGCAAAGTTTACTAAAAAAAAAAACAAAACGATGCACCGTGTCAGTACGAAAGTTCCAAGCGAAGTCATTGCACCTGTCTACGTTCAGACATTCTAAATATTCCAGTAAAATTAAAGAATACCCATTACCCATTCTTTGTTTGAAAAATGCTGTTAACTAGCTTAATCATTATTGAATTCGGAACTTATAATTAGGAAAGCTATTTCAGATGACTGACTTTTAGTAAGGTAGAATAACTAGTCAAAACTGAGCCTTAAAGTAATTTCAATAAGGAAAATTTTATCGTTTTGATACGATTAGAGTATCGTATCGTATTTCTCTTGTGTTATTTATACCACTAAAGTTAATATTATGAACTACTTTCTACTGTCAATAGAAGTTTCACTTAGCTTGTAGTTTTATCATCAGCGAGAGAAACTAACTTTAACCCTCGCAATTTCTTTCGCTTGTTTTCCAATTGAATCACGTCAACATTGTTTACGGTTTCGCTGTAGGGAGTGAATAATGAGTTCTTCAGAGCCATAGTTGATCTGAGTCCAGACTGAAATTAGACAGTCTATGAAAATATATGAGTGAGCGCACACTGTAGACATTTAACTAAATTTTTGCTCGTTACAGTTATTTTTTCGGTTACAGAATTTGTATAGAAAACCATTTTTAGACTAAAGCCATGCCTTGTATAAGTAGGTTGTATAATTAAAACAGTAACCAACTTCAAATATTTTTCTTGATATGTCATTATACTACAAAGTGACAGACTACAAAGTATGTAACTCAATTTCATTCAATGAGGGTTGGTTCTAGCTTGACAAACAAGGACATACTTATTTGCGTCGAACCATTCAGTAACTGTGAACAAGTCTCTCTCGGGTATACGAGTAGTATGCTCAGGCTGTTTTAGTTGAGACCAAGTCACGGTTAGTGCGGGCTAAGTTCTTGGGTGCTTTTTATGCAACTCCCATTCAACTCAACCGTAGAAAGCGAAGATTTTAAGTGCTTTAGCTAATTACGTTCCTATGTAAATCACTTCTCTAGCTGCAAATTAGTTAGACGGGCATTATTTATCAGAATTAATTCAGTTACGGAATAATTAACAAAACTGGCCAAGTACGCGTCGGACTAGCGCACGGAGGGTTTCGTACTTTAAAAAACGTACTTTATTTTTAGTAAGTGTTGTGGCAATAGATATACATCATCTGTGAAAATTTCAACTGTCTAACTATCACCGTTCTTGAGATACAGCCTGGTGACAGACGGACGGACGGACGGACAGCGAAGTCTCAGTAATAGGATTCCGCTTTTACCCTTTGGGTACGGAACCATAAAAAGCTATGAAGTAGGTTCGTTTAGGTATTAGCCAACTTTGGTGTCGGAGTTTAGACCGCCTCAAAACGTCCGCCATGGTCTGACGATTAAAATAACCAAGACCGTCACTTTTACGTGTCCTCCAAAGCACGGTAGCCCTCAGATAGAAAGGACAATGCCCACTACCCATACATTGAAAACCTGAAAATGAAAGTTTATGTATAAACTAGCCGCGCCCCGCGGTGTTACCCGCGTTGTACACGTTCCCGCGGGAATTTCGGGATAAAATGTATCCCATGTGTTATTCTGATGTATAACCTATATTACTGTAAAGTTTCATCCAAATCCGTTCAGTAGTTTTTGCGTGAAAGAGTAACAAACATCCATACATCCATACATACAAACTTTCGCATTTATAATATTAGTAGGATATAATTAATAGTAAAAGCACAGCCTGTTATAGTAATAAATATTGTTGCATGGTCATCGAAACGCAGCGAAATTAATAAAATAGGAATACAATGTTCATTTTAAGGTTAGATTTTGTAAACGACGAAATAAATGTGAGAAAATATATATATAGTTCCAAGTACATATTTGTTTTAATAGGAATTCTTACCTACTATATATACCGATATTCTTCTTCGGTGAGACAAGAGGCCTTTGCCCAGCAGTGTGACATGACAGGGTAATCAAATGAAGATTTCAGAGGCCAATCAACTCTAATAACAACAATCTATGAAATAATATAATAATTAGTTTTTACTAGCAGCGCCCCGGAGTTTTACCAGCGTTGTGCCCGTTCCCGTGGGAATTTCGGGAATTTTTATACTTATAAACCTCTTGAGTCAATCTATTCCACTCTACTACATCTTTTAATAAAAGTTTCTGCCATAGGTCTATTGAGCTCCGCACAGCTCCGCTCCGCTTCAAGGGAAACGCAACTGAACTCTTGTTTTTTTTTATTTAGAGCTCATCAAATAGGGTTCTTTTTAAATAGTACTCTATTTGATGCACAATTAAATATAATTTCGAACAAAGCCTTTGTTTCACACATATAGGTAGATGCTAAATAGATATGAGAGTTCTTGTTCAATTCGACTTAAATTGATCCAATGTCAATTTTGTTAATTCGATAGAGTTATAGGGTGAGCCAGTGTTGTTTATTTTTCATTACTCTAACCTCCCTCACCGCATAATATCGCCAGTAATTGTAGTCAGCATCTGAATTAGATACTCGCTGAGGGGATGTTTAAAGTGCTAGGCTAGTTTACTCCTAAGGGGTTACCTTACCATCTTATTCCATTTGCGTTTAGGCGCTTAAACGGAATCGAAAATTTTCTTGAATAATAGACCACCATGTTGCTCTCTAAATAACTTAAGAAAGGGGTTCCCAAATTCTCGGAATCCTTTTTATGTGCTCTCATTATTATCTCAAGCATTTTCTTATTGTATTTTCAAACACACTGGTAAGGACACTTAAACACAAGTATAAGGTTTGGAACCTTATACTTGTCAACTGCAGGGGACACGTTACACAAGCTGTTATTAAGATGTCATAGTCAGGTGATTCTAATAACTGTTTTAACTAGGTATTTGTTTGTCCAGATGTGACTGAGTGCCCGCCGAAGCCGCCTTCGTATTCGGCCGTGGTTGCGACGTCTGCATTGGGCAAAAATTCAGCCAGCAGCCAAGTATTACCACGGTCACATACGCCGATAACTCCAATAACACACGGTCTTTATACGGAAGCACAGGTAAACATAAACAACGTTTTAACTAACACCTTCCTTTATTTATTAACTAATGAAATATTTGATTCTGACTTGGCTTTGAATAAATATTAATTTATTTTTTTACAGAATGAATTACGAATTGGTTCGAATGCGGTCGTGCGGCATCGAGAAATAGTTACGACTAGGACTCCGCTCCTATCGGCTCATCAAGAAAGTTGTGTCTAAACATTACATTGGAAACGATTAATTATGCACTTCGTTAAGATTGACCGAGTTTAGAGAAGGGGAAGAATTATGAAGAGCAAGACTGTGGCACTCGCGTTTTATTGAACATACGAGTCATACAGTTCACAGTAAACTTGTCAGTGCCTGCAGTAAACTTGAAAACGTAGACTTGTCATGCACACCCATAGTCATATTCCGTCAAGTTTACTAGACACCACATCAAGTCCGTTGCAAACTTGACGGTGAACTTGATCGTGTTTGGTGATCGTAAGCGCACAGCTTGTAAAATCGCTTAATCTTAATGACGCTTATCTTGAAATCATTCCATCGTACACCCCCAATATTACTGTACGGTCTTCTTCTTCCAAGCTCAAATCCCATTCCCTATGTCTAAGTGGTCCTCTGTGGTACTATTCTATGAATTGTTTGTAAGTATTGAAATGTAAGTCATCATCTATCAATGGTTAGTATTATTAATGAAGTAAAGGATGAAAATCATGACTGATGAATAATTTGAGAGTAAGGCTTAGGATAATATTTGTAAATGTTTAATTTTAATAAAACTAATTATACAAAAAATATATTCTATGTTAAAATACTCTGAAAGAGGCACAAATTTCGCGGTGGATCTAAAGTGATTGCAGATAATTATTGAAAATATAAAACAATTTAAATCCACTGTAAATGACGAAATTGTTAATGTTAGGTAAATTTTAAAATATTCGTTAAACAGTTAGTTATTGAAAAACTGATTACGAAATTTGTATGTTATGAAATTTTTTTTAAATAACATACATCTAATTTATCTAAGTATAGATAGCACAACTTAATTTATTTCTTATTTATTGACTCATTGTCGTAGATACTAACAATATACCAAAAAAAATCTGGTCATTTATATTTTAAGTGTTTCCGTTCGAAAGCAAGTCAAACGTAGCTATCAATCATATTTTACCAATACACTCAACATTTGAATAACAATGAAGTTATTGAAAACCCGTACGTTAATATAATTAGAAGTCGATTTTGTAATGATTATTCTCACTCAATACATCTTGATACTGGGTTTCTCTTAAATCAAATGCAGACATTAAATTGTAATGAAAAAAAATTTAACAATGATTAAAACTGTCATTTTTACCGAATGAAACCGATATCTGAAATATTATAACGAGAATACTCAGTACCATCCTTGATTTATTCACTTGTCAATACAATTTCAAATTTGTCTTTTGAATGGAAAGTTATGTAAAGTTAATACTAACTTATACTCCGAATTAGTAAGTCTGAGTGTCAATATTTCAATAAATGTTTTATTTGAAATAGTAATTAATATCTACTTAAAGTAACTATTTATGTCAGTCTGTCTGTATATACTATGAACAATGAATGATTGAGCAGTTTGTAACGATAAATTATTGTGTTTACCGGAAATAAGTTTATGTGATGAATTATGAGAAAATGTTAAAAAAATAAACAATTCAATGTGATTCAATAAATATCAAAATAATACTTTTGTTTTATTATAATTTAGTGTAATCCGTCACCGAATGTATTCATTCGCAGTGTTTAGATGTGGATGGCGAAAATCCGTGACAGTCAACACGAGAGATTGATCACAATTAGCATATTAATGATGTCTTCATTTATGAATAATGGCTTAATGTTCAAAAACGTACGTCTGTTAACAAAGCATTAATTGTTTGATCGATTTTTTAAGCGTTCTAAGAAACGCCAGTGTGCTCCGGTAGCCTACGCAAGAAACCAACTGGCTGCCCAAGCCGTGGCATAAGCGCGCATTTCAAGTCAGCAAATGCAATAAAAACATGAATCGTAACATTTGTACAGAAGTCTGAATTTAGTTTGTCATAGTGAGAAATGGGCCCGGTAAGTTCATAAGTTGCGCAATTTTAACAAATGCTTCCGTGGGAGAAAGTGGTAAGGAGAACTCCAGGATAAATCAATGGTGATAAATCATAACGTCAAAGTTCAAAATAAACCATGTTATGTATTCACTCCAGGGAATATAAAAAAAACTTGAGAGGTGTCAAGGGACACCCGGATGGAACGAAGTTTATTTATTATCAACAAAAATAATCGTCGCGACACCACACTGTTCAATGCGAAATAGAAAGACGAAACGAAAATATCTAGCTTGCTTTCTAGAAGAGAGAGAGAGACAGACAGAGAAACATGCGCACGCATTTCTCTATCTGTCTCTCGCTCTCTGGCGTGCGCAAGTTTCTCTGTCTGTCTCTCTCGCGCATGTTTCTCTGTCTGTCCCTCTCTGGCCTAAAAAGTGTCGTTACCTTTTTTTCCGTCTAGCCCCCTTTCGCAACGCGCGATAAGGAACTTCGTGCCAATAAGAATTAATATAATTTGTCTTATGACCATTAGTTTCATTTAGTTCCACAGGCATTTAATTAATATAGATTTCCTTATGAAAGTTGATACAGTAACCACACATTGATATAGAACAAAATCATAACGTTTGTAAGGAAAATACTCTTCGAGTTTTCAATTAGTGTTCATTCAATTATGAGTGCTTTCATTCTAAAGGCAAATTAAAACACTGGAATGGATGTTTGTTCACCACTGATCAACTGGGACACCGTTTCAAAACATCTGACGTGTGAATTCATACATAATAGCTTAATGTCTTATTAATGTCTTAATGTCTTATATGCGAAAACACAATTAATGGTGTTTTAGATTTATACTTTGTTTTTTTTCTTAGTTTAAGTTACACTGTTTGTTTTCCAAATAAAATAAAATAAAATAAAATAAAATATTTGCACACAATAAAATTAAAGAAGCACTCATTCGTAATCTTTTTCATCGAGTGGATGGTCAACCTGACCAATCCTGGTGTCAGAGTTATAGAGCCGCCAAAGGCCTCTGACGTGGCTCATGTAACGACTACTATCCGTAGAAAGTAACCGGGACCGACCGCTTAACGTGCCCTCCGAAGAACGTAATGAAACCTTACAATAATATTAACAACATTTAATATACTAAGTGTAGGGCCACATCTGCGGAACGTACGGCGCCGAACCTTCCGCTAAATACGCTCGTAGTGTATTTCAAGTTATCTATGACACATCAGTACGCGGCGTAATTTCGACTGATGTGTCATAGAGCGGAAGGTTCGGCGCCGTACGTTCCGCAGATGTGGCCCTACACTAAATGAAACGGGTTTGTATGAGTTTAAAGAGTGTAAAAAGTATGTTATATCTAGTATTTAAATAAACCTCGTACGGTATGCAAGGAAACTGACTTATAAGCGTTCTTATTTCAAAAAACTTAAGCAATATTTTATCACTAAGAATAAACCCAAATGTTTTGATACACGGAAAAGGGAAAAAATAAATTTCTTTTCATTTAAAAGAACAACAGAAAAAGTAACCTTGCGACCAATTTCTTTCTTAAAAATAATCACCATTGTCATTAAAACTCTTTGTTCTTAAAATATAAACTACATTTTATAGGCGCTGAAGCCCGATTAAAAGGAGTCTGTTTAAATAATTTATCAGCAAGAACGTTATAAAACTGATAAGAGAAATATTCTTATTTTTATTGACCCTTCAACCTTCACCCTTTACAGTTGAAAGTTGACGTGGGACGAAAAAATTAAAAAATGTTTTTTTATTGGTTTAAACATGTTGTTTAAAAATACTTTTAAATACTTTATATAACAGCTGAACATGCAATGGATAAATATGAAAAAATATAAGACAAAAATACTAAAAATGGTATCCCTTTGAATATCGTAGGAGGTCCACATCTCATCTCATAACCACTTCGTCCTTCTCACTGCCGCACTCAAAGACACTGGATCATTTGACGTATTTTTTAAAACATAACATGTCTAAAAACACTCATGAAATCTATACTAAGGAAGCATACTTTGACGTCTCTGAGTACGGGCCCTATTCATTTTGTATCCTTATTAGGATAGTATTTAAGTAGGTAATTGCTAAATATATTCAGTCTAAATTTAGATTTGATCATATTTATCACGTCTAAATTACCAAGACAAGATTATTGATAGTGAATTTTTACTGAATTTCGAAGAATGGACATTCTGAGAAATTATCGTTTTAGCTTCAATAAGTGAGCGACGACTTTCTGAGAAAGTCTTTCACATAGGTATTCAAATATTCCATTTGATACTAGTTTTTGTAGGAAATGTTAAACTTTAAAATTCTTTACAATAAAATAAAATAAAAAATCATTTATTGCTTTAAATCAAAGACAGAATCACAATTTGAATTACATTTAGCAAAAGGCGATGCCTCGCTTTAAGAATGGTCTGAAACTTTAAAGGGACATCATCATAAATCAGACCTAGGTTAGTGCCCAGGACAACGACCAGGATTATATTCAAGAAGGTGAGTTTTTATCCCGAAATTCCCATGGGAACGGAAAGCTGTTGCGCACGCCTAGGATATTACATATTTTCTCATTCTTAAATTAACGTGTTTCATTAACAATATCCTGGCTCGCACGCCATGAATGGTCGCGCCGAAAGTGCTCTCCACGAAACGTGTTACAAATATTTGAACTAACATTAACTAAACGCGCGAGGCAACTGTTCCAGTGTTCCATCGTTCAACATGCAGGTCAGCCTCCTATACAAACGGCTAACTAACAATCAAATAGAGTAACAAATGCAAAGGAACAGAAGGCTTATTAGACTACACACAATATTTAGTGTGACTTAGTAAGACTGACTAACTGTCTAATTAGACTAGCTTGCTATTACACCGCACTGAATATCGCACGCTAACCCATTCGCACGGCGAAGGATGTGGGTGACGCTCGTCACAATGGGAAAGCTTTCGAAGCATCAAAAAATTGCCGTAGCTCTTACCGCAATATCTATTGATATAAGAAAAAAGAAAAAAAGAGAACTATTTATTAACTAGCCGTGCCCCGCGGTTTCACCCTCGTTGTACACATTCCCGCGGGAATTTCGAGATAAAATGTATCCAAAGTGTTATTCTGATGTATTACTGCAAAGTTTCATCCAAATCCGTTCAGTAGTTTTTGCGTGAAAGAGCAACAAACATACATCCATACATACATACATCCTCAAAAACTTTCGCATTTATAATATTAGTAGGATAGAATAGGATAGGAAGTAGGAAGTAGGATTATTAGATTCTTTTAAAAAAGTCTAGATTTCGAATTAACCAACTTGAAAATAGATTTTTCGAATAATGGCGTAAACACCCAAACGAAAATCGAACCAGTGCATTATATGAACCATATTATGGGATGTTGCCCCTTTTCTAATGTATTTTTCTTTACTTGTCTTAATTCAACACAACTTATACTGGTAATAATTGTTTTCATAAAAATCGTCACCCTAGACCCTAGGTAGGTGATACCTACCACATCATCACTCATGACACTTGTAAGTATAAAACAAGAAACATCAATAATTACACCACGCAATAACTTATTACACCGCGCGATATTCAGTCAGTAAGACAGTTAGCGCGGCCGAGCCGCGTCTTACAGACTAATTAGAGTGACTAACTGGCTAACTTTTATTACACCGCGATGAATCTTAGTAAGTCAGACTAAATATTGTGCGGTTTAATAGGCGCTTACAAAAACAATGTCATATTTTTGACATAATATTATGTAGAATCCTGCTACCGAACCATTTATTGACCAAAGCGACAACGATAAAATCGAACGAAAATGTTATTCCTGGACAGTAAAATGTATGGCTGCGACATATCAGAGTTTATAACGCAAGCACGATCTACAAAATCGTAGCGATCACTTTCACCTACAATTGGAGTCGCGATTGGAACAACCGGAGGAAACAGCTAGTCTAAAGAAATAATACGAAATCTTAATAACAAATGCAAAGCCACAAATGAGTCTTAGAGAGTAATAAAATGCAGGTTTCGTATCTAATTAGTTTCATATATTTGGGAAGAATTAATTCGGAGGATGATGCTAAACACTCGACTCGCACGGTAAGGGCTCCTCCACACGAGAGCCACTTGATCCGCCCGCACTTTGACCCCGTCTGCCATTAGCCACACGACCTTACTCGGTAGATAACAGTACCTACTTGAGATATGAAAATACGGTATTTCAGTTATTTTGTGGCGTCAATAAGCGGGTTTTCCTTTTTCTTTGGCATAAATAAACCTCTTGGATTTCATGACTGTATTTTATTATTCATCATCTTTATTAAATAATTGAATACAGATTAGGATTTATGAAATAGTTTTATGGTGCCAATTAAAGTCAGACAGGTTTTACAATTCATTAAATCTCTGATTAACGCCTCGGGGGTCTAGGTATATGTGCAATGAGCATTCGCCTGTCCAGACGGTCTCGGGTTCGATTTCCGATCGAGCGATACGTGTTTATATACTTTCCAAACATGGCTCAAGTTAGAGATCAACAACCCACAATAGGAAAGCAATACTGTTTCTTTACTTTTTGAAAACTGTTATGCGAAAATAAGAAAACATAATTTTTAAGAACTTTCTTTTTAAAACACTAAGTCCATATTTGGTCGTCATAATCGACGAAGATAAATGACGCAATTCCATTAAGTATGGTATCTTTTCTTCTTTAAACTACAAATACAACGGACGTGCCTATCAAACAATCAAACGAATCTTTCCTTAACATAGTTTATTAAAAATATTGTTTTCTTATTCATCGTGTGGATGGTCAACCTGACCAATCCTGGTGTCAGAGTTATCGCTCATATTACGACTACTATCCATAGAAAGTAACCGGGACCGACGGTTTAACGTGCCCTCCGAAGCACGGAATCATCTTACTTTTCGGGCAATCAGGTGATTCAGCCTGCAATGCCCTAACCAAACTGAGGACAGTCTCACAAAGAGATATTGTCCCCACCGGGAATCGAACCCGGAACCTTCGGATCGTGAGCCGAGCGCTCAAACAACAAGACCACGGAGGTAGTGTAAATTAAGGACGGTAGGAGTCGTGCTACTTTTAGTATGCATTATGCAACTGCATCAATGTACCTGCCATCACTGTGCCATCATTGAGCTTCCGAAAACCAACTGATCCTCGCGTTTGCCGTTTTAAACATGCGAGGTAAAGCGAAGAGACAAAAAAAAGAAGTACGTGCTTTGCTTGCGAAGCGAAGCGAAGTGACTGAATATCTATGAAATAGAGAAGAGAGTACATCGCTTACCGCCGAATAGCAGATCGCGGACGCTGAAAATAGTATGTCTACTTTAACTCTTACATATGTACAACAACAATGTTTTGTTTAACATGTGGGTATTTAGATTACATATTAAATTAGCAATTTCGATCATAGTTATTTGGCGTACAATAAGCTACCCGTGGTTAATTAATTAATAGTACAAATAATTAATTAATTCTCACATTCCGATAGCCAATTCATAATAATCATAGAATTTGTTTTAGTGTACATTCTTTGGATCATTCAATATCGGCGCCATTATTTTGATATTGTTTATTATACCTAGTTACATTTATTTACATTTACATTATAAGCTACCTACGTAAAAAGAGGCTATTTTGAAATTCCAAGGGGAAGCGCTACAAGCAAAAGTCATCCTACTAATATTATATATGCGAAAGTTTGTGAGGATGGATGTATATTGTTTGTTACTCTTTCACGAAAAAAACTAATAGACGTATTTGGATGAAACTTTACAGTAATATAGGTAATATAATATACTTACATCAGAATAACTCATGGGATCCATTTTATTCTGAAATTCCTGCGGGAAAAGGTACAACACGGGTAGCACCGCGGGGCGCGGCTAGTCTAACATAAATTAAGCCTTATACACTATACAGGGTGGCTTCCTTAAACCGGTCAATATGGGCAAGTCTAAAACTACAAGAGATACGAAGATCTTTCCTTAGGAACTCGGGCATCCATTTTAGTAATTTGATACAATTCTTCTTATCTTTAAAACAACTGACTCCAATTGATTCAACTTTAAAAAATGACAGGAAGTCGACTACTGCCACTGCTGAGCACAGGTCTCTCATCTCACTGAAAATCTCAGATATATGATACTGATCTCATTATAATGCTGCTCGCTTTAAAATCCATTATAAAGCTTTTGAATTATAGAGTTAAAGCGTGTGCCATAGAGATGTACGAACAACGGATATTAACGCTATCTTCAATATTAGCCGGATCGGATAAATTGGCGTTGCATATAGAGGTTCGATCGTTTGCTACATCTACCTGTGCGAAATATCGTTTCAATGTCAAATAAATGGTCATATAAATAAGTTCATCAAGGTTACTATGAATTGATTATTTAAATGATGATGAAATGGAAATAATAGTTTAATATGGATTATACAAGACTAGACTAGACACAGTCTTATGTCACCACCTTAGACAAAAATGTAAAATGAAAGCGAAGTGTATAAGACTTACATAATATTTGAACTCGTCTATGCGCACACTCTTGTGTGAGTAAGCCCGAAAAAGCGTAACGTAAGGGTTCTTACTTAGCGAAATGGACATGTTTTGTTACTGCTAAACAAATTGAATAGAATTGATTTCCAAAACAAAACTTTTATAATTACAATTATAAACACACATAGCGCCGCGTGCAAGGCCTCCTAATACAACGATTGTCTCAGAAAGTGACAAGAGATGACATAATAAATTATGTCTCTTGAATAGTGGAATAATTAATAATGGAATTCGAATTTACACGAATGGTCACCAATCAACACACAGTATCATATCACCATGTCTTGTTGCCTTCTGACACGTTCGTTGTGCTAAACGGGCTGAGAATGTTGAATACGAGTAATGTCAATGTATACTATTACCGCCTTGCGGGCGTACCTGTGTTGATCTTGTGTAGACATTTCAAGAAAAATGGTACCTTATGATTATAATTATTCTATTTTATATGAGTTATAAACTATATTCAAAACTATTTGTATTAGCACTCAATTGACAGCAATTTAATTGAATGATAATTTAAAAAACATTATGTCTTTTGTCATTCACACCACCTTATTTTGAAATATAATAAACTGGCTTTTATATTTATATGTTGTTGTTACCCTGCATCATGCTACTGTTGGGTTAAAGCCTCTCTCCATTTCCGGCAATCTTCTCGATTTGAAGCCGACCTTTTAACTTTAACTCTGAAATGAAAAGTAATGTAGCAACCAAACTTTCCAAGTTTTCGTCCTTTATCACAAGCAGTGAAGAGTTTTGCGATGTGAAGGTCGAGGTTAAATACGATTGTCAATTATCTGAATACGCATTTTTAATATTCGAGTCGATAGATGTGTTAGATTCAATTAATCACTAACATAATTTTGTATTTTTAAAAAAAAGTGGGGTAATGTTTTTGAAAAGAGGTTCGGATACGTCGAAATGTTTTGAAGGGAAGGAAAAATAAGATGGCGGGAATCTTACAAACTGAAAAAGAAGAAGGACGTCGTTATTGGATTATAGGATTGTATGGTGATTCAAGTTTAAGGAATTATTAATATTAAGTTAATTATATTGATATTCAGTTTATATATATTTATGTTAAATTGAAATGTATGACCGTTATGCGAATTTAAATGTGTGTAAATATATATATAATGATTTCAAAGTATACGGTGGTTTTATATATTCAATTACCCATGGAATAGAATGGAAGTAGCCTCATTCGATCACAGATGAGACAATTGCCGCAATTATAGTATTCGTTAACACTATGTTGTGGTGATTTGACTAATCGTATGATATATTTTGGTATTACGAAATTTGTTAGCAGATTGCAAATAAGAAGTATTAATAAGAAGTATTCTTTTTTTAATTTTAATATCAACTACGAGTATATAAGGTTTGTTCTGTGCTTGTTTTATACCAGTATAATTTTCTATTATGGTTTATTTAATGTCTACCAAATCATAATTTTTAACAATTAACATTAAAAGACTTAATTTTTTTTAAATATTTAGACAAGATGTTGGTTAACAGTAGGTAGCTCAACAGTTCAGTTTGCCTAATTCGTCTCCCCCACTATATCCCAAAACTCTTAAATGTTTTGTGTCTATCCATACAACATACTACTAGATACCTCTATGTGATAGATGTGTCAACATTTCATAAAATTATATTGGCACCCATTCACACCGAGCCTATACTGAATTTAGTTCAGTAAGCAACGCAGAGATGGCGCTGATACAAATTATAAATGGATATACATTTTATCATATAATTTTACTTCTAAATATGTAAAATATTGGTAAATGAATAAAATAAAGAGTGTAAAGAAGATAAGGAAAAAATAGAAAAATATTGATCTTTTGGCGTAGCGCGTAGCTAATGCCTACGAGGTGCTACGAGCGCTACGAGATTTTTCTCGTTACATTATTTTAGCTCGGGTTTCCTACTTTGCAACTTTTTCTGTTTATTAATTTTCGCAGCTTTTAAAACTATGCAAAGCCAGAGAGGCAGAATCTTAATGAAAAAGTTAAACACACGTAATTATTATATTATTTTACATTAACTACCAATCCAATATTAATTCGAACGTTAATAGTTATGTGTAATGTAAACAAATAAAAAATTAGGATCAACAAGGGTCGAAACGGTTCAATCACTGTTGTATTTATGCATTATTCAGAGGGTCGAGGATCGAGGTGGGGTGATTGAAATCCACCGAACGGAACGTAAACCTCTTCGATGCTAATCGGTGACGAGTAGCGACACTGAATTTCCATCCCTTTTCTGTGACAGCTCTAGATGATGTCTATGATTTTAATAATTGAAACATAAAAGATGCATAAACACGCATTTTGTACCATACAGCTAATAAGAAGGTAAGTAGTAGTGAAGTTTTTATAGTTTAGGAGTCACGACACGTAATTTTTATATATATAAATATTCTGGAATGTCCTTAACACAAATGTAAAAAAAAGGGACGAAACAGGAAACAGGACTGATTCACAGACGGTTTATTAAACCCAAACTAAGGTCCTAAGCTCTTAAAATGGCAGGAACAATCTAATAAATTAATGCAAATACAAAAATAGTTCTAAAATTGGTTTTTTTTTTTAAATTTATTTATTTAAGGTCGCTCTAACAACTAGGTCATCAGCGACCGACAACCAATATGAACTAATATGAACTAATGATTATGTATGATTAAATGAGATGATATAAGTTGATGAGTTTCAGAAAATTAACAATTACATCTGTATTGCTCAGACAATCCTTAAGATTGTCTGGCAATCCAGTATGAAGTCTTTCTGTGTTATAACATTGACAATCTATTAACAAATGTATGATATTTAAAAAACTATGACATCTAAAACATTTCTTCTGAGCATTTTTTGTAATGAGATGGAGATGAGTGACATTTGTATGACCAATTCTTAACCTATTTAAAACTACTTCATCTCTTCTATTATTTGGGTGCAAACAACTCTTTTCAAACACTGATTTCCTAATTGTAAATAATGCACTATTATTATCATTTACCCAATAATTGTTCCAAAGTTTTTTAACGTTAAGAATAACATGTTTCACAACGTCGCTAATATTAGAAGTAGAAAAATTACAACAATCAAGCTGCGTTGCTTCTTTAGCAACTTTATCAGCCCTTTCATTACCAATAATACCTTGGTGACCTGGGATCCAAACTAATTTAATTTGATATCCACCTTGTATAAGCTCAACTATGTTTTCTCGAATTAAATTAACAAGGGGATCTTTATTTCTAGTGTTCAATAAAGCAGTAAGTGATGACATTGAATCAGAGAAGATGAGACCGCTTTTATTACTGGTGTTTTCCTTAATTAACTCTAAACATCTTAGTATAGCAACGGCTTCACATGTGAAAACAGATGCATGATCATGAAGTCTATATTTATGACTATTACCTGATGATACAATCGCACAGCCCGATTTGCCATCACAAACAGAACCGTCAGTAAAATAACAGATGGAATTAGGGTGATTATTTATAAAATCATAAAAAAGATTTTTATAAATGTAATCAGGGGTAACATCTCGATGATTTTCTAGTCCAATTTCTAAATTAATATTGAAGTTTGTTAATTTCCATATAGGTTCGATGGATAATTTACGTGGAAAAATGGGAGGAAACTTAAAATCAATTTCTTGTAAATACTTTTTAACTCTTAGTCTAAAAGGGATTGCCAATGATGATCGTAAGCTGTATTCTAAATCAGAAGACAATGAAGTTGTTATAATAGAAGGATCCCTATGATTCGTTATAAATTTAGCAGCATAAGTTAAGCATAGTTGTCTTCTTCTAAACGATAGAGGCATTTCATTCGCTTCGACAAGGATGCTGTTTACTGGACTAGTCCTAAAGGCGCCTAAACTTAATCTCAAACAAGTGTTATGAATGCTTTCTAACAGTTTTAAGATACTAGGAGAAGCCGAGTCATAAAAAATAGAACCATAATCAATTTTTTGCCTTATTAAAGCTTTGTAAGTGTTTTTAATGCATTTACTATCAGATCCCCAACTATTTGACGATAATACTTTAATTAGATTCATCCTATTTGAGCATACAGATTTTAATTGTTTAATGTGAGAAGTCCATTTCATTTTACTATCAAATATTAGACCTAATATTCTCAAATTGTTTACTTCCTTTATTTTGTGATTGTTTATGGTTAAGTTAATTGTATTTTTTATTTTCCTGCTAGCTAAAATCATAAACTCAGTTTTAGTTATCGAAAATTTGAAGCCAGTATGCATACACCATTCATTTAATTTATCTAAGGTGTTTTGTAAAAGCTTCTCTGTAATGTTAATGTTATTACCACTACATAATATGGTTAAATCATCGGCGAACAAGTAACCTTTAACAGGACGTTCAATAACATCTAAAATACTATTGATGGCAATCAAAAAGAGGATAACACTTAAGACAGAACCCTGAGGAACACCATTTTCTGTACTTAAAAAGTTCGAAAAGATATTATTAATCATCACTCTTATTTTCCTGTTTGACAAAAAATTCCTGACAAAAGCGAGGAAATTCCCTTTAATATTGAGTTGTTCTAAAATTAATAAAACTCTATGGTTCCATACCATTTCATATGCTTTTTCCAGGTCCATAGCTAAAACTATGACTTTAATTTTATTGGCAAAAGCAGAAAGTATGTCGTTCTCCATATGAACAAGATGGTCTAAAGTTGATTTAAACTGCCTAAATCCAAATTGGAAATTCGAAAAAAAATTACTATGTTCCAAATACCACCTCAATCTTCTACTTAAAATTTTTTCTAGTAGTTTACATAAGTTACATGTGAGAGAAATAGGTCTATAGTTAGAGGCTATGGTACAATTTTTGCCAGGTTTTGGAATAGGAATCACAGTGGCCTCCCTCCATAGGTCTGGGAAAACCTGATTCGTCCAGATGAAATTGTAAATATCTACTAAACGTTCAAGAGCTAAGCGAGGAAGTTTTTTGATCATAGTATTAGAAATTCTATCGGGACCCGGACTAGAATCTCCTAACTGGTCTAAAAAGAAACTAAGTTCATGAAATGAAATCAAATCATTAATGGGGTTACTATTATCTTGAAGATTGAATGTTGTGTGGTTTTCTTCGGTTTCATTTTTAAATACTATAAAATTAGGATTATAATTATTTGAACTCGAGTTTTGAGCAAAAGCTGCCGCTAATAAATCTGCGTTAGTTTTAGGGTCAAAGCTAAGTTCTCCTTGCTCGGTTTTTAATATTATAGCCTGTTTTTTCCTTTTATAGCCATTAATTGAGTTAATTCTCTGCCATATAACACCTAAAGGAGTGTAACTGTTGATTGAAGTAATATATGAATTCCAACTTTTCTTCCTACTTTCTTTAAATAATCTCCTAGTTCTAGCTCTATTTTTGCGATATTCTACTTTCAGTGATTGTTCTTTTAAAAGCTCTTCTTGAATACAAATGGGGTTACTCAGGTTTTTCTTTCTCTGCTTTATATAAGACCTGTAAGCTTTTTTTGTGTCCTTTAATGATTTTGAACACTCATCATTCCACCAGGGAACTTGCCTCTTTCTTTGTCGACCGCTGGTCATAGGTATGTATTTTTGGGCTGAACTGAGAATTATTTGATTAAATTCGTCTACTAAGCTATTTATACACACAAAAGATGAAAGGTTAATTTTGTCTAACTGTTTGATTTTACTTTCGATGTCAAGACTAAAATTGGACCAATTCGCGCATTTATATTTCCAATGAAGAGGTAAGTTTTGTGCATTTTGATTTAAATCTATTTGTAACGAAATTGTAATTGGAAAATGATCACTATCATAAAGATCGTCTAGCGCATTCCATTCAAAGTAGGATACTAAACTTCGTGAAGCAAAAGTTAAATCAATACAGCTTGTGTTTCCGGTACTATTATTAAAATGAGTGGGTTGATGACAGTTGAGAAGAACAATGTCATCATGTAAATCCATCCAATCAACTATCATTTTACCTCTCTGGTCACAACGAGTGGAACCCCATTGAAAATGGTGACTGTTAAAGTCTCCTAATAAAATAAAGGGAGTAGAAAGCTGATTAATTAAATTATTCAAATCATCAACGCTAACAGAACAATTATTGGGTAAATACACGTTACAAATAGTAATATCAAGTGGGAATTTAATTCTTATTGCTATGACTTCAAGTGAACTATTTACAATAATTGGTTCGGGCAAAGTAACAGGTTTTATATAAATAGCTACACCACCACTTGCAATACTGCCGTGTATGCGGTTTTTATAAAAACAATCGTAATTTTTTAACTTAGCACAATAATTATTTTTAAAATTTGTTTCCTGTATACAAAAACATAATGGATCAATATCATTTAAAATTAATTTTATATGTTCAAATCTCATATGAAATCCGTTAACATTCCATTGCAATAATTGCATTATGAATCAAATTAGAAAACTAAACAATAATAAGATACGTAATTAAAAGTGAGAAAGAAAAAAAAACTGAAAAATTACGGGGTATCCTGCAAATTCGACCAATTTTGAAGCTTACGTAAAAATCTCGAGCATCTATTCTTAAGGTTTTTGTTCATTTTCGGGTGAAGATACAAACACATACTGATTAATTCAGGAATGTTATCAGTGTAGTCCTTTAATAGTTCTTGAATATTTTGTTTGTAACGAGATACATCTAAAAGGCTTTTAAACTGGTCCAGGGTCAAGGGAAATTGCGATAGTTGTTTGGTTTCATTCAATTCAAAGTTAATATCACTCCAAACCTGTTCTTCTGATCTATGGTCTAAAGTTTTCTTCTTCTTCTTTAAAGACTTGTTATTTGGAGCTTCATCTACAGAAATATTGCCGTCGGTAGTATCGTCCGTGCTATCACTAAATGGGCGTTCTTCTACGAGTGCTGTGGGAGTAATTGGAATAAGATCGGTCTGAGACGGTTCTGATGCAGTACTTGAGTGTATCCGTTTAACTCCTTTGTGATTGACCACTTTTATAGCAGGCGGAGCATTTATCGAAGTCTGAGGAATGTTGAATTCGATTGGATTAGAGTTTTGTATTACTACGGAATCTTGCGTAGAACTTTGAATACTTTGAGGACAGAATTTTGCTAAGTGGCCCATTCCATTACAAACAAAACATTTCATCGATTCGTTCGTGATGTAAATCCAATAATTAGTGTCATCGAAATTGATCTGCATGGACTCTGGTAGCTTCGACTCATCCTCCGGTGAAACATATAATTGACGACGGAAACTCATAATGTGCGAGAAACCGGGATCAGAGATTCCCACTTTCATATAAGTAATGGGCGACAAAATTTTGATATTCATCTCTTGAAATTTCTCAACAATAAATTCGTGTGGAATAATAGGACAAACATTAGAGAGAACAATTCGTTTATTCCTGGTAATCAGTGGACGTATTTCTAATACATATTCCTTGACTTTGACCTTTTTAATGACATCCACTAAGTTGTCAGCTGACAGTTTTGAATCCATATAAACACATATTCTTGAATTGGAAATGCGCGAAATGAAACGGATAGACGACGGTTTAATAACATTGGAGAGGGACAGAATATAATCACGAAGCATGACTCCGTCAATAGAATCCAAAACAATGGCTTGCTCTTTTTTAGGGTAAATATACTTGGAAGTTACATTGGCATAACTTACGGTGGGTGTGTTCATATTTTCCATTTTCCAAGGGGCCCCTGATACCAGGAGCACCCTAGATGTTATTAATTGAAAGAAAAAACGCAATAATTAATTAAAAATCACTCGCGACAGTTGGACACATAGAAAAAACGCGTGAACCCAACGAGGCAAAGAGTAACTCCTCTAAAATTGGTTGTTATGTATAAATAACTAACTTTTGTACGTGTCCGTTGTGCGTCATTCGTTATTCATGTGATTGGTTAAATCTTGTTAGTTTTATTTTGACGGACAGCAACATGGGTTTGAACTTCACTTTATCTATCTTTTCTTTACATTCTTATTCATTCACCGTCGTTCACCGATGTCTGTCTATCCGTGAATATGTTTATGGTCATAAAAAACTAATAAAAGATGTTACATGCGGTTTTGACAACTGACTGAATTATTATGGATACAGTTTTTTAATTTGTATCCTTGAATTTCTACAGGAGTTAGACGTTATATTGATTAATGAAAGTAGAGAGAGGGGAGGCGCTAGTCTATAATATATGAATTACTGTAGCGCTCGTGGCGTTGTCAGACTAAGCGATGTTCAGCAACCTGTAGTTTAGAGGGATGGCCGCTTGTGGCATGAGCGTTACCGTTTCAAAGGGCACGCACAATTATTGGTCCCGGATGTTTAAATTCGTCAGACCATGTCTGAGCGTGCCTCTAGGCGGTCTAAAAATCCCAATACCAGTGTTACTATCTTTAATATTATTAATATATGTAGTTGCCGTCTATCTATTTTCAAAGCTTAACAACTTCAAAGTTTACGTACTTGAATACACCTCTCTAATATAAATTTATTAGCGAGTTCGTGTACCTGGCCGCATCAATTAGTGTACAATTCATCATCAAACTAAGTTGAACATAATCCATACTTCATGGAACTAAGTCTGTTAGTCAGAGTTCAATAATAATTCGATTTTGATTCAATTGTATAGCGATTTCTTACTTTTCAATTTACGCAATCATCCTCCACGTTCTAATTTAATTAAGCCCCGGTGGTTTACTCCCAATAACACTGGAATCGAAACCCATTGTAAAAAATAATTAAAACCGCCACCCAGCTAGCAGCAAAGCTAAAAATTAAAAGGTATGCACAACAAAGGCGTTAAATCTGTTCTTTTTGTGGTTGTTTTAATAATTTCTTTATTTTCAAACGCCAACCATATTTCAAAGAAATTCTCGCCAGAGCTATGTCGGCAGTCGTTTACATAAATACATTTACGGTTGACGCTTTCACTCGCAGTTTATAATCAGCTCTGGTTATTGTTTTGCTTTGGTTATTAAAGGTAATTCTTTGTCATTGTTGTACGCAGTGCGTCTCTACTGCGGCATTATGCTGCACTTTATTCTGGTGAAACTAAGTTGAAACAGGTTACTAGGAACTAGTATAAGATGTTTTAAGTTAACAACGTTAGTTATACTTAAAAATCCTAAGCTGGTCAATATATTAATCAAGACTGTAGTTAAACAGTTTCCTCATATATGTATACTCTATATCTATAATTATATATACAAATCCGAGTATATAAAGTTTAAGAGTTTTAATTTTTGTATTTAGCATTTTTTGTTTGTTTGTTTGAGCGCGTTTATCTCAGGAACTACCAGTCCGATTCAAATAATAGTTTAAGCAATGTTGTTTGTGCTGAAGTTGTTGCAGGAGAGGACGCAATGAGGATTAGATTTCGGGGCACTGCTAGTGAAAACACATATAAATAGCGGCCACAGTAGAGGCGCGCAGTAAACACAAAACGTCTAACAGTTTTTTGTCTGTCACTGAATTATTCATATTTTGAACTAGAGAATTTTATCGATACTCTTATAAACCTGTCTAAACATAGACTATTCTGCATCAAAGCAGTCTTTTACTAACATTAAATAGGCATTGTGTTTATTTTTTCCTTCATCCTTAAACAGTTTGCAATATAACAAAAAATAGTCAATGCCGGTGAGGCGGAGGAAACGCTGCTTTTCAATACTAAAAATGATCCAATACTGTTTTCAAATAAAGTAAAATAGTTTAATTAAAAGATAGTTTCATTATTAAGACTCACATAGCGCGGGTGCGGGCCGGGTACGGGCTAATGTGACACCTTTCATACAAATACAAGGAATACAACGTCACGCGACCCGCACCCGGCCCGCACCCGGCCCGCACCCGCACTACGTGTGTGTTGCGCTTTATTTCGCTGGTTCACAAATGTTTTTGTACCTACAATACAAATGGCGACACCATAATGCTTGTTTGTTTTACGACTGTATCAAAATCCATTGAATTATTTCGATGCAACTTTGGCCCCGATGTAACCGGCTCGTTTTATTAGTCCCACGCTCATAATAAAGGCCGGGCCCGTTATAAAGTCCTTTATAGGGTTACCAAAATTGGATTCACAAATTTCCCAGTTATAATTAAAAACATAATGATCTAGCAAAAAATAATCTCGTTTTTGTACATAAAAGTAACTCAATGTTAATAAAATGTGTTTATACGAAAAGTGTCCGTGTACACAGTTCTAGATATTCGTGTTTTACAGTTCATTCACACAGATCTGCTTGGACCTAAAAGCATATTTTCGCCAGATTAAGATTAAACAAAGCAAAACTTTTTTTATCGCAGTAATTTTTTTTATAAAATATGTTTAAAACCGACGTGACTTAATGTTGAACTTAATGGTGAACTTAAATTGAAACCATTTTAAGTTAACATATGCTTGAAATGAAATGGCTGTTCAGAACACTAAAACTTACTAAAACACTTGCTGCACCCAGAAACTTTCATTAAATCGACATTTAACTATGGAGTAATTTTTCATACATTGTTGAAATCACTCATTAAATCTCTAACTTAGGGAGCATTTGACGTCTCTGAGTACGGACGTAGTGCTTACGTAGTATTTGTCGTAATACTATTTGTACAAAGTACCACCATAATGTCAATTATGTTCATATAACTAGATTTTGAACGAAACTGTGTACATTTTGAACGGCTAATAAAATAATATATATTGTATTTACAATATTAGCGTGATAACCCTGCAACCCCAGTTTAGAACATTATAGTTAGTTACAGTGTGGCACCGCCACATGTTTATGAACAGTATTCTCTTGACAATTACGTGCAAAACTGTTCAGTTAGTATAATTCGATAGCTGCTAATCCATTAGCGGTATTTTACTATTGTTAGTGGTTAGGTGAATATATCACTTAATAATTGTACTATTAAGCTGTGAAGTATTAATCTGTAATGTCCAACTGCTGAGAAAAGGCCACTTATTTCATCGAACATAACATTAAAGCGAGGAGGATTTGACTTAATGACCATGCTTGCCGACTGTGGGTCGTAAAATGGAAACATGCTATACCAAACCCGGATTGAACTTAAGACTGCCACTACTGCCAACACTGGGGTGTTGGCAGGCGATTGCACAGACCACTAGACCACCGGCGGCGGCGCGTTAATACTATATCCATAAAATAATTTTATTATTGAAACATTGATTCCAAAATTTCTTCATTCCAATGAAAATCTGAAATTAAGTTCTCTTTTGGAAATAAAAAAGTAATAAAAAGTATTAGCCTAAAATGTCCCACTGCTGGGCATATGCCTCTCATCTCACTGAAGATATCAGTACAGTGAGGAGGATTAGGCGTAATCACCACGCTTGCCTAATGCAGGTTGGTGATCTCAAACTCGAGCCGTGTTTGTACGAAATAAAATGCGTGGTAAACTGTATTTAAACTTATTGGTTTATTTAATTTATAATATAAAGATGCAGTGAAGCAAATCAACAGCAATCAACCGCGTCGCCGCTTAGAAGGGAAAAGAAAAAATTGCCATCACACAAAATAAAAAGTGGCACCAAACAATATTATTGCCATTTTCCTTAACATTTATATCGATTTACATACCTTAATACAATAAATTAATACAATATATTTGTATGTTTAGATTGTCCTAAACAAAAATATATTGTATTAATTTATACATCCAAAGACAATAAATTAATACAATATATTTTATCTGTATGTTTAGATTGTCCTAAACATAATTGGGGCCGGCAGTAACCTACTCTACAGGTAATTGACATAGCCGTTTTACTGACCTTCTATACACTTTGTTATTCATTTTGATATCGGCCGCTCTTACTAGATTGTCTCTACCTGGATAAGTTTTTACAATTCGAGCCATGTTATAATTCAATGGAGTAGTGTTCATATCTTTTACAATTACCAAATCACCTTCTTTAAGGTTTGGTTGAAGATATTTCCACTTGGGACGGCTTTGAAGTTGTGTTAAATAATCATTTGACCATAATTTCCAAAAATCTTGTTTAAGTTTGTTACAAAGATTCCAAAATTTTAAACGATTAACTGAAACATCGGTTAGATCAACTTCAGGATAGCTAGCCAGAGCTGTTCCAATCAGAAAATGTGCAGGGCTTAAATAAGTACAGTCGTTTGAATTTGCAGAGAGTAGAGGCCTAGAGTTCAAGATTCCTTCGATTTGTACAATGACTGTATTGAGCTCTTCATAGGTTAAACATTGGTTCCCTACTACTCTCTTTAGATGATGTTTTACACTTTTAACACCTGCTTCCCACAATCCTCCAAACTCAGGTGAATAACTGGGTATAAACCTAAATTTTATATAATGTTGAGAGCAAAAACCATTAACAATATTCCTGTGGTTCTTGGAGGACTGTAGGTCATACAACCTTTTCATTTCATTTGACGCTCCTTTAAAGGTTTTAGCGTTGTCACAATATATATTTGTGGGCATGCCACGCCTTGAAATAAAACGCTTAAGACATGCTAAGAAGGCTTCAGTTGTTAAGTCCGATACGAGTTCTACATGTATAGCTTTTATCGCAAAGCAAACGAACAGCGCGATGTAACATTTCTTAACGATAGGATTTCTAATCCTAGCAACCTTCGTATCGAAGGGTCCACAAAAATCAACGCCGACATGCTGAAATGGCCTAGACGCTGTGATTCTTTCTTGCGGGAGGGAACCCATCAACTGCTTAGCAGCCTCAGCTTTTAAACGAAAACACTTGACGCATTTACGCACTACTTTCTTGACCTCTCGAATACCACTGACTATAGAGTACGTTTGAGATAGAGAGCTCAAGACTAACCTAGGGCCTGCGTGTAAGAGTCGCAAGTGTTCTCTTTCTATTATGAGATTAGTTAGAACGATGGCTCTACCTGTGTCAAGTTACACGGCACATTTAGCTCATCAATCTGTTCAGTGTCTGTGGACAAATCAGACGATTTATAATTTTCAAAATTAGTATGTATATGTTTCCTGTCTGATAGGTAAGTTGGCCCGTGCCACCATAGCTCACTTTGCTGCAACTTGTGCGGCAAGACGCCCCTCGACAATAAGTCTGCAGGGTTGTCACAGGTCCTAACGAATCCCCACTGAGTCTGATCGCTCAACTCTATTATTTGCTTAATTCTGTTATTGGCATAAACATTTGACTTTACATTGCCTGACTTAATCCAAGCTAGCACTATCTGGGAGTCACTGTACAAGAATGTCTCTAGACGGGAATACCTACCCACCAGGACTCTACCAACCCTATTTGCAAGCTGGGCTAAAAGGAGAGCGCCATTGAGTTCAAGCTGGGGAATCGTCCTACTTCTATTCAAAGGAGCAATACGGGACTTGGAGCAGAGTAGATCTGTCTGCACTGAACCATCATTTTTTATAATTCTTAGATAGATACAGCAGCCAAAAGCTCTTATTGATGCATCACAATACCCTACCAACTCTACAGAGGAAACATTTTTACTGTTGACACACCTATTTATTTTTATTTTGCCCATTAACTTTAAATTGTTTAGGAAATTACTCCAGTATATTAACTGGTCATTGGGTACTATGGAGTCCCATCCTATTTGCAAAGACCATAGCTCCTGCATAAATATTTTGGCTACCACTATTATTGGGCCTATTAAACCGAGAGGGTCAAACATCTTCCCTATAAAGCTCAGAATCTTTCTTTTTGTTTTTAAATTATGTTCCTCATCAAAATTGGGGCTTGAAAAAGTGAATTTATCTGAAGTTATATCATACATTAAACCTAGAGTCCTTACTATATTAACCCCACTCATGTCTACCTGTTCAAATTGTTTTTGCTCATCTGGAATGCCATCTAGGACATCAAGGGCATTTGAGCACCATTTGTGTAGAGAAAAACTACCTAACTTGAGGAGCTCTATCAATTGGGATTTTAGCTCATGCAGCTGCTCTATATTGTCTGACCCACCCAGTATATCATCAACGTAGGTATTCTTAATAATTGTTTCAGCAGCGAGTGGGTATTTATCCTTATAGCGTTGAGCTAATTCAAGTAGGCATCGAGTGGTCAAGAATGTAGAGGCTTTCAGTCCGTAGGTGACAGTCTGAAGCTGTAAGCAGCTGATAGGCTTCCTAGGATCATCTCGCCATAAGATATTTTGAAGGCAAGTGTGGTGGCTATTTATCATCACGTTGCGAAAGGCTTTCTGAACGTCACAAATTATTGTGTAAATGTAGGTCCTGAACAAGATAAGAATATCAAAAAGCTCACTCTGTACCACGGGACCATTCAGCATGACGTCGTTGAGGGACACCTGGCTGCGGGACTTCATACTCCCGTCAAACACAACGCGAAGTCGGGTTGTCTTACTCATCGTATTGACAACGGCATGGTGTGCTAGAAAGTAAGCAGGATCTTTATCAATATCGTAACTAGCAATCTCTACCACCTTAGCATGTCCTAGCTCTACATATTGATCTATGAACAATTTATACTGCTCTAGTAACAAAGGATTTGATTTAAACCTTTTTTCTAACATCAGGAATCTTTGATAGGCAACTGAAAACGAGTCGCCAAGCTGTAATTCTTGCAGAGGTGTGATGAGAGGTATGTCAACATAGAATCGATTATCTTTCAGGCTCATAGAACTCTGAAAACTTTCTTCAGCCTTTACAAACTCATCACAACTCGGCTTCATAGGCTCGGGTACTCTTTCAGAGAGCCAAAAATTCTCCATTACATTTTCTAATTTTTTGTGATCATTTATAGCAAAATTAGATACAATATTACAAGTTACATTACTCACTTTTTCAGGAATATTACCACCAACTACATACCCAAATAGGGTGTTTTGTAATACCGGTCCATTTGGAATTTTAATACAACCATCTAGCAAAACATTGAAATAAACATCCGCACCCAATAACACAGAAATCTCAATTGGGATATTGAACTCCTCATCTGAAAGTTTTACATTTTTTGGTAAATTCCATCCGGATACATTTATAAATTGTTGGGGCAATTTTGTTGTTATTGTGTCAACAATGTGACATTTTAAATTCAATTTTACATTATTGTAGCATGGATAAACACTTATATTCACAAGTTTATTGATTTGTGTTTGTTTGTTTCCTATACCTATAATATTATGGGTTTGATTCATAGTAATCAACCCAAGTTTATTTACAAGGCTGGTTGTAACAAAAGATGCCTGGCTGCCTGTGTCGAGCAATGCTCGGACGGAAACCTTTTCACCATGTTGATTTAATAAATTAATCTTTACAGTCGGAAGCAAAATGTTGTTGGAAACAGGGTTAGACAACAAAGTCACTGCAGGCTCAATAGGAGCAGCTTTTTCTTTATGCAACAAAGTGTTGTGCCCTAATTTACATATTTGACATTTGAAATTATACTTACATTTCCCCTTGTGTTTGCTTAGACATGTGGTACATAAATCATGGTCCCGCACAAATAACTGGCGGATTTCTAGTGCTGCTGTCTTGAACTCCGGACATCTAAACAGAGCATGGTCACTTTTGTTACAGTGTTTACACATTTCTTTTACTTGTGAGGCAACATTGGTCACCTTTGATGGGGTAGATTTATAGAACCTACTTGTACTTTCATAGCAAGTACTATAATTGGTGGGCAAGCTATCCTCTAACGCTATAGCGCGCTTTTCGAGAAAGCTTAAAAAATGTGCCATGGAAGGCAAATTTTCTAGATCCTTATCTAGTTGATAAGCCCTATTAGTTATTTGATCTAATTTTCTTGTTAGAATGGAAATAAGCAACATGTCCCATGTATCGATGGGCTGTCCTAGATTTTTTAATGCATGCAGCTGTTGCTGTACATCTGACACAAAAGACCTTATTGAGGCCGCAGTGCCTTTTTGCATTGTAGGTAAATCTAATAGACCGCTAATATGATTTCCTATTAAGCGTGATTTGTTATCAAAACGCTTCTCCAACAAGCTTAGTGCTTCCTTGTAAGACTGATTAACTAACGGCAAATTGACAATGACTGCCAATGCATCATCTGTTACATATTTTCTTAAATAGAATAGCTTCTGCACATCAGATAATGATCTGTTATTATCGATAACAGCCATAAATAAATCAAAGAATGGTTTGAATTTAGTGAAGTTCTTCCCATCAAAGGGTGTTATATCAATGGTTGGCAATTTACATGTGGAAACATTATGACATTCTGAGACTGATTTTTTACCTATCTGTTTTAAAGAGGCATTAATTTTAGCTAGCACAGAATAATATTGTTCTTCTACTTGACCAACCTGTTCGCAGTCGTTTTCGTCGATACTTAGGATGTCCAATTGCACCGCTTCATAGTACTTGAGCGCCGTGATGAGCTTCTCTTTGCGAGCCTCCAGGATATCCACGGTAGCAGACGCAAAACTGATGGGGTCGTTCACAAACGTCTCGATGCGCGTGATTGTAGCTTTGCACTGCCCACGGAGAAGTCGATGTTTGCGCAAAGTTTCCTTGGACTCCGCCATGGTGGAACGTGTGTAAGACGTAACGCTTTATTTATCCTACGACTTACGAACACTCTGCGTTGTAAATGCGAACTTTGTTGAACGAAATACGGAGCCTGCACGACGATGTTTGTTTACAAAACAAACCGATGACACTGACAGCTGAGTGAATGATAGCTGAGTGAACGACTCCGGCGCAATGGCCGCCGGGCGGATATGGACCGCACTCACTTCACTCTTCAGTGCTGCCAACACCGACGCCGACGGTACTGACGTCACGCACGCACCGAATTCACCACTCAAATAAAAATGTGGGTGACTGACAAAAGCCAAACTCGATGTCCAGAAGATCGTAATTATTACGATTACTCGATGATGTGATGCTGTATCTTGATGATGCTTCGTTGATTTTCGTTCTAGCTTTGCATGGAATGAAGTTACGGGCCTCGTACTAATCCCGCCAACAGCGTCGACTTGTATGGCAAGCCGGCTTCGACGAACAGAATCTTTCCACAACTTGCGAATCTGCTCGGCACTGATTTTATTCACTTTTCGAAGGACCACCGCACGCATGTACGAAATAAAATGCGTGGTAAACTGTATTTAAACTTATTGGTTTATTTAATTTATAATATAAAGATGCAGTGAAGCAAATCAACAGCAATCAACCGCGTCGCCGCTTAGAAGGGAAAAGAAAAAATTGCCATCACACAAAATAAAAAGTGGCACCAAACAATATTATTGCCATTTTCCTTAACATTTATATCGATTTACATACCTTAATACAATAAATTAATACAATATATTTGTATGTTTAGATTGTCCTAAACAAAAATATATTGTATTAATTTATACATCCAAAGACAATAAATTAATACAATATATTTTATCTGTATGTTTAGATTGTCCTAAACAGTGTTTGAAAAGTGAGAAACATGTGTCCGCTCGACCCGGGAATTGAATAATTCCGAGATAGAACTTAAATAATATGAAAAAGCAATCAACTCTCTCCATCAAACTCCAAAGATCTCCATCTTTGAAGTCGATTAGAATATAGAAAATAAAATGTAAAAAAACTACGTTCAAAAAAACCGACTTCAAAACTAAAAAGCAAAAAATAACTCTATTATCATATGAGTACTACTAAGGTGTAAAAATTATTAATTATATACTAGTATTGTTATTTTTGGAGTCGGTGACAGCCATCATGAGCGCATGAAGTAAGAAACCCACATACAAGTCCAAGCCTCTTAGCTATCTGACGCCACTACATACATACCTCACACTTTGACCCGTCTTGGAACATCGTATAGAGGAACTATTAAACATTTTTATTGCTTTTCAAATAGATCATTATAGGAGCGAATCGATTTGCTTTCATCGCATAGGACGCTTCAAATTAATGAGAGACATCATTAATGTTTTGTAGTCTCGAAACAGCTTGAGTTTATCAATAAATTCCTTTCTTTATGCACAAAATAAACATTTTATATCGAATGAAAATATTGTTAAGTATTATCCTCACTAATTGCCGAGTGCAAGGTACTTATAGACAAACGGGTGGTGAAGTTGACTTTGTCAACATATAAATAATTATTAAATTCTGAATGGAAGTTTCAGGAGATTCAATTCATCAATTCATTTATTTCTTTAAAATGTAATTACATTATATTTGGCTCAGTTATCGAGACATCAACTTCCATACTAGTATAAACATTGTCACGGAAAGGTATATAGATAAGAAGGTATATAGGTAGATACCTAGGCTCTCAAACCAAGCACAATAAAATATTAGATTAAACAATCCCTGCGAAAAAGTCAGCGCGATGTAAAAAATCAGCATATTATGCAATTTAAACTGCATAAAGCTTTATCTAAGTATTAGCTATATCTGCTCAATATCAAAAATGCATTATTACGATGAATCTTTAATAGAAAGAATAGTAAGTTACAATACCTAATATCGCATTATTGCAGGCTTGATCATTTAATAATAGTATCGACATGAAATATGAGCTAATATTGAGGTTTCTCGCAATCACAAAGAGGCCGCACATGACGATCATAAAAAATGTGAAAGGCATATTGAAATATTTCGCACGACCCTTTTCTCGCCTCGATATTCTTGTGAAATTTTATAAAAGTAATATACAGTAACGGAGAGAACGTCCTGCCCACGGCCTTTGGAGAAAAGTTGGGCGTTTCGTTTTCTCAAACACGTGACAACTATACTACAACTTGATTCTTGAATTGCAACTACATTTACTTTGATTTTACGGATATATTCCAATTTTATTTTACGTTTCATCTATCTCCTTTTAGGAATTATTACCGAACCGTCGGATAGCGCCGGATATTTTGTTTATAAAATTTGGCGTACGTAGGGCGGTTCCCTACGCCAATTTTTTTACCAAACATAGCGAAGAACCACCAACAGGAATCTGGCTTTCAAATGAAAAACAACGATTCGAATTTGTAAATAAACATTCGACACTACGGAAATAATCTAGAGACACAGGAAAAGCCTAAGTTGTATTTTTTGTTTTCTATTCGCCCTAATTACAGAAACTACCAATCCAATTTAAATAGTTCATTTTTAATAGATAGCTACATTCAATGGGAAGGTTATATTTTTAATCGAAATTCCCTCGGTAACACATAAAACACGGATAAAACCGCGGGACGCTTCTAGTATTATAGACATATGAAATAAAATACATTAGAATAGATTTTATACAAAAATACGAAAGCAAAGTTATACTCGGTTGAAACCATAAAGTGTAAACTAATTTGTCAAAGTTAGTACTGGCATTGCCGGGAACTGGTTCTTGCTTTCATTTCGGAATACGTATTTAACCTTGATAGCTTGTCTTTAAATATAGAACAATTACTTTTAACATCAGAAACGAAAGAGCAATTTTTTTGATAGGTTTTATTTAATAACCGTATTTATATTTAGTTTATAACCGCCTCATTTATAAACGCGGTGTAACTAAAATACTGATATAACGTGTTTTGTCTCTTTTGCTCTTCGGAAAATTGCGCAGAAAGTGACAAGCCATTGATAGCCAAAATCTAGGGCCTTATTAATACGAGTTAATAATAAGGGCCTATATGTATATTTTAACAAACTAAGGTTTTAACTATTTTAGTAAGTACTTAAAGCAAAAAATTCGTTAATTAATTTAACGAATTTGAGACTGTATGAGAGAGTATTGTTTGATCTCTTAGAGTAGTGACAGCTCACATTTACATCCGCGTCAGTGATAATAGTCTATACCTCTTTTATGCAGTTATCATATAAAAACGTAGCTAAAAAAATATACCGGCCGAATTGAGAACCTCCGCCTTCAGTTTTCGAAGTCGGTTAAAAATAGCTATGGATTGGTTTAAAAGGACTGGTAGTATCAGAATATATTACCAAATAAAGAACAATGAAACATGGTTTCATCTGGATTATAAAGTCAACAGCCACGCAGTTTAACCCGTGTTGTGTCCGTTAACGCGGGAATTTTGGAATTAAAAATATAGGCTATTTTTTACCTTCCCGTTGAATGTGATTATCATTACAAAAATAATTACTGAAATCGGATAGGTAGTTTCTGAGGTTAGTGCGCACAAACAAACAAAAAAACCAACTATTCTTTATTTTATTAGTATAAGATTTAAATTATGACGGTATATTACCTATAATTTTATATAAAAGGCATATTGGTACAAAAGTAATATCAAAGTTAAGCAATAAACAGATTGTTCTAATTCGATGGCCGTAACGGGAGTACAAAGCGCGAAGCTACGATAGTGCGAACCGGCAAATTGTACAAACTTGTGCAATTGAAACTCCAATATTATAATCTCGGTTGCAGTGGAGGTTGTTTTTGCCACGTTCAACCATTAAACGGGTGTATCTCGGGCGAACACTCGCCAAATGCCGGGCGCGGAGATGTTAATTTACCCGGTTTGTTACAACCCTATCACAATGCGTAAATAAATGCGTTGAGAAACTTGATGTTTTGAGAACAGTGAGGTGAGGTTAAATGTGTTTTAAATTGTCTATGGTATTTCTTGGTTGTATTTCCAAGGTGTTGTCGTGGTGTTGTCTTTGAATTAAGGGGGGTTTACACGGGTCGATTTTCGCCGTGCGGCGAGTCGCTTCACTAATTGCCTCACCAAGCCGCATCGCTAGCCCATTTACACAGGTTACTAAAATCGCATACGGCTCTGTAATTTCCATCGAAAATGTTGAGCAGAATAGGCGTTTGTGCCGGAATTGAAATAATTAATTATTCAATTATTCAACAATTTTTTTGCAACAATTGAAACGATAAATACACGTGAGTGCGTGAAACACCTTCATGCGGCGGGCGATCGCCTGCAACTGATCGTTTACACGGTTGATTTTAGTCACCAGTCGCATGCGGCCGGTTGCCGCGCGGCCAAAGTCGGATGCAACTTTGGGGCTTGCGGCTTTAGTCACTTGCAATTTAGCCGAATTGCCATTTAGATGGTCGATTTACGCCGCGCGGCAAAAATCGTGCGGCTTTAGTCACCCGTGTAAACCCCCTATTAGAAAGCAAGGTTTGTTTGGAAATAGAATACTAGCTAGTGTTTTTAGAATCTGACGACAGTTTTCACATCGTTCGCGTTATTTTGACAGAGGCAATGTTCTTAGAAACAGAAATACCCCGAATAGGCTAACGAGTAACATGTATTTGTTAGCAAAAGGTTTTTTTAATGATTAGCGACCTGCCCTCGCTTTGCTTTGGGTGAAAGGGCCACCCTCTATTAGAAGTTGATATTCGCAAAATCCTTTCTTAATGCTCATTTATATCACAAAAAGAAACCTTGTATTAAATTTCAAGTTTCTAGGTATAATTTCGGCTGTGGTTTATGTCAGTCAATCAGTCCGCGCTAATGCTACGAGCAAACATGACATTGACGCCCCGTCAACAAATAGGTATTCATCCGCAAACGTATTTTTTCCACGCAAATACTTTTTTAAAACATTGTAATCTATATCTATAAAAACAAAGACGGGTTTGTTACAACACTTATAACTCGAGATCGGCTGGATCAATTTTCATGGTTTTTGTTTCGTTGGATTTGTCTCCGCCCTGAATAGCAGAATACATTTTAAAAACAATGAAAACTTGGAATAAAAATCTCAAAATTCCCACGGGAACGGGGGCGCTGCGGGTGAGACCGCGGGGCACAGCTAGTTGTTAATAAAACACTGAACAAACCCTCCGCGACAGATTGGTGCATTCGAGGCTAGATGTATCAACATGCCCGTACTCGGTATTTGGGAAATTTATTTGTTGGGCTCCAGTGCGTCTGTGTGACTCCCACGGAAGCTGATATAAAATACTGGATACGGTGAAATAATAATGATAAGTTCTTGGAAATAAATATTTTTTTCGACTCTTGTTAATCATACGAAGTCTTAAGAGCCTGGCTCTTGGCGTCTGAACTACTTAATTTATAATAAATTGTGTTTGAAAGAATACACCAAGATGTAATAATATTGAAATACCCCAATATTACTGTTAAACCCCAATATTATTATGTAAATCATAATATCATATTAACATAATAATCATAATATATGTAAATCTACATATTTACCTAAAGGGAATTAATTACCTACTTCTGCGAAATGTATGTACCCGAAAAAATTGATTGGTTTGTTAATTAGTAACTCATTGTTAATCATATTTATGAGAACGATGTCTAACATCTTGCTCGGCTTCAAGCATGTTATATTCATATTATTCTATATTCATAGGATCAATTCATACACGGCTAGTTACACACAAACTAAGCTCTAAGCTTGAATTATGAAATCTAATTAAACTGACACTACTAAATATAAATACATAATCTATACTAAAATTATAAAGAGGTAAAATTTGTGAGTATATTTGTTTCTTTGTTTGTTTGTATGTCCGAGGTAATCTCAGGAATTATCAGTCCGATTTGAATAATTCTTTTTGTAATAGATAGCCACATTCTAATCCCGAAGAAGGCTAGGAAGGCTATTTTTAATCCCGAAATTCCCACGAGAACGGGTACAATGCGGGTAAAACCGCGGGGCACAGCTAGTCCTTTATATGAATACTAGCCGCGCCCCGCGGTGTTACCCGTGGTGTATCTGTTCCCGTGAGAATTTCGGGATAAAATGTATCTCATGTGTTATTCTGATGTATCCTGTAAAGGTTCATCCAAATCCGTTCAGTAGTTTTTGCGTGAAAGAGTAACAAACATACATTCATACATCCACCAGCATCCACCATACATCCATCCTCATAAACTTTCGCATTTATAATATTGGTACGATGTAATTAAATAATAAATATAAATAAATATACCCGGACAAATTCACTCACGGCTAATTAGACCCAAACTAAGCTTGTATTATGGAATCTAACTCACTGATACTACTACATATACATACACAAATACTTTATAAGAATATATAATTGACACCCAGACGTCGTCCCCAACAACTATGTCGTCACATATTTTGTTGTCTCCGGGTGGGAACCGAATCCGCAACCCCCGACACAGTAAGCGCTCTCACTGCCACTGTGCCAACGTGCTTGTTAAAATTCAAACCCAGACGTTGTCTACTAGAACTAAGTCTGCACATATTGTGGACTCCGGTCGGGAATTGAATCCACAACCCTTGAGACGGTAAGCGCTTTCACAAACCACTATGCCATCTGGTTTTTTGGGCCAAAGGGGTAAGCACCATAAGTTTATCCATGAAATGTTCTTTCCTTGTTCCGGGTCCCCCGGGAACCATTCAATGTTTTACGTACCTGTTTCGATTACCGTGACGCCTCGGTTTCGTAGCAAAAACATTAGGTATTTGCTCCTAATGTGGGACTTAGGGGGCTTGCGAAAGCCTCCGAGGGACGAAACAGAAAGGATTCTTGTTTCAATTAATAAGAAATAACATGTCAGCAAAGTTTACTTTATCCTGATAAGAAATAGGAATTTATATGATCATATGTTTGTTATTTATTTCTTTTATCTATTTTTGTCATTTTACGTTATGTGGTTTGATAGCTTCTTTGTATCGACTACCAACGCCTCCCTATTTCAACTGCGTTTTCTCCTAGAGAATTTGGGATAAAAAGTAACTCTCCTCTTGAACACTGATCTTAAAGAAATATAATTTTAACTAGGGGTCGCGCGGTTCGCTTGGTCTGAAAGGGCAACCCCATTTAGGGATTGAATTCCCCAAAATCCTTTCTTAGAACTCATATATATGATGAAAGGAACTTCTGTACTAAATGTCTATAGTTTCTAGGCACATTAGATTCGGCTGTGCATTGATATATAGTCAGTGAGTCAGTCAGTCAGGTTTGCCTTTTATATATTGAGATTTTACTGGTAAACCACCGATTGGCTCGATAAATACATATGTTTCAAATAGAGAGAGGAATCAGTTCAATATTTATTCTCTTTAGATTAACTTATATTGGTCGGGTTCGAATGCAATGCAAACACTACCAGTTGAAATTAACTGCACTGTTTACAAAATGGTGAACTAATTTCGTAATAAGGATTAGAGTTTATGTATTCAGCTGTAATCCTAACTATATTTGTGTAATTGTTGTTTTATAAAAACAAGCATAAAGTTCTGAAAATAATTAAATATAAAATTGTTATAACCAAAATCGAATAATTAATTCAATCAAAGCTCCGAACTATGAACATGTACATGAAGCATCACGAGTTACTCGTTTACTCATAATTATAATTATTTTAGGACGATACAAAAAAACTAATCTGTAGAATCAATTAATAAGGTAAAGTATTAAAGGAAAGTATAACCCTGTAAGTTGGGCACAGGCCTTTCATCTCACTGAAGATATCAGTACAGAGAGGAGGATTAGGCATAACCACCACGCTTGCCAAATGCGGGTTGGTGATCTAAAACCGAGCCATGTTTGAAAGGTAAGAAAAATATTTTCGCTCGACCCAGGAATTGAACCTGAGACCTCAGTCTTGGCAAGCGAGTGCATACTGCATATGCCACAAGACCACCGAGGCATGTATAAAAAAAGTAGAGTATTACATTCTGAGAACACTTTCATGTTATTTTTACACAACAACACGCTTACTGTCTTTGGGTACAATTTCAATTACGTTGATAACACCTAAAGCTGTTTTCAATAGTTTGACACTCGGTTAAAATGCTATTACTTTACTCTCTAATATTATGCTCAAACCTGAATATATTTTTGAAGGAAATATAGAAGATAAAATATTCGTAATAATGAAGCGCATAACGGGGTCACGTAAAGCGTAATATTGTTAAGAATTTCACAATTTTGTAGATTTTTTGTGTATAGGTAAGGCCTCTAGTTTATCCTATGCTTCAAATGTGGATCAAGTGATTGACGCATATAAATCAATTGACCGATCTAGTATACACGTTTGATTCAAACTGTTTTCAAGGCCGGTCTCATACATATTCAATTTTGATCTGAATCCAGAATCTTAAATTAAATACAAAGAAATTAAATATACGAGTACCACACACATCCTGATTTTTCAGATTATTAGTTTTAGAGAACGATCTGTAAGGTATGAATCTGACAAGCGTTCATCTGATTTTTCAGATATGTGTTTCAGGCAAAGTTCCAAAAATTTAGTTCCATAATTCAGAAACTAAATTCAAATCGATATTTAGCATGTATACCTAATGCCGGCCATAAAACAATGCTGCTTTTTTGTGTGGCAAAAAGATAAAAATTGACTTCAACATCGACGCTAAGAATGATGTAGAAGATGTTTTGTTAAAAAAATCAATGAATAAGTACCATCATCTCGTTTTGTGGAAACATACTCGATATCGACAACAAGCATCGTATACAGGGTTGGGAATCCATTCAGGTGTGCGATACTCGGCATCGCCGCGATGACCCTTCATTCGAGTGCAGCTCATACGAAACAAAGACGAAGGTTTTACAATAATTTGCTTAAGGCTTTTTAGTCGACATTTATTTTATGCCTAAATTTTTATTAGAATTATGTTTTCTTATACTAGTTTGTGGTCTATGATGAAGTTGATACTAGGTAAGTTTATTAATTAGTATTTGTCTTTAATACTCATAAAGTACATTTATTTTTACAGGATCCCACCGGATAGGTTCTTATTTAGATGAATAACGTTGTCCAGCTACAAGTGTTCATAAAAATAAATGGTATAAAAAGTTACTTAAAAGTAAAGTCTATAACATAATTTCTAGTTTTGTATACGCGCAAATTGATCACACCTTTTGGTCAGTTAATTGAAGAAACGACAGTCAAACTAAAAGCTAAATGTCGGTGAAAAATAAATCAAGGCAAAATTTTGCCTACTTGTGCTAAAAAACATTAAATTTGACGTTCATAGGAAATACGATCGTTCCGGGTTCGGACACACATCGTAAAACGAAATGACAAAAACTTATTGAACGAAGCAAGTTTATTGGCAGTATCATGACATAGCTGATCCCACATAAAAATATGTATCTGTATTGTAAGAAAATATTACTAAAACCATCCGGACAGGGGTGCAAGCGAAAATGAACATTCAATTTTCACATTTTATGAGGGTGATGGAGCCAATATCGCGTGGCGTGCTGAGTCGGGGATATTCAACCTAAGGACATTGTATGAAGTACAGGTGCGCTAGTGAGCATCATAACTTTGTTTGTCGGCTGTTAGGTGTCTGTGAAGGCATGTCAAGGGTGAGGTACAAAGATAGTGCGATGTCATGCCTCATAAATAATAATATTTGATACTTTCGGTGTGAAGTAATGGAAAGCAGGTTTGAAATTTGTGCTGAGGGTAAAAATACAGTTTCATTTTTAAAACATTTCATGTACAACTTTCAGATCTGCTCCCAGATAGATATTAACTAGCTTTAACATGCTTTTTTATTTATTATTTTTCTATCACTATCATCATAAGTCGCTTTAAACTTTAAAAAAAAAATGAAAGATGTAAATAATATTCTATGAAACGTCATAGTTATAGTGTAACAATATGTAAAGCGCTTAGATTTAAGCTAAGAACCCACACATGGGCCGGCCTTGTTCCTAATGTACGAATCGATCATAATTCGATTGTAAATCGTTTTCGAATACTTGTAGAGTCGTATGCTAGTGCCGTTCTCTCAATGTCAGTTTGCCGAAACTAGAACCAAAGCTTTTTGCAAAACTAACATGCTTTTTCACAAGAAAGATATTTTAATAATTGTCTAGATTACAAACATTGCAATTAAACTTGGGATTTTTTCGATATTCTGTTACTATGATAAAAAATGATAGCTCCCGCTCTCTTGAATATTGCTACCGTACACAAAAATATTGTTTTTAAATCGGATTACCATTTGGATTCCAGATACCGATAATTTCAGATATTGACGGGCCCAGAAAAAAGGCATTTAGCTCCAGCGTTATTATATTAGTACTACATAAACTTAATATTAGCCGGCTAAACTTAGGTTTATCTTCGAGGAGATGTTAATGTTAGTTTCTTCTATCTATGTTCCGGGAAAAGCTATGTCTACGAAGCTCTGCTGCGCGGAGCTCCTATTTACACCTAGTTTTGGCCCTCCAGGCCTGACATAAATTAACCTATCCTAACCTACGGTTGTCCACTGTGAGTATGGGTAAACCCCGAATTAAAATTAATTTACTTATTATTCGGATTTTACCCAAGAACCTTGGGCAGTACTAATACTACTCAACCTGGGTAAACCTAGATCTACTTCATCTTCTAGCTTTATATATTTGCGGGATACGCAATGTTTTATCCCGAATATCCCACATGAATTCTCGATTGTGTATATACTCGCGGGGGAGACGCTATGCTTTATCCCGAATTTCCCACATGAAATCTTGATTAACCGAAGCAATGCAAGGGCGAGTCGCTAGTGCATCAATAAACTAAATTACGAACATAATTAATAAAATTTAAATCACAGATGGTTGCAATTCCTAGGTTTGGGAAGCGATTCGGCCGTGTGTTTACACTGACTCGAGAATAACGGCTGAGTGCGTCCAGTGAAGCATCTGGTAAATATTTGAATAGTTTCCGTTTTAGGATTCACTTATGTAAAATGTTTGTTGATCGGCAATTATTAGACCTTGGAATTCTAGTTTAGTTAATCTGAGTACTTTGTTTTCAAAGGAAGAAGTGTTAGAAGATTTTTAGTGTATTGTTTTAACTAGTTTCGTTTATTCAAATTCTAAGTAAATCGGAGCTCATTTTTTTCTCTATATTTCAAATAATTAAGATTATACGTTTCCTTCGTTTAATATTCCGAAATGAGAGCTAATTAAATACAATTTTATGATTGGAGAGCTTTTCATAGGCATCTTGAAATATGTCGCTAACGCTTAACACAAATGAAAGCATGAAAATAACTAGTAAATTGTTAAACATTTTCATACCAAGAATAGACTTAAATGGAAATATACTTTTTTTTTTTTAGCTGAAATATCTTTATTTGGTCAGAGCTGCAAGGGAGCTCCTAACATACCACCATTATGGAGATCATCATTGAATGGATGTATGCTATGAATGCGGTGCCCTCAATATCCAATATTCTGCATTAAAAGAGGATCTGTGAAAGGCTTGTGGACGAATTTTGGTCCTGATTTGAATTTATACCGATTATATCCACTTTCATATTGAATGAACCATTGCGAATGGAAAAGAAATATTAGAAACAAATTCATGCTAAATCTATACTTAAAATTTAATATATTGTTTGTAAGTATGTTCGGGGTGATCGCGTGAATTACCAGTCGAATCGTCGCGGGAATTATTTTATGGTGGGTAGCTATATTCCGGAGAAAGGAGAAAGGCTATGTTTTGTCCCGAAATCCCCAGAAACAAGCACAACGCGGGTAAATCATTTTTTTTAAATGTTTTGGTATATGTACCGTATATATTGTATTCATATGCATCTAGTAAAGGCGGTTATTTTAATATTACAGACACTCTAATTTTGTTTATACTTATAGGTGTTTAGATTATGTGCCATAACGGATAGTATGTGTAACGGATTCAGTGTAGTTATAAGTTGTGTGTGTATCGCGGTTGGTCGCATAAATTCTATAAATTGTGGTTGTAAATATATTTTGAGCAGCCGTTATCTGTTTGCGGTATATTGTATTAAAATATGGCGACAACAAGTACTGTATAGTATTTTATAATTAAAATATTAATTTATGCAATATCCTCCAATTAAAAAAAACACACATCACAAACAGACAGACACACAAACAAACAGCGTCGTCGTCGTCGTCTCTCGTCTCACCGATGACATCAGTAAAGATTAGCCGTAATCACCGCGCTTGCCTGATGCGGTGGCAAAACCGAGCCATGTTTAAAAAGCAAGAAACATGTTTTCGCTCTACCTTGGCATTGAATAGCACTGTACCACCGAGGCGTTGCGAAAATTTATACTTAAGTTACCATTTTTATTAGAAACTATAGAAACCAAGGCAACTACGATATTTAAGTCTGGACGGACACGAGAGCTGGAACACGATCGCGTCGTATAGTAATACATTCATCAGAATATCAACACGATAGTTTTGTGGAATGTCAACAGTTGTATATTGATATGGCTGTATTATTTCACAATGTACATACACATTATCTTAGTGTGCTTCATGGTTTGAGTCTTTGACGTAGAGACAGTATGAACAACGGAAAAAATATATGTATTCATAATGAGTTATGTCAAATGCAGGTATTCAACAGCTCGGCAACAGTGCGGCGTTATCGTGCGTTTATATGATCTTACTAACGGTACCGAAAGTTATGCACACAAAGACGTGTGTGTAATACATTAAAACTAGAAGTATGACTCAGGGGTACTCGTGAGATTAAACTATTTTTAATTCGATTAATGACTACATGTATAAAAAAATTATGTAATAAAGGTGCGCAAAAACGCACAGGTTCATCGAACGCGCGACCGGAGTAAAATCGATTTTCAAATTTGCTTCGGTCGCCTGCGCATGTCAAAAAACTGCACAGGTCGATCGGCATACACGCTCCGGTCGACCTGCGCAGGTACACCTGCACAAGTAGACCTCTTCGGTAAATCGTAGCGTGTGGCCTACATTTAGAAGGGTTTATTTTTAACGGACTACCATTCCTTTGTGAATAATTATTATTTTTGTTTTGGAACTTTTGGCACAATGTGAGTAAAACCGCGGGACGCCACTAGTATCTAATAAAGAATAAAAATATTCAAATAATACAATACAATAGTTTTATAATTTTGAAATATTCATACCTTAACATTCTTATTTTTATTCAGTGATCAGTGACATGACTTCGACCTAAAGATGATGTCTTTACTTACAATTATTAATCAACAGGTTGCCTAAGGGCTAATTGAAAGCCAACATCGGAAACAACTCACTGCAAATACACTATTACACCTAGACTAGAATTAAGCAAAATGAGTGAACTCCGTTAGATATTGTACAGAGAAATTCATGCTCCATACTACTCAATACCTAATCGTTAGCTCGTTTCGGATGTAGTCATGAGGAATCTACTGTTTGAGATGAATTAGATTGGCTCGGTTAGATCGGATCGCACTGCTATGTCAGATACGAATGCTGGGCGGAAATTAACCCGGCCACATAGGTTGCATCAATTGCAATTATAGTGCTTGAAACCGCATTAAGTAACATAGTTCCAGTGAAGGCAAGCATAAATTATTTGGTTTGTTAGCCATTCATAAACTAAAGCGGCCATGATAGTAAACGTGACAAGCGAATTCGAAAATAAAATAATTTGTAGTGAATCTAATAGTACAAGTATTGTTGTAGTTCCGATATTTAGTCCAATGAATAAAGTAGATATAGAGTGCGTGAGAGGTTACCAAAGCGATTTCCTCAGAAACGTATTTAGGGTTTAGGGAGCAAAACATAATAAAAGTCCTGACGTCTAGGAGGTGAGCCGGAGGGAGGGGTGCTAAAGTTTTGGGTTATTCTTTGTTTCTTAAAGCACATCCTTAAAACCACGGAAGAGCCAAATCATTGCATTGAAGAGGAAGAAATAAGAACGAACACAACGCGGGTAAAATCGCGGGGCATGCCAGTAGGTAATTTAAAATAAATATTAGAGAGGCCAGTTCATAAACAAGTAAAGTATTAACCTGTAATGCCCCACTGCTCGGCAAAGGTATCTCATCTCAATGAAGATATAAGTACAGTGAGGAGGATAAGGTGTAACCACTACGCTAATTATTTAACTATTGTACTTACAATATAGACGCCTAACGCCTTATTTTAGTTTTGTACTTTTCAAAGTGGCTCGGGTTTGAGATCACAAACCCGCAGTAGGCAAGCGTGGTGATTACGCCTAATCTTCCTCACTGTATTGCTATCTTCAGTGAGATGAGCGGCCTTTCCTCAGCTGTGGTACCTTACAAGATAATACCACTACTAATACCAATACCACTACTACTACTATTTAAAACATAAAGGTATATTATTAATGTTTGTCCAACTGATCGCATTTTTAATGTAATATTGAGGTTGTTCGTTCGACTGCAGGAAATGAAGGAGTCGTCAAAATCGTAGCAGGTACACACTGGCCGAAGCTAAACGAATGACGTAATTTCCTACTGTTCATTCAATAAAATCATTTTGTGCTTATAGGTAGAGTTTGCGCGAATGTTGGAGAGAAATAAACAAAAATTGAATGAAATTGAGATGAAAATAAAGTTTTAACGTACTCACACGGGTTTTTTCGTGTTAGAAACTTAATAAAGCAAGTAATAACTTACTTTTTATTTCCCGACGTTTCGAGGGGATTGCACCTCTCGTGGTCGCGGGTGAACTGAAGACATTGGAGTTACCGCTGTGATGGTTGTGTGTCAGTCTAATGTGAACGCACCTTTAAACTCTAATATTGACCATGTGAGGGTACTTCCAACACTTGGAACGCCTACCCTCCCATCACAGCGGTAACTCCAATGTCTTCAGTTCACCCGCGACCACGAGAGGTGCAATCCCCTCGAAACGTCGGGAAATAAAAAGTAAGTTATTACTTGCTTTATTAAGTTTCTAACACGAAAAAACCCGTGTGAGTACGTTAAAACTATGTGTTCAAATCGTGTAAGTTTAATAAATAAAATAAAGTTATTATGTAGTAAAGTAGTAAAGTATTAGCCTGTAATGTCACAATGCTGGGCAAAGGCCTTTCATCTCACTGAAGATATCAGTACAGTGAAGAGGATTGCATAATCACCAAGATTGCGAAATGCGGGTTGGTGATCTCAAACCCGAGCCATGTTTGAAAAGTAGTAAACACGTTTTCGCTCGACCTCGGAATCGAACCCGGGACCTTAGTCTTGGCAGGTGAGTGCACATACCAGCACCCTCGGCGGTGTACCGGGGCGTCAGTTATTATGTACCTGATTGAAATTCTCGTCGTAGGCGGTTCAGTAGTTTCGGATATTATTTTCCTTTTCTTACAAATAGACAACAATATCAACAAAGTATTATATAACATGTATTTTTCTGTTATGGAACAAAGTCTCAATGATTCGAAGAATTTATGAGTTATATGACTGGCCTCACCCCATATTTAAGGAAACGAATTTTGAAAATGATATAACCTCTAACTGACCTCTTATATCGATTTGCTCAACTGATTTTGATGAAATGAAACAAGTTTAATGTTAGCATTAGCTCATGCTCTTACATTTGATACCCCACTTGAGTATACATATGTATTTGAATATGTTCGATTATTCCCTTATAGCATCCCAATATGTATAACATGATTGACGCCGACTGTGGAATTAACAGTGATGCTGAAGCTGACATTTAGATTGGCTAACTCCTATTGTGTTACTGGCATTCATCTGAACGATTTTCAGAATACGAAACATAGCCAAAGCAAGGTACCAGTTTGATACTCATCGCATTCGGTAAGATGAAGTTTAGTGAAACGCATAAACAATATTTACGTAAACCTGTTTATAACCTGTCTAGCTGAAATAATAATATTTTGAAATTGTTTCATTTGGGTCAAATAAATGCAAAATATACCTACGAATAATTCTGAGACAGCGATTCATCAGACTGAAATATCAAACCAATTATGTTGTTAGAACTTAACAACATACTTTTTTTTAATAACAACTCGCAATATTAGCTGCTTACAAGCAATATTATTACGAAACAAAATTATATTATTTAGTAGAACAAACAATAACCGAGCTCAACAATATATAATTATCTTTTTCCTCTAATTTTCTAACGACTTACTTTTTCATACACCAGATTTGTGTAATCTAGGAAACATTATTCAGTATATTTTCGTGAGCGATATCGTTCCTATCGATAATAATTTGTTAGAATATAAATTGAGTGGAAAATGAAAATCTGTATCGAACATGATGAAGCGAGAGTTGTGAAGAACGATTTGAGGTTGACGGCTCCATTATTCCTTAGCGAGAATTCCATAGATTGAACTTCGATATTTGCCTTAATATTTCTGGAAATTGTGGAAAACTGTGACATTAAACCTTTGTTATGGTGACTTTTACATGGAATGAATTGGCGAGATGCGTGTAGGTAAATTGAACCCATTGCGGTCATTGAATTTGGTCACCGAACCAATGTTAACAACCCATAACACACACATTATTTTTTTCACTCGCGTTAACTTCGAAAAGTCGAAAGACCGCAGGCTCCTAGTCCAGTTTCCGACTATGACGCGGCTAGAACTGAAGATTTTAATAAATATTAGAAGCAGTTAGCACAGCAAAGAGAGTCAAGAAAAGAATATAATACTTTTTAGCAGTCTAGACTCTACTAGACACTAACATTTCTGGATAGTTACTAATTTTGCAATGTTCTTTCGGAATTATAAGGGTGCTCATATTGTGTATTAGGTTTGAGTGCGAGAGTGTACAGCTTTTATAATATTCGGGATTATATTGAATATCGTTTTCGGGGAAGCCAACAAATATTATGGTTTCTCACAATCGCAGAAAGGCACAAGACGCTCGTAAAAAATGTCAATGGCATATTGAAATATTTCGCGCGACCCTTTCCCGCCCCCTCTCACTGCTGTGTATTTAATGCTTTTGTCCGCGCCGTTTATGGGATAATATCTCTTTTTCCCCCAAAAACGTTGTATATTGTTGGTGTTATTGTCAATTTAATAAATTACAAAAACCTTACTGGTTTAAATTAACGATGAACTAACAAAAACATAATCACTTATCTACTTAAAAAGTAAATAAAGATTAAAAAGTGTAAACAATTTGAGTGAATATCAAACAAAGCATAGAGCTCCATTAATGGAAGTCATATTACCAAACACAAAATAGAATAAAAGCCTTAATAATAGGGGGTGGCAGTGCATTACCAAGTTCACCACAAGTTACCTTAATGGTAAATAATTTCCTGATGGTATTTTGTCACGGGGACAGGACAATGCGACCAAAATAAAAACTAATGGCTTGAGCGCGTCAGACACAAAAGAATTCCTATGAAACGTTCATATTCCGAGATAATCTCCAGTGTGGGCTCAGCGCTTGATATAGGTTAATCACACGGATTTGTGCTGAATTGAGACTTGCAATAACTGCGAATGAGCGTTGTCGCCTCGTAATGCTGAAGTTATGAATACTTCCTACGTTTTGACTCGTCGAGATTTTGCTGTCGGCTCTTGTTGTTTTCTTTATTCTTACATTTTAGGGCTAGATTTATGGTGTAAATAATTACATTTCTATAAACTTAGTACTAGTTATCAATACGAGATGAGACGGGAGGTTTAAAGAAAGGGAGGACTAACGCATCCCCGACGCTGTGTTAACGCTGCGTAAATGTAATTATACGTTGACGTGACACCTGTCTAGACGGCAATGCGTTGAAATATTTTAGTTGCATTGACGCAACGCATCGAGCATTAGAATAAGCTCTTCGAATACCAAATATAACAAGAATAAGTAAGTTAATAATAATTTACATTAAATCGTTGATGTGTTACGTATATTCATCAAAAAATAAGGCAAATACATTATATACAGCTGAAATCTCTTTAAGAGCTTTTAGACGGCATCATATTTTTTCTATTATTCCTCGTCGCAAGTCCCAACTTACAAAGGATTTTGTTCCCATTTCGCAACAGGCACGTATGAGATGATGTAGTGCCCTGTCACAGTTCATAATGTCCAAACGCGGTTAGTAAGACAAATGTCTCGAGGCAGAAAAAGCCGGTTACACACGTGATATGAGAATAAACAATATAAAACACACGTCGTTGTACTAAGCTTATGTCGGTGTCGTGAACTCACGAGCTGATTCAATGGAATACAATGTTTTGTTTTCTTGAGAACAAAGGTTTTCTTCACGGATAATGTATTTATTTGGGTTTGGTGCAATCAACGGTATCTGTAGATTATTTCGTTAAAAATTTCTGGAAAATGACGACTGATTAGCCCGTGGTGTAGTTTGAATAAGCGATGTTAGCTAACAATGTAAAATACATTATTTGCTTGAATCGATGGCCGAAAACAGCCCTAAAACGCAAGCTTGCTTCCAAAGTTCTTCCTTTGTACGTTAAATTGTCGCACCCTATTGTTCCCATCTTTCAAAATATTAATAATAGTTCATTTGTCGGTCTAAAAATCTCTCACCCACTCACTAGTGCGAAGTTGGTTTTTATTAAAATATAATGTAATTATATTAAGTAACAATTCTGTTCTTAAAGTTAAATAGAAAAATGTTATTTCAAAGGATGTCTGTAGACTACCGTCTACCATCTACGAGCACGAGAGTACAACGAAAAAGGAAACGCGATTGTGTTTCTGGCACGAGCAAGATGTCAGCCCAATAAACCGCCGGCGTTTGGCTTCGTTCCGATACAACGCGACGTAAATTTATAATCTACATGAGAGCCAGGTGACTGGTATAACATGTTCAGAGATTTTATTTTATATTCTCGTACCTACCTATGTACAGTCAACTATACAAGTTGATGAATACATTCAATATTAGAAAACAACTGCTCAGTTAAAGATTCCTTAATAAGTGCCGTCTCAAGAGCAGAAAATAGGGTTGTTCTACTTGCATGAATGTTTTATGTGCGTTGATGAGGTGAGTAGAACGCGAGCGTTACTCATGTCAAAATACTCGATCGGTTACTTGCGTTCTTTGAGCACTGTCTAGCTCACTTGATTGATTTCTAAAGTTATGGAAGATAATCAATTACAGGCTTCTTAGGGTGCTTTCAAATTATGCGTTTCGTGTCGGACCGCTGCGGTGCCGAAGCGGTGCGTTTGTCGTATTGTGAACGTACGATCGTGTGTTTTCATACAAAACGAGCAGTGCGGCAACAGTGCGGCGTCGGTACCGCGAAATAATTTTAGTACGCACCCTGAAAGCACCCTTAGTTACGAAAGCCTTTGCCAGCCAGTGGAACTGTGAATTTGGTCGAACTAGTCAGTGCAAGATTGGTAAACATTTAGTACAGTTGTGAGAGGACACAGACACTTACAGCTTAAATTGTACTAGGTTCGTGTAATCTTCACATTACAATAGGTAACCTACTCGTAAATCCACAAATAGCATTTTGGTCAATACTTTTATCATTATACCATGTAAAAAAATACAATACTTCGAGTTCAATAAAGCATCTTTCAACTGCTAGTATCATTATGTGTTCGGCATTCAACGTTATGTTATGATAATACCGAGTTGCTTCCATACAAACGATTTCCTTTTACAATCGCTTGCGAATTCCGAATTGTTAGTGAATACGAAGCGAGATCGTGACAAATGGCCCGATTAACAATCCGGGAACTCAGTCGAAGGAGATGGTGCGCCTAACGATGCAATATATCAAAGGATTTTTCCCTTCACTAGACTTCCTTCCTACCTTGTTGAAAAGCAATGAGCTTATTTGTTTATTATGAAAATTGCGTTTCGATAACAATGTGTAAGACAACGTCAAATATTTTGATCAGTTTTAGGGCCAAAAAAATATACGTATTTATCTTGAAAATCTTGAACATGTCGATCCATTCGAAATTTTATATCAAAGACTATGTTTGTTTTTTATTATGAAAAAGTTTTAATGATTTAAAGACTCATTTCATATTTTGGGATTCTGTTGCAAACGTTAAACTTGCAATCTTCAATGTCAAGCTATTTATTTATGCTTTAGTCGTAAAAATAATGTATTGTGTGTGCCAATATGTTTTATGTTTAGTTACTTCGATAAGACACGAAAAGGTATTTCTTTTTCCAAAGTCGAACTAGTTTTTTTTTAGATATGTAATTACATCACTACTATTCCTTGATAAGACTTTCAGACTGTCACTGACTGTTAGGTCGTTCTTTTGTCTTCGAAAAGGGGAATACGGAAAACGGTTATAATTGGTGTGTTTAATATCTTCAAGCATCACCTTACTATGCACCCGAAGGCAAGAGATTATGGATCCACTCAGCCTAACCTAATGGATCCATAAGGCCTTATACACATAGGTACTAACCAATTACTAGTGGCCTGGTTGGATAGTATGTCAACTATAGGCATGTGCATTCCGGCCTAAACAGGTTAGGAGATACAAACAAGAAGGTCAAGCAATAAAACAAATGACATTTTACTTCATCTGAGTAGAGATATAAATTCTGTGGTTCTTTGAACTCTTAGTTCACTAGCGTAAAACGAAACGAACAAGACTTAGATCAAAAGTTTTACTGTATAGAGTTGAGCCAGCGTCTGTTTTGTGTTTCACCGAATATTGGATAACAACTTTACGAACCAGTGAGATGATTCATTTGAGGCAGACTAGTTCTACGTTATACATAAACTATTGAAGATATAACGTATATATTTATGTATAACGTAGAACTAGTCTAGAAATATTTTACTTAACCCTTTATTTAACCCATATTTTCTTTAAGTCTAGAAAGAAGACTTAAAGAAAATATGGGTATTATAACTCTTGACTCCAAATAACAAGGTTGGAAGGAGTTGGCCATGGAAAATAAATACATAAATGTAAAGAATTGGGGGAGACCTTTGCCCAGCAGTGGGACAGCGAGGTTACGTAAAAAAAAACAATTAAATTGAATAATAATTTATTAATAATGTTATTTCTTATAAACTATGGATAATTTTAAAAAGGGCTTTATAACGCCTCTAGTGGTATATGCACTCGCCTGTCAAGCCTGAGGTATCGGGTTCAATTCCTGGGCCGAGCGAAAAAAATTTTAAGTAATGTAACGAGCCTGTTTAAATAAAAAGAGCTCTAAGAATCATTTCAAATAAGAAATAATAAGTAAAATGGTGTAACATGCAAAATCTAGGACTGTCACGTTTTTGACCCCGACAGTGGTCCAATCATTCGGTCCGGTGAACGGGTTAATTAATGAAATCTATTAACTTCTTCATTCCTTAGGGAACGGGTCGACGGACTGGTTTTTTGCATGGTCATCCAGCATGCTCTGGACGGAATCCAACTGTGGCGCACATTTAATGGGTTTCTTTCAGTCGAGCACTTCGACTACTGATTTACTACTTTTAGTATTAATAAAGCTGCATCTATCGCATTAGTATTTAAGCATTCAGTGCGTATGCTTTGTTAGAATTATCTAACGCAAGCAGTGCCCCGCGGTTTTACCCGCGTTGTACCCGTTCCTGTGGGATCCCCTTCCTCTTGAATCACTATGTGTGTTGACAGCTTTTGGAAACTTGGGAATGATTTGTAAACGTGTTTACCCTATGACTTATCAGTTTTTTCGGGACCAACTGCTTAGATGCCCTCAGTAGCTAGATAGTGCTATTGTAACCAGCATTTATTTCCATTCGGGTACATGGAAACCATACCGATACCTTCTTGAAATCCTCAAACATTCAAAAACGATAAATCACTTTTTGGAATAAAATAAGCGTGAACTATGTCCTACGTTCTAATTCAGAGACACTCATAATCAAACGAATACATATAGGTTTCGTTTTAGCCATTAGGCTACCGAACCCTAAAAACTACAATGGCGCACAATTGAGACAAGAGCTTTTAATTTAAACTAAATAGCTCTTGTGTCCCAACACGATAGAACCCAATCGTTTTAATCAAAGTACTATGAGGTTCAATGATGATCGTTTTGAAATTATAAACCAGAAACCAAACCAGATCGTGCCTATAAAGAGCCGTTAGATATCCTATCCCACTAATATTATAAATACGAAAGTTTGTGAGCATGGATGTATGTATGTTTGTTAATCTTTCACGAAAAAAACTACTGGACGGATTTGAATTAAACTTTACAGTAATATAATCAGAATAACACATGTTATACATTTTATCTCGAAATTCCCGCGGGAACGGGTACAACGCGGTTGAAACCGCGGGGTGCGGCTAGTTTTATTATAACAATATATCTATTAAAGGATACGTGTACCAATTTTGTATATGAAAGGAAATTAATCGTTTCCAATCACAGCTTTCCTAATGGAAATTTAACAATAAGTTCGTTACATTCAACATAATATTTTATAACGTAATATTTAATATTTTAGTATCGTAGTATATTTCCCCCATGCTCATTTTCGAATATAATACTTTGAAGCCGAACAAATCAACTAATTGATGACTTTTATTATTATTAAATATTTCGATGTCTATATTGATGTCATGAGAGGAAGAACTTTCCTGCTCACATAATGTAAGGGCGTGACCCCACTAAATCTGGGATACTAACGCAAGCGCCACCTTCAACATTTTAACACTAGCGCCATCTATGGGATCAAGGGTCAAACAACTCCGCGGAACAGCTAATTAATAATAAGATAATTAGTTTTAAAATGTTAATAATCATAAATGTCATACAAATTGAACAACATGACGTTTTAAAATCTGTAAATAAAATTTCAATAATTGAAGTGGTTTTCATTCCAACAATAGTGAAATTCATTATGTTCTGGAATCGAGAGCATTGTGGCACGGATCCGAGTAAATATCACAGTACATTGATACGGCTCGGATATAAATATTCATGATAGTGGCGGCAATCCGCGTCGGTGCGGCATGTTAACGTGACGGCTTAAATGCTTACGCCCAGCCCAATATATAGGCGAATCTTGATTTTCACTTGAATTGTTATCAATTAGCTTATATAATGTGGCATTTTCCTCGTCACTGTACCAAAAAGTATGTAATTCGAATTCGAATAGATTACTGGCGATACCTACAATACCTACATATACACACATCAACACTGTCTAGGGATATTTTGGATTTACTCAATTTACTCAACATTTATTAAAAATAACATACAACATGTATATACCTATTTTTAAAAAGCCCATAAATGGGCTTTTTAAAAATAGTGGCATTTCTATCTGAGCCTTACCGTACTTCGGAGGGCACGTTAAATTGTCGGTCCCGGTTGCTTCAATCATGAGTTAGACCATGTCGGAGGGCTTGGGCGGTCTAAAAACTCTGACCCCACGGTTTACCACTGACCTACTCGACTTACTTACTTACTTTCTGACGTTAGAGTCCTTTACTGCGCAAATAGCCTTTCTCTCAAATAACAATAGTTTTATTTAATAAATTGAGCTTTGATTCGTAGGAATCGTATTTTTTTAAAATGAATTTCTTTTTTACCGAAAAAAAATCTTATAGAATAAATCTTGGAAAGCAAAAAATAACACTGATTTATACTAGAGTACATACTTTGCTCGGGCAAAAATATTCACTAGATGCTCGGGAAAAAATATTCACTAGACAATTTGTGCTTTAGGAAATTTGAGTGTTCTTTTATAGTTGAGTAATTCTTGACAATCCAAGACCGACCCATAAAAATGATGTTAAAACAGGACTTTAAATTAAATAAATACTCGGCTACGATGCACGTAGGTACAACAGGGACGTTAGGTTAGAGCTACTACGAGCTACGAAATTACGTAGTACGTAGTCAGCGATAGAACGCTACGAGCTACGAAAATGCTACACTTCACCATTTTCGTAGCAAATCTTCGTACGTAGTAATGACAGTGCTTATTAAGCTATTGCATAGCTTCTATCGCGGGCCTTGAGCGCGGGGACCGAATCCAGAAATTCCGTAACGAAAAAACCTCACGCTCCCCACTAACGCCATCTAGTGATAGAAAAAATAACTATGCAATAGCTTTACCGCGGCAGTCCCCGAGTGCCACACGTCTTTTTTATTACGTTAAGGCTTGGATACCCCAGCCATTTCGACATTTGAGGGGGTGAAGCAGGCGGTGAAGCCGGGGAGGAATAGTACGCGCAGCGGCCGTCGCGGCGGCGCGGCGCTGACGTCACTCTATGAGATACGGGGCCCGCGTGCGGCCGTGCGGTCGTTTTGTAACAGAAGATTGCGAAGCGCTTAATTATCTAATTCACATAATAAAAATCAGTAGTAGATATTGAATTGGGTAGAATAGTCATCACATTGATAAAATAGATTCTAACAATCAACATTTTATCGCATTTTGTATTTATCTAAATTACGTACATATCCTATCCTACTAATATTATAAATGCGAAAGTTTGTGAGGATGGATGTATGTATGGATGGATGTATGGATGTATGTATGTTTGTTGCTCTTTCACGCAAAAACTACTGAACAGGTTATATAAGCTACAATTTATAATGAATTTGTGTAATTTTGGTCGTAATAAATAAGTATTTGTAAAGCAAGTCGGAGAAAAATCACCACCGTACTGGTTTGACACATGTGACATGGTCGCCATGCGACGGCCTCCGTATGAGCACGAAGCATCGCCGAGTAGTTCCGATATACGTATGTCTTATATTTTAGTCGTTAATTTCAACGTGTGACGTGTCGTTACGATAGCATAACATTGCAATTAGTGAATGAAACCTAAGTACAGGAAGAATCATTTTGCTTATCTCGAAGGCCGCGGGTTCGAATCCGAACATTACGATTCATTTTTATTTTCTCACATTAGTTTATCAAAACTCTTTTTCATTTGAGGTTGTGTAAAGTACCTTAATATTTTAGAAAAAATCTTAAAAAATATGCTGTATAAAATAAATTATCAAAATCGAAACACCTATTATAGGTATTTTTCGTTTAATTAATTTACCACTTTATCTATTGACTACTTTTGGAAATAAACCGTCTTATAAAATTTTATCCTACTAACCTACTAATCCTACTTCCTACTTCCTACTAATATTATAAATGCGAATGTTTGTGAGGATGGATGTATGGATGGAAAAAAATCTGCCCTCTAAGAGCTATCTTGGCGTGCGCTGCCTAAACTATTGGAGTTACACAAAGATGATGTACTCGTTTGTCTTTCGCATTAAGTCAGTGGTCGGCAACCTTTTGACAGGCAAGGGCCACAAAGTAGCCAAATAAAGTAAGACGGGCCGCTTTTGTGACATAGGGGTATATGCGGAACCAAGAGAGTGCTACAATACGCAGGTGGGAGTGTGCTACGACGCGGAGGTAGCTACGATGCGGAGGTAGGAGTGCGCTACGTTGTGGAGGCGGAAGTGTGAAGAATATTAGACACATAATGTCGTTGGCCAAATGATAGTTTGTTGCTAATGGTGGTTCTACCTACTATGTTTACTTCTTTAAGATATTTTTATATTGCCACAAGTGACGGCCACAAGTGACGTGTACGTGCGGGCGAGCAAGTAGTAACTAAAATAGAATAGTAAATTAAAGGAACTTGGGATACTATGGACCCTGGCCCAATGCACAACAGTGGCATGACTTATTTACAAGTCACTCTTTGACGGTCATATCGAAATCCACGGCCAACTCGGTGTTATGGCTACCGAAGAATAGAGTTGGGCTATGTTATGGACCATAACCGTGTTGCTCAACAGTAACATGACCCATGTCATTTGAAAGCAAAAGGCGCCTCTTTTTGCTTCGGTTTAATAAAAAAATGTTTTAAACCATAAACATATCACCAAACTTAATGTGGCAGACTAAATTCCATGCGAGCGAAGCCGCGGGCAAAAGCTAGTGTTTTATAATAACCTATTTTGAAAAAAGTTTATTTTTATTATAATGTCACAATAATCACATTTTAGGCGGCCCCTAGACCTACAATAACATTGTACAATATATTTAATTGTGCAATAAGATTGAATTGCGTTTGGATCCAAACGGTCAATTATATTGCACAATAAGAAAATCGTGCAATGTTTTCTTGTTCAGTCGAAGGATAGTTTGATCCCGAGCAACATATCAAATATTGCGCAATACTGACCCTACACGAAGCAATAAAAAATATGATGCAATAAAAATTAAACTCGCTCAAACTTTCGTTCAATCATTGCGCAGTCTTCAATATTAGCCCAAGACGATCAATTATATTGCACAATATTCAATATAATTGATCGTTTAGGGGCCGCCTTAATAAAATATAGAAAAAAAAGACGTGTGGCACTCGGGGACTGCCGCGGTAAAGCTATTGCATAGTTATTTTTTCTATCACTAGATGGCGTTAGTGGGGAGCGATAGGTTTTTTTTTCTATCATTAGATGGCGTTAGTGGGGAGCCTTAGGTTTTTTGCGCGAGGTTTTTTCGTTACGGAATTTCTGGATTCGGTCCCCGCGCTCAAGGCCCGCGATAGAAGCTATGCAATAGCTTAAAATATAGAAAAAAACAATAAGATCTCAATGAGAAAACACTATGAAGTTTCGTAGCACTGGAATGAAAAAAGCGACACACGTCCGACTAGCACGGCGCCTCAGCGCATACTGTCACTCTGGGTACAAAAGAGCGAGAAACACTACGGCGCGGAAATTGTAATGGCGACTCATTCGCAAGAATCTACCACCTTTCGTTGGAAATTTATTTTAATTACAAATATAATATTGAAACAAAAATTTTACTCCAACAGTCCTACGTCATAGTTTATTTTACATCACTCAAATTAATTTTAGAAATATGCGTTTGAAATTGTTTAACAAACTAAGTGTTTAAAATTCACAAAGTAAGGTATAAAAGACCCAACTTTGTGATTATTTTCTATCGAGGAAATTAATAGTCAACGTGTTTCGGAAACAGTAGTCTCATTAAACATATGATCAAGATTAAAAACAAACAAAAATTGTTCTTGTAACGTTAAGACTTTTGGCTAAAAAATTGTTTAAAGTAGCCCGTTTTAGGAACTCATAGGCCCTTAAAATCATAAATTTGAAATATTGTAATATTATTGTAAATTACATCAGTTATTTTACGATTTTATGAACTAAAGTAGGTAACATACTTAATGTTCTCAGAATACCTAACAATCTAGTTACATTATGTGAGACAACATCATTTCATCGCCATTAAGTGAAAACATATTCTTTATTAAAATCCGCTTTTTTTCTATACTTTGAACCCTAAGAACTCTGTAATAAGGCGGGGAATAATACTCCCTGTATTCCGCTCATGTTATAACGGCTGTTACTTTAGTAAATTAAGGTATACCAACCTGAAGCATCTTTTCTTAATAACGTTTCAGGGGTTATGAGTACTCTTACCTTCTTGAATAGTTATAAAAATCTCGTTACTGAAAGATTATTTTAATAATTATATTACTCCGGGTAATAACAATTTGTGTTATTATCAAAAGTTATATTGTTAAAGTAATAGGCCGTCCCGCGCGGTGGTTCCACCCATGATCCAATAGATGGCGCTAGTATGTATCTTTTATAAATCGCGCTCACGTTATTTTCCAAGATTTTGTGGGATCACGCCTATTATTTTGTGGCGGGACGAACTGGACTCCTAGAAGGACTGGCAATTGGTGGCTCAAAATTGAGAAGAGTGGTGGGAACGGGGGGAGGTTTTTGCGCAACAGTGGGATAATAGTAGGATAATTTTAAAGATTGTTTCAAATATATTAAGGTACTTTACACAACCTCAAATGAAAAATAATTTTGATAACTAATGCGAGAAAATAAAAATCCCATCAAAACATTCTGTAAAAAACCAGCCAAGTCTCGATGGAGCTACTTGTTTATCTCTAAAAAGTAATGAAATCTAGACAAAGTCGTGCCAAGTCTAAGGTTCCTTACTGCGATTTCTTTATTCTTCTTCTCGTTTCAATGGGCCGTTATTTGATTTCTTTATTATTTATAGTTAATGTTGTGTCACTTGGCCGTTGACTTGTACCCACTAAGTATAAAGAATGTTCAAATTATATTCTCAACAAACATTCATACTACGTAATCCTGTGTACAAATGTGTTGAACATTCACCTTTATATTTGAATTTACAACAAGGGTACAAGTGTGTCATCAGTAATTGAAAATACATTGCAGGCGTAATCACGCCGAGCTTCGGTCGCGTATTTTCGGCATAGTGTGTTTAGACACTTAGGTTTCATCCACTTATTGCAATCAATGTTACGCCATCCTAACGATACGTCAGACGTTGAAATTAACGACTACAATATAAGACATACGTATATCGGAACTGCTGGGCGATGCTTCGTGCTCGTTCGGAGGCCGGTGTATGGCGGCCGTGTCACAACATGTCAAACCAGTACGGTGGAGATTTTTCTCCAACTTGCTTTACAAATATTATGATTTCAAGCTAACTTAGAACTTTTGCGAAATGCTAGATAGCCTATAACCTTCCCGTTTAATGTGGCTATCCATAACAAAAATTATTATTGAAATAGGATGAGTAGTTCCGAAGATTAGCCATTACATACAAACAAACAAACAGACAAACTTACATATTTTAACTCTTTATAATATTATAGTATATATGAATATATAATTGACAATCCGAAGAACAATGGTATTATAAATTTTAACACCTCAGGCTGATATGCTTCCGAATCCAAGAACAGAAATTGCCGATATTATGATTGAATACAATTGTGACTGAATATAAACAGAGTTCTTGTTATTTTCACGGTGATATAAACTGAATTCCATTAATGTCTGCTAACAACCGGACGCACTTCGGATTCGGGTTTAAAAGGGTTGAGTGGTTTTGTACAATCGTTCTGACTAAAACGACCGGTTGGATAACCATTTAGCGATTTAAAAGATGTCTCGGAGAGGATCAATTTGAATTAATTACCGTCTTAAGCGTTGAGTTATTTCTGTTTTTCATTTGTTAATCAATGTTAATAAATGATGGATATTTTAGCGGGGTTATCATTTCAAGATTTGAATTTGGAATTGAACACGTTGTTTTTTAAAGGAATGGAAATGTGTGAAATTAATTCTCTATCATTGTTTTACTTAACATCTTACTTAAACTTAGTTGTTTTATACTACTTTCAATATTTGTTTGAGTTTCTTAGTAACAATACTATTTGAACGCATCAGTCTCTGTTGGTCTCAGTAGTATATGTGCATTCGTATATAAAATCGAGTAGGTTAGTGGCCAACCTTAGTGTTGGAGTTTTTAAACTGCCTAAAGGCCTCCGACATGGTCTTACGATGGAAACAACGGGGACCAACAATTTAACATGCCCTCCGAAGCACGGTAGCGCTGAGATAGAAATGCCACTATCGGCCATCTATAGAGGTCGAGCTGTACGTTGATTAACAATCGAAATGAACTAACATCACTAAGGGCCGACACTGCGTTAAGCGTGCGCACGCCGCGGTTCCATACAAAAGTGAAACGCCACGAGCGGTCTCAAATAAAACATATTCATACAAAACTTTTAATCCTGAAAAATAGAAGAGTAACATAGTAACTGGTCGTCTGATCCATCTAGTGTTATCGTCATCTCGTCGCGCTACTTATTCTTCTTTTGTCATGAGTCACTAAGGCAACGTTAAAATCCTTTTTAAATCTTCAGGAATCTGTTCTAGCCTTTTTACGCAAATAAAAAATCACTTAAACTTAAGAAGGGTATTTTCCGTTTATTTCAATACTAGGATCACGTTTGTAAACTTTGGCTATTGAAATTCAAGGATTTGTGATACGTTCACAATAACTTCTTATATCTTTTAAATCGGTATCAAAATCAATGTTAATTAAAAAAAGATAACACATAGATCAGTAAAATGTTATAGTGTAAGTATTAGCCAGCAATGTCCAACAGCTGGGCAAAGGTCTCTCATCTCACTGAAGATATCAGTACAGTGAGGAGAGATTAAGTGAAATGAAATGGAATAAAATTTACTTGGTTAAAAAAGCACAACAGAAATAGGACAAAAAAAGTACAAATTAAGAATTTAACCACAAAAAGGTACAGCTCAGCGTAATGCTGCAGCCGGAGCTACAGCGCTGATTTTCAGCTGGACTCGAGATACACATATAACTAAAGAGTATAGGTAGGATTAAAAATTATTACTTTACTAACAAAAAATAATAACACTATAAAATATAACAAAAAAGAAATGTACAACAATAATAAACTATTAATAAGCCCGCAGGGCAGCTTGTGGCGAGCTGTTGGTGAGTAGCGACACCACGGGCGATTCCCGAGTGCCCCAGAGAGTCGGTCAGGATCCTCGTCTCCGGCGAGCCTATCCCGGGCGGAGTGGACCCCAAGGGGGCCCGCAGGACTCTCGGCTCTGGCTTGCCTTTGCCGGCCGGCTAGAGGCACAGTCGATGTCAGCTGTGTGATCCGGGGGTGGAAGCGCCGCGAGTAACGTTTAGAGAAAGCGATACGATTACAAATACGATTACAATAGTCCCTTCTTCTGCAGGTACATATTCCCGGACATGTTGTACTGATGTGGTCGGGAGTGTGTCCCTGCAGTTGTAATCCATTACATTAAACATCTCCAAAGGGCCTCTACGAGTTGGATCTGTATTACCTCGCATGCCTCTTAAAAAGACTGGGCTTGCCCGTGACTCCGAGGAAAAACACTAAAACATTCTTAGATTAATAATCAGTACGTTATTAAAATGCCTAAGGGTTAAAGGAGGTGATCAGTTAAACAACTTATTTGATAATTCAAAGATAAAATTTTTATTTCAATTAATAAGTGTTCAATATTCCTTTAGTTAAAGTCGCTTAGTGGAGCCTCGGTGAAAATAAACACATACTTACTGGCAAATGTAGACTTTTATAGCGAATTCTGATACCAAGGAGTGATGCAATAATAATGCAGATTTATTTAAAACAGGCTGTGACTTTGAAGAATGGCCGCAGCCCGGCCCGTCCGTACGCCACCTGATAAGTGACCACAACACACATCCGCAATTTATTTAACAATTTTAATGCATAAAATACTACAAGCTGTTTGTGGAACAACGAGGGAATACAGCGACGTGACGCTTTCAATCGCTTTAAGTATTAAAGCTACCTTTCAATAAATATCAATAATTATGTGTTTTTAATTCAATCGAGTTTTTGAGAATTAAACATATTGTGATTTATTTGTGAATGAATGTTTCCTCGATATTTTACTTATTACTAAAAAAAATTGAAAATTTGGATGATCTCGATGGTTGTATAGTTTCCGGTACTTAAGTTATTAAATATATTTAAAATCGCTGTGTTGCATCGTCATTCATGAATACTACTGATTTACATCCTAAAATTACAATTTATTTTTACAATTTACAATTTAAAGTAAGTAAGTTCAAGTAGGTTAGTGGTCTAAAACTCCATCACTCCCTGTGTTGGAGTTAGACCGCCTAAAGACCTCCGACATGGTATGCCGATTGCAATCATCGGGATCGACGTTAAGATAGAAATCCCACCAATGGCCACCCATCCAAGTAGGGGCTGAGCAGCACGTTGCGTAACAATTGCATGAACCATCACTGCTTAGTTAAACTACTCCACGAGCGCTACTTCTTTTGGTCAATAAGAAAGGTAAGGTTTGGTGTACTGAAATTTCTTATCACATTTCTAAGCTAATCCTACATAAAAGTGTAAAAGTACCGGCGAGCCGATTTTTTGATCGGCACACACACATAGGAAATATTTAGTGGCTATAATTAAACTAACTAAACGAATACTTATCGAAAAAACTAATAACAAACTTTGCTGTCAACTGTATCCGTTGTGTCAAAAATACAGGTAATTATTTAATATAATTTTTAATGTCGTTGGCCTGATATTAATTATACGTTAATTCTTAACGTATAGTTTTGTCCTTGATTGTAAGTAATTAAATGTTAAAATACGTGTTTTAGCCGCCCAAAATGTTAAAGTGATTTTCAATCGATCCTTACTTTTGGAAATCTAAAGCTAATGTCTAAACTATTGTAACTAAATGTAGGGATTATAAAATGAATTTGTATTACAGTGTATGTGTACATATTAATTTTCCTTCAAATAGGTATTACAAATGCGAAAGTTTGATGAAGTTATTATAAATACAAAGCAAGTTAATTATTAAAACAATCGTTATATTTGAGGACAGGAGAACAGCAAAGTTGAGAAACTGTACTAAGTGGCAGTCCTCGGTATCTGAGTCTAGTTTATCTGCTTCATTTTAATCTTAATTCAATAGGATCGCAACATAAATTCCAATACAACTATTTTGATCACTAAACGGACAATTTATATAACTAGAGGCCCCAATTACCGCGGGTCATATTAGGAACTTTGTTAAACAAATAAATTCAACAGAATATTTCGCTGAAATTCAAATAGGAGGCAGAGTTTTGTCGCAGTTTGAATAAACAACCTAATCGGCCTAGTCACCCTTAAAATTTACCATTTGTTTTGATTTCGCAAACTCTACGGTCGGTCCGCCTCGAGAGGAACATTATAAACAAAAGTGTAACTGTGGGCCAACTTATAAATATTCGCCGGTTTTTGCTTGTAAACGGAGAGTCCTGTGTGGCCAACGTGACTTGCGCAGTGGCCTCCCCGTCGGAGCGATTGCCGTGTTCAGTGATTGGCCGGCCGCCACTCCGTTCGCCGGTGCGAGGCCATTTATCGGAACCGCCAAAGACAGGACACGAGCGAGCTTTTCGAAGTTTTAACTTCAAATTTCGAACTCGCAGTTTAAATATGAATTCCCATTTTGACTATTAAATGTGGTCGTTCAGCTTGTGATTGAATTGTGCTTGTGAACTTAACAGTTGTTTGATTTATAACTAGTGAAGTCTTTATGAAATTTTAATATTTAGTGTTGATTATAAAAGGATTGTTATTTCTTCAATATGGGTAAGTTTTAATTAGTTTGTAATTAGTTTATTTTATTGGTATAATATTGTAATTTTCGTTCCTCCTACTTTAAATCATTTTAATTTTTTTGTTATTTTTACTGTAGGTTCTGCAGCTGCAAGGTATACCATTAAATTACATATACTATTTTATCAAATATGTGGGGATTAATTTATACTTGTTATAGTATATTAATAGTACTACCCATCCGAGTAGGTTCCGAGGTGCACGTTGCTGAACAATCGCGATTAATTCACATCGAAGCCGCTCATCAAAAAACGTACCGTTTTGTTCCTTTCCTTCATGTTTGTAAATACGAGATATTGAACTTATTAACATGCGTAATATTACTGCTCTTTCACCATAACCGGTTTACTTATTCATTTACATTAGTTGAATAGACCGAATTCGGCACCAAAATGTATTCGGTGACCGACGCCGACGGTTGACCCCGGTGGGGATAGAGGGACTTTACTCGGCGGACTTTACTGTTGCTGTGGCGGCGGCGGTACCGCGTTGGTTGCGAGATGGCTTCGGTCGACGTTTCTTTGCCACCAAGATGAAGCCGTCCACGGCGACTTTTATCGCTCCGTATCCCTTAGGTGCAACCACACAATTTTCCTCAGCTGTGGACACCTGCCGGGGCTTTGGTAGTGGCTGGCGGAACGCTTGCGCATAGCTCTTCGTCTGTTTGAGGAGACGTGGAGCAGATGAAGGCGCAGCAGGCACGGGTGTCGGTTGAGGCGCCACGGGGGCCGACGTCATCGGGGACGGGCGGTCATTCACCTGTGCGTCGGTGTTGCCTGCGTTGATTGTGCTGACCGGCGAATTTTGCACATACTTTGCACCGCGTCGCACGGTCACGTTGCGTGTTGACTGCGGTGATATCGACGTCACTGGCTTAGTTCGCAGTGCCGCGAGCTCGGTCCTTAATTCGGGGACCACGCGTTCTGACACCTCCAGCTTGGCTTGAATGGCGGTGACCTCAGCTCTAAGTAGCAAAAATCCCGTACTAGTGTCTTGAGATCGATCTTATCCAGATCCGGCTTAGTACTTGCCATTTTATTCTTCTTCTTCATCAGTGGATGGCCTACCTGACCAATCGTGGTGTCAGAGTTATTGAGCCGCCAAAGGCCTCTGACATGGCTCAAGTAACGACTACTATCCGTAGAAAGTAACCGGGACCGACGGCTTAACGTGCCCTCCGAAGCACGGAATCATCTTTCTTTTCGAGCAATCAGGTGATTCAGCCTGCAATGCCCTAAACCAAACTGAGGAAAGTCTTACAAAGAGATTTTTGTGAGATATTGGTCCCACCGGGAATCGAACCCGGAACCATTTTATTAAAAGTGGGAAAAACGTTGATTCAGTCAAATATCGAGTCAGCAGTTGCGACACGACTGCTCGCGTTGATGACACGAGCGCGGTATATTCGTTAGGTTAGGGGCACTTTGCTCCAGTATGGTACATCTAAAGAAGAAAACCTCTTTGATTTGGAAGAACTCTGATGGTTTTAGCCAGGGAGGGCTAAGGGCGCAACTTTCCCACCTTGCCATAAATAAATAAATATACCCCGAAAAATTCACTCACGGTTAATAAGACCCAAACTAAAGTTTTAAGAGAGACCGACCGTAGCCATATTCAGAACTTGACTGTTGAATGCCAACTGTTTAACTTTCCGAAATTGGTCCACCGATCCATATAAACATGAGTTGATTCGGTAATGCGGTCGCCGACTTCTGTCTAATCAACCCAATTCGGTGGCTAACCTTATGATTAAACTAGCGGCGAGCCGCGATTTTTCCCGCGTTGTTCCCGTTTGCGTGCGAATTTCAGGACGCGTGAAATAACCTGCCCTTTGAATATCGCTATCCATTACAAAAATAATTATTTTAATCGGATAAGTTAAACTTTCGACAAACAAAAGTTAAACTTTTCATCTTTATAATATTAATAAAGATAAATAAGTTACAAGTCACCGATCATCAGCAGTAATCGTTCAGGTGATGGCGGCGATCTGTGTAGTTACGTGAATCAATTAATGAATAGCTCGTTTGGATGCTTGCATTGACAGGTGATCAGCATTGTGTCGATCAACACATGACGGTTTACAATAGAAATTATAGTTTAAAAAAACTAAAAAACACGCTTTTATTGCAAATTGAACTAAAAACTAGAAAATAATTTTTCACCTCAAATCAAAATTATAATAAAATTTAAGTAATTAACACAATGATTCAATTCAGAGTAAAAAGCGTGGGGTGCTTAATATTTTTTTTTAATATTACAATCATCATTGGTATCTATGAGAGGATAGTTATGAACTACAGTAAAATGCACCCCACGCTTTTTTACTCTGAATTGAATCATTGTGTTAATAACTTAAATTTTATTATAATTTTGATTTGAGGTGAAAAATTATTTTCTAGTTTTTAGTTCAATTTGCAATAAAAGCGTGTTTTTTAGTTTTTTTAAACTATAATTTTATTTTTTATTTTTTAGTAAATCTGGCAAATCCATATAACATTATATGCAACTTTTCATCCCGTAATTCCCACGGGAACGGGCCCATCACGGGACGCTGTTAGTGTCTAGTACCATTTAGTAAAATAAAACAGAACTCCCGTTCCGTCCCACAGCGAGTGCCCGTTGATGTCTTTTATATGAAGTAATATTTTTTTAGTAAATCTGGCAAATTCATTAAGGATAATGGGAAACTGTTATTAAATTATTGCATTGTCATCGGTCCTTGATACGTATGCAAAGTTTCAAATTAATCAGACTTCTGGAAGTTGGTGAAAATGATGTTCAAAGATTCCATTACATACGTTCGTACCTACGTACGTACATACAGGCCAAGCTCATAAAAGCGTGTTAATAATGGGAAACTGTTATTAAATTATTGCATTGTCATCGGTCCTTGATACGTATGCAAAGTTTCAAATTAATCAGACTTCTGGAAGTTGGTGAAAATGATGTTCAAAGATTTCATTACATACGTACATACATACATACAGGCCAAGCTAATATAAAAGCGTGTTAAAAAGGGAGGTTCAAACGGTTGGCTATCGTAACATCCGTTTGTAAGTTCTCTATGTTTTACGCAGTCTGTTAGATGGCGTGATGATCTCGACCGAATCGACAAGGATTGGCCTAATCTATTCCAGAACAGGGATGCTAGGAAAGCGTTGAAGGAGATCTATTGTGTCCCACACCTTGAGTTAATTTAAAAAAAGTCGGTTAAATACAAAGCATTGTAAAGTTATTCAGGCGACCAGTAGAAAGCCATGATTTTTGATTTTGTCAGTTAAGGCTGACATTTTACGTTAACGTTTACTGGTGCGTAAGCGCAAGCTAAAGCAGCCCGCCCTAAGAAGTTTAAAGCGTAAGACATGAGATCAGATGAGAGAAGACTCGTATACTATTATAGTGTTTCTCCTCGAAGTCACGGGACAAGCCCGGTTTTTTTGAGAGGCATGCGAGGAGATATGGATCCAACTCGTAGAGGCCCTTTGGAGATGTTTAATGTAATGGATTACAACTGCAGGGATACACTCCCGACTACATCAGTACAACATGTATGGTAATGTTTACCTGCAGAAGTAGGGACTATTGCAGGATATGATAGAAATAAAATTGGTGGGTCGGCGCGGTAGGCATCGCCCGCGCCCGGGCGGCCGGGTCAATGACTCAAATCTGCCGATCGCAACATTGTAATAAACAGTTACATTCACGGATAGGTAATCCATAGTCAGCGAGACAATGAGAACTGAAGATATCAAGTAGGTACTTTATTAAATTAAATTAATCCTTGCTAGATCACACATTTTTATAGCTATCTATCAGTTTTAGTTACGTATTTATTTTATGAATTTGTAAAAGTAGGTAAAATAAAGTTGGTTCATTATTCTTCTCAATGTTTAGTGTTCGGTAGGTTTATCCAACAATATCGCGCCAGTTGGTGCCTACTGCTTTGGTAGGTACATGCGGTCGCTGCGCACGAATGTCGATGAATAGTTTTTACTTTATGGTACCTATGGTTTGGGTAACCTCAGGATTGTATGTTTACGTTTATTTGGAAGTTAGTAGTACCTTTAAGAAAGTGCTCTACCGCCAATTATAGGGTACCTTGGTAGATTAAACTTCTAGTTTTTTATGAAACATTGCGAAAATGGTCGATGTCGATCTGTGTAGACGTCATCGGAGTCGTGACGTGTACTCGTGTCGGGCGCGCGCGGTGCGCGGTGGGAGGGCGCGGTAGGTAGCGCGCGCGCCCGGCCGGGCGCGCCGGGGCTACGACCTGCATCAGCTGTTTGCAACATTTCGACTCCGCGCGGCCGCGCGTCTACCATTGCACATTTTGTTTGTTTTTGTATTTAATACGTTATTTAATTAAATAATCACACAGATGCGTTTCTGGTGGGTACTACTAGTTATACCCTACCTGAAAAGTTGAAAAAAACGAGATGTTTATCGACATTTAATTGGCACGAAATTTCTAGCCTCATGTGTTCAGAAGCATGGTCTGAGTACCCCCTTTCAGTTTTCGGAAGTAGTCTGCTTACACCCTTTATAGCTACATTCAACGGGGCGGTTATAGGCTATTTTCCACCCGATTCCTACGGGAACAGGCAAAACTGGAGTAAAATCGTGGGACGCTGCTAGTATATTATGAAAACAAATGTTCAATATTAGAATTAAAAAACTGCTTCAATCATTAAATAATTTTTTAACCTTTTTCTTCCAAACCTTATATTATAAAACAGATTTTATTTTGAAAAAGATAAGATTATGAAGCTGTTTCAACATTTATTATTATCTTTATCCTATCAGACTTCAAAGACGGTTAATAAAAACAGACAACATATTTATCCAAAGAAAGTTCAAAAATCAGTTAAAAAACGATGTGGAGATTGCTACGATAAAAAAATGTTTTAAACGACTTATCACGAAACTTAATGCGGCAGACTAAATTCCACGTGAGCGAAGCCGCGTGCAAAAGCTAGTTCTCTTATATAAAACAAATGCCTATTTAACTCCGATTCATATTAAATCGAACATAACAATGTGAATAAAGGAACAAAAAACGTTTTGAACGTGGAAATTAATATTTAATCCATGATATTGTACATTGCAATGCAATAGAATATTAAACCATCCAAACTATTTTGTGGGCATAATAGCATAAATAGCTTTTGCAGATGAGTATTAACCATTGTGCTGTTTCAGTAAAACACATGGACGCTCCATTGTTAGTAGTTAACACACGGTGATATAAATACAGTGTACGTGAGTAATACATAATATCATAAATGCGAAAGTTTGTGAGAATGGATGTATGTTTGTTACTCTTTCCCAAAAAAACTACTAGACTACTAGACGGATTTAGATGCAACTTTACATTAATATAAAATATACATCAAAATAACACAGTACATTTAATCACGAAATCCCTGCGGGAACGGGTACAACGCAGGTAACACCGCGGGGCACAGCTAGTACATTATATATATGAAACACGATGTTTATATCATCGTGTCTCATACATTGTCATATAAAATCACCGCGTCACAAACATGTGTATATATCACCGTGTGTCATATACATGTGTTTAGTTACTGCTGTTAGTGCTGGATAGCGATGTGTTACTTCATAATTTCTGTAATGATCTCAATGAGCGTTACAAACAAGTGTATCCTGGAAGAACAAAGAATTGTTTTATTATTAAAGCTGGAGCGGCCGCGCGTGTGATGTTGGCAGACTTTATTATGCAAGCCGGCACCCTCCACTCTAACGGGCTCTCTGTAATTGTAATGGGCGGTTTTCTTCCTGTTTTTTGAATTGATTCAGTTTACTAGGTACCACTGTAAATATAGAATGCTGGGTCTTAAGGCGACTACAGGAGCTAAACGCGAGTTTTGTAATGCTTTTTAAAGCATATCATTCACTGCAGTAAACAAAATCAGAAAAATATATGATATTCTTCAGGATATATGCTAGCTAAATAGTGTGTTGAAAACATAATATAGCAAATTTTACTCGATAGAAAAAATTGTGTGTTTTATTATTTTAGTCCAATCAACAGATTTTTAGTAAATCGCATGTTTATTATTCCCAAACAAAATACTTACTTATGGGCGCGTAAACGCCCGTGCCCCGACAGTGCCGGCACTGCCGGCCGGCGCGGACGCCTGTTCCTACGGGAATGTGAACAGCCATATTTAAGAGGAAGATTATATTTTTCCATCGTTATGCTCGTTTTGCCCGTGAAAACGGGATAAAAATAACCATAACCTTTCACTTTAAAAAAATAGCTTTCTCTAAAGTAGTTCGAATCGGATTGGTAGATCCTGAGGCCGTTCAAACAAACAAAAATCAAACTCTTTAGTTCATAAATTAGTATAGATTAAAAGGTTGTGACTTATTTGACCTATTATATTATGTAATTATAACGTTGGAGTAGGTACTACAACGAGTGAGGTAACTTATGCACCAAGAATCTGAATATTGCATGAAGTCATGACCGTAAGAGTTAAAGCCTAAAGCTACTTATAGACTCAACTCAAGAGAGTCAAATAGCGGTTCATCTCAATATTAAGTTAGCAGCGAACTCTTGGGGTATGTGGAGAATACCGTTCGTAGGGAATTACCCACTCGTCACATGAGTTTGCAAGCAAAATGCCGCAAAATGTCAATCACAAACATTTTTATTCATATTGCCCCGTAAGAGGCTTTTTGAACATACTCATTTGAAAGAATGCGTATAGAGGTATTTAAGCCCTCTTGTGAGTGAAATAAAAAGTAAAAATTGGGAAGGTGTTTTTCTTTGAACCTGATAAGGTCAATGATCAAGTTGGAGGCCTTAAGGCGGTCTTAAAAACTCCGACACCAGGGTTGGCGACTAACTTATTCAAAATGAATGAATGACCGTGATCTCGTCAAATAGTTAACTAGACTGTCCATTATAGTTTCCCAACTAGTTGCGCACCGCGGTTTCACCAGCGTTGTACCCGCTTCCGCGGGAATTTCAGGATAAACTGTATCTTATATGTTATTCTGATGTATAACCTATATTACTGTAAAGTTTCATCCTAATCCGTTCAGTAGTTTTGCTTGAAAGAGCAACGAACATACATCCATACACACATCGATTCCCACTGTTTCGCAAGTAGGAAGTAAGGATAGAAAGTAGGATAGGATTTCGAAACTGGGTAATACAGACATAATTATTTCAATACACTCTACGTAATAAAAAGGAAAAATTATAAAAACATCACACCGAAAACTTTGCGATAGTCGGGAAAAAGTAAGTTTAGGAGATCTTTAGGCAGTCTAGAAACACCTGTAATTTATGTGATGACAACACAATATTTGGGCCGTCTTAAAACTCCGACATCATGGTTTGCCACTAATCTACTGGAAAAACTTCACTTTATCTCAAGAAATAGACTCACCCGACGGCCTGGCAGTGCGAAGCCTCCGGCGCGCCGTACACGGTGGACGGGGGCGCGCGTGGCGGTCAGTGGGGCCCACGGGGGCCCAGGGGTCGCGTGCGCCCGACACAGACACCACGCCGTCCGGCGGAGACCACATGTCGCCGAACATCACTCGCGTGCGACAGATGCCCGCGCGGAGTAAGGACTCGTCGAACCTGCAGACAACAGTGCGGTATCGTAATGTGTGATTTGGTCACATGGGACAGCACAGTACTGTTATGTAGTCGTGTCGTACCCATTCCTGAATAAATCCAGATCCCTACTAACCACAGAGCATAGAAGCACCGCACAGCGGCGGCCCCTCCTTCCTCATTGATTGACCTTGGCGTGGTTAAGCAACGGTTGATCAACATTTTAAAGATGGGTGGCCGCAATCTCTAATGTTAAACTACGGTTGACCTGAACATTTTAAGGATGGGTGGCCGCAATCACTAATGTTAAGCTACGGTTGACCTGAACATTTGAATGATGGGTGGCCGCAATCACTAATGTTAAGCTACGGTTGACCTGATCATTTTAAGGATGGGTGACCGCAATCACTAATGTTAAGCTACGGTTGACCTGAGCATTTTAAGGATGGGTGACCGCAATCACTAATGTTAAGCTACGGTTGACCTGAGCATTTTAAGGATGGGTGACCGCAATCACTAATGTTAAGCTACGGTTGACCTGAACATTTTAAGGATGAGTGACCGCAATCACTAATGTTAAGCTACGGTTGACCTGAGCATTTTAAGGATGGGTGGCCGCAATCACTAATGTTAAGCTACGGTTGACCTGAGCATTTTAAGGATGGGTGACCGCAATCACTAATGTTAAGCTACGGTTGACCTGAGCATTTTAAGGATGGGTGGCCGCAATCACTAATGTTAAGCTACGGTTGACCTGAGCATTTTAAGGATGGGTGACCGCAATCACTAATGTTAAGCTACGGTTGGCCCGAACAATTTAAGGATGGGTGGCCGCAATCACTAATGTTAAGCTACGGTTGACCTGAACATTTTAAGGATGGGTGGCCGTAATCACTAATGTTAAGCTACGGTTGACCTGAGCATTTTCAGGATGGGTGACCGCAATCACTAATGTTAAGCTACGGTTGACCTGAACATTTGAATGATGGGTGGCCGCAATCACTAATGTTAAGCTACGGTTGACCTGAGCATTTTAAGGATGGGTGACCGCAATCACTAATGTTAAGCTACGGTTGACCTGAGCATTTTAAGGATGGGTGACCGCAATCACTAATGTTAAGCTACGGTTGGCCCGAACAATTTAAGGATGGGTGACCGCAATCACTAATGTTAAGCAACGGTTGACCCGAACCATTTAAGGATGGGTGGCCGCAATCACTAATGTTAAGCTACGGTTGACCTGAGCATTTGAAGGATGGGTGACCGCAATCACTAATGTTAAGCTACGGTTGGCCCGAACAATTTAAGGATGGGTGGCCGCAATCACTAATGTTAAGCTACGGTTGACCTGAGCATTTTAAGGATGGGTGACCGCAATCACTAATGTTAAGCTACGGTTGACCTGAGCATTTTAAGGATGGGTGGCCGCAATCACTAATGTTAAGCTACGGTTGACCTGAGCATTTTAAGGATGGGTGACCGCAATCACTAATGTTAAGCTACGGTTGGCCCGAACATTTTAAGGATGGGTGGCCGCAATCACTAATGTTAAGCTACGGTTGACCTGAACATTTTAAGGATGGGTGGCCGTAATCACTAATGTTAAGCTACGGTTGACCTGAGCATTTTAAGGATGGGTGACCGCAATCACTAATGTTAAGCTACGGTTGACCTGAACATTTGAATGATGGGTGGCCGCAATCACTAATGTTAAGCTACGGTTGACCTGAGCATTTTAAGGATGGGTGACCGCAATCACTAATGTTAAGCTACGGTTGACCTGAGCATTTTAAGGATGGGTGACCGCAATCACTAATGTTAAGCTACGGTTGACCTGAAAATTTTAGGGATGGGTGACCGCAATCACTAATGTTAAGCTACGGTTGACCTGAGCATTTTAAGGATGGGTGACCGCAATCACTAATGTTAAGCTACGGTTGACCTGAGCATTTGAAGGATGGGTGACCGCAATCACTAATGTTAAGCTACGGTTGGCCCGAACAATTTAAGGATGGGTGGCCGCAATCACTAATGTTAAGCTACGGTTGACCTGAGCATTTTAAGGATGGGTGACCGCAATCACTAATGTTAAGCTACGGTTGACCTGAGCATTTTAAGGATGGGTGACCGCAATCACTAATGTTAAGCTACGGTTGGCCCGAACAATTTAAGGATGGGTGGACGCAATCACTAATGTTAAGCTACGGTTGACCTGAACATTTTAAGGATGGGTGACCGCAATCACTAATGTTAAGCTACGGTTGGCCCAAACAATTTAAGGATGGGTGGCCGCAATCACTAATGTTAAGCTACGGTTGACCTGAATATTTTAAGGATGGGTGACCGCAATCACTAATGTTAAGCTACGGTTGACCTGAGCATTTTAAGGATGGGTGACCGCAATCACTAATGTTAAGCTACGGTTGACCTGAACATTTGAATGATGGGTGGCCGCAATCACTAATGTTAAGCTACGGTTGACCTGAGCATTTTAAGGATGGGTGACCGCAATCACTAATGTTAAGCTACGGTTGACCTGAGCATTTTAAGGATGGGTGACCGCAATCACTAATGTTAAGCTACGGTTGACCTGAAAATTTTAGGGATGGGTGACCGCAATCACTAATGTTGGCCCGAACAATTTAAGGATGGGTGGACGCAATCACTAATGTTAAGCTACGGTTGACCTGAACATTTTAAGGATGGGTGACCGCAATCACTAATGTTAAGCTACGGTTGGCCCAAACAATTTAAGGATGGGTGGCCGCAATCACTAATGTTAAGCTACGGTTGACCTGAATATTTTAAGGATGGGTGACCGCAATCACTAATGTTAAGCTACGGTTGACCTGAGCATTTTAAGGATGGGTGACCGCAATCACTAATGTTAAGCTACGGTTGACCTGAGCATTTGAAGGATGGGTGACCGCAATCACTAATGTTAAGCTACGGTTGACCTGAGCATTTTAAGGATGGGTGACCGCAATCACTAATGTTAAGCTACGGTTGACCTGAGCATTTTAAGGATGGGTGACCGTAATCACTAATGTTAAGCTACGGTTGGCCCGAACAATTTAAGGATGGGTGGACGCAATCACTAATGTTAAGCTACGGTTGACCTGAACATTTTAAGGATGGGTGACCGCAATCATTAATGTTAAGCTACGGTTGACCTGAGCATTTTAAGGATGGGTGACCGCAATCACTAATGTTAAGCTACGGTTGGCCCGAACAATTTAAGGATGGGTGACCGCAATCACTAATGTTAAGCTACGGTTGGCCCGAACAGTTTAAGGATGGGTGGCCGCAATCACTAATGTTAAGCTACGGTTGACCTGAGCATTTTAAGGATGGGTGACCGCAATCACTAATGTTAAGCTACGGTTGACCTGAGCATTTTAAGGATGGGTGACCGCAATCACTAATGTTAAGCTACGGTTGACCTGAGCATTTTAAGGATGGGTGACCGCAATCACTAATGTTAAGCTACGGTTGACCTGAGCATTTTAAGGATGGGTGGCCGCAATCACTAATGTTAAGCTACGGTTGACCTGAGCATTTTAAGGATGGGTGACCGCAATCACTAATGTTAAGCTACGGTTGGCCCAAACAATTTAAGGATGGGTGGCCGCAATCACTAATGTTAAGCTACGGTTGACCTGAATATTTTAAGGATGGGTGACCGCAATCACTAATGTTAAGCTACGGTTGACCTGAGCATTTTAAGGATGGGTGGCCGCAATCACTAATGTTAAGCTACGGTTGACCTGAGCATTTTAAGGATGGGTGACCGCAATCACTAATGTTAAGCTACGGTTGGCCCGAACAATTTAAGGATGGGTGGCCGCAATCACTAATGTTAAGCTACGGTTGACCTGAACATTTTAAGGATGGATGACCGCAATCACTAATGTTAAGCTACGGTTGACCTGAGCATTTTAAGGATGGGTGGCCGCAATCACTAATGTTAAGCTACGGTTGACCTGAGCATTTTAAGGATGGGTGACCGCAATCACTAATGTTAAGCTACGGTTGACCTGAGCATTTTAAGGATGGGTGACCGCAATCACTAATGTTAAGCTACGGTTGGCCCGAACAATTTAAGGATGGGTGACCGCAATCACTAATGTTAAGCTACGGTTGGCCCGAACAATTTAAGGATGGGTGGCCGCAATCACTAATGTTAAGCTACGGTTGACCTGAACATTTGAATGATGGGTGGCCGCAATCACTAATGTTAAGCTACGGTTGACCTGAGCATTTTAAGGATGGGTGACCGCAATCACTAATGTTAAGCTACGGTTGGCCCGAACAATTTAAGGATGGGTGACCGCAATCACTAATGTTAAGCAACGGTTGACCCGAACCATTTAAGGATGGGTGGCCGCAATCACTAATGTTAAGCAACGGTTGGCCCAAACAATTTAAGGATGGGTGGCCGCAATCACTAATGTCAAGCTACGGTTGGCCCGAACAATTTAAGGATGGGTGGCCGCAATCACTATGATTGCTGAATAATAAAAAGTAAACACAATAAAGCTTAGTATACTGACTGGTCCCCGAAGAAGTCGCGGCACATGTGGTGGAAGTAGTCGAGCGGCACTGCGTCCAGGAAGGGCTGCTGCGCGGAGGAGGTGCTCTGGAACCAGCCGTACTCCACGCACGTCTGGAACGTCCACAGGCGCACTGGCTCGGGAGCAGTTGGGTTACATGCAAGTTTGTGACGATCTATGTATCTATGTTAGTATAAGTACTAGAACTGCAGCGCTCCGAGGTATTACTAGCGTTGGGCCCATTCCCGTGGGAATTTTGGGATGTAATAATAACCTATAACCTTCCCGTTAAATGTGGCAATCTATTACAAAAATATTAATCCAAATTGGAATGGTAATTCCCGAGATTAACTCGAACATACAAACAAACTCACAAATGCTATCTCTTTATAATATTACACTAGCGACCCGCCCTCGCTTCGCTTCGGGTAATCAATATTTCATGTAGGAAAATCGGGATAAAATATTGCGTGTCTCGCGCGAGTAAATACACAATCAAGATTTCATGAGGGGAAGAATTCGGGATAATAGGTACATAGCGCGTCTTCTTCGTCGTTCGTAGGTACGGTACCTATATATATCCCCGCCCGCTATGACCGCACGAAACAGTAGCCGTAAGGCGACGATTACACGTAAAGTATTTACTGTGATCCGTCAATACAGTATTTATTGATGGATTTCAGTATTTACTGATGGATTAATACACCAGCCTACACGTACAGTATTTATTACGACAGTATTGTGTCCGGTCTCCTGCTGTTTACACGTCTAACTTTGCATACACACACATTACATACTACGATCAGTATTTATCATAATCCGACGGATCATCATTACAGAATCAAGAAATCTAGAAATCCATCAATAAATACTGTCGCCCATCAATACAATAGGTTACACGTTCAGTAAATACCACGATACGTCATTATTTACTGATGGATCACAGTAAATACTTTACGTGTAATCGTCGCCTAAGAGACCCGTCATCGAGCATTAATATTTTGTATATTTCTCATCATAACTCTGAAACTAACTGTCCGATTTTAATAATTTAAACAGGTAAATAAAGTAAAACAATTAAACTTGATTGTAGAGTTTATTTTGATATTGATTAATATCATCATATTATGAATATCATCAACTTAAAATACACTCCTTTTTTAACTAATTAATTTTGACTAAAAACGGTTATTGTGGCTTAACTATAATAGTTAGACATATAGCCCTTGCGAATTTATTTGGTCGCAATAACATGTACTTTGATTGTGTACAATTTTTTTTGTGTATCATCAATAGATTTATCAGCGCACGCCAATAACCAAACCTTGGGTTACATATACCCCCGTTGTGCCCGTTCCCGTGGTAATTTCGGGAACTTTTATACATAATAAACGTTCCTCCTGAATCACTCCATCTATTTTAAAAAACCGCTTTTAAATCCGTTGCGTAATTTTAAAGATCCAAGCATACATAGGGACAGACAGACAGCGGAAAGCGACTTTGTTTTATACGAGTACTATGTAGAGATTAGACAGCTGTCACCAATACGGTCGACTATCGTATTCCCACTGTTGCTGTCACCGCACGTTGCTTCCGCACGGCCGAATATGTCTAGTTGCATTTCATTATTAGTAGTTGAAATTCACTTGCTTTAGGAAGTATTTTAGGGAGTAATTCTAATGAATGTAATAAAGACTAATCTAGTTTTTTTATTTTTAGTGTTGATTTTTAAATAAACCAACACTACATGAAATAAGTTTGTATGTAAGTTCGTAAGGTTATTGGTCACCCCGAGAGTTGTAGTTTTCAGATCGCCTAACAGCCTCCGACGTATTCTTACAGAAACGAAGGGAAACATAAGACAATGCAATTTGCAAAAAAATTACCAATTAATAAAACAAGTAAGTAAAGTAACAATCAGGTAAAACTACGAGTGTATTTACTCCTAAAATTGATATTAATTAGTAAACGGAAGACCCGCTAGCTAGTTGAGGTTGTTGATCAGTATTCAAGTGTTAGTTATTAGGTCCCGAGTCAAATAATGTGTTATTTCATGTTATCTACGAATATTAATCAAATTTTACTGCGTACTCAAAGAGGTTCGTAATTAAATCAACTAATATGTTATTTGAACTTAATTACTAAGTAACGACTCATATTGGATATAAGGAATAATTTGTTGTTAATTTGTTGTAATTTGTGTTTGGAATAATAAGTTGGTTGTTTAGTTATAATCTATATAATAATCTTATATATAAAATTCTCGTTTCGTTCGCGTACTCCTCCGAAACGGCTTGACCGATTCTCATGAAATTTTGTGAGCATATTGAGTAGGTCTGAGAATCGGCCAACATCTATTTTTCATCCCGAAATTCCCGCGGGAACGGGTACAACGCGGGTGAAACCGCGGGGCGCAGCTAGTAATATATAAAACAAAGACGGGTTTGTTACAACACTTATAACTCGAGATCGGCTGGATCAATTTTCATGGTTTTTGTTTCGTTGGATTTGTCTCCGCCCTGAATAGCAGAATACATTTTAAAAACAATGAAAACTTGGAATAAAAATCTCAAAATTCCCACGGGAACGGGGGCGCTGCGGGTGAGACCGCGGGTCACAGCTAGTTATAAATAAATAGACCCCGACAAATTCACACACGGTTGATTAGACCTAAACTAAACTCCAAGCTTGTATGGAATCTAATTAACTGATACTACATATACATACACAAATACTATAGATGAATATCTAATACAATCCAGTTTAATTGGCGTTGAACTGTTTCTGACTTATACTTAGAAAGATTAAACCTTATAGATGACGCGTCTTGTGTGTAACCTCAAGAGAACGTCACGACGTAAAATAATACAAGAGTTCAGTTGAGTTTCCTCAAGTAGAAACCAGCTGCCAAGTTGCTGTTCACGCTCATTTTAACCTCTATTGAATACGAGCAAAAGTTTAATAAAAATTTCACACTCCATGGAACCAACATTTACATTTTTAGTGTTCTTGTGGATAAAAACGGAACGCTTCCAACACGGGTTTGATTTAATTAGGTGCTTTATAAAACAGCAATGATAACGACCCAAGTGTTTCTATCTATCTTTTAGTGAAAGCTGATTAAACTTTAGTATAAGGAATACTTTGCTTCAAATATACTGACTACATAAGTCTTCCGGCCACAACTTAGTCCACGTTACGTACTCTAATTGCAAATTCTACTTCCTTAGACAACTTTCATAGACGTCTCTCCTCGGTAAGATAATTGTACCTCCATTATCTCTTTAAGTGAAAATAGTTAGATAATCGGTATAAATAGAGTTTATTTTTGTGTAGCGAGGCTAATGAATAATGCAAGATTTTTGGGGAGCCAGTAACAGTGAGATAGAGGTGACCAAATTCCGGCCCGGAGAAATATTCTATGTACATAATAACTAGCAGTGTTCCGCGTCTTTACCTTTGTTGTATCCGTTCCCGTGTGAATAGAATATGGCTATCCATTAAAAAATAAATTATTCGATTCGGACTGGTAACTACCGAGCTTAGCCCGGACATACAAACAAACAAAATTACGAATTTTGACGTCTAGTTATGACGTTATGACGATTAGTATAGTTTACCATATTGACTTCATAAAAAGAAGAAGAATTGAAAAAAAAAGGCTTTGCGAACATTCACATTAAATAATCCTCTTTACTCGTAAATTATCTTCACCGCCCATTCACACCCCATTACGTACCCTTTGTATAAACTATTATTTATAAAAGTTCATTTTTACTTAATCTCAAGAGCCAAAATTTAAATGTAATACATCAATGTTTTACTGAATCTGAAGTTTTCCTGGTCTGTGCAAATCTTTAAAGAACGCACACCAGAGACAAGATGTCTAACCGCGGTACTCAGAAATCAGATGCCTCCTTAGTAGATATAGGTATATTAAGTGATGTTGACATTTATAATGTACGAAAAATTGTCAATTTGTTATTTGTCGATTTTATGAACATCTGAGTGCGGCAGTAGCGGTTGTCAGCCATCATATCACTGTTTTGTCTGCCAGACAAAACATCACACAAACCCACAGAGCAGCGATACGCGCACAGGAGTGCGCGTATCGCTGCTCTGTGCACAAACCCCTAGTGAGACTAACTGCGTCATAAAAATCAGTCTAAGTGGGTGATAGACGTACAAACTTAAAGTACGCGCTTTTTAAGATCGTGAACTTACTCGGCTCGACGTCGGTGACACACGTGAAGCTTGCTCATACTATATCGCGATGTCGTCGAGAGAAGAAGCTTTGTGTTATTTGGGAATTATATCATACTACATTTTAAAAACTAATAAAAAAGACGAAATCGACAAGTGTGGGTAAAGCACTGGATTACGAAAAGAAAGCATTTATCGCATGTGAATTTAGTAAGAGAGTTACGTAATGAAAAGGAAGATTTCCACAATTATTTCGGCTCCCGGCTCGCAGCGCTGCCACACGTACGAGCCGAGACGAGCTACGAGTAAGATTTCAAACAGGTTGGATCGCCGGCGAACTTGCGCGGCAATTTTAAAGTACGTGTTTTTAAGGTGACACACAGGCGAAAAAGGTCGTCGAGCCACAAGTCCGCGTACTTACTCGCACGTCTATCACCCACTTTAAGACTGTCTGAACACTTTCTCTCTACTCTTGTAACAGAATCTGAATTCGGTTGAAATGTTCAAATGTTTATTTAATGACAAATTTTCAACATCAACTTTTGCAGTTAATTGAACTATTACAAAGTGAATTACATACATCGCAGCTAGTGAATTACATCGCGGTCATGGGATGACTATTGACAACACAATTGGCGTGAATGATGTGAGTTGAAACGGTTCAATTTACATGTGTCTCAGTTACTAAGACACCTAGTTAACTCCTCAATTATGTTCAAACTAGCAGCTCCAGCCGACTAGCGGTTCTAGCGGTTCTACCCGTATTGTCTGTTTCCGTGGGAATTTCGGGATACAAAATAACATATTATAATTTTCCATTGAATGTGGCTATCTATTACGTAAATAATTATTCAAATCGGATTGGTAGTTTCTGAAATGAGCGCGATTAAAATAAACACAAAATCAAAACCTGCTGATTTGTTAGGGCCTTATTATATTAGTGTAGGTATTTCAGCTTTGTGAGATGAATAATTATAGATTTGTGTAGGAATGTAGTGTGTAATTAGTTAGTTAAATTTCATAGGACTGGTTCACAAACAACTTATTATCACTTATTTATTACTTATTATCATTTTAGTTATCAACTAACTTATATGTTAAATATAGCGTACACTAACATCTGAAGAAGATGAATAGATTATTCTCGGTCAAAAAAATATTAATCAAGCTTTACACCTAATTCACATTCAGTTCACAATTTAACTCGGAATCACTGATTTTATAGAGATCCTTGTATTCCCTGGAGACCACGTAGTCCTACCGGCAAGTCGGTTGGATGGGTGTATCGGTCGGATGTTGAAGATTATTTTTTCCTTTTAGACCTAACCGGTCGTATCGAAGAGGGAAGAATTTAGAAATTCTTGTACCGGACTAATGGGAAACTACTTGTAGTATATCGACAGAATGATAAAGACGGTTTTACCGGTTGAATCAATGTATGGCACAAATATAAAAAAAAAAAAAAGGAATTCAATAGTAAACTAACGTCAGAATGCGTTTTAAGGTTTTGATTATTAGAGGTTCGTTTTACGTAAACTCAGCAATGTTAACGCTCAATATTTAGACTACGAACGCATAGGCAGGCGACTTGTTTGGCACCTAGAACCTAATGGAGGCCATTAGGCTCTATGCGCTTGGCGCTTGAAATGCGCTTGGCTCCTAGTTTCTACACTCCTTTCCTCAGCGGTCTTTCTCCTCGATAAAAAGCACCAAAACCGCTGGATTTAACCTAAAGACTTCAATGTACGATCAGTAACTGCCGTACTCAGAGATGTCAATGAAACTTACGATAACCTTATGACGTAAGTTACACGTCAATACTCATTAACCTCTCTTACGGAACCATTACTGTGTCTGAGTAACTCTGAAGGCTATTAGCCTATTTTTAGCTCCAACTCGGTAAGTCTAATAATATCAAACAATTCCGTGCAAGTTGAATCTTATAATTAAAACTTTGTTAATAAGGTGAGATGTGATAATGTCACAAATATTTATAGCAAAAATGCTTCCTTGTGGAACTTGCTAGTTAGAAAAGTATTTATCTTATACTATTTAAACTATCACGATATGAACACATTTATCTTGTTTTATTTATCTTGTTTTATTTTACGTAGCTTAGGCTCGATATTGCTAGATTCAGATATTATTTTTACGGAGAAATTTTTATTTTTACTGATTAAATTTACGGAGAAAAGGCCATGGTGGTGTTGCAATAAAATACATACGGAAGAATGAATACTAGAAATACTTTAGTTACTTCGTTTACATTATAATCACTAGTTAGAAAGTAGGAAATAATTAACTGAAGTATCCGTAGCAGAAGAGCCGTCTAAAAAAACATGGGTCATACACGGAATAAAGAACTCGCAGTAAGTATTTCGCTCATCCATGATCATCACAAAACTTCGAAAACGATAAATTCCAACCAAAACAATTCATAGTAAGTCGTAGTCAGTAAAGTTTCTAGACTAGTGAACAGTTCTAAAGTCTAGATTATTATAATTCTTTGATTGAGTTGTTAAATATTTAATTAATCAAATGTTTTGTTTCCAACTGCGGAGAATAATCTGAAGTCTAAATAAAGCATTCCACAGTCGCGCAGGGTCCGATACTAAATAGCGATGTGGTTTTGCAATCCCGTTCTCGGTGCAATGTTTACTTAGCTACCTTTATTTTTTAAGCGTTGCCTTCTAACTAAAATAAGCTTTATAGTGTAGTGTAGTGAGTTCAATTTAGCTTGATTAATGTTTACACTGGTGTCGTTTCCTCCATATAGTCCCATACAGAGAACATAAAACAGATACGAGTCGGTTGAGTGGTTTGTTCATCGAGAGCCCGTTAATCTTTTTTTATTGAATTAAAAGTTAAGTAACTTACGTAAGTTTAACCAATATTTTGTTAGAAAATAATTTAAGGCATTCATTTTGATAACTTGTTGGTACAGTGGCATATGAGAGCGCTTACTGTGTCGGGGGTTGCGGGTTCGTTCCCGCCATATATTCCCGCCGTTCATATAAGTATGAATTAGCCCAGGTTTTGTTTTGGTAAAGAGAACAACACTAGTTGAACTATCACAGAATAGAGACGGGACGTTACTCGACGTTTCGATCGTGTCCTAATAGTCATGGTCATGAGAAGACTCAAGTCAAAGCCGTACTCAAAGAGGTCAATTAAAGAAATTGTCGAATTACGTTAGTTATCGTTAAAACTCGTTATATGTTTCATTAAACTAATTTTTGGAATCACTAGTGACCCTGAGTGCGGCAGTTAGACTTCGAGTCACGTGACACAGACATCAAACAAACTTTACTTTAAGAATTCGCTGACTTGTGTAAACTTGAAACGCCTAAAGGTAGATTACTCCTGGAACTTAATTGTACTACGCCTCAGAGTATGATTTAACATAAAATGTTCTAGAATTAAATAAACATTGGAATATTTAATTATAATAAAGGTCACTTGATCATTCTTGTTTCAGACGCACTTCTTATTTCTTCATTTTCATTTCCCATCGTAAAAACAGGCAAACTAAAAGTATTAAATAATAAATACCCGAAATGTATTTCTTAGTATTTATTAACATGAACATAATGGTTAAAAGCCGATTGTGGACTATAAACGGCTAAAATAGGGGCTGTTATCATAAAATCGAATAGGTCCTCCAAACACAATGCTGAAGACATTACGGTTTGAATAGGCCATTGATTCGTCTGTTTCCGGTGCTTTCTGACACAATTATTTATTGCTGCCCTAGTGGCCTTGAACGTAGGGCGAGGGCGCAGCGGCCACGCGCCTCAAGTACCGCCCAACTGAAGTACTGAGCTGCAAACAAAAAGAACATAGCCAAGCCTTCGTCACTAAACAAATACACCCAGAAGGTCGACGACTGCGTGCTACAGAACACATATTTATGCATGCTTGCTTAGATACTTACTGCTGGACTCAGTCACAAAATCACTTAATTTATTTAAAAATTACTCATTTTTATGAGTAATTTTTTCCTCAAATACATGAAATACTAGCCGCGCCCCGCAGTTTCCCCGTTGTACCCGTTGTACCCGCGTTGTACCCGTTCCCGCGGGAATTTCGAGATAAAATGTATCACACGTGTTATTCTGACGTATAACTTATAGGTATTTCTGTAAAGTTTCATCCAAATACGTTAAGTACTTTTGCGTGAAAGAGTAACAAACATACATACACACATCTAAGCTAAGGAACGGAAGTAAGCCTATTAAAGTTATACTTGATTTAAATGTCTTCTCCGATTTAGTTCTGCAAATAGATACATAATTTTTCATAATAATCTTCCGGTTCGGTACTTGTAAAGATTTGACGTGTTTTATATCGCTCTATAGATTAAATTAAATTCAACAGTTAATAGTGCTCAATAATAAAGTTTAAAGTGCATCACATGAACTTGAAATCTCGGTGAGAACTTTCCATAATTTTGCTTCGCTGCCATCACCACCACTCCAGCTTAAAACCAGCAATTTCATCTCAGAAATCTATCTCGCATCATCCATTACTTCGAATCAATAGTGTAAACATCCGGTGATTCATTATTTTTCAAAATTTAACTGCATTTTTCACTTTCACATTGAAGAAAATAAACAAACAAAATATCATCGCTAGCGCCACTGACTGACCAGTCTGACAACTGACATTTGAAGTTATATTTTGACATTTGACAGTTATCAACCACAGATAACATATATAGAAATATCAATAACAGATAATATAAAGTTATTTTCACACCATGTCAAAAGTTACTGGTAATTGTGCAGGCTGTAGAACGAAGATAGCGGCTAAAGAGTATTTAAGCTGTTCTATCTGTAGCTCGAAATTTGATCTCCTATGTGCGAATATTCCAGAAAAACGATACATATTAATGGACCACACTCAGAAACAAAGCTGGCAATGTCATGGATGCTTAGTTAAACTACCTAAAGGCGATAATACTAACACTCCTATACGATCGGGCAATAACATGGTTTCAGAAACCAATAGACCTCTTTCCACCCAACATTCTTCTTCTTCTTCTTCCGACAATATAACAAAACGATCGAAGAAAACTGCATCTCCAGATGAGCAATCGACAACCAAGGATGATTTACGTTCGATCATCAAGGAAGAACTTAATTTGATGAAGCAGTCTCTAATTGAAGATCTGCATTCTAAATTGAAGAATATGGTTCGACAAGAGCTCCTCTCGTTAAGGAAAGATATCTCTTCTCTTGAAGATGGATTAAAATTCATGAATGCGGAATATGAAACCATCAAAACAGAATTTGCCAAACAGAAGGACATAATACATAATCTGGAGAATGAAAACTCAAACTTAAACTATACTGTCCAAGATTTATCGTCTAGATTGCAATCGATGGAACAAATTACTAGAGCATGCAATCTAGAATTACAGTGTGTCCCCGAATATAAAAATGAAAATCTAATTGCGACTGTTACTCAACTCTCCAAAGCTGTTTCCTGTGAGATAAAAAAGGAAGATATACACCACTGTACTAGGGTTGCCAAAATCAATAAAGAAGACAGCAGAGCCCGTGCCATTATAGTAAAGCTCGCAACTCCACGGCTTCGTGACACTCTCTTGGCTGGCGTCATTAAATTTAACAAAGCCAATTCTAATGACAAGCTCAATACCAGTCACCTGGGCATCGGCGGCACTAAACAACCAATCTACGTAGTTGAGCATCTGTCTCCAGTCAACAGGAAGCTTCATGCAGCGGCGCGCCAAAAAGCCAGATCCCTTGGGTACAAGTTCGTCTGGACCAAGCAAGGTCGTGTGTTTATGAGAAAAACCGAAACTTCCGACTTTGTTTTCGTCAAAAACCAGAATACACTAGATAATCTTAAGTAGAATTTTAACTTTTTATATTTTTCTTTTTATAATTTTATAATATTAATGTTATTTTTTGGAACTGATCTCATTAAAATTCAATAATTTACTAATTTATTACCAAAATACTAGAGGATTAAGAAGTAAAACTCAGGAGTTTTATAGCAATGTGTCAATTAATAATTACGATATTGTTATTTTGACTGAAACTTGGCTAAACAGCAGTATCTTTGATAACGAATTATTTGATGATAGGTATGTCGTCTACAGAAGAGACAGAGAAAGCTCTGGTTTTCATCAACATAAAGACGGAGGCGGAGTTTTAATAGCTGTTAATAAAAAGTATAGTTCTAACCGTATTTGCAACAATGAGAGTCTCTGTGAAGATGTCTGGGTGTTAGTTAACTTATCCCCTAAACTATCTGTGCATTTCTGCGCTGTTTATTTACCGCCACCTCTTAGACATAACATAATACATACTTTTATGGATAAAGTTAACAGCGTCATTGAAAATATGGATAATGTCTACATATTTGGTGATTTCAATTTAAGTTGTATAAGTTGGCCTGATCCCAGCTCCGACCAAACTCCTAGCAACAATGGCTCTTCTAATGGTACATTATTATTAGACTTTCTTGCATTAAATAGTCTAAAACAATATAACCTTACACCAAATAATAGAAATAAAGTGCTTGATTTGGTTTTAAGTAATAAGCAAAATATCACTGTTAAACCATCTAATATATCACTTGTTGGCATAGACCCCTATCATTTACCACTGGACATTGATTTAAATAATAAAGCTGATTCTTCCCTTGAACCCAATAACTCTATTAAACGTCGAAACTTCTTTAAAGCAGATTACAGTAAAATCACCGAACAACTGGACCAAATTGATTGGATATCTGAACTTACAGCCTCTCCGGATATTGACAATATGGTTTCTAAATTTTACACTATTCTTGACAGCATTATCCACACTAATGTCCCCTTTACATCAATCCGAAGCAAGAGAACTCCTATTTGGTTCACAAAAGAATTAATAAACTTAAACAAAGAACGTTTAAAAACATTACATAGATATAAGATATATGATAATCCATTAGATGAAATATCTTTAAAAATATTAACCAAACGATGTAAATTAATGGCTAGCAAATGTTACAACATGTACATAGTTAATATAGAAAAAAACATTAGTCAAAATCCAAAATATTTCTGGTCCCATCTTAAACATAAGCGAACGAACTCAAATCAATATCCGGAAAAAATGTGTTATAACAATAATTGGGTGTCCAATGGTACGGATATCTGTAACACGTTTGCTAATTACTTCAGTTCGACATTTTCTGATTCTTATCTTAATACCAATAGTCATACAGCATCTACCAGTGATAACAGCAATAATACTTTAAGCTCCATATATGTATCAAAGAGACACATATATAACTATTTAAAAAGAATGGACCCAAATAAAGGAGCAGGTCCTGATGGTATTCCTTCAGTCTTTGCTGTTAAATGTGCCTCCTCTTTGACCCTTCCACTTTACATAATATATAACCACTCAATTAATACAGGTTATTTCCCATCTGTCTGGAAGATAGCTAAAGTAATACCCCTGCACAAAAATAATGACCGATCTAAGATTGAAAATTACAGGCCTATATCTATACTGTCCGTTTTTAGCAAAGTCTTCGAAGCGCTTATTTATCCAACACTACAATTTCATACAAAAAGCCTATTGGCTAGCAGTCAGCATGGTTTTGTTCGACGAAGATCTTGCTGTTCTAACCTAATGGCTTACCATGACTACCTTGTTAACGCCGTAGACGCTGGTTATCAGGTTGACGCAATTTACACCGATTTCTGCAAGGCGTTTGACAAAGTCTGTCACCAATTATTGTTAATGAAACTAATACGATTTGGAATACACGGGAGTTTGCTGAAGTGGTTTCATTCTTATTTGTATCGTCGAATCCAGTATGTTGTAGTGAAAGGCTTTAGATCAAATGATTACTATGCCACATCAGGAGTACCTCAGGGGTCTCATCTAGGTCCATGGCTCTTTAATATATTTGTGAACGATATTATTTCTGTTTTCAAAAATAGCCTAGTTTTTTTGTTCGCAGATGATCTTAAGTTTTGCAGAATTATAAAAAATTTAATTGACCACATTTTGTTACAAGATGATTTAAGAAATCTTTTGAATTGGTGTACAGAAAACAGAATGTATTTAAATACGTCAAAATGTAATGTAATAAGTTTTTCTCGCAAACACAACCTAATAGATCCTTTATACCTTTTAAACGATGTCCCACTTCTAAATTTAAACACAATACGCGATTTGGGGGTTGTATTCGATTCAAAGTTAACTTTCACAAAACATTTTGACAGCATAGTTGCAAAATCATCCAAAATGATCGGTTTTATAATGCGCAATAGTAATGTTTTTAAGAATCCCTCAACCAGAATTACTCTTTACAACGCCTATGTACGTAGTCACCTTGATTACTGTAGCGTAGTGTGGTCACCGCACTATGCGACCCATCAATTAAGAATTGAGCGAGTACAAAAAAGATTTATGCGCCATCTAGCTTACAGCAGTGGATTGTCGAAAAAATTGCCTTCTTACAACGACAAACTGAACTTCTTCGGCCTTATTGGTCTAAATGACAGAAGAAAAGTATCCGATCTTCTATTTCTATTTAAAGTTTTACACAATCTTGTAGACTGCCCGTATTATTGGAATCTTTCAGCTTTAAAGTGCCTACGCGTCTTCCTCGCCACCCAATCAATCTTTTTGCTCCACCCCCTTCACGTACTAATCTAAAATGTAATGCCCCGATTGCCAGGTTATCAAAAACATATAATGCACTTGACAATTCTATTGATATTTTCAATGACAGCTTTACTTTGTTCAAGAGAAAAATATTGGTCGCTATATCCTCCTTAAAATAATTTTGCATATAATGTATTTGTTTTTTATTGTTAACATGTTTCCTTTTTTAATATTATTTTTTCCTATTTTTTCCTTTTAGAGTTTAATTGTGTTTTGTTTGTAATTCTTGTTGTATTCTATTAAGCATGTCATATTTTTACTTGTAGTGTTAAGTACCTAGTTAATAAGTAACGCATGTTGTGGCACCTATAGAGAGTGCATTTAGGTGTTTAATTTAGTGCTAAGTTTTATTTATAGTTTTAATGTACCTCTCACTGGTTGTCCTTAAATAAATAAATAAATAAATAAATAAATAAATAATAAATCTCCATTGGCATTTGATAACTTACAAAACTAGTGTTGTGTGCATCTATGTGTGCGTGTTTAAAGCGTAGTTCGTTATTGGCCTTGTGGTTGAATTTGTTTTGTGCCTTCGTGTGCATACAGAGCTTATTGTTAGATCGTGACACGCCACACGTCCCGTGAGCTTTGTTATAGATTAGGAGCCTCGCTTTACACGTTAACTGGCGGTTTATATACGGGATTATTTTGTATACAATGTCTTAAAGTGACCTACTTACTTAGGTATATTTATAACAAAAGTAATTTTATATTTGAACTAGCAGCGCCTCGCGGTTTTACCCGCGTTATATCCGTTGCCGTGTAATTTTGGGATGAAAAGTAGCCTTTAACCTTTCCGTTGAATTTGGCTATCCATTACATAAAGAATAATTCAAATCGGACCGCTACTTCCTGAGACTACCCCATACAAACAAACAAAGTTAGAAATGAAAATACCTACCTCTTTATAATATTTATTATTAATATTATGTGTAATATAATTTAAATAATTTTTATTTTGTGATAAGTATGGTACTTCTTTCGGTTGGGTGTGGCGTACCAACCCTCTTAACTTCTCAAGGCTCAACAGAGCTGAATAAAGGTTAACTTACATAAAAGCAATAACGAGTATTCCATAGTGAACGAAACGGAACTATTTCTATTTCCCATACTTACTGCCACACTCAGAGACGTCTATAAAATCGACAATTAACTAATTGACGTATTTTTTCATAAATTATGCGTTAAATCATTCGTTAAATCTCTACTAAGGAAGCATTTGTTGTCTCGGAGGACGATAATTGGAAAAAAGCTCCGTGATTTTAGGGAAATGCAATTTTCATCAAAAAGTATTATTCTTTATATTTGTCGTCGCCATGCGAATGGCCAGACGAACAGAGGCGGAAGTAATTGAATTTCCGGAAACTATTTCTAGTAACGCCTACGGTGCCATGGATACTAATTAATAATAGATGTGAGTTTCCTCTACAGATGAGCCGGGATTGAAATACTCACCTTATTCATATAACTCATTTATTCGATTGAATCTCCTATGGAAACGAAGCTAAAAACGGTGATTTACTTTAACATAGGTGAGTGCCTAGTCAAGGCAAAAAGGACTCTCATGGAATCGAATTGAGGAAAAAAATGAGTTTTCTATAACAATATTGATGCAATCTATTGATTTTCACCACAGAGCATAGAAGCACGCGGCGCTCCTACGTGCTTCTATGCTCTGTGATTTTCACAAACTTCGTTTTCAGTTTGTAAATACAAATCCAACTTTGTTCTTAAAAAGGATTTTTTTTAACCTCTATTGTCCCACTGCTGGGCAAAGGTCTCCCCCAAACGCTTCCAACCCTCCCTGTTCTTTACGGTTTCCCACCACTCGCTGTCGAAGGAGACAAGGTCATCCCGCCAGCGTTTCCTCGGCCGTCCGCGGCGCCGCGCTCCGCTCGGGGCCCACTGGGTGGTGATGTGGGCCCATCTCTCGGGGGCCATCCCGCGACACGTAAAAAGGATTATTAGATGATTATTAAAAAAGGAAATAATTATGGTAATTAGATAGGATTATTTTAAATATATGATGAAAAAAAGGTGTTTAAATATTTAGGGTTACAATACAACCCACTTGATTCAGGAGTATCCATGAGCCGGAATAAAAAATATGGTAGTAGGTACAAGCCACTCAATACTAATTATCGAGGAACTTGTGCAAGCCGCACGGTTTCTAGTGCGGTCATTGCTACCCCTGGGACTGGAAAAACTTTTCCAATGCTTCAATAGTAAAGTACACTTTAAAGAAAAAAGTAAGTCAGTTAAGTACCAGCCAACCCTAGTGTCGAAGTTTTTAGACCGCGTATATGCCTCTGACATGCCGATTGAAACAATCATGACGGACAATTTGATGTGCCCTCTGAAGCAATTCAATACAATTATTCCTGGCTTAGTCAATTGTTTTATGTAGGCACACTAAGATTTTTCTAAGGATAAAGTATGTAAGTACGTTGTAAACCAGCAATATGGATTTCCAGATAACGCTTTGTAGATAAAAGCGCCGCGGCCTCATAACCCAAAATTATATTTAAAAAAATAGTGCATAAAATGTTCTCTCATGCATATTTTTTTTTAATCCGGTCAATTTTGAGGTTTCCGCCTGTAAAAAAACGGATAAAAGACATTTGCCTTTATTTATCCAAACTAAACGTAAGTTTTAACGAAGATGAAACCTAATAATTGAATCACCGGTTGTATGTAACAATAATTTCCTCCAATTACTTATAAAACATTTTCCAAAAATAAGTTTTTTCGCTCAAGGTAAAGCTTAAGCAATGTTCAAAGTACTTCTAATTTTGCATACATATTTGATATTTATAAATTGGGAACGTCCTTTGTTTCTCGTAGTTGGATAATGATATGCTTGTTATACATATAGACAAAATGTGTAATACAAATAAGACATCTCCATACAAAAACCGCAAAATGCTACCAACAAATACATGAAGTCGGTTGAAAATAATGTTTTTCACAGAAAGTAAATATGAAAATATAGCGTTCGCCGCGCGGGCAGCTCATGATTTTTCATTTGAAAATTACTGCGATTGTCATAAATTTATGTGCTAATGTTAACTTCCCTTATAATGTTTGATTTTATGGTAGGCATAAACTAATCTATCGGTTTATATACTACCTGACCCTTTTTATCTGTATTCTCGTTTATCTCATTACTATGTTATGTATCTGTTACATTCTCCAGCGACAGTATTTATCTCATACATAATTCATATTAACGAAAATCCTGTAACTGGCATTATAACATGTATTGTTATAATGTATTATACGCTTTTATGTGTGACTAGCTATTATACCCGCGCCTTTATTCCCTTCTCAAAATATAAAATCAAAGTAACATTTATCAACACGTGATCGTTATTTTTCAGGCTTGGTAAGGTCAAACCCTTCATATTTTAATAGTTAAGAAGAACATATCAGTTGAACGGCAATTACGTTTATCGATTAATGTGTTGGCCTGAATTAACTTATACCTATTTATTACTGTAGCCTCTTGAAGTGGAAGGCACAGTATTAAGCGGCATTAAGTAAACATAATGGAATAAAAAGCAAATTTTCACATACGAACCTGAAACAAATTGCACTATTTTCTTTAGTAGCTCGCCGAGGCCGACCGCTGGCGGTTCCGGCTCATATTAAAACCGTTATCGAACCATCTTAACAACCCTGTTCTCGAAACTATAGCCTCCGTTCAAAATAATACACTTAATATCAATTTGCGCTGAAAGTAACCTTATTTACTTAACCCTAAGGTTACGTTTTGTAATCGTGTATAAAGCTATTATATTTCATCGCTTCATTCTTCAGATATAATTTACCATGTAGTCCCCATTCCCCGCGCTAGCAACACCGCACGTCTTTATAGTTTTTTTTTTTTTTTTTTAATTTACCCCCTCCGTTTCCTTAGTCGACTTCGTGTTTGTCACATTTAAGTTCCTCATTCCATTTCGTGCGCTTGCAACGATCGGACGTCACCAACATTACAATGCCCAAACGAAATGCCGAGGAAAGACTCGAGTATTATAGGAAGAAAATTAAGAAGTTAGAAGAACGAGAGAAAACTCGACGTAATAATTTAACTATAACGTCGTCGGATTCCGAAGACCATGCAAGTAAGTAGTTGTCAAATTCAAAGTGAATACAATTATAAATACTTTGTTGGTTATCAACATTTTTAAACCGGGAGATTGTCCGCGATGACAATACGAAGGTAAAACTGAAGTAGTACTTGCTTAGAACAAAACACACCCGGAGGTTATCCGAGATAATAACACGACGGTATTGTTGAAGCAAAATAAGTACTTACCTACTTTTTAAGCGAAATGTACGTTAATAATTTCAAACCTGGAGGTTATCCGAGATGATAACACGATGGTATTTATTGAAGCTAACTACCTAATTTTTTAAGCGAAATTATAACAATTTCAAACCTGGAGGTTACCCGTGATGGTAACACGAACGGTAAAAAATTCGTAAGATCTCCACTGGTACGCATTTTATTTCGTACTTATCGGTTACTTTTTATAATCAAGTAACTTTTCACAATTTAGAAATTAATTTCACTAAACATTCCAGACTCGGAATACAATGGAAACGTGCCAGATCAACTGGACATGCCGGCCCCGTCACCACCGCCATTGATTGAAGATACATTGGTAACCGAGATCTTACCCGATTCCGTGCCGTCGGAATCAGATTTGGACCCAAACATCCTAGCTGCCTTAGGAGAAACCAACAACGAAATCCCCGAATACGGCGACAAGATTCATGATAATCTCGCCAAATTATGGTTACCATTGCTGAAAAAAGGTATGTCAGCTGAAAATAAAGATAATTTATTGAAAAAATATCTTATACCGGAAAACTGCGTTTTGCTTCAAGCGCCGTCATTGAATCCGGAGATTACTGCCGCTTTGTCGGAATCTAGTAAATTCCGTGATAAAAAGATGTTATTAACACAACAACAACTAGGCGCCGGGATGACGGCTGTTAACAGAGGCTTACAATTATTGATAAACAATGGCAGCAATGTTGAAGCCATTAAAGCGATAAGTGATGGTTGTCGAATTTTGTCTGATTTACACCATCAAAATACATTAACAAGAATAAAATTTATAACCCCCTGTTTGGATAAATCGTTCATGCAAATAATAGAAAATTCGGAACGTGATTCCACTCTATTCGGCAATAACCTGTCGGAGAAGATCAATGCCTCTAAGGCTATTGCCAAACAAGGCCAACAGCTTAAGAAGTCGCTACCTGTTACAAAGCCTTCTTCTAGCGGCCCGCCAACCCATCCTAAGCCCAACCAGGGAAACTGGGCAGGACCTTCTCGCTTTCCAGTGAACAAGGGGGGGCGAGGAGGTTACAAACGAGTGAACACGACCATTCGAGCACCACCACCTGCTGCCCAGTCGAGAACGAGCTACAAACCTCGAGCTCCAACACGGCGACATTAACTCATGCAGGCAGGGTACGTCACTTTCATAATTGTTGGCGCAAAATTACAAATAATGTAACAATCCTTAAATGGATCACTGAGGGTATAGATATTCCACTTACTGGAAATGTAAATCAATCTGCTATTCCCACTTCAACTTGGTCTGTACAAGAGAAGTTAGACATTTCAATGGCAATTGAAAATTTATTAAGTTTAGGCGCCATTAATGTTTGTAAAACAATAGATAACCAATTTTTGTCTCGAATATTTCTTGCGCCTAAGTCAAGTGGCGGTAAAAGATTCATTTTGAATCTTAAACCCTTTAATAAGTACGTAGATAAATGTCACTTCAAAATGGAAGACCATAGAACGGTATCTAAACTAATATCTGATAACAATTATATGGCTACCATAGACCTAAAGGAGGCTTACTTTTTAATTCCAATCAATCCAGCCTTTCGTAAATATTTACGGTTTCAGTTCGAAGACAAATTAGGAAATCCGATATTATTTGAATTTAATGCTATGCCCTATGGTCTTTCTATTGCACCAAGAGTCTTTACTAAAATAATGAAAGTAGTGATGACTCATCTACGCACCCAAGGTCATAAGTCGGTAATATATCTCGACGATATTTTGTGTATTGGAAAAACCTATTTAGATTGCCTCAATGATGTGAACGAAACAATAAAATTATTGTCTTGCTTAGGTTTCGTTATTAACTATAAAAAGAGTTCGTTAATACCAAAACAAACATGTAAATATTTAGGGTTTATTTTCAATACACAAAAAATGTCGATATCTTTACCTACGGAGAAACGGGACTATATTGTACAGTTAACTACGAAGTTTCTTAATTTACCACCTTGCTCCTTAAGAGAGTTTGCTCACCTCATTGGTACATTAACGGCTGCTTGTCCTGCTATAAAATATGGCTGGTTATACACCAAAGCTTTAGAACGAGAAAAATACTTATTATTAAAACAGGGTTACAATTATGAATCCAAAATTGTATTATCAGGACGCATTGTCGATGACCTAACTTGGTGGAAATTGAATATACCTACTTGCTCTAATTTCATTCGAATTCAAGATTTTCAATTAGAGTTATTCTCAGACGCATCCAAAACTGGCTGGGGCGCCTATTGCAGTCAAGGTCGTGCCCATGGATCATGGAGCGTCTATGAAAGAACCTTCCATATTAATTATCTGGAATTACTTGCCGTATTTTTATCATTAAAGACCTTTGCAAAACTGTTAAAAAATTGTACAATATTGTTACGTATAGATAATAAAACCGCTATAAGCTACGTAAATAGAATGGGTGGAATACAATTCCCTCATCTCAATGATCTCGCTAAACAGATTTGGCAATGGTGTGAGAAGCGAAACATTTGGATTTTTGCGTCTTACATTAATTCTAAAGATAACATAGAAGCTGATATAGAATCAAGAAGGGTCAACCCTGATATTGAATGGAATTTATCTAATAAAACATTTCAGAAAATTGCAATTCAATTAGGACAACCTGTAATTGATTTGTTCGCTTCCCGCACCAATGCCAAGTGTAAAACATTCGCTTCATGGTTTCCCGACCCGGACGCATCTTTTGTAGATGCTTTTACGATAAACTGGAAATCTTATTTCTTTTACGCATTTCCGCCCTTTACATTAATATTAAAATGTATACACAAGATAAGAAACGATGGAGCGTGTGGCATACTTGTGTTTCCATGGTGGCCCTCTCAGCCATGGTTTCCGCTGATAAAAGATTTATTATCTTCAGAAATAATATTTATAGATCCAAATAAAGATCTTCTTCATTATCCTTTCAGGAAAGGAAATCACCCACTCCGCAGTCTTACACTGGCTGCAGCGATACTCTCCGGGAAGCGTTTATCCGAAAAAATATCCCATTACAATCAGTAGTGCTCATGCTCGCATCACTTTCTGACAATACCAAAAAACAGTATGGTGTTTCTTACAAACTATGGTGGCAATATTGTGCACATAATAATTTACACATATTTGAAAGTACGGTAACAAATGTAATATCCTTCCTAACAGAGGAATTCAATAAGGGTGCTTCTTACGGATCTCTGAATTCGCATAGATCAGCCCTATCTCTTCTATTAGGAAATAATGTAGGATCTGATGAATGCGTCAAACGTTTGTTAAAAGGAGCTTTTAAACTAAAACCTTTGAAGCCTAAGTACAATTATACATGGGATCCGCAGTTAATTTTAAATCACATCAGCGCGTGGTACCCAAATACAGATATTGATTTTGCAAAATTAACAATGAAATTAGTAACATTACTAGCTCTTTGCACAGCTCAAAGAGTTCAGACGCTTTCTTTAATTAGACTTAATAACATTATTTTTTCCCAAAATGGAATAAGAATCATAATTACTGATTTAATCAAAACGACAGCTCCTGGAAGAGAACAGCCTGTCCTTTATCTTCCATACTTTCTTGAAAATAAATCTATATGTCCTGCTACTATACTTTCTGATTATATTACTATCACAAAAAGCTTTAGAACAGAATCTGAAACAAAACTTATACTAACCATTAGAAAACCACACAAGGCGGCTACTTCACAAACTATAAGCCGCTGGATTAAGATGGTATTGTCAGAGAGCGGTGTCGACACATCAGTATTCACAGCTCACAGTACGCGGCACGCTTCAACGTCCACAGCCAGTGCGGCTGGCGTTAGTATTGATACCATAAGAAGAACTGCTGGTTGGTCCAGTAGTTCTCAAACATTTGCTAAATTTTACAAACTTAATATTGTCAATGAAGGAGAATTTGCACAATCAGTATGTTTGTAATAGTTGATTATTTAGTTAGATTTATAAGGATAATTAATATGATATTAATTAAAGTTTGTTATAATATTTCCTTTCGTGTATATTATTTCACATGTTGTAAAACTATGTCTCTTAACATCTACATGGTAAATTATATCTGAAGAATGAAGCGATGAAATATAATATATGATTAAACGAACTCCAGAGTGAAGTTCTATCATTATTATATGAGTCGCTTCATTCGAAGATATAAACTCCCGCCCTCCCTTAGCCCAAATAGTTCTACAACATTGTCTCTAAAGAAATGAGGAACTTAAATGTGACAAACACGAAGTCGACTAAGGAAACGGAGGGGGTAAATTAAAAAAAAAAAAAAAAAAACTATAAAGACGTGCGGTGTTGCTAGCGCGGGGAATGGGGACTACATGGTAAATTATATCTTCGAATGAAGCGACTCATATAATAATGATAGAACTTCACTCTGGAGTTCGTTTAATCATATATTATATCTCATTATTAAATTGATAAGAAAAATACAATAGCAATGCATATTGTTTTGAACTTTATTCAGTTGTGTTAAGGGGAGTTTTTGTGGTAGACACGTAAATTGAGGCTTGGCGACGGTCGATACTTTGTTTTTTTTAAACGCTGCTGTGAATATAGACAGGGTAATATCCAAGAGTCGGTTTTGTTTTTAAAGCCATTATTTGGTTCACGTCATTTTGGTTCCAATTTAATGTGTATGAAAATGAAATGTCTTAGAATTGGAATAATATTAAATTCAAAATGGCTTTTATTATTTTTCCTTAAATGTTATTAACGTTTACTTATTTACATGTTGACAAGTTAAGTATCACTTAGGATCAAATCTACGACTTACAGGTCTACACTTACTACGACTTACAGCCTTATCCCATAACAGTTATCTTTCTATACCTATACAGTTTGAGATGAAATACATTTTTAAAATCTCACGACTGACTCGACGCGTCGACTCAAGATTATCATGGATTGCTGAAATGGAAAGTGAGTCACAAATGCCGACAACGTTCGCAACTCCAACCAGTGATCGCGAGCGACATATTAACATATTTTAAAGCGGTTTACAATCGTTTGAACATTATTATAGGAACAGAGACATTTGGAAAATAAGGAAGGGATTATGCAATGTATGTCCTGCATTTTAATGAGAACTGTTTCCGCGAAGCCAGTATCCAATTAAAGATTAATTCGACGCTCGTTTTCAAACCACGCGTTTGTACCGATAGGTATCATAGGATCATGTCGGAGGTCTTTAGGCGGACTAAAGACTCCAACAACCGGATTGGCCATGGCCAAGGCCACAAACCTACATGAACTCACTTACATACATATCTAAACTAGGTCCTTCTAAATCCTTGTACTTGTCTTATAACCGATGCAATGCACGAACTTTATCACGCATCGTTAACGCAATGCTTAAACAAATCTCTTGCAGGCGATCATGCTTTGACGCGTGCTTTGAGATATAAACGTTCGTAATTGATCAGTTTAGAGCGTGATTCTATCAAATTCATTCTTTAGCCATTTTTTAACATCAACCCTAATATTTATTACAAGGATAAAAGCATTCGCCATCTGAATTAAGATAAAGTTTTTGCCAGCTTAACTTCCATATATTTGGAAGCGATCCTACCTACTAAGGGTGAGCGATACAACGTAAGCGTTATCTACATAATGTTCACACTAGCGCCATCTATAGCATTGAATATGTTATAAGTAGGAACCACAAATTAATATCATAAGAACTTAATACATTATACTTTACTTGAGTCACGTAACAACTCAAACCGACTTTGATTTTACCTTCAGCAAATCAGTAGTCTTTACAAAGTCAAACGTGAATCAGGCCCGTATTCTCATAACATCTCGAGCATAATGCTCCACTTTACATAAATGCGTTAAACTATCAAAATTCAGTTAGTTCCGGCGGTTGAAACAGGAAATTAGGGTAAAGCAGTTTGTCACGGACTCAAGCTCAAGAGTTTGTCACGTCAGTTGAAACTTACGTGTGTACATATTCTATATGACATCACTATGAATTCCCTCCATGATAAATTAAGTGTCGGGTTATTCCAATTACACATTTATTTACTTCCCGTTCAATATAACACCACTATTAGTTTATTTATTCAAAGTTAGGAAATTATGGGATATTAATCAAATATTTATTCTGTAATTCAAAGCTCATTTATGGAAATAGTGAACTTTTATGTTGTTTTATATTTGTAGTGGAGACAAATATGTAGTGACATGTTAATTATTATAGCGTTACAATATTTCAAATCATTATAACGCGGTACGCCTTAGTTATGTTGTAGCCTTTTTTTATCGCATGTTCGATTTCCGGATCCTCCTCTAGAAAAACCTCATTTGATAAATTTCACTAAAGGTAGTCATCCATCAGCACAATCTTTCTCTCTCTCTCTATGGTGGCTATGGGGTGTCACATGGTGGGACATCAGCATCAGCATCAGCAGAACCTGCAGACTTTTGTTTGAAGTGCGGAAAACAAAAAACTTGATATTAAATATAATTTTTAATAAGTTTATATTCTCTAAAGATTAACACACATCCGTATGCTATCAATGCGTATGCTTTCACATCTCATTCTTGTTATCAGAATAAATCTCTACTTTTGAAGTTTCAAGAATGTAATGCTTACATATCCACATACATGATTATACGTATTATTTCCAAATTATTTTGTACAAAAGGTTGTAAAGTATCTGCATAATATTAAATAAAGTAAAAACATTAGCCCAATGCTCACGAAATGATTTAATTAACTTGTACTGTAGATACACATCTTAAGTTTTAATTAACCGCAGCGTCTTGGATGTCAGTCAACCCATATTAACCGCACAATACATTTGATTAAGTAATCCTACACACAAAGTCAAATAAGTGGAAACCAAGCTTAATTCCGTGATCCTGTTGAAGTGGCGAAAACCTCTCGCGATACCTTATTACTCTCGACGTCACCCACATATGATAGGTTCTACCCCTTCGTGTCAAGCCAAAGGCATACCGATATCCGCCGGCGAAATTACTTGCGTCAATGCGAGTAATAACGTCAAAGTAAGTGACATCAATGTTATTAACCTTATTTTGCAGGATTTTATAACGTCAGTCACAGTACTCACGGTCGAAATTTTGTATGATGTAGTTAACTCTGAATTGAAACTGCGTATACGGATACACTTCGCTTTTATTTTACACTTTTATCTGACGTTCGGACAGGAAGACTGAAGTCTTCTGTGACCACGGTCACAGATAAAAAAGTAAAATATACCCACTGAATTGAGAACCTCCTCCTTCGGTTTTTGAAGTCGGTTAAAAATGAGTAGTGTTCGCTTAAACTTAAGAAACCAGTAGTTAACTCTGTTTACATCACTACTTATTGTAACACTAGCGGCTTGCCCTTGCTTCGACTTGTTTAAGTAGGATTTCTGGTGGGAAAATCAGGATAAAACAAAGCGTGGCCTACAGATTATATAGTTATGGTGATCTAAATATATTATTATTTCATAGAAGTTATATTGATAGTCATATTTATCCTCGCAAGTACATTCATACGCGTACATCCCCACATCCAGCCCGAACAATACCGCCTTCCGGGACCGTACATCTATTGTTCATCGTTTATCTAAATTTAATAATATATTGATTTAGCTTAACCACTTCGAACGTGTTTCGACATTGATAGACGTTTCCGCTTCTTAGCCGCTCGCGCTGGTAGCAATCGCGGTATCCATCACACCATTACCTTTGTCACATTTATCTTAATATGAAAATATTAATCACCATGCCGTATGAAACGGCTACAGATTCAGCTACTTTGCAAATGGTTAGTTCGGAAATCATATTATTGACTTTCACGATTTCTTTAAAAACCCCGTCGTTTGAGGCTGGACAAAAACAAATGTTTGAATACGTTTAAATGAATTAAACAACTATTAAACAAATTTCATATTGTCAAGAGAGCCCATAGATCGAATCTATTCATCGTATCTCATATCATTTCTTATAGATCAATTGTAGTAAAAGCTCTATCTAATAGTTCACTTGCTTATTTTTTATTGAACTCATTGAACTCGTCAGCTCACAGATTGTTAACAAGCTTAATTAAACAACGACATTGAATGTCGGTTTCCTAAATTACAAAATGATAACATAAAATTAAGTGAAGTGCTTAATAAGGGAGAAACAAATAATGTTGAAACGTCAAACCAATACTGTATTCGGTGACCCGCAAATTAAAGGTATAATAAACGACCAGGAAATGTAACTGAGTGAGGGCGGGCGTCACTTGGCAGGTTTATCGAGAAAGTTGCCTTGTCCGCAGTTAGGGGAGGCGATATAACAGCGGATACAACTTTGACTAATGCGAGGATATTGTTTGAGCAATGTGTGGAATTGTCTGGAGAATTACAACGTTTGTTATCCTCCCGGTGTAATGAAACATATAAAATTAATCATTGTTCTGAACTAATAGGATAAGTATAACTCGACGTTTGCTGCTTTAAGTTGGCGTGGAATGTTCGTTAAACGGGAAGCCATGAAATAATTCAGTAGTTGAACCCAGCTGCGTTCTCTTTTGTAGCGCACGTTTGGCTTTCGGCTTACGAAATGTTATTCGCGGATTTCCTTTGCTAGGTATAATTGATATGAAAGGAATCCTGCTTGTTTGCATACACATTTACTTATCTTAGTTCTTGATTTGAATTTTCATTATTGTCCAAAACTAGCAGTTGCGGTTTTACCCGCTTGATGACTGTTCTTGAGAGAATTTCAGAATAAAAATAGCCCGTAACATGCCCATTGAATATCCATTACCAAAAAGATTTATTCAAATCGGATTACTAGTTTTTGAGACGAGTTCATACAAACAAGAAAACATAAAACAACTTTTCAGCTATGATTACATTAGTATAGATGGTAAGATAGTATAGATGGTAGATAAGTTTTAATAGCAAGACGAAAAAGTTTTGTCCAAGATGATTTCCTATAACTTTCAAATTCACGTAGTTTGTCCACACAAATTCGAGTAGTTTGTCCGTATGATGTGTTTGACGTGTAATAATGATCCTTCAATGGGAGTCGGCTGAAGAGCGCGTCCGGACTCGAACTCGTTAATTCACACATCCACTCCTCCTCACACAACCTCCCAACTAACCCTCCGGACGAGGGACAGAAGAAAGGTGTTTTTGTGCTATTCCAAGACATTGTTTATTATCATTCCGAAAATAACTCGAAGTCACAGTACACTCCAGTTTCTTGGTATAATATGATTTATTTGTTTCCCTTTTCGTGTGATTACTTATCTAAAAACAACAATATTTCAATTTTTTTTTTTACGTTGAAAAAGCAAAAGGTCAAACAATCGTTATAATAAAATAAAAAAGTATGTTAAATCCATTTAATCGCAGTTTTTCGGAGCTCACTGAGCCGATAATATTATTATAGCTTCGCTTTGTTTGTGAGTATTTTAATAATCGCCAGACACTTTGAACCATAAAATTAATGTACGTGCCTTCTGAGGTTAACCGAATAAATATAATTCCACTTCTTCTTCTTCTTCACCGAGTGGACGGTCACCCTGACCAGTCCTGGTGTCAGTTATTGAGCCGCCAAAGGCCTCTGACATGTTATAATTTCACTGTAAAATTATAACAACACTGTTAAATTGTTCAATGAATTTGTATAAGTTTGAGTAAGTTCTTAGTTTCTTTGAGTATTTAGACCGCCTAAAGGCTTCCGTTATGGTTTAACGATTGGTATAACGGGGATTGACAATTTAAAGTTTTATCGCCTAGATAGAAATTTATCGGCCACCCATCTAAGTAGTGGTCGAGGTTATCGTTGCTTAACATTAGCAAAGAGTTAACATTTACAGGTAATGGGCGCTGGCTTGTTCCTTTGGCAATAATTAAAACAAGGAACTCGCCACTTATTTTTTTAATTCTTTTATAGGTAACAAACTTATCGTTCTCTCGTTATGAAAACACTTTATATAAAACTTAATAAAAATAGGTCTTCGTCAAGAAACTAATTAATAAGATGCCACAGACACGCACAGACACTCATCAAACTTACAACCCAACATTTACGTCGGGGGTTAAAGATCTTTACTAATAATGTAAGGAAGTATTTTTTTAAATTTCGTTTACATATGTTCGGGCTTATCTCGGGAACTACCGGTCTGATTTGAATAATTATTTTTGTATTTGCTAACTACATTCAAAAGAAAGGTTATACGCTATTTTTGTCTCGGAATTACTACAAGAACGGAGACAACGGGCGTAAAATAGCGGGGCGTTGCTAGTTATTTATAAAATTATGAATGCAAAATTTTGAGGTGAAATGTAGGTAGTAACTAGACAGGCATAACGTAGCGTGTAGTTGACCTGCGCACGGCTAGCACAACGAATGATGACAAAACATGATATTATGAATACTGTGTGTTGCTTAGTGACGGAAAACTCGAATTTTAAATATTCCACCCTGAGATTCCACCAATAAACTCATGGTATTTAAAATCATGTCTTGTCGCTGTCTGTGACATTTGTGGACTAGCAGATGATACATCGGAGTATCCAGGTATCATATTTAAGGTACGATTACCGCATGCAAAATGCGTTGACAGCAACATTTTTGTCTTTTTCAAACTATCGCGATATTGACACATAAAGAATGTAATTACTACGGGTTTTTTCGCGGCACAGAAAGTTGTTTTAGTAAGTAAAAACAAGCTACATCTTATTAGTTTAAATGTAACAAAGCTTTGACACGATATAGGCGATGGATCACCGTTATACTCGCGTACAACAACCGTATTTCAGGCGCCAACAAACCCCCGTAACCGCGTGACCCTATTTTCAAGAACAAATAACTCATACATACTCTTCCCCGATTCAACGTAATTGTAAAAATAAACGAACAAGAAAACGTGGAACAAAGAAGCTCGTATCAGTTCTAAGTCAAAGTCAAAGTCAAGTCAAAGTCAAATATTTTTATTCAGTTTTGGCCCCATAGAGGCTCTTTTGAACGTACCACCCATTCGGAAGAACATCAGCAGAGAAGAATGGGCAAGAAACTCTGCTGGCTATTTCTAAATATTGTTACTCATATTATTCGTTAAAATATAGATTATTTGCGTTGAGTTTGCATCTCGTTTCTTCGGCGAGGGTATTAGGAGGCAAAGTTTAACATCAGGGGCGCAGCGCCGCCTCATCAATTTGTCTCACTTTTTTATTATACCCACGTCGGCGGCGGATGTTCCCAGGCATTCGCTGCTTGCAGTTACTTATTCTTTTATTATTAAAAGTTTATGCGTCCCTCGCTTATGGTTGCCTTATACTTTCCTTACACCATTCGTATCATTTTAACAGAGCGGTGAAGTAAATAAAACAGATTGCTATTTTTAACAATGTTCATACTTTTTAACTTTATTTGCTCTGCTTCAATTCATAAAGATCAGGAGTTATTTCATTTGAACCTTTCGTTTCTGAATTTTTACTACAATTTACTTGTTGTGTGAGGTTGACGCAAAAAACTGTTTGAATTGATCATGTTAGTAGTTTTAATAATGAAACCAGAGTCGTATTGAATGACGGTAATTAGTCGCAACCATTGTTATTTATACAAAGGCAAACTGTTACTAGGCAGTAAATCAAATCAAAGTAAAGTAAAGTGTTTTCAACATGAATATGAACGGGACTTCATCGTGAATTAAACTACATATTACTACGTTAAGCATATAAATATAGCATAAAAATCCTTTTGAATTGAAACAACGTTTACTAAAGACGTTTACAGATACACTTTTATTTTACTTTTTAGCTGACGTTTCGGCTCTACAGGAACTGTGGTCACGGAATACTGGCTGACGTCAATTTAGTTTCGATTAGAAACGAGTAAGTACCTATACAACGTAATCCTGAAAGGGGCTATCCGATTCAGAAGAATTATGCACGCATGAAATCAAGAAGACGTTTGTACTAGCAAATATAGCCTTCCTGTTGGTTCAGACAGACGAAGTTCAGTTCTCTTTCTGGCGTGTGCAAGTTTTTTTGTCTGTCTCTCTCACGCATGTTTCTCTGTCTGTCTCTCTCTGGCGTGCGCAAGTTTCTCTGTCTGTCCCTTTCTGGCCTAAAAAATGTCGTTACCATTTTCCGTCTAGCCCCCTTTCGCAACCCGCGATAAGGAACTTCGTTCCAAAAATAGAGTATACATCTTAATGTGTAACTGTTTGTTATCCCGATGTATTTAATAAATAAATAAACTGGGCTCCCATTAAGAAAAAATAACGCTCAATTCTCGGTTTCCAAAGACAAAAGTGCTTTCCAAAATGTTGTAACGGTCTAAAGAGCAGTGGGCAAAGTTAAATGAAACTGATGAGACATACACCAGTTGATAGAGCAGAGTCGACTCTACAAGCAGGCCGAGAAGCATCAAATTCTGCCCCGGGAGAGTCCCGCAAATGTACATTCTTAGAAAAGGTGTAGAAATCGGTCACCAGTGCTGCTCAGTTAAACTCTTTCCGTCCCCTGATTAATAATTCAATTCAAATAGTATCTATCTCTATCTCTTTGACCACATCGACTGTTTCTTTGATCAGACTTTAAACTATAACCTGAATCTTTCTTTTCTTCAATTTTACCGGCAACAAAATACTATACTATACTGCTACAATACATCAATTGATAGACTAATTAGATTCCAATAAAAGAGGACTGCATTCAGCGATTTGTTTCACAAACAGACACAACGAATAACGATTGTGAAGTGGAACTCTGTTTACTCTGTTACGTCAAAGGTGCAAAACACAATTAACTTAAGTATTTAATTAAACTTTATTCGTACCTATTTCCATAGAACGGTCATTTTAATTACACCAGTTTCATTTATATTCACGTCTTTCATCAAAATAATAAACACACGTTAAAAAAACGAGATTTTTTTATTTAAAAATTCTAATACGCGTACGTGAGGTCGTGAACGGTCGGCTTTTAATGGGGTCAGTCCAATCATGCTAATGAAAACAAGCCATGCAATCCAGCCTGTGTTTAGCCTTCTGAATATTCAGCCGGTTATTTTCTTTACGGCACTTTAGTTTTTAGCAGAAATCGATTCGTAAGTAACTGTTTATGTGTACTACAATGCAATCTGAACATCGTTTACAGAATATTACTTTGTATACTGCTTTGGCACAACGCGCGGTGGTTAGAGTTTGAGTCCATTATAGTCACGACTGTAGTTAAACAGTCAGTTAGATAGACAGTTAGACAGTCTTTACTCCATTAGACTCAAGACAATTATGTTTACATCGAACTAGGCAGTGGATACTGTTGTGAGACTCTTAAACAATATTCTTTAAACATATTTTTCTTTCTCAGCTGAGGATTTTAACCCAGTAGAATCTATTATAAGTTTCTCGAACGGAATTTCATTACACTTTGAATAAATACTTTCAGATAACCTATAAAACAACATTTTACATTTCATACCAACAAATGTTAGTGTTCTATTTGAAGTTATAAATCAATGCATCCAAATAATGTTCCGTCACCGTTCCATTCGCTGAAAACAGATTCTGAAATAAGGTTCAGTGACTGAAACTAATATCGCATAAATCACTTGGCTTTCCTTCGAATAGATTTCCACGTTACCGGTGGGTGCCGTGATTTACGCCAACCTACGGCACCATACATTTCGATTTAACGATAAGTTTAAATTTCAGTTTTTTTGCGTCAACGTGAACTAAGTTCCTATAAAATACACAAACTGATTGAGGCTTATAGGTATATTCTGTATTTAGCTGTACAAAATACAGCATTAAATACAAAATTTTAATAAATATTGGACAAATCTGAAGCTTATTGTTCATTGTTCAATAGTATTGATTTAATAAAGAGGATTTATTCAAAACGAATTATTATACATATATGACTTGGTTTACAAGTCGACAAGGACAATAGACAATTAAAAAACTACAAATGATGCGATAATAAGGGTTCATTAATTTATAATTCAGGACTTTACTGGACATTGAAACTATAGTTATTTGAAACACGCTAATGGTTCACGTTAGGCTTACCTAACCCTCGTTGAACACGCGTTGCAATTTCTACCGTTAACAAATTAAGTTGAAAATTGTTCTTAAAATTTGAGAACTAATATTTCTCAACTCTAAAAGCCATGATCAATAAATGATAAACAAAACAGCTGTGGCATATAGTTTACTCGTATATTGATCACGCGAGCTATGGTAGGTTCTTTTAACACAAAAGATTAAAGTTCAATTCTGCCATTATATTACTACGTCATGTTATGGTAACATTGTTGCGGTGTTATAACAATATGATCACTTAAGTGCATAGTTCATAATAAACAATTCAGCAAAATCTAGATCTTATAACAACGTTACATATTATATTGTTATGTGAAGCATATAATTTACTTACTACTGACGTTAAGCTAATATAGTATTGTAACTTCTGCTACGGTTTTTAACCGACTTTAAATAAGGAAGCAATAGTGATATCTATTTATAACTTTCTAATTTTAGAAAGTAAGGGCCTAAGAATAATGTGTACACTCTGTTTCTATCATCATCTCTAAACATATGATCTGTATTATTATACTCGTTTTATGTGTAATATTTGTGAGACTGTCCTCAGTTTAGCTAGAGCATTGCAGGCTGAACCACCTGATTGCCCGAAAAGTAAGATGATTCCGTGCTTCGGAGGGCACGTTAAGCCGTCGGTCCCGGTTACTTTCTACGGATAGTAGTCGTTACATGAGCCGTGTCAGAGGCCTTTGGCGGTTCAATAACTCTGACACCAGGAATGGTTAGGTTGACCATCCACTCGATGAGGAAGAAGAAGATGTGTAATACTAAACATAAAAAATTGTTTTTTTTTTCGTCCATTTCGGATGAAAGACAGTTCGATCGGAATTTATTGATGAATTCCGATTCTATTTTGATCCACTTGAGATTTATTACGATTGCGTTGAATAAGTTAGATTAGTTCCATCACTACATAGTATAAAACAAAGTCGCGTCTGTTTGTCTTCTGTTTGTCTGTCTGTATGCTTAAATCTTTAAAATTACGCAACGGATTTTGATGCGGTTTATTGTAATAGGTAGAGTGATTCAAGAGGAAGGTTTTTATGTAAAAAAAATCCCGAAATTCCCACGGGAACGGGCACAACGCGGGTAAAACCTAGTTTAGCCTGCTAGTTTACAGCGCCCCGCGGTTTTACCCGCGTTGTGCCCGTTCCCGTGGGAATTTCGAGATAAAATGTAGCCTTCCTCGATAAATAGACTAACTAACAGTGAAAGAATTATTCAAATCGGTTCAGTAGTTTCTGAGATTAGCGCGTTTAAACAAACAAACAAACAAACAAACAAACAAACAAACAAAACAAACTCTTCAGCTTTATAATATTAGTATAGATAACTGCACTCTAACGATTTCACAGACCAACGCCCTTACTCAGAGACATCAATAAATGCTTCATTAGAAGAGATTTAATGAGGGACATGTAATGTATAAAAACATCCGTCAGTCAGTTAAGTAACATGTATTGCACATCTCTGAGTGCGTTTTAAGTTTTGTTTAAATCAAATTTGCTGTGTTGTCTTTTATTATTTGTTTAAACGGGAACTTACGTATGACGGAGGCTACTGTTGAGAGTGCGGGGAGAGACGCTGTCGCGAGCGCTTCACCCACCTCCTGGTGAAGGTTACCGGACGTGACCGAAACTTTCTGAGGAACTCTCAACAGTAGCCTCCGTCGTACGTAAGTTCCCGTTTAAACAAATAATAATGACATTATTATGAAACGTATGTTTCAATTAATAGTGTTGTCTATTTTTTGTTTTTATTTTATTTGTTGTCCTTGGTGTTTTGAAAGTAATTGTGTTGGTATATTATTTTGGGTACGGTCGATAAATGAATGTAGGTCAAATGATTCGTCGGGTTTATCCCCAAAAAAATCTTCATCTTATTTACCCCAATGATTAAAGTCTTATACGACTGGTTTCTTTAATGTAATTTTATGTGAATCTATACTAATATAATAAAGCTAAAGATTTTGTTTGTTTGAAAGCGCTAATCTCAGAAACTACCAATCCGATTTTAAAAAATATTTTTGTAATGGATAGCCACATTTAACGGAAAGGTTATAAGCTATTTTTCACTCCGGAATTCCCACAGGAAAACTCACAACTTGGGTAAAACCGCGGTGCGGTGCTAGTAAATAATAAATCTTTTCTTTGCTATATTCATTAAAAAAGTTCATTGTAAAATTTGAATTAAAATTGTGTAACATGCGACGTAACATAATGTATTGTACAAAACCATTGTGTTGAAATTAGAAACCTTTGTGAAGACAAGCTGTCGACGATTGCATCGCGTGATGTATTTCAAGCTTAGTTTTGTTCAGCCGTATTCAATCCCCAATCAATCTTTCATGACACATCAAACAATAGCCAGCATTTCAAAAGCCCAAAATATAATAGAGGCGTAAAATTTTGTCATATTTTCATATTTTATTCTTAGAGCAAAACATTTAACGGTGAACTATAAATCTTGTTCTCACGGGAGAACAGCTGTTCTCCCGTGACCACGAGCGGTGTAATCCGCTCGAAACGTCGGGTACGTATTTTAGTAAATACGTTTAATTATCTAACGCGATACAGACCCGTTTCATTTAGTTATAATGAGTGCAAATCGTGTGAGTTTAAAAAGTTTGTATAAATCTTGTTTATTGAAATTTTCATTTCATAACCGAATAATTTCAATTTGGTCTAAATATGTTTTTGTAATTGCCTAAATTTTTTTTTAACAAGGAAGTGCTATTTTTATTTTATTTATCTCTATAGAACCAGTTAAGAAGTTATATCTGAATTACTGAACCGATTACCGTACCGGATTTAAAAAGTTGATAGCTGTAGCATGAAAAAATGTAAGCTTAATGTTCCTTGGGAACAAAAATTAAGTTGAAAACTGGCGAAGCCGCGAAACATAGCCAGTAGTATGAAATGTGAAATAATTTGGTATATGTTTTAAAACAAATAACACCTGCTCGATTTTAACTAACATTTATTTTCACTTGAATTGCAGGTTCCAATTTTTCATAAATAAATAGTTTACAAAAACTGTTGCTAAAATAACACTTTTTTCGTGGTGTAAGCCTTTACATTTCACATTTAAATGTGCTGGCTTTTAGCATTCTGATAAGCTGTCTACAGTTGAAATGATCACGAGGTCATAACACAAACGAAAGGATTGTCACGTGTCTAAGGTTCATAGTTTCGAGTTGGTTAGTGGTCAACCCTCGTGTCGGAGGTTCTTGTTCACTTAAAGACCTCGGATTCTAACTAACGATTGTTACATCCGGAACTGACAATTTTACGGTAGCGCTCAGATAGGAATGCCACTATTGGCCACCCATCCATGTAGGGGTCGAGCTGCACGTTGCTTAACAATCGCGATGACTTAACATTGCTTTGTCAAACTATGCAAGCGCTACACGTCTAAAGGGCGTAAGTAAACCGACATCTGTAGTTGGTCAGGTTTACTAACAAACTTCACTCGCGCAGGTAATTTCGACAGGTGTAACCCAACGTGTGTACCTTGCAGTAATAGTATAGTTATAGATGTAACCTTCATACAGCTAACCGCAAGCCCTGCCCGGTACCCGTCCCTTTGTCACGTCTTTAAGTTTTCGCTCATAAATAAGGATTACACAATATTAGTCAATTAGTAATACTGTCAGTTTTACTGAACGTAACATTAAATATATTACGATATGAATTTTAAGCCTCTTGCTTATTGAGGTCTTTGTGTATCTCAAATATGATATTGCCCTCAAGGTACAGCACCTACACGAAGTTGTTCGCTTCATGCAACATGCGTTTATAGCTGCAGTTTATTATAATATTTAATTGTAACACCTGTATTCCTGAACTAGTACTTAGGAAATTAAAATAGTTCACCTAGTAATAAGCTTAAGTCTTTGTGTAAATGACGGACCAGTCCATTCCACCTATCTCGATCTGTCTAATAGCAGATCAACTTTTGCAACTCATTATTTTTCCAGACATTTCTTAACATAGAAGAAATGAAACCTTTCTCTGTTATCTGAGATTGAGATCTGTTATTAGGGCGTACCGTCTTTGTCTTCATCTTCGAATACACTGATACGTTCACTTCATGTGGTCGCCGAGTTGGTTTTAATCTACTTCTAGTTCGAAGAAGACGTCCTCTTTCTATAGGTTGTCCATCGATATCGAGTAAGTGGCCAACCCTTTTTTTTTTTTTTTTTATGGATGGGGAATGCATTTACGCATCCCCGGTTGTTTGGGGAAACAACCGGGGTATGTGGGACTCAACCCCGGCACAGAAATTCGTGTCGGGTAATACCCACTAAACCCCATCAGTGTTCCTTAGTTATGGCCTAGGCTGAAGTCGCGGGGCTACCTTTCGGCATACCAATTTGTCCGCTTCTTCAGCCACGCCAGCAGCTCGCATGGGCGAGCACGCCTCGGAGGGGAAGGGAGAGGCAAAGCGTCTCATTACCCCTCATCGCGTCTGCCGAGCGGCACGCTCAGAACACCTAGCGCGCCGCTCGCCTCCGTCGGACCCCGCTCCCAAAAAGGGACGTGAAACGTCCTTTAGTGGGAGAGAGGAGCTGGAATTCCCACATCCGGCTCCCGAAGTCCATGCGGTGGTTGCAGCCGAGTCAAACTCGACGTTGCTGCCTCCTCCGCCCTCGGCGGAGCGGGTGAGAGAGGGGATCCGTCTCCCTGGCCCGCTCCGCAGTCTCTCTTGCCTGCATTGCTTCTTCAGCAAACGAGAAGACTGCTTCCCATGACCTCTCGTCACCGACCATCTTGTTCAAGACGACCGGCAAGGAGAGGTCCGCTCCAATAACCGCAACCAGCTCGGTGGGCACACCTGAAGTAGGTGCTGCGCCGTATCTTCGGCGCAGTCACAGTGGTGGCACTCAGGGGTGGGCTCTCTCCCGGCCACTCGGTACAGGTACCTCCCGAAGCAGCCGTGCCCCGAGAGGACCTGGGTGAGCCTAAACGAGAGAAGCCCGTGTTTTCGCTCCATCCATTGTCTCAGAATGGGTTGTGCGGCTTCCAAAAATCGCCGGCGGGATCCCGGTTCGCTGGCGTCCATACTCGCCTGTAACCTGTCACTCCATACAGTGAGTACATTCTCGCGGGCTTCTTTGCGCCAATGCGCTATCTCTGCTGGGGCCGGACGGTTTCCTCGGGCTCTCTCTTCTGCGCTTCGGCAATAGACCGCTTTCAGGATTTTGGCCTCTAGGTCCCATGGGAGGGAGGGAGCCAGTATGCACGCGACCTCAATGGTGTCGAAATTTGTTGACCGCCTCAAGGCCTCCAACTCTGATTTAAACAACTGGGACCGACAATTTAACGCGCCTTCTGAAGCACGTGCTCTCTACAAAACTAAAACATCGTGAAAATAGCCGACTATGTCACTTCAGATGCTCACGACATTACGCCCACCCTTTAACTGTTGACTCGCCCACGGGAGAGCGAAGTACTTACTGCGGTCTCTTTTTCGTTGGCTAACCTGTGAAACAGTATGCATGCTATCAGTATAAACACCCGTGTTCAGAGACATTAAATGTTTCATTAGTAAAGATTTAATAAGAGATTTTGAAATGTAATGTATAGTAAAATGGTGTCAATTAGTTAAGTGATGATTTAATGGACGTTTCTGAGTGCAGCAGAAAGACCGTGAACACTACAGTACGTCACAACTCAATGAAATAAACTTTTCCTATTACTCCTCGTCTACTATTGATCACATTGTGTGGACTATTTCGCACGACCAAACTAAGCTCTACAGTTTAGTTCGGATCTAATGACCAGGTGTGCAACAAGCCTATGCCGTGTACATACTATGGAATTTACTGTGTTTCTATCGAATAGTAGATACAAACCAATACCATACTAAAGTTTATAACTGGCATCTAGGAACAACACTAGGATGGTGGTCCAGTCGATTGAGGATTTTTTTGAATTCGTTACAGAAGCATCGGAAGATCTTAAGCACTCCAATGCTTTTAAATAATACAGACCACGCCACCTACGTCAATGTCCACACAGTAGCGCTCGTGGCGTAGTTTGACGAAGCGATATTAGCTCATTGCGAATGTTAAGCAATTAATAGCTTGGCCCCTACGTGGATGGGTGGCCGACAGAGGCATTTCTCGGCCCCGGTTGTTTCAATCTATACAACAAATCGGAGGCCTTTAGACAGTCTAAAAACGTCTACACCAGGATTGGCCACTGACCTACATGAACTTACTTTAGTTACACAAACAATTGACTGCATGAGAATCGGACCAGGTCACGAGCTCCTGCTCCAAAAGGTTGACAAAAAAACATTAATGTTCTTTTCCAAGCAGAAGTAATATTGAAAATAAAAGAGTGTGCTTCATTTAATATTCTGACCGAAGCTCTTTGCCGGAGGTTTATTAAGTATCGCGGAGACGCAGTTGGGGCGATGTTGGTTTTTCTTGAATTTTTAACAACAGCTCTAATGCGTTTCGGCTAATAAAAGTGATTAACAACACGAACCCGCTCTGTAGTTAGCTGGAATATATAATATAATGGTATGTAAATAAAGCGTTTTGGTACTACAGGTCGGCATATGCTTTGAATCAATAGTAGGGGTCTGACGTATTAAAAAACCTAAAATTATTGAGAAAGAGTTGACTCTGCTGATCTTATGTGACCGATGATCTTATATTTTAATTGCGTAAGTTGATTTTGGTCCATTGATTATAAGAAGGTAGCTATTCATACAAAAGTCTATAACTCAAATATTTTAAGAAAATCAAGCTCTTCAGCTTTATATACCTACTACTAGCAGCGCCCCATGGTTGTACTCGCATTGTGCCCGTTCTCCTGGGTATTTCGGGGTGAAAATTAGTCTATAACCTTTCCGTTGAATCTGGCTGTACATTTCAAAAAGAAGTGTTCAAATCGGATTGGTAGTTTCTTAGATTACAAACAAACAAAGTTAGAAACTTTACTCTTTATATTATACGTATAAATTATTGAGTTGTAGATATATTTTTTTTGTATTAAAATACACAACAGAGTCATAACATAAACCGTCTCAGGAAATTTTATTCGCGGCTGTTTGAGGTGGGATTTCTTAAATCGGTACAAAGGCACCGTTAGGCAATTTAACAAGACGAATGGTTATTGTCAGCCGTTCTTCGGGAAATATGAAGATTGATCACCCCAAGTTAGCGGGTCATGGCTTATCTACTGACCTGCGAGGCGGCTAATATTGTTCCCATAACATCTTTAATGAATGCCGGCTCCGGTAGAATATAAATTAAATTGGCTCCCTTTATTACTTCATAGTGATTTTATCTTTATTAACAAGTTTTTTAGGAAGCTCTACAACACATGGATTTTTAATTAAACTATTTATAAACAACCTGATCTTGCTGTTAAAACTTTAAAAGATTAATTACAATGCCGGTTACATTAATGTTAAACATATTAATAACATTTTTCCTAAAGATAATTTAACTTGGATGATATGAATAAAGGAAAGTGGAAAGAACTCCATCGACAAGAGCCCAGCTCTTAAGTTTAGAAGAAGATATGAATAAAATATTATTACTCTCGATAAATGAAAATTTTAGTTTTAATTCTTACCGAGATTAATGTTAACCTCTTATAAATAAGATATTCTTAAAAACCGGTGAACGGTGATCGGACATTTTTTGAGTGATGTCAACTATACATAGATTGTGACAATAGAATTGTAACTCAATGGGTAAATACTATTAAAATCCTTGCGCAACCAAATATATCATTTCATTTTTCAAATAATTATTTATAGTAGTCAAGTGTCAACGCATATTGCCGGCACACATCTTTTATCATTATTAAACTCACACGATTTGCATTGGGATGTCAGGGGAAGCCATCCCGTGGCCACGAGCGGTGTAATCCGCTCGAAACGTCGGGTACATAATATGTATTTTAATGTATACGTTATATTTTCTAACGATGTACCGCCCCTTCTCATTAAGTATAATAAAAGTAATCATTGCACTTAGAAGCGACTTACCAGCAAAATTAATAATGTGAAGCGTATTACAAGAGCTTTTAATTTGATTTCACGTTTAATGAGTTGAAGAGACAAATGACGTTTGTTTTGAATATAATAGCGATTTATTTCGTGAAAAATAAAACAGAAAAATAAATAGAAATACAAACATTTATTCAGACAATCACACAACAAAAGGAAGAACAAAAAACAAAAAGAAAATCTACAGTTAGAACATCATTAAATAACATACATTGAACAATTACATGAACAGAAATACTGTGAGAGGTCTGAACAGGCCTCGTCTCAGCGTAATGCCGCCACGGACGTGTGACCTGGCAGCGCTGATTTTCAGACGAGGCCTAAATATATATTTTTTTCAACAGCAGAAGCAGTTTATTTTTTAAAACATATTTAGATAGTAAATAGATTTCAGAGTTGTTGTGCAAGCTGCCCTAAATCTTTGGAAATGTTTTAAGTTTAATTTATTTTTTGTTTCAGATTACGTGTAACGAGTGTATGTGATCGAGACAGTGTGTTCGACGGGGTATTTGACTATTGCTATTTATTGTCTATGTCAATAAAAACTGAAACGTTATTCCAAAAAGCTATATAGTCTAGCTACTTTAACTACTAGAGCCAAAGTTCAAAGTTAGAGTTGAATTTGTTGGTTCAATTCTAAACTTTTTAATTGTTTTTATTTATGTATTTAAAATTTAAATGGACTCAGTAAAAAGCAGGGCAAGTTTAATAAAACCGTTTAACAAAAAACACTTGTATTAAAATAAAAAATGGAGATGGAATGAAAAGATCAAATACGAAATAAGATCTTCATTAACAGTTAACTTTATGACGATAATCATTTAAAATTATCATCTCCAACTCAGTAAGAAACTTTTGCTCAGCTTTAACTAAAGACCCTTTCACAGCGCAGCGCCCGTAGTACCAGCATAGTCAAATACTTGTCAAAGTGATGTGTTTGTGCTACTGGAGACACTGGAAAATGTAAGATGGAGAGGAGCGGGCGGACGCACCGGGTCAGCTTGTTGCCGCTGTGGGCACTCGCCCTGGGCTGCCTCGACATCGCAGGTCAGTTTATAACTACATTTATTATTCAATTTTATAGCTGCTCTTAAATCACCATCATTAAATAAACATACCCGGACAAATTCACTCACGGTTAATTAGACCCAAACTATGCTTGTAATATGGAATCTAACTCACTGATACTACTACATAAACATACACATTTGTACTTTATAAGAATTTATAATTGACACCCAGGCGTCGTCGACATCAATTATGTCTTCACATATTGTTGACCCCGGGCGGGAATTGAATCCGTAACCCCCGACGTAGTAAGCGCTCTAACTGCCACTGTGCCAACGGGCTTGTCATTAAGCGAAGTGTATCCGTAAACGTAGTTTCAATTCAAAATGTGTAGTGTCCCCTGAAACTTAAGAAACCAGCATCCTCATTAAACTGAAACGCCTCGGTGGTCTAGTGGTATGTGCCTGCAAACACTGAGATCTAGTGTTCAATTCCCGGCGAAAAAATGTTTCTAACTTTTCAAACATGTTTGAGATCACAGACCCGCATTAGGCAGACGTGATGATTATGCCTAATTCTCCTTACTGTACTGATATCTTCAGTGAGATAAGAGGTTTTTGCCCAACAGTGGGAAACTACAGGCTAATACTTTTGCATTACACTAAACTGAACTGCTAAGCTCTTGTCGGGGACTCTGATGCATGATTTTCCATTTCTTTCTGTAATTAGCATATTCATATCCCTAACATCTATATATGACCTTTTACTTAATTTGGCTCATATAACTAATCCTAGGTTTTCAACTTTCTCGCTTTCCTTCAACTTCACCCTCTGTAGATGTATGTATGCTTTTAATATGCAGGACTTATTCAAACCCCCGACTTATCTATCCGCTGCTATCATGGCACTGCAACCACGTAGCCTCGCGCTCCTGCCCGCCTTGTACCCGTTTCCGCTGGAATCTCGGGAAAAAATGTATCCGATGTGTTATGCTGATGTATAACCTAGATTACTGTACATAGTTTCATCCAAATCTGTTGTGAAGTTTTTGCGTGAGTTACCATGGTCCTTCATCTGTGGCAACCCGCGCAGTTAACCTTTCATTCTGAACGCGGCTTTATTCGTCTCACTCTCTCTCTCTCTCCCTGGCTATGTATTCCAGCATGGTGGTGGGGCACATAGCGGCTTCAACCACCGTAACATAAATAACCCTCTATTTACTTGTGTACTTTAACTTTAATAAGGTGATTTCACTCTGGAACGAAGGTATTTCACGGCGTAGAATCAAAGCAAAACCGTATTCCGGTATTATGAGATCAACCGATGTAAATGGAAACTGAATACCTATTTCTTGGAATCTTGAACTAGCTATTCCGTGCAGTGCGTAAATTGTACTCGTTGCGGAATGCTTTAAGAAGTTAACTGCTCAAAGACGTCCATTAAATCGACAGTTAATTATTTGACATAATTTTTCATTTATTTCATGTCAAAATCTTTCATTAAATCTTTTCTTAGAAAGCCTTTGACATCTCTGAATACGAGCTTTAGAGTTTAAAGGATAAGATCTTGAAATTCTACGTAAAAGCTCATAATATGTTGTGAACTATTTTTAATATGAGATTCAGGAGTGGTTTGGAAAATCCGCTAAATGTTTGGTTTGAAAGTAATAAAATATAGGCGCTTGGTCCCTTAAGCTCCATCCGATTCGGCAATCGTTCCGGGACCAACACATCATTGAATACAGCTTCATCAAAAATAGTCAGATACAAAAATGTACCCTTTGTATTATTCTGATGCCTTAGCTATATATATGCATATTCAGCATTTCATTCTGCTTATTTTGCAGTTTCATAGAAAACCGTGCAATATAAAATACCATTTTGAAGAACAGCTTTTGTTTCTTAAACATGTTTGTACGAAATAGATTTGAGAGTTCCTGTGCTAGCGCCCCAGTTGTATTATTTCCAATCCATACGACTCGGGTACGAAGATTAGTTATGGCGTTTTTCGCATCCGTAGGATAACGGGTAAAGAATAACAAGGCCGAATAACAAGGCCGAGTGGTGGACAACCCTATAACTCTGACCCAACCCAAACCCACTCGATTTACCTACCTAAAATACCTACTTATACTACGTATATTCACGAAACACATATACCACAACGAAAACATACAAGTCGAAGACACCACTTCGCTTCAGATATCCATCTAACTCCACTACACGATACTCGTTTCCGTTATCAAAACCGCAAATCTTGTCGAATTTCACAAGTTTGTATGTAATTATCTCACTTCAAACTGGATACAAGTAGATAATTATACATTTCTGTATATACCTATTAAAGTGAAGTTTTGTTTGTTTAATTAGATTTTACATAAATATGTACTAGCTGCGCTCCGCGGTTTCACCCGCGTTGTACCCATTCCCGCGGGAATTTCGAAATGAAAAATAGATGTTGTCCGATTCTTAGACCTACCCGATATGCACACAAAATTTCATGAGAATCAGTCGAGCCGTTTCAGAGGAGTTCAACTACGGTACCCGTTCCCGCGGGAATTTTGGGATGAAAAATAGACGTTGTTCGATTCTCAGGCCTACCCGATATCTACACAAAATTTCATGAGAATCGGTCGAGCCGTTTCAGAGGAGTTCAATTACGCACCCCGTGACACGAGAATTTTATACGAGTATATTAGAAGACTAGCTGCGCCCCGCGGTTGCACCCGCTTTGTGCCCGTTCCCGCGGGAATTTCGGGATGAAAAATAGATGTTGTCCGATTCTCAGGCCTACCCGATATGTACACACAATTTCATGAGAATCGGTCGAGCCGTTTCAGAGGAGTTCAATTACGCACAACGTGACACGAGAATTTTATACGAGTATATTAGAAGAACAGAGTTCAACTTTTATATTCAACTAATAACTTTGAATTATGACATCGTTTAGATTTCGATAGTTGGCTAGTGGCGATTCCGTTAAAGTGAGAGCGATTTAGCGAGTAACATGACATGTATGACGCTTTGTAAACACTAATCAAGACGGGACTTAATCGCGAATTAAACATTAAATGCATACCTCAACGTTTCGGTCGTGTCGCAACGGCCGTGTTCACGAGGGTACTAGATTAGTATTTACAATGTGTTCATATCGTGATTGTTTAAATAATGTATGACGCTACCTGTTCATAGACATAGAAACCGCGGCTGTATTCGCTGCTTATTCTAGTACTACGAGTATACTCGTGAAACTTATACGAGATACTCGTTTATGTTAGTTAAACAAATCAATACTTATCCCTATTTATATGTTAGTTAACACAACTTTGCCAAATGAGACTACTCGTAAAATGGTGATCAACTGAATATTCACACTTACTAGTTCATAAAAAATATTATATTCAAACATTTCATCAACGTTGTAATTATTAAATTGTAGATGAGTCCATACAAGAGAAGATATTCGGTGATAATTTGATCCACATTTCGAAGACCGCACCCGACCATGTTATCCCTTGAACAATTAATCCTCCTCATATACCTACAAAGTCATAACGCCGTTCATTACTGAAAATTCAGTACACAATATTGCACGTTGAAATAATTATTAAATGTTGGAGCGGCCAAATAATTAGTCGATTAAATCGCTTAGGTAATTGGATTCTTCAGTTTAAAAGCTGATGTTTTGTTGTTCAGCGTTTTAACAATGGTGTTTCTTTATTTATTTACTAACGTTTGCCCGCGGCTTCGCCTGCGTTGAAATATTTTTTGACGCCTTGTCATAGATCAGTAGAAACCTTAAAATAAAAATTAGTTCCCATATGTGATCCCTCTTGTTTATCTCGCCCAATTTACTTCAAAACTACTGTAGGTCCGAATCCCAAATGTCATCAAAAACAATTTGACTAAGCGATGTTAGTTTATTGCGTTGTTGGATAGGTGGCCGATAGTAGCATTTAACTCTGACACCAGGATTGGTCAGGCTGACCATCCAAAGATGAAGAAGAAGTAGCATTTCAATCTGAGCGCTACCGTGCTTCGGAGGGCACGTTTAATTGTCCATCCCGGTTGGTTCACTCGTTAGGCCATGTCGGCGATCGGTGGTCGGCCCTTAAAGCGGTTTAAAGACTCGGACACACGGTATGGCCACTAATCTATACAAACTTACTTTACTTTTTACCTTTCAATGATGGTTAAATATCAATCTATAATAAATACAACAATACCCTTAACAAACACCATCATAAATTTCCTCAAAGACTTACTTCGTAGTTAAGACAGAATATAATTATCTAACTAATATTGTTAATGTATTTAGGTCGACAGTAATAGTGTACCGCCATTCGACCTTCGAGGAATGTGCATAATTACACGTCAACGTATCATAAGCAAACAGAATCAACTTGACACAATTAAACCGTACATCATGTGTTCATCATGGAAATTTCCTAGACCAATTATGTCATAAATATATAAATCAATGATCACGGTCGATGGATTACGAGGCGTGATAGATGGTTTGGATCAAAAGAAAATTCCGTAGGTATGTTCCTGTTATATACATAAAACGTTTGATCTATAGAAAGTGAATATAATAGAAGGAAAATGTATTCAAGACAATGTTTGGGTTTTGCCACTGGCAATAGAAAAATAGTAGGAATAATAGATACAAACAGAAAAGTTATGGAACAGTCTTTTGGAGTCTGAAGGGAAGGGCCCCAAAAGTTTTCTGTACCTTTATTTGGGCATTCATAGTGATTTCTTAAGACACTAAGTGGTGATATTTAAGCTTCCTTTAAGCGTCATAGGTATAAATCAATGGTCATTGATGAAAAAGTCTATGGACATATTTAATAGACGTTACGCACGCAGAGTGACGCACATTCCAATGCCGTACTTTAATGTTAAATGAAAGTATTACTTTGTTCTTATAAAGTATTTGTGTATTATATTTAAGAATCCGTATTTTATTCTTTGAATTCTAGTTTAGAACTAAATAAATATACCCGGACAAATTCACACACAATTAATTACATCCAAGCTAAGCTCCAAGCTATTATGGAATCTAACAAACTGATACTAAGGATAATTGTAATAGATCCAGATCGTCACCAACAACTATGTCTGTACATATTGTTGACACCGGGCGGGAGTCGAACCCGCGATTCCCGCCAGAGCAATAACTTTCAGAAATCTTCTTTATGATGAGTTATTATCATAACCATTTCTATATTTTTCAAATATTATTTTAGTAATTAAAAGCACTAGTTATATTGGTTCCACTTCTCACGACAAAACCGGTTATTTAATTACAAATAATGGAAGAAAATTGCAAGGAATGCTAATCTTTGCAATATGAATTTCTTGGATACGACTGCTGGTTATTTGTGAGTAAACTGAGAAGTTAAGCGCGGGAATTTTTAATTGGTTGTGAAATAAATTTTCTTCAATTCATAGCTAGCTTATTAGTGCTGCGGCCAGCGGAGGGATATTAGCATACATATTGTTACTTTGTTTTGTTTCACTTCGTAAATTAACTTTTCTAGAAATTTAATAAACGAGGAAGAAGAAAAAGAACTAGGATTAGTAAGATGAACCGAATTATAGTGAAAGTGTTTGTCATATCTTGTACCAGAGTTAAAGGAATACGCTGATGTACGAGTATGTATGACATAAAATGCTTTCTTTGTCCTCAATGAGCGATGGATCAACGCACAGACCAAACCGCTGATTTCAGAGACCTGAAACTGGGATGGTCTGTTCTTTATATGACGTAGGCATCCGATAAGAAAGCATTTTCTACCCTGAAAAGGGTGGAAGGCACGTTAAGCCGTCGGTCCCGGTTACTTTCTACGGATAGTAGTCGTTACATGAGCCATGTCAGAGGCCTTTGGCGGCTCTATAACTCTGACACCAGGATTGGTCAAGTGACCATCCACTCGATAAGAAGAAGAAGGGTGGAAAAGTGAAACAACGTTTGTATGGGACACTGTGATTCCTTGGTAGATGATTCCTTCAAATTTAGCATAAACATTATTTAACGGAATTCATAAAAGTCATGTTTCGTATTTAATTCCCTAACGGGGTTAAAAATAATAAAATTAATTACTTAAAAAACAATTAACAAACCTATAAGAACCTTTTTCAATATCTAGGAGGACAAAGTCGCGGGACAAATGGAAATGCCAGCGTCAGTTTCCCCGGTAGGAGCTCAGCTATTTTTAATGATGATAAAGAAATGTTAGGTATTACATTTCTTTCCCAGGCGGTGCCATGTTTTTTAATGCCATGGCATTAAACAACGAGAAAACAGGTTAGTGGCTAAACAAAACAATGTACAGTATTCTGTGAAAACTCTGACAAGATGTAACAAACAATAATTTGAATCAGGTCTAATACATAACCCTCGTTTTAGGAATTCACCGCAGTCGGGTAAAAAAACCTGTTGAAAGGTTCAAACTGTATTTATATTTTAAAACATTAACTTCTGTGGCTTAAGAGCAACTGCGATTTTAAAAGCGTACTACTTATTTTGGCCAGAGTTAGGGCGGATGATTGACAAGATAGTTATATAATAAGTATTGTGAACATCATTTTACCTTTCCAATTCGTTTAACAATAAACTGAAAAAACTTTGAACCGTAACTTAGACCAACTTGCTTCTAGCAAAGTTTTAAAACAACAGAAAATTTCCAATAAACTCCTGCCGCTGTTTATATAAAATTAGTACATTAATATATTCATTTACTTTAGCGTTGTGGTTGAACCACAGATAATGATATTTTATACGGTTTTATTTTATTAACTTAATACTTTATACCATCATAATTAAGGATGGACACATTATTTTATACTTTTCTGCTTTTTAATGAACTAACATATCCATGCTCCACCTGTAAGGAGACTGACACGCACCTTATACTTATGACGGGTATCAACGGTGTTGTAACTGTTTTATTGAGGTTTATCTAAATGGTACTAAATATATCCTGTCTTTTCGCCAAAACTATATAATAACTTGGGTAAATGTTTATACGGCGAAATAAAATTCTGCGAAACGTTAGTTGGTTCGTGGTAATTTGACAAACAATTTTCGGTGAAAAGGCAGATAGCCATAATAATCGTAAATACCGTCTCATTAAACAATGCTCTGTAACTAAAACACATAAAGTGTTTTGTCTCTTTTGCTCTTCGGAAAAATGCGTATGTCAGAATGTGACAAACCATTTGATAACTAAAATGTTCTTAGTTCGCGTTTATTAAAATGGCTCTTAATGTTTACATAATATATGATATAGATAATAAAGTACCCAAAGAATATCACACGACAAGACGTTGTCCAATATCCAGGGTCCCAACAAATCGTAACAAAGGAGGACCCGAAAGTGATTTCTATATTTTATTTTACCGAACTTTTCTCGGTTTTTCAATTTACTGAATGTTCCATTTGATTATTTCCACTTCATTTTGTATTCTGGCTTTGTATCCCTTTACAGTTTTTCTCTATTCCTCGTAATAGGGAATCCGTTTATCGAGATTAACTTGAACGTTTTGTCTCCTATACGGATCGGGATAAGTGTGCCATTTATACGATGGGAATTTGACGTTTGTATTACGAGTATAGCGGTAGGTATTTATAAACTGTTAGCTTATCAAAGGAGACAGAAGTACTTACTGCTTATCTACTTCGTTGTGATTTATTATATATCCAGGTTTGTTCCTAATAACGAATTCAGAACAATTGAACAATTTTAAATTCGTCGTACGGAACTGTAGCATATTCGTAAGATGTTTTTTTCATACAATATACAGAATGGCATTTATAAAACGGCCAATGTGAGTAATTTGAAACTAGAAGAGATACGAAGATCTTTTTACGAACCATGCAGACGATACAATGAAAACTGCATTCATGTTTTAACAAAACGCTCACCGGAAATAAAACTGGGCTTGATGAGATACAATATTTTTACAGTGCCAATGCACAATGCTAATTTTAACTTAATTTTTTACTAATAAACCTGGCTGATTAAAGTCATAACGGAGAATGTTTTATTGAGTAACTTTATTTTTTTTAAAGAGACTAATCTTTAAAATCGGTGGTATTGTTCCTAAGAAAATCTTCGTATCTTTTGTAGTTTCAGACTTGCCCGTACTGACCATTTTAATCAAGCTGCATGCTGCCTGTATAGGGTGAATATTTCAAATGGACAGAAAAACCGAATCTGAAACATGAGGTAAAGCGAAAGCCACTCAAAGGACTCCTTTGACTCTATTCGAAGGAAAAAACATAACCACTGTACAATAGCGACTAGTATCATATGTCTCATGAATAAGCCTGAGCGTATTTACTTTGAAGTACAAATACATCACTGAGTTCTAGTGATGTATTCCAAAATGATATTGTTTGCAACCAAAATGAAAAATAAGGATTTTTACTTGATTATTTTTCGTTTTTTTGTCAATTTCTAGTGAATCGGCAAACTGTATGAGATCAATAAGAATGTGTTTTCATAAAAACGGAGCGGAGTAGTGCCCTGCTCAGTAGACCAATCACGAAGCATCGGAATTGCCAAAAATTCTTTGTAGTTCGATGCGATTGACAGATTGAAACGCTCCACTTCGCTTCTACGGAAACTCATCTTAAAACAAGAACGACACAAATATCATTGTATTCAACTCAGTCACTCGCTCTATCCAAAAGACGCAACGCTTAAAGAATCAGCTATACATATTTGGTTACAAAGCTCGCGTGTTACCGTTTTATTTTGCATGTGAAATAGCCAGTTCGTTCGCGTCAGGTTTGTTGCGTGAGTCGTGACGGCTACAATTTACGGCCTTCAGTCAAAACCACTCGTAAAAAAGTAACGAGTATGAATGTCCTTGAATCTTTTGTGGTTACTATTAGTTTGAATAGCTAGTTACTGATTCAATCTCACCGCTCACCTTGAAAGTAACAATTAGTGGGAGAATTAATAACCGAGTTTCATATTGAGGCATTAAACATTTTTGTTCAACAATTGCATCTAAAATTCATTCACTCATTCGTTTCGAGTAGGTCAGTGGCCATCCCTGATGTTGGAGTTTTTAGACTGCCTAAAGGCCTCCGACATGGTCTGACGATTGAAACAACTGGGATCGACTGCTAAACGTGCCCTTTGAAGCACAGAAAAAAACATTCAAAGTAAATTCCTATAGAAGAGCTCAGGAATATTGTACATGATTTTATTAAAAAAATAACTATTACCAACAATTCAACAACCCCTGAAATTCAAGCTCCAGTGTAATACCTGAAATCCTAACAGCCTCCGTGGTCTTGCAGTTAGAGCGCTCGGCGCACGATCCGGAGGTTCCGGGTTCGATTCCCGGTAGGGACAATATCTCACAAAAATCACTTTGTGAGACTGTCCTCAGTTTGGTTAGGGTATTGCAGGCTGAATCACCTGATTGCCCGAAAAGTAAGATGATTCCGTGCTTCGGAGGGCACGTTAAGCCGTCGGTCCCAGTTACTGCCTACGGATAGTAGTCGTTACATGAGCCATGTCAGAGGCCTTTGGCGGCTCAATAACTCTGACACCAGGATTGGTCAAGTTGACCATCCACTCGATGAAGAAGAACCTGGAATCCTAAATGGATTGAAAGCATTATTTGATCCCACATCGCGTAGCTAAAATATGAACGATTATTGTACATCGATAATACATTGGAATTGGTAAAAGTCACGTTTTTTGTATTGTATAATGATCCCGTATTTGTTTTATTAACTTTAGTAGCACGGCCATTGTGAACGTCTTCTTTTTCCTATTTGAAACCGTGTTTTAAAACTAAATTTAACCCTTTCGTTGGTTGGTCTATGAAAAGATAGACAGCACTATGTATTACTAGCCGCGCCCCGTGGTGGTACCCGTGTTGAACCCGTTCCCGCGGGAATTTCGGAATAAAATGTATTTCGTGTGTTATTCTGATGTATTACCTATATTACTGTAGAGTTTCATCCAAATCCGTGCTGCAGTTTTTTCGTGGAAGAGTAACAAAAATACATACATCCATCCTCACAAACTTTTACATTTTAAATATGAGTGGGATAAGATTGAGACGAAAACCATACGAAGTCGACATAAAATATTCACCTTAAAATACTTAAATTTTATTTTTATCTGTCTTGATTCAGCTATAATTTAACCTTGACCCAGTCAGTGGTTAGCCAGTCGATACAGGAAAATAGTTGGAGGACTTTACTTTACTTTACTAAGTTGGAGTGATCGCGTTTTTTAACAATTGTGATTAAGTATTTCAATTTTCCAATTTAAAGTTTTCTATCACAACGAATGTGAAATAAAATAATTATTTTCTAATCCTTGTCAACATACATTACAAATACTGTCAACGTTTTAAAATAAAAAAAGCAGTTTATAAAATCATTCAAAACTTCATTAAAATAAATGCGAAAATAGTGGTTCAAATTCAATAGTTCATTAAACCAGGATTAGCAACCAAGTGCAGATAGAAAAATCCAATATTTATGATCCCGGCGTCGCCACTATCCGCGAACGGTAAAATACTTTTAGCATTTCAAGGAAACCGCAAAACTGAAACTGAATATAATTATTTTTTTCGTTTTTCTATAAAAAAATAGATAAGGATTTTTTATAACCAATTCTATTTTCGATTTCAAACAATGACTCAAGCGATTGAAAATTCGATACCATTTTGTGTATGGGATGAAATCTGGAAGCTATTTTTTAACTGTCTGTCCATTCATTTTCAGAGTTTGGTTCAAAGCGTTAATAGGGCTGCCATTTCCCACAAATATATTACCGTTACTTTTCTTTTGTGCATTTAGATGGTTTTAAATTTACCAATAAGAGTGTGTAGTAAGAAGATGAATAAATTTTACCAAAAACTCAGCTAGTGAAACTACGATGAGGGTAACCCTATTGCTTGCAGTGGTATTTCGTGGATAATCCTCTTGGTACTGTAACTAACGAGCCGATTAGTATTGGACTACGGAATAAACTGCGCTTAAATTCCACTGTGCATGCGAGTATACTGCTTTATCTTTCTCGTAAAGTTTTCCAATCGCTACTTCTCGTTTGGTTTCAAGTTTCAATTTAAATTGAGTACGTTTTGAACTTACGTACGACACCAGAATATCAAGTCTCTGGCGTCGTGTTTCGTGATGGAAAGGCAAAGTATGAGATCCTGCGGAAAAATATGCGGACTTGAATATGGCATTCACTTACCACTGTACTCAGAGACATCAAATCTATAATTAACTAACTGTTGTAACTTTTCATAAGCGCTCGTGTCTCAGTTTCTAAAAGTAGTTCAGTATAAAAGATGCTACCTCTTTGCGATTGTTAAGCAACGTACAACTTGGATGGGTGACCGATATTGGCATCTCTATCTGAACGCTACAGTACTACACTGCTTCGAAGGATACGTAAAATTTAAGGTCTCGGTTATGTTAATCGAAAGACCATGTCAGAATACAATTTTGAACGAACTTCTTTTGTTTCTTAAACATATTTAGGTATCGAATTTTAAGAGTTCTTGTGCAAGCCGCCCCAAGGGGATAGATCATTTGATAGAGACATAGAGAGAAAGAGACGCAATCAGAGGAGTATCGCGGTTAGTGTTTGAAATTTACTATGACTTTATAATACATAGTTGTTATTTCAATACTATTTGAATGAAAATTGTGCCACGTTTGTTCCATTTATAGCTGTTATTTTCAATCTCAGATTAGTTGTTCTAACTAAGCTCCAATTTTACTGTTACACTGAACTCGATCAGTAATCTGTTCTAATAACAAAACTTCAAAATTTAGTCTCTTAAACAGAATCCAGTAGATCGTGGTTCAAGAGAGAAACAATTAATTTGGATTTCGATATACAATCGGTTTAAAAATATACATTTATCCGGATTTTTTGTGTCGATGGCACATTTTGTATACATCAAGGGTTTCCTTAAGCCCACTCTAGTGGACTGTAAACGCCCTGGCCATTGACGCACATGACGTCACTTAAGGACATTTATTTACAAAGAAACAATGTCATATATTTCTACTATCTGGTATTTGAAGTTGACGAGACCAGAGCTGTCTCTATCGGCAATAACACAATAACTTTAGCGCATAGCACACTAGATGTTAACCAAAGGAACCTAGTGGTTTGCTAAAGAAAAATGTAAGTATTAACACTAACATACAACGGATGCTAACAAACTTTAAGTTAGCTTTCTCATACAGTTTGAATTGGCGTTAGTTTATTATGTTGCAGATTGTTTATTATTTACAATAACTATTAAACATGTTTATAGAACTGTACAGTGATGTGTTTTATACAAAAATAATAGTATACAGGGTGGCTCATTCAAATCGGTCAGTATGGGAAAGTCTGAAACTATAAGACATACGAAGATTTGTTCTTAGGAACCATGTCACCGATTTTGATAAAAAGAAAAACTGCATTCATACATTTGAAAAAAAAGTGTACCCAGCTGGGGAATCGAACCCGGTTGTTTTGAAAAAAAATCTTACAGTTTTTCTGTTTAAATAACGATTGTGAAGGTCTTAAGCAGCAAATGTCTCTATGAAACACGATGTCTAAAATGAATAAAATGCATTGTTTTTACATAAGTACTTTAATTTATCATAGTATCATCTTATAACAAATGATGCTCAAGTATGGGAAGTAAAACCACTCGCCAAAACGGGTAGTATGTCGTTGGTAAAAAATCTGCGAATCTCAAGTGGGACTGGGCTGGTCACGAGAGTCGAATGCAGCGAGATAGGTGGGCTAGAGTCGCCGCGCAACGGGTGCCGCGAGATAGGTGGGCTAGAGTCGCCGCGCAACGGGTGCCGGAGGGAGTGGGACTCATCTAGAATGGATGCTTGAAGTGTTGAGAGAGACCTATGGCCAGGGGCGGGACACAATAGGTTAATTTAAAAAAAATGTTATCATTATGTTCTGATTTAAACTGTTATTTTAAATTGCTTAAATTTTTTTTTTTACTTTTAGGTAGATCTACTCAAAAGTGTTTGAGTTGGGATTTACATTTAAAAAGTAATTAACGTTCTTTTTTTCGATAAAATTAAAAACAGATTCCCTATCATGTCACACTGAATGGGAAATATAATGAAAAATGACGCCATCAGGCGAACAATATCCGGAGACGTGTCTCAGTATTGTTAATCGAAGCATTTGTCACAGTCTCGCTGCGCACAAGAATCTTGGAAACAATTTGTACCCAGAATCGCATTCACGAATCCGGTGACGAGACATTCTTTGTATCATTTCTCAATATCGATAAATCTTTTATGATTTGACAAACATTATGAACGCAAAAGTTAGTCACGATGTATGTAGGATATATGTTTGTTATTATTTCCCGCGAATGACTTCTTTTGATAAAATAATGAACATATTAAAAAACAAAATACCCGAAATCCGTCAGTATGTAATTAATTTTCTTAAAATCATGCTGTATTCACCAACATACAGAGTGATTCAAAAGGAAGGTTTGTGGCTAATTTTCATGCCAAAATTCCCCCAATAACCAGTAAAGTTAAATCGCGGGGTACTGTTAACAACGCATTTTGATACAAGATCAACAAGGAGATGAAGAGATGTGCGGGAAAAAAATCCCCCCCAAGACTACTCTAACTACTGTCATTTAGATTACAAAGAAATCTATGATACCTTTAAATTTTCAAATAACCTCACGGAACCCTTTACACGAATATAAATGACGCTTGACCGGTATTTAAAACTAGCGGCGCCCCGCGGTTTTACCCGCGCTGTGCCCGTTCCCGTGGGAATTTCGGGATAAAAAAATAGCCTATAACCTTCCCGTTGAATGCAGTTATCCATTACAAAAAGAATTATTCAAATCGGTTCAGTAGTTTCTGAGATTAGCGCGTTTAAACAAACAAACAAACAAACAAACAAACAAACAAACAAACAAACAAAACAAACTCTTCAGCTTTATAATATTAGTATAGATAAATTCAGAAATACCAGTGAAATACAAATTTGAAATCATATTATTATGTTCCAATTATTTAATTGGTAACGTGATATGAAGAGAATGTAATTGTTTGTTAGTTTGCAAGCCACAACATACCACAGTTACCAATTTAAGTGAACGATTTTTTTAAACTACCAGGAACAATAATAATTAATTAAATGGAAGCCGACTGGCGGCAATTTTATTATTCAACATTATTTTCGGTTTGAAAAAATACAAACCATTTTGTATTGTATTCCGAAATATGGTAGCGCTGGTGGCGTAGTTTGATTAAGCGATGTTAGCTCATTGCGATTTTAAGCAACGTACAGCTCGACCCCTACTTGGATGAGAGGCTCATAGTGGCATTTCTGTCTGAGCGCCGCCTTGCTTCGGAGGGCATGTAAAATTGTCGGTCCCGGTTAATTCCATCGTCAGACCATGTCGGATGCTTTTAGGTGGCTCTACATCAGGGTTGGCTACGAACCAACACGAACTTACTTTTTAACGAAGTATTTCTTCCACCAACATATTATTTTTCTCGAAAAGTTATTTTTATATATTTTTCTCTAAGTTACAAAAAGCTTATAATGGCTCTTAGGGACAACTTTTCAGTTTATTTAAGAAAGTAACTTTTGTAAAGAACAAGTACAAAAATATCAATGATATTAATAATATCATCTAGAAAAAATTAAATGGGCGAAGAAAAAGTCTTGTTAGATCTAATTTACCAAGCCTATCAGCATCTAAGTCTAGAGTTAATCAGTTGGACTCAAAAGCATGCTATAATATTAATCTTTATAAAAAAAAACGAGATAGAGAGAAAGAAAGATATGTCTTGATTTGAAAGAAAACAAAAACAAAAGCTTTGTTTAGTCACGTATCTTAGTCCCGCTTCTTCTAGATTTTAAATTTCATTCTATCCGCCTGCTGTCACACTTCATAGTTAATGTTCCAATAACTAATAATAGATATTTTATTCGTCGGTGGCCATGTCATGCGTAAAAGCGTGTAGTGTTAATTTTTTTTCTAATAACCGAACTTTTCGTCGTGAATAACTTAATGTCAATGCAGCTGACTATCCAATCATTAATTACATTGATCTAATAGCCACCCTCTGCGACGTTCATTCAATTGACGCTTAATTATTTGACATACAGTACAGGGTTTTCATGAGTGATTTTGACATAATTATATTATAATTATGTCAAAATCACTCATCTTCTTCTTCTTCTTATCGAGTGGATGGTCAACTTGACCAATCCTGGTGTCAGAGTTATAGAGCCGCCAAAGGCCTCTGACATGGCTCATGTAACGACTACTATCCGTAGAAAGTAACCGGGACCGACGGCTTAACGTGCCCTCCGAAGCACGGAATCATCTTACTTTTCGGGCAATCAGGTGATTCAGCCTGCAATGCCCTAACCAAACTGAGGACAGTCTCACAAAGTGATTTTTGTGAGATATCCCCACCGGGAATCGAACCCGGAACCTCCGGATCGTGAGCCGAGCGCTCAAACCACTAGACCACGGAGGCTGTAACCCTGTACTAATTATATTATAATTATGTCAAAATCACTCATGAAAACCCTGTACTAAGGAAGCATTTGACGTCTCTGAAGCCTTGATATTGCCAGTAAACTACAAAGCAAACTTTAATTTTCAAAAGGAGAAACCTTCACTGAAGATATCAGCTCTACATATTCTACAAAAGTCCAGCGAGAATGTCTTGGGGTCTTATTAATAAACGCTTCTTAGCTATCAAATGGTTTGTCCCTTTCCGGCATACGGGTTTTCTCACAGAGCAAAAGAGATAAACATTTTAAAACTGTGTCTTAGTTCCGAGTCAAACTGTGGAAGGAGAAATATGCCCCTCCGCCACACTTCTTAGAGCCTGCTGAAACCCTTCCCGCTGGTCATAGTTTAGCGTGGCCAGTGTGGAAAACACTTAACAGGCTAAGAACCCAAGTTGGTCGCTGTAGATCTAACCTGGGGAAGTGGGGCATAATAGATCCGTGTCAGACCCAGTGCGACTGCGGGGCGCCCGAACAGACCATGCAGCACGTTCTGACCTGCCCCTCGAACCCTGATAGCTGCACATTGAATGACCTCATGTGCGCCAATCACAAGGGCATAGGGGCAGCGAAGCACTGGAGCGGTCTCATTTAAAGGAAAAAAAAAAAAAAAAAAAAAAATTGTGCCATCGACACGAAGAAGAAGAAGTTATAGAGTTTACTAATAAGCCTCTATAGGCTCAATATAAAAGCGAGGTGTATCCGTGAACGTAGTTTTTAATCAATATTGAAACTAAATTTACGGATAAACTTCGCTTTTATTTTACATTTTTATCGACGTTACGGCTTTACAGAAACCTTGGTGACAGAAAGACAGAAGAAAATATTTTAGTGTTGGCTAAACTTAAGAAACCAGTACGCCTATTGATGTTTAGCTAGGTCTTGATGTTAACTGTTGTTTAACGAAAGTATTGTCAACAGGTCTGAAGGGGGGCTCGTACGTGATGGCGGAGTCTACAGACATCGTTAAAGTGTCCGCCGTGACGGGCGGCGACGCGGCGCTCCCCTGCGACACCCGCACCTTGTCCACAGATCTACTCCTGCTTGTCGTCTGGTACAAAGACAACGTACCGATGTACAGGTTAGTAAGCTATCATATTTTTTTAACGTTTTTTACTTCCGATGGAAAAGAAGGGTGCTGTAAGTTGTCAATGTCAGAAGCATTGTAGCTCCCAAACGGATAAACCGATTTCGATACGGATTTTTGCATTCGAACATCAGTTTTCTTGCAGTTCTAGGTAATGTTTAGTTACGATCGGTTTAGTAGTTTCAAGGATCAAGCTCTTATGCCAGTCGATGCCGCGGTCTTGGTTAAATTTATGCCTATTGGCATCAATAGGCATAAATTTAACCAAGACCGCGGTATCGACTAAGGCGTCTCATTTTACTGTTTTTTTTTAGTTGTTATTTTCTATTCAGATTTTTTCTTGTAATTGTAGCAACTAATGTTTTTTAAATAAAATATTTAACAAAATATGATTATAGAGGAAATGACCAATCATTTGGTATACACCTAAAAAATTAATAGTTAAAAAATAAACAGAAAAAGACAAACAACAATAAAACATAACATTTCCTGTAATTTTAACTGTAAATATAATGAATGAGCAACTATTTCATTTCGGACATGTCGTACCTAACCCACTAGGGTTAGAGTTTTAAACCTTACTGTTGCAATGTTTGAGACAGTTCATAGTCTTTCTAGTTGCATTATAAATCAACGTTGTCTTTTTTATATGATTGCAAACGAAGTAAAGGGTAGCGTGTGGTTTCAGACGAACATAAAAACGCTATGCCGTCCCGATTCTAATTTGCGTGATATTGTATTGTATGCTGAACTGACAAATGTATAGGATGAATACAACTTTTAAAAATGTAGGAAGATAATTGATGGTTCATAATTGACGTAAAATGTGAACGAGGGACTAAGTCCGTCAGATGTTTTTGTTTTGAAATTGCTTCGCTCTTCCGTGGTTTTACCCAAGTTCACCTGAAATAGAAAAGGATTGTTTTTCCAGGAATTTAGTCCTCTGAGAACTAAATTCCTCTCGTCTGCGTAAGCCATAATAATGCAAAGTATAAAAAACTTGAGAGGTGTCAAGGGTCACCCGGATGGAACGAAGTTTATTTATTATCAACAAAAATAATCGTCGCGATACCACACTGTTCAATGCGAAATAGAAAGACGCATATTTTTGTCTGTCTCTCTCTGGCGTGCACATTTTTCTCTGTCTGTCTCTCGCTGGCGTGCGCAAGTTTCTCTGTCTGTCCCTCTCTGGCCTAAAAAGTGTCGTTACCTTTTTCCGTCTAGCCCCCTTTCGCAACGCGCGATAAGGAACTCCAAAAATTCCAAAAATATTGTATAATCTTAATGTACGGACAATTGGTTAGTTAGATCAAAACTTAGCTCTTAGCTTGTATGATGGAATCGATGCTAATCAGGGCGGGTTGTTTCAGTTTAAGTTCACGCACCAGTAAGCGTCAACACAAAATGTCAGTCTCAACAGACGTACGAAAAATAATAAATCGTGGTGTTTTAGTGGCCGCCCAAATAACTTTAACAGACTGTCATTTAAGTTTTAGAACAACGCTTTGTATTTAACAGACTTTTAACCAAGCATTTGTAACGATAACCTACCGTCCAACATGACCAACATCATAACCGAAATAGCGACTCTAATATCGTGAGCGTAAATAAATATGTAGAATAATTTATTGAAGGACTTGGGAAGTATATTCCTGTGAAGGATAAGAACAGGTTTAGAGTAACAACAACGTTGTTAAGTTCTTGACGTTAAAGCTAAGCCAAGCAAGTAATTGCCTGAACGATAACAATAGACACGACCTCGTTTAAGAAAACTAGCGTTTGCACAGGGTTTTCCCGCAAGTCGGAGTTTTTTATTTATTTATTTATTTATTTAAGGACAACCAGTGAGAGGTACATTAAAACTATAAATAAAACTTAGCACTAAATTAAACACCTAAATGCACTCTCTATAGGTGCCACAACATGCGTTACTTATTAACTAGGTACTTAACACTACAAGTAAAAATATGACATCCTTAATAGAATACAACAAGAATTACAAACAAAACACAATTAAACTCTAAAAGGAAAAAATAGGAAAAAATTATATTAAAAAGGAAACATGTTAACAATAAAAAACAAATACATTATATGCAAAATTATTTTAAGGAGGATATAGCGACCAATATTTTTCTCTTGAACAAAGTAAAGCTGTCATTGAAAATATCAATAGAATTGTCAAGTGTATTATATGTTTTTGATAACCTGGCAATCGGGGCATTACATTTTAGATTAGCACGTGAAGGGGGTGGAGCAAAAAGGTTGATTGGGTGGCGAGGAAGACGCGTAGGCACTTTAAAGCTGAAAGATTCCAATAATACGGGGCAGTCTACAAGATTGTGTAAAACTTTAAATAGAAATAGAAGATCGGATACTTTTCTTCTGTCATTTAGACCAATAAGGCCGAAGAAGTTCAGTTTGTCGTTGTAAGAAGGCAATTTTTTCAACAATCCACTGCTGTAAGCTAGATGGCGCATAAATCTTTTTTGTACTCGCTCAATTCTTAGTTGATGGGTCGCATAGTGCGGTGACCACACTACGCCACAGTAATCAAGGTGACTACGTACATAGGCGTTGTAAAGAGTAATTCTGGTTGAGGGATTCTTAAAAACATTATAAAACCAATCATTTTGGATGATTTTGCAACTATGCTGTCAAAATGTTGTGTGAAAGTTAACTTCGAATCGAATACAACCCCCAAATCGCGTATTGTGTTTAAATTTAGAAGTGGAACATCGTTTAAAAGGTATAAAGGATCTATTAGGTTGTGTTTGCGAGAAAAACTTATTACATTACATTTTGACGTATTTAGATACATTCTGTTTTCTGTACACCAATTTAAAAGATTTATTAAATCATCTTGTAACAAAATGTGGTCAATTAAATTTTTTATAATTCTGCAAAACTTGAGATCATCTGCGAACAAAAAAACTAGGCTATTTTTGAAAACAGAAATAATATCGTTCACAAATATATTAAAGAGCCATGGACCTAGATGAGACCCCTGAGGTACTCCTGATGTGGCATAGTAATCATTTGACCTAAAGCCTTTCACTACAACATACTGGATTCGACGATACAAATATGAATGAAACCACTTCAGCAAACTCCCGTGTATTCCAAATCGTATTAGTTTCATTAACAATAATTGGTGACAGACTTTGTCAAACGCCTTGCAGAAATCGGTGTAAATTCAAAGAGTTCAAATACATCTATACACCAGTACCAGCATAGTGCCTATTCCCATGGGAACTTCGGGATACAAAATAACCTATAACATTACCATTGATTTTGGCTAACCATTACAAAAAAATATTCACATTGAATTGGTAGTTTCTGAGATTGATTGCGTTCAAACACAAACAATCAAACTCTACAGTTTATTATATTATTAAAGATAACGATTTTTTTACGTAACCTCGCTGTCATACTGCTGGGTAAAGATTTCTCCTGATTCCTTTTAATTCTCTCCTTCCTGTGCTAACCAGTTTCCAACCCTTATTAAAATCGTCCTTCTCTTCCTCACTCCTTCCGCCATAAAGTCGGAGGCTGACTTGCGGGTAGCTTGCGGGCTGACTGATTAGCTATCGCATGAAAGCACAATGTATCTCACAAATAATACATATTATATTAAATTAGTTTCGAAATCGGAAGGCCCGCAGCGTAATAAAAATTAAATCTATCAAAAATCTTGTATGTTTCAAATAATTTTATGATTACGTTCCATTTCAAACACAATCGCTTCTCCAATTACCACACTCAAACTACGCCATATATTTGAATTCGAAGTTTGATTTTTTATTTGTTGGATCAGTCAGTCATATAATAAATTATTTATTACCTTGAATAGTCATTTTTTATTCGGAAATTCTTACGGAATTGGACACACTGCCAATTTCACCAGTTTCAATATAGATGCAGAACTTTTTGCAATATTTCAATTTGAATTCAACTTGAATTCACGTTTTTCATTTTCTATTTCGCTCGTTCAGGTAGGTATCGTTTGTTTTACAGTGTATTGTCAACGTGTCCTGCGTGACTCATCAACTCCATTATCGTTAACTTTTTAAACCTATCCTGGACTTGTATATTTCAACAGCAAAAGTTGCTAAATCTTGCCAGCTTTCCACGAAGTTCAGTTAACAAGCAAGATATTTTTTATTTAGAAATAAATAAAAGTGCGCACAAACTACATTTTCGCCGCCACTCCCTTCACTTCCCTCAGATAGCAATTTCCGTTGTTTTTAGATTTCCTTCTCCAAAGGATATTTTCTATAATCTTTTCTATTCTATTCCGAGATGTTTAATATTAATAACATTTATTTTATTTTATGTCATCATTAGCCTTTTTATTAATACATGTTATCCTCTTTAACGTTATACCCTGTATGAAATTCCGAACAATGTAGACAAAGTATTACAATTCCGATAATTTCGATTTAACATTACTAAAGTTCTTAAGTTCATATCTTACTCTCAACCCATCTGATTCCTCGATGTTTCAGTCGGATCTCAAGAGCTGTCGTCAAAGAATGAAGTCCCTTCTTAACGGGTGTTTACAATGTCTTAACGTCGTGATTGCTTTAAAAAGTATAAGGGTGGCTACACACATCTTCGTAACACATCGAGAATCTAAACATTTGACTCTCCTTAGTTCACTTGGCCAACCAGAACAAACTATCCGATCAGTACAAACCGAACATGTTTAGTAATCGTTCGGCAAACATTGCTGACTTTGCCCGACATGTGTACAACACGCCTCATGACTTACCTTACATGGTGAGGACAAATATAAAATAATATCTATACTAATATAATTAAGCTGAAGAGTTTGATTTTTTATTTGTTTGAACACGCTTATCTGTTAAACTACCAATCCGATCTCAGTAATTCCTTTTGTGATGGATAGCCCGTGAAATGAAAGTTTTTTGACTAATTTTAATCCCTAAATTCTTACAATAGGGCACAATGCGGGTAAAACCGCGGGGCGCTGCTAGTTATGAAACTTGTACGATAATTTTAATTGTTATAAGAAGCAGATTACGTTCCTATGGCAGCGACTATGACTCTTTCTAAAATAGCGTGGGAACAAATCAATCAAACGGTCACTTCCTTGAATTTGTAATAATTCAAGTGGCACACAGAAATTCCATTGTGACAATGTGTGCATATTTTATGAAGCGCTCAGTGTTTATTTGTTATGCATGACTCGTGCCGCTTGGATGTCGAAACGAGATTAGTTTTGACACAGCCGTGTCGTTTACTGGCGCTTGGTGAGATTATAGCGGCTTTGCCCACAAATGTGTATCCATGCCATCCATACCAATATACATATTATATTATAAGTCTACGTAAATAACAAGGACAGTATCTCCCTAACTGTCTGTAACTGTTCTATCCATGACGCTTCGTTTGCGATTTTGATTCTATTTCAATATTCCAACTGAGTCTATATTACTCCATAGACGTCGGCAAGGATTTTAGTTTGAATATTAAAACTACGATTGTCTCTCCTTAGAATAAAAAGAGTTAATTGGACATTGGCCTCCATTAGCAATAGCGAACGAGGAGGTTTGCCAAATGAAAGGAAACTGTATTAAAATAAGTCCAATTTGCTTTATTGGTAAAGAATCGTAAAGCATAATGGATACACCTGTGTAGCTTAAGAAGTGTTTCAATCGTATTTAAATTGATGTCAGATTGACTTCGTATTTAGTGAAAGAGGTCTTTCATCCAGATGAATATACCAATTATTGTTAGAATCTTCTATTCCAATACAATTCGATGGCAGCAAAGTAGACACGGACATCTGCATTTTAGGGATTTTGTTTTTTTTACAAAAAAAGGCTTACATAAACCCTATCTACAAGCCTGTATTCATATAATCACTTTTTTCCAAGTATTTAAAATTATCCGTTACGTAAATCGAGTGAGCTCAATTTAAAAAAAAACGTCGTAGTAGAAACGGATATTTGAATTTGGCCGCCAATACTCCGGAGATATTAAATTGAGCAGTTTTAAAAAAAATCTAATCTATACTGTTCCACTGCTGGGCAAAGATCTCAATAAGCAGTAAATTAATTAATGTAAATACGATTTGGGTAAGATATCTTGAAGATTATTCTTTTCACACTTATTAGATAGTTTAAGACAATTATGTGGAAGATATGAATAAATAATAATTAAAACAGTTAATATTTTTTTTAATAAAGTGCTATTTAAAAAAAATGCATTTACTGTTTTAATTATGTTGTTTAGCTTATATTTATGATACCAATGTAAAGACGTAGATAAAGCTATGTGAAACGACATGCCAAGTAAATGAAGACATCTACCAAATCTAAGTTAACGAATGTTGAAAACTATTTCTTTATTAACATTTCTTTTAAAAACCTTAACATTAGTATTTTAAATAATTTCATCAATATAATACTCAATGCATTTTCATTAGAATGATTGCTTCTTTAGTTACAACGTAAATACAGATATCAGGTAGTTGTTTTCTTTTAGGTCGAAATTTTAACAAAAAAAAGGACATGTAGGTACATTATTTCAGAAATATTACGATAAATTAAATAAATATAAGAGGCAATTTTAATGCACCATAGAAAATTTCATGTTAATTGTCACATAACTCTTAAAATGGTAACCATTTTTCACATAATCTGCTCTCCTGTAAAGTTGCTAGTTTGTATATTTCTCTATGAAAATCGTATCCACAATACCGCGATTACGTGAAAATATGTCTCCATTCGTTATAACATTGAAATATAAATATCGTTTATTGCTTTCAAATCAAAACTTACATAAAAATGAGTCCCTCGGTCACGGCATCACGCGTGAATGGTTGAACCAATTGGGTTTCTTGATTTGTGTAGATATTGTCATCAGAAAGCAAGAAAATAATACATTTTATAAACCAAAAACCGACGAAAATGAGAAGGTTTATGAGAAGGTCATTCTATAGTTATTACCACAAAACAAATACACCCCCGAAGCCCAACATTCCAAAACAGCCGCATATTTTCGATCGAATAAAATCTGGAATTCATTTGAACCCTACCGGAACTCGTGTAAGCACGCATCTATGTATGCGTGCGCCTGGTTTAGAACGCAATTCATAGTTCAGTAATAATTGGCCTTCTGGGTGACTTTAGCATGTTTTACTACACTGTTGTGGTAAGATTAAATTAAATTAAATTAAATTAGGATTCTGGTCAGAAGGTATAACGTTTTGATTATTAGTCTCATTTATGTCCTACTACAGGGCAAAAGCAACTTATACAAGTTGCCAGAACTTAAAAGAAGCAAAATTAATTGAAATCATGCATAGTTAGACATAATATATGCTATCTGCCGAATTGACTATATGACGAGCAATGAAAAATAAACCTTATAATTGTGAGGTAAGACAAGTTTTTGTATAATACAAACTTCCATACCCCGCGATCCTCACACACTAATTCCATATTTTGCACTCAGATAAACATCATAAGATGGATGACAATCGACATTTACTTAATGTCAAATCGAGCTTGTTTGATTGATGAGACTCCATTCCTTAGCATTCTCCATCCACTATAGATCGGCAGATGTGTTTACGGCAGGATAACCTTCAATGTCTGACATAAATGGATAATTTGTAAAACTAACGGGTTTGTGGTTAAGACGTGTATCCGGAACATGTAATAATTATTGAACATCGTGTGTAAATTAATTTGAATACACAACTAATTAACTTCTGAATTGAAATGATTTTCTCGGCCGAAAGCCACAGAGGTTAGTGAGAGCGCTTACTGTTTCAAGAATTGCAGGTTCGATTTCCGCCTGAGGTCAATAATATGTGTAGGATAGTTGTTCGGGTCGACCTGTTTGAGGGTCAATTATTAAATATTTGTGCGAGTACTCGTAAATGTAATTTTACGTTATTGAGATTCCATAATATAAGCTAAGAGTTTAATTTGGAGGTCATAAACCGTGTGTCAATTTATCCGGGAATATTAATTTATTTAAATACTTTGCTTCCTAATCCTCCTCACAGTACTGATGTCATCAGTGAGACGAGAGGCCTTTGCCCAGCAGTGGGACATTACAGGCTAATACTTTACTTTGTTTCGTTGTTACGTGCAGTGAGTTTGGGGGTTAGTTGTTTCGTTAATATTCTCAACAAACTATGAAACAATATGATCAATTATTTATAACTTGGCTACATCTATTACGGGCACAGACAGTCCTATGAATCATCACTCCTATGAATGCTCGGCCATTATACACTCCCCAACAAGTATTAAGGGTTTTTTAGTTTTCAGGGTTGCGTAACTGAATTGAAAAAATTGAAACGGTAGGGAAATAAGTATGTAACAGGTCACAAAATAAAAAATATAATAATATTCCATTAAATTTTTTTTTTTAATGAAAATATATCCATCCCTAAATAGTCACGAATAATCAGTTATTCACATGGAATCGACTGATCAATGCTAAATGAATATTTAGTATCTCAAAACAGTTTGTTTCCCGAAGTGTCCCTTTTACCACCCACGCGTACCCGCTTTCGAGGGAACCAACAACATCCTCCTAAATATAGGGTACAAACTGAACTGATTATTCGATTCAATAAACCACCAACAAAAGAGAACGGCTTAATTAAAAGAAAAACCAAATGTCTTTGTGCCTCCTCACTGTACTGATATCTTCAGTGAGATGAGAGGCCTTTGCCCAGCAGTGGGAGTACTTTACTTTACATTCAGTATATTGTTATCTTAAGATCTGTTTTCGGTAGCGACCGCAGCCGCAGGCAGCAACTGCCTTCCGCTAGCACCACTATTCGATTCTATGAATATGAAATTTGGAACACGGCAACACTACTGCTTTTTCTCGCCAGTTGTTGTCAACTACTGCAGTCGCTATCGAAAACAGACCTTTACGCCCAAGTTTCGAGCTTGTAAACTCGTTCAATCTAAACGCGTACAAAAAATCGTCTCTATGGAACAAAAAAAAGCTGTCACTTGCATACCAAGCACAGCTCAGACCATAGTTTTCAATTACTTATTTAATGAAACTTTACCTTTTACATTTGTCCTCAGTTTCGACAGTCGCGTCAAAGGACCGGGATCGCATTGGGTAGACGACATCCTCGATGGGCGGGTGCGGTGGCACGCCACCAGCCCGTCCACTCTGCGGATACATGATGTCATACCCACAGACCGCGCCCTCTACCGGTGCAGGGTAGACTTCAAAGTGTCTCCTACTTCCAACCAGAAGGTTTTGCTAGACGTTATTGGTAAGCAATTTCGATCCATCATGTGAACATAGTATGTGGGTTTGCAATGCGTAAGTGGTACAGTCAACTACAAAAGCTGATGAGCACATTCAAGCAAAACACCACTGCCCATTTTCAACTACTTGTGGAAAATTGTGTTGTTGACTGTTTCTTGCAAATTACTATGGATAAGATTATTTTTGCCTTGTCACGACACTTATTTATGAAACCCTAAGCATTAACGTAGTATTGAATGTGTTCATCAGCTTTTGAAGTTGATTGTACCATGTGGATATGGTGCACTGTACGGCTCGTGAAATAGTTGAGCATTAGAACATTCTCCATATTGTGTCGTGTCCGAGTTCAAAGCAACGCCCGTGTCTTATGTATATTAACATGAACCAATTCGAACTACTTCACAACCTACAGACTTAAAAAACCCAAATTCTTATGACTGGCTGAATATTGACTTATAGATAAAACAACCTACTGATGACCTAGACAACCTAGAAACTCAATATTAAGGTAGGCATTAAGGCGGCCTTTGATAAGAGAAAATTTCCTTCTAGATTACATATTAAATGTATTTAAAATTTCAGAATATTTACTTATCTTGTTTTAGTTGTCTGTTAGTTATCTTTAGTATTTATTATCTTGCTTTAGTTATCTTTTTTAGTTCATCCATGCGATGTTATACTGTGTTTGGTATTCACTTATCAAATGAAACGTAGATAACATAACTGGCGGAAAGGTGGCCTTATCTATGGACCTCTATGACCTCTATATTTATTTAGGTTTTATTATTTACTTAGGTATTAATACAGAAAAAACAATCAAACCTAGCCTATATAGCAATACTTACAGATAGCTTAAAAGCGTATCCACTACACCAGAGATTTGGCACTCATTTCCATATACAGCGGTCTGTACATACTATTACTACATGCATACATTCTATTATAAACGAAATAAATAATCATAATTAATTGATTTCTCAGAATTTACCATTAGCTCTCATACTAATAAGTTGTGTTCTTGTAGGGGTCCACTAGCAAAAACGGAACCGTTTATTATCTGTATTTTCCAAATTCTGTATTACACTATAGTTGTAGCAGACTCGGTGCCTTGATAAATCTTTCACAATATAGTTGTGAGTCATTCTTATACATATATGGATTTTTTTGTTCACAGAATTACCAGAGAGGCCGAAGATCTTTGATGAATATAACAAAGAAGTAGTCGCGGTGGCAGGTCCATATGTAGAGGACACTAGTTTGAAACTTAGCTGTGTCGTAAGTGGGGGTAAGTAAAAAAAAAATATCCACTAGCGAGTCTTGGGGTGTTGATTTAAAGTTAACAATTTGAACGGCATCGAATGTATCTCGTCATTAAGGATGTCGCCATTAAGGCAAGATAATGTATATATCAAGATCTTTAAAAACAGGTTAGTATCCACGGATCCCAGGATCAGATGTAATTGGCCACTGGTCCCGCCAACGTGTAATAAATGATATCTAGATCTGGTTCAAATAAAAAACTAGAAAATATTTTTAACCGCTGACTACGGGATGCGAGATCCGTGGCTACAGAAAGTTAAGTCAAATAGTTTTAGAAACAGATCCTGGTATCGGTGGATACAAGTTGGCGAGATCAGTGATTAAATAAATCTGATCTAGTGATCCGTGGACAACCCCTTAATTAAAACCTCGTAACGCAACAACGCGCAACGGTAGCTTGCATTAATGAACACGCAGCGAAGGTGTTCAAATGAAAGTCTTCATATTATATTTTGTGTGATGAATAGGAAGGCCAATGCCGCGGCTGAGGTGGTGGAGGAACGACAAGATCATCAACACGTTGGCACCACTCAATGATAACTCCAGAATCAGTGTCTTAGAGCTGTTCATTTCAAGGCTGTCTAGAGATTACTTCGAAGCCGTGTACACGTGTACCGCAGACAATACCGCCCTAGTGCCGCCTACCCGAGTAAACGTACAATTACACCTTTACCGTAAGTATGTTTAGACTACTAAGGTAAAAAACATTTCAGTAAGTGTAGACTTATTTTGATCGAGTGTTATATAAAGAGACTTTTTAGATGTCGTTATTTGTGGCTTACTTCCAATTTTGTTTATATTATTTTGTTATTTATTCTATTAATGGTTGGAGTTATTAGGTAATTGTTGAAATATTTGTTAAGTACGATATTCTTTTAACCTCATTCAAATCGACCTTATAATTGATTATTTATAATACTGGGTGAAGTTTAATGAGTAATAAATTGGTACTGAAGAGTTATGTTTTGTGAAATTGTTCAGAACCCGTTTTAATATGATAATCATACAGAGTTCGCCAACAATTTGCCAACAACCTAAACTAAATTTCTTAACTACTTTGAGCATTGATATTGCGAGTGCTCGTGGAAAACATGAATTGAATAACGCTCCAATACATCTGTAAGAACTTAAGCTATTAAGCTTAACTATGCATCTGTTGTTTGGTTGGAACGTTTGGTCGCTCGGGCCGGTAACAATAGGGGAATGTTCAATGACTACCTCAAGTCGGAGGTATGTTAAGTCCAAAACAATGAAACATCGAACGTTATTCCCGGGAAGCTAAGGTGGCAGAATAAGCCTCTTAAATTCAATTTATAACCACTTACGGAACAGAGACCAGTTATCAGAATTTTGAAATTTTACGCCTTTATTAAATTGTTATACTTGATATTTATTTTGAACTTTAATTTACAATAATATAAAAGCGTAGGAAGACATCACGGTTTACTGACAGGACCAGGTGTCCCGCCGTACTCAGAGACGTCAAATATGCGACAAATATTCCTTGGGAGAGGTAAATGATTGGTTTTTGGAAAACAATGTTGGAAATATAGTAAAGTCCTGCCGGGCCTCCAACACTAAAGATTAGATGTTTCGCCACGCTCGCCCTCTCATAATTCTCACAATACATACGCCAATAGAATGAATATAGACTTGAAGATGGGATAAGAGAAAAAATAAGTGTGTGTCGATTTCATTGATGTCTGAGATCATTATAATATTAAATGAAGTGAATTATTAATTTAAATAAAAAATGGTTATGGTAGGAATATATTCAATAATACAGTTGGATTTCTTCTTCTATCTGCGTAGATAGTATGCTGTTAGTGTAAAAATAGAGATACACAGTGAATAGTTATTAGGCATTCAATTATTGATGATAACGAGTATCGTGAAAATAAGAATTAGAAGCGTTAAACGTGAAACTTGTTATGAGGTATACAATTTAAAAATTCATGGAAGTGAAGAATGGTCAGTACAATATTAAAGCATAATTATTTCTAACAATAGAGTATATAATATATAAAGAGTAGTATATACAGTAGATAATGGCGGATATAATATATCTTATTATTACTGGGAGAGTCTAAGTAAACTAGATAAACAAAACTGCAAAGCGCCAGCCACACATTGTGGTATGCGGACCGGGTGCGGGTCACGTGACGTAGTATTCCTTGTATTTGTATATGTCGTAGTATAATTTGATACTTCGAATCTTCGCGGAAATCCTAGGGGTTTTGCGAAAACGCGGATAATTAGACATAGGCGAAAAATTATCAAATCTTACTGGACAAAGTAAAAAAAAAATAACCCTAACCTACCGAATAGTAAGTAATTCGGTAGGTTAGGGTTATTTTTTTTTCATGTTTGATAATTTAATAATTTGATATATTTTTTTTATAATTTTTTGAATTTAATAATTTGATAATTTGATAATTTTTCGCCTATGTCTAATTATCCGCGTTTTCGCAAAACCCCTAGGATTTCCGCGAAGATTCGAAGTATCAAATTATCCTACGACATAATATATAAAGCATAGCAGTGACACACTGCGGGCCCGCAATGGGCCAATGTGGCACCTTTCATATAAATGTACTCATACTAGCTTTTGCCCGCGGCTTCGCTCGTGTGGGATTTAGTCTGCCACACTAAGTTTCGTGAAACATCGTTTTGAAACATTTTTTTATTAACTTGACGCAAAAAAGGGAGCCCTTTCCATTCAAATGACATGAGTTATGTCACTGTTGAGCAACACGATTAGGGTCCATACCATATGATAGCTCAACTCTATTCTTTGGTAATAAAAACACCGAGTCGGCCGTCGATTTCGATATAACTGCCAAGGAGCAAGTTTTACAACTCTCCAAGATCTTTCAAACGACGTAGGTCATATCACTGTTGAGCATTTAGATTAGGGTCCATAGCATAGACCAACTTTATTTTCCGGTGATCAAAACCACCGAATTGGCCGTAGATTTTGATTTAATCGTCAAAAAGTGACTTGTACATAGGTGTGCACTGGGCAAGGCTCCATTGTATACCACCCAAGGTCCTTTTTTATTTAAGTTACTACTTGCGGGCCCTCAGACACGTCACTTGCGGCCCGCAGCCCGATCGAAAATTGTAAACTTCTATATAACAAAATCTTTAAGCAGTGAACACAGTAGGTAGCAACAAACTATCGTTTGGTCACCGACATTGTTTGTCTAATAAACACTTCCGCCTCCGCATCGTAGCACACTCCCACCTTCGTATTGTAGCACTCTCCCGGTTCTGCATCATCGATTTAAGTGAATGATGTTTTTTCTAATTGTTTCAATACATTATACTCCTATGTCACGAATGCGGCCCGCCTTACTTTATTTGACTACTTTGTGGCCCTAGCCTGTCATAAAGGATCACTGACTTAGTGCGAAAGACAGTTTATCTACATTAAATACTTTAAGCGACTAATGGATTTTGATAACAGTTTGATAAATTTATAAAATGTGTATCGTAAAATATGTAGTACGTAATTTAATCTGGGGCACGGCAGTGCCGCGTCAGTGGCCCCTATTTGAGAACCTCTGGATAAGATCAAAACGTAGAAATTTTCGTCATCCAGTAAGCTATAATCACATACTTAAAATCCAAAAATTCAAGTCTGTGTAGGTCATTTAGTTCCAAAGTTAAGCGAAGGCAAAGTTTCGCATTTACGACACTCACTCACTCACTCATGATCATCAAAATAGAACTAGTACTTCCCATAAACTCAGAGAGCTAAAATTTGGTACAGAGTTAGGGTTTAATGGCCACATAAAGGGAAAACTATAAAAACTGGGATAATCGAAGATCTGGAGTACCTGCTGACCCTGATTAGAAAACACAAACGTCCAACCTAACTATTAGAGATATCGACATATACCGCCTTTACCAAAAATATTCAACTTGATGGGCCGCTTCATTTGATCTCAAAAAACTGTGTCAAATAAGAAAATCTAATAAAATAAATCAATAAGCCCACGTTTCTACAAAAAGAAGTGAAATCCCATCAAAAACATTATGTAAAAAACTACCCAAGTCTCGATGGAGCTGCTTGTTTATATCTAAAAAGTAATGAAATCTAGACAAAGTCGTGCCAAGTCTAAGTTTCCTTACTGCGATTTCTTTATTTTTTATAGTTAATGTTGTGTGACTTGGCCGTTGACTTGAACTTGACTTTTTTGAACGTTGACTTTGTTGAACGGTGGTTCACAGTTTTGGTCATAGTGGCCTCCACATAAGAGGTACATATATGCTGTCACGGATTTTCATTTACAAATATTCAAGACAAACAATCCTACACTTCATCATCTTTGTGTAACTCCAATAGCTTAGGCAGCGCACGCCAAGATAGCTCTTAGAGGGCAGATTTTTTCCGACTTTATTGACATGTTATGTTGTATTATATTACGACCAAAATTACATTAAATCATTTCAAATTGTAGCCTGTATGTTATTCTGATGTTTAACCTACATTACTGTAAAGGTTCATCCAAATCCGTTCAGTAGTTTTTGCGCAAAAGAGTAACAAACATACATCCATCCATACGATGTGATGTGAAGTAATGATGGCGATTCTTTAGATTGATATAACTTTTTTATTTATGAACCGATTGAAACGAAACAAGGATTAAATGTAATCCCAGCAAATCACAACGCATTGGTGAAATCTGCCTTCAATTCGGTTACGCCGTTTCCGATATTAACGCGTACAAACGTACAGATAAACAGACATACAGACAAACAGACAAAAAATAAAAAATCATTGTTTTGGGTTCTATTGCGTTCATCCTATATATAAAATTCTCGTGTCACAGTGTTCGTTCGCGTACTCCTCCGAAACGGCTTGACTGATTCTCATGAAATTTTGTGAGCATATTGAGTAGGTCTGAGAATCGGCCAACATCTATTTTTCATCCCGAAATTCCCGCGGGAACGGGTACAACGCGGGTGAAACCAGGGGGCGCAGCTAGTATTCTTATATATTTTTCCTTATATATCTTCTATGTACAGACAGCGACCTTTTACAATTTTATTATATGTATATATATAAATATAATAATATAGATTGATTGATATAACGTCACACACCCTGCAGCCGGCCCGCACCAGCACTATGTGTGTCTTGCGCTTTAGAAAGTCTTGTAGTGTATAAGTCACTGTGATAATTATGATAAACGCCCGCACCGTTTCACAATCTAATTCGTGAGCTATCGACAACTGGCGATAGATTGTGAACTGTACCAAACCATAATTTACAATAAAACGCATTTTTTTTTCTGAATTTTGATCTGAATCCAGAATTCTGAAATTGAGCTCGCCGACATTTGCAGGAAACTTGACATGTACCTACTGCACTCATCCTGATTTTCTAAATGCTTTATTTTTCAAAACGATTTGTAAGAAAACTTATTTGTTTCAGATTTATGTGTGAGGCCAAGTTCCCAAAATTCAATTTCTTTAGTCAAACTGAATTCAGATCGAGATTCAGCATGTATGGCGCCGGCTTAATAATGAGTTTGTTTTCAGTGAAGCCACTCTCCGTGGAGATAATTCCCAGAGAACAGCCCCTAGTAGTGGACCAGAGAGCTGACCTATCATGTCGCGCGGTGGGGGCGAGGCCGCCGGCCATCATCACGTGGTGGCTTGGCCATGTGCAGATGGACACAGCAGTACAACGGGTAAATCTATCGATTATATTACACGAGCAGCATCAAGTGTTTAACCCTTGTTTTTATAGTTCATTTGGGAGTTACTGTTGAGCGTGCTGTTCAGTGCGGGGAGAGATGCTGTCGCGAGCGCTACACCCACCTCCAGCTGATGTGACCGAAACTGGTTTAGGGACGCTCAACAGTAACCTCCGTCGTACGTAAGTTCCCGTTTTAACAAATAATAATGAAATTAACGTACGTTTCAATTAATAGTAAAATACAACATAAATAATTATTTGAATCTGGTTTCAATAAAAACACACGTAAATCAATCTCTTCACCTTTATTTTTCTGATATATCTTTAGCAACAATATCTCACGTCGTTTTGGTTAATCAAGATGAGGTTCCCGGAGGAATTCTTGGATAAAAAATTGACTAAAGTCTGAACTGAGTTTGGATCTAAAAGATTGTTAGACTCAAACTAAGCTTTAACCTTAAGTATCAATAAGTTCTGTCATTAATAGTCATTTGAAATTCACTAACCGGGTTACTTTCATACCCGTGACTATAATGCCATTGCGATATACCCTGCGTTAAGCGTGCGCACGCCGCGGTTCCATACAAAAGTGAACCATCGTGGGCACCCGCGGCGTGCGCACGCCGCGTGAGCGAGCACACCGCGTGCGCACGCCGCGTGTGGCTTCATACGAAAATGAACCGTTGCGTCCGCCCGTCGCGTGCGGTGTCATACAAAAGCGAACCGACGCGTGCACGCGACGGGCGCACGCTTAACGCAGTGTTGACCCTATAGTGGAGCGCCGTAATGCATAAAAATTGTAAAATCTCGGAATTCAGGGCAAGTCAATGAATCTTCATAAAAACTGTTCGATTGCATTGTTAAAGGCTCAAATATAAAAGTTAAAAAAAAAACCCGAGCTTGATTACAACAATTTATAACAAAAATTTACTGAAAAATAAGAGAGACAAGAGGAAAAAAATTGCATAGTAACTTTGATGTTAATTTATTAATAATAAGCAATGAATAATGAGTTACAAAAAAAATTTAATCTACATCTATCTATCTATCTATATCTATCTATATATATAAAACTCAAAGTGGTTAGTGAGGGATCAACGCACAGCCCAAACTACTGGACGGATCGAGCTGAAATTTGGCATGCAGGTAGATGCTATGACGTAAGCATCCGCTAAGAAAGGATTTTTTGAAATTCCACCCCTAAGAGAGTGTTGTATATCCTACCTACTTACTACCCGCGTATTTCTAGTTATAAGCATCTGTCATTCAGTCTACCCTACTTATTATGATATAATCACTTGTTGGTCTAACTACAAAGTTAAATACACAAATAACATTATTTGGTGTTTTATTGAAGATATAATAGTGGCGACGATACGAAAACATGAAAAATGGAGCGTAAATCAGTGAAATTTAATGAATTCAATGTGAAATGTGATAATTGGGACAACTACATCGACAGACTAAAATATTGTTTTGAGGCGAATGGCGTCGTCTCAGATTCAGCTAAAAGGGCAAATTTCTACACAGTTTGCGGCGTACAAGTGTTCGAGACTCTCCTGGCGTTGATTACACCTAAAAAATCTAGTGATGTGTCATTTACTGAAATCGAAAATATTCTAACCAAACATTACAGTCCAAAACCTAATGAGATTTCTGTGTCGTACAAATTTTATAAGCGCAATCAACAACAAGGCGAATCCGCCGCGGAATACATAGCGCAACTCAGAAAGATTAGTGCCGGCTGTAACTTTACGGACATGGAAAGAATGCTTCGTGATAGATTGGTATGCGGTATGAACAATCACAACTTGCAGTACGAACTGCTAAAGAGAGACAATTTACAATACAATGATGTAGTTGAAGCTATGCTATCGGCCGAAAGTGCGGGCAGGGATGCTCGCATGATGCAGAGCGTTTCCGTGACGGGCGCCGCCGTCAGCTACGACGGAACGGCAGCAGGCGCCGCGGCAACGTCGCCGCCTCCATGCGAACCGATGGACGTCAACGCTGTGCAATCCAGAACAAATGTTCGACTGTGCTATCGATGTGGAGACCGGCATGCGGGCGAGTGTCGCTTTGTTAACGCCGTGTGCCACTTTTGTAAGAAGAAAGGCCACATCGAGAGAATCTGCACCGCTAAAAAGAGAAGTCGTTTAGAAAAAATTAACCTAGCCGAAAACGAGACTGACGTGCAACTTAATGGCATTTATAACATGGAGAGCCGGACGAGCTCTCGCGTTCCAGCATACGAGGTGAAGCTGCTATTGGACGGCGCGCCGGTAGCGATGGAGGTGGACTCCGGCGCCGCTTTCTCCTTGGTGAACCAGCAGACGTGGGCGCGCGTGCGCTCGTCCAGCGCCTTGCGGCCGATACCAAACCGCCTGTGCACGTGGAACAGCTCACCGGTTATAGTGATGGGACAAACGCAAGTGCAAGTACAATATAAAGACATTAAGTGTGTTTTGAATGTCATTGTAGCGAAGGGCTCGGGGCCGAATCTGTTAGGACGTAATTGGTTCGAGGCATTAGGTATTACTTTAAATGTTAATATGATATCTGAACTTGACATGTCTACGAACGATCAGATTGTAGCTAAACACAGTGAGGTTTTCAGGGACGGACTCGGTACTTACAAGGGGGACCCTGTGGCTATACACCTAAAACCAGGTGCGACTCCTAAGTTTTTGAAGGCACGTCCTGTACCATATGCTATTAAAGACAAAGTTGAGAGAGAGATAGATCGCTTAGTGGGGGAAGGGGTACTTCGCCCCGTGTCTTTTTCAGAATGGGCGACTCCGGTCGTTCCCATACCCAAACGAAACGGGGACATTCGTCTCTGCGGTGACTACCGCAGTACGGTTAATCAGGCTACCGAATCTGACACCTACCCTATGCCGACTGCAAGTGAGGTGTTTGCCACGATTGCTGGTGGCAAATTTTACACGACACTCGACCTCGATCGCGCATACACACAAGTGGTCGTCACAGACGCCACAGCACAGCTGTTAACATTAAACACATGCAAAGGTTTGTTTTCAGTACACAGATTAGCTTTCGGTGTCAAAGCCTGCCCGGGAATTTTCCAGCGCTTGATGACGGCTTTGCTGGCGGGCGTTCCCGGCGTCGCGGTACTGATCGATGACGTCATAGTCAGTGGCCGGACCATGTCGGAGATGACGCAGCGTCTCGACATTGTGCTGGAGCGCATCAGTAAGTCAGGTTTGCGACTCAACCGGAACAAATGTAAGTTTGCCAAGGAACGAGTAGAGTTCCTCGGTTTTGTAATAGACGCCGAAGGTATCCATCCTGCACCTAGTAAAGTTGAGTCTATCGTCAACACTCCGGAACCAAAGAACGTTCAAAAACTACAAGCGTTCTTGGGACTATATAATTTTTACGAGAGGTTCGTACCTCATAAAGCGACCATGCTTGAGCCCCTACATAGGCTGCTCGACAAAGCACAATCGTGGCAGTGGACAGACAGGGAACAAAGGAGCTTTGACATGGCTAAGAGGGTACTGTCATCTGATTTGACTCTCGTGCATTACGATTTAAATAAGCCATTGGTACTTACCTGTGACAGCTCAGAATACGGCGTTGGCGCTGTATTATCACACATTATGGACGACGGACAGGAGCGCCCAGTAGCTATGAGTTCCAGAACACTACATATTCACGAACGCCGCTACTCACAATTAGATAAAGAAGCTACTGCCATTTCATTTGGAGTAAGCAAGTTTCATAACTATATCATGGGAAGACCCTTCACTATAGTTACCGACCATAAGCCGTTGTTGGGAATATTCGATCCAAAGCGACCCATGCCCACAGTTTTGTCGCCTCGTCTAACGAGAATCGCAATTTTGTTGACGTCACACAATTACCAAATTGTGTATAAGCCAGGAAAGGAGATTGGTCACGCTGATGGTTTGAGCCGATGGCCACAGCCGGTTCCAGACCAACCTGAACAGCAGCTATGTGACGTGTTGCTGATGGCAGAGACACCTGTCGACTTCCCTGTGGATGCTGACGAAATAGCGTTAGCAACTAAGCGAGATAGACTATTGTCTCGTGTAACTCATCATGTACTAAGCGGTTGGCCTACTAGAGTTACCGATGATGAACTACGTCCATACTGGTTACATCGTTCGGAACTTTCTATGCACGAAGATTGTATCTTATTGGGTTGTAGAGTGGTTGTACCGTCATCATTGCGTGAAACGATACTGCGTGCTTTACATAAAACACATAACGGCATCGTCCAAACGAAATCACTGGCCAGAAGTTATGTGTGGTGGCCAAAATTGAACGAAGATGTTGAGGCATTGGTAAGCGGTTGCAACAAATGTCTCGAAAATCGGCATATGCCTCCGAAATCTAAGTCTGAGTGGATCACGCCTACAAAGCCGTGGTCTCGAATCAATGTCGACTTTGCTGGACCTTTCCAAGGAAAGTATATTTTAATCGTTGTAGACGCGTATTCCAGATGGCCTGAGGTAATCGTGGTAAACAATATGACCGCGACTACGGTCATCAAACACCTCAGGAACTTATTTGCTACCCATGGTCTGTGTGAGACTTTCGTTTCCGACAACGGAACGGCGTTTGCTTCAGCTGAGCTTAAGCAATTTTTAGACGCAAATAAAATTAAACATACCAAGACAGCGCCTTATCATCCGGCAACGAATGGATTAGCTGAAAGAATGGTGCAAACTGTAAAAGACAAGTTGCGCAAAATGGATGACATTTGTTGGGATGTTAAGGTTCCTCAAATGCTACTAGGATTGCGGGTAACGCCTTGCACTGTAACTAACAAGAGCCCATCAGAACTCTTAATGAACAGACGCTTACGTACCTTATTAGATGTCATACATCCGGATAATCGTATGCAAAATAAAACTAATAAACAAATTATCAAAAATGCTAGTAATATTACTCGAGAAACTAATGTGGGCCAAAGTGTGATGTATAGAAACTATAGTAGTGGTCCTCGTTGGTTGCCTGGTACTGTGGTTAAGAAACAAGGACCGTCTAATTATCAAGTTTCAACCAGTGATGGTAATGTTGTCAACCGACACATCGACCAACTGGTTAAAAAGAAATCCACAGAAGATGTAGACCGAGGAAGAGAGAGGGAGGAAGTAAATAATAATGAGTCTAGTTTGGAAATAGAGATCCGAGATGAAGAAATGGAAGGAACGGGTTCGGGTGAAGAAATAATTGAAATACCGAGTCCGGACCAGTGGGCTGAGATGTTGGGTATACCTAGGGATTATAAGGCTAGTTATTCGGGTGGTAAAATTAAAAGCAAAGTTACATCACATGCAAAAAGCCCCTATGAGAGACCTGATTCAATGTATATGGAATAGATCTAAAGTTGATTATTTTTAAATATATATACAAAATTGTTACTTTAAGTATAAGTTAAAGTTTAAATATATTTTGTATACTTGGGGGAAAGGTATGTTGTATATCCTACCTACTTACTACCCGCGTATTTCTAGTTATAAGCATCTGTCATTCAGTCTACCCTACTTATTATGATATAATCACTTGTTGGTCTAACTACAAAGTTAAATACACAAATAACATTATTTGGTGTTTTATTGAAGATATAATAGAGAGTAAATTAGGGGTTGAAAGTTTTACAATTTTTTAAAATTCTTTAATGGATTTGCTTCAAATTTTGCATGTAGGTTCTTTATTTAATGTAGATAAAGATTACAAAAGGAATTTTGGAAATTCCACCCCTAAGAGCGTAAAATAGGGGATGATCGCTTATATGCAACGTTTTATTCCTTTGATGTATTGGCTTCAAATTTTGCATGTAGGTTATTTATACAAAGAAAATAACCACTAATTAAAAAAGTTTCGGAAAATCTACCCCTAATAAGGTAATTTAGGGGTTGAAAGTTTGTATGACTTTTTAAATTCCTTTAATGTATTTGCTTCAAATTTTACATGTAGGTTCTTTATTTAACGTAGTTAAAGATTACAAAAGGAATTTTGGAAATTCCACCCCGAAGAGGGTAAATTAGGGGTTGAAAGATTTATAATATTTGTTTAATTTTTTAAAGGATTTGCTTCAAATCTTGCATGTAGGTTCTTTATTTAACGTAGATAAGGATTGCAAAAGGAATTTTGGAAATTCCACCCCTAAGAGCGTAAATTAGGGGATGATCGCTTACATGCAACTTTTTATTTCTTTGATGTACTTATTTGCTTCAAATTTTGCATGTAGGTTCTCTATATAACAAAAGTAACTACCAGCGAAAAACATTTTGGAAAATCCACCCCTAAAACGTTATTTTAGGGGTAGACAGTTTGTTCTATGACTTTTTTTATTCCTTTGATGCATTTGCTTAAAATATTACATGTAAGTTTTTTATTTATCGTAGATAAGGATTACTAAAAGGAATTATAAAAACCCCTAAGAGGGTAAACTAGCGGTATAAATGTTTGTATGGAGTTGGAAGTAGGTTCTAGCAAATCCGTACATAAACGACGCAGCCCCACCGAGTTTGGGCTCATTTGATTCATTTTGACGAGTACTTTGATACTATATGGTAACCAGGGTCTGGTGATGGAACCGGAAGGTGGCCATAGGAACTCCGTAATTAAAAGTCGAAGCCCTATCGAGTTTCGGCTCATTTGATTCATCATATGTACTTTGAAAAAATTTTGAGATAAAAATATCTATTAGAGTTATTTATTGTTATTTAAATGAAATAAAGTTAAAAACAGAAATGGCGCTAATAAAAATAAAGTTATCAATACTTTAAACTTCAAAGGCCCTATCCAACGGTGTATCACACGTCACTATTGAGGGGTGGGCCTAGACTCCATACTACTTTTCCCATGGCGACACGGTTTCACTCACGCAGTAGTAGATATTACCAAGCATTCCAATAGATAGTGCAGCTATTTAAGGACCAGCCACATAGCAAACGTTCAGCGGGCACGGGCAGTTACATTATTTCTCCTTATCAACAATATCTACGCTGCGTGAGCGAAGCCGCGGGCAAATGCTAGTATATATATAAAATTCAAAGTCCTGACTGACTGATAATCAACGCACAGCCTCAACCGCTACACCTAGAACCATGAAATTTGGCAGGATAGTTCTTCAAGTGAAGAATTTTGATAAATTCTACCACCAAGGGGATAAAATAGGGGATGAAGGTTTGTATGAAACTTTGTCAATTAATACATAAAATATTTAGTTGTTTTGAAGTTATTTTTATTCAATTTTGTTATTCCAAATCCTCTCTTTGAAAATTAAACGAAGCATTAAAATTAAAAATTAAATTAATCTTTATACAATCTCTTTAAAGAATGTTAGTTATATATAAATCTAAAACATATATCAATAAAAAGCAAGTGGGAAATTAACTGTTTAAAATGCAATGGATATGTATTACCTCTATACGAATGTAATATAATAAAGCTGAAGAGTTTGTTTGTTTGAACGAGCTAATCTCAGGAACTACCAATCCGATTCAAATTATAAATTAGATGAATTTAAAATGAAATTTCACTTACAATAAAATGATACTCAAGCGTTGATAAAAGTGTTAACTCATCTATTTGCGGCAAAAGCAGTTGATGACATTAAGGCTAATACTTTACCTTTCTTTTTGTTTTCGACAGTAAGCAACAAAGTTATGTAATTGTTGATTCGTTCTAGGATTCAGACGACCGCAATGAAACTACCTCTGTGCTCCGGTGGACTCCCAGGATAGAGCAGTACGGGAAAACTTTGACGTGTCGAGCTTCGCATGCGATACTGGAGCACGCCTCTATAGAGACCACCATAAAGCTCAATATACATTGTAAGTTTACAGTCCGGTTTCACGAAGCGTTACTTTCCAAAGCCCGTTCGCATAGTGGCACTGTGCTGTGAATCCGCAGTGTATATATTTCACCGGAAAATTGTAAACGACGTTGGTTTATAACTCAACTAGTAAGATGTTCTAATAAGATGTTCACAATCTGTCGACAGATTGTGAACTAACCATTTACAATTTAACGCATACTTTTTCGTAAGTTTATAATATACCTATAGAAAACCATACAATTTTGAACTTCCTTTAATATCGCGCTGATCGGTCTCATGGTATTAAATTAATGCGTTGATTTAATTAACTAAATGCGTTTAATTGTAAACGGTTTGTACAGTTCAGAATGTGCTGACGTTGGATTTTAAACCAACGGGCGCTTACAATACTACGGTGACATCAGGATTCGGCAGCATTGCAACGTAACGCAACCTAGCGTGTGAACGGGCTCTTACTACTATGTTTGAACTGTGAAATTGCTTCAATACGCACGGTTATCGATTCGAGCATGAATCCAATTGTAAGGACGAACCTGAACAGCAGGACCGGGATCGCCCGGCATCGCTTGTGACGTCTCTGGAGCCGAGATCAAAGAGAACACCGAGTTATGTGAACACGACAGATGTCGCGCGACATTGTTCCCTTAAGTCGTAGATAAGCCACGTATAAAGTAATAATGTGGGGCAATAGCCCAGGGCGCGATTATTCCCCTAGTAAAAACGAAGCTTGTATTGTTTTTTTAAGATTAACTTTGTACATCAAATCTTAATTCGATAAAGTTTATATAGAATTGATTATTTTATAGGGATAAGTTAATAGATATTTTATCCTATTATAGCGAGAACTCCTCGGTGGTCAAGTGGCATATGCACTCGCCTGCCAAGATCGAAGTTTCGGGTTCAATTCCCGAGTCGAGTTGTATGTTTCCTACTTTTCAAACAAGGCTCGGGCTTGAGTACACCAACCCGTATTAATCAAGCGTGGTGATAACGCGTCATCGTCCTCACTGTACTGATATCTTCAGTGAGATTAGAGGCAGGTAAAAAGCATCTGATGCCTCTACTTAACTTTTTTATTACAGCGAGAGAATGACCTATATTCTATACTTTATTATATGTATACTCCTTGCTCAACCCCATAACTCGTTGTTTGTCACAGATTCTCCGATCGTCGAGTTACAATTGGGCTCCTCGATGAACCCTAATGACATAGAAGAAGGAGATGACGTGTATTTCAATTGTATTGTGAACTCCAACCCTCCGCCGTACAAAGTGGTGTGGGAACACGATGTAAGTAAAAAAGCAGATGACTTAATAAGAACATTCCGATGTTGCCTTGGTGTTACTAAAGTGTATTACAATGTATTTTTTGTATAATGCCTACTTCAATCGTACCATAGGAACTAATCATGGTAATCAGTATTGTTTAATTAATGTATTGTGGTATGTGTCGTGCACTTTTGTAAAGTACCGAAACACTTTGACATTTGAATATATGAGTCCGTTTTGAAGCGGAGTTGAACGGTCCGAAGCCAGATAAACCAATTACAGCGAATTGAGATTGTCAAACAACCCATTGGCATTGTCAAAATCTTTTTTTAATACGTTATGATTGGTCAGTTGAGTTCAGTTCAATTGAAACGCACCCTTAAAAGCATTATAATTATTATATCGCATCGCCTTTCTTTGTCAGGATCAAATAATGACACACAATCAGAGGGCGGGGGTCATAGCCGGCTCCGCTCACTTAGCTCTCCAGAGGGTGTCCCGACAGCAGGCAGGGAAGTACACCTGCACGGCCTCCAATGTGGAGGGCGATGGGAAATCAAATCCAGTTGACTTGGATATATTATGTGAGTTAAAGTTTAAACTCTAATAAAACTTATGCGTTTATGCTTTCTGAGAAGTTTCTGAGTTTATTGAAAACAGACGAGGCGGAGGCTTGGCCGCTATCACGTCTCTTCTCTACCCGAAACCCACTGCCCCGACTCTTGTTTCTGAAGGCGCTTAGTACTTTCTCAAAATTGACTTTATTTCAAAATCACGGAAACGTTTGTAATCATACATCGGAATCGGATAAATTCAATTCGTTGCTGTCTTTGTTTAATAGCTCTATTACTTAAACAGGTATGTCTTGAATAATTTTAATTGCTCTCCCTGTTACAAGTAGATAGAGCAATAGCGTGATAAGCGTATAGCCTGAACGACGCGACGAGACAGCGTAGGACAAGTGCAGCGATTGACTGTCAAAATCAAATGTTTTTTAAATAAGACAAATTTTTAAATAAGACAAAAATGAATGTTTACATCAAATGGAAAATTACATTATGTACATGTTATTGAAATGAATACCTATTTGTCAAAATAGTGAAAACTGCTACAGTTTCTAAAGTGTATAATACATTATTGTGAGGAACTCGGGTGGGTATATTAGTATGAATTGTTAAGTGGCTATATGTTTTTGAAATGTTTAGAGTGGACATTTATTTGAAAATCTGCCCGTGTATACATTTCATTGCACGTGACTGTACAGTATATGTCAGTCAATCAGTCAGTCAATTGATACTAAAATTTACGACTTTTTGACCTTCATATCTTTATAAACGTTTGAGCTAGCTTCATGAAATTTGGGCTTCTAGATGTCTTGATGGATATAATTAAACACACGTAGTTTAATGTGTTTACGTTAAATAGTTTTTGAATTATAGAAGGGTCAAAAGTGGCACCAAGTGGTTCGTGTAATATTACACTCGGCGCTGGCTAGCAGTTCATTTGCTTGAACTTGGCTTGACACGCTGCCGCGTGTCTAGATAATTAAGCCTGTTCCCTCTATAGTAAAAGTTGTTCAAATAACATTTGAAACGTTTAAATCCCGTAAGAAAAGATGGTGGGCGAAAAAGAAAATGATTTACTTTTACTCAGGAACTAGCAGTAGTAGCCTCGCGGTTTTACCCGCATTGCGCCCGTTGCCGTAAACATTCCGTGATAAATATAAAAATAACTTATAACCTTTATGTTGATCGTGGGTATCAACTACAAAAATACCACGTTATCCACGTTAATCACCTGAGCTCGATCACCCAGGTGATTGTTTATGTCTTCTGAGATCCCCCAGGAGCACAGAAGACATAATTAGTTAGACATTTTAGTTCTGTGACTTAGAAGACTATGCTTACCTGACTTTTATCTAGTAAAAAAAAAATAACCCTAACCTAATACCTATAAGACATAATCGGCCCATACAATCACCTGGGTGATCGAGCTCAGGTTATTAACGTGGATAACGGCAAAAATACTTAACTATTAAGCGGATTAAAGCGGATTGGAAAGATGGAGATTAACGCGCTAAAATAAACAAATTAAAAATTAAATTATTCAGCTTTATTTATATACTAGCTGTGCCCCACATAAGAGAGAGACAGACAGAGAAACATGCGCACCGCGCATTTTTCTCTGTCTGTCTCTGTCTTATAGAAAGCAAGCTAGATAGTTTCGTCTTTCTATTTTGCATTGAACGTGTGGTGTCGCGACGATTATTTTTGTTGATAATAAATAAACTTCGTTCCATCCGGGTATCCCTTGACACCTCTCAAGTTTTTTTTTATTCCTTATTTTTCTTATAGGTATAAAAACCTTGTCCTGACTATAAGGAACACATTAAAAAAAGAATCATCCAATTTGGTGCAGTCGTTCTGAAGTTATGCGCTTAGCAACACATTCAGCTATTCATTTTTATATTATAGACTAGCTGTGCCCCGCGGTTTCACCCGCAGCGCCCCCGTTCCCGTGGGAATTTCGAGATCTTACTTGTTTTCTTGTCCTTGTCCTGACATATATTTTTATACATATAAACCTTCCTCTTAAGTCACTTTATCTATTTTTAAAAACCGCGTCAAAATCCGTGCAATAGTATTTGAGTTTATTGCGAACATACAGACAGACAGACAGATGCGGCCGGGGACTTTGTTATATAATATGTAATGACATATTGTAATAATCTTCATAAACATTACAGAGATCTTATCAATGCTGGCATCGATTCTCCACAGACATTGAATTTCGAACACTTGTTCCAGACAAACCTACGTGTAAGGAGACGGGGATTTTAATAGTTGGGGCGGCAATTAATGAACCGACTAAAATAACTTGCGAGGTGGAAGCATTTCCTAACCCGACTAACTTCGTCTGGACTCTTAACAATTCGCTCGGGACCTCTGAAATAGATTCGGTGAGTAAATATGACACGTTGATATCCAATACCATGTTAATTTAATTTAAAAAAAAGTATTAATGACATTATTTGCACTATAATGGATATATGTTGCTTTAAATTTTATAATCATACAATTCAAATTAACTGTACCTGTCATTGACAATTAGACACTTTTTAAACTGCATGCCAGCGAGCTCATTAGATAGGCGGATTCGGCAAGAATTCTTAAGTCTGTGCCTACTTACTCATATGTAGTTACTTACTTAGTACTTAAGTATTGATCTATTACATGTCCTTATTAGTTTAGTCGCTTGCATATCTTTGTCGGTACTCTCGTGTGCACAATATAATAATCATATAACGGTAAACGACTTGTTTCAATGTCTATCCCACGCAACCTGAACTGAACTATCATCATATCATACATATTCAAAACGAGAATAGGCAAAAATCTATTAGCGTCTTATATTTAAAAAACAAATAACGATTGTTTTACAGCACGTCTTAGGGTGCTTTCAAATTATGCGTTTTGTGTCGGACCGCTGCGGTGCCGAAGCCGTGCGTTTGTCGTATTGTGAACGTACGATCGTGTGTTTTCATACAAAACGAGCAGTGCGGCAACAGTGCGTACTAAAATTATTTCGCGGTACCGACGCCGCACTGTTGCCGCACTGCTCGTTTTGTATGAAAACACACGATCGTACGTTCACAATACGACAAACGCACCGCTTCGGCACCGCAGCGGTCCGACACGAAACGCATAATTTGAAAGCACCCTTAAGGTACAAGATAAAATTAATTTTGAACGACCATCTTTTATTTGTTAAACATATTTAGGTACTAAATCAATTTAACAATTCTTGCGCAATCCGCCCTAAAATTTGTTTGACACGCATCTTGTGACTCACTTACACACTTATGTAAACGACGTTTTGCTCGTTATTTTTCATCTTCAGCAACATATAAACGTTGTCAGCGTAGCTTTACACTACTTGTATTCACAGAGAGACGCAAAAATATCGAGAGGCAAATCCGTACTCTCATTTACCCCGTCAACGGATACTGATTACGGGACTGTGGCTTGCCGGGCATCGAACCTTGCCGGCCAACAACTAGAGCCGTGTTTATTCAAGTTACTGCCCGCCGTGCGACCCGACCGGCCATACGACTGCTATACGTACAATATAACTGAAACATCTACTACATTAAAGTGTTCTGCTGGTAAGATATAAGACTTAATAATTTTTCGATTTATTAGCCGATCCGCGCGGCGATTCCACCCGCCAACAGATGACGCTAGTGTGAACATTTGGTAGATTGCGCTTACGTTATTTAAACAGATTTAGTAGGGTCCCTATACGTTTTAACATATAAATAATGTAATAATATTATGTATAAAGTGAGTTAACAGCTTTTAAATTTATTTATAAATGTTGGATATTTACTATTTATATTTCTTTGATATATTTAGCTCTTCCCACACAGAGTGGCGTCTTGGCTTAGGTAATTAATTTTAATAATTAAAAACATCTTTTTAAAAGACATTAAAACAAATACTAAGTCACAAGTACAGGCGTGAAATGTTTCACGTAATAAGAAATAAACAAAAATACTCATCATTGTAATACTAAATTATATACTCGTACACTGTGGCTTTTTAAAATCCAGTTTGAAACTGAGATCACCAACGTGCATTCAACAAGCCTATCCTCGCTGGAGTAAAAGCTTTTGCCCAGAAGTGGGACGTTACATATGCTCATACTCTTTTAGGATACGACGGAGGACTGCAAAATAAATTCTTCGTCGAAGCATGGGAGTCCAGAAAGATAGTCGTAAATAAAACTTCGGCGTCACCTGATTGGAAACTTGAGGGCATGAAGCCGGGAAAGACTTATAAACTGTTCATATACGCTTACAACCGAAGAGGACGATCAGAACCGGGAGTTCTCAGAGTCCACACTTTATCAAGATTAGCCTTGCTTAAAGGTAATTTCAAAATCGTAAGAAACCTTTTACTATTGATGACTTTATTGAATAAAGGAGAGTGGGCAAAATGTTACTCGTGTGATACGTATCTTGTCGCCAATACTCTATTAGCGAGGCTACACGTTGTTCTATATTGAGTACAGTTAGGAACACCTTCACAGTGTCATACTCATTTTACTGAGTGTACATTTTCGGCTCGATCTTTTTATGTAACAGTCAAAACCATCGTTAAGTATTGACCCTTAACGAGCAGTAGATTATCAGCTGAAATTATAGTCATCCTGTGGAGCTACTAAACTAAATATTTATCTAAATATCCTCAACATGGTAATATTTATGTCTTTTTTTGTTAAGGGGATAGTAATATACATTATCTATGTATATCACCGTCATGACACCATCACCATAATGTATATTTAACTGGCAAAAGTATACTTGTCACATTTTGTGTTGTCATTATGTAGCCAATTACATATTTCTAAAGTTGATAAGGAACTGAACAGGTGTTATAATTTTTTTTATAAAAGCCTTATACAAGTGATGTCACATTTTCCGTATAATTTAACCCACTCTCCTTCAATTCTTCGAATCAATGTCTTGTAAGTTCAAACCTATTGGGAGTACAACTAATCTGTACTGGTACTTGTTATTACCAATATTGTTTCGATTTACCCAATGCAACGATATTTGTGTTGTTTAGAAACAAGTACAAGCAACGGAGGAGGATACCTGAACTGGATACTCGGGGTCATCTTAGGAGTTGCAGGAACACTCGTAGTGATGATGCTCCTCGCGATGTTAGCGAAGAAGCGGCGACACCAACCAGTGCAAAATGCAGGTAACTTATTTATAATACCTACTGATACTCGTATTCTTGACTAACCCTTGCTTGGATGGGTGGCCAATAGTGGCATTTCTATCTGAGCGCTAACGTGCTTCGGAGGGTACGTTAAGCAGTCTTCGAACCCTTACTTCGAATTCAAATTCCCGTGAATTTGCGACAATACCTTTAATACTGTTAAATTGAGCATAATTGAAACCGTATATTTTCGTACATTATTATAAATTTTCTTCATTGAGTGATGGTCAACTTGACCAATCCTGGTGTCAGAGTTATTGAGCCGCCAAAAGCCTCTAACATGGCTCATGTAACGACTATTATTCGTAGAAAGTAACCGGGACCGACGGCTTAACGTGCCCTCCGCCTCCAAGCACGGAATCATCTTACTTTTCGGGTAATCAGATCATTTAGCCTGCAATGCCCTAACCAAACTGAGGGCAGTTTCACAAAGAGATTTTCGTGAGCTATTGTCGGGAATTGAACCCGGAACCTCCGGATATCATATAATATGCTGTTATAAATAAATAAAACTTATCTGTCACCTATAGTAAAAAGTTTTCGTAACAGACAATTTAACAAATAGCGTGAGTAAACACGATAAAGAATAAAAGGTTTCGTTTTTATATACAATAACAACAGGGTTATAATTGGATATACTTTTAGTAATGTTTAGTTCGAAAAAAGATTTAAAATAACCTAATAACAGACATTGAGTCATATGGACTTGGTACATTATATAACTCAATGATATCAGGAGGTTATTTCGTGGTGAAGGAGCTTACAAGTAAACTAACTCTTATACTCACAGACGTCAAATGCTTCATTACTAAAGATTTTTACATGTAATGACATGTATGTATTTATAATTTAATGCCTCAAAGATAAAAAAGACAATCCCAAAATGTGCCATGTGGGTCATATTTTCAGTAACTGGCCTTACAATCTAAACTAAACAATCTAATACTTTATTTTCCTAAAATTAAATCAATATTTCTTTTGTCTACAGTCTCACTAATGAATTATTCAGACCTCCTAATCTAATAAAGTTTGAATAATTAAATAAATATTCACTTAGATTCCAGAAAATAATAAAATGGATTTCAGGAAATGGGGTAGAAAGGACCAAGACGGTCAATTCGTATATAAGCTCTTTCGTTATTGGTGTGTGTTTTTTATATATGTTATTTACAGCTCAAAATACAACAGTTTATTAATATTTATAAGAATGTAAACATTCGTTCAGATTCATTAGTGCAGTACATGGCGCGATAGAAAGTTACTAAGTTCGAGCAGGTCAGTGGCCAACCCTGGTGTTGGAGTTTTTAGACCGACTTAAGGCCTCCGACATGGTCTATCGGTTGAAATTATTATCACAATTATCAGTACTCAGGTAAACAGTCAACCTGTCGGTCGTCAAATATCATGATTGTTGCATGGCAATACTACAGAGCCAGCAATAATTATTGCTTTACAAGACGAGGCAAAAGAGCAGCATCAAGGAAAATGAGAAAATGGGTACATGAAGCATGGCGATTAATAAAACATCTATCTCTGTTTTATTAATCGCCATGCTTCATGTAAAATATACATTATACAAAGAATTAGTGAAAGGTGCAATATTTTTAATATGTCAGAGACCTGTTTCAATTTCCCTTCTATAGAAATAAGGAAGTAAGTTATTAAAGAAAAATACTCGTTGCAGGAAGGCTATACATCTCTAAGAGAGACTAGCAATGAGACTAGCAATGGATATTACATGAGACAAATCATATAAAACCCTATTTTCGCGAAAAAATTCTATCACTCGTTATTAAATTTGTTTTTGATGCTGTGGCGTCCATGATCCGACAAAAATAATCTAGATGTCAACGAATACGTCCGTGATTGCCGGTGTCGGCACTGAAACTGAGAGCACTGTGTCGGACACTGACAAGTGTATGCGTTCATAGAGAATGTATAAAAAATATTTTGCACTGTACGGGCCGGAACTATGGCTTCACTGGCATTTTTTCCTTTTACATTGCTGGTAATGTAACTTGGTTATGTATGAGTAACAAGGGGTCTGAATGGGCCTAAAGTTTATACTGGCAACTTTTTAAGCCAAACATAAAATTGAATTTACAATTCAGTTTACTGATTCCGATTTTTTATAAATTCTTAATTCAAATATTTACATTCCATCAAAGTTGTGTAGCAGTGTGGTAGCCAGTTCACAATATAATATATTTTAAACATATTTTAAACTATCCTTTGTGAAGCACAACCTACCTTCTTAGTAATAAATGGCCTTTACAAATGTCTTAGTAATAAGTGTCTATGCCTTCCGTATCAGTGCGCTTCTATAAACTACCATATTTTCTACATTCGCGTGAGCAATAAAAGGTCAATATAAAAGATTGGTGCCAACCGTCAGGCCACAAATAAATCGAAATCGCCTCAGACGGCAAGTTTACTGGGAGCCGAGGCGGATTTGACGCGTGACTGGAATTTTTGAACGCCACACTCCGTCGACTGCATTTGAAGGCTGATTTATTGCTACGTTTTCTCTGAAACTGCAGAACGTTGTCAATGGCCTTTAAAAATGTTTTATTTAATTTCGATTAATATACTTATTTGATTAATAGGTTTTTTAGAAAACTGGGTAAAGGTTGTTAAAGGTAATTTGCCTAATGCATCAGGCTTCTATTAGGCATCGCCCCTTTAAAGTCAAGTTAAACCAACCCTCGTTTAAAAACGCTTGTTAAAAAGCTGGGAATGTAAGGGTTTGGGTAAAAATCACCAGTAGACGAGCCAAAAGCATAGTTTTAGTTTTTTTGTTGGAGATTTGGTTGGAGATCTGCGTGGCTTTTGGAGTGTTGTTTTTATTACATGCAACATACGGTAATCGCAACAAACTAAACAGTACGGTAGTCACCTTCATTTTGGCGATCGACAGCAGCTGTCACCTAATTAGGTGTAAGGATTACTGAAGATTAAGGGGTATAGCTGCACCATTATCAGCGGCACCCAACCACTATTGCCCCGTCTCTCGGTGTCTTGTCGACATGCTTCAGTAAAGGAGGCCTAGCGGTGAACCCAGCTGTGTTAACCAGTCAACGTCGGGCGGATAGCGTTAGACTAGTGTGAACTTTTAGCTGTCATCAAGTATTCTCATTTCTCATGATATTTATATTAAGTAAGTAAGTTCGAGCAGGTTAGTGGTCAACCCCGATGTCGGATTATTTATACCGCCTAAAGGCCTCCAACACGGTCTGATGGTTGATACAACCGGTACCGATAATTTAACGTGCAATTTCACTGATATTATCCTTATCAAAAACAATTTAGTTGTAAAAAGTGCGAAGCAAATGCTACTCTAAACTTAACTACCTATGTAAATATGGGAGGGATTCAAAGGTGATTCGTTTCAGATCCACCGCAGGCTGTGAAAACGTACAAGGGTTCGGATCACAGCGAGAACCATTCACCGGAGCAGCCTGACGACATGAATCCAGATCTCATACCTTTGGGGAAAGGTAGGTAAATTAAAATTCGTATCAGCTTTACTTTCTTCGCTATTCTGAAATCATTACTTGGATCATGCAGGCTTCATTGCTTTATTCCTAAAGGAAAACTAAAGTTAAGTAAACGTACACCAACGTATTTCTAAGTACTAAAGAATATATAACGATGATAAGATATTATATCACTTAAATAAGGTAAAAACAATACACATTTTAATTTTCGTTTTTGAACAAGATATATTTTATTAAATGTGATACAAAGCCAATTAGCTTGTTGTACCAAAAGTGACTACACTATTTTGTACTATGCGTTGTATAAAATGTACAGAAACAGTTCATGACGTATCGCCTGACCTTGGCCCGGGATTACTCTCTTCCGTAATGTTATACAAAGCAAAATTGCATGATATTGTTAGGTATATTATTATAGTGTTAGCTCTACATTATAGCCAAGTCTACTAGTTCTTACGGCATTCTAATAGAAGAGAGGATGGTGCAGGACCAACCATGCCCAGGCGTACTGTGTCCGAAACAGATTCAAGTTGCATCACCAGAGTTTATCATCTTAAATAGAGGTCAATTTATGTTATTTATACAGAGTTAAACTACTTGAGAGAGACGGAGCGCCTTCCCGAGCCGCCGCCGTACCAATCAGTGATGTCACCGCTCGTGGGACTCTCGAAGAGTGCCCATAGTCTTCACTACCACGAACTTCGATCAACTGCTCACACACCTTCTACTATAGAAACACAGGTAAGAAACAGCGAAGACTTCTTTATAGTTTCGTTGACCTCTACTAAATGATATTCAAAGCGACTTCCACGTTTCAATGCAAGTGCTTTAGAAGCTCGGAAAAGCGCCGGTATCTTCCAAGATCTAAACAAGCTCTTGTTAATTTTGATAATAGATGGAGGAGAAGGCAATACAGCACTCTTTTAATCGATATCATCTTCAACTAGTTTAAATTAAAACTGCGTTTATACTTTGTTTCTGTAAGAGTTATCATTTAATTCATAAATAAAGTGTTTCCATAAACAAAGCTGCAGATTCGAATATTTTGCTTGTTCCTAAAATATAGTTAGTACGACCATAACCTATAATTTTGAACAAAATAAAGGTTTATGATTATTTTCGTCTTAATATCCTGCAATTGCAGCATAGAATAAACAAAAGTCGTGTAATGTGACGAGGTATCATTAGAGGCGCGTTTGTTTTGTTGCAGAGCATCGGTATGTTGTCTGAGGACCGCCGGAGCCTCGCGAGTGGGACTTTGTCTCGGAAACGCGAAATAGTCACTACGAGAACACCTCTCCTCGCGAACACTCGAGAGAGTTGTGTCTAAATGTACATACTTACATAATGTAGGTACTAGGAAACAAGACCTCGATTCTACTAAGCAATTCACGACTCAGAACAAGGCTATCACTAACGGACTACGAAAATAATTGTCTTACCATAACACAATATTAGTAACAGGAACTTTCGTCTTTATTGAGTGTTAATTAATATTTAAATGTTGTATCAATGGATGTCGAATCAATTTCTTACATGTTATCTGTCATAATAATATTCATTAGTATAAATTGATGGTAGAATAGTGGTCTTTATAGATAGAATTTTATCAAAATAAATTCCGTTTATAATTTGAATAATTTGTTTTTATAAAATGTTCTTCGTTTCGATGTATATATTCAGGAGCTTATCAAAATGTTCAATTAATAATGCAATTCGGTATGTATTCATTAATAGTTAATGTCTTATTTCATTAATTGCTCCATGATGTTTATACTTGTGTCAAGGTTTAAAGTTATAGGATATACATTCAATATCAATTCAGTGTAGGAATTATGATTAAAATATATAATGTTACAGACATAACTCATAGTCGGTCAAATCTACTTTTGACAGCAAATATCAGGCAATTTTTGTCCAATTTTGGTTTTAACTAAGGACGTTGGTCAAAACTAATTTTAACTGTAAAATTTTGGGTAATTTTGTGTTTTTTATTCGGCATCATAATTTATTGATTTAATTTACTTCCGAATCGCAATATATAAGGGAAGGGTCTAAGAGAGAACCAGTAGACTGATACCTTTACTTCCGTGCTACCGAGGCCTTCAGGTAAACTATTCCGGAGACTATCGCTATTGTTCCTTAGCATTCGTTGCACACCTATTGCCGTACGTATTGAAAATAATTTGACCAATTTTATACAGCACACTTTTGTATTTTCACGTTTTTTTTCTTTCTTCAGATTCATTGAAAAACAACCTTAAATCCCCATTTGACAAATGACAATCGATTTTCATTGTATTAAGTTGTATGTTGCCATGTTTTTATTACAACATATCCCCGTTATGTGTCAACCAATGTTGAAAACCCTTTCGATGTCAAAAGACAAGCTTACTTAGGTTCAACAAGTCGTCTCTCCTACTCTAATAATGACAACCATTCAGAATAAGAAACGATTGCCATTTGTCTAGCTATTCGAATCAGTTATTAAAAACTAGCTGCACCCCGCGGATATACCTGAGTTGTGCCCGTTCTCGTGGGAATTTCGGGATCAATAACCTTTTCGTTGAAATGGCTATCTATTACAAGACTAATTATTCAAATCGGATAGGTCGTTTCTGAGATTAGCGCGTTCAACAAACAAACTCTTCCGCTTTATTAGATTAGTATAAATACATATCTACTAATACTAATATTATAAAGAGGTAAAATTTATAAGTTTGTTTGTTTGTTTGTATGTTCTAGCTAATCTCGGGAATTACCTGTCCGATTTGAATAATTATTTTTGTAATAGATAGCTACATTCAACGGGAAAGACATAGGCTATTTTTCATCCCGATACTCCCACGGACAAGGGTACGCGGGTAAAACCGCGGGGCGCTTCTAGTACCTAATAATTATAATTCCTAACTTTACCCACTGAAAACTCCTATTTTATTGATATATACCTTCAACAGATTTCACAGTTTTAAGTCGATATATTATTATCATCAAACTATCGTCTAATGATGCTCAATATTAGAAATATTAAATTGAGACGAATTTACTAAAACTTTGTAAGGTAAATCGTTAGTAATTTATTCAATTTAATGAATATAAATTGAACCATTCTGTAGGTCTGAAATCTCGATTTTAAGTTGTTATATTTCAGTTTTTTACAACTAGGGAATTATTTTGTTAATTAGATAATGGTATTAAATGTTTTTTCGGAATTAAAACTTTAAAATTTTGTTTTTATATTTTCTGGACTTGTAATTTACATGTTTAATTACAAACCTAAGGGCTCTTTCAATTCTAGCGTTGAAAGTCGTCCTGCTATGCTATGCCTGTATGTAAAACTAAAGAACGCCCGTGCGCCCGGATGGCCGACTGATAACAACCTTAGCGCGGAGCTGGACGATTACGAACGGTTAAACTGAAAGAGCCCTTGGGATTCATTCTGTGACCCTACTAAGGCGCTCTTCAAAATTAAGTCATTAATTAAGTATTAACGTAATATAAAACTAAAATTGAAACAACAGAGTTCAAATCGCATGAGTTTGAACAGCGTGTTAACAATATTTATTTTCAGTAATAAAATAAACCATTTCATTGATTGAATGTTATTGTATTAGCCGATATTCCTATTTGCTAATTGTGAATTAAAAGGTGATTAATAATACGTTTACCTTCATCTTCTCAATACGAGTACTATTTATAAAACCTACTTCCGACAGAAAACATTGCAGTGAGCCCACTATGTTATTAAAATGCTTCTATGTTTTTTAATAATTTTGATAGACACTGACAATAAGTACCCCAGGCGGAGTTTGGTCGATTTTCAATTTTTTATATCACCCTTTAATGTTAAACATTTAAATTTTATAAAAATGTTTTGTTTGTATGATTAAATCGTTAGTATATAACTTAAAAAGTAATGTATAAAAATGTAAGAATATTGCACTAATTGTATAAATGTTGTTATGTATACTAACTTCTTATTGGATGGACGTGTCTACGAGAATATTCCTCACTTTTAAGTAATATTGGTACATTTTCATATAATTTCTAGTAGGTTAGGAGCCAACCCTGGTGTCGGAGTTTTAAGAGGCCAAAAAGGCCTCCGATATGGTCGTCGATTGAAATAACCAGGACCAACTTAACGAGCCCTCCAAAGCACGGTAGCGCTCAGATAGAAATGCCACTACCAGCCATCCATCTGAGCTGCCCGTTGCTTAACAAAGGCTAAAGTAACATCGTAAATAGATAGATAATTGAGGTAGACGTTAAATAAGAAAGCTCAAACCACTCACCCAGCTCCACAGGATATTCAGCTTTATTATAGATATTAATATAGATTATATCTCAGGTAACAGTTTTAGTTAGCTGAATAATTTAGTTTTGGGTGTGGCCAGATTATTATAAATACATAGAATTGAAAAAAAACAAATAAATAACAGCCAAATTACTTAAAATAACATACATAGTCTTGTAATTTGTTGTGACTGGTTTCTTTTTAACCGACTTCAAACACCGAAGACGGAGGTTCTCAATTCGGCCGGTATATTTTTTTATGTAAAAATTGTATAAATTTCTTGAATACTGAGAGATAAAGAGTCACAATAAACATCAAAGAATGACGTCTTTACCACCTTTATTACTCAAAAGTGAAGAACAGTCCATTTTCTATTTAATTTAATGAAGATAAATTCACTGTGATGCTATTTAAAAGAAAACTAAATTTAAAACCATTTCGGTGTATGTAATTATATATTGTAAATATTATTTAACCTAGGTATGACGAATTAATTACTTATAGTAACTCTAACATTTTCATGTCTGTACGACAAAACGTTATACTTATGTCATTGAACAATTTCCTGTGATTTTTCAGTTGTACCTTTTATTTTTATATAAGCGCATTACGACTGACCTGCGCAAATAATCTATCATATCATTTGAGAACTAATTTCATAAAAGTTATGTATAGTTTCTGTGATCTTCCAAAGACTTCTCGACTTCTTAACATATCGATAATGTTATCGTAATATACATTTAGTCAATAGCAACAATCAATCTGTATGTGTTAAACTGGAAATTACAATAATAAAATGCTTTTCAGCATGACAATATTGTTTTATTTATGCCCTTCGTTGATGTTTGTTCCTCATATTCATTATAATTTTTCCTTACTCTTCAATCGTCAATTAAATGAACAATATCTAAAATCTATTAAAATTATCACGATATGAACACACTGCATACCTCAACCTTTCGGTCGTGTTGCAACGGCCGTGTTCACGATCGCGATGGTGCTCACGACGTTGCGAGCGACGACGCGACCAAAGCGTTGAGGTATGTTAAATGTCTAGAGAGATAAGTGTTTACAATATCTAAAAGCTGTCATTAAACTCTCTTAAATTTATTTTTCGAGTTTGGCCCAGGACTTGGAAGATGTTGAGGGACCCTTTGCTCAGAAGTGGGACAGATTGAAGAGAATCTTGAGTGATTCTGAGTGCCGTAGATAAATAATCAAAGAGCCAGTAATTCTCAAATCACGATCATTCGATTGGCCGAGAGGAGGTGTAGGCGCGGCGAGTGCACCCGCGCCCCGCTCCGCGTGAAAGCATTTCCGGTCCAAACGATTCATTTCCTGACCCTTATAACTCAAAAACGACTGTACCGATTTTTATGATATTATTTTAATAATATTTTGTTCTAGCCGCGTCCCCGTTACCTGCATTGTACCCGTTCCTGCGGGAATTTCGGTAAAAAATATATGCCATGTGTTATTCTGATGCATAACCTATATTACCGTAAAGTTTCATCAAAATCCGTCCAGTATTTTTTTCGTGAAAGAGAAACAAACACACATACATACATACATACATACATGCATTCTTACAAACTTTCGCATTTATAATATAGTATGTATTAGTAGAATGTGCGTCCGGAAGTGGATATTATGACAAGACGTGATGAATTTTTAATCATTCACTAACTAATCAAGAACGAACTTCGGCGGATCAAATGGCTTCAAATTGATTGATATAGTTGTTGGCGACATACGTCTGGATGTTAATTATATTTTCATAATAAGTATTTGTGTATAAATAATATAGTGTTTTAGTAAGTATTTGCGTAAAATGTAGTAGTAGCAATTAGTTATAGTGGGTACACACGTACGTACTTGCTCGATAAACTTGCTCGATCTCGAGCAAGTACGAACGTGTGTACCATGCAAGTCTCAAGACAAATGCTCGAAGCCAACCAAAATGTTCGATTCGAACAAGATTCAAACGTCCATAATTCTTGCTCGATGTTCGATGCAAACATGTTTGTACATGTAGCCGCGAGGTCGAGCATGTTAGTCGTGATTGATATTTTTGTGAAGAGGGTGCGAGTGCACTGTTAAAATGTCGGACTTTCGTTCATTTTCTCGGGATTTTCAAGATGCTTTTTACTCTGACCCGAGCATTGACTGAAATTCTTAAATAAATTACACAGGAATTTTCAGAATCGTTACATTAATAGACCTTCTATCATTAACACCCACTGACTTACTCGAAATGAATGTAAAATTTATGAGCCTCGTTTGTGGTATTTCTCACTTCTTTCATTTTTGGACGACCAAATAGTTCCGATGTCATCGATATCCAACATAGAATCAACATCATCCCACTATGACAGCAATATTCATCCTCCAGATACACAGGTATTTATTTAGGCTTAGGTAATCATATTTTCCTGCCAGTCAACAGCTCCTTCGTTGTTAAAATATCTTTCGAATTTTTGTCTGATCGACGTCCGTTGCTCGAAGAGTTTCAACGCACATTAAACATGTTCTTCGAGCAAGCTTTAACGTGTAGACGCAGGATCGAGCATGTTTGTAAATAGTCATGCTCGGATGAAACATGCTCAGCGCGCATGTACGTACGTGTGTACCCACTCTTAGATTCCATAATAAAAGCTAAGAGTTTCGTTTCGGTCTAGCTAACCGAATGTTAATTTATCCGAGTGTATTTATATACCGGTGACCTAATCGAAAATTCATAAGACATTTTGACGTTAATATTCAAGTTCTCACTTCTCTCAGCACTCCTTGAGAGCAACTCGTTATTTTTTTATTTCATAAAAAACTTAACAGTTTTAAAATTTCCGATGTTTTATTGGATTAAATTTCACTCAAGCACCTCTCACAACTGAGTTTATATTATACTCTCTTATCAATAGATACAAAATGAGTTCCTAGTAGTATGACGCCGAAGGGATATCGTTCCATTAGACATCACAAAATCATCCATACAAATTAATAAACGACGAAGAAGTAAATTGTCCAATGCCATTACCATTAAACAATATGTGATCCATTTATAACATTACGCCGGCCTCAGAGACGTCAAATACTTCTTTAGTAGAAGAGATTTAATGAGTGAATTTGACATGTAATGTGTGACAAATTATGTCAATTATTTAAGTTTTGATGTAATGGACGTCTCTGAGTGCGGTAGTTAGAGTTAGAACACTATACTCTACTGTATATATTTTGTTTCGTTTTGAAGAAGTTAGTCGTTTTGAACAAGTTAGTTATAATATACTTTAGTAGGTAATTATGCCGAATGAAAGAGGACAAATTTGACCCCTGAATGCTGCGTTATCCACCTTGATGACTAAAATATCTTAAATCTCATATATCCCTAATGTTAGGACATAAAAGCAAACGACGTTATAGGCTAATTCTCCTCACTGTACACATTCATCTTCAGTGAGATTTACTTCAATTAAATAAAAACCCTGTGTACTATTTTTTGCAGAAATAATATTTAAATAATGTCCTACAACAATGATAAAATTGAACCCAAAAAATAATTTGTATATCCATTGCTTTTATTTACTTTAAAAATAAAGGATTCCACTTCGTGTAAAACTCAGCTAAAATTACGTCTGGAAAAAACACGCGATAAGATTTTTGCCCTTTGTACTCGAATAAAGGTGGCGAATTTAATGTGCCGACGTCTCGGACCTCTGATGAGTTTTGCCCCTGTTTATGTCTTTGCCAACGGTGACGCGCAAAGCGTAATCTCAGAAACAAAGAAAACGCAGTTCTGAAGCGTCAGTCGGGCCTTTTTGTTACGAAAATACAATGGAAGGTGTCTTTTAATGCGACTTTGAGATGTTTCTTCGTTTGTTTTACCTTTGGATGCTATCTTTGTAATAAGCTCAAAGTTACAGCTGAAATTGTTTAACTTTGACACTTGGGAGGCCGGCCCTTTCGTGTTTATTCAAAACAATCACAATGTTACGTTCTGGAATAAGCGCCGTTGAGTGACTACTTGATCCACTGAAAAACTTACATTATTTTTACTTTAGGAGATATATAAAAAATATCGTAATTGATATGTACTTTATATTCGTATTTTATTCGGAGCACATAAAATGGACATCAAATTAAAATAATAAATTATTAAGATAAAAATAATAAACCATTTTTTTCTTCATGAAATTATGTAGGTATTTATTAGAAAAGATTACTTCACATGACTTCACCCACGCTTTATCAAACAGCTGCTATTATGTGCCTGTAAAGTTGTACCTATCGATTTCAGACAATTTAAACTTAATTTTCTTTAAGTCCGCATACTTTACATCTTATATAAGTCACACCGTGAAGAAATAATTAGCATTTACCTGGTAACAATATAAAATAAGGTAAAGAGTGTGTTTTTTAGAAAAAAATTATGTTTGGAAATACCACTATCACCCCCAATTATAACAAATTTTGACGGGAACAAATATAACGCGGGTGCAGGCAGAGGGTGCTACAACAGTACCTAACACAAGCGTCAAATCTCACTTACATACCAACAAAAAGGATATTGTGGATTGAATAGAAATAAAGTGCGGCATTTTCATTGAATCTCTTCATTGTGATGTCGCACAAAGAGAGCGTTCGTTTTGTTTTCCAATGCAGCATTGCTGAATTGAATCACAGGCAACTTGTAGTGGCGCACTTATCTATAGAATAAGAATAATTCACAATGACCATCAGTTCGAAGGGACTGTGCTGGTTCAAGAGTGAGAGATACGTAAAGATAGAGAGAGATAGAGAACTGTTTTTGTGTACTGGCATACTCCAAATGAAGGACTTTTCTAAAACAGTATAAAATCATTGTGTATTTTATGTTTTAAAAAAAACCCTTCCTCGTTGACTGCAATTAAATGGTCCGCATTAGCTTTGGGCATATGATTGCTGCATGAGTCCTGGGGCTTTTGTCACTGTTTGTTTTCAAAGCCTTTTTTTGTATTTGAATAAAAATATTATATTATACTCAAAATCTCTCGCTTGCCTTACAATAAACTTAATTTTTACATCAAAGCAAAAAAAATGGCTTAAAAGCCTCTGGGGAGGGAATAAATTCTTTTTGACGCCACCTCCGCGGATGCAGTCATGACAACACGCGCCATTTTGCTGTGACGTACGGAAATTAACAAAATAAAACATACTTCAACGTATGGACGTAGAGTTCCTTTTATTTTTAACCGACTTCAAACACCGAAGGCGGAGGTTCTCAATTCGCCCGGTATATTTTAAACTTGTATATACCTCAGACATACAAATATTTAAAAAATAATTTTAGTGTTGTTCAGACTCTTGATAAAAAATCCCGTTTCTGTCTGGCGTAGTGAACCCATTGGTCATTGTTCAATGGAGTCAATCGATTTAAAAGATATTGAGGCGTTACTACAAACTTTGGCTAGCGTAACGGTACGTTAATGTTAAGACGACGTGTGAACACGCTCATCGCGTTTGTGAGGGGTGAGGTATCTTCCCCCCGCGCTTTATGTTCGCGGACCTGTCACTTTTATAAATTTATGTTACTGGAAATCTAATAAGGGTCCCCGTACACTTGATCGGCTATCGGTATTGTCTTTTACAGATACCAATTTATTTTTCATCAGATGAGTTGACGTGTTATCGGTAATATCGGTATTGTTATCTTAGCGCAGTTGGGGCAGACATTTAAATAAAAAAAATCCAGGGAGCGATTTATTTTTTAAACGTCAGGGGGGGGGGGGTGGTTGGGAGTATAAATCTCGATTTTCGAACTAATCCCGGTAGAGGGTTCGCCGCCATCTTGTTTTAAAGTTAATTTTTTTCGTAAAATTTAATAAAATTTTTACGCTAGGATAAACTTGGTAGTATAACACTGCAAATATTGATCCTAGCGTAAAAATGATAATGGCCAAACTTGTGGAAAATTAAATTTCCAACAACTTTCGATAGGACCATTTTTGCTCTAAAGTTGAAAATTAACGAGTTATTTCAGAAAAACTAAAAAAATAACTTTTAAACAAGATGGCGGCGAACCCTCTGGTTCGTCTTCTTGTTCATCTTGTTTTAAAGTTAAATTTGTTGAGAATTCATTGAATTTGTTGAGAAGGCATTGTATTTGTTGAGAATTCTGCATTACTATACCATGTTTCAAAATCCCAGATCAATTATGTAAACAAAGTTATGTCAAGATTTGACACTGTCAATGTAGGAGGTCAGATGTGTCGAACCTTCGGGTAATTTCATTTAAAAATATTGTTGCCCAGCAGTGGGACAAACCTGTTTTCCTTGGTCACGGTATCACGCGTGAATGGCTGGACCGATTTCATTAATTCTTTTTTTGTTGTATTTGTCATTATTAGGAGAAGGTTCTTACGGAAAAAAATATTAAGAAAATCTCTCAGAAATATTGAAAAATATACATTTAATTTTGCATATTTAAAAAAACACGCGTAACGAATGTCAATGTCATTCACTAAGGCGGTACGAAGTTCGCCGGGTCAGCTACACGGATTTTATGTGCGCCGGACTTTTTGCGCATTGTGTGCGTTACTGCATATAATTACATAGGTTCTATTTTTACAGACTAAAAAGTGCGTCACGGATAGTCTGTCGTCTGCGCTGCACCTAAGATATTACTTGCGATGTTCGTACAGAGCGAGCGTGCGCGACGAAGCAGTACGTGTCTACTCCCAACAAGGCCCCGCGGCCGACTGAGTGACTAGAGCACCGTCAACGCGAGCGCTATAATTATGTTTTATTTCATTGAATAAACTAACTTCAATTTAGAGAAAAACCATCTGTACTACCATATGGGATTTGATGTAAGGTTTATGAAAATATAAATTTTGTACTTGTTTTTTCTTTACAATCGCCGTGAAACTGTAAAATTTCAATAAAATGTCGATTTTTTACGATTTTCACGATTTTTTTCTATCGAGGCAAATCACTCTAATCGTGTTTTGAAGTGTATAACAATACAAAGCATATTTTTACCTTTACGACAGTAGGAATATCATTCCATAAATTTTAGCGGTTGATATCCAAAAACTGTTTCTAACACAACTCTTTCGCGATGTTTTACGCTTCTGGTCTTACCACTTCGTCTTAATAGCTAATCGAATTTAAGGTTTTACCAAAGTCAAGAAATTACCATCTTACAATCACTACATAGTATAAAACAAAGTCGCGTCTGTTTGTCTGTATGCTTAAATCTTTAAAATTACGCAACGGATTTTGATGCGGTTTTTTGTATTAGGTAGAGTGATTCAAGAGAAAGGGTTTTATGTAAAAAAAATCCCGAAATCCCCACGAGAACGGGCACAACGCAGGTAAAACCGCGGGGCGCTGCTAGTAATTAATATTATATCAATTCGACCGATATACATTCATTACCAAAAATAAGACATTACTAGTAGCGGTTCGCGGTCCTACCCACCTAGTAATTTGAGGATAAAACGTATCCCATGTCGTCATCGGATCATCCCTATAGTCCCAATATTCATGTAAAATTTCATCCAAATCCGTTCAGTAGTTTTTAGCGTGGAAGAGCAATAGACATATTTGCATCCTCACAAACTTTCGCAATTATAGCATAGGAAGTAGGGTAGGATTTTATGATGTCGACGGTTGATTCTGGTTTCCACTGCAATTAAAATCGCAACGCAAATGGCAAACACTTGAACTCACAAGTATTACGTAACCTAATTTTGTATCTGAAGCCAGAGAGATCTCTTATTGCTTCTGTTTTGAACTCTTCGCTATTATAGGTACGAGTATTAATCGCTTTTTCTACCCTTAAAACTCGCAACAGTTATCATTTTCGCTTTCAACATTACCGTAGCACTAAGCAAAACAAAAGCAAATATGCAAACACAAGCAAACAACAACGACACAGACGTATAACCGTCAGACGCACTCGATAATACTTTAAGCAACTAGTAAGGGAATCTAAATCTAGTCATGCAGTAAATTATACATCCCATTTCAACTAGCAATGTTCGGTGCAAATATTCGTACGTAGTATCCACGGCCGGACGTTTGCCAACGTCCAACGACTAATAGCTTCACATTATTTGCGCTAACAGTCTAGTTAAACTGTTTTATCGTTTTGTTGGCATGAGCCAGCCAACATATTTCCATGTCAATGTTCTAGTTACTAATGCTCAATTGGCATTCATGAAGCGAACTGCAAATATTAAATAACAATATGGTTTTAAGGGTGCTTTCGCAATGTTGCGATGATGTGGCACATTTGATGTGATTAGTGGATATCGCGAACAGTGTTACGTCGCTAGCTATATTTGTTGTGATTGGTGGGTACTTCACTTATGCAGGCCATTAAGTTCACCGTCAAGTTTGCAGTGCACTTGATGCGGCGGCCGGTAAACTTGACGGTGTAAGTAGACTTGTCATGCACACCCATAGCCATACATGGCCCTCATTAGTATAGCATAGTTCTGGTGGAAAAGAACCCAAGACTTCGCCCTATCATCTTATTTTTACCTCAGATACGGCTTTTGATGCACACAGGTATTTTGTTTACATGGCCATTTGTGTATATTGTCTGTGGGCTCGGAGGCTCAGAAGCGTATGAACCGATTGTAAGGTAGGTTTACAGTATAAAAGTAACTCTATTGAGTGCAGTAAACTGTGCTTAGAATACACATTTGGAGACAAACCTAACGTAATTTTAAAGTAACCATAAAATGCACCGTATTGAATCCTTATGTAACAGATGTAATGCATGTAACAGACAAAATCCATTACCAGTCAAAACTACTTTTGACTGTTTTCATCAGTCAAATTAGTTCGCTGACATTATAAAGGTAGGAAAATTTTATCTATTTTATATTTTCAGACTCAAATTGACTTACCTAATCTGATTTTAGCCGAAATGAGTTTGATCATATGTTCGATCATAAGAAGCTGTGAACTGATACATAACCAGTTCTCCTCAAAGTATTACTAACGCGTATATTTATGCATATTAAAGACGTTGGAAACTAGAAGAGGAAAATGTTTGGCGATTTTATAAGTAAAATCGCCAAGCATTTTACTTATAAGACACTAGCGACCCGCCCTCGCTTCGCTTCGGGTAATCAAGATTTCATGTAGGAAAATCGGGATAAAACATTGCGTGTCTCCCGCAGGAATATACACAATCAAAATTTCAAGTGGGAAATTGGGGATAAAATATTACATGTCTCCCGCGAGTATATATGTATACACAATCAAGGTTTCATGTGAGGAAGAATTCGGGATAATACCTACATAGCACGTCTTCGTCGTTCGTAGTTCGTAGGTAGGTATATCCCCGCGCGCTTTGACCGCACGAAACAGTAAAGGCTTGACCAAACCAACGCGTTCAGCTCGCGTCCCGCGGTGGCGTGCGCGGTGGCGATACTGCGCGTGCAAAAGTTGTATACACCGTCGCGTTTGTTCTTGCATTCACCAGGCTGGAATCACGTCATTGAATACAATGCTCTCTGATACAGATAGTGAAATCGAAGATGAATACTTCTGTCTGCTCTCATTGAAGATGAAGAGAAACTTATTCTATGTCTCCTTCCTATTTCGTCCCACACTAGGTCCTTTTTTCTATTATTCTTATAATCAGAATGAGAAGTATCATACAACAATGGGTATTTGTGAACCTCATTTATAATTTTTTCCGTTTCCACCATACTTAAAACTAAACGAAATAGTTCTTCTCAACAAATAAATAGCTGCGTGCAGCGTCCTAACGTAACAAGCCCGATCTGATCGCCACCGCCGCGTGCAGACGCTGCATCGGACGCCGCGATCAATCAGAGGACGCATCGATGTGAACACGTCGCTACAAGTTCGTACACAACAACTGACCGCCACCGCGCACGCCACCGCGGACGCAAGCTGAACGCGTTGGTTTGGCCCAGCCTTAAGTAGCCATAAGAGACCCGCCATCGAGCATTATTATTTTGTAAGCAGCGCCCCGCGGTTTTACACCGTTGTGCCCGTTCCCGTGGGAATTTCGGGAATTTTTTTTTACATAAAAACCTTCCTCTTTAATTACTCTACCTATTACAAAAAACCGCATCAAAATCCGTTGCGTAATTTTAAAGATTTAAGCATACAGACAAACAGATAAACAGACACGAAACAGAGACGACTTTATTTTATACTATGTAGTGATATTTCTCATCATAACTCTGAAACTAACTGTCCGATTTTAATAATTTAAAGAGGTATACAAAGAAACATAATTTACCTTGATTGTAGAGCCATTTATTTTGATGTAGATTCATATCATCATAAGAATATCATCAACATAAAATTACACTCCTTTTTTAACTAATTAATTTTAACTAAAAACGGTTATTGTGGCTTAACTATAATAGTTAGACATATGCCCTCGCGAACTTATTTGTTTGCAATGATATGTACTTTGATTGTGTAGAACATTGTTTTTGTGTATCATCAATAGATTTAGTAGCGCACGCCAATAACCAATTTTTTTAGGCATGTTTTTCATACCTTGGGTTACATATACCCGCGTTATGCCCGTTCCCGTGGGAATTTCGGGAATAAATATAGCCTATGTCACTCAAGGATAGTGTAGCTTTCGAATCGTGAAAGAATTTTTTAATTCGGTGCAGTAGTTTCAGAGCCTATTCGAGACAAACAAACAAAAAATCAAACCTTTCCTCTTTATAATATTATTATTATTACATATTACATATTACATAGTATAGATTTATGTCACTCAGGGATAGTGTAGCTTTCGAATGGTGAAAGATTTTTTTTAATTCGGTGCAGTAGTTTCAGAGCCTATTCGAGACAAACAAACAAAAAATCAAACCTTTCCTCTTTATAATATTAAGTATAGACGACAATCTTATTAAAACTATCTTAGCAGGACAGATATAGAGAAATAGAGAAAAACTAGACTAACTGGGAATAATATGTTGACTAACCGAAAGAAAAGGCAAATGTAGAGTCGTATAAGAGATCTTCATCGACAATTATTTTTGTAATGGATAATCCCATTCAACGGGCAGATTATAATATAAGGTGTTTTTTATCCCAAATTTCCCACGGGAACAGGCAAAAAGTTAAACCGCGTGGTGCTAACACAACAATTGTATTGAAAAGTTGTTTTTCTTACAAACTGGAAATAACGTTAAAATTCTTTTCAATCAGAGCAACTGTCCCCGTGATTGGACGCAATCGGATGTGAGCGACGGTCTCCGAGGGTAAACAACCTTTTATTTGTATACGAGCACGACGGCCGGCGGGGCGCAGTTGTCGATTGACGGAGTAAGGGGATTTGTACAATAACACAGATATCGGTGCCAATTAAGCGTACGGAAAAATGTAAAGGTAAAGTAAAGTAATAATGTTCCACTGCCGGTCAAATGCCTCTCATCTCACTGAAGATCATTACAGTGAGGAGGATCTTATACTGTACTGACTGTAAAGGTAATCAAAATCTATAGTTACTTGAGTGAAGAACAATTATGGTAAGTGTGTATTTTTCTTCTCTTTGTCATTTATTTAATTGTAAAATAAATAATTCGTTACATTATAACGTCCGGTAAAATGAGTATCGGTGAAACAATGGTAACCAAGTGAATTAACACAATAAAACTTTTGAGGCACTTTGCAATTAAAAAAAATAAAAAATATATTTTTCACTTCTCAGTCTACAGCTTTTCAGTATCTTTTTGAAATTAAAGTTCAAATGATGCAGTTATTTATTAAATTGAATCGGTTAAGCGTAATTATTTTTAAGAGTCAACACTGCGTTAAGCGGGCTCACGCGTCAGTTCACTTTTGTAAGACACCGCACGCGACGGGGGCCCGCGACGGTTAACTTTTGTATAGAACCGCGGCGTGCGCACGCTTAACGCAGTGTCGGCCTTAAAGTCGGCATACATATGAATAAATTATTGTAACATTTAATATTTCTTCCGTTTACTGTGTTTAATCCATACGATATGAGATATTATCTTCACAAATAGTTTTCGGAGGTTTCAGTTCACTCCATTTCATTACGAATGCAACTATAAATGCGCCTTTCTTGGATAGACAATGAACTCCGCTTGTCAGACTGTGGATTTCGTATTCAGATAGTTTAATTAGAATGCTATCTTGAATTTGTATGCAAGTCACGTACATATATTTCTGTAAAACGAAACTAACCTGAGCAGTTTCAAAAGAAACTAAGGAATCCATTTTTGCCATTTGGCGACGGAACCCTAAAAAGAGTTTATTCATACATTATAATTCGTAAAAACAGTACTACGAGTATGAGACTGTTTTTTCTCTCTTCGTTTAGTTAAAACAATAAATAACTAAGTAAAACTCCGTTTTCGCTTTATTTCTTCACTTTTGTATCAAATTTGTATTCAAAAGTTAAGTTTGAAGTTTAACTAACTTTTAATTTTGAAATTCCTGAGAGGGCGAGCAAAGTAGTTTTTAATCTCCATACGAGTGAAGAGCATAGGTTAAATCGTATCCGCAGCAAAACGTATCAAATATGTCGAGATAGCTTACAGAACGTTAATACAAACGAACTTGTTTCAAAAAAGAAAATGGGCCGATTTCAGCGACGCAATCTCATAAAATTATTTAAACGCACCCTAATAAAAAAGGTCATACGACTGCCTATAAAAAGCACTTAATTGCGTATAGACTCACTTGAAACGCTGAGCTTTATAGGCATTTAAATAATGACACGGATAGTCCTTTGATTGAAACAATTTAGCTATACGTAACTCACTTTACTTTTTATCGTAATAAAGTGTATTTAGAATTGCTACATTTGAATACATAAAAAATAAGAAGCTTAATGCTCCTCCTCTTCAATTTAAAATTCATTATTTATGAACAGAACTGAGTAAAATGTTTAATGATCCAACTTAATTAAAATGAAGCAATGGCTGGGTTTTTCAGCAATAAATTAATTGAAAACCATAAAAAGTATCTTCACGTCGTTCCGCTCACTGAAGTCATCGATGTAAATAATATTCAATAATAGTAATTAAAAATATGTTAACAGATGCTTCACCGCGTCTGTTAATTAATATGCACACCAATGGACGCGCACATCGGAACAACACATAAATTGTAGACACAAAACATAAAATATTTGAGTAATAAAACAGAGTCAGCGAGAGTTATGACGCTATGCCCCATCATCAGTCTTGTTTGACCAAAATATTAAGCGGTTCGGGCAGAACATGCATTATTACAAAAGTTAGTGTGACGAAGGATCGCATGTTTGCTACTTTCGGGATTACTGCGCGGATATTTAATATAAATATTGCTTCACGGGATCCTGACAACACGAACAAAAGCGATGCCTTAAAGTTAAGCCAATCAAAACTAATCCGTATTCATACTGCGACTATTTAAGCTTTTGATGTATCCGCGTGGATTAATAGATTTGGTCCAATTTAATTCTATAGAAATTTATTCTAGTTAATAATTTAATTATATACTCATATTGCTTAGCTAAATGATTTCGTATAACGTAATAGCATCGTGTGTAGTAAACTATATATGTACTATCTGTGCCCCGCGGTTTCATCCGCAGCACCCCCGTTCCCGTGGGAATTTCGAGATTTTTATTCCTCATCTTTCTTATATAAAAACCTTGTCCTGACAATAAGGAACACATTAATTAAAAAAACTAAAAAACACGCTTTTTTGCAAATTGAACTAAAAACTAGAAAATAATTTTTCACCTCAAATCAAAATTATAATAAAATTTAAGTTATTAACACAATGATTCAATTCAGAGTAAAAAAGCGTGGGGTGCATTTTACTGTAGTTCATAACTATCCTCTCATAGATACCAATGATGATTGTAATATTTAAAAAAAATATTAAGCACCCCACGCTTTTTACTCTGAATTGAATCATTGTGTTAATAACTTAAATTTTATTATAATTTTGATTTGAGGTGAAAAATTATTTTCTAGTTTTTAGTTCAATTTGCAAAAAAAGCGTGTTTTTTAGTTTTTTTAAACTATAATTTTATTTTTTATTTTTTAGTAAATCTGGCAAATCCATTAAGGATAATGGGAAACTGTTATTAAACTGTTATTAAATTCTACATCATAGCCATATTCAAGCATAACATTATATGCAACTTTTCATCCCGTAATTCCCACGGGAACGGGCCCATCACGAGAAAACCACGGGACACTGTTAGTGTCTAGTACCCTTTAGTAAAATAAAACAGAACTCCCGTTCCGTCCCACAGCGAGCGCCCGTTGATGTCTTTTATATGAAGTAATATTTTTTTAGTAAATCTGGCAAATCCATTAAGGATAATGGGAAACTGTTATTAAATTATTGCATTGTCATCGGTCCTTGATACGTATGCAAAGTTTCAAATTAATCAGACTTCTGGAAGTTGGTGAGAATGATGTTCAAAGATTCCATTACATACGTTCGTACGTACGTACGTACATACAGGCCAAGCTAATAAAAGCGTGTTAATAATGGGAAACTGTTATTAAATGATTGCATTGTCATCGGTCCTTGATACGTATGCAAAGTTTCAAATTAATCAGACTTCTGGAAGTTGGTGAAAATGATGTTTAAAGATTTCATTACATACGTTCGTACGTACGTACGTACATACATACAGGCCAAGCTAATAAAAACGTGTTAAAAAAAGAATCATCCAATTTGGTGCAGTCGTTATGAAGTTATCTGGGTAATCTAAATCGAAATATGACTGCCTGAGCAAAAGGAATTAACCTTATAGTCACTAGACAAGCCCGGTATTTTTGATAGGCATGCGAGGGAATACAGTCCTAAATCGTAGAGGCCAAAAGAGATGTTTAATGTAAAATTATGACTACTACTGCGGCCTACGCCACGGATGAGTATAAACGCAGTGAAAGTCGCGTGCGACACAACGACACGCTCCTCTATCAACAAAATAATCATTGCCATATGTTTGTGTTTACGCGTGCTATGTCGCGGACCGCCGCACGCCGCACGCCGCACGCGCCGCGTTTCAGTCAACGGAAAAAACGCCCCACGTCTCCGTAAATTGGGCCTAATAGTAATCTACTCCCACTCATCTCATTGCATTTATACCATTAAGAACATAAGTGTTCCTTGCTATAAATATAAAAGTAAGAGTAGGTATTGAAAAAAATATATTTATTTTGTTCGCTCTGATACATGAATGGTTTAAATATAAAATAACACGATAAAATAACGCAACGCGGAAAAAACCATCCGTTGCCGATGTAATACTAAACATATAGGTAGGTTTGTATTTGTTTGTTTGTACACAAAACATTGACAATGTGCTTCCTCGAAATACTACGCAAAATCAAAGGAGGAAAATTTCAGTTATTATTAAAATGTGTTAAGATACCGCGACGGGCGCACGCTTAACGCAGTTCCGGCCCTCATTTTTGCGATTTGTGCAGTTAACTGACAACCTCCATAATAGCTAACAACCTTCCTTACATAACCGTTATCCTCAGTATACACAGTATAAACTAGTAGAATATAGTGTAATTATTCTGTAAACACATAATACTCTGGATAACTTTCTATTAGTATATTTTATCAGATCTAACCTGGGGAAGTGGGGCATGATAGATCCGTGTCAGACCCAGTGCGACTGCGGGGCGCCCGAACAGACCATGCAGCACGTTCTGACCTGCCCCTCGACCCCTGAAAGCTGCACATTGAATGACCTCATGTGCGCCAATGACAAGGGCATAGGGGCAGCGATGCAATGGAGCGGTCTCATTTAAAAAAAAAAAAGAAAAAAAAAAGTTTATTTTTGTGCCATCGACACGAAGAAGAAGAAGTATATTTTATCTAGTTGATTAGTGAAGTTGTGTGTTTCTATTATCAGTCAGCATCACATCAAGTCTAGACACAGTGGTTGACCGACAATCAGCGTCGATATCGGATGAACGCAGCCAATTAAAATTTAGCTATCTAATACTAGACACAGACGTGTCTATGTTTGTTGTTACTCTTTCAAGAAAAAACTACTGTACGGACTTCGATGAAACTTTACAGTAGTATAGGTTATACATCAGAATAACACATGGGATATATTTTATCCCGAAATTTCCGTGGGAACGGGTACAACGCGGGTGATACCGCGGGCCGCGGCTAGTCAAATTATAAATTGGAAAATTCCTATTGACGTATAGAATGCTCAGCATCTGGGACGACTTGTCGAGCGACCTTGTTATATTAAACTTTTGGCAAAGGCTACTTACAAGCTTAGAGGTAAGTTTGGGTCTAATTAACCGTGTGTGAACTCGTCTGAATGTATTTGTTATTATTAGTTACTAGCTGTGCCCCGCGGTTTCACCCGCAGCGCCCCCGTTCCCGTGGGAATTTTGAGATTTTTATTCCTTATTTTTCTTATATACAAACCTTGTCCTAACAATAAGGAACTCATTAAAAAAAGAATCATCCAATTTGGTGCAGTCGTTCTGAAGTTATGCACTTAGCAACAGATTCAGCGATTCATTTTTATATTATAGATTTGTTATATCGATGTGCATCTTCACATTTGTAATTTGACAAAGTACTGAAGTGCGTAGCAATTTGATTTGTCAACTGCAATGCAACTGCAATAAATATGACAACGGATGGCATCGATTATATCTTTTTGAAGTTATTTATTTTTCGACTCATTGGAAAGGTAATTGGTATATCAGTATAATAGTTTTAATGTTTCATTTTTAATACCAGGAATAAGGGGTATAGTTAGGAGTGGTACTTTAGAAGTTTTTTATGTATGAGGGACGGAAAATGTTCACAGTCTCACTCACACGGTCACAGCGCACACACACAGACACAGCGCCACCACGGTCTCACGTGACTGTCGACTATGACGTCAGCGACCGCAGTCCCGCTTATCCTTAATCTAACAAAATTACACCTTGCAAATATTGTATTAGTTGATAACGACATAATAATAATTCGATCGCTCCTCTGATGTTCTGTTAACAAATAACTTTGTAGCGCTCGCTTCAAGGATTAGATTGTCAAGAATTAAGATCAACATGATCGTAAGGGTTTAATCAAAGAGGTCTATGAATTATTTATGGGGTAGTGCTCCAGTAGTGAAGGTTGTGCGGTAATTGAAATGCGCCGAACGGGCCCGAGCCCGCCTCTTCGATGCTAATCGTTGACACCTTCTGTAAATCACTATCCCTTTTAAATCGTATTAACCGTTCGCTGGAAATTGATAGCAAGTTGTTACACGGGATAATCTCACGGATAACATTTTAACATAACCTTTTTAGCTGCCGGATGAAATAATTTATATATCGAAGGACTATGGACCATTGCAGTGTCTCTCCGTTTTATATCGGCGTTAGTGATTTGATCATTCCTCGAAAGTTATGAAACGTAATACGAAACAAATTAACTGTGATTGTTCAACAGTTTAAATTACAAATAACAAGTAGTTTAAAATACATTAATAATTTTTGAAAGTATTCTTTAAATACAAAATATTCAGCGTATTTCACTGATATTATTATTGTTCTAATATTATATATTCCAAACACACTAAGTTGTTTTGACTCGCCAGCTGATAAGACTCCTCAATATCCACTCCGCTCCGCTAATGTTAGCGAATAGTAGTATATGTATACTTACATTATAAATACTAGCTTAATACAAATTGTTTCTTGGTATTTAACCGACTTCAAAAACCAAAGGAGGTTCGCAATCCGGCTGTTTGTGTGTTACCCAATATTTCCGTCGTTTATTCACCAATTTTAAATATTTTTTCGGTTTAAGAAAGGGTCCTGAGGTCCCGAGTTCAATTCCTGGCTCGAGCGAAACATGTTACCTACTTTTTAAACTTAGCTCGGGTTTGAGGTCGCGAACCCGCATTTGGGAAGCGTGGCGATTACGGATGGTCCTTACTGATATCTTCAGTGAGTGTAGTGGTATTTGAACGGTAGTGGGACATTACAGGCTAATACCACAGTAATACTTATTTTTACTTTTTAATGAAGAGGTGCTTTCAGACCCAGTATATTATGATCGATTCAAAAAGGGTGTTGGTAGTTCATGGTATGAAATCTGTTTTCTCTTATTTATGTTACTGTTGAAGTATTCTATTTGAAACCAATAAGAGTCGCCTCGTATCCGTGGCGAAACATCGTGACAGTAGTTTCAGTTGTTAGCCGCCGCAAACCAAGTCTGAGCAAGTTGAAATGGACCAAAACAAGAAGAACGTTGTTTCTTTTAAGAAAATACTATTTTTGTTTACTGAACGAAATCTTCGAACGAATTCTTCGTAGTATATCCTCTAATATTATAAATGCTTAAGTTTGTGAGGATGGATGTATGTTTGTTACTGGAAACAACGGCACGAAGTTAAATCACACAGTAATATAGGTTAAAAAAGTAAAAGTATTAGCCTGTAATGTCCCACAGCTGGGCAAAGGCCTCTCATCTCACTGAAGTTATCAGTACAGCGAGAAGGATTAGGCATAATCACCACGCTTGCTAAATGTGGGTTGGTGATCTCAAACTCGAGCCGTGTTTGAAAAGTAGGAAACATATTTTCGCTCGACCCGGGAATTGAACCCGGGACCTCAGTCTTGGCAGGCGAATGCACAGACCACTGAGGCGTTATATAGGTTATACATCAGAATAACACATGGGATACATTTTATCCCTAAATTACTGCGGGAACGGGTACAGTGCGGATAACACCGGAGGCGGCTATTACACTCAAGTTAAAAAAACCGGATCTCATTATAGTCTTGTCAGTTACTGTTACTGTCTTGTCAGTATTTAGACTAAAGTATTTAAAGCAAAAATAACTGTCTCAAGGAAGTCTAACAACAGTTGCCAGTCTAACAGGCAAAAAAGTCTCACAGACAGGCCTTAAACTGCGATTACAGTAAGTCGTTGGACACATGCAAAATACGTTGCCAATGGATTGAAAGATTTCAAGTTGCTCAACAATCGGGACGAGTTAACAGTGCTTAGTCGAACTACGCCACAGCCGCTACCGAATTCGTATATCACTATTATACAATCAGCGAAGCATACAAGTTCCTCGTAATACTTACAGGAATGTTAGTGCAATACCTATGCGTTGGGCGGATGCGTGTGTCTTATAATTCTTAACCCCAATTTGTCAGCGAAAAGGCATTAAGGCGGTCTTGCTTATTGGTACTCCAAGACCAGCTACAAAAAGGTTTAGCATTTTTTAAAATTCAATCAAGAGAGCCTATTGGTAACCTTGAATTTTTGTTTTGCTTTGCTTAAAAGAAGAAGTCTAATTTCCCGCCTACAGGCAGACTATCTTCAGTGTCGAGGGAATGTGAGCAACATGAATACATAATGCTATGCATTCAATATATTATATTTTTACATTTAACGCCAGCATTCATAATCTACTTTCATTTATCTACAAAATTTTCCGTGGTCTGACAATTGATTATATTATTATGTCACTTCGTCACCATGTCAGAGGCCTTTGGCGGCTCAATAACTCTGACACCAGGATTGGTCAGGTTGACCATCCACTCGATGAAGAAGACCTTCTGAACAAAAAATTCAGATCGTATTTTTTATTAAACGAGCCTCTGGAAACGAAATGTTTCCACAAAACACCCACTCTATAGTAGTAATAACTTATAAGAATATTTTTTATTTTAATGAACGGAGTCCTAAAATGCAATCAAAAAAGGTTTTTCCCGCAGACGAAGTCGCAAACAAAAGCTTCTACTAAATATAAGGCTGAAGAGTGTGATTTTAGTTTTCAGACACTACCAATTTTATTTGAATAAATCTTTTTGTAATAGATAGCCACATTAAATGGCTATTATTATTTGTCATCCTGAAGGTCTCATGGGATCGGGCACAACGCGGGTAAAACCACGTGATGCTGCTAGTCATAAATATTAAAATTAAAATTGACCTCCAATTCGTTCGTTCGAAAAGTGCTCTCCCATAGTCATTTCCCGACTGACTACAACTTGTAACAAGACTACGAGACCGGCACCCATTTTCACATTTTAGATTCACAATTTCAGCTGTATTATATTAGTATAGATATTGTAATATCAGTGGCAATGTGAGAGATTTGATTTGACCGTGCGTGTCTCTTTGAATCGGGCCCCAATTTCACACATCAGCAACGACAGCGATATCATGTTTGGAACACATTTCAAAGTATAATATCATTCTTATTGGAATCATACAATTTTTTTTTTAAATCGTAATCATAAAACACACATTGATACACGGAAGAGCGAAGCACTTACTGCGTAAGAGTTTCGGGTGTTTCAATCCCATCATCTGAGTTCTGTCAAAAAAGCTAATTTTCATAAACAAAACAACCAAACATATAAAACCGAAAGTTAAAACTTGGAGCTCTTTTATTTTGTATAACAACACTATACAATATACCCACGTTTACGAAATAAATGATTGTGACTAATTTCGAACTCAAACCTCCCAAATTAAAATCCTTGCTTTGATATTTCATTTTGCAAGATGGATACAGTAGGTACATAATTTTCTAATACGCTGAAACACACAATTAATATTGAATATCCAATGAATTACACCTCGTGTAATTCGGTAGTTGTACGCAGTACTAAGGGACCATAAATCTTAGTAGATAGACCTGATAGGTGCACGGCGAGGCCCTCTGGAGGCGCACCGCGGAGGTAATGAGCTTGTTTGTCTCGGTTTACATTTCCTAGCACGTCCTGTTTCACTGGCACCATGTTCGTGGTTTGTGACATTTATTTCAGTTACAAATTGAAGTTAAACGGTGACTCTTGATGTATTTTTCTATTATTATTATTATAAAATGATGTATCAATAATATTATGGTTAAGATCTTCAGTGAGATGAAACACCTTCGCCCAGCCGTGGCACATTACAGACTGCCTCCTCCTTACCTATGGTTAAAATGTTAGGAGTTCTGATTTTTTATGTGTTTAAAATTCCCTGGGATAAATTATTTTTTAATTCCCTGGGATAAATTATTTTTTTAAAGTAGTTGACAAGGACAAACATTTTATTATAGTTTTTACCATTTTTATTATCCGTCCACTTACTAATATAATGTACTAACCCGGCTTCAGCTTCATTATATTACTATAGATAGAATTACTTTAGTACTACTAAAAAATCAATGAGAATGAGAATCAAATAATTTATCAAAGTTCTCAAGTGTACTAATGTATTGTGGTTACAAGTGTACTACCAACGCAGCCTCAGGCCCCACCACCCCAAATACTTCCGTAATATCTGTCACAACACGCTCAACACCCCCATATTTAAAGGGTGAAAAGGTTGCATTCGGTTGGGATTCTCGTCTCTTACGAGAATTCATCGGTTTGAAAAGTCCCCAAGGAGTTTGAAAGCATTTACAGTCATTTTATTTTTTGAGCGCGACAGTCTCAGGAAGTACTAGTCCAATTCGGATAATTGTTTTGGTGTTTTTCTGATTTTATTTAAAAAAATAACTCAACGTGTAAAACTGAAGAGTTTGTTTTTTTATTTAAACGCACTATACGCAAGTGAGATTTGATCCTAAATTCAAAAGGAAGCTAACAGAATGTTTTCATTTTGATATGCCAATGGTAACGTGTATGTACAATGCGAGTAAAGCAGCAGGACGTGACTAGTAGGATATAACTTTTCTATTAAAATATAAGTCATTTTGGTGATACATTCTTAAAAGAAGATTTGTTTTATGACCTCGCTAGTGTGACATTTACCTTTACAACTCATCCTGGATCTAATTCCTAATGATTAACAACAGTTTGTCCTTCCGGTGATCGTGAGCTAATTAATTCCAACCGTATTATATTAAGATTAAGGTTAAATTCCCAGAGTTTTTATTACTGAACAAAGAACAGAAAATATGATGAAATTGAATTCATATTACGCGATTCATTGACCTGTTAAGCTTTTTGACAACTCGCTGAACAAAGTTATCATATAAGATTCCTATTATTGACATTTTTTGTAGATTATTGGAAATTTACCTTTTTTATAAAAAAATGTGGTCAAATCCTACCGGATAGCGTTTGACTACGAGTACCCTAGCACTCTGGAAACGTATTTTCTTTTAGCAACTGCTGATTAGGCGGCAAGATTAATACTTTGCATTATTATGGCTTACGCAGACGAGAGGAATTTAGTTCTCAGAGGACTAAATTCCTGGAAAAACAATCCTTTTCAATTTCAGATGAACTTAGCTAAAACCACGGAAGAGTGAAACACTTTCTGCGTAAATCTCTATTTCGTAGGTAAAACAGATTCCAAAAGACTGACGGACAAAAACATGTGGCGGACTAAGTTCATGCAGGCAGCGTGCATTTAATATTTGGGATATTAAATCTATTTGCAACAATTTTTTTTTTTTTTTTATTCATAGGAAAACAAACAGTGATATTATTAACCTTAAATCTAAACTTATGTAAGGACAACACCATTTACATGTTTTCACATATATATATAAAACTAAACTATACACCTGCAAGCTGCCATAACAAAACATTGATAATCTAATCTAGGTCAAACCATCCAAAGTGATGTCATTGTTGTTTTAACATTTCGCGGTTTTGTTATAAATAGGTCTACGTCCGTGAGATTTGCAAGGTTGTTAAAGTCTCTTACCGCTCGAATGAGGTATGAATTTTGTCTGTATTTCGTTTTGGACATGGATGCACACAAAAATGGCGTGTGTCGAAGTACCTTCCGCGAAGGCACCCGAATCTGTAACTTGGATAATAAATGTGGAGAATCAACTAAATTTTGAGCGATATTGAATAAGAAAGAAACATCAGCTATTCTACGTCTCTCAAAAAGGGGTAACATGTGCTGTCTTCTACATCTATCTGAGTAGTCAGCATCGCATTGTCTACATTTGTATTGGATATGCTTTAGGAACTTCCTCTGGATTGCCTCTATCCTTCTGATGTAGGAATCATATTGTGGGTTCCATACTTGCGAACAATACTCGAGTATACTACGCACGAAACTACAATATAAAATTTTCAAAACTTTAACTATCATCAACCAAACGTTCTGTATAAATCACACTCGTCTTAACGTAAGAAGCTATTAGTTAAGAGGTTTTGACTTTTACCAGCAAAGTTATCTGGAACTAATTACATCAAACTACAGCAATATGGAAGGCACAGAACGCGTACTCGACGTAATTTGTACAAATACTGAAGTCTCAGTTAAATGAAGTACTATCAGTGAAAACATAATATTTAGGTACTGACGTTACTTCCAATATCAAGAAAAGTTACAAATATATCCTATACTAGCAGCGCCCCGCGGTTGTACCCGCGTTGTGCCCGTTCCCGTGGGAATTTCGGGATAAAATGTAGCCTATAGCCTTCCTCGATAAATAGACTATCTAACAGTGAAAGAATTATTCAAATCGGTTCAGTAGTTTCTGAGATTAGCGCGTTTAAACAAACAAACAAACAAACAAACAAACAAAACAAACTCTTCAGCTTTATAATATTAGTATAGATTAGTATAGATTTGTAACATGATACAAATCCTAATTAAATTCCTTAGAAAGCTCATACAAAAATATGTTTCACTGCTATTAACGCACCCCGCGGGTTTACTCGCGTTGTTCTCGTTCATGTGGTAAGGTTTGGGATAAAAATATGAGTTACGGGGAAACGTTAAGACATAACACGTTTCCCCGTAACTTATATTTTTATACTCTCGATTTTTTCCAAACTATACAAGATATCGAAAAACTGATTACTGGGCCTTTAACTTTTTTATAAGTTTTATCAAATGGTATAAATAAATAAAAAAAAAATGGAAACTATGGTTTTTGATTAATCAAAGTAAAATCATTTTTTCAAAATAAAAAAAATTCCAGTTGTTATCAACTGGAATAACAACTTTTGACGTGTGTTCAAAATTGTATGAATACGCGCGACCAAATGGCACCTAGCGTTGTATTGAATATCCTATACCCACGCCGTTCTAGAGTACTAAATAATGCTCCAAAATATAAATAAACCCGACTGTATCCCATTCACATAATCACACATAAACACGAACATGCCAACGCGACGTTCTAAACGTACTCCGATGTAATAACGTAATTCTCCTAGCAAAACGTATTTATTTGGCTTGCCCTTGACAAATATTAATTTTCTCAAGTTTCCACGGAGGCGGTGCCGTCAATTAAGTCGCTAACTTAGTTTGTCATTTCGGGAGCAAACTGTAGAGTTGTTATCTTAGTTCTTCAGACTGCGTCGGCTTATTTATTTAACATGGCAACTCTTAGTGTATTTGAGTGTTTCAGAAATTACTCGTACTATTTGTTGCTTTTAAGTGCTTTTGTACAACATTGTTTGAACGACCTTCACAATAATGTTTTGAAGTGGCATTAACGTGAGCGCTTTATCATTAAATGTTGTTCTGTATTTTATCCATTTTACTTTTTTTTCATTTTGTTTCGACAGTTTTCTTTATAAAATGTTTGAAACGAAATTGGTAACAATGTTTTTTCTAGACCGAACTACTATTTATTGGTTCTCTGAACGCGAACGTTAAGGAATTTTTATTTAGTTGACAAAATATATTACGTTTGCGAAATGTATGCTTTGAATACGTGCTGCCAGGTTAGATCAGACGTGCCATGTTTCTCCTCACAATTGCCAATATTGCATTCGCATTGTCTCGCACATTTATTTTACTGATAATGTAAGTTTTATTTTCACTTACAACCCCAATGTTTAATGTTATTATATTGTTAGTAACAATAATTATGTAATAACTGAGATTTACAGGAGATATAGTCAAAAAGGATAAATATTGACAAGCTTTACCATATCAGATATTAGGAAGATGGATACATTACAAAAATAGGAACTTGCCATTTGAGAATATTTTTAGGGTTATTTAAAAATAAAACAATACTTGTTTCGAAAGATATAAAATACAAAATATAACCCCAAAAAAAACCTTTATCCTGATATATCTGTCTTTTCATGAAAACCATATAAAAATTCGTTCAATAGCTTTGGAGATTAGCTCGATCATAATTACAGTAAGGCACAGCACAGGACTTCACTTTGCACTATGTAAAAAAGTTGTAATAGTAAAAAAAAACATTTTAACGACCGTACGTGTGTTTTGTAAAAAGGGTAAATAGGACAAATGAAGTATGTGTAAAACGAGGCATCGGTCACTTGATTGTTCAGCGTTCAGTAAATGAGTTTCGAGAATCGGTCAAACGTAGGTACTTCGGTTAAATAAGGTAAATTCATATTTAACTTTATTTATCGTTAAATTTTCTCTCTGACGCATAACAACGCAAACTATAATTTATGAATTAACGTCATAACTTCTTAAAATCTTAAAATACCTGAGGATGAAAATAAATGTACAGTTTTAATAAAGTTGTCTCCTCGGCCGTAATGGGTAATAGCCAGTGTCACGTTCAAATTATTTTAATTTGTTAAAAAGTTTAAATGGACATTTCCAAAAGTACTTTAAGCGGTCCGTTTCACATGTACGTGTACACAGAAAGTTGTTCTCTGTAGAGCGGGGGCGGTGTTGTGCCACGTTGCGTATTCTGTGTGGCCTTTTTTCAGTCGTTTGTCTTGCTGCTAAGCCGGGCTCGACCGAAAGCCCGCACGGCTCAATTTAAAGCTTTTCAAAGCAATAATTTAAGTTCACTCATTTGTTGAACGCGATTGTTAAGAACTGTATTCTTTTTGTTTTGGTGTATTTAATTTTGCTTTTAACTCCACATTTTAGTAGTTTAATGAGATTTAAAAATGTTAACGTTGCTATTGAGCGATATACAAAGTGTTTAAGTTATCAGAAGGCGAGTCCAAAGACATTGTCGACACTTTACTAATCTGAGACGGATTGCACGATTGCATTTTCAATTTGATGTAGCGCCCAAATATGTTTAATAAACAAATGACTTTCGTTTTAAATTGTGTTCTATTTTGTGCAATATAACATACAATTTTGAACGAATAGCTTTTGTTGATTGAAGCAGATTGAAGAGGTCTTGTTCAAGCCGCCTCTGATCTTGCATCTTTATAATAAGCTAATATAACTAATATTATGCGAAAGTTTGCGAGTGAGTGTGTATGTATGTATGTTTGTAAGGGCCAACACTACGTTGAGTGTGCGCCCGCCGCGTGCGCACGCGACGGTTCACTTTTATATGAAACTGCGGCGTGCGCAGGCTTAACGCAGTGTCGGCCTTTACTCTTTCACGAAAAACTTTTGAACGGATATGGAAGAAATTTTACAGTTATATAGGTTATACATCAGAATAACACATGGGATATATTTTATCCCGAAATTCCGGGGCGCGACTAATACACATTACTTATAATGCAGAAGAAATCGATCATTGTAATATTGTCCATATTAGGGCTATTATTATATATTAAATTTTGTAACATAAAACAGATTGCACTCAATAATCAATCCACTAACAGCGTGCAACGTACGACCCGTGGTAATCACGATATGAAAAATAGCCTTTAAACTTTTTCGTGAAGCTACCCAAAACAAAAAGAATTATTCAAATTGGACTGCTATTTCCTGAGAGTAGCGTTTTCAAACAAACGTCAAATATATATTATAATAATTATTATTTTATAATAATAATAAAATATGTGTATTGATGTACATATTACTCGTAATAGAATTGGTAAGTTCATTATATCGTACAAGCTTAGAGCTTAGCGTGCTTAGCTTGTTTAACAACCGTGTGTCCATTAGTCCTCTATATTTAGTTAGTTAATACCAACCCTGGAATCGCTATTCTTGGACCACCCCAAGACCTCCGATATGATCAGAAGACAGAAAAAACCAGGGTCGACTATTTAACGTTCGTTAAACATGATAGCGCTCATATAGAAATGCTGTCAACCTCCCATCTAAGTAGTGGTCGAGCTGCGCGTTGCTTAACAATCGCAATGAGTTTACATTTACAAAGTCAAACCACACCACGACCCAGTTGAAGTAATTATTTCATTCAAGGGCACATAATGAATGAATAATGTGAGAGAGTTATACATACCAAATCCACGACGTCGTAGTATAATTACGGCGAATATAATTAATTAATAGGTATGAGGAATTCAAACTATTTATAGAAAACGACCCGGGCTTCGCTTCCTTTGACATAACAAGATTTCCCATTGAAAAGACCTAAATGATACACTACATTAGGTTTTATTTTAACACTAGCCACGCCCCGCGTTGTCATCCGCGTTTTACCCGTTCCCGCGGGAATTCCGGGATAATATATACTATTGAGGACTTTTTTGTAGATCTTTTGAAGAGCATCATCTTTTAATCTCTGTAATACTTCTGGTGTATGATCAACTTAGCGAGGATAAGAGCTCGAAAGCGCATATTTTCATCCGACTTGCTTCAAATTAATCGTCACTGCTCAGCTCCTATGTGTTATTTTATATAGCTTAGAACCTGCCTACGAGTATGGCCTACAATCGAACCAAGTTTGGTTAAAATCCCTTCAGTAGTTTTTGACCCATGCGTGCACATCACAGAACACATAAACAGAGGTTAGAATGGCGATCATGCGCCGTTCGTATGAAAACCGGTGTCGCCGAATCCGCCCCACCTTTCACCGCCAGTGCATCTGTGCGTAATAAATATGAAGCTTACGCACATATTTGCAATTTCAAATCTAGCCTATCTTAGCGCCGCGCCATCACGCGATTTCAAACGGAACCAATCATGCGCATGCACGCACACTGATGCACATTTTATAGCTTATCGCGTTGTCGTACAAATATGAGCGTTCGCTCATATCCTTGGCGCGCCTGCCCCGCCCACATCGCCTTTCTAACCTCTGTTTATGTGTTCTGTGGTGCACATATTGCATTTTTGGCATCAGTATCGATCACCATTCATCCTCCAATATTAATTTTGAATATATATTCAAAGTACAGAGTTGACCTTTCTACAGATTATTACTAATACTTATTTAATAAAGCTGAAGAGTTTTCTTTTTTGTTTGAACGCGTTCATCTCAGAAACTACCTATCCGATTAGAATAATTATTTTTGTAATAGATGCCACATGCATCGGAAGGCTATGTTTTATCCCAAAATTCCCATGGGAACAAGTACAACGCGAGTAAAACTGAAGGGCGCTGCCAGTAGAAAATAATAGGTGTGTATTTTTAGAAACTTAAAATCGTGTATATTCTGTAAAAGATTCTGTCGATACTTAAACTAAAACTAAACTTAAAATTAAAGTTGAAGTGCCTGTATTTTAATTAATGGACTCTGTTCTTCTATAAAATTATGTAACAACTAAGTATAAAGCTATAATATTTAGTCTAAAGGCGTTTCCTTCCTGAAAACTGTGTCACAGTGAGGTAGGTAGCTATTTTTTAGTAGTTTGTAAGTTTCTCATTACGTGTGTTTTCTCAGCAAATAATAAAAAGATACAAAAACTTCAATATTCATAAATAGAAATTAATAGAGTTTGCACAGCGAGAAAGAAGCTTTCATACTTCGCCACGCTTTTACAGCAAGCAAGCAATAATTTCTAAGTATTCGTATAGTTAGCAGCACAAGTACCTCATCTGCGCTCTCGGAAAAGTAAATTACTTCTGTACCAACCGTATCATAGAACGGATTCCGATATCCACTAATGAACAAAAAGGCTCTGTACTTTCTTGTTTTCGATGGAAACTCGAGTGGGTTTAATAAAAAGATAGTCCTTATCCATAAAGTGATGTTCTTTCAGATAACCCGAACAAAGAAAGGCAAACATGGAACGGTTATTTAAACAGAGCTAGCCACTGCCTTGTTATACAAGAATGTATAGAAGTAACGAAACCAAACTCGATCGATCTTCGCATTATACTCGAAATACCAAGATTACCAGAAACATTCGGCTAATTTGGCAGGGCAAGACTATATAAATTAATCTGTTTCAAATTTGGAACAGAGAAAAACTTTGCTTTTAAAACATTGTCAGCCTTACCAATAAAACCGTTATCCACGGTATAGTTATATTTTAAAGGGTAATAATAAACTGCTGTTCGTTTGTCTCGCTGAGACCCGAGAATATCAGTATCGATTTGGTTGATTTTGATCTTGAAATATTTGTGGAAAGGAAAATTTAAGAGGTGAGAAAATATTTTTTTTTTGACGATACACAGTTCCCTGGATGAGCTCAATATAAATTCCTATAGAACGTTATTGTCAAATGATATATAGCGAGAAATATCAAAATTATTCAATGGATTCTTATATTCCGAATGACTTATTTCTAAGGCTGTATATAAAAAATATACAGCTTTTTGTTAATGTGACTATACGCTTTACTGTTAATTTGTAACCTGTTGGCATATTATTATACCTCCTCTATTTTGCAAAACGATAACACAGAAAGGATTTTATGAAACCAATTTCAAATTCACATAAAACAAACCATTAAGATTGTGTCAAACAATCGCAAAAATGAAATGCAAGCAATCTTCCATATTTCCGCCAATTCGCGGTAAATTTCGTATTCTCTCTCGACGCAGCGTCTGTAATTATTTGTCTTCGAAGTGCAGTTTCCCACGAAAGCGCCTCCTTTATCGATGGCAATATTTTCTACCTCATTTGCAATGTATATATTACTAGCAGCGTCCCGTGACTTTCTGTGCGTTATACCAGCTATCGTAATAATTTCAAGATTATCTAAACATTCTTTATCTTAATAATTCTTTTAAAAAAGTACAAGAATAGAAAATATCAAAATATCAGCAGCTAACATTAACGTATCATTAACGTGACATTAAATCCTGTGAAAATTTCAGTAAAATAATACAGAGTAACCTATGTTCTATATTAGTACCAATTATTAACTAGATCTGTTAAGTACATATTCCGTGAACGAATAAGGACATCCAACCTCACAAACCTTCACATTGATGATATTAGGTGGAAGCAGCATCAAATCTTCTCAGAACACGGCATTCCGTAAACTTGTTACTTTTTACTTATTTCGTTAAGTGTTTCACTTCTTTTCATCTCAAGTAACGCAATAAGGTAATGTTAAGCAGCAACGCAAAACCGGCATGTGATAAGTTTCACACGTTTGACTATGTTTGTGTTTTGATTTTTTCCGCATCCTAAAAATCAATCGTGGTTCGTTTGTCTCGCTAAAACTCGAGAATGACTGGACCGATTTAGCTGATTTTAGTTTTGAAATGTTTATTGTCACCTTTTAGATTAAGGTTAGCAATGACGGAATAAATGCGGGTGAAACCGCGGGGCACTGCGGTGCGCGGTGTCCGTGGATATATATATATATATATATATATATATAATATATATTATGTATATACAAAAATAATTATTAAAATGGGATTGGTAGTTTTTGAGGTAAGCGCGGTGATACAAACAAAAAACCAAATATCTGACTCTTCTTAGTACTTAGTAAAATTCTTAGTACACATTATAATACATTGTAGATCCTTACAAACCTTCACAAGAATTTGCAATGTGACCTTTTGAATAATATTTATGACCGGATGTATGAAACCATTACTGCCTGCGAAATTCCCATAACAATCAATTTAATACCGTCTTATCTTAGATTGTAAATGAGAGCAATATTTACGTCTTCGTAGTCTCAACGGACTCCAATCCCCAGATTACGAATTCAACAACAGAGTTATTTGCAAAATTTATGAAAAAATCATTATCTTATAGATAAAGCTTATATAAAAATGGATTTAATTTTAAAAAAATCTTCAGCATAACTCAACTTTATTATATTTCTATGGATACATTTGAGCACCTTATTTTTAATTAACGCTCTTTAAAAAACCTCTTATGAATCAGGCTTTTGCTGCAACTGTTAAATAACTGTAAATTATTTTCAAAAATGTGTCGTAAACTCATAACAGTTAGACATCAACACAAATAGTCCGCGGACTTAATATGCTCAGCATAGACAAAACCTCTTCTATCTTTTATCTCTTTTCTTCATCTAGAAATAGATCGAGAGAAAACGAAAAAACGTATGCAAAACCGTCGTCTTGCATTGTGTTGAAATACTAGCTGTTCCGCGCGGTGGTTTCGCCCGATAACCAATAGATGGCGGTAGTGTGAAAATTTCGTAGACCACGCTTACGTTATTTTCCCAGACTTAATGAGGTCGCGCCCATACATCTTGTTGAACACGATTTTTTTTTCCTTTTTCATCTTTATACAATTAGTAGATTCATATCTACTAATTGATTAATTAATCATTCATATGAGTGAAACTAAATTTCAAACAAATCAAAGTAAACTTTGGACGTTCCCATACAAACAAAATGAAATTCAATCCCGCATGAAGTCGTAAAACTATAAAATAAATCAGTTCAAACTCCACATTCCTACGAATTCCTTGTTTATTTAAGGTTTAACCTAGTCGTGCTTTGTTGGCTAGAGTAATAAACTCTTATTTCTAAGCTCCAACATAAGAAATAAATAAAGTCCCGATTCGCAATTTAACTAAAAACATAATTAATTACATACCCGTCTTAGGGTATTATGTAAATATTTAGCGGGCCCGCAATAAATCACTGTTCAAAAGACTTCATTTTGTAAATAGAGAAGCATTTTCTGGAATGGTTTATTATAATCACGAGACCGCCTGCTACTTAACACCTAGTCGTTAGGTTCGTTATATGATACTAGCTGCGCCCCCGGTTTTACCCGCGCTGTGCCAGCTCACGTTGTATTTTCAGGATAAAAACTAACCTATGCTGTAGCCCGTATATTTTGTATCTATATAATAAATAAATGGTAAAAGTAATTCATTATTAAACAAAAACAAGAGTACAAAAGAATATAAACGTACGTTAACATATTATAATACTGTCCCTTGCAATATGGTTGAAGTTCTGACACTTTAATAGATTATATGGAAAAGATAAACCATCCCAAACAGTATTGCTATTTCGTTAAATAATCTATTCAATTAATTAATTACCTATGTAAGAGTTAACTTTGCGTGAATAATAACATCTATACATACATTAATCCATCCATACATCCTTACAAACTTTCGTATTTATAATAGAAGGATACAAGGATTGAGTTTACAGGCAGTAATTCGGTGAAAGACATTTGTTGACTTGTGTTGAGGGACACTGGAATTATAATGAACTCTACGGCTCACAGATTGTAATCATGCTCAATGGAAAATTCACTGACTCAGAACGGAACCGACCGTCTAGTTTGATTAAAGAATATGTACTAAGAAATTTCGAGTAGGTCAGTGACCATCCCTGGTGTCGGAGCTTTTAGACCGCCTAAAGGCTTCCGACATGATCTGACGATACAAACAACCGTGAAGTCCGAAGCACGGTAGCGCTCAGATAGAAAAGCCACTATCGACCAAGTAGGGCCGACCGAGGGGAGTAGGGTATCGACCGAGCTGCCGGTTTTTTTAATGGTTTCTTAAGGTGGCTTCTCACTACGCGTGCTACTACGCGTCGCGCCGCTCCACGCGCAAGAACACGCCACGCGACACGCCGCGCCACCCGTTTGTGCGGCGCGTCGCGGCGCGTGCCTTCTGGCTTTACACCTCAGTTTGATTCAGTCTGTTTAGCGCAGCGCACTATGTCTTGTGAGTCGAATTGCCACCTCCAGCCATGGAGCAATGCCACTGAAGAAGAAGGCATGGCTGTTGCATCAGCCGTTTTTGTCTTATTTTGTGGATATCGTTTACTTAATAAAATTAACAAAAAGAAGAAGAGGAGACGCTGGTGGATGTCAACGTTCAATAAGAGCCGGTCAAGGTAATCATTGTTTGTATTTTAAGATAATTACATAGGTACGTAATTTTTAAGAATCCTATCAATATATTTGATGGTATCTATTGGTAAGTTTGGCGCGTTTTAAAATGAAACTTTGCTGCCGGAAAATTTAGTAAAAATTATTGTATTTTTGTTTCAGATACAATGGATCAGATATGCTATCGGATTTTGTTAAAGAACCGAGCAGAAAATTTGAGAACTTCTGTAGAATGTCACCAGAAGATTACGAATATCTAATGAATAAAATAGGCCCTATAATTGCAAAACAAGATACCCATATGAGAAAATGTATTCCAGTACAAGAACGGTTTGCAATTGCTCTCAGATTTTTAGCAACCGGAGATAGTTACACAAGCCTTTCATATCTTTTCAAAGTATCTATCCAAACAGTTTCAAGTTGTGTCACGGACGTTTGTAAAGCATTGATAAAAGAACTATCACAAGAAATAAAAGTAAGTAGTAGAATTAAGCATTTATTTTTTTAAATCGTAAACAAATAGAAATTGACATCATCCATTTAAACTAAATTACTACCCTCCTCTTCATAGAATTCTTTTAATAGACTTTGCGAAGCTGATGTTTCGACTTGCGACAGCTGTGGAGATGGATAGTTTGGGGATGGCTGTGGTGAAGATAATGAATGATAGGTTGGGGATGGCTGTGGAGAAGATAATGAATGATAGGTTGGGGATGGCTGTGGAGAAGGCGTTGGATGATAGTTTGGGGATGGCTGTGAAGAAGGCGATGGATGATAGGTTGGGGATGGCTGTGGAGAAGGCGATGGATGATAGGTTGGGGATGGCTGTGGAGAAGGCGATGGATGATAGTTTGGGGATGGCTGTGAAGAAGGCGATGGATGATAGTTTGGGGATGGCTGTGAAGAAGGCGATGGATGATAGTTTGGGGATGGCTGTGAAGAAGGCGATGGATGATAGGTTGGGGATGGCTGTGGAGAAGGCGATGGATGATAGGTTGGGGATGGCTGTGAAGAAGGCGATGGACGAAAATTTGGGGATTGCTGTGGAGAAGGATATGGATGGTAGGATGTGGATGGCTGATAGTAGAGATTGCCGGAATGTCCAAAATTCGTGGGCTGTGGTGGGTTGATTAGTATTTGTGCATGTGGGTTTGACGATAGTTCTTTTTGCTTCAGATTGAAAATCAATCTATCAATTTCCAACATCGCTATTTCACGTGTATTTTCTTGTAAGCCTCTCAATTTTTTGCACAATAATTGTGTGTATAATGAACATTCATCTTGCGGGATTTGGGGTTTTTGAGTCATTTGTTTTAAATAGTCGTATGCTTCGTTCATTTTATTTTCTATATCAATATTTTTAGCACGTTTTTTAGGAAGAGGTTTTGGTCTTTTAAATTGAACTGATTCTTCATCATCCTGTTTACTATTGTAGGGACACACTGTAAGTATGAATGCATAGTAAGCAAGTTTGTATGTGTGCGGAATGAACGAACGGACGCGCCAGTTACTGCGCACTGGCCGTAGTGAATGGTTCTTAGCTTTGGGGTAATAATAACAACTTTGATAAATATAATAGATTCAGTTTATTCCACATCTTATTCGAGTTTTATTAATACGTGCCGGTAACTCCTTCATAGTCGGTATAAATACGGAACAGTTTAGGTGTATTAAGTAGAACCTAACATTGGTGACCCCGACGTGATGTTCGAAGTGCATAAAAAACCGGACAAAAGTGACAACAGTGAATCGTCAGTGTCAAAGATGTCGAACACTAGTACGGAGCTAGCCGCGATAAGCGTACAGTCGCGTTTACCCGACTTTTGGCCCGAGATGCCCCGATTATGGTTCGCGCAAATAGAAAGTATCCTGGCACCCCAGAAACAAAGTGACGAAGCCAAGTTCAATGTGGTCGTAGCCAAATTAGGGCGCGACGCACTACAACAAGTATCTGACATACTACTTTCGCCGCCGGAATCCGAAAAATACAATACATTAAAGGAGCGTTTACTACACGTCTACGAGGAGAGCGCCGAACGCCAATTTCAAAAGCTAGTTGGTGAAATGGATTTGGGATCACAAAAACCATCCCAATTGTTACGGCGCATGCGTGATTTAGGCAGAAATGCGCAGATTTCGGACCAGACTTTGCACAATTTATGGCTGGCGAGACTCCCGACATCAGTGAAGGCTGTTCTAACTGTGAGCCAAGATCAAAGTTTGGAAAATTTGGCAAGCATAGCAGATAAGATTATAGAAAACATTCGGGGAAGCGAAATAGCCGCAATAACAAGTGCGACGTCGGGAGGAAACAATCAATCTCCTCTAGGTGAGATCGTAACCCAGATGCATAAGTTAAACCTGGAAGTAGCTGCTCTGCGGGAAGAGGTGCAAGTACATCGGCGTAGTGTGAGTCGGGGGCGTGGCGCATACAGAGGAGGAAGGTCCAGATCCAGAACACCAGCAAGCCCAAACTGGCTATGTAGGTGGCACTACCGCTATCGACATAGAGCCAACAGGTGTGAAAAGCCCTGCGCCTGGCGGCCGTCTACAATCGCATCGACCGCGGCGGAAAACTAGATGCGGTGCAGTCTTCAGCGGCGGGGAAGACAGTACCGAGTGCGAATCACCGCCTCACCGTATATGACAGAAAGAACTATTACAAGTTCCTCGTGGACACTGGGGCCAACATTTCAGTCATACCACCCACTAGGAAACAAAAAGTGTCAGGTGAAAGTGCGGATTATAAACTTTATGCGGCAAATGGCAGTGAGATAAAAACGTATGGTGTACGAACATTAGAGTTAAATTTAGGCCTTCGTCGTTCATATCAGTGGACTTTTGTAATTGCGGATGTCAACCAGGCAATATTGGGCGCGGATTTCTTAGAACATTATAAGTTAATGGTAGATTTAAGCGCACGTAAGCTAATTGATAAGGTAACGAACTTGTTAACGTTTGGCAGCATAACCACTCAAAATGAGTCATCAATTAATACAATGGATTCTAAACATCCATTTATTGATTTGTTAACCGAATTTTCAGAAATAACTAAGCCAGTTTCTTTCAAAGATTTGGACAGTGATGCTGATAATGAGACCTACCACTACATCGAGACAACAGGCCCACCAGTCCACGCGAAAGCTCGACCATTGCCGCCACACAGGTATCATAAAGTTAAGCGTGAATTTAAGTTAATGCAGGAAATGGGGATCTGCCGTCCATCTAAGAGTGAATGGGCGAGTCCGCTTCATGTCGTCGAGAAGAAAAACGGGGACATCCGCCCAGTTGGTGATTATAGGCGCTTGAACGCTATCACCAAGCCAGATCGTTATCCTGTACCGAGACTGCACGACTTTACCTACGTTTTGGCGGGTAAGAAGATATTTACTAAATTAGATATTAACAAGGCATACCACTTTATCAAAATCGCACCGGAGGATGTAAAAAAGACAGCAGTAATAACTCCTTTCGGTCTGTTCGAATTTTTGAGACTTAACTTTGGACTTTGCTCGGCAAGTCAATCATTCCAACGATTTATGAATAACAAGGTCCTAGAGGAATTAGATTTTTTGTTTAGCTTTATTGATGACATTATAATTGCCAGTGAGAATATGGAGGAACATAGAATGCATTTACGCAAGGTATTTGAGCGATTTTCAAAATTCGGTATCACTATAAATTTGTCTAAGTGTGATTTTGGGAAGGAGCAGGTTGAATTTTTAGGTTACCAGGTTTCGACCGAAGGGATTCGGCCACTTGACCACAAGGTTAAGGCCATAATAGAATATCCTCGGCCCGAAACCATCGAACAATTGCGACGTTTCTTAGGAATGATTAATTTTTACAGATCCGGCATACCACATGCAGCGGAGCATCAGGCGCCGTTGAACCAGTTTTTGAAGGACACAAAGAAACGGGATAAATCTAAGATCATTTGGACACCGGAAACGAAAGAGGCGTTCGAACAATGCAAGAACGATATGAAGGAAACGGTAATGTTAGCACATCCAATAAGCGACGCGCCCATATCCATAATGTCTGACGCAAGTAACACCTGCGCTGGAGCAGTAATACAGCAGTGGAATGAAGGTAAGTGGTTACCATTAGGATACTTTTCGAAGAGATTCAGTATAGCTCAACAAAAGTATTCTACGTATGACAGAGAGCTTACGGCAATATTTTTGGCCATAAAACATTTTAGATTCATGCATGAAGGGAGGCAGTTGACTATTTTCACGGATCACAAGCCATTAACGTTTGCATTCAATAAAATTCAAACTAACAACGAAACGCCGCGTCGTACTAGGCAACTATTATACATAAGCGAATTTACTACGGATATACAATATGTTGAGGCAAATAGCAACAAAGTAGCTGACGCGCTTTCGAGAATTGAAACAATACACTGTCCCACGAGTATTGATTATGATGAGTTAGCGTTAGCACAGGAAAACGATAGCGAGTTAGTGGAATTATTAAATGAAGGTAATGATAATATTTCTTTAAGGAAAGTTTTCATGCCGGATTGCAAAAAGTCAATATATTGCGAAAACAAGTTTGACACGTGTAGGCCATACATACCTAAACAATATAGACAAATAGTTTTTAATTCAGTACATGGAATAAGTCATCCGGGAATAAGAACAACGCGAAAGCTAATAGCTAAGAGATTCTTTTGGCCAGGATTAAATCGTGATGCCGGTAAATGGGCCAAAACATGTATTCAGTGCCAAAAGACCAAAATAAATAGGCATACGGTATCTGAATTACAGCAATTCCCAAACGCTGAACGATTAAGTTGGGTACATATTGATATCGTAGGGCCATTAGAGATTTGTAAGCACGGACATAAGTATTTAGTAACTATGATAGATCGATTCAGTCGGTGGCCAGAGGCCACACCAGTTGGGGAAATAACAGCGGACACAATAGCTAAAGTATTCTATGAAACATGGATCTGTAGATTTGGCAATGTATTCAAAATAACAACCGATCAAGGAAGGCAATTCGAAAGTAAATTATTTGAAGAATTATTAAAATTAATGGGAATAAAAAAGATTCACACCACACCTTACCATCCCCAAAGTAATGGGATACTAGAACGTTGGCACAGATCGATGAAGCAATCGATAATGGCTCGTCTTTCGGAAAATAGTTCATGGTGCGAAGAGTTACCTACAGCGCTATTAGGGTTACGTACAGTTGGAAGGAGTGACAATGGGGTGAGTCCTGCGGAATACATGTACGGTCAAACAATAAGATTACCGGGAGATTTTTACGAAAAGTCAGCCAAAACTATAACCGAAGGTCATGAATTTTTAGAACAATTAAGGCATAACTTAGAAAAATTAAAACCGGTAGCGCGTAAATCGCAGAACTCACGTACATTATTTGTACACAACGAATTAGATAAGTGTGAACATGTGTTTATCCGAAACGATGCGGTTCGGAAACCCTTGATTCCACCCTATGATGGACCCTATCGAGTGTTAAGTAGAAAAAACAAGGTATATACGGTACAGTTACCAAACAGAACGGCTAACATATCAATAGATAGATTGAAGCCGGCGTTTTTATTGAATGACTATTTTGATAATGGTTTTGATGCCAATCGTAACAAGACCGTAATTGTAGAAAATAAGTCTAAAGTTAGTTTGGATAAGAAAATGACGAAAAGTGGTCGCGTAGTAAAGCCACCAATTCGATTTAGATTGTAATTTCTTATGTTTAGCAGTTATGTCGAAATATATATACCTAAACATTATGTATATACTCTCAACTACAGAGTAAATAAGTTTCATTTTAAATTGTAAGTAAACCAACGGTTAGTAAACTAGTATGTGTTATTGTACCTAACATCATGTAGGTCAATTATTATACTTGTCATTATATGTAATCGATATTTTGCGGTGTAAAGAAATAAATGTCAATATTGCACATTATAATTACTCAACAACGGATGTTATTAAAGCATATTTTTTTTTTAATTCAATTATCAATCCAGTTGAAGCAACAAGTCAAACTTGTGTTTTCAAAATTATAATCACTATGGGAAAAACATATAGCAAACAAGAAGAAATCATTATTGCCCAAAATGGGGCCAATCAAGTTGATCTAACCACTGTTGAAAGTCATATGAAATTATGTGGTATAGCAGTTGTTGTGTTGGGAATATTGATGGTGGTAGTAATAATGTGCAAGTGCTATGGTAAAGTCAAAACATCAGCCACAGGCTGGATGCATAAAACTATGGGAAACTCAATACAAAAATTCCATGAAGAACAAAATGTAAGCAAAGTGTAATAATTATGTACAAACCCTACTACATGGATATATATAACATTTGTAATAAGTAAATTAGTGGTAAAAGCATGTAGAGTCCTAATTTCAAGTTGGTTAAACAAATATTAATATTGTAATTATATGTTCGTAGAATCAAAGTGTAAAACTCAATGTATGTTAATACTTAGAAATAAGCCGACAAAACGCTGGATCAGCGGAATGCAATGCGATAAGCGTAGCATTACACTGTCCGGGCACTTGTATGAATTATTTGTAATTGAAAGTAATGATAATGTGACCATGATTTTTAATTTTATAAAATAAGATTTATGTTAATTTTTTTGGTAAAAATTTGGGGGGGTGTACTGTAGGGACACACTGTAAGTATGAATGCATAGTAAGCAAGTTTGTATGTGTGCGGAATGAACGAACGGACGCGCCAGTTACTGCGCACTGGCCGTAGTGAATGGTTCTTAGCTTTGGGGTAATAATAACAACTTTGATAAATATAATAGATTCAGTTTATTCCACATCTTATTCGAGTTTTATTAATACGTGCCGGTAACTCCTTCATAGTCGGTATAAATACGGAACAGTTTAGGTGTATTAAGTAGAACCTAACATTCAGAGGCATCTAAATCACGGTTATCTTCTATTTCTTCTATGTCGTCAGTGACCTAAAAATAAGAAATATTCATGATAATTTACAATATTTTTATTTGTTTTAGCTGCCACGGACATCATCTGACTGGTTAAGGATAGAGAAAGGATTCCGCAGAATTTGGAATTTTCCTCACTGCTTAGGAGCTATCGACGGAAAACATGTGCTAATACAAAGTCCTATTCATAGTGGATCTGAGTTTATCAACTATCACAAAACATTCAGTGTTGTATTAATGGCTTTAGTCGACGCGGATTACAATTTTATTTTTGTGGATTGTGGGTGCCAGGGCCGAATAAGCGATGGTGGTGTATACAGAAACACCAACTTATATAAACAAATCTGTAGAAAGGAATTGGGTTTTCCACCGCCAGACTGCTTACCGCTGAAAGTAACACCTCTACCTTACGTATTTGTTGCAGACAGTGCATTTGCTCTAACGGAAAATATGATGAAACCATACGCAGGAACTCATAATAAGGGATCTAAAGAACGCGTGTTTAATTACCGCCTTTCACGAGCTCGAAGGATTGTTGAAAATGTCTTTGGCATTATGTCTGCGGTGTTTAGAGTACTAAGAAAACCCATGCTTTTACAACCAGATATTGTAACTGATATTGTGATGACATGTGCATTGTTACACAATTTTTTGAGACGGTCTAAAAGGTCTAGACTTATATATACCCCTCCTGGATCCTTTGATACCGAAAATGATGATGGCGAGATTCAGCCCGGTTCTTGGCGTGATGACCAAAATGGAGTTGCTTCCCTACTACCACTCCAAAATCGGCCAAGAAGAGCACCTCTTTCCGCCAAGAATATAAGAGACCAGTTTGCAGAATATTTTATAACAAACGGTGCGGTTGCCTGGCAAAATAATTATTAATTTTTTAAGTAAATAAAGTACTTACCTCAGAATCCTTCGTTTTCTTTGGATTATACACATCATTCAAAAATTGGGCCATCACATTATAAAATGGCCAGTCAGGCTTATAGATTTCATCAGCACCGCTGCCAGACTTTATTGATTGGCAAACTTTACTTCTTAATTTTCTATAGGTTCCCATTAAAGAATCCCTTTTCTTTTTAATTTCTTGTAACGGTATGGTACCACCTTTTAAATTCTGTTTAATTCGCAGCCAGGCATCATGCTGGTCGTTTTTGTTTTTATGCTCCGCATTTTTCGAATTCCACAGAGAGGGTTCGCCTTCATACAAAGTTAAAAATTCGGCGATCGTTTCATTCGGCCACTCCATATTCACCACAGTACCTCAACGTAGGACGAGTCAAAATGAAATGAACGAGTTCAATCGTGTTCGTCTGTCTGGGTAGGTACACGCCGCGCCGCGCCGCGCGCGCCCGCGCCGACACGCGCGAGCCCGCGCCGCGCCTTTGAAGTTACCGACTTTTAGCGGATAGGTCGCGCCACGCCGCGCCTGCCCGCGCCAAGCTCTTCACACTGCGCGAGGCGCGTGCCGGCGCGGCGTGGCGCGGGTCAACACGCGCAGTGAGAAGCCGGCTTTAGAAGTGTATCCGTAAATGAAGTTTCAATGCAAACCCTTTTTTTGTTTTTTAAGCAAATATTTGTTCAAAGCAATAATAAGTGGAAACTTAGCTTTATAATTTGCTCTTGAATTGTTCACAAAGTTATTAGACTAAGAATTTGTAATTGTTGCAAAGGCATCCTACCGTGGTGTTCCTACAATCAGAACTGGACGCCACAGTATTTGTGTTTATGACGTAGGTTAGTAGTATATTATCGGTGTAAAGTGAACACAAACTCGAACCCGAGGCATGCGGGATGAGCGCTCCGCAACGCATGCCTCGCTGCACGTGCGAATGCACCTTTACATTAGCTTTAGTAAACACACGCTTCTTTTCAACCAAATCTTAGAACTGAAGCCAGAATAAAACCGTGATTCTCAATTGAGTAATACTGATAATACTAATATAAATCTCTAAAATGTAACGACGATATTGCCATTTTTAATAGAAATAACTTTTAATTAATGAAGCTATAAGAATATCCTCTTTTTTCCTGTATTATGGTGTTACGTAAATTCTTCTTCTTATCGAGTGGATGGTCAACCAGACCAATCCTGGTGTCAGAGTTATTGAGCCGCCAAAGGCCTCTGACATGGCTCATGTAACGACTACTGTCCTTAGGAAGTAACCGGGACCGACGGCCCTCCGAACGGAGAACGACGTGCCCTCCGAAGCACGGAATCATCTTACTTTTCGGGCAATCAGGTGATTCAGCCTGCAATGCCCTAACCAAACTGAGGACAGTCTCACAAAGTGATTTTTGTGAGGTATCCCCACCGGGAATCGAACCCGGAACCTCCGGATCGTGAGCTGAGCACTCAAACCACTAGACCACGGAGGCTGATAAATTAGAAGTAAATTACAGCGCTTTTCAATAAGTCAAATCTAATATCTACAAAATATAAAAAGTAAATAAAACATTCCTGAGCAATTCAGCTGGAATGGAGATATCACAAACGTAGGAAATGATGAACTTGATTGAATCACAAATTACATACTTTGCCAAAGCTTTGAAGTTGAAGTTTCGTTTGTTACAAATACAACAGTATTTCTGTGTTTTTTGTTTGAATATGTTGTAACAGCAGAATTGGTGATTCATCCTGTTAGGCTACATACATTTGCAATTCATTTGCATCGCACTCAGTACGTGTGTAATTACAACTACATATTTATAAATGCAAGTGAGGATGGACGGATGTTAGTTATTCTGTAACGCAAAAACTACTCAAAGGATTTTGACTGACACTTTAAAACATTACCTTATACATTAGATTAGAATAACACTAATAGGGGACTGAGACAGCATGAGAGTTATATTATCGTCGCATGGAGTAATAGTAATAGTATAATTATTATTTATTTTATTTATTTATTTATTTAATAGCATTAGATTTAAGTGTAATCGTATTTCTTCATGCAATAAAGATTTATTTAATCCGACAACTGGAACTTGTAACAACTACAATCGCAACTTTTCCGACATAGATATTTTCAGCTCCAAATTGTTTAGATAAAAGACAGATTTATTTAAATGTATTCAGGATTATAATAATAGCCTTCATGTTTGTAACTAAATATTTATAATAGATTTGTTTGTAAAATTGCATTTTATTTTATTTTTTTAAACTTTTGTTATTGATTTCATTTGTTTATTTTCTTTTTTTGTTCACTGCCTTTGAATTGTTAGTATTACCAATAAGTGGAAACTTGATTGGATTGTGTTTGATTTTGTCTGTTTGTATGTATGTATGTTTGTCTGTACGTTAGTGCGTGTTAATCTCAGAAACGGCTTACCGAATTGAATGCGGTTTTCACCAATGCGTAGCGATTTGCTGGGATTAACATTTAGTCTTTGTTTCGTTTTAATCGGTTCATAAATAAAAAAGTTATATCAATCTAAAGAATCGCGTCATTACATCACATCACATCGTATCTTTGTTACTCTTTTGCGCAAAAACTACTGAACGGATTGAAATGAAACTGTACAGTAATGTAGGTTATACATCAGAATAACATACAGGCTACAATTTGCAATGATTTTTTATAATTTTGGTCGTAATATAATATAACAATACATGTCAATTAAGTCGGAAAAAAATCTGCCCTCTAAGAGCTACGAGTATCTTGACGTGCGCTGCCTTAACTATGTAACTATTGGAGTTACACAAAGATATGTACTGTAGGATTGTTTGTCTTGAATAGTTCCAAATGAAAGTCTGCGACAGCATATATCTACCTCTTATGTGGAGACCACTATGACCAAAACTGTGAACCATAAATTTAATTAAATTGGGTACTATTTTACAATACACATTTTAGTATATTTATCAAACTCTTATCAATAATCCATTTGTCGCTTTAAGTATTTAATCTAGATATACTTTGTCTTTCGCACTAAGTCAGTGGTCGGCAACCTTTTGACAGGCAAGGGCCAGAAAGTAGCCAAATAAAGTAACGCGGGCCGCATTTGTGACATAGAGGTATATGTATTGAAACAATTATCAAAAATCATCATTCAATAGACTTAAATCGTTGATGCGGAACCGGGAGAATGCTGCAATACGGAGGTGAAGTGTGCTACGACGTGGAGGTGGCTACGATGCGGAGGTTGCTACGATGCGGAGGTGGGCGTGTGCTAGGATGCGGAGGTGGCTACGATGCGGAGACGGGAGAGTGCTACGAGGCGGAGGCGAGAGAGTGCTACGAAGCGGAGGCGGAAGTGTTTATTAGAGAAATAATGTCTGTGACCAAACGATAGTTTGTTGCTAATGGAGGTTCTACCTACTGTGTTAACTTCTTTCAGATATTTTTATAAAAGTTTTACAATTTACGATTGGGCTGCAGGCCGCCAGTGACGTGTCTGCAGGCCCACCCAAGGTCCTTTTTTGTTTTAGTTACTCTAAAATAAAAAAGGACCTTCTAATCAGCTACTTCTACTTTAAATCAGGTTCACAAAGAACAACTCATCTTTGAAGAACAATTTCCGCGAATAAACAACTTGAAACGAACAACTAAGTTAGTTGAACATAGGTATTATTATATGGATGACTCATTGAGTCACCCCGTGACAACGAGCGGTGTAATCCGCTCGAAACGTCGGGTACGTATTTTGAAAAATACGTTATATATTCTAACGCGATATAAACCCGTTTCATTTAGTATAATGAGTGCAAATCGTGTGAGTTCAAAAAGTATCATAGGTATTATGTTCATTCAATATAGCATATGGCTTGCTTACAAAGCTAATCTATTTCTTATCTATCTATGTAATTAAAAGAAGAGTTTTGTCGTTAGCATTTGTCAACACACAGCTTGTAAAACGCTTTATATGAATGCAGGTTTGAGTAATTTAGTGGCTCGAAAAAATCGAGGCCTTACGTTTGACTAGTCAACAACAGTTGTCAATGTGAAAAATAAGAAAAAATAACAATGCCTTTTTTAAAACAAATATGTCATACATATATTTTCTTAGAAATAAAACAAATAGCAGGAATTTTTTGCAACATCATTTACCGTTACTTAGGTCGGTACGCTGATAGCAGTGTTCTAATCCCAATATATCTGCGGAAGCGAGGACTGAAATTTATAGCTCAGTGAAACCGAGGCTTACGGGGCCCGTTCTGCTACGAGTAAAATAGATGTATCTTCACACTCAAGGTGCAATATTAAGAAGCAACATCGTGGATTCTACATGTATTTCATAAAGCAAAATATTTACCATATTCACAAGACGTTGAGTTATAACAAGTGTTCATCATAATTTAGATACTATCAAGTAAGTTGAGCGGTCTTGGAAGGCAAACTTCGTATTCAAAAGAAATAAAAGGACCGATTTCATATCTTAGTTCAGGTACCTTAGAGAACAACTTCAATAATATGATACAAACTTTAGTTTATTGTTATATGTAAGTTTATACTTATAATTAAGTCATATTTTGCATTTTAAATGTTAATTACAATTACTGCGCCTTGGAGAATTTAAGAGCTCATTGTTATCGCAAACCTTGTTCCCTATTTATCTGATACGTGCAGAACGTTCCAGTGTCGTGCTTGGGGGATGAAGCGCAACAAATAGCCGTCGAAATGAGCGAATCATCGCAGTGTAAACCTTTTGTATGTGAGTCACGCGATCTCCTCCGCTCTGCATTGTCACGGAAAATGGTTTGATACTTATACAGGTTTACGCGTTCGCATTAAAACATTTAACGTTACGTCACTACCTTGTTATGGTACCCAATTTGAAACTAGTTACCTGTACACCCGTACATTATGAAAGTGCAGGTGAGTTTCTTAGAAATCGAACGATAAAATCACTATATAGACATTTTTCAAGTATAAATTCAGTGCGCCATATTGCTGGAATCGCCCCACCCAAAGAGTGCCGACAAGTAGCCTGCGAATTAGAGAAACTTACTATGGAAACCGACTCCAGGCACCCACTGTTCGGCCACTCCAAACCGCGAATTCGTCTAAAAAGCCGTAAAAGCATCCCTCAAACCACATACAAGGACATCAACAAGAAAACGTCTCTGGAGCTTGAATTGCTCCCTCCATATAAACTTCACCCAGCCAGCGGAAACTCTGCCTCCTGGGTCTGAACTGCAGTGGCCTACTTGGCGCACGCTCACGGCCAACTCGGTATTTTTGATCACCGAAGAATAGAGTTGAGCTATGGTATGGACATTAATCGTGTTGCTCAACAGTGACATGACCTATGCCATTTGAAAGGAAAAGTCTCCTCTTTTTGGGTCGGGTGAATATAAAATGTTTTAAACGATCTATCACTAAACTTAACAAAATTCCACGCGAGCGAAGCTGCGGGCAAAAGCTAGTTAATAAATATAATTATCTTTAAAAACATTACGAGACAGTTGACAATCGTTTCGCTGCGTGTCATCATTCCACACTACCACACATGTTGATAGAAGGAAGCGAATCGATTCCCATCTATTTCAAAAAGGTCTCCTTGTAAGTCATAGACTCCACACAACATATTGTAACAACCTTCGAACTTGCTAACATTGTTATTCCAATTCAAAATGTGGGATTCAAGTATTTCGTGCGTCCATGATCATTTTATACATGTTTCCTTATCACTGGGTCTCGTTTTGACAAGCGCCGGTTCAAGTCGGTGTTATTTTAGGCTGCACGACTCTGCCGTGACTTGCATTTACGTAAAATGAATACTGTGCCCTCTGATAACAATATCCATCAAGTTATTTCGGCTATAACATCAGTGCACTCAATGTTGTCGGTTAACATGGTGAAGTTAATTTGTTTATTTCTAATTAATATTGGCCCGCAGTTGTACCCGTTCCCGTGGAAATTTGGGGATAAAAAATAGCGTACAACTTTTCTGAGTTGGCTTAAGCGATGTTAGCTCATTGCGATTGTTAAGCAACGTGTAGCTCGATCCATTCTTGGATTGGTAGCCGATAGTGGCATTTCTATCTGAGCGCTAAAAGGGTTGGTCCCGTGGAAAAAAAAATCTTACCATTTTATTTGTTTGTCAATTTTTTATTTCAGTTTTGGCCTCAAAGAGGCTCTTTGAACGTACCACCTTATTATGAAGCTAGATAATCTATTTGAATTTCATTCCCAAGATTCATTATCTAACAGCTACCTAATAATCAATGCCATTCGTCAATAACTATAATCTTGTCCAATTCGAGCGAACACTGGCATAACAACAAACATACAATACTCCGAACAAGACTCAATTCAGAGTTCTTTACTCAAACTTGAGTCGACAGGCTTTAGATTAATAATACGAGGAATTTTGTAATATTTGATTGTTAATATTATTTGCCGGACGTTTTTTTTTTCAGAGTAAAGATAAACTTAACTTATACTGTAAGTTATGTTGAGTTCTTTAGTGTTTGTTTTTATTTCGTTACACCTTTGTATATTGATTTTTATTTGCAAAATAAATGAATCTGAATCTGAGTATATAACTCTCGTCTGTTGCCACTTCAACTAGGAACGGGGTCTGGCGCCGCTCGCGCCGCTCGCGCCGCCCGCCCCTCGCGCCCTTAGGCCTTCACTCACATTGAGAACAAATATGTACTACACGCTAACTTATTTGATGTTGGTCTGATATGTTGCTGGGACGAGTCATACAAATCAAAACCTACATAGTGCCTGAATAAGTAAGTCAAAACTAATATTGAATAAGTAAGTCAAAGCTATGACCATGACTTGTCAAAAGTAATGTTGTTGTAAGTTTTAACTTTCACAATGCTATAAAATTATCTCCATGATAAATATCTGTTAGAGATCGTCGCAAGTTTTTTCATTGATTAAATGTGTGATCACTACATAGTATAAAACAAATTAGCTTTCCGCTGTCTGTCTGTCACTGTGTATGCTTAGATCTTTAAAACTACGCGATTTTAATGCAGTTTTTTTTAAGATAGAGTGAGTTTGCATATGTATATTTACTGAAAAAGGATGCCGAGGTTAATATTTTACAATTAATTGAATCGTACGTTAATGTAATTATTATTTGTTTAAACGGAAACTTACGTTCGACGGAGGCTACTGTTGAGAGTTCCTGATCACAGGAGGTGGGTGAAGCGCGCGCGACAGCGTCTCTCCCCGCACCCGAGGCTAATAGCCGGCACTCCGGCACATGTGCGAGTGGCGCCAAGAATGTCAATACATTAAAGATCATTTTTAAACATTAATTTCGATATGAAAAAAACATGCATTAAGATAAAACTGAAGCAAACACAAACGCTTGGAAGATGTTGAGGTAGAGCTTTTCATCAGATTTGTTATCATACTTATCCTGACACAATCCTAACTAATATTATAAATGCGAAAGTAATTCTGTCTGTCAGTCTGTCACGCTTTCACACCAAAACTACTGAACCGATTTAAATGAAGTTTCATACACAGTTAATCTAGAGCCTGAGGAAGGACATAGGACATAATGCTTTTTCTCGATTTATCTAAATTATCATGGAAACGGGTACAAGGCGGGTGAAACCTCGGGCGCGCGGCTAGTAAGTTATACATCAGTCTATAGCAAAACATTATACGATTGGTAATATGTTTAAGTCATAATGAGGTATCCTTTCAATAAGTAGTTCAATTAAGTAGAAATAAGGAGCCACATCCTCAATTTATTTTTCTTATAGTCTGTTAATTAATTAAAATGGACTATATTAAATTAATGGATGAAGCATGACTCTGGTTTTCAGCTGTTTACTAATCGAGGCTGTATTGAATCTTCAAAACCCAATTACCAGCAGATTATTAAACCAACAAACATTTAATTTTGTATTTATAAGTATTTTATTGCCCAGCAACATACATAACAATACAAAGGTTGTTTTTACCGACAGTTTAATATCCAGTTTATTGTGTTACTAGCGCCGCCACATGGTTTGCATGCCAAGTCCTAATTCATGGTAATAATCGAGTTATTGTGTACGTGAACGAATGTCCGAGTAACCTTTAGGGGCCATATTAATAAATGCATATTAAGAACAGTTTAACTGTCAAATGGTTTGTCACTTACGTAATTTTCCGAAAGACAAAAGAGACCAAACACACTATGACAGTGTTGTAGTTTCACAGCGTTCATTAATAAGGCGGTTGGAGTATATTTATAGTAGTGAATACCAAAACGTTTAGTCATTTTTTGCCGAATTGAAGGTGTCAATATGTCTTGCTCAGCGGCATATTTCGTTCGACATTGGTCTCTGGAGCCATACCATGACCTCTTAGCGCGATACAAATGCGGACCTAAACTGATTCGCTGTCAGTTTTCGTACCTTGACATCAATGAGTGACAAATTGTAGTTGCTTTGCAGATTACCTAATCTGATTCGCTATTTGTCATACGGTTCGATTTCACCAAACATGACTTTACTCGAGAATAGCTATCCACAAAATATATTTATTCTTATATTTTACTCTCGGATAACTTCGACCACGTTCCACCACTCTACACCGGAGTAAATATACTCTCGGATAGATATTCCGTGACAGTGAGTGAGTCCGAATGATTGAAATGAATGACTGTATAACCCACCCAAATCCAATTGCTCGTTTCTCCTCTAATAAGTAAAGTGTATTGCGTATTATTCTATTCGGTAGGGTTATACCTATGTCAAAACTGTCAAAACAGAAATTCTAACTTCATTACCATTCCCTGTCTACAAACCTTAATAACCTTATCAATATTTCGTGGTGTTTGTATATTAGAATTTATTTGTATTTGATTATTATTTGTATTTTGAGATTTGCTTGTGTTTTCAAAGTTTTCATAAACAACTCGTCGTCACTATCAGAATCCTCAATTAATGCTCTCAAACGATCTGCCATTTTTAGACAATACACAGGCTCATATAAACTATTTTCACTTTTCACAAAAACAATACCTATTAATATGTACTAATACATGTATACCAGCGCGCCATTTATAAAATCAGCTGTCAAAACAACGGCACTCGTACGCCATATTGAACTTATCCTTAGTTTAAGCTCGCTGTTCCTTAAAAATCGGCGGAGTAGAGATTTACCCCAGCATAAACGTTTACTCTTGGATAAAGTCTATGGTGAAACGTAAAAACATGTTATACTAGGAGCTACTGCTCGTATACTCTCGAGTAAGATTTACTCTTGTTTGGTGAAATCGACCCTAAAGAGGTTTTCGTTCATTCATTTGGTACCATGAGCGTCTATTGCGGCTTTGGTAAAGCGTCTCAGCTGTCAAAATTAGCAATTCAATAAAAGATACATTTTTCTAACATAAATTAAATAAATAAATAAAATAAATAAAATCTTTATTCATACAAACTTACTTCTATTACATATTAATAAGTCTAAAAATAAATATTTCTAGCCAGGAGTAAGCATGAGCCTGAACTAGGAAGGAACCTGTGTTTCAGGCAAAAGCGGACTATGATACAAAAATAAATCTATACAATTCTAATTAATATTTTAACCAATCTACAAATTAATAAAAATATAAAACAAACTTATAAAATATTACGTATTGACAATAAAAATGCTACAACTAATGAAAAAGATGTCTCAGCAAAATACAGTACAACCATCGTATGCAAAAGATAGGAACTAGGTATAAATTAAAAATTAATTAAAGTGAATTGATTACATTATATTATAATTATTGGAGTTATTTAAGAACCGACAACAAATTCTCCGTTTCTTCGTAGTTTAAAATTTTAAGTGTATCTTGAAGATGAATCTTACAATTATACGAGTTAAGATGATAAATGCTAGTTTTGTAATTTAATCTTTTATGAAGTAACGGTCCAAGAAAAACATAAAATCTAGATGAGAAGGAAGTTTTTAAAATTGTAGGTTGAGAGCAAACAGCAACGTTTCGCCTCTTTGTGTTAGATAAATTACTATGAGAATAAGGAAGTGCGAGCTGATATTTGAGTACTGAGCACTGGATAAATAACTGTCTCACTGTTAGTACATTACAATCTTTATAAAGCTGGTTAGTGGGGTACAGGTAGGGACGAGAAGTGGCTACTTTTAGAACCGCTCGCTGGGCTCGTTCGACAGGTAGCATTGTAGTCTTCGCAGCACCACCCCATGATGTGATGCAATAAGTTATTAAAGATTGACATAAGGCCAGATAAATTTGTCTGGTTAGGTTAAAGTTAGCTATTGAGCGAAGTTTTTTAAAAACAAAAATTAATTTGCGTAATCTGCCGCATAGAGTATCGATGTGAGGTTTGAATGATAGGGATTCGTCAATGACCACTCCCAAATATTTTATTTGAGGCACCAAGTCAATCACTGGACAATTGCATATGTTATTTGCCGCTGGATTCATGCAACTGTGAGCATATAATTTGGTATTAGTTTGAAGCGCCTTTGATTTCCGCATTGCAAAATTTATGAATTTAGTCTTTATAGCATTTAGGGTTAAAAGGTGAATCCGAAGCCAGTTATTAATAATGTTAAATCCTTTTTGTGCCAATTTATAAACCTCTTCAATAGAATTTCCCGTAAAAACCAAGGCTGTGTCGTCAGCGTAAGATATAATTTCACCCCCGTCAAGTTTAAGATTGCAGAGGTCATTAATGTAGATCAAAAATAGGGTTGGGCCCAGGATACTTCCCTGGGGAATTCCAAAGGGGGGAATCAATAAGTCAGCACTGTAGACATTGCCAATTTTAACACATTGCGAACGCTCAGACAGGTAATCAGCAAAGAGTTTAAGTTGAGTGCCTCTTATACCCAGTAGTTCTAGTTTGTGCAATAGTATGGGGACTGAGACGGTGTCAAAAGCTTTAGCAAGATCAAGGAAAATTCCTAGAATGCGCTTACCATCATCGAGCTTTTGAACTATGATGTTAGTAAGTCGGTGGACAGCATCAGCCGTCGATAATTTAGATCTGAAACCAAACTGTCTATTTGAAAAGAATGAGTGCCTCTCAAGATACGAAACCAATCTCTTATTAATGATTTTTTCCAAAATTTTTGAGATACCTGGGAGTAGCGAAATAGGTCTATAATTTGAAATTTGATCTACACTGCCAGATTTAAAAACAGGTACAACGACGGCTTTTTTAAGGCAATTAGGGAACTTACCATTCTTGAGGCATATTCGAAAAATGTGCGTAAGTGGAGTGACAAGAATATGTTTATATCGTTTCAGGATAAAATTCGGGATATTATCCCAGCCGACAGCAGAATTTGCCTTGAGATCCATTATGAAATGTTCAACCTCAGACTCATTGGTGTCCAAAAGTACAAACGATTTATGCGATGTTTTAGTGTTTGAGTAGGTATACTCAAATGACTGGTCAAGGTTGTTGTCGATAGTCGAAGCTAATGATTTCCCAATATTTACGAAAAAATCGTTTGCACTATTTGCAGCAGTCAGCTGTGATGCGTTTGATTGTAACAATCCCTCGGATGACTCACGCTGTTTATTAAGGAATGTAGCATTTTTTACATAACCCCAAACTTTTTTACTGTTTGTACCCGCCTTCTCTAATTCACTTTTATCGAAACAATTTTTAACATTTTTGAGAAGCTTGTTACAAAAATTGCGATATCTTTTATAAGATGTCTGCAAGGAAATATTCTGTGGGTTTAACTTAGCCTTCAAATGTAGCTTATCTCTATGCTTCATACAACGAATAAGACCCGGGGTAATCCAGGGTTTAATGTTATAGTATTTGTTATTAGGTCGAATATATGTGATGTTATTTTTTATTGCAGTTTGCACACTATTTATTAGGTACAACATACTATCGTCTACGTTCTCGGAATTGTAAACAGGGCTGAAATCAATGCAGCGTAAGTCATTTTCAAGGTTATTATAATTTACTCTACTTTTATTTTGCAAGCGTGGTTTGTTTTGTAATTGACAGTTTAAGGTTAATAGAACGGCATTATGATCGGTTAGTGATGAGTTAGTAACTAAAGTTATAGATGGAAATTTTGATTTGAGCATTACGTGGTCTAAGCAAGAACCGCTTTGATGAGTAGGGAGGGAATGGGCGGGTAATAACCCATGGAATGAACATACATTTAGGTAGTCATGAGAAGAAGCATTAATGGCGTCAGGGAGGATGTTAATGTTAATATCACCTGTAACTACAACGTTTTTAATAGAGGAAAGATTGTGTAAAGTTTCGTTAAGAGATTCTGTAAAATTATTAATATTTGTAAAAGACGGCGACCTGTATATAGCCAGTATAACTAAATCAGGCCCAATTTGGATTTGGAGACTGTTACAGTTTAGCAAACAGGGTTCTTGAACTGAAACATTAAGGGAATCTTTAACATAAACAACTAACCCATCGTTTTGGTTAAGCCTTTTCTTACTGAAATACATGTTGTAGCCTGGAATGAGTGGCAAGGATTCGTGACTCCCTAACCAACATTCAGTCAGGACAATTACGTCACAATTAACGTTTAACCTATGTAGAAAGACAGTTAAATTGTCAAAGTTTTTAAAAATACTGCGAATGTTTTGTGTAATTATTGTTAGTGGCTTGGTGCAGGACGATAAGTGTTGTTTACAACTTTCAACTTCACATGATAAAGACTTGGAAACTGATACATTATCCAAATCTGGCACAATAAATTCAGCCATTTACAGGAAGAACGCTTATTGGGCTTAAAATACGCAATTAAGTAAGGCGCTCTCAGGCGCCATCATAATCAATGGTGTTAATATATCTTTGTTCGGCCAATTTTCGTGCAGGACAATCAGGGTCGCCAGTTTTATGGGAAGACGGCTTCTTGAAGTGCATGCAGGTAGCGCACTTTGGAGGTCCATCCTTTTTACCGCAATCTTTAATAGAGTGGCCGACCTCTCCGCAGTGTCCACAAGTGTCGACTTCCGCTCGGCACGTCTTGGCTGCGTGTCCGAACTGCTGACACCGGTAACACCTAGTTACTAGTGTGAAGTCTCGCACGTAGCACCGCGTCCAGTTAATGAAAATCTTATCGTTAGAGATAAGAGTTTTCCGAATAATTGGAGAGACTTCAATGACATAATTACATGTCTTAGCGTCCCTTCTACCCGATTTATGGCTAATTTTTAATTCAGATAGGCATTTATCTAAGGACGTATTCTGCAATTTTTCGGCTAGATTTTGGTGATATATACATTTGAGGACTTCTATTTCTGGCATAGATGCTGGAATACCTATTACTTCTATTCTCGGTCTGCGCTTATGCGGTTCATCTACTGTGAAGCCTGAGCTGGTGAGCGAAGAGGACTGTTTCAGCTTCTCCACGTCTTCTTTGGAGTCGGTGCTGATGATAACTCCACCGTTCCTCGTTTTTCGTAGGCCTACAACATGCAGCTTTAGTTCTTCAGGACGGATGAGCTTCTGGACACGTATCTTAGTTTCTTCGCTAGATTGTGATTTGTCAGTAGGGAAGATAGCAACAGAACTAATATTTTTGGGCTGAATGAAAGAAGTAGCGCTCTTTTTAACCATGTCGGCAAAAGATACGGCAGTAGGGGCTGGTTTGGACTCAATTTTATCCTGAAGTTGCTGAAATTGCTTGGTAAGGTCTTGGAAATCTCGAGAACGTTCAAGGGCGCGGTGCGTTTCAATCGACCTATATTTCAGCGACTGGTATTGGACGGCTAGTTCGGACGATGTATGGCTAACTTTACGGCAAAGGTTATTAATTCGGAGTTTCTGGTCTGAGTTTAGTTTACCTTCCGCTGATATCGCACATACCTCGGACAGGAGCCGCTCAATTTTAGACATCCATGTATTGACGTCAGGTGTAGGTACCACCACCAAAGGGGGGAGCGGTTCTTCCTGTTCTTCCAGAGGGCAAGGTGGCGGGCGCGACGGCGTCGGGGGCGGGCTGCGACGAGTCAACCCGCTGCGGTTGAAAGGACTTCCTTCCATCTTTAAATCTCTTAATACACACTATGTCACAATTGACACACTAACATTGTTCGGTAATAATTATAAAGTTGCTGACTGTCTATGTTTAGCTTTACTAGGTCACTATTACATTGAATTAATTAATTAAAATAAAAATTACACACACGTCTGCTCATATCGAGAACACAATTTGAATCCAAAATTGAACCATTGAATTGAACCATTGTTGATATTTTTAACAACAATAAGTATGTACTTTAGTTAATTATTAATGTTTAATTGTTCCTTACTATAAACAATGCATTTGTGCAAATAACTTAATGTTATTCCACTGAAAGAATTGATTAAAATGTGCGAGTTTGCATTAAAAATTAAATTAATTATATAAAATTAGGAACTTTTGAGCTTTTGGAGATTAACGAAGAAAAAGTTAATCGACGTTTGAGGCGATGTCCACTAAGATTAAGTCGAACCCGTTGAATGATTAGAGAGTGAAGAATTTATTAGTTACACGATATAGCCTCACCAAACAATTGGTGAAAACTGAGACCACTGAGACCACTGTTTAAAGACCCCAATAAAATCAACAGACCTTTACATTATTAAAATTGGACATTTCTTTTCTGAGTTATGATGAGAAGTAAATATGTACTTACACAAAATAAAATACGAGCGCGGACGGGTTGTAGTACTGTATAGTGTGGATTGAGTGCAGGGGATGTATGAGTAGGTAGTAGTATGTAGTAGGTATTTACGAGGGTAAACATGACTATCAATATGAACATGTAGGATATGCTTTGTTTTATCCCGAATTTCCCCAATGAAGCGAGAGCGACAAGGCACAAGGCTCTAGAATTCTGAGACTTAACTTATATTCCTGGTTAATCCATAATAGAAATAAATCTTTAACAATCGCAATTTATATCAAACGAGCTTGAAGGTAATAATTTAAATGCTTAAAAAATATACCTATAATAATATATTTAATCTATGTCTATATTATCTATGTCTATATTTTAATCTATGTCTATTTTATATTCTATGAATTTTATGATCTTTGCCAAAAATGAAATGCCACTTTCAGTGACGTTCCGAACACTTAAATCGTAATTTTATTTTGGATGTCTGTTTAAAATTAAAAATACTATTGGTTTCTGAAGCAACAAATACTTTATAGTTCAAACATTTTATGATTACAAATTATATAAAAATAATTATCGTGTGTATAAACAAACCAATGTTTGTTTTGAATAATACTTATCATTTTTAAGAGGTTCTCTTAAAAACCGTAACTTTCCGTCATTTTAATTATTGAGGTTTTCGAACGCTCCTTAATCACTTCTCTAGGAGAGAGGAAGTGACGAGAGAGGAAGTCTCTAAGAGGAAGTGATGCAATTAGCCAATCAGCAAAATGGTTTGTTCATTCATTCAAAGCGATGGCGATTCAAGTGCGATATTGTTTAAATAATGTCACGGTACGAATTGAAACGCCAACCTAAACTGATCTGCTTGGATCTTGAGACGCCATCTAAGAGGTCATGGTATGGCAGCTGGAGAGACAGTTGTAATTTTCGGTTATGTACAAATGTTTTATTTGAAGAGCGCCCCTGGACCATACTTGTAGTTGTAATGAGTATAGACACGCGTCTTTGAGTGCGTGACTATCAGTACCGCGGGCAAGATCAGTGTTTATATTCATTTGAGACACCTCACTATGAATAACTATCGAATGACTTTCCTCCGTTTACTCAAATTTACGATGCTATTGCTATTTAAAAGATAATTTTGACACGATTTGGAGGCGGACCATGATACACTAAGATAATGTATATGTACAATTGAATACACAATCATGACTCAGGGGCGCTCGTGAGATAAAATTAAATACTATCACATTGTATAAAAATAGGGAAACGTTTATTTAACTGCTTGTTTTCCATCAGATGTCCATCATGCTGTATCAGATATGTCGTAAGAAAATCATGCGGGCTTTACAAACTGCCGATATTCTACACAGGCATGAAATTGAAAATATCTGCAATTTCAATATAGGAAGCAATGTTTTTTCAAATGATATAATTATGATTCTTTTTCTCACGATACACAATATTGTTTATAAATATAACTGTTTTTCTGCCTTGACATTTGCTAAAATTTTTTTACTACGAGATTTGCTACGAATGTTAGATGATTATCGTTAACATCCGAACTTTTACGTTTGATATTATTACAGATTAACCAATCAATAACCCTCTGCTTAATATTTGTCTATTAACCTTCGGGTTCACTATCCGTGAGTATTTCGGGTCAGAAAATGTCAGTCAATCAGTTGACAATTCAATCAACCGGTCAATATGTAATTGATGTTTAGGCATGAGCCAAGAGGCTCGGCAATGACTTGACCAAGGTTATTAGTAATGTGATCACACGTTTTCCGCCTCGTTTCATGCAATAAGCGCTGGCTTGCTTTATTGCATATAAGGCCACCAGCGACAGATGTCTCTCGCTATGTAATTGCCACTGTCTTGGTGTCTGTTCACCTCTCAACAGATGTTCGCAAGCACTCTCTTGTAAGATGTTCACGTATAACTCACACATACATTTAATTTGCTCTTCTCATATTTGTTTGAGTTAAGAATAAAAATATTTTTATAGAATATAGCATTTGTAACCATATATAATACGATACTCATATTATTTATAACTAGCAGCGCCCCGCGGTTTTACCCGCGTTGTGCCCGTTCCCGTGGGAATTTCGGGATAAAATGTAGCCTATAGCCTTCCTCGATAAATAGACTATCTAACAGTGAAAGAATTATTCAAATCGGTTCAGTAGTTTCTGAGATTAGCGCGTTTAAACAAACAAACAAACAAACAAACAAAACAAACTCTTCAGCTTTATAATATTAGTATAGATAAAATAATAAAGCTGAATAATTCGATTTTTGGTTTGTTGAACGCGCTAATCTATAGCTACATTGGCACAAGACAAGCCCGTTGGCACAGTGGCAGTGAGAGCGCTTACTGTGTCGGGGGATGCGGATTCGATTCCCGCCCGGAGTCAACAATATGTGAAGACAAGTTGTTGGCGGCGACGTCTGGGTATATTCTTATAAAGTATTTGTGTATGTATATGTTACTACATGTATCAGTTAGTTTGATTCCATAACACAAGCTTAGAGCTTACTTTGGGTCTAATTAACCGTAAGTGAATTTGTCCGGGTATATTTATTATTTTTATTAATTTATTTACTTTTAAATGCTAGGGTATTAACTCCTTTGTGTCGCGCGGGTAAAACCGCGAAGCGTTGGCAATAAAATATACCAGTAACTTAAATAAAAAAATAAATTAATATCACTCGTAAAGTGACCACGGATCAATTGGGCTGACTTTCAATCCAAAATAAAGTCGAATTGAATGCCAATGGTAGCTGGTAGTGTTTTTAAATTCTAAAATTCAGCACATAGTTCCATGCAATAATTTCAAGTTTTCAGTGTGGTTACTTTTTGAGAGATTTTAGCAAAATAGTGCCTTCAAAATTGATAGAATGCTCATAATGATTCCATGGATATAACGTATTTTGAATTTAATAACATCTGATCACTTTTATAACTATGTGAAATGGTCACATTATAATGTTTTTAAATGTGCAATTCATTTTACGAGACGTCAAATCATTTGCGCGAATTTCTGTGTTTAAGACGACGTGTGAACACGCTCATCGCGTTTGTGAGGGGTGAGGTATCTTCCCCCCGCGCTTTATGTTCGCGGACCTGTCACTTTTATAAATTTATGTTACTGGAAATCTAATAAGGGTCCCCGTACACTTGATCGGCTATCGGTATTGTCTTTTACAGATACCAATTTATTTTTCATCAGTATGAATGAGTTGACGTGTTATCGGTAATATCGGTATTGTTATCTTAGCGCAGTCGGGGCAGACATTTAAATAAAAAAAAATCCAGGGAGCGATTTATTTTTTAATTAAACGTCAGGTGGTTGGGAGTATAAATCTCGATTTTCGAACTAATCCCGGTAGAGGGTTCGCCGCCATCTTGTTTTAAAGTTAATTTTTTTCGTAAAATTTAATAAAAATTTTACGCTAGGATAAACTTGGTAGTATAACACTGCAAATATTGATCCTAGCGTAAAAATGATAATGGCCAAACTTGTGGAAAATTAAATTTCCAACAACTTTCGATAGGACCATTTTTGCTCTAAAGTTGAAAATTAACGAGTTATTTCAGAAAAACTAAAAAAATTAACTTTTAAACAAGATGGCGGCGAACCCTCTGGTTCGTCTTCTTGTTCATCTTGTTTTAAAGTTAAATTTGTTGAGAATTCATTGAATTTGTTGAGAAGGCATTGTATTTGTTGAGAATTCTGCATTACTATACCATGGTTCAAAATCCCAGATCAATTATGTAAACAAAGTTATGTCAAGATTTGACACTGTCAATGTAGGAGGTCAGATGTGTCGAACCTTCGGGTAATTTCATTTAAAAATATTGTTGCCCAGCAGTGGGACAAACCTGTTTTCCTTGGTCACGGTATCACGCGTGAATGGCTGGACCGATTTCATTAATTCTTTTTTTGTTGTATTTGTTATTATTAGGAGAAGGTTCTTACGGAAAAAAATATTAAGAAAATCTCTCAGAAATATTGAAAAATATACATTTAATTTTGCATATTTAAAAAAACACACGTAACGAATGTCAATGTCATTCACTAAGGCGGTACGAAGTTCGCCGGGTCAGCTACACGGATTTTTTATGTGCGCCGGACTTTTTGCGCGTTGTGTGCGTTACTGCATATAATTACATAGGTTCTATTTTCACAGACTAAAAAGTGCGTCACGGATAGTCTGTCGTCTGCGCTGCACCTAAGATATTATTTGCGATGTTCGTACAGAGCGAGCGTGCGCGACGAAGCAGTACGTGTCTACTCCCAACAAGGCCCCGCGGCCGACTGAGTGACTAGAGCACCGTCAACGCGAGCGCTAATAATTATGTTTTATTTCATTGAATAAACTAACTTCAATTTAGAGAAAAACCATCTGTACTACCATATGGGATTTGATGTAAGGTTTATGAAAATATAAATTTTGTACTTGTTTTTTCTTTACAATCGCCGTGAAACTGTAAAATTTCAATAAAATGTCGATTTTTTACGATTTTCACGATTTTTTTCTATCGAGGCAAATCACTCTAATCGTGTTTCGAAGTGTATAACAATACAAAGCATATTTTTACCTTTACGACAGTAGGAATATCATTCCATAAATTTTAGCGGTTGATATCCAAAAACTGTTTCTAACACAACTCTTTCGCGATGTTTTACGCTTCTGGTCTTACCACTTCGTCTTAAGTTAACCGTCGTGTCGCAAACCGTGAAAGTCCGATTGTTGACGTTTACTGATTTGGAATACTTACTATACAGTATTGAAAAGCTAATTGAGTCCAGTAATATCAGCTTAAATTCAAACAAGTTGAAATGAGAAACTAGAGAAATAGAAAAGCATTAATATATTTTTTCCATAATATTTTTTGTAATATATAAAATCAAATGGAGCAAAGGTCGTGAAGGTTACTTTTGGGAACCATATTCACTTTAAATGGACAAATCGTTAACCACTTAGAAGGTGTCTCATTTTTTTTACATTGAAAACGAGAAGGGTCACCGAAAGGTCTCGATTCACTCAACACAAAATGATAATGGGGTCTGAAACATTTGTCCGAACAAAAACAAAGGATGCTTGTTTTTGCCTCTCTAATCTACTCCGAGGGACCGAAATGAAACTTCACATTCTATACTTATATTGACATACTTATTGCACGGATGTTTCAAAAAATGTATATATTGTCTCATCGCTTTATTTCGAAACACTCTTTAACTAAAACACTGTTTTATCTCTCTTGATCTTTGGAAAAATATCGGAAAGCGACAAACCCTTTGATATTTGCTTAAATGCTGTTAATCCCTTTCCAATGTGACCAGGTGTACCAATAGGAGTATGTTAATTCTACAAACAGCAAATTGCAGTTCAACCCGCGATCGTGTCCCCATAAGTGTAACAATAAATGTCAAAAGTCAATAACGCTTCTGGATGTGTCTACAATAGACAATTTTTTTTTAAATACGACTGATACTTCCAGAAATCAAAGCGCTCTCAAACAAACAAACAAAAAACCAAGTATTCAGCTCAGTAAACCCATTCATATAGATTAGCACATTATGCCAATTTGCAGCGACATATTGTTGACCACAAATATTGATCTACCAAACGGTTGCTCATATTGCCAATGCCATATTTTGGGTAAGTAAAGTTTTATTTATTTCATTAACTAACACGTTTGAAGTATATTTTTTGGCGTCGTTTCGTAGCACGCAACGTATAAAGACGGCTTCATTAAAATAATTCATTTCATTACCCCATTTAGACACGCAAGAGTGTTTTAAAAAAATAATTACAGGCAACTTTATATACATTTCACTACACTTTCGATAACGTCTTACCTTATGCGAATTTTTGCATTATTTATTTAATGATTCACATAGTGTAGATGCGGGTGAGTTGCGGGTCGTGTGTTGTGTTCCTTGTATTTGTATGAAAGGTGACACGCTGGCCCATTGCGGGCCCGCTTTAGAACAATAATCATTAGTTGTATGATCTTTTATTTGTAGATCGTATTCTATACTTTATTGTTGAGCTAAATTTTCGTTATTATTCGTAGCTACAAGGGAACCCATTAAAAACCTTATGTCATAACTAGCTTTAATAAATTATTTACACTTACTATATCTATAGACTGTTGTTTGTTTTTTTTTAGTATATTTTTTTTTCAATTAAGATTAGGTGACTGTAGTAAGAGCCTCCTAATAGGCCATGAAAATGATGTGCACTTAGTACTAAGTCATATTATAGGAAATTCTCATTAACGTGATAATATGTACAAGGTCTATTTTACTTCCTTACTATTATAATAAGTACCTACGAAATAATGTCTCACAGGAATGAGTACATCGAGGGTAAAACCAATGCTAGTAATAACAATATGCAATTAAACAATTAATGGGTAAATACGTGGTAAATACCCATTATTTGTTTACCATAACGCAAAGAAAACCAACAGACATGAAGGTGTTTTCGATAATTTATTGGCTCGCAAAATTCGAGACTTGGTAAAATAGGATAATATGTTACCATCGGTAATTAGATATTTTTTTACCTATTTGTGTATTAACGTTTCAATTCAATAAACTCACAATTGGTAATAGTATAAAAACCTTTATGAATGAAGTTTTTCCCCCGGGCTGCCTGTCATTGGAGGCGAATTGAACATGTCTGCACATTTGGTATTCATCATCGGAAGATTTACTGGATTCGAAATAAGATTTAGTTTAGGTTCGGTTTTTAGCACCGGTTAAATGTATTTAATAAACAAATGACGTTCACTCTAAATCCGGTTCTATTCGACACATTTTAAAATACCTGTGCAACCAACTTTAAACTAGTTTTTAATAGTTAAATTGTTTTGTTACGAACATAAAACGCACATTATGTTATATCGGAAAGCTTTTTCATGTTTCTGTTAAGGTTCATGTGTTTAATTTTCAGTGCATGTTGGAAATAGAACTATCGATTTAAATAAATTCAAATTAATTGATAGGCAGATATGTTCATAGGTACGGTATAAAATATTATTCTTTAATGACTTTGCTACTTTTGCTACGTTTTTTGTATTCCTAACGTTTTGATTAAAATACAGAGTCTAGTGCGGGATGCCATGTTGACGCGGTCCCCACGCTATCCACAGGGCCATCCCTGTGGTTTGTCGACTAAAATTATGAAAAATAACAAACCAAATATGTTGGTGACGAATTCGCACCCGATTTGTTAGAATCAAGAATGGAATGAAATGAATTACTATGGAATGTAACTACCTGATACTGTTACAATACTACTTAGGTACTGTATAATATAATTGACACAACTGGGCCTCGTCGCCCACAAGTCTAGCTTTACTTATGTAATGAAATCCGAAAAAAAAGAATGTCTTGTAAGATTGAAATCGGAAGCGCAAACAACTTACCTGAAATGACCTGAAAATGCGTTTTGTTACTTCTAAACCATTTTTTAAAAGTTTGAACACTCGAAATAAACCAAGTCTGGGATAGGATGTATAGTTTCATTACACTCCGTTTGTTTATTGTCGGGGAGACAGTCCGGTAATGAGACGTATTCTACAGTCGCTTTGCGAACAACGTTCCTAGACCGTTAATCCCTGCCTTAATGCACTCTTGGCAAAAAGTTGGCTCAAGTTTCTCTAATTAAATTTTCAGTAAATTAGTGAGTGGTGAATGGTGTTTAAAGACGAGCTGACTGAGTAAAAGATTTCTTTTCCTTGTGTAAATGAAACAAGATCTCAAAAGATTTCTAAAGATTTTAAGCCGGAGGCGGTGTATATTGTTGGTGGCAATTATCTATCACAATTATTATCAAATATTCTTTTAACTGTCTCATTTTTGCTGCAAACTTACCACGAGATTTTATTTGCGTGACTATTGTAATAACCGGTTTCGGTGGAGGTGTGTTTGTCCTATGCATACACGACATTGTATTTGCTTTCAAGGATTGTAAAGGTGGGAAGTGTGTTTACGTATCCCCTGGTCATCCAACTGTCAGTACGTGTCAAACGGTGACGTCACACTCATATAACTACACCACGCGGCTTAGATTCATCATATTTGGGCTGCTCTAAGAGCTCTCTTCATATATTAAGCATTTAACTGTTTACCAAGTCTTGTTATACAAGTATGTAAATATAAAGACGTCTTTGTCAACCCAAGTGTCGCTATGATTAGAGACTTGAATTACAAGGCCCTTTGTAAACCCCTTTGTGAAATAGGCTGTAGGTCGCGGAGACCACTGCGCCAGCATTTATTTAAAGTATTTAGTTTTTTTTATAACGTTAAATTTTGCCTCGCACAGTACCATGTGTGTGGTTAATATGTAAAGGCAGTAGTAAGTCAATACCATTAGAGGGTATACATACAATTAATATTACATTACAAATCACGAAGTTTTCTCATGTTTCTGAAGCTGTAGCATGTTCAAGTTAACTCAACTTATACGAAATACTTAAGCAAGTAATTTCAAAGTTATGGCCAGCTTAGCAACTTTATTACGGAAAACATCATACCATTTTCACCGCCACACAGAAAGGTTGGAAATCCTTTGTTTATGTATTTATTATTCTCCCGAAGGCTGTTCTGGGATCCGGAACCGAAATTTCATGTGTCTGGCCGTCTCACAAGCCGTAACGCAGATCCCGAAAGGCTATAAAACTCTAGCCAATCCTTTTACGCTTGTAGATAATGTGATTAAAGTAAATCAGCCAATTTCAATAAGTGCTGGTAGTCGGAACAAATTTGCATGTTTTATCCCCGTGGACCGTAAATCGTCGAGACGGGAGGTCCACAGACAACTAGATTGACATCGTAAATATTCGCAATTGGCAGATTCCGATCCAAAAAGATGGAGGATAGAAAAATGTGTTGTTTTATATCTGAATCTGGGAGAAAAATACATCAATCTTCCGCGTTGAATATTCACTGTAATGGAACACCGAGCGGAGTCGATGGCGGCTCGTAGCTGCCGCGAGCGGGAAACCAGTCTTTTGTAATGTTTTATCATAACATAATTTTGTTAATAAAATATATTTCTAATAACTAATGAGTATTTGTATGGGTACAAAATTTTGATTGAAATATGAATTACCAATACTTATTGAAATATGATATTCTCTATTCTCTATGTTGTAGAGATTGGGGCGGGCGTCCAAAGTTGTTTAGTATTTTGTTGGGATGTTATTGGCGTTGCTCGCGCCGAAGTTGGGTATTGGTCTGTGTTGTGGAGTTGGTAACGAGTCCCGGCGGGATCCCTTACATTGTCATGTGTGTTCGCCAGCCGCCTCCGAACTTTACTCTTCAACTAATTCACTAATTTAAACAAAAGTACCTCTCATTTACATTTTCTCTGAGGTTTCATTATATTTATTAGATACAGCAACTTAGTTTCGTTTAGTACGTGTTTTAATATATGTAATATATCTCCAAATCGTGGTTTGGTTGGACAATATACATGATAATGATTTATTTTTGGGGTATCTTATTAAATATTTGTAATGTCATTAACATAGCGCTGGTGAAGTAAGCTAAACGATGTTAACTCATTCCTATTGTTGAGCACCGAGCAGCTCGACACCTGCTAGCATTTCTATCTGGGCGCCAACTTGCTTCAGAGGGCACTTTAAATGGTCGGTCCTTGTTCCAATCGTTAGACCATGTTGGAGGCCTGAGGGCGGTCTAAAAACTCTGACACCAGTAACCTACTCGAACTTACTTTATTTCATTACAAAAATGTAATGGATTGACTACCAATATTAACAACCGTTCGTTTGTCTCTAGTACTCGACGGCTGTGCAGATTTGACTAATTTTGATAACGAAATATTTATTGACATCCAGGGAAGGTTAATAGGTAGCGGTAATGGAATCAATGCGGCAAACCCGCAAGGCACAGCTAGTGTCGTACCCTGTGGTGTTTTCACTATAAGTGCTTGAAATCATTTCACTAAGGAACAATAATACTTATATTGCACGAAATAGAACGTCATTTGTTTATTAAACATGTTGCAGATGTTAAAAAAACAGCAACAATATGTTCTATATATAGAAAGCAAACGTGTTCGTTCATTTTTCTTACTCTGTTGTTTTTAAACCTAACAAAGGTAAAGGATATATCTGTCTGTCCTCAATCCACAAACAGCCACTTTACGAGCACTTTCATGTAATTGTAATTTGTGACTCCGATTTGATGAATTGCCACTTCATAACTTCACAGAGTGTTCAATGTGAACCCTATCTCTGTACTGTAAGGGTGTAATTTGTTTGAGTTTGTCGATACCATTATGTACTGTATTCTCAAAACAACTTAAAGACTGTGTTGAGATGTCGCAGGCGTTAATTAAACAAGAAGTGACGTCACGACATCATTGAGGTCGGTGACCTTTGACGAGTTTCATAAGCAAATTGTGTTTTGCATATTAATGGGCATATTATATTATGGTGTATTAATTTCATGGAATCAGTTTCTGTATTTGAACTAACTGACGCACTCAGAGACGCCACTTAACTATATGATGTAATTTAACACATATACTCGTACATAAAAGTAAGGTAGTACTGCTGGGCAAAGGCCTCTTATCTCACTGAAGATATCAGTGCAGTGAGGAGGATTAGGTTTAATCACCACGCTTACCAAAGGCGGGTTGGTACATATACATAACATTTCAAAATATTTAAACCTCTGCTATTGAAGCATTTGATGTCTCTGAGTACAGGCATAATAAATCGTTTAGTTTGTTATGAGGTTCATGTGTACTTTTCTTTACATAAAAAAATTTAATCGTCAAAAAACATTTTTATATCAGCGATACAAAAAATAACAGTTATTTGTGTACAGAAGTAATAACGTGAGTCGGTAATGTCCGTGACTGTTTTCGAGAAACGGATTAGCTGCCGGGCGCAGTTTGATGAACAGAAAAATACAATTCTCCAGCTTACTTATTATCTACTAGCAGCGCCCCGCGGTTACCCGCGTTTTACCCGTTCCCGTGGGAATTTCGGGATAAAAAATAGCCCATAACCTTCCCGTTGAATGTGGCTATCTATTACAAAAGAATTATTCAAAGCGGACGCATAATTCCTGAGATTACCTCGAACATACAAATAAACAAACTTACAAATTTTAAACACTAATCTAGACGGGACTTAATCGCGAATAAAACCTCAACGTTTCGGTCGTGTCGCAACGGCCGTGTTCACGAGGGTACTAATAAAATTTATATAAATAGTTGTAGATTCGTGGAGTAATTCGGGTGGCATATATTCACTTACTAACATTCCAGACATCGATATCATAACATAGCATCGGGGTCCGTACAACATATAGATCACCACAAATTCCACTAAAGTAGTTCAGCCGTACTTCGGACATATTCTGCGAATTAATTATGAACGTACCTCGAGATTCCTTGCTTAAGGATGACTCCTGATTGGTAAAGCTCTGCCAACATGGTAGACGTCTTGACACGACTTGAATCTTATAACTAAGTTTAAAGGATTTTCGGGAGAAATCTTAACAAAACTTAAATATGAGTTTAAATAAATAATAAATATCATTCTGACCTTCATAGCCAGAATAGTATATATGTCTATCTATGAAGATTTTCTTAAACTGATAATGCTCAGACATAAATTTAATAGAATTTTGTACGTAAGCCTAAATATTATTATTTTTGTTTAAAATTAATCCAAACAATGGAGACCGTGTTATGTGGCTATTGTTTTATAAAGGGCGGTACATTAATGAGTTCCGTGTGATGTCAGAGCCGCAGTATGCGTTTGTGCTCAAGGGAGGTCATTAAAAACTTTGTTGGCGTAACAATAGTGATCAGAGTTCCCACTCTACAGTTTTAAATGGACAAAAAGTGTTGTGATATACGTTACATTTTTTCCTTCGTTTTTGACGTTCTCTCAAACTTTTGGATCGGTTTTGTTTAAGAACATTCAGTGGCAGTTGATAGTTGATATAACTAGGATTTTAACACCATTTTATTCTGAAAACCTCACAAAGAAAGTCTTATTCAATGTATTTAAACATGTAGAGATAAAAATATGATTTTTCTATTCAATATACTAAACTCAATTATTTCCCAACCGAATCTAACACACGAATTGTTTAATTATTCGTGTACTAATTTGTGTGTAGTGACTACGAGATGCTACGAGAAATTACTACGGGTTACGTGGTGCTACGCCGTACCCGTAATCTAAATGAAGACTGCAATCACGTTTGGAATTCACTCGCAAACGTACGTAGTACAAATACGTGGAACTCCGCATTAGAACACGCAAATGTGCATTATTCAACTCACAAGGATATACTCAGAGCTAAACGATTGATATTATTAATGAACTGTTGTGTAAGTAACGTGTTGACCGACATCAAAAAATGGTGTTTTGTATTAGTTATATTGTTATTCCATTACATATTTTTTAAATTGTATACTACTAGCGGCATCCGCGTTGTTACTAGGGTAATACTAGTTCCCGTGGGAATTTAGGGATAAAAAGTAGCCTATTTCTTCTTCCAGGCTCTTATTTAACTTAGTGATAATTGTCATCCCTATCGTTCAGTAGTTTTTGGAAGAGGTACATACAACCGTACATCCAAATAAATACATACATCCTCTCAAAATGCATTTTTATAATTTATTTAGAAAACAAAACATATGATCTTAAAAAGTGAGGTGTTTAAATCAATGAGATGAGTACCCAAATCAATAAGAATAATATGTGTTCTTGCGACAACTCGGCCCCGTGTCGGTGTGGCGTGAAATCACGTTCGAGCGGTAAGCTCATCAGACGTCTAATAACCGTGCAAACAAGAGAGCATCATTCATACGTATCCCCTTCCAGAACACAGTCGACGAATGCTTTTATTGAAATTGGCTGTATTACCATAATAATATTAGAGGGATTGGCAGCCAGTGCCGAAGTGTAAAATCTCTGTTACCATCTTACGTTCTCGCTCCGTGTAATCTACATATATTCCCCAAGCCGTACCCGTTATGTGGATTCAATTACCCAGTCTTTTATTTCGAGCTTCTTTATTCTTATTGCGGTGTAGGTACGTAATGGTTATGGATATTTCTAGGGGAAGAAACCTTTTGAAAATAGGTATTAAGGCTATACAGAGATAAAAGCTTTTTATTACGATTCTATCTGGAGTAATTCAATTTCTATTTTCTTTTGTTCGATTCAATTTGTTTATCAATTCAAGTAAAACAGTTGCTAAGCCTTTGGATTTGCAAAAAACTTGAAAATGAATTACAGCTGCCTTTGGTTATTTATTCAAACTCTGAACCGTTTCGTTACAACTGAATTTCTTGTCGAAATCTTGAAGAGTTATTAGTCACTTCGATAATATTTCCGGGACACAAAACACTCGTAGTCAAAAAGAGGGCTGGTTTGAATAACCAATACATAAATAAATTTAATTATTTAAACTACTTTTCAGCAGTATTTTTTTTAAATAATAATAATGTGAACTTTGTATGTATCTTATTTATCATTAGAGAATATCAATAAGCAGCATCACGTGATTTTCCCCGCGTTTCAGGATAAAAATAATTTAGAAACATTCGAATGTGTTTATTCAAATCCAACTGGTAGCCAGGGATGTGTGTGAGTGCGTTCAAATACAAATCAAACAGTTTCAATATCTTTACATTAGGAGCGGCCCGCGGCTTTAGCCGCGTTGTGCCCAATGCCGAGGGAATAAAAAATAGCCTTCAACCTGTCTCTATTTAATGTGGCTATTCGATACACGAATCATTATTGAAATCGGACTAGTTGTTCCTTAGCTGATGAGCTCGTTAAAACAAAAAATAAACTTTAATATATTTGTATTTACATAAATAAGATCAATCAATTGGACCTGCGTTAACTTATGTGTAGCTTGTGACACGGTGTGATGATTAAATAACTGGCAATCAAGGCATTTCAATAGACCAACCTCCTGTTCGTTACAAAACTACGACTCACGGCCATACATTTTGATAGACACACAAATAGAATGCCTAGTTTAAACGTGCTCACACGGGTTTTTTCGTGTTATAAACTTAATAAAGCAAGTAATTAACTTACTTTTTATTTCCCGACGTTTCGTGTGAGTACGTTTAAACTATGTGTTCAAATCGTGTAAGTTTAAAAAAGAATGCCTAGTGATTTCCACTTCCCTTATAACGGGAAATGTGTTTTCTTAAGCAATACCGCGCTTTAATAGAAATGCCACGATCAACCAAACAGTATGCCGGACGGTACTTAATACTCATTTGAATGTTGTGATTTGAAACATTGTAAGCTGACGTATTTTTTCAACAAATTTCCATAATAAATATTGCATATAAAGTTGAATAAGTGGATAAGGAAAAACGTAGAACATATCCCCCTTATAGTGGAGGCAGGAAATCTCACGATTCAGTGCAAGCAACAATCCCCAGCGCATTGTAAACGTATTTCACGTGTGGGGCGGCGGGCGACCGTCCGCGTCACTCGCTCGCCGGCCCGCCATTACTCATAACCAAAAAGGACCGGAAAAAGAATAAACACAACTTAGAAGGGAACAAATGGCAACACTTAGGTGTATCAACTTAAACGCTCGAGAATGGAGCGCCAGATAACGTTTCCATCCGCCTCTTAATGCTATATTAAATGTTTCCTTTCAAAATATGTGAGTACAGTCGTATATAAGAGCGTAGACATGTGTGAAACGCTGATAAATGTCCGCGAGATACGGACGCGACGCGGTCCGGCGCGGCGGCCGGCCCGCGGCTCGCCTTCCCTAGGAATTTTTCAATTTGCCCCTTGAGGGAATACGAGTTGGAACAAAATGCTCAAATAAAGGAAGTCAGAGGCAAAGCACGGAGAAGTAGCGGTAAGCAGGAGTCGGTTACTGGCGTTAGTACGATTGTAGTGTGAGGTTTACTGCTCCGTGTATGAACAACTGAAGAGGATGCCAGAAGAGGGAACAGTGAAATGAACTTAATCGACAAGAGCCTTAGATAACCTTTACCCGCCGCTCTTTAGGAAGAAGTACAAATTATACCCATATTATTATGAGTTTTAGTTTTTTGTTTGTTTGAATGTTCCTATCTGAGAACCGACATACCTGTCTGATTCGAATAATTATTTTTGCATTGGATAGCTACTTCCAAGAAAAAGATCATAAGTTATAATAATATTGTCAATCCAAATTTCCACGGGGAAGCAGTACAACGGTAGTAAAACGTTTTTCTCTAATTGAATGTAAGTAGGGATTACTAAAAATGAATTATTTTCATCATATTAGAGACGACTTCATAATATTCTCCATTCATTCCTGGAATGAAAACTTATTAATATGAAACACTACAAGAAAGCCAATCTATTAGAGTAATTACTCAATTCATTAGTACTCGACAAATCAGAATTAAGGTGCAAGAAAATAACGAAAAACAAGTAACTGTGTCAGCAGAACGAACGTCAGAATATCTTTTGTCTCGCCTACAACGGTTGCGATGCAGCTCGAGGGTTGACGTTTGTGGGCTCACTCGTCGAAATAAAGCGGGGGATAGCCGCAAAGAGAAGTTTGTGCGGCGCTTGTCCGGCTCCGTGACAAAGGAACAATGGCTGACCCGGATGCTTGAGGGATGCGGCGGACTCGAGCTTTTTTGGCATCAGCAGTTGTACTAAGAAACATCACTCGCCAAAGTCTCCAATGAAAACGAAGTTCAAAATGTATTTTAATACTTATTTATCATTGGAGCGATCAACAATATGTTGCTTTTTTATATTTACGAGTAATATTCAGAATGTATTTTTACATATTTTCCAGCAAACCATACCTCAACGTAGTACTTTAAGAACCTCTCAATGAAAAAGCATAAAAGTTTTCGATTCGGGACATACAACTCTTGAATCTTTTAGCCTTAAAACGACAAGAGGAGTCTCCCGAGGCTCCAACCTTTTGTAAGTAAATGGTAAAGTTTTGAGGCGGAGACCTCGGCTTTCATTTCATTATTACCAGGAGTCGATAAGACCACCTTGGGGCAGGACGTGCATGAGACACGACTCGGAGACAAACCGTTTTACTTATGAAGAACATCTGCTATTCCTTTTCTAACTGCTACGAATAATACATTATATTCTGTCCATGTGCTACCATCTATACACATGAATGTATTATGGACATAGTTACTATTATTATGGATTCAGTTAATTGCGAGATTCACATAGCGTACGTCCAGTTCCGGAGAAAGTATTGTATTTCACGTAGCTCAATCGATCAATAGATATAGCACGAAACAACAAAAAATCATGTAATAACGACATTTTAGAAGGAATATGAACAGCAATATTTAAAATACAAATTATATGTACTTTATTCGTATCAGATGAGGAAAACCGGCTGGTTTTAATAAACACAAGTTCCGTGTTTAATTCTCTAATTTCATTTTGTGAAATCTCTGAGGAAATTAACACTTAACGTTTAAATTTGCGAAGTCATCAGTGCTTTATATACTCTCCGTCCATAGGGACAGGGGAGTCTATTTTGAAACATTCATAAAATTAAAAGCTGGACCAACGACCGTCGCCGCTCGCCTGCGACGACAAAGCGGCAAAGACGTAAATGGTATTTTGTTTTAACAACTACACGAGAAAATTCCTCGTTATCTGGTTGGATCGTGGTTAGAATGTCAAAAATGGAAAATTGTACTGTTTTGAAGCCAAATGTGTAGTCGTGTCCTCAATTAAGCTTTGAATAGCTTGCGCCCTTCCGCGCCCGCGGCTTCTGGTCGGCGATTCAACCTTAAGAATGTGAAGGCAAACGCTTCAAAAACGAAAACAATTATTCTTCTTTGTTATTTTAACTTTATTCCGTTTTGTTGCGAATGTTTTGAGTTCCTCAGAACAATGTGATGCCACATATTCGTGAAATGTTAGGTTTTTAAAATACATAATACATACACAATTTCGTTTCATATTATATTTCCAAGAGACACAATTTTTAATTTACAGTTGACATGTTTGTATATGTATGTTTGACGAGAAAAATATATCTAATTATACAATTCTTGAACTTTTTAAATAATGATTCAAAAGGTAGATCATTTATTATCAAAGTATTCATTTGACATCGTTTACGATCATCGAGTTCCATACAAATAAAAAGTCGTGCAGCATATGCTTCAAATTATTCGCTAGCTCGCGTTCCATTGAACTGGCCAGCTCGCCACTCGCTCTTTCGCTCAATTCAAACTACTAATACACTTACATAAATAACTATTGTGAACACGTTCGCATCGCAGCTACAAAGCGAAAAAGTTTTTTGCGTCTTTGTCGAGCGCCGGTAACAAATTGTCGACGCGACAGACTCAGATTCCTTCGCAAGCTGAAAAAAGACGTTTGACTTCGTTGCTCGTTGACGCAACAATCCATGTCACGAGATTCGAGTCATTCTCCATTATTACATTTTCTATTCAAGTACCTCGTTAAGTCGTCAAGTCGGGGCTGAAAATAGTATTTGGAATATTCAGCGTTTTGGACACTACATCTTTACCGTTTTTAATTCAGTTTGGTTCGCGCTACCCAATCAAAATAGTCAGTGTATACCTTTGTTATTTATTGCATATCTCTATCGTCCTACTTACCTAGATTACTAATAAGGTCATAGTATTAGTCTTATCTACCGACTCGTGTAATAAAATTGATTAATATTAATGTCCATTGATATGATGTCAGTCGTACGGTACAGCTATACATTGAGCGACCATAGATTATGTTCATTGAATATTCTCGACAAATTCAAAGCATTAAAAAGACAATAAACATTTCGAGTAAAGCAGTTATTATGTAGTAGGTATGCGTCGAAAATACTTGCCTTAAGTACGGTCTCAAACTAAAATGTCACGTCCCAAACATTTTAAGCTCTTAGAAGTCAAGTGTGCACAATAATTTCGTCATAATGTTTTAATACCGATCCCACGCAGTAAGTTTAAGCGAGAACGAACGTTCCAATTCTTGCGCACTTAATGTACTTAAACATTTACTCCACTCTATATTGTTTTTGCTTAAAATATTGACGTTAAAGTATTCAGGCTTATTAACGATACTCATTTGTTTTTAGCCGGTTTTGCCATAAATTATCCAGGCGGTTTTTACGGACCGTCCCACGAACAAAAGACTGCGACTCACGTAAATACTGTTGGGAGGAGAAATAGTTGCTGAATAAGACACGTGATATTTTCCAATACATAGTATACGCTCAATATTCGCCACTCGCGTTGAAAAATACCGCGTATACAAAATAATGAAAAGAGTATAGGTAATTATTGGCACTGCCTTGGATGTTATGGAAAATTTTACAAACACGAATACCTATATTATGCGAAATTGTGTAATACTTTGATTGATAAGATAAGGAAAAGACTTCAAAATTCATCGAAGGAACCTGTTCCATCAACAATACCTATCTACCTTCTGCGAGCGGCTCTAATCCGGGAATCTTTTTCCGCGTCAAAGTGAGATACCGTTTGTAATCCCTGTGAATAATATCGGATTAACAGGACTTTGTTACTAATATCTTTTCTAAGTAAGAAACTCTTTTATCTCTGTCTTAAACCAGTTGCTATAGTAATTATTCAATAGAGTTTTCCGCTTAGAAGAAAATAGGTGTAAAATCGCTGGTTCACGAGTATATACTCGTTCATTAACGCACGCGTGGGCAAGTTTGGCGAAATATGGTATACTCGTGCAAGCAGGAACAATCATAAAGCGCAAGATATACATAGTGCGGGTGCGGGCCGGGTGCGGCCCGCCTGCGGGTCGCGTGGCGCTGTATTCCTTGTGTTCGTATGAAAAGTGTCATAATAGTCCGCAACGGGCCCGCAAACCGATGAGTGTGACACCTTTCATTAGAATACAAGGAATGCAACGTCATGCAACCCGCAACCAGCCCGCACCCACACTAAATATGTCTTGCGCTTTAGTACGAAACGTCCCAACCTGTGGTCCCAACACTGACGGTACTAGTGATGACGCGCGTATTACTATCGCGGCTAGTTATTTGAAGCATAAAATGTTACGCGCATTTACAAGTGCAGAAAAATAACACTGGTCTATGGTACTATGGTTGTTTCCAAGCACTGTTCCTCCAAAGTCAATATTCCTAGCCGCGGACCGGCGGCAGCACATTATCATCACAAACCACGTCTATAACTTGGAACCACAAATATTATGAAAAGAAAGATCAGTAAAGCAAGCGACCAAGCCGGAGTAAATTCAATTTTCTTGCTTATTACCTCACGGAGGTTACCTAATACATTTTCAAGGAAAGTTAAGGTTTTGTAACACGAAAATTTTCATGAAACTTTTAGGGATAAGCCGAGATTTGGCGATTAGTTGGAAAGTGAGATGAGTTTCTTGAGTTTGGATGTTATTATACATGTTAGTAACGTAGTCGGCGAGGCTGACTGTAATGTTATTAGTTACAAAGAAAAATATATAAAGCATTACTGCATGTTACTGAAATGCGTAGATGCTTTTCTACGACGGAAATAATTGAAAGTTATGCAACTGCCACATAGGGTTAAATAGGTTTATGGCTTAGTGCGATTAAACGCACGCGGTTTAGGAATAGCTAAAAACGCAAAACGCGCATCAACACGCACTGCAGCTAGCGATTTGCTTATTTCATTTCACCATGGATTTCTGGCGAGCAGCATGTGTCGTAGCTTTGATATTTAAATTAAAAAATAGAAAACGTAAACAACGCCGCCGCCATAGGTACTGTGGGTACATCCACTAACTGATCAAAGACATTTGAAATTTGATTTTAATATTTCTGTCTGACATGACAGTTGAAAGCCGGGCTTAAATATTTCTGCCTCTGTATTGATTTAGATTTCTCATATAATGCCAGCCTTTTTTCCACTTCAATAATAATGTTTTTCGATACATTGTCGTAGTCTACATTCGATGTTTCTGAGTCGGACGACATGACTTAACCTCTGCAAAAACGTCTATCCTCCGCACTCGCACAGTCGAGACTGAATAAAAACCGAATGCGATTAACCGCCGTGCGAGCGGCACAGTACTGTTACTATGGGACACGAAAAAACCACACGTTTTCAAACCGCGGTAAAAACGTAACACGTTGCGTTTATAAAATCAGTCACTGAAAAAAGTCACTAGGTAATGTGTGCGCTTGTATAGAAAGCTATGTGTTACATTTTTTTGCGGTTTCAGACCTGCGGAAAAACGCGGGCGTTTAACCGCAGTGCGTGTAAAGCCTAAAATGGAACTTATGTGTTAGTGTTTCTAAAACCGCAATATTTTTTAATCGTCACATAAATGACGGATATGATAATTATGAGGTAACAAACCAAAAAACAACTGACACGAATTTTATATGACACTATTTGAAGTCGTTTACTAACTTCTTATCTCGTGTGCGTCACTAGCCTTATCAATAAGCTTCATGTTAACACTAGGCGCGCCCCGCGATTTCACCCGCGTTGTACCCGTTCCCGCGGAAATTTAGGAAATAAACCTATATTACTGTAAAGTTCCATCAAAATCCTTTCAGTAGTTTTTGCATGAAATAGAAATAAACATTATATACAGCTATACATGCATCCATCCTCACAAACTATCGGATTTATGATATAAGCAGGGTGTTAACTACATTTGTACATCAAAGTGTGTTTCAACGTTAACAGCGACCGAGGCACCGCTAGTTGCTCATTGTTTCTTGTTCTGTACTACAATGGTCCCATGCGTGATATTTTGTTCTAGAACTGCCGCACTCAGAGACGTCCTTGAAATCATCACTTATTTAAATCGGATTAGTTAACTTCGCCTCGGTGGTCTAGTGGTATGTGCACTCGCCTGCCAAGACTGAAGTCCCAGGTTCAATTCCCAGGTCGAGCAAAAACATGTTTCCTAGGAAACATGTTTTTGATCTCAAATCCGCAGTTGGCATGCGTGGTGATTATGCCTAATCCTCCTCACTGTACTGATATCTTCAGTGAGATGAGAGGCCTTTGCCCAGCAGTGGGATATCACAGGCAATTTTTTTAAAAGTTATATTTACACGTTAGAAAAGCCGAAGGGACTTTCAAAAAGTATGATTCCTTTAGACGTTCTCATACACTGGTACGACGAATAGACTTTTATAATGTGTACCTACCACTATTAAATATTCACGTAGGTACATCGTGCCGTATGTTTAATATATTCCTCATTTGCATAATGTAATATTTCATGCAAAGTACTTACAAAATACTCCGCCGTGGTCTTATTATTTTTTCTATCGACACAATGGAGCTGAAAATATACGTCAGTTAATACCGGTTAAATATTTAATAACCAATCTAAGAAATAAGTATACGTTACATATTCAAGTATTGGTACACGCTATTTTACTTAAATGTAATGGTATTTCCGATAAATGTCTCAAAATAGCTTTAAATTGACTTGAATAATATATCAAGAATAAACGCGCTCTCTGTCTGAGCCCACGTCCGCAAACCCGCGACAAGTTTGACTTCTACCTACAAATACAAGGAATACATCACAGCCGGTCCCCACCCACACGCACTTCTTGAGTGGAATAGGCTTAATTTTCAACCTTGAATATTCATATATTTATGAGATAAATATAAAATAATATAATATTAAAATAATATTATTATATAAATTGATCTGTTTTTATAAAAAAATATCTTTAAAAAAACGTTTTATCTTAAATCCTGCTAATTTTATAAATGCGAAAGTTTGTGAGGATGTATGTATGTATTTATGTATGTTTGTTACTCTTTTACGAAAAAACTACTCCATGAATTTGGATGAAACTTTACAGTAATCCTAACTAATATAATAAATGCGAAAGTAACTATGTCTTTCTGCCTTTCACGCTTTCAGGCCAAAACTACTGAACCGATTTGAATGAAATTTGATACACAGTTAGTCCAGAGCCCGAGAAAGGGTAAGTATAGGCTAGTTTTTATTGCTAAAACAGGATGGAAAGTTTGTATGGAAGTGTGGTTATTTTCAAAACTACTGGATGGATTTGGATGAAACTTTACAGTAGTATAGGTTATACATCAGAATCATATATGGGATATATACAAATGTGGATGAAACCCGGGGCGCGGTTAGTTCATTATATTTGACAAACTATACCAGGTTAGAACTCATTACGTGGTTGTTTTGGATGGTTGAAGGAATCTCTTAATGGCCGGGTTCAGGCCCCGCGCTGTGGATCTTAGCGAGGATTAGCTGTTCCACTCGGCGCCCGATCCTCATACTCGTGCTCGTACGTCCTAGACGGTGTTCCCACCCATTACATTATCGCCATCTGCAGAATATCCTCTGATGAATAATTTATTCTATCCAACGAACATTACGTAGCTAGTTTCACTTTGAATCTTTTCTCATTTTTATTTCACACTAATTTTATATTCAGAAGAGATTTTTATTTTATCCGCTAGTTCGCGGGCGCCCGATAAAGGTCACTTAGCTATTTGTTCCAGGGATGTGAAGGCTCATTATTGCGCAAACAATGACCGCGACTAGCCTATTTAATATTCGCTCATTACGATTGTAGAGCAACGTGCGACTCTCCTCCTAATTAGATAGGTGGCCAGTAGTCGTATTTCTATCTGAGCGCTGCCGTGCTTCAGAGGGCACGTAAAATAATTGATTATCCCGGTTGTTTCAATCGATGGACCATGTCAGAGGTCTAAATACTCCGACATCCGAGTTGGCCCGCACCTGCACGAACTTACTTGCTTACTAACCATACACCAGAATGGTGTCTTCTTAGTTCCAGAAAAAGTATCAGTTGTTGTCGCTCCTCTGCTCCGTGGCACATCCCTTAGCCAGGCGTTATGTTTCAGCACTGTAAGCGCACTGCGTATGCGTTCCGTTTGTATTAGCTTCATTAATGAACAACGTAATTGAGTAGCTCAGGTGCGACAAATTCCTTTCGGCTTCTTATCGAACGCTAGCAACCGCCTCGTAAATGAACATCGGTTTTAACTTCACAATAAGGTCGCCTTCATCCATAAGTAGTCATTAGCTCCGTTCCTTGAATATTTTTTGTTGAGTTAACAGTTTCATTGAATTTAATATGAAACGGGTTGTGCCAATTAACATAAAGTCTCTTTTCTGTCCCGTATTTATTATGAAAGCTAGTCATTAAGCTGAGCATGTTTGAAATCAAACAAAATTATATTCAATTTTTACTTTGAAGTAAATCTATACTAATTTATATAACCGTATACAAAATTATATGTCTTGAATGACTAAGGTGATACATCCCGTTTTGAACGGGACTGTCCCGTTTTTTGGTTATGTGGTGTTCCGAGAGATAGCCCCGGGACGTAAAAATGTCCCGTTTTCTAAAATGGCGCGGACAGTTGTTCAACCGGGTCGCGCGTCTGGCCAATTTCGGTTAAATTTGTAGTCCGAGTTTTAACTATGTACATACATAATAATTATTGGCTTTGATAAACATTATTTGCGGCTCGCGACGCTCGACATGACATTCGCCTCGCCCCGTTATCACTGTTATCACCGTTATAAACGATTTTATTTTCACAGACCTTTCCATTATACAGGGTGTACCGAATCTTTCTAAATTAGATGTAACTAATAAATATGTAAAGGACGTTCATATTGGTAACTCTCTAACTGGGCGAATTAGTTTGAAACTTCCCTTTCGTTATGATCTCAATATCGGCCGGTTAGTAAGTCAAAAGGAAAGCCTCGCTATCGTGCAGTTAAAGAAAATTAGTAGCAATTTATTGGCGGCAGCAACAGTTGCTTCGGAATACGCTTTACTTTAAAATTCGACGGCGCGGCGCCCTAATTTGTTTTCCGATAACGAAATTGTTGGAGTGCAACTTGTTTATTATTGCCAATCCCCAAGTCGCTTGAATCGACATTAAAATTTAATGCGAATTTCAAAGACCCATAATTATTGAACTTTCCGACTGAATAAATCGACGTACCCACTCGCTGTATCGACAGTGGTATCGAATCGGTTGCTGAACAAAGCTCCACTTCGTTTGATCCTCGCAAAACATACATGCCTATTATGTTTTATGAAAATGAACAATTCTTTGATGTTTTAGGATAACGAAAACAAAATTATGGTTTTAAACATAATGTTCCTACGGAAATTAGTTCCCATTAACCAACAAAGGCTTACCTACAATGGTCTTGTTTTGAACACAACCTGTGTTCAACATTTCTTAATTAAAATCCCCGCGGTATCATCGCGTGTGCTCTATTTAAGAGACTAGAGGAGTGTAAAAATCTGCGCGACGCGCAGCGATATACGAAATAAGGTATAACTTTTATATATGGGGAGCATCAATTTTAAAAACGCCCCATTGAGAGGGTAAGTGTGTTGTATCATCAGGATAAACGAGGTACTATTTAGGCGCCACACGTTGCTGTTACGACCCCTTTCATGGTTTCTCATATCCTTCCATAACTTATACGTTAGTTTGACACAACACTGTGATCGTTTCGTTTTTTACGTTTCAGGCAGGGGTTAGTAACGGTTTTTATTAATTTCGTTATGAAATTATGTTCTTATTAGTTAGATAACTATTAATACCGTTATTGAATTATTAGTTTGTTTATTAGAACACAACTCAATAACGGTGTTAATAAAAGTAATGATACCTACTCGTTACTAGTAGTTACGTTACGTTAGTTAATTAACCATTCATTATAATAAAACCAAGTGAAATCGTAAACGCCGATGCTAGTGAGATCTATTTTGTGTGGTGTCTAGTTTTATTTTTATATTAAGAAACTGAAGTTATCTTTACAGCATATTACAAGCTATATTAAACGACCAACGCCCGTACTCAGAGACATGTAATGCACGATCAATCAATTAGTTAACTGTCGATTAATGGACGTCTCTTTGTGCGGCAGTATAAAGGTAAATCTTTGTTTTAAATAATTAAATACTTTAATAATGCTGAATATTTTTATAAAGAAAATGCCTTTAAATTGAATTCCGTTTTCCAACCCAAACACTTCGGACTGACACATAGTGATTTGAAGGCACAGCTAGTCACCTACAGAGGAGCTTAGTGGCTTGAACGAGCTTCGAGGTAGTCGAAGGCATAGCGGAAATGCACATATTGTAAGTAGTAGAGAGTATTAGCCTGTGATGTCCGACTGAGCAAAAGCCTGTCATCTCATCGGAATATCAGTTCAATAAGGAGGGTTAGGCGTAAACACGCTTGCCAATTTCTTTTCTCTTGTAATATTTGTTTTAATAAGAAGTTCCATTATTTTCACACACGATAGGCACGCGTTTGGAGACTACTCCGTGACCTAAATATTCGTAAATTGTTTTATCGTATACCCTTTCAAGTATTTAGGTTCTGGTATAAGAGTACTATTAGACTCTTGACACTTACCAAGCTGCTACAGTGCGACGAAGCTATAATGATGGTCTTTAATAAGGCCCAATCAAGATAAAATAAGCCCAATTTGTATCAATAGACTTCTTTCTTCTTGTTAAACATAAGAGCTGGGATCATGGCTACTTCCCGTTTCTTTAACTTCCCGTTTCTACAACCACCCAAAGTACCTACACAAAAGTAGCGTTTCTACAACTTTTAAACCTTCATACATTTTTACCCGGTTCTACAACTTTTTGACAATCAAGTACAGTCGTGTGAAAAAACTACATTATAATTTCAGATCCCTTTTAAAAATCTTGGGAATTTCCACTTTAATAGTGCCATGATGTTGAGATTTAAAAAATAACCCTAACCTACCGAATAGTAAGAAAATTGTTTTTACGTTACTGGTTACAAATCAGTGAAGAAAATTGTTTTTACGTACTATTCGGTAGGTTAGGGTTATTTTTTTTTTACGTTACTGGTACAAATCAGTGAAGAAAATAGGAGGTTCTGGTTTTTAACTATTAAAATACGAGAATGCGCTGATTTAAGATGTTCTATGAATTAATAAAAAATATGAAGTAATTGTACGTGACAGTACCGTACGTAAGTACATGGTTGTAGAAATGGGAATAAATGTATGGAGATTAAAAAATTGTAGAAACGCTACTTTTGTGTAGGTATTTTGTGTGGTTGTAGAAACGGGAAGTTAAAGAAACGGAAAGTAGCCGGGATCGTGAACAAGAGCCCAGATCAAGTTCTCTATCTTTCTCTGCCATCCTCCTTAGCTTGTTTTTTTCTATTGTATAAGTTCACTTAGTTATGTGGTCAAACCCGGTGTAAAAAAATTGAGTTCCCCAAAAGCTTTCAACATGGCATTTAACCATGATCCATTAAACCAAACACGGTAGCGCTCATATAGAATGCCACGGCCCAGTTGCATGTCGCTTAACAATCACGATTGATTAACATCGCTTAAACTACAGCGCGAGCTAAATCTAACAAAAGCTAACATTTTAACAAAGACTGTCCGTAAACAGGCATTCATTGAATAGTATACAAATAACAGCTAGTAATGGGCACCTTTATACTTCTAATAAATGAAAATGTATAAAATATGAATAAATAATTGCGTTAGGTACATAAAATGAGTAAAAAATACAACAAAGGGAAGAATTTTCTTTATACCCATCTACCGTGTCATTAGTGTTCTATCTAGTAAAGGCAACGCTTTAGTTTTAAAAGAAAATAAAATAGCTTCGCCATTTTTATCTATACTAATATTATAAAGCTGAAGAGTTTGTTTTGTTTATTTGTTTGTTTGTTTGTTTAAATGCGCTAATCTCAGAAACTACTGAACCGATTTGAATAATTCTTTCACTGTAAGATAGTCTATTTATCGAGGAAGGCTATAGGCTACATTTTATCCCGAAATTCCCACGGGAACGGGCACAACGCGGGTAAAACCGCGGGGCGCTGCTAGTTATTATATAATAATCTATACTAATATTATAAAGCTGAAGAGTTTGTTTTGTTTGTTTGTTTGTTTGTTTGTTTGTTTGTTTAAACGCGCTAATCTCAGAAACTACTGAACCGATTTGAATAATTCTTTTTGTTATGGATAACTACATTCAACGGGAAGGTTATAGGCTATTTTTTTTATCCCGAAATTCCCACGGGAACGGGCACAACGCGGGTAAAACCGCGGGGCGCTGCTAGTGTATATTACAAAGCTGAAGAGTTTGTTTTGTTTGTTTGTTTGTTTAAACGCGCTAATCTCAGAAACTACTGAACCGATTTGAATAATTCTTTTTGTAATAGATAGCCACATTCAACGGGAAGGTTATAGGCTATTTTTCATCCCGAAATTCCTACGGGAACGGGTACAACGCGGGTAAAACCGCGGGGCGCTGCTAGTGTATAATAAAGGCGTCGTTCGTTCAGATAGAACGAGTTGGGGCACTGTGACTCGCCGAGTTCGACAGAACACGCGCATCGCGAACTAACTCGCTAGCTCTCGATCTACTGTACTATCCACAGGTACTCAACTCCAACTCGCCTGTAACCGCCCCAAAGCTATACTGACGCCTAAAGGCTCAGTCACACTTGACTAAAACTCGGGAACGCCGATACATGTTTTTGCTTACAATTTACAAATTGAATGGAGCGATCGATCTTCCTGAGGTTTGCCTGCTATATGTACACTATATGGAATATCGACAAAATATCCGCGACGAACGTTTTCGTCAAGTGTAGCGCTGGCCTAAAACTTAAAAGTTAATTAATAAACATGATTGGAATATCTATACTAATATTATAAAGAGGAAAGGTTTGATTTTTTGTTTGTTTGTTTGTTTGTTTGTTTCGAATAGGCTCTGAAACTACTGCACCGAATTAAAAAAATCTTTCACCATTCGAAAGCTACACTATCCCTGAGTGACATAGGCTATATTTATTCCCGAAATTCCCACGGGAACGGGCACAACGCGGGTATATGTAACCCAAGGTATGAAAAACATGCCTAAAAAAATTGGGTATTGGCATGCGCTACTAAATCTATTGGGTTAGGAGCTTTACGACTACATCTCTATTTGACTAGGCAGCGGATGTGACTAGATCGCTTTGGGACTAAATCGCGATATGACCATATCGCGTTGGGGTTAAATAGCTGTTCGACCATATATGCTTACGTCCTATTATCAGTTCGACGTAATATCGATATGACGTACAGTTGTGTTTAAAAGTGGCATTTCAGTTCAACCTCATACTTCAGCTTATTATAGAGGTATAAGTATTTCTTGGAAAGAAAACAATTAACTTACCATGGAGTTCCGGAACAAAAACATATTATGAAAACAATTCAGATCAAGATAAGGTTTTTTTTGGTGATGGAACATTTAAATGTGTCCCTAAGCCATACTATCAATTATTCTCTATCCATGTGGATATTGATAGTACAGAAGAGACGACAAATGCCCTTTTACCAAATAAAAGGGAAACAACTCATATGGCTCTATTTACGATAATACGTGACGTGCTTGGAGTTTATATCAAAAAATTTAAAAGAAGTCAAAATGCTTTATTTGAAGGTAACCGAAAAAGGAACACCATACTATTTAACCGCAAAAATAAAAACGAAATAGGCAAACTTGAGACACAGGAAATAACACTTATCGTATTTTAAAAAAATGTCAGTGCTTTACAACTTAAATATAAGTTAAAGTAACATTTTGTTTATAATAAAGGTACCTAACTACTTAAAAACTTCAATGTTTTGATTTTCGCCATAGTTGTACTTTCGAAAACAAACGAGGATTAAGTCAATACGCTTTCTTGTCCTTTGGCGATGTAGTCCAAAATCAATGTAACCCCAACGCGATATGGTCATATCGCGATTTAGTCCCAAAGCGATCTAGTCACATCCGCTGCCTAGTCACAATAGATATTATGTAGTCGTAAAGCTCCTAACCCAATCTATTGATGATACACAAAAACAATGTTCTACACAATCAAAGTACATATCATTGCAAACAAATAAGTTCGCGAGGGCATATGTCTAACTATTATAGTTAAGACACAATAACCGTTTTAAGTTAAAATTAATTAGTTAAAAAAGGAGTGTAATTTTAAGTTGATGATATTCATATGATGATATGAATCTACATCAAAGTAAATGGCTCTACAATCAAGGTTAATTATGTTTCTTTGTGTACCTCTTTAAATTATTAAAATCGGACAGTTAGTTTCAGAGTTATGATGAGAAATATCACTACATACCTAGTATAAAATAAAGTCGTCTCTGTTTCGTGTCTGTTTGTCTGTTTGTCTGTATGCTTAAATCTTTAAAATTACGCAACGGATTTTGATGCGGTTTTTTTGTAAAAAAATTCCCGAAATTCCCACGGGAACGGCCACAACGCGGGTAAAACCGCGGGGCGCTGCTTACAAAATAGTAATGCTCGATTTATGGCTACTTACTGTTTTGTGCGGTCAAAGCGCGCGGGGATATACCTACCTACGAACTACGAACGACGAAGACGTGCTATGTAGGTATTATCCCGAATTCTTTCTCACATGAAATCTTGATTGTGTATACATATATACTCGCGCGAGACATGTACTATTTTATCCCCAATTTCCCACTTGAAATTTTGATTGTGTATATTCCTGCGGGAGACACGCAATGTTTTATCCCGATTTTCCTACATGAAATCTTGATTACCCGAAGCGAAGCGAGGGCGGGTCGCTAGTTAATTAATATTATTAGAAGTCATTCGAAAACATAGCACGTACTTAGGAAAGCTATTATACTAATATAATAAAGCTTAAGAGTTTGACTTTTTGTTTTTTTGAACGCGCTAATCCCGGAAACTACCAACACGATTAGAATAACTCCTTTTGTAATGACCAACGTTTAATAGACTACTAGTAATAGACTTCTTTTCATCCCGAATGTCCACGGAAACTGGTACAACGCGGCTGAAATCGCTAGACGATACTAGTTTTATTAATAAAGTTCTGAATCGGATAACACCGAGAAGTGGATCATTAACTCCCACAAAACAGATATATTTATTTTGTAACTACATTATTTACAGTCGGTACCAACTTCTATTCCCTCTACAAAAGGACTACTCGTAAATTGTTTTACTTTAATTATGTAGCTCAAGTATTGGGTTTATTTTAACTCCATTAAACATGTAATACCTTATCAACACTCGACACAAACAGCAATGGAAACTATATGAAACTGTTACCGGCGAACAATGTTACCGTTACTCATACATTTTAAATAAGAATTACCGACGATGGAGACACCGGCAAGTTATCCACTGGCGTCTAACCATTACTCCGAGAAATGCCAATTTAAACTTGTAACGAGGTTTGCACCGAGTGGCTCCGGAACGAAATTAAAAACTCCACAGACACAGCTCTGGATGGTGCCTGTAACAGGCCTAACTTTTGTACTCGCTTTGTTATCAAGTACCGTGGCGATTTTACTTTTTCCTCGCCGGATTGTTAAATGTCGAGTTTGAATTTGAAACCGATATTAGAAAGGTTTGTTTATTATTATTTTTATTTTGAAACATATTAGTACTCGTACTCCATATTATTTTATAGCTTATCTTTACAGGAGTGGGGGACAACGGAGACAATTACCTCATTTCCCCCTTTATCATTACACCAAACTTGAAATAAGGCCGATTCGTACAATTTTAATAAACAGTTGAAAAGATAACCTATCATTACTACCTGTTTCCATAATTGAACTTGGAGTATCAAAGACAAAGTTTATGTCTGAGTAGTATTTTACCTTTCAGCCGAGTGTACCTAAAGCGCTTTATGCCTACTCGCGTCACGACTAGACGTAACGCGAGTAGGCATAAAGCGAAATAGGTCAACAGATATTTTGACCATCAGAGTTGTAGATCTATAGCGAAATAGGTCAACAGATATTTTGACCATCAGCTTTACTTTCCCAGAACGTTGGATCTCATAATCCCCCGTAATGTTAACCGATAGTTATGGAACTAGTAAAAAAAAATAACCCTAACCTACCGAATAATGTAAAAATAAAATAACCCTAACCTACCGAATAATGTTATTACTTATTTAATTGTCGTTTAGCCATAACGCGATTAAGGCTTGTACTGATTATGACTGGTAAAGATTTAGCACTACTGAGAAATAGGCAGTCTAAGATTTAGCACTACTGAGAAATAGGCAGTTAACTAAATAGTCCAATATATTTCTAGGCCAACAGCTCTTTTATTATGACATTTAGTAGTAACGCGACTTAGTCAATCTACGCTTTAGGTACACTCGGCTGTAAGTGTATTTTAACGCTAAAACGTGTAATTACTTTGTACCACTGTAATAAACTTAATTATTTATAATTATGAAATATCTATATTTTATTAATAATATTGTTGAATTATCGACCATTTTTTTTATTTACCAATCAAACGTTTTACCACCGAACCAACCGAAATGACAAGAATAATTTCACATCTCCAGTAAAAGAGACTTCATTTAAACTTGGTCTCCGCTGCAGACAAGTTGCATTAAAAAGCAAGCAGCATAGCGAAGTTGTTTGAAGCACGTAAGGCCTTTCTAAACTACCAACAGACAGATGCCAGTTGAAAAACAAACTCGAGAGACACAACGCTACACCATGTTACGAAACAACCCAGATGGTAAGAAAGCGCCGCACGTGATCCGAAACTCGATGCGCACCGGTCAGACCCCTTCATACGTTTTAAATTACAACAATTATTTAATAACTTACTGACATTAAACTTACTTACTTAGTTTGTGTATGTTAATAGTCCTGATGTCGGAGTTTTAAGACCGCCTCACGGCGTCTGAGATGGTCTTTCGATAGGTTTGTATAAGCGGATCGCAGACGCATCTAATTTGACGAGTTCTATAACACCCGTATTCAAGTGAACTTACGAACTCGCTAACCTCCTAAACAAATGAAACCTCCCAGTACAAGTACAACTATGTATAACCATGTACTATTTATTGTACACAGTAGTAGTTGTGTGTATAATCATATACATATATAGTTCTGTGCGAGTACCTACATAGTTCTCTTGGGAACGAGTTGTGTGTAGTACGAGTAGAAAAAGCTAAATAATTAATAGAACCTATTTACTGAAATTACATAACAAATGCATTGAAATATATTATGTTTTCGTTCTTGGAATATCTATACATCTATACAAATAAATAAAATTGAAGTGTCTATTTGTAATATTAAAATTACCGCTTTTTAGTAAGTGAATACGGTAGTACACGATACATGATACTAAATGAAACGGGTCTGTACCGCGTTAGATAATTTAACGTATTCATTAAATTATCTAAATCCGTGGTCTAGTGGTTTGAGCGCTCGGCTCACGATCCGGAGGTTCCGGGTTCGATTCCCGGTGGGGATATCTCACAAAAATCACTTTGTGAGACTGTCCTCAGTTTGGTTAGGGCATTGCAGGCTGAATCACCTGATTGCCCGAAAAGTAAAATGATTCCGTGCTTCGGAGGGCACGTTAAGCCGTCGGTCCCGGTTACTTTCTACGGATAGTAGTCGTTACTTGAGCCATGTCAGAGGCCTTTGGCGGCTCTATAACTCTGACACCAGGATTGGTCAGGTTGACCATCCACTCGATAAGAAGAAGAAGAATTATCTAAATTAAAATAATAATTATTATCCGTTTCATTTAGTATAATGAGTGCAAATCGAGTGAGTTTAAAAAGTATTTACACGATACATATAGGGTCATTTCGCCAGTTCGCGTCCATTTAGTGCAGTTGTCAAGTTTGAAGGAGAAAAAAAAAATGTTCCAGCACTAGTTTCAATGAAAAATTTATGTAATGTGTTCATTATATAGTCTACTATAGGGTTCGCTTACAGTTTTGTTCGAAACTACTTGAGTTTTTTTTATAAATAGAAAAACTTCAAAAATAGGCGTTTTACCCACTTTGCGTCCAAAAATTCTAAATTGCGTCCACCCATAGACCATTTTGCGTCCACCAGCTAAGAAAAGGAATGTAGGGGTGATATTTTTCAGATAATGTAAAGAAAATTTGTATTTTAACAGATTCTTTATTTAAGAATATTCCGTTAGCTCCACGGCTGGTACATGTTCTTTCTCAGATTCCACATCTGGTATCCACCAAGGTTTTGGTGTAGAGTGTATTTCGGCTGTTACTGTTTGAACCTGCACAGTCGAACCGGAGTTAGCTTCATCATTTATGTTTTCATCTTCTACGTATAATGAAGAGATGGTGATTTCTTTAGACGTCTTTAGTTGCATCCAATTCTAAAATAGTACTATTTAGTTCTATTGGGCGTTTTTCCATTACCCGGCCCGGCAACGGCACCGGCGCCGGCGCCGGCGCCGTGCCGGTGCCGGGGAAGCAAAAATGTATGAAAATGTATGGCTCGCTTTTTGACTTACCGGCGCCGGCGCCGGCGCCGGCCCGGCATCGAGTCCTGCCGGCGCCGTCGCCGGCGCCGGGGTAGCAAGCTTCCCACCGGTGCCATATGCCAGCCCGGCAAAATTGCATGTGTATTGCATATTTATATGAATTGTAGCCGTGTGAGTGTGTAAATCCGTGTCAGTACTGTACCACTCACCGGGCGTAAACCGGCATCGACACCGGCGCAGTGAAAAAACGAAACCCCGGCGCCGGTGCCGGTGCTCGGCCATGCCGGAGCCGTGCCGGTGCCGGGCCGGGTAATGGAAAAACGACCATTGATAGTTCCATAAGAGACCTCTCAGATTCAGTTTTGATAGAAATTTCTGCAAATAAAACTTCAGCAAGGAGAGTGTTTTTAGTTTTAACTCTTAGTTTTAATTTTAAAAAAAAATGCATATTAAATTGTAAGTTAAAAAATATATTTATGCTATTATTTGAATTTAATGAAAAAATGGACGCAATTTGGTACAATACTATTTCCTTGTAGGTATAGTTTGCGTCCACATATGATACACGATATTATCTTTTTCTACAATCATAATAACGTGGACGCAAATTGCTCATTACAATTGCATGATAATAATACATAAACAAAAAGTAAAAACAAATCCCCTTTTTTAATTTTATCACATAAAAATAAAAACTAACTAAATTATATATAGACGAGTTCGCGTCCATTGTGGTCGCAAAGTGGAAGTTTTATAAATTCGGTGTAGTAATTCGCGTCCACCTTATTTTAACTGTTAACTTTAAAAAAAACAAGCAAGTACATAATTAATATTAGTCCTTTTTTCATGCCTTATGTCTAGAAACAGCTGTGTATTCTAAAATACGCATAAAACAATAAAATACTTACCATCGAACGCGCCCCTGCTCACTATTTTTTTGCCAACATTTCGCGCGTTTGCGCTTCTTTGTTGAAGAACGGAAACTAACTATTTTTTCTAGACATGATTGGTTAGGCTCACAGAACTTTTGTCTATGTCTATGTGCCTCTTATACGATAAGGTATTAGCGGTAACGACTTTTCGGTGATTTAGTGTGTTAATATACCTATTTTCGAGAATTTTTATGGGGAGGTCCGAAAAATGGACGCGAATAGGGCGCTGGACGCGAACAGGCGCAATGACCCTACCAAAACAACATTTTTTTTAAATTTGTCTGTCTGTCTGTTTGTTCCGGACAATATGGCTTTGAAATGGCTGTACCGATTTTGACGGGACTTTCACTCGCAGATAACAGATGTAACGAGGATTAACTAAGGCTACTTCTAGTCTTTTTAAACGCGTTAGAAAACGTGTGAGTACTTTTATTAGGCTACTTTTATCCCCAAATTCCCGCAGGAATGGGTTAAATGCGGGTAACACCGCAGGGCACGGCTAGTTACAAATAAATATTAGTAATTTGCTATCGCGCCCGGGAGTCCTCTCGTGAGCAGGCTTTCAAGGAAACGTAATCAAACTTTCACAATTTAAGAATCGAGCTGTAACTGAAAGTATATTCATATTTATTTTACGTTTAAGTCAGATTGGACGCTTATATTGCTTTTAACAAAGTTCTGTGGCTTCCCGAAAAGTGAGGTGAAAATACAAGCCTATTAGATTCAAGAGCACAGAGTCTGAGCTTCAATCGTTTCAATTTGTACACACAAATCCAAAAAGTCCTTCTAAAAAAGTAGTAATACTCAGTAATGACAGGGTATAGGATGTCTGAATACGGTTTCTATTAAAAAAAAAGACGTGTGGCACTCGGGGACTGCCGCGGTAAAGCTATTACATAGTTATTTTTTTTATCACTAGATGGCGTTAGTGGGGAGCGTGAGGTTTTTTCATTGTGAGGTTTTTTCATTACGGAATTTCTGGATTCGGTCCCCGCGCTCAAGGCCCGCGATAGAAGCTATGCAATAGCTTAATAAAGGAAGGTATCCTTTGAGGAACATTTTCTACTTTCAATATTAATGAGTATCTCTGATAATAACTAAGTAGGTATATCAGGAAAGGGATTCATAAGTCTGATTTACATAAGTCTGACCAAGTGCGAGACCGGTACACTCGCGAGGAGAGGGTCCGTACTTTGGTTATTTGCACTTTACTCAATTCATGCACAAGAAAAATTTAAAGTTTCGCTTAACTGAGTGACTGACAAATAACGTCAGTCTCAACTACTGGAGGCAGGAAAGTGAACCTTGTTATGTATGTTTCTTAGGAACGACATAGACAGAGATTTTCCCGAAATTCCCACAGAGAAGAGCACACGAGTTAAACCACGGTGTGCTCCTGGTAAATGAAAAAAATAATAAAGGGTTTCATCAGAACCTTTTTTTCATGAACAACTCTATTAATCATCCCAAGCGCTGTTCGTGCTCACTGTATTATAATTATCTAACCGCGAGGGTAGGAAACCGCGGAACGCTGCCTATTGAAATCCAATTGACCATGTTATCAATATGTACAAGCAACAAATAAACAAGGGTTTCGCTGTAAACTCAAAAATCGCTTGACTTCAAGCCTTAAGCCAACTTGTTTAGCATAACTTTTAAACAAATAATTATAAAACTCCTTTTATCAAACAAAGACTCAAATTAATACCGAATTTGTTGTTGGATCACTTAGCAACAAGTTATTAAAGTTACGATATACTCGTACTTTAAATGGTTATAATTACTTAAAATTTGTAACTATTTATAGTTAGAGCCACAAGTGATATTATTATAACGATTAGATATCATTACAAAGTAACCAGCTGATTCCATTATTTGTGATCAATAGTAGGTACTTGTACTTATTATTCTGTGTCAATAGTATTAGCAAGGTATTATTATCCTTTAATGTTCCACTGTTGCGCAAAAGCCTCTCATTTTTTCTGACAAACAGTGAAGATGATTAATCGTAATCACTACGCCTGCCCAATGCGATTGATCACAAACCCGAGCTATGTGTGAAAAGTAAATTAGAAACATACTTCACTCGACCCACAAATTGAACCTGGGACCTCTGTATTGGCAGACGATTGCACATATCATAACAAGACCACCGACGAGCTTTTAGTGCCCAAATACGTTATTTTGATATTCCATAAAAATACCTGAATTTATTAATTAAGGTATTTTTTATAGAATATTACGTATCCTCAGCATCACGTATACTAGAATAACGTTTCAATAACTAATTCATTCGTTGAAATTAATTTAATTATAAAGGATTATGAGGAACACTTAAATTGCAAGAGGTTCATAACAGGCAATCAAATTCAAGTTCATTAGCTGGAGGAGGAAAGTGGTCGTAACTCTTTACGATTACAATTCGGCATATTTAATACCTTGAGGAAGCGAATAAATTATGAAGGAGGCGCTATGAAATGTAAAAAGGAACCATTTCATTAATTGTTATCCAAACAAATACAGCGGATCCATATAGCGTATAGATAAATATAATATAGTTTTCAGTAGGTTTTATTATTATTTAAATGAAATGTTATCATAATTGATTTGTTCTTTTTTATTTATAATTCTTAGTATTGGGTAGTTCGACTGTATCGGAGGTCTTAAAGCGGTCTGAAAACTTTCGACACCAGGGGCCAACCTCAAATGTACTCGGACTTATTTATACTAGTACTAACTACTTATTTCTCAGTTTGACAACGCAAAATATGAAACGATATTTACTTTTTTAATAAAGCGCGGGACACACGTAGTTGACGTAGTGCGGGTGTGGGTCGGGCTGGGCCGTAGCGGAGCGGCCCGTTGTGGGCTAGTGTGACAAGTACAAAGGAACATACCGTCACGCGACCCGCTCCCGGCCCACACACGCACAATGTGTGTGTCTTGCACTTTATTTCAAGAGTTATTTTTCTCGCGTTGTCAAATTGCACTTTATGTTTAAGGTTCAGGTATGACGGCACGTACGACAGTGGGTGGTTCTTATGACAAGGAAAAGATATTTCCCTTTAATACATATAACGAATAAAGAATAAGAATAAAATAAATTTATTGCCAAAAAATTTAAAATACGTACAGAGATAAAATTAAAATATAAGGGACTCGGCAAAAGGCTGCAACTCAGCTGTTGCTGTGCGGAACGAATCCTACACGGCGCTGGTTTTCAGTTGCCGCCTGCTCCCTGAGGTGGAGGGCGGGAGCGTGTGACGGATAGATATTATGGCTAGCAAGTTGAGATCAAAAACATTAACATAATATAGGTACTCTTCAAACATAAAAAATAATAACAATAATACAAAAAAAAAGCGATAACACTCTTTGATTTAAGCGTCATGGACATTGCGTGGTTTGACAAGCTTCCAGTGAGCGTTTCGTTTAAACGTGCAAGCGTTCGTTTAAAGCGGAACGCTCGGCATCCCCCCGAGCTTTTAGATATCTCCGTTGGATTGAGCAAGTTACAACCTACGAAAGTTAACCTGATTTTATTAAAAGATCACTAATAGATTATGTGTTATGCACCTTAAGCAAAGGTATAAATTCTGCATTTGAAATCCTACTAATATGATATTATTAGTTTCTTGTAAGTAAATTTTAAATCAAGATCGGATAATATTTCAAAACTTGAAAAATGTGACAACGTCCGAGCGTCTTAGTAATCCGAGACTCAATGGAATTCCACGCTGCCGCCGCCGCCGTCGCCGCCGCCCCCGCCGCCGCCGCCGCTCAGGGCCGCGGCGCGCTTCTTAACTTACCAATGACAAATAGAGCCCACTTAGACACAGTAAACGAAAACTTAGACAGACTTCTTGAAGAAAAAACTGTCTTTCTTCGGTATAACAGAGGTGATCACTCAGTGCATTTCAGTTTGATTAAACTAATGACGAAAACAAACATGGCTGATTTTTACTAAATAATATAACTAATTACCCAACTACGAACAAGTCTGTGCGCGTATAGGCACTATTTAATGAACATCACAAAAAGGTTGCAGAATAGGTCTGAGGACCACAAACTAAACCTATGTTATAATTAACTAATTCTGTCTGGGTATAACTAATAATGATATTATTAAACGATCGCTTTTATGTATGTATCTAGCGAAGCGTAGTAAAGTTAATACGATTCGTGTTCACACCTGTGACTTCTGATTGTTTAATTTGTGTTCCGATGTTGTTACAAATATATCCATTGTACATAGCGACAAAGTATAATTTGACATTTCGCTCCATTCAAATTTGGAAATATTGACGTTACGTTCTACGAGTATTATTATAATATTGTCAACTATTATAATATTGTACCATTTTTTTATTATTTATTAATTAGCCATAAATGTCCCACTGCAGGGCAAAGGCCTCCCTACCCTCCTTCCACTGATCTCTATCCTGAGCTATTATGGGCCAGTTACTATTGTGTTGGTCTAGTTCATCCCGCCAACGCTTGCGGGGTCTTCCGAGGGGTCTTTTTGTGCTTGGAGTCCAAAAGGTGACGGAGTTCGCCCAAAAATGTTCTGGCATACGGCTGACATGTCCCGCCCAGTCCCATTTTAAACTGGCCGCCTTCCGAGTTACGTCCATAATTTTGGTCTGGGAGCGCAGTTCAGTGTTACGGATGCGATCAATGAGTTTCACACCTAGTATGCTGCGCTCCATAGCCCGTTGGCAGACCGCGAGCGTGGACCTCTGTTCAACCGTCAAAGACCAAGTCTGCGCGCCGTATGTGAGGACGGGGAGAATGCACATGTCCAGGAGTTTTCTTTTTAGAGAAATTTGAAGTTTTCCCTTCATTAGTCTTTCATTGACCAAAAACTTCTCCAGGCATTTTCGGTGCGTTTTGCCACTTCTTTATCTTGTCTTGCCTGGAAGGAGATGGTTTGACCTAAGTATGGGTATTCCTGAACATATGCAATCTCCACATCCTCAACGCAGATCTTATGCTCGACGACGTTGGTCATCAGCTTGGTCTTTGTCATGTTCATGCGAAGTCCGACCTCGCGACTGGCCTTGCATAGATCTTCTAGCATTGTGCGTAATTCGGCGGCGGAAGATGCGAACAGGACAATGTCGTCGGCGAAACGAAGATTAGTTAATCTTCTCCCGCCCACGACAATGCCCATATTCACCCATCTTGGTATTAGTTTTTTGAAGATCTCCTCGAGGGTAGCGGTAAAAAGTTTCGGATATTGTACCAAATACCATATAATTAATTATACAAGCCACACAATACGGAGAGGTAGTCATGAATATATTATAATGACTGACAAAGGACTTAATCAAAGGTAAAGGGTTCGTTTCTTTTTTCTTTGAACTCGTAAACTTTGTAAAGCGCAAGACACATAAAATCGGCTACGGGCTAGTTTGATACTTTTCTTATAAATACAAGGAACGTCGTCACGCGTCCCGCCCGGCCCCCACCCGCACTATGCGTGTGTTGCGCTTACTCTAGCAGTTTTAATGTTAAGACTGTTACAAAACAATTGTACTACTTCAAAAACCTAATCTTAAACGTAACATAATTATTACTGTAAGCAATTACACTCTGTTGGGGCTTGTAGAGCCTAACACCTTAGTTAAGTTAAATGATAAGATATAATGATTGCTGGTATAAGTTATAATTTATTGAATTCACTGTATGATTATGATTATGATGTGTACGCGGCACAACGATGATATGTGAACTGATGGTAAAAATAATTAATTAAGTGAATAAACGAAATACGCTAACACAGCGTTTCGTTAGTGCAATGAACTGTACGGTGACCCGTACATGCTCCGGGGCTAGAAAGCTGGAGGCTGAGGGATGAGTGTAATGATTGATTAGTAGTGATTGAGATGCTATAAGATGATGCCATTGATTACTTAGATCTAAGTGTTAGTTAATGATTTATAAGGTGACAGTAAACAATGATTATAATGAATTTACACGTTTAAAATAACATTTGCCGATAATCGGAGAAGTGGATTTATTGAACACTCGCGCACTCGATTGATCACTCGCGCACTGTTCACCTTTCTCACATTCGACACTCGCGCACATATCAGTGAGAGTGCTGATGGGAGCGGGGCTGGGGCGGGGGCGGGAGCAGGCGCGGGCGCGGCCGGCGCGGCGGCGCGGCGGCGCGCGCGGCACCACGCGGCCCCCGCCGCTGTGAGCCCCGCCGCCGCCACGCAGTAGATGGCCACGTAGTGGTGTACGTCGTGGAGAGACACCTCTCCCGACTCCTCGTCCGATGAAGATGCTTTCAAACGATCTATCTGATCGTTTATGTTTTGAAATGATAACGTCAAATTGTCCGGCTGTTGGTAATCGGCAACCGGTATCGAAACATTTATTATGTTATTGACGGGTGCTAACTTTATATTCAAAAGGTCCGATTTGATGCTAATGTTATTTGTCAGTTCTGCGTGTGATATTATTGTAAAAGTGTCCCCTTTTATGACACAATCTTTTGCTAGAGCAACAACATTTACCCCGGTGAGCTGTTCGTCGGTAACCTGACTCCCACATATAAAACGAAGTTTACACAGACCGCAACATGATAATAAAAAGTGATTATTTGTAAACAGCTCCGTCCATGTAGTTTCACAAACCGTGGTGGTTGTCCTGCAGGAGTTTCCTTGGTCGCTCTTGATGCATAGATTATTGTCGGAGTCTAGTTGGTAAATTGGTTTCTGGACCTTACACAAACTTGTGGTAGTAATATGAATACACTGCTGTAGTTCAAACTGTGTCAATGGCAAGTGTGTATTTTGCCTTATGTTTAAGGCTAAGTAATCTGCGATAGGTGCTATTTTTACCATGGTTTTCTTGATTTGTTGTGAGATAGGAATAGGTCGGTAGATTTCATAACTGTCTCGCGATACTAGCGGAATTTTTATTTCAAAAATAAAGTACTGATAGGACATGCGTGCCTTGACTTGCATTATTTGATACAGTATATATAAGTCCGTTGCTATGTTTTCAATAGGCAAAGAGAGTTCTCTTGATATCTGATTTGATATAGTATAGAGCTCATCGCGAAGTTGCGTTGGTGGTATGAGGTGGATGTTAAGTTGCTGAATGTGCGTTAAAGTGTCCAATAACGTTCCTTGAATATTCTTTAGGCTATTAAGAAGATTATTTGCTATAATACTGGTCAATACAAAGTCTTCACTGGTTCTGGCCTTCAGAACCTCCTTTCTGATGGAAAGGGACGTCTTGTCCAGACTACTCAGGTGTTGGTTAAACATTTTGGATTGTTTTTGTAAGCCCGCTTCTATTCTCTTCAGAACACTATTTTCGGCTTCTATGATAGACGTTTGATTCCTCGCTAGAGACAACAGATGCTTTTGGTTAAATCTAACTAGCGCGATATCCTTTTGATATTGTTCGGCGAAGTGCTCATCCAATACACCGAAAAAGCTATTAGCGATGTAACCGACACCGTTAACAAGGCCGCGGCGCGTGCGCTGACGCTGACGCGTTACCTCGGGTGACTGCACTCTAAACTGCTGATTGAGCAACATGACATTGTAATATTCTAATTCATTAAAGTCATGATTTAGTTGCAATAATATAATTGTACATTGAGTTTTAATATCCATTTGATCGCATATTGTTTCCAGTCGATCCGTGTATGACTTGAATGTTCCTATTCCGTTCCAGTATGCATCCATTTTATAATACACTACTACTTTCCATTGATCCTGTATTAAACGCATGTCAGATAGCTTATCGAAGTAGAGTCCTTTATAGGCTGGAACTGATGAAATGTTGTAAGCGCCACTTGCCGAGGAAACGAATAGCATCATAAACAACAGAAATAGTTTTGTAATGATATTGATGCTTGGTCCTCTAGTTATTGGGGGCTTTTTGTTAATCTCGCCTTGTGTAGTTGTTTGTTGTTTGCTGTTAATGGTATCTTGGTATTCGAAGTTGACAGGTAAAAGCGAAAGTTTAACAATAGGTCTCCTTATTATGCCGTTTTTTGTCTTAATTGATACTACTCTGACGTATCCATCTTGGCCGGGGTGCAAATCAACGATTCGACCTAATGCCCATTTACCCGCAGGTAAATTAGCTTCGTGGATGATAACGATATCGTTGAGGTTGATGTTATACTGTGCTTGTTGCCACTTGCCTCGCAATGATAGTTGACTGAGATATTCTGTTTGCCATTTCCTCCAAATATCATGGAAGGTTTTCTGAGCCAGCCGCCATCTAGTTCTGGCATCTCTTTCGGTTTCGTAAATAGTTAAAACTGGACCACTGGCTAAAAAGTGAGATGGTGTTAAATAATCCAAGTCATCTGGGTCTTCCGAAAGAGCGCAAAGTGGTCTCGAGTTGAGGCAAGCTTCTAATTGTGCTAAAATAGTCGAGTACTCTTCAAAGGTAAGTTTTTGCTCGCCGATTACTCTACGAAGGTGGTACTTTAAGCTTTTGACAGATGCTTCCCATAGTCCTCCTGCTGAGGGCCACGATGGTGCATTGAAGTGCCACTGTATCTGCATCTCGCTGAGGTATGAGTGAAAACTTTCAGTTAAGATAGCTTTAATATCTATGTACTCCTTTGCCAAGATTTTATTTGCTCCTACGAAGTTGGTCCCGTTATCACTGTACATATGTGACGGAGAACCTCTTCTGGCTGATAATCGTCTTAGAGCTGCTAAAAATGCTGACGATGTCATGTCTGATACCAGTTCTATATGAACCGCTTTGGTGACCATACAGACAAAAACTGCTATGTATCCCTTCGTTGTTTTTGCTCCTCGGCCTTTGTTAAATTTAATCTCGACCGCTCCAGTGTAATCCACGCCGGTATGATAGAAGGGTCTCGTAGGATTGGTCCTTGGTTCCGGTAAGTCACCCATAATTTGATGTAATTTGGCTGGATTGTGTTTTCTGCAAGTTACGCATTGACGTAGACGTTTCTTGACTGTTCTGTTGCCACCGACAATCCAATATTGTTTCCTCAACCATGCTAATGTTAAGCGGGCCCCTCCGTGAAAGGTTGCGCGGTGCCCAAAATCTATTAACAACTGCGCGAGACGACTGTCCTGTGGGATGATTAAAGGATGCTTCATATCTTCCGGTATGTGGCAATTCCGCAGACGTCCTCCAACACGCAGTAAACCGCTTTCATCCAAAAATGGGTTCAAAGATAGTAACTTGCTCTTTGATGGTAGCTTGCTTTTACTCTTGAGACATTTTATTTCTAAATCAAAGTCGGTCGCCTGAACATGTTTGATGATTTTGAGTGTCGCTGACTGTACTTCGTGTACTGTCAGGTACGATAATTTCTCACGTGAAATGACACGAAGTACCCAAGCTAGAACGTGCGTCACTCGCATAAAACTGCTGAATTTGCATAACAATTGTTCAATTATATTATCGTTTGATGCACTGCATTTGGTAGCGACGTAACTTTGTTTTGATTTTGATATTTCCAAATCGGTTGTATAATTTGGGCTTTCTAAGTTGCTAAAATGATTTGCAGTGGACAACCAGCTCGGGCCACTCCACCAGAGTGGATGATTTTGGAGTTTTTCAACTGTAGTGCCGCGGCTGGCACAGTCAGCTGGGTTCTCAGCTGATTTAACGTAGCGCCAGCATGATGACGTCATTGTTTGTGTTATACTCCTGACTCGGTTTGCTACGAACGGTTTCCACCTATTAGGATCGCCTTGTAGCCACCCTAATACTGCTGTAGAGTCACACCAACCGTATACTTGCAGGTTATGCGTACTCAAACTGTCTGTGACCTTGCTCATAAGTTTTGATAACAAATATGCTCCGCTCAGCTCTAATTTAGGCAGCGATATTCCCATCTTTGAATTGTCTGATTTGCTGACCGGTACCAGTTTAGTTTTTGCCGCCAACAGTACAACTGAGATGTGTGTTTTATGTTGTATCCGTCCGTAGACTACGCATGCGTAGGCTACGTTTGATGCGTCACAAAACCCATGTAACTCGATGCTCTCCTTTTCATTACTGCCAATCCAACGTGGTATTTTGATTTTATTGATATTTTCTATGTCTGTGCGTAACCTTGACCATTCCGTTTGTAGTTGCTCGGGAATTTCGTCATCCCATGCTAGGGTTGTCACCCAGACATTTTGAAAGAGGATTTTCAGTTGCAGGATCACTGGAGCTAGCCATCCAAGTGGGTCAAAGATCTTAGATATTTCGGATAGTAAAATCCTTTTCGTAAGCCGTGAACTTGTTTTCTTACTCATTTTACATTCAAATGTGAAAATGTCTAGTCTTGGATTCCAAGTAAGACCTAATGCCTTTGTGCATTCTTGATTGCGGAATGTAAACAAGTCTTTAGTGGATTGTGTCTTGTCGAGATGTTCGATCAGTTGAGACTCGTTGGACGCCCATTTCCTTAAGTTGAATCCTCCGCTCTTGAGTAGAGCTAACAGCTCTGTTTGTAGTTGTTTAGCTGTTTCAATGCTGTAGGTTCCGGACATCAGGTCGTCGCAGTAAAAGTCTTCCTCTAATACCTTGGCCGCGGTAGGGAAACGATGTCTTTCGTCCTTAGCCAGTTGCCTCAGAGTCATCATAGCTAGGAAGGGGGCTGATTTAGTTCCATAAGTAACTGTTTTCAACTGATAATCTTGAAGTGGTGCTTGTGGATAGTCTCGCCAAACGATGTTTTGAAATTGTCGATTGTCGGGGTGAACTAGAATTTGACGAAATTCTTTTTCTAAATCTGCTGTAAGTACGTACTTGTACTTCCTCCACTTCAGAACAAGTGTAAGTAGATCCCGTTGCAAATTGGGACCTTGATACATAACATCATTGAGACTTATACCGGTAGTTGTCTTGCCTGATGCATTGAACACAACCCGTAGTGATGTTGTTGCTGAATCTGGTCGCTGTACGCAATGATGAGGTAAATAGTATGTAAGAGGACCATTTTTTGGTGCCTTTTCCATATGACCTAATTCTATATATTCGTTTATAAATGATTTATAATCTCTTGCTACGCTTTCTTGTTTGGTGAACTTCCGCTCGAGCTGATGAAATTGTGCCACCGCCTTGGGCTTTGATAAGCCTAATTTTTCCTTTGCGTCGGGCAACATAGGGAGGCGCACGACGTATTTACCGTCCTCCTGGCGCGTTGTTGTGGACTCGTACAGCTGAACGCACTGTTGATCTTCATTGGAGATGTTTGAATCGTCAGCTAAATCTTCTATTGCCCAAAATTGTTGAATGTCCTTTACATTGATGTTGACCACGTTGCATTGAAACGAAACGACATTTCCACATAATATCCAACCTAAACGTGTTTGTTGAGCGACTGGCACGCATTCTGTATCCTTGACGATCCCTGATTGAATGATGTAAGAGTATACTTCAGCGCCTAACAGAATATCTATCGGGCGACTGACATAAAACTCTGGATCAGCAAGTTGCAGATGTTCTAAATAAGTCCAGGAAGGTTTTGAAAATGATCTATTCGGCAAATTGTTGACTAAATGTTTCATTATCAACGCATCGGTGTCGAATGTAAATGAATCATTGTATGATGACGTCATCCGTATGTTGACAACTCCTTTACAATTTTGTTCTCGTGCCCCAACGCCAAAGATTATGCCCTTACATTGTTTGCGGGGCAACCCTAATATTTGTGCGGCATTCTCGGATATCAGTGAGGTCTGTGACCCTTGGTCAATGAGAGCCCTCATGGTATGGAATGACCCGTCAGAAGCCTGTACCTTGATATTCGCTGTAGCTAGCAATATTTCACTAATATTTTCTTGTAAAATATTAGTATTAATTTTGTGTTCTTTAATTGCATTTGATTTTATGCTTATTGTTGATTTTGCGAAACTGTCGTGCAGTAATGTATTATGCTGGCCTTGGCAAGTTCTACACCTTTTGGTGGAAAAGCAATCTCTACCATCATGATCATAAAGGCAATTTTTGCATAACGACAAATCGGTTATTGTTCTACATTTTCTTTCCGGTGTAAACTTGAGAAATGTTTCACAATTGTAAATACCATGTGCCTCATTGCAAATAGGACATGTTTGAATTTTATTTGAATTAAATGTTTTCTTGTTAATATTGAATGATTTGAAGAAAGGAGTCTTTTTGTTCTCCGGTGATTGCTTATAGACCTCTCTGTCCTTCACTTGACTATGTTGAGGTTTAGGCGTTTCTTGTTTGCGTTTAGAGCTCTCGAGATTAGTGAACTTCGTCTTTAAATAAGACATTAACTCCGCTAAAACAGGAATCTCACGCGATCCTTTGAGCGATTCAACGTAACCGTCATGGGTTTCAATATCCAGTTTTTGTGTTAGGATATAGACTATGATCGAATCCCAGTGGCTAATTTCAACTCCTAAGTTCCGGATTCCGTTTAGAGACTCGTTAGTGGTGTCATGTAACTTCTTAATGGCTGCTGCGGTTTGATGATGAAGTGTAGGTAGGTTCATGAGGTTCTGAAGGTAGGTGTTCAATATTAGTTTCTTATTGTTGTAGCGGTCGTTAAGGATTTCCCAGGCAGCTTCATAGTTCTCACAGTTGATGTTCAGGTGGTGAATCAATTTTTCGGCTTCACCTCGGAGTTTCCCCTTAAGAATTTGCATCTTTTGTCCACCTGTTATGGACCGATTGTTGTGTATAGATCCGGTGAACAAATCCTTGAAAGTAACCCAATGTAGATAACTACCGCTGAAAATTGGGATCTCTGTTACTGGAGTCGATTTTTCTTGAAAACTCTGTGACCGCAATTTTTCCGTGATAGCCTTCTTCATCTGTTGATATTTGACCTCATACGCACCATACGCTTGCTCGTACTCCTCATTATCCTCAATGAGCTCGCTGTCGATCTCCCAATGAAGAGTGTCGATGAGAGACCACCGCGACTTCAATACGCTTAACAGTTCTTGATACTCTGAAGTTTCCAAACTCGCTTCAAGGTCAATGTTCTTCAAAGTATGATGTAACGCCTTGAAATAACTCTTTTGCTTCCTTAACATTTCTTCTAGCTTGCTACTTGTCCCTTGATCCTTGACTGCTGCCGTCTCGCCGTCGTGCTTGCTGGTTGATTGCTGGGCTAGGACGTTTGGGGACCCTAGGGGAGTAGCTGGCCTAAGAAACGGTTCAGGGGGTAAATGTTTCATTATGAATGCTCTAGCTTCCTGATAAAAATCTGACGCTTGCTTATAACAATCAGTGAGAAAATACTCATGTTTTTTATCGTCAAATTCACACAGTTTTATATGGTTGCTTTGAAAATCTTGAAAGAGACTATCTAAGTCGCTAATGCGCTTCTTAATATACAAAAAATCTCTACGATTTGGACCATCCTTTTTAAAGTTGCTTAGGAGCCGTTCCATGGCTCCCATGTTCTGCTGCTGCTTTGATAGAAGGTCTTCCATTTTGAAGTTATATGGGTATATAATATAAGTGGACTCACCGAAGACTGGTTACCAACCCACGTGGTATTTGTAAGACACTCGCGTGAGTAGATCCCGCCTATTCGGAGGCTCGAAGGACCATAAGATGTTGGGGCTTGTAGAGCCTAACACCTTAGTTAAGTTAAATGATAAGATATAATGATTGCTGGTATAAGTTATAATTTATTGAATTCACTGTATGATTATGATTATGATGTGTACGCGGCACAACGATGATATGTGAACTGATGGTAAAAATAATTAATTAAGTGAATAAACGAAATACGCTAACACAGCGTTTCGTTAGTGCAATGAACTGTACGGTGACCCGTACACACTCCCTATTGAATTTCATTTCCAAATACGTCCGTATAAATACAGTGTAATTAAAAACACAACGACGAGTTAATAGGTACAATCACGGCTAGCAAATAACGTTTTACATGTATAATGTATGACGAGAAATTAACCACAATAGCTCGCCACGTAATAGCATGGTGGCGTAACGGCTGTAATGTCAAACTGCAGAATTTTCACATTATCGAAACATTCTCACGACACTGCAGCGTAGTGTAGCGAGAGTTTATCGCGGGGCCTCATGCAACCGTACCCGCCCGTAAACTGTGCCACTTACATACATTCACAACAATTTCGAGTAGTGTACAAAGCTTTCATGTTAGCTCTGATTATTTACGTTAGAGCTTATTTAGTGAATTGTAGGCGTCGACATGTCGCGGAAAACTCGATGTTAATCTACAAAAATCGTTTGTCATTAGTACAGGTCATGATGATAAGGTTCGCTTTTTATCCGTGGCTAAGCTAATAATGGCCTTATTCATAAACGCTTACTAGCAGCATTTTAGCTATCAAATGGGTTGTCCCTTTCTGACATACGCTATTTTCCAAAGAGCAAAAGAGACAAAACACTCACTAACAGTATTTTAGTTCAATTCAATAAAATTTTTGTTATTGTCTTTCTGCTGAAAGTATTTTGGTTAGAGAGCGTTTATCACAGAGCATAGAAGCACCGCGCTCTCCTCGCGGTGCTTCTATGCTCTGTGGCGTTTATGAATGATTGAAAATGGCAATCTACAGTTCGTATTTCGAATAGAGTAATTCCTTTTGAAAAAACCTCTTTGCACCGTACTAAAATTATTAGTAACAAATAATTAGCAAATTGATGTAAATTTCATAGATTAAGTATCAAAAATCATTCATTAACACTCTCTAAGGTAAGGAAGGAATCCTTTGAAGTCTCCGAGTACACAAGTGAGCAAAGTGTTAAATTATGTATGACAAATTGCATAAAAATATATTCTTGTAAAAATGTATAAATATATTTTTGAGTGAGTTTAAACACTCTGGCAACGTATTTACTTCAGTAAGGTATTTTAGACCCACAGGACGGAATCGCCTAATGAAACTAGGGCATCTATTCAGGCGGCGCTCAATAGTCACGACTGATCAGTCATCGTTAGCACAGAACACAGAAATACTATATTACACAAGCCACACAATACAGAGAGGTGGTCGAACTGAGACAGATTCCAACTATTGTACTATTAATTGAAACGTACGTTAATGTCATTATTATTATAGTGCGGGGAGAGACACTGACGAGCGCTTCACCCACCTCCTGATGAAGGTCATCGCACGTGACCGAAACGTGTTGAGGAACTCTCAACAGTAGCCTCCGTCGTACGTAATTTCCCGTTTAAACAAATAATAGATTCCAACTAATTATGAATAATGGTTGACAAAGGACTTATCAAAGGTACAGGGTTCGTTTCTTTTTTGTTTGAACTCGCCATCTCAGTCATTATCAATTGGATTTTTTTGTATTTCATAGCTGCGTACATTCAATATTACTACACAAAAAACAGTAGGCTAACTGAGGTCTATCAGCGAGATAATACCTACCTAGTTTCATTTCAAAATGAGTAGTTAACTTAAACATAAAAACCATTTTATAATATACTAGCGACCCGCCCTCGCTTCGCTGCGGGTAATCAAGATTTCATGTAAGAAAATCGGGATAAAACATTGCGTGTCTCCCGCAGGAAGAGAATAGAGAATATACACAATCAAAATTTCAAGTGGGAAATTGGGGATAAAATATTACATGTCTCGCGCGACTATATATAGGTATGTACAGACAATCAAGATTTCATGTGAGGAAAAATTCGGGATAATACCTACATAGCGCGTCTTCGTCGTTCGTAGTTCGTAGGTAGGTATATCCCCGCGCGCTTTGACCGCACGAAACAGTAAGTTATTTTGTAAGCAGCGCCCCACGGTTTTACCCGCGTTGTGCCCGTTCCCGTGGGAATAACGGGATTTTTTTTACATAAAAACCTTCCTCTTGAATCATTCTACCTATTACAAAAAACCGCATTAAAATCTGTTGCGTAATTTTAAAGATTTAAGCATACAGACAAACAAACAAACAAACACGAAACAGAGACGACTTTATTTTATACTATGTAGTGATATTTCTCATCATAACTCTGAAACTAAGAGCCGAAACACATAACCGCGTTGCGGCGCCGCGACGCGAGAATCGGCAGTAGCGGCACTGCCGATTGCAGCGGCGCGGCACCGCAGCGTGGCGCTAGTTTCAGCGTTATGATGTCATACTTGTTGACAATGATTTAGTTTGTTTGTTCTTGAACATTGTATTTTTGAAAGACTAATTAAAGTATTCTTCAAGTAAGTAATTAATCAATAAAAACTATCAATAAAAACGTATTTGTTTTACTTTACCTTACAGTCAAGCCCAACATTTCTAAAGCTGTAAGAGGTTTCCTTCCTTTAATATTTTTTTTATTTATATATTTTGATAACCCGCGTAGTAGCTCTTCAAATGATGATATACTCATTCTAAAGTAGGCGAAAAATTTATTTTCGTCTATTTTTAATGCTTTGTATTTTCGAGAAAAGTACTCGCCATCGGGATTCATAGCCTTATTAAATGGATGTATCCAGTATCTTCTTTGTCGTTTATTTAAAACAGAGTAATGTCTTTTTAATAACAAAGAGGCAATAAGTTTCTTACGATTGTCCATGGCAAAGACACGTCTATCCACAATAAAAAATCACGAGGAACTGGTTAGTGGTTACCCTACCGTAATGCTCTTTTTCGCGGCGCCGCAACGCCGCAACGCAAACCGCCGATAACTGTCCGATTTTAATAATTTAAAGAGGTATACAAAGAAACATAATTTACCTTGATTGTAGAGCCATTTATTTTGATGTAGATTCATATCATCTGAATATCATCAACTTAAAATTACACTCCTTTTTTAACTAATTAATTTTAACTAAAAACGGTTATTGTGGCTTAACTATAATAGTTAGACATATGCCCTCGCGAACCTATTTGTTCGCAATGATATGTACTTTGATTGTGTAGAACATTGTTTTTGTGTATCATCAATAGATTTAGTAGCGCACGCCAATAACCAATTTTTGTAGGCATGTTTTTCATACCTTGGGTTACATATACCCGCGTTGTGCCCGTTCCCGTGGGAATTTCGGGAATTTTTTTACATAAAAACCTTCCTCTTGAATCACTCTACCTATTACAAAAAACCGCATTAAAATCCTTTGCGTAATTTTAAAGATTTAAGCATACAGACAAACAAACAAACAAACAAACACGAAACAGAGACGACTTTATTTTATACTCGTACTATGTAGTGATATTATTAGCAGTGCAGTATGTCCAAGTTTGTGCGTCTCAGATGATCGGTGTTCCTCGACATCTGGCAAAATTGTCTTCGAAGTAACGACAGCATGGTAAGTTCGAGAAAAGTTATTCGATGGTTATCCGCAGTGAGGTATACAATGATATTGCCGACGATACTGTTTAGTTACGCACACAAAGACGCCTGTCTATGCTCATTACGAGTACAAGTGTAGTTCAGGGGCTCTTTCAGGTGAAATAAAATAATTATACGTGCTAATATACAGATGAAGAACTAGCGACAGTCTTCGCGCCAGTAAACAGATATTTGGTGGCAGAGATACACATCTTGTTGGTGTTGACTCCGTGCGGGAATCGAGCCCGCAACCCCCGACACAGTAAGTAAGTGCTCTCACAATTCTCACAAACCACTGTACCAACGCGCTTGACAAAGCTTGTTACAACTTTTTTATTATTACATAAATCAATTTTGAACAGTATACTCACCTATTGTCCTCCTATATACAAATATATAACCACGTAATCACCTGTAACAATGTTTATTTTTACATTCAGTTAGTTATGAAGTTCCCAAAATGAGGCTCATAAATCATAACGAAGGAGTCATGTCCTCAGCGGGCACTCGCTCACACTGCAATATTAAATTCAATTTACTGGAGTTGATTAGTTCCCTGGCCACTAAAACAGGCATAATGCTGGCCGTTTCTCGTCATGTTAATTTAGAGATAGCTCCTTGCAGCGGCGTTCGGCAGCCTAATGCGATTTGGGAATACGACGACTACATGCAAATATAGAAATACGAGAATTTTATATATTAGACTACATTGATATTGAGTTCACCGGGTTTGTGGGAATTTCATTGTTTTTATTCAGGCCTCGTACGTTAATAACTTGACGTTTTGAATCGCGGGCTGTTGGGACTCTTCTAGTTTCAGTGGTAAGTGTTACTAACCACCCCGATTGTCGTTTTTTTAATAACACTATTTTTACTGTATGTGTTGTAAAGATTTTTAATATTTGTCTTAGTTACTGTTGTAAAATAGTCTCAGCCCCAGTAAACAAGCGAACGAATGCCTCTTCTGTGAGCACGGTTCCTGTAAAGGAGCGTCAGATAAAAATGTAAAATAAAAGCAAAGTGTATCTGTAAAAGTAGTTTCAATTCAAAATGAGTAGTGTTTGCTTAAACTTAAGAAACCAGAGTAAGCGAATGTGAGTTCATTGCGTCTTGTATATTACATCATATATTTTTTCAGGTATGAGGCAAAACGACGAGTTGTTATTTAAATAAAAAATCCTATTAATTCATATCAGTGAAATCTGTGTGGTGGAGATTTTCTACCTCATCTCAGAGAGAATTTGGTCTACAGCGCACAGCGAGGGACCGTACTGAAAACAAACCACTGACCAAGCGCCGCCACGTTTCAATATTAACGCTCATTTAACTTAATTATCATTTAAATATTTGCCCACTGAGTATTATAAAATGGTTGTGCCCATCGAGGAGTCGTGATACAAATTAAAATAAAAAATGCAAAATAGACGACAAACGAAGCAGCAGGAATGCAATCAACATCTCATTAGCGGACCTTAATTCCCTGTCCGCACGGCCGCACGGCGCGGGCGCGACTCTCGGCTGATTTCTTCGATAAACCGTTTATTACAATTCTCTTTTTTTCGCCTCCGCCGGGGACTTTGTCTCGTGAATATCGCCGCTATCCGATCGGCGATTATGTTAAAAAATTGAACGAATTTCGATTGGATTCGATAGAAAGTAAATTGAGAAGGCGGAGAGAAAGTTTCATGAACTCATGCTTCACTTGTTTTTGTAAGATGTTTCTCCTTGACGGATTTTTAGATAAAGTTTTCTTTTATAAAGGCTATGCAGACAAAACTTAATAAAACTTGGACGAGATTCAAAATCAAAGCAAATATAAATATTGTACTAAATTATTAGTTTCAAGATTTTTCGTGGAGCAAGCTTTTCAATATTGTATTAAGTACTCTGAAGTCTAAGGAAACCTGCGCTGGACTACTAGACTCATTTTAATATATTTAGCTACCTTAATAATATTTTTTACCGACTTTAAAAACCAAAGTAGGTTCTCAACTAGACTGTAAATGGTTTATTTTTGTATGGTTGTGACCCGATGCACGATGTCTCCATCTTATTATGTTGTACCTGCTTCTTAGCAGCAATGCTAACAAGTAGGTCCGGATTTAAAAAAGGTGAGTAAAAGAGAGTCTTTTAATAACCTGGCTTGAAGATGGATTGCTTAAAAAAATATTTAAAGGTGAATACTCTCTAATTGTGTGAAGAATTGTAGATACTGTTTGAGCTGCTAGTGGCAGTCCACTTGTTGTGAGGAGTCGTTTAACGAGCGGCCTCGTTAATTGGAGAACAGATGGTTTCTACACTCTGTTTAAATGTTTAAATTAACTGCGTCCGACCGCTCTTCTGAAATGTTTCTCATTTATTTCTTAAATTAGAAATTAAGTTGTTCATTCGTTAAACTAACTTTCAGCTTTTTAATACAACGAGTAATATTGTTCTCCTTCACAACTAGGACCGTAATAATTTGAATAAATATAATAAAAGTCACACTTTATTCCAACAAGTTTATATATGTATATATCCACTACCATGCGTGTACCATCCAAAAATGGTGCCAGCCTATTTTTCTGTAATCAAATCTTACAAGTTTTCGACTCACTTTCCGGTTTTCCATTGACCTGAAATGTTGCATGCACGTTCAGGTTAGATGGCAAATGCATGATAATGAGAAGGTTGTTAAATAACTTTGATAAAATACGTGTTTTTCATATAAACTGTGCACTATTCCTCCACTGCATATTTCAGAAGCTGACCGCAACCTCACGGCTACTCTGAATAAAATGTCCTTTAACAAGGGCCATAGGCTGTCGCGACATTTTAGTCTGGCATTTTTGAGTAAACCCATGGAAGAACATTGGTTTCTCATTTTTTGACAGTACGCTTCACTATAAAGATAGAAAATATTTGGCGAACGTATTCAATATGGTCCAACGTATCTCCGATAACTTAGTCTGACGCGCTCGAGTTAACGTAGTGACGAACACGTTGCACGTTGGCCTCCCTTTCCATTAGGGATTTGAACGTGATTCACTAAGAGCAAAAAACCCTGCACTAGAGATTGCAATTTGGTGTTATGTCCGGCTGCACCCGGCCGGACATAACACCGAAACAGTCGGATGTTCCGGATTGATAAACTTACGAGAGACGTATTTTCAATTTAAATACGAAAAACCTTGCATTTCTTTCGAAAATAAACTGTTAAGTGAATAGTTAAGATTATGAAAAATTTCTTACATAAAGATCATGGCCCATATCAAATTAAAAGGTTACGCAAAGAAAATGTTAGTTTTCAATTATAGAGTTAAAATCCCTTTTTTATTTTTTTTAGCTTTGATATTTTTTGTATCAAATATGAAGAGAACATCTTATATTTTTAATTATTTCACCAACATTCCCAATACAAACTACATACATCATAGCAAACTATGAATATTGCTCTATAAATTACTTGATTGTTGTACGCCGTGGGTAGGGATTCCAGTGTCATGAATGATGCTAGTATTTGTTTATACTGTGATTCGTACGAACACATACGAACGACCGACCGACTATGATACCGCCAACACGTCAGACAAACTAACTCGAGTGCACCTTTAGTTGGTGATCTGGTAAGAGTTTAACGGCGCCGGAACCGGATTACAGCATTCGTTATTCCGGATTGTAATTGCCGTTGAATTGTTTTTAATTCGAGTTTAACTGTCTAAAATCCGTATTTTTTTCTTATTTTAGTAAACATAATGTTGACTAAACTTCAGTTCTACGGTACCAATATAATATTTGGTAAAACTTTCGTCTTCAGGCAAAATTATTTGCAGAACAACGTGATCCAAGAATCCAAAAGGGCAATAATGATGAATCTGTTTTATTGACTTTGACAGCGTCGTTTACCCACGTCAAGTCTTGGGACAACCTATTTACAATATTGAAAATATTTTACCTGTTGTCTTGGCTCTAGCAGATTGATTGGTTTCAAGAGGTATTTTATGAGTTTATGTTAAAACGATATTTCATATTATTATAACGTAATGTTTGGTATTCGTAAATATCAGGAGGTTTGTTGCATCTAGTCAGTTTATTATTATTTTTATACTTGGATATTTTCTATGGTACGATAAAATAAAGTAAAACTACTTATAAAGTCGTCAGGCCGTCGACAGCCGCAGGTGGCGGGGCCCCGACATTCGCTTGCCATATCTCACTTAAGGCTTTGCTTTGATAACAAGGTATCAGGTACACTCAGCATAATAAATTCACAGCCTTTACTTACCAAACAAACATACCAACCATCGTAAAAGCCGTCGACCTAAATACTGAAACGATGTTATATAAAATGTGCCCTAAAGTTTCTCAAAAACACCTAAAATCTTACTCTGACAGTTTAAGTGCGCGACTTTGTAAAAACTTGAAGAAACCAGAAGGAACCTCTCACAAACAAACTTCCCTGATTATTAACGTTGATAAATTAGAAGTTAAAAGGTGTATAACGAGCCCAATAAATAAGAAGTGTCCATCTGTCGCTCCACGGTTAACTTGGCCGCTCCCGAGGGCCTTACCAAGTTAATTTGCGCTAAACAGTATAATCAATTGCTATTTCTAAACGAGTCATGAATAATTCGGGTTACAATAAGGGTGGGACGTAAACTTTTCGTGCGCCCTCCCCTCCCCGCCGCCGCCGTCTCGCACCCCTTCACCGTAACAAACTCTATTCAATGAACTTTAATTTTGATGAAGTGACGTATCTTGTTTAACTTATTAATTAGTCATTTTTGTTACAACCTCATTTAGAATTAAGATTCATCAAGACGTGTGCTCATTTGAGGGAAAATATAAACCTCTTCATCTTTATCTCGGAAATTATCGCAAAATATTTACAACGAAATATCTCGGTTATAATATATTATAAGTTACACATAACTGGAATTATCCTATTACATTATAATTGTCATTTTCTGTGTTCGTACTTGTGAGAAAGCGGTGACGGAAGTTTCTTCAGTTGTTCTAAGTCATTCGATGAGCGTTTCCTGTAAAAAAAGGAATAGGAAACTTTTCATGTTGTCATTTTAGTGAACTAAATTCGGATAAATTGAGTGAAATTGCTGAATGCGCCACTTGTGATCACACGCGGCGCACGTCCGGCCACTACGGTACAGTGGCCACTTGTACATAATATACGTAAGTATACTATTCTATACAGATCAGGGTGTGTAAATTGTTGAACATTTAACTGACTGTTTAATACCCATACTCATGTGAAAGTCCCAACTCATGTAGCGGAAATTTTATTAAAGTTCAAATAGATACCACTACAGCTGTCACTTACAATGGCACCATTGTTCTGGCTCGCAGAAGCTATTCGCCCAAATTTCTCTATCGAGAGTTGTACAAAGGCGTTTCCTTTTTCAACATACTTATTATAGAAGTTTATTACAATCCATTTGTAAGTTGCGGTGAGGTTTGAATGTTCTATAATGGGTTCGTACACTCGAAACCGGTCGCGTGTAAACAAACACTTAACAATGTAGTTTTAGATGAGCGGAACGGAATTAGTGACGAAAAGAGGCCGGAAAAAACTTTATCTGGTTTGTTTAGTAAATTACTTGTGATTTAGTGAACGTTGATGGAGCGGGACTTATTGGACACGGGGTACTAATGTAGCGGTCTGGCGGAGCTTCATAAACAAGCGAAGTTTTATTACGCCTACGCTACTCCGGTGAACCGTACGTTTTAAAACTATACATTTAGGCACCATTCACTCTGAGTTTTTGATCTGAATTTCAAATCTACAATTTAGATTCTAGATTCTAATTACAAGAAATTTTACGAGTATGTACCACACAATTCTGATTATCCTGGTTCTAAATTTTTCAGGACGAACTAAAAATTACTGATAATCTTTCAATCAATTTTTTCAAACATGAGTGAGGCCAAGGTCAAGTTTCTTAATTCAGAAACTGAAATTCTAATAGAAGTCAGAGACATGTTTTATACCTATATTACCTAATCTTATAACTAATTTAATAGAAATGAACAGTTAATAGGTAATTATATAGTTGAGTTTTCGATTAAATTAAACATAAATTGAGGGAACCAAACCGCAGATTTTGTTGCTATCTTTACGCATATTATGATGAAAACGAACTAATACAAAGAGCAGCGAATACAATGAAGTACGACGTGGAGAGGGCACCAACTAAATTACTTAATAACGGGCCAAACGTAACGAATTTCAAAAGCACTAAAACATTTCCTCCCCGAATGTATTTTTTCTATTTTGACAGTATTAGTGGGCACATAAAACTGAACGTTAGTGAAAAATAATGGTTTTCACTCGGAAGGTGAGAGGAAAAGATTTATGAGTACACGTTAAATACGCTTCCTTACAATATTTTTTCTGTATTTAATTATATTTCGACGGTGTAAACGAACAGGTTACGGAAAATTCTTAAAAAATATAATTTTCTTTGTAAATATTAACTTGATAACAAGTATTATGATCATTGAGGCACTTAAAGTGCCCTAGCGTGTACTTATTAATTCAAAGCTCTTATTTAATGTGACTTGTGAGTTTATATTTGTGAGTGAGGGACAAATCTTGGAACTGGATGTGGAAATGACTAGTGACTTTTTCCAATCAGCTCTGTCTCGAGCTTCCTAACACTGACCAGACAAGTACATGTCAAGCTCGTCTCGCCATCTACGTGTTGGTCTTTCGCGGCGCCTCCTGCTAAAGTCCAGATACGAGATACAACATGATGGTGATGTTTACCCAAGACTCATCAGGCCCGCGCAGACGTGCCCTGCACGACTCCATTTGAGAAATATTACCAAATATTGTATTATGATTATGTATCAACATTATTTTGTCTACAAGTCGTCGTTACGTCGCTACTTATTAATTTTCAAGTTATTTACGTTTGGTATTATGATTACAACCGAAACGTAGTTCTTTAAAGAGTCAAAATGTAGTAAAGAGAAACCAAATCTAATACAAACCTTGTCACAATATCTCATAGATGACGTAGACACACGAGCCTTGCTGGTTTTTAGACTTTTGTTCATAGGTGGCATGGCTTCTTGAACCATTGCCAACTAAAATTAAGTTACACTCACATGAAACACGTCCTTTCCGCTCTCAGAGACATAAAGGGGCATTCCAACTTAACAACTGCGTGTTCGCAACGCGCGGCACATGATAAAAAAATACATAATTCTTTGAGCAAATTCCAGCAGTTACAAACATGAATAAAATTAGCATGTGGCTTCGTTTAAGGGGTGTGCCAAATATGGTGTTCGTACATTAAGGCGAGTGACCTATGGCCGCTGTTAGCGATTTGGAAGCGGGCCAGGGCGCATCACGTAAATTTTGTTTCCACATTCAATGTAAGTGCAAATAGGAGAGGTCTCAAAGTCAAACACGGACAACTTTGCGCTGGTGTTTATTTAATTGTTTATTCAGGAACCGCCGCCGGGACTTTTTTGTAATAATATTAAATACGGACCCCAACGTATAAGCATTGTTTATAATGTACCTACATAATATTTAGCCGCCCCTAAGGTCCGTAAAATTATTTTTTACCAAAGAAAGGTTTTATTTACCGTTTTTGTAATGCTGTACATATGAAAGGTATACAGCAAACGAATAATAATTAGAACTTACGTTGGAAGCGTAAACTAAACATCATATTTATAAATACTATACTTCAAATAATCTGTATCGGAACGACAAACTATCCCACTGCTATTCTGAGCCCAGCTATGTTTATTAGATAAAACTTGCCTTTAATTCTATTCCTTTATTAGCAGTGCGCAGTTGGCCACTGAATAAGGCATCATAATTGTACCTATAAAAATATTTTTTCCAATCTAACTGGCATTTCTAGAGATTAACGCGCTCAAATAAAATGCCGATTCATTATAAAAGTAAAGCTTTGTATTGGCGTGTATTCACTTAGCTTAGCTTTGTGTTCGTGTATTTATACTATTAATTATATCATGTGTAAGTGAGGTATGACGTGAGCGATGTAGAACAACTTGTGTCCGTTAGTGGCAGGTATAAACGCGAGGGAATGATCTTATGACCGAAAGAAAATTAGAAAATATTTTTATGACCTGTTACATTGGGCGTAATGTTAAAAATGTTATGACAAGTATAATGGCGGCGTTATCTGCGCTGTGCGGCCAGTGAGCGGTCATTATCCCTCACCGAATACGACCACTTACACGGTATAGGGCGTAAACTCGCTCCTCCGACGTAAACGGTCAAAGGGAAAATAAATCGAAAGAGCCATAAAATGACAACGATCGTCTGAAATATCGGTCATAATAGAACCACTGTCGTTAAAACTCAAAGAAAAAACTGATGGTGGTGTTATCAAACCGAAAACTAATTCAAAGTTCCATCATTGTTTGCCGTTAGGGAGCTGGGTGAAGGAATAAAAAGCATCTTGTCGCCAAACGATATCGAGTTTCTTAAAGCAATTAAGATAAAACCGACGACAAAAGCCGGCGGGATGCCGCCTTTGTTGGCTCCTAGCTTGTAATTAACGACAAGTTCTAAACCGACTGCCCGCATGGATTACAGTCAAAGAGTCGCTCCATGCCTTCCCTTACACGGATTGTCTTTTGCATAATTAAAACTTCGTAAACAAATTATAAATGACATAATAATCCCAAAGATTAATTTGTATGGAAAAATGCCGTAAGAAGCCGCTCCGCCCTGTATTGTTTCATACAAATTCAGTATTTTATAAGTAATTACGAGCTTATATTGAATTTACTAGATTAATATTTATATTAAATTAATGTAGATTTTACGAATAGACATTAGTCTAATTCTGATAAACCATAAATTACTTAAACGGACTGAAGCTGCTGTAAAGTTTATAAATATAATAATAGAGTCGTAAAACTTTGCAAACCTAAAAGGTTCCGTAATGAAGCCCTTTTATTAAACTCATAACTTTTAATATGAATCCCGAAACCGCGATGTGTTGTTTTTATCAACATTAAACATTCCCATGAGATTTATTATGCAACTATTCATATCTCCCGAGAGACCAAACAATCCCTAATATGAGAATAGCAAAGAACAAAACGTCTTTAACACCCATTACTCTCTGATTATGACATTACTACGCCTCATAGTAACAACACCGGAGCTTTTATCTTCTCAGTACAAGCGATTTACACCCCAAATACTCATATAATGCTTTGTATTATTCTATACACAATGTTTGGGACAAAAAGGGCGCTACAGTTAATGTGTAGCCGTATTACAGGTGCTTAAACTGAAAGCACAATTTTAAGGGCGAGAACTCTACGAAATATTCTGTAAAAATGTATTGTGTTATGTAAAATAAATTATGTCATGATGATCCGACTGAATTATATAATTTCTAAATGAAGTTGAATAATAATTACGGAAGGCTCTCTTTATGAAATTATTTCAGCGGTTTATTTTATTAGTTGTTTTTACAGACTTGGTTAAATTAACCCGTGGCTATTTATTTCAAATGTTTTAAAATAGCCCTTCTCCTTTAATTTGGTTATAATTTACAAATAATATGTATATGTATATATGTAGGTATGCGTATCAAATCCGACTAGTACTAAAGATTAGTGCGTTAAAAAAACGATTTGGTTTTATTATATTTGTATACAAAACATCTATAATTTCAGTTTACATCCAAACAACAGATTCGACATCCTTAGATTTGTATGAAGCCTTATTCATTGAAAGATAACGTGTTAATATATTTTATAAACACAGTTAACAAACTTTTGTTTCAGGATCAAGCTAAGTTTCATTTAACTTAAGATAAACCAGCCTCGTGGCGGTTTACTTGGCTTGCCTTATCTGAACTATACTTTAAAGTAACCTCTTTTATTTTTAATACCGCGACCGGCAAGCGCTATCCGAGTTAAAATTACTTTGTGCTCGAAAGATCGAATATCAGCGTTCATTTTTCAATACTTTTTAAAACGACTATCTCTTAAACTTTTGTAATTAGGAATCTGAAGTCGGCATGCCGGTCGCTAATGTGGTCTGCATAATCACAGGTTTTATTACCGTCGCTTGTTCTCACTTTATAGATTTAACTTTAAAAAGCGATTTAACGTTTATGGTTTCACTGGTTCTTTATTAATACCGCCTTAAGTGATTTTACCTCCGACGCAAGAGAGGGGTGTTATAAATTTGTCTGTGTGTGTGAGTGTGCGGATGAGTGTGTGTATGTGTGTAAGTGGTATGTGGGTGTGGGTGCGTGTGTGCGTGTGTTAGTGTGCGTGGTTGTGTATGTCCTACTGTGGCACCGATGACCGATTTCGTTGTGGTATTTTTCATTTAAAAGCCAGTTTCCTTGCTTTGGTTTTTAGCTGATTGAGTTTAATTTTTTCGAAGCTTAAAGCTTAGTTTGAGTATGTTGTGTGAATTTGTCCGGGTGGATTTACTTAATGTAATTTTTAATACTCGTATGTGTAATTTAAGGAAAAGTTTACCTCTGTCCAGCCTACAATCGACAAAGTGCGCGAGGCGATCAATCAGCCTTCTGGCACTCTCATGAATAATACCTATCCGTCGGAGGAAACTTTCACAAAAGATTTATTTTCTCGCAGCTCGCCGGTCGAGATTTATAAGGCAAAGATTGATTGATTTTATGGAAATATTAATAAACAACTTACCTTCATGGTAATGTGTGTGTAAACAGCAAAAATAATCAAGGCGATGATAGCGGGGCTTCTTTAAAATACTCGTATAAAATGAGAATCGTTACATTTCAGTTGCATTGAACGTTCTGCTCTCAGGGTGGTATTATCTATACTAATATTATAAAGCGGTAAAATTTGTGAGTTTGTATGTTCGAGGTAATCTCGGGAATTATCAGTCGGATTTGAATAATTCTTTTTGTAATAGATAGCCTCATTCAACGGGAAGGTTGATCGGTTTCATTTCGCGGTTTCATCCCGAAATTCCCACGGGAACAGGCAAAATGCGGGTAAAATCGCGGGGCGCTGCTAGTTAACTATAAATAATAAAGAAATTGCAGTAAGGAACCTTAAACTTGGCACGACTTTGTCTAGATTTCATTACTTTTTAGAAATAAACAAGCAGCTCCATCGAGACTTGGCTAGGTTTTTACAGAATGTTTTTGATGGGATAATTCTTACTTTGTGTGTTAGTTGAAAAGATTTCCAAAAAATACTCGCAATGTCACGGGAATCAGTTTAACGCGGGTGAAACTGAAAGGGGCCGATAATCGTCAATTATTGTCAGTTTTTATATTAATACGCTTAAAAACCTACCTTAAAGCCAAATATCAAGTTTCTAGGTCACCTGGAAGTGAGCTTTTTTCATGTCTGTAGGTTATTAGTATGTTTTATGACATATTTACATTTTAATAACTGTTATTGCTTCTTTTAGCTCTAATTACAGCTTTCAGCTGGTTAAGGCTGCTGAAAACGAGGTTTTAGTAACGATGTTGGCGTATTTTCTCTCATTCTTCCATGAGACCCTAATGAATATTGTGTAAGATTTTTGACAGTCTGTTAAAAATTGGTATGTTCTTTGTTGTATTTTTATTATATTTTTATTGAAAAATATAAATTGAAGGTATTTAAAGGAAGCTATGGTTTAAAATAAACCTATTGAAATTTGCTGCGTTTGTTATAGTTTGCAAGCAATTACGATTTTTAAAGCGTGCTTTTTACTTTTGGCGTTCAGTGTACTTATATTTGTATCAAAAACTTATAATGACTAACTATTAACAACGTTTTGAATTGAAACTAATTTTACGGATACACTTCACTTCACTACAGAACCGTGGTCACAGAAGAGTCATCTGCAACCACGGTTCCTGTAAAGGGCCCGAAACGCTAGATAAAAATGTAAAATTAAAGCGAAGTGTATCCGTAAATGTAGTTTCAATTCAAAATTAATATGTCCCCTTAAACTTAAAAAACCTGTATATTAGATTAGATTTAATGATAATTTTGTAAGAGATTATTATTAATCATGTAAGCTTGTAAATCTGTCTCTGAACCCTGCGATACAAGCTAGCTTAGGCTGCGGCTCCATTGAGGCGGAGACGAGCGGAGCTGAGAGGAGACGTGTGGGGATCGACCAATCGTATTACATGAAATCCACATCTTGTCTCCGCTCCGCTTCAATGGAAACAGTCAAGCGGAGACGAGCGGAGCTGAGAGGAGACGTGTGGGGATCGACCAATCGTATTACATGAAATCCACATCTCGTCTCCGCTCCGCTTCAATGGAAACAGTCAAGCGGAGACGAGCGGAGCTGAGAGGAGACGTGTAGGGATCGACCAATCGTATTACATGAAATCCACATCTCGTCTCCGCTCCGCTTCAATGGAAACAGTCAAGCGGAGACGAGCGGAGCTGAGAGGAGACGTGTAGGGATCGACCAATCATATATTACGTGAAATCCACATCTCAGCTCCGCTCGTCTCCGCCTCAGTGGAATCACATACCTCTTTTCACAGCTCTGCTCCTCTCAGCTCCGCTCGTCTCCGCCTCAATGGAGCCGCAGCCTGTGCAGGGTTCACTGTCTCACTTTCATCCATAAATATGTACTTCATTTTATAGGCGAAACATGTAATTGAAAATGTAAAATTCTTTTTTGCCTAATAAATCATTTATGTATTTATTTATTAACAAATTTCCATTTTCTACTCTACAAACCCGACGGCAATTTTATTAGACTAAGAATAATGTAACATTTTAAAAGCGATCGTAGCCGCAAGAAACAACTAGATACCAGTAGTTCTTTAAAGTCATTCGTTTGGAGACCGGGTCTTAAGGGTGCGTTTCCATGGAAGCGGAGCAGAGCTCAACAGATACTTCACAATGCATTTCATTAACATTTCACAATGTCAATGCGTTGTTTCACAATTAGAAAATGCGCTGTATTTGGTAAATCGAGCTCCGCACCGCACCGCTCCGCTCCGCCTCAATGTGAATACACCCTAAAGGTGGGTTCATAGTGGGTCAGAATAATGCTAAGTAATGTAATATAAGGGTGCGTCGCCAATTAATGTGGTTTCTATGAATGTGAGTAATTATTGTAACGACACAATTAAACTAATTAATGGGACCAGTTACCATTAGTACTCGAAATACTATACTTCAGTAATAATTAGGAAAACAGATACATGTACATCGAATGAAGTTTATATTGGTGCCACGGCATGCGTGATTAATGATCTGAATATTTTGAATACCGAAGTATTTTTTGGTATAAATTGTTAGTCTCCAAAACGGTTTAAGGTCTTAGGTCTTATGTTTTATTTCGATATTCGGTTTTAAAATGATTGTTTTCTTATCATTGTTAGGTTATTCTATCCTATTACCGTTGTAACAGAGACATCTTTACGTTCCCTGCATATGCTAATAGCTACGCAAAACCACTAATGTAATATCTTCCGAAGCGTGATGATCCGTTCAGTTAACATGATATTTGAATTACAGCGGGGAGAACAGCTATAGTTACAACGATATATACTTAAGCTTCGTATTCATTGTAAACATCTGTTAATAAACGATGTTGCCCGTAAAAACAGACCCAGGTCTTATCATGGGGTGGATGGAGCGGCCATTACAGGCCCAGGGGCGGAAGATCGGGGGCAAATATCATACAGTACTAACGATAACGATTAAGATTCAACAACTATCAAGATTATCGTTGAATTTCAAGAGCAAAAAAAGATCATCGGCTTGCATCGGCCTTAATCGGATCCCGCTCCATTCAGAAAATTAACTCCATCCGGCATCACCAGTTCCAATAGACAAATGGAAATCCCATTCGCTTCGCTATTATCAAAATATATAGAAACGTGTACCACGAGACATACATACAAATTTTAACAGGGTAAAGCGAAGTGACCGTTAAGTGATTGCCTTGTCTACGGGAGTTGGAACTGATATGGACGTACCATTGACATGCATAGTTATTAATGTATTGTGCTTCGAAATATCTCCAGAGCTTCTGTTACAGTTGGCGACTCTTCCGCCGCCGATCTTCAGCAAGGGAACGCCAATACATATTATTACATAGAATTTACACCGCGATGGAGCGACCGATCTTCCGCGTATGGTCCCGCTTCATTCATTTATTCATCTTGAGCAGGTTAGTGGTGAACCCTAGTGTCGGAGTTCTGAGACCGCCAAATGGCCTCCAACATAATCTGACGATTGAAATAACTGGGACCGACTGCTTAACGTGCTCTCCGAAGCACTGTAGCGCTCAGATAGAAATGCTACTATCGGCCACCCATCCTAGGCTACGCGAGCTGCGCGTTGCTTAACAAAACTTAATTGCGAAATTAACTAACATCGCTTAGGCAAACTACGCCACGAGCACTTTTATCATTGTTTCCGCTATTTGTAAATTACAAAATGACTAGTTCGGCAACAAAATGTCAAAAAAAATGTTTTATGTTTTTATCCATCGACATGCTGAATACACAAATGAGTACAAATAACGAATTACAATAGGGTTTTCCTCATCACTACTACTCATCCTCGTACTCATTCTTCATTAGTTATCAGTTCAAAATGTATGTGTATTTACATTAAAATTGTCAACAACAACCATACATTGTGTTTAACTATTACTCATATTTCATGAAAATGTCAAGTTATTTTATAATTGAACTTACCGGGGGGTTATGTATATGTATGTCTTCTCGTAATAGGTATGTCTATTGTAAATCCGTCAATCAATAATTCACGATTCCGTAGTCTGTTACGAAATAGGTTTAATCTATTTTTAGGATACATAAACTCTGACTGTGACATAAGTAACGTAACAATATGTGTAGCAAACTATAACTTGTTATTCAATACATTGAAACAAACATTCTAATTATACCAGATGTCGATATCAAAAAATGTACGAAGCAGTATATCATGATCATTGTTTTGTTGAATATGATTTTTTACGTACTCGTACACCACACCGTAAACCGAATGCGTCAATGAAGTTAACTAACAGTCAATTATTAAAAGTCTTTTACACATTTGTACATGTGTACAAATGTGTAAAAGTACTATGTAGCAAACGTACTCACACGGGTTTTTTTTCTGGTCAATTATTAATTATTTGTTAGTTTGGAAAACATTGTTTTTTTTCGGGTAATATACTCGTATTATATTATTAAGCTATTGCATAGCTTCTATCGCGGGCCTTGAGCGCGGGGACCGAATCCAGAAATTCCGTAACGAAAAAACCTCACGCTCCTCAAGCATTGCCTACGTACGTATAAGCCCAGAACACAACGTTAGCGCGATGCAGACATTCAGCACACTAACGCCATCTAGTGATACAAAAAATAACTATGCAATAGCTTTACCGCGGCAGTCCCCGAGTGCCACACGTCTTTTATTATTATTGTTTCACTTGGCTGTCCGATGTAAATCTTTATTCTACCCAAAGCTTTAACCAAAAAATCAGTTTAAGTGAAAACATATTTCCCAATTGTCAAACATGACTCGGGTTTAAAATCACCAACCCGCTTTAGGCAAACAGGGTGATAACGCCTAATCCTCCTCACTGTACTTAATATCTTCAGTAGCACCATCATGAAATCTTCACCCCCTCCCTGGATCCACACCTGGAGTAGAACTTTCATTATCATATCATTGTGTTTCATAATTTTTATTGATTATTAATGTTATTATAGTACTCTATATTGATTTGTTTCTAATCATAATTCGTGTCGTCGTGTGATCGATGTAGATTTAGACAGCTGAAAGATAGCTGAAGTATATGCTGAAGATTACAACATAGTTTTATTTCCATGTGACGATCGATAAAGTATTTTGTAGGTGAGTAATCCGAAGAGGCTAAAATATCAAGTCTTTCTGTGATTAAATCCCTGATTTAATTGTATCTAAATAAACGATTTAATTAGTTATTAAGGAAATCATGTCGTCATTCATTTCCTGTATGACTGAAGTGTCATTTTACTTTTGCGTAAAGTCGGGGGCGAATAACTACCATAGTTATCTACAAATATAATGCCACTTTTCGTTGTATTTTATAACTCAAGAACGGGCTCACCTATCCAAACCAAATGTTTAGGATTTGTTCGGACTATTTAGTAGATAGTTTATGTGAAGTTTGCACAAAATCGGACGAGCGATTCTTAAATTCCCACGGGAACGGGCACAACGCGGGTGATACTGCGAAGCGCAACTAGTCCTGTATAGATAACACTCTATTCTATTTTCAAAAACAGATTTGACCAACATTTTGTGACATGATAAGGCGGGCTCATTTCTAAAACAGAGTAGTTAAAAGTTATTCTATCTTTAAGTTGAATAAAAGTTCCAAAAATACAGAATGTTGCAAAGTCAATTACATAGTGTATGCGACTTTAGCTTTGAATTCCCGACGTTCAAAGGTTCGGAGGTAACTTTATATTTGAGTCTTGTTGAAACTCTTAACTTTTGAGCTTAGAACTGACATGAACGTATTTTCGAACTACTTTACTTTTAATAAGTATTAATGAAACTTCGTCTATGAGGACGAAGACCGATACTAATTGTGTTTGTCTATTGAGTGGCCTCACGGTCTAGCGATACTTAGTTAAGTCCAGTGTCGCCATATTGAAAAGTGTTATACCATGGCATGCTTTGTAGCATTATCATGTTAAAGAGTTTAGGTCAAACTATTATATGATAACTTTTTTCAGGAGTTCAAACTCGACCCGCGTCTCCGTAAATGGAGCCTTTAGAACTCTCATGAGCAGTACGTAGTCTGTACAGTATATAAGGTGAATATATTTAAATACGTCCAGGATATGTATGAATGGACGAAAGACATAGAAACTTTGCTTTTGATGTCCTCGCAGAAGTTTTTAAGTTAATTAAAAGCTGCCATTTCACCCTATTACTCTAATTCAATTTACCATCCATCTTTTTGCTCTTTTTAATAAAATAACCTGTCATGTGCCACTGTAAAGCAAACGCATCTCACTGCAGATCAGTACAGTGAGGAGGATTAGACGTAATCACAATGGCTGGTAAGTACATGGATAAACATTAATGAGATTCTAATAAACTCATTGATTACATTGTCTTTTGACTATCGCATATTATCTGTTCGGTTTCAGCTTGAACGGGTCTCAGGATTATAATATGCTTCGTTGAGCCGACAGTGAACAAGGAGATCAGATACACGAGTACCTTAAGGAGCACTATCGAAAGATCGAGTGAATTGTTTAGCTAGTATTTCTCAACTCTCCACAACGCAGCTAATGGTTTATATTTTTTCACTTTGCCATAAATAAATAAAATAAAATAATCATTAAATCAGAGGCCGAGGTCTCGGTACGGCGCTGGTTTTCAGACCGTATGTGTGATGTGTGTACGTGTGTACGTGTGGTGAGTGTTGTGTTTATGTTGTGTGTGTACGTGTGTGCGTGTTGCCTTACGCTATAGTCGGTGTTTTGTATAGGATAAATAAATAAATAAAATAAATGTATTGTCATAAAAACAAAACTTTAATAACAAAAAGGAAATTAAAAACATACAGAATTTGACAAAAGGCTGTAACTCAGCTGTTGCTGTACGGGACCGAACCCGCACAGCGCTGGTTTTCAGTTACTGCCTGATATAGATGGCTTACAATTATGATAAAATTGTAATTTTTATTTTGCGCTCGTTGGTGTGTGTTTGTGTGTGTGTGTGTGTGTGAATAGTTTAAAGACGTTTAAAAACGATTGCACTTATTTTCACTCTGAGTGGTGGTGGTTGGTTAATATATAAATCTAATTACTTATAAATGAAAAATGTATTTCAAATCGAGGGCTGACTCAACACTATACTCATGCTCCATTTCCATTCAGTGTTCTAACATTGACGAACATATTGCTAGCTCACTCTTTTAGATACAATTAAAAAGTAATAGCATGTGCTGGGAACTGTTCACCACTTAGTGAAAACGGTGTCTCACAATAAACGTCAACTTTAAGTAAACATCAAAAGTAAACCATTCGGTATTTTCAAGTTTTTATTTTAACTTGACCTGTTCGTGTGTTAGCTGACAAAGAAAATTGTAAGTTTGTTAGTGAGGGACACGTGTTGGAACTGAATCCTGAAACTTATATCGTTTAACTGTTTGAAATACACCTTCAGTTCTCACGAAATTAAAATCAGGAAGCACGTTTTCTACATTTTACTAGCAGTGCCCTGCGGTTTAATCCGCGTTGTTGTACAACAACATCCAACGGATACGTATTTGTCATCCCGAATAAACAGGTAAACCACGGGGCGCGGCGAGTTACTACTAATGGGTCCGAAGACAAGATTGTACCTGGCCAGGTACTTGAATACTTTTATCCCAACATTCTGGGAAACTTCTTAGTACAGCGTGACTAAATACAACCAAAATTTATATGCGATTGTCTCTGTTTACATGTTATAATTTAATCTAGCACAATCTCTCTTGTTTTATGACCGTTATAAAAGTAAAATAAAAACCAACTGTGCTCCATTTCAATAAAGTAAATAGAGCAAATAAAGCGGAAAGGAAAGAAAGGGTATATGTTTTCAGCAAATTAAAGTGGATTGCGAGTTGCTTAACCTGAATATAAAATTTAATTTTGTGTACCACCGCTCTTTACTGTAATGAACCATTACTTTAATCTTTAGTTAAAGCGTTGGTGTCGGGTGCTGTGTCGTTGTTGATATAAATAAACTTTAGCCGTAATAGCAAATTAATTAGGCGTCGTTTGTTCGCGGTTGTTCGTCCATCTCTTGCAGGAGTAAGACGGACGCTAAAGACAATCTTCTATTATTTTATCTCTTCTATTCATACTGAAATAGACTCCAATGCCTGAAGAGTATTTCACATAAGTAATAGTACTTATGTGATATAATCTTCAGGCATTGGAGTAGACCCGGCTATAGAGCCGGGTCCTGATTAAGACGCATACTCACCGTTGCCCCATAAAACCAAGATTATTAAATAATCCCGAAACAATTTATTTTCCTCCTTTTTACCATTATAATAATAAAGAGAATCAAAATAAAGAAACGTAGAAACAAAAGCGGTATTTGATCGAGCTCTAAATATAATGTTGGTACAGTCCCCGCGATGTCGTTCAGTAAATTTTTCTCATAAAAATGTTCCGTATAATGCCTCTCCTTAGTCGATGGGAAGAAATTTATTGTCGGTCGTAAAAAGTACATTGTGTGAGTAAACCGCGCGAATTTTGGAAACTGGCACACGGCCGTTCTCACGTCATCACTTCGTCTCGAGTCGGGGGAACTTTGTACATTCACCGGGTGCAATGTGGCCTTAACTGGCGCGGGCTTTACCAGGGAAGGAGGTTCATTTGGAACTTTTATTTTTTATTTACATACCGTGCCAATATTCTGTAACTCTGTCGATACATATACTTTGCACTTTCATTAAAACAACATTTGTGGTGGCGGTTACGAGTACTTACGTAACAGAAAAAGTATAAAATTTTAGCCTGTAATGCCCACAGCTGGGCAAAGGCCTCTCATCTCACTGAAGATATCAGTACAGTGAAGAAGATTAGGCAAAATCACCACGCTAACAGAATGCTATGATTTTTGTGGTATCAGTATTAAATCTTCTTCACTATAAACATAAGTAAATGAAAACTCCACCGCAGTATCTGTCTGTGATGTTGTCACTTGTTTTTGTAATAAAAGTTTCACTGCCGCACTCAGAGTTACTAATGATCCTAATGCTGGGGCCACACTATCGCGATAACGCGAAGATTTGCGTTGTCGCGACACGTCTGGCCAAAGTTTTCGTCCTATCGCGAATCATCTTCGCGAATACGAATGCCCTTCGCGCCGCTGTCGGTAAATTGCCGCACATCAAAGGGTTTTGTCGCGACAAAGTTCGTGCGGTTGGCTACACATCGCGCGCTTTAGTTGACTGCGAGACTCCGAGCGGTTTGAACGTGTTTCAATTAAACAAAAAACTAAACATTTTCAGCGAACTTGTCATGGATTGGAGTAATGAAAAAATATTATTATTCATACAAAATTATGAAATTATGATTTTTGTGTATAGATAACATCCACCATCGCCTTTTATTCCTCTTTTTAACCTTTTAATTTTTGTTCAAGTAATAAAGATGTAGTATATAATTATTAGCCGCCATGTGACACAGCGCAACCGCCTCTTCCATGTTTCCCGCGAAATGAATTATCGCGACGTTCTTGATTATCGCGACGTAGTGAATATGTGGCCAAGCACTTCGTCATAGATCGAACACGAAGTTTTTATCGCGACAACGGAACAGGAATTATTGCGCGACAGTGTAGCCGTAGCATTACAGATGATTATGAGTTTTTTTTCTGATATGTAACATATATTTACGTTAAGTATGTTAATAACGTCTCTAAGTACAGTAATGTAGTTAAGTAATGTAATGCCTACATTTATATCAATTCAAACTAATATGTTAATTCAATGTGTCATAGTCGAGAAATATTATTAACTAACGAACCGTTCTCGATTCTTTAGTTAATAATATTCAAAAACATTAATTTCATTTTGAAACCATCTGAATATTGCGAATTAAAATCAAATATCCGCCACCGAACCGACCACCGAAGAATAGAATAGAGTTGGGCTATGTTATGGACCCTAATCGTGTTGCTCAATAGTGACATGACCTCTGCTATTTGAAAAGAAAAGGCTCCTTTTTTGCGTCGGGTTAATAAAAAATGTTTTAAACGATCTATCACGAAACTTGATTAGGCAGACTAAATTCCACGCGAGCGAAGCCGCGGGCAAAAGCTTGTATCTTCTATGTACAGACAGCGAACATTTACAATGTTATTATATGTACCTATATATATATTGATATTCGCGCTGCCATCGTCCGACTTATGACATCATATGACAATGAAACAATGAAAAAAACCAAGCGCAGCAGGGGGCTAACAACGTTTTCCACTTAGAAGCCGTGGTAGTTTTTTAAATCAAAATAGTTGCTTTCGAAATCCTTTGTTCCCATTTCAATTTATCTTTAGGAAACAAAGACAATTTCAAAAATACCGGCTTAAATTAGAAATGTTTGCGCATTCTATTCAGCTCGCGACGCACCTCGACTGCAGTGGAGTAATTCAGAATTATGATATAAAGAGGTACTTTGGACCGCTCTTGAGAGCGTGCAACAGCTGAAACAAATCGCGGGCCGCCGACCACCGCCTAATGGATATAATGGAAGTCGACTATTGGCCCGCTTACCTTAAGCGAAAACGCGACTTGCAGAGAAATGGGATGCTCTATCGGCTACGTGACCTTTATATGGGTTTTTAACGGAGACGCGAGGTACACCGCCGCCGGTACGAACCTTACTGAATGGGTTTTTACTTGACAGTTTATGTGGTTTATTGGTTTTAGCGTCATCGTTCTGCATTTATACTAATTTTTAAAAAAATGAAGTTTTTGTGTTTGTTTGATTGCGGTAATCTCAGAAACTACCAAACCAGTTTGAATGTTTATTTTTGTAGCGAATTAATAATTTTATGCCACATTCAACGGCAAGGTTACAGGCTATTTAAAATCCCGAATTTCTTACGGGGACAGGCACAACGCGGGTTAAACCGCGAGGCGCTGCTAGTCTTTTTTATAGATGTTGACAGTACTACATAACAATATATTATTACTTCTAACAAGTACTAAAATGAAAACAAATATGTATATATTTATCTCATCTCGCCTTTTTCTACACAGATACACATAATGTCTGCTATCTCATTACGTGTATCTTCTCTCTGTTGTCTTCGGTTTGAAAACGGCCCGTACACCGACTAATAAAAAACTTCCTTAAGACGAAGTGGTAAGACCAGAAGCGTAAAACATCGCGAAAGAGTTGTGTTAGAAACAGTTTTTGGATATCAACCGCTAAAATTTATGGAATGATATTCCTACTGTCGTAAAGGTAAAAATATGCTTTGTATTGTTATACACTTCGAAACACGATTAGAGTGATTTGCCTCGATAGAAAAAAATCGTGAAAATCGTAAAAAATCGACATTTTATTGAAATTTTACAGTTTCACGGCGATTGTAAAGAAAAAACAAGTACAAAATTTATATTTTCATAAACCTTACATCAAATCCCATATGGTAGTACAGATGGTTTTTCTCTAAATGGAAGTTAGTTTATTCAATGAAATAAAACATAATTATAGCGCTCGCGTTGACGGTGCTCTAGTCACTCAGTCGGCCGCGGGGCCTTGTTGGGAGTAGACACGTACTGCTTCGTCGCGCACGCTCGCTCTGTACGAACATCGCAAATAATATCTTAGGTGCAGCGCAGACGACAGACTATCCGTGACGCACTTTTTAGTCTGCGAAAATAGAACCTATGTAATTATATGCAGTAACGCACACAACGCGCAAAAAGTCCGGCGCACATAAAATCCGTGTAGCTGACCCGGCGAACTTCGTACCGCCTTAGTGAATGACATTGACATTCGTTACGCGTGTTTTTTTAAATATGCAAAATTAAATGTATATTTTTCAATATTTCTGAGAGATTTTCTTAATATTTTTTTCCGTAAGAACCTTCTAATAATAACAAATACAACAAAAAAAGAATTAATGAAATCGGTCCAGCCATTCACGCGTGATACCGTGTCCAAGGAAAACAGGTTTGTCCCACTGCTGGGCAACAATATTTTTAAATGAAATTACCCGAAGGTTCGACACATCTGACCTCCTACATTGACAGTGTCAAATCTTGACATAACTTTGTTTACATAATTGATCTGGGATTTTGAAACATGGTATAGTAATGCAGAATTCTCAACAAATACAATGCCTTCTCAACAAATTCAATGAATTCTCAACAAATTTAACTTTAAAACAAGATGAACAAGAAGACGAACCAGAGGGTTCGCCGCCATCTTGTTTAAAAGTTAATTTTTTTAGTTTTTCTGAAATAACTCGTTAATTTTCAACTTCAGAGCAAAAATGGTCCTATCGAAAGTTGTTGGAAATTTAATTTTCCACAAGTTTGGCCATTATCATTTTTACGCTAGGATCAATATTTGCAGTGTTATACTACCAAGTTTATCCTAGCGTAAAAAATTTATTAAATTTTACGAAAAAATTTAACTTTAAAACAAGATGGCGGCGAACCCTCTACCGGGATTAGTTCGAAAATCGAGATTTATACTCCCAACCACACCCCCCCCTGACGTTTAAAAAATAAATCGCTCCCTGGATTTTTTTTTATTTAAATGTCTGCCCCGACTGCGCTAAGATAACAATACCGATATTACCGATAACACGTCAACTCATTCATACTGATGAAAAATAAATTGGTATCTGTAAAAGACAATACCGATAGCCGATCAAGTGTACGGGGACCCTTATTAGATTTCCAGTAACATAAATTTATAAAAGTGACAGGTCCGCGAACATAAAGCGCGGGGGGAAGATACCTCACCCCTCACAAATGCGATGAGCGTGTTCACACGTCGTCTTAATAGAAACATCTCGGAATATACTAAAATTTGTGATTTTACACAAACGACAGAAAACGGAGTTACTTTTATTAAAACCCGCAGATCTTTTTAATATTTTCGAAAAAGAGATACAATTAAAGTGGTTTGTTTGTTTGTGCTTGTTAGTGAGTTGCTAGAGTAATAAACTGTAGAGCTAAGAATATTTCCCAGGTAAGTCTGTCACGCGGGAGTCTTTCAAAACGGGAGCCGTTATCTCGGAGGCTGGGAGAGTGGGATCACGTCCGCGGCGCCTCAACTAATTCTTGGAGAATATCCGTCCCCTGTCGTCATTTTGTTTCCATCGTTCCGGCCCACCCGTAATATTTGCATGAAAAATGTCCCCGCGTCGCCGCCGCTGAGGTGTGAATATAAATAATGAGACGCCAACAGTTTGTTACTGCCATCGATCACCATCGACTCAATCTTCAGAACTGATTTTGGAATGCGACAAATGATAACGATCAGGTAAAATGTAGGGTGATTAAAATTAGTCGAATGTAAATATTTACGTTTTAAGAGTATAACCGCAATAACACTCAAACAATGAAACAATATACAATTAAACGTTAACTCTGTTATATGCATTGTTCATTTGAAAGTTGTGATAATTTAACTGTATTTTATTTTTTTATTTTTATTTTTTATTTTCAGCCTGTCTTGTCCCACTGCAGGGCAAAGGCCTCCCTACCCTCTTTCCACTTTTCTCTATTGAGTGCTAGATTGGGCCAATCCTTTGTGAAGGTGTCGAGCTCGTCTCGCCATCGCCTCCTCGGTCTGCCGCGACGTCGTTTCCGATCTTGTGGGACCCACTGAGTGGTGACTTTGGCCCACCAATCATCCGACATGCGGCAGACGTGTCCCGCCCAGTTATACTTTAGACTAGCTGCCTTTTGGGTCACGTCGGCAATTTGGGTTCGAGAACGCAGTATGGTGTTTCTAACACGATCGCTCAGCTTAATGCCGAGAATACTGCGCTCCATAGCCCGCTGGCAGACCTCCAGGTCGGACCGTTGACGTTCAGTCAAAGACCAAGTTTGCGCTCCGTATGTCAAGATGGGGAGGATGCACATGTCCATGAGTCTGCGTTTGAGGGATAGTGGCAAGTTTCCCTTCATAAGATCTTTCATTGACCAATAGCTCTTCCAGGCGTTTTCGATCCGGCGCGCAATCTCTGCATCTTGCCTCGCCTGGAAAGAGACTATTTGGCCTAAATACACATACTCATGGACATATTCAACCTCATCACCATCGACGTAGATTCTACGTCTCGCGCTGTTGGTCATTAACTTGGTCTTCGACTTGTTCATCTTGAGTCCGGCCTCGAGACTCGCCTTGCGTAGGTCTTCCAGCATGAGACCCAATTCCTCCGCTGAGGAAGCGAAAAGTATAACGTCATCTGCAAATCGGAGGTTTGTTAGTCTTTTTCCTCCGACGAGAATACCTTTCTCCTTCCATTTTGCAGCCAAAGATCTAAATAATTCCTCTAATGTGGCTGTAAACAATTTAGGCGACAGCGGGTCTCCCTGCTTGACTCCCTTCTCGATCGGGAAGGATGGCCCAGTTGTGTTTATGTTTATTGCGGCTGTACTATTGTGGTATATAATTTTTAATAAGTGGATGTATGTGGGATGGATATTTTGCTCTTTTAGCGCAGTGAATATGAAGTTATGAAATAAACTATCGAATGCCTTGGTAAAATCAACGAATGCTAGATAAAGCGGTATTTGGAATTCTATGTGTTTTTCTATGATTTGGTTAGCTGAGTGTAAGTGATCTGTGGTAGAAAGACCTTTCCGAAAGCCTGCTTGTTCTGGCGGTTGGTTGCTATCAAGCTGATCTGATATTCGGGCTTCAATTATTTTAATAAATAGTTTGTACAGGTGTGAAACAAGGTTAATTGGTCTGTAATTTTCTATATTTGATTTGTCACCTTTTTTGTGTAGGAGAATAATGTTGGAGTGGCAGAACAGTTTGGGTAATTGGCCTGTGTGCAAAATGTTGTTAAAAAGGTTATTTATGTATGGCAGAAGTTCTGGTTCACCCATCTTAAGGGCCTCAGTTGTTATGTCGTCGTAACCTGGTGATTTGTTGTATTTCATGTTTTTTAGCGTGCGATGTATTTCCATGGGTGTAATTGAAGGTATTTCTTCAGGACATGTATAAGTCTCGCTATCGTGATGGGTGTATGTGTCGTCCGAATAAAGATTTTTATAAAACTCTGTACTAATATCTAGTATTCTATTCCTGTCACCTTGTTTTTGTCCATTACTGTCTTTCAAATATGAAATGGTAGATTTTTGGGATTCTGTTCCTCGCATGGCTCTTTTTAGTGAAGTGTTGTTAATTAATGCCTTTTCTACTCGTTTAACATTATTGTATCTTAAGTCTTTCCTGATACTTCTCTTGACTTCTTTATCTTTTCTTTTATATGTAGGGGTGTAATATGTTAATTCCTGTCTTTCATCAATCAATTTCTTAGTGTGAGGGTTCCACAAGTCGAACTTCGGTCGCGTATGTAGGTATATCGTTGCCATATGAATATCGATCGCGTATGTATATCGATATATATCGATCACTCAGTTGTGTTTCACACTAAACTTTTACTCAGTTTCGAGTTTAGATAGCGTGCGAACCAAGCCTATCGATCGATCGAAGCGGTACATATCGAAGTTGATCGATTGTCCTAATAGCTTTAATCGACGGATACTGTTCTAAGAATCGATCGATTCCCGTTCGATGGCATCGGTCGACGATAATCGATTGACCCCGGCCTGCGGGTGACGGCCTCAACCAATTCCCAATTCATTTTACCATCGATCGATACCGTCGATCAAATAACGATCGATTGGTCTTACACCATGTGAGTTTTATTGTTAAGTAATTTGTGAAAAAAGATATTTGACCGAAAAAAGATATTTGACCGACCATAGCGACAGTCTGTTACTTTGCTACGCTTCATAATATTAGCTTTCTGGTCTACCATGAGTTACAAAGAATGTTATATTAGAATATCTTATCGCAACAAGACATTCTTAACCGAACATTCTTGTTGGGCTATTGAGAACAAGATCTACTTTATTATTAGTTCGAATATAGATTTAATACAATAACAAGCAAAAGTTTGCTAATATGAAACCCACAGTTTTATTTATGATGTTGTGTCCGTATTGTGTCTGACCTCGCCCCATAGCATCGCGTAGCTAGATCAAAGAATTCAGTAAGCAGCACTTGAAGATGATGTAGATTTTTGAGATTAGATAGATTTATGAGTATTTGTAGTAAGACCGCTTGTCACGGTGCCTCTACACCCCGCGGGTCCTGCCCCGCGTCTGCCGCGAGCTGGCGGCGGGACATTATGCCGACTCCGTAATTTCGTATGCCTCGTTGTTTCGTAGCATTTATTTTTCTTCGCGGTCTAATTCTCATCGTCGTCTGCCGTTTTGCAACCAAATTTAACGTAATGAGGTCCGCGCTCAAAATGAAATTGGTATTCTCAATGAATTGAGCCTTTGTAAGTTTTGCGGTTCCTTTTACTTCAAAACATTCCCTGATTTTAAATTTGATTTACACGGCAACTGAATGTAGATTCGCTCTAGTTTGCGTCACTCATTTATTTATTATATTTGTAAATACAATTTGAATATATTACTATACTAGCAGCGCCCCGCGTTGTGCCTGTTCCCCTGGGAATTTCGGGAATTTTTATACATATAAACCTTCCTTTTCAATCACTCTGTCGCCAATTTTAAAGATCTAAGCATACATAGGGACATACAGACAGCGGAGAGTGATTTTGTTTTATACGATGTAGTACATCCATATAATATTAAATTGAGCAACGTAAAACTACCCGTTTCCATACCACAATACATGGTATATTCATAAGCCAAGACCCCTATAGAGATCTTAAGCATAGTAAAAAGTAATGCGAGTATTGTGGTAGCTCTGAAATATTTTTAATGTTGTTTTTCAAATGTTGATCAATAAAGTTCTATGTTATGTCTAATTTACTGCGGCACTCAGTAATGTCCGTTAACTCGTCAATTAACTAAATGTCGTATTTTTTCATACATTACATGTCAAATCACTCATTACCTCTGACATGGAAGAATTTAACGTCTCTAAGTACGGCCGGGCAGGGGGCTACAAAATAAACTGACCAAGATCAAATTCTAATTATAATTATTAATGTATTAAGACGAGGAGCACACTCTATTAACGAGGGTTTATTCCTCCGTGTTTTGACATATCACAATACTGAACGACACCCACAAGACAGATGGTTCGGTCATCTCATGAATATTTCACGAGCGGCATTAGGACACGGAAAAATAAATATGGCCGAGTGGATGCATCTGTATATAAATCGTGGTATTCGAAGCGTGGTTGAATTACCAATGCGCGCCGAGGTTATTTGTCAGTTGACCGGTATATTCATCCATCTTGGGCTATACTCGGAATTTTTATTTAGACCTTAAGTACACGTTTATGTATCCTGGATTCAAGAAGGTTTTTGAAAGGTTTTATATGTAATCGCAGTAGTGAAAGTAAATGTTTTGCCACTTTGCGTATATTTGTGTTATTTAAGAGCGTTTAGAATTTATGATTTATTTTGTAATGAGTTATTTGTTTACTAAATAATGTTATGGCTAATTTGAAGGACTTACACCATTAAAAGCTGAAGGGTTTGTTTCTCGGTGGAATGCGATAAGCACCAGCGGGGATTTTAATGTGATGGAATACAAAGCGGGAAAACCGCAGACGTTAATAATTATAGTAAGTCGTAAAAATCTCTCATCTCATATTATAAATGAGAAAGTAACCATGTCTGTCTGTCTGTCACGCTTTCATATAAAAACTCAGTTAGTCCAGAGCCTGAAATAGGACATCGGCTACTTTTTACCGCGAAATTCCAGCGGGAACGCATACAACGCGGGTGAAACCACGGCTAGTGTCTTATAAAAGAACGTGTTAGTTACACCTTTTGTGACCCGACAATGGCTGGACCGATTTTAATTATTCTTTTTTTATTGTATTTATGGTCACAAATAAATAAAAATCGCATAATTCCCACGGGGACGGTCACAATGCGAGTGAAACCGCTGGGCGCTGCTAGTGTTTCATAAAACGTGTGGGAAAACTGGTCTACTCATCCTGATTGCGAACCCCTACATTGATATATTGACAAATGCTTTGTTGAAAACTGAGCTCAAATCTGTGAAATTGATATTGGTTGATATATCTCATCACTTAACATCCCACGGGAATGGGATCCTGTACAAACGGGGTTAATAACCCTCCGCTACTATTATCAAACGCTATATTAAATACTTCCGATCTCTGCAAATTTTGAGAATGACGCCATGCCTGTTTTAAACGGAGTGTTATATAGGTACCGAAGTTAACGTTTTATTCTTAAGGCCAAGATTAGTAAATGAATAACTCTTTGTTTATTTATCATGCCTATACCACTGAATCGATTTTGATTAATTTTGCCATAGATGTAGTAAATTGGTGAGCCCATTAAGAACCTTGTCAAATTCATATTTTGACAATAACTACTACGCGTCAATCAAAGAAGAATTTCAAATATGTAGTTTATTTGAAAAATTTATAATTATTATAAATGCGTTTATTTTTAACTATGGATGTACGTAAATTTATTACCCTTCACGCTAAAACTATCTTACGACTTCGAATAAAACTTTACAGTAATGCAAGTTATACATCAGAAAACATTACATCCCGAATTCCCACGGGAACGGGTATTACGCGAGTAAGACCGCGAGACACTAATAGTGTTGTATAAATATGAAGCTTTCTAAGTGGCAATAGAGTGCTTATTAAGTCGACGCTATTACGATATTACCGAGAGCAGCCGCGCCGTCAAGACCGCACTTAAATTAGGTCTTGCTTTTGTATCGAGTTCTAGACTAGACTACTAGGACAACGTGTAGTCTGGACTTTTACCGTACCAGGACTTATTAACCTGAGAGCTGGGCTCTTGTCAGTGGGTTTTTTGCCGCCTCTCTCTATCCTTTCTCGTATATTAAGATATTAAATAATCTTTGGCTTTTACAAGTAATAACTTAAGATTGTAAACTACTTTAAGCATAATTTTGTCATTTTTCTGCTACAAATTCTGATAACGGTTTCACGTGAGATATGTGACGCTACGTCGCTGGATACCGTCATCTCTATGTAAAATGCTATTCTATGTTAGCTTAGCGTAGCATACCTGGCGCTGCAAAGGTTTAATTAGTAAGGTATGTAAACCTTTGATTTAATTAAGAAGATAAACATTGTCATAGTTAACATTGAAAATGAAGTTTATAAAATTAATCAAGTAATGAAACTAGTTACTTAGCAGGTGTTTTATTATTATCTGTTACGTTGAACCCTTCCCGGGTCGGCCGAGGCAAATTAGATCCCTGAGTTATGTGCGCCCTTATTGGGCGTTACTATTCCGCAAGGTTGATTAATGCTCTTATAGTAACTAATATTTCCGGGATTTACAATTGGTAGGATTACCTAGCAGCGCCTCGCGGTCTCACCCGCGTTATACCAGTTTTCGCGGGAATATTTGAAAAAAATATATCATATGAGTTATTCTGATGTATCACCTATAACTGTAGATTTTCATCCAGTTCCGGTCAGTAGTTTTTGTGTGAAAGAGTAACAAATGTACATCCTCACAAAGTTTAGCATTCAATAGATATACATTGTAGGATTCAGACATCATCATCTGCCAAGTATATTTAATATTCAATAGGCGGATCCACACCGAACGATCCACCGCGCTCGGATCGCGCGCGGCAGGAGCGTTTGATATGTACTTGCCTCGCGCGATCCGAACTGCGAGGCAGGAGCGCGCACTCCTTGCCGTCAATTGTCGGTTTATGTTACTAGCACACAGGCGCCTCAGTCTTTCGGCGCGCTCGGTGTAGACGTTTGTGTGTGGAGCGCGCGATCACACATTATGGAAAATTTAAGTCTTCGTCTAATATCGCTTTACAAGGAACATAAATGCTTATGGGATCCAAGTGATAAAAAATACACCTATAGAGCTATAGGAGCTAGGGAAGATGCATGGCGACGTATTAGTATTAAGAAGAATGTAGGTTGTTGCTGCCACAGCAATTCGACGACGCTGCTGCACGTGTGACTCCAAAGCGACCGAAATTTTAACTGTGCTATACTTAGGCGGATCAGTGTGGATCGGTTTGAGCGTGTCGGTGCGAACCCGGCGGTATCGCCAGAAACAGATGACACGATCCATGATCCATGCCTCATGCTTGCGGATCGCGAATTTTGGGTCGTCTGGTGTGGAACCACCTAATGTATTTTTAAATGCTCATGCAAACAAGCACTCCCGTTGGGATGTTTTGTTTCAAATGTGAACAGGTTATTGAAAATTTTCATCAAAATATTTCATTTATTTCCCTTGTCATTCACTTTTTAAAGTGTATTTTTGTATTTTTCTTTAATACGGAAGGTTATTAAAAAATCGCAATGTTGTACCGTCGCATTTATTTTTAATTATTTTGAAACAAAACTGAATGGTGTTGCAATAAGATCAAGATTCAACAAGATTCCATTCAGCTTGTTCTAAAAATTTATTTAAATGGATCACCTCCAGGGCCTTGTATTGTAAGATCTGCACCGACCTAGGTAGTGTACTCGTAGACGGTTCAGAATATCTAATTTCATATTCCATGACAGTATAGTACAGTCCATGAAGTTAAAGAGCCACATGATAAAAAAAATCAAAGGGTTGCACTCCGGGAGTGCCGGCAGAAGTGAAAACTTGTATATTACGTTAAAATATCTTACAAATTTTCGATCCGGTAACGTGTCCTGACGTCAGTTTAAATTTTTACTCATCATAAAAAAAGTGCACAAAGTCGCTAAAGAAGTTTTATAAGTGTAATCTTCTTCTTCATCGAGTGGATGGTCAACCTGACCAATCCTGTTATCAGAGTTATTTAGCCGCCAAAGGCCTCTGACATTAAAACTGTATTAAAAATTATTTTAATGAAAGGCTTGTATTGTAAGGTCACATGACTCTATCTATAATAAATACTTAGTTTGACTTAGTTCGCATACATCGTAGTTTTTTTCACTTTAGTAGCTTGGCTTGCAATATAGATATACGAGTTAAGCTTAGTTAGCTTTGCTTTCAGTATGTAGCCGACATGTCGACAACAACAAGCCCGTTGGCACAGTGGTAGTGAGAGCGCTTACTGTATCGCGGGTTCGATTCCCGCCCGGAGTCAACAATATGTGAAGACAATAGTTGTTGGCTTCGATATCTGGGTGTCAATTATATATTCTTATAAAGTATTTGTGTATGTATATGTAGTCGTATCAGTGAGTTAGATTCTATAATACAAACTTAGACCTGTGAATTTGTCCTCCTTCAATCAGTTCCCTTTTAGGGTTCCTTAACCAAAGGGTGAAAAGGGACCCTATTACTAAGACTCCGTTTCCCTTCTGTATGTCATCAGGCTGTATCTCATGAACCGTGATAGATACACAAACACAGGTGCAATTTTCACAAAGTATCTATTTCCGTTGCAACAAAAAGACTAAAACATAATGTTTAAGCCGGCTCCTCCTATACAAGAAACGTCATTTTTTTAACCCGGTTTGTGCCCGGTTCCGACTCGCACTTGGCCGGTTTTTGTTCCCTGATCTGATTGGTCTTTTTTTTGTATGTACTTCTATACTATATTTATTTTATTATGTTTGAGTTGAGAAGCGCTATTTTTCTTATTATTTTTGATTTTCGCGACTCCGGTGTTTCAGATTGTTTTAGTTAGGGAGGTCCAATTACCAGAACCAATCAAGCGCTGAGCTCGTTTCCGCCCAATTTTCGGTATAATAATTATAATACACTATGTGTGTTATTCTAGGGTGCAAACTGTGTTCTGGACCAAATTACATGTCAGACGAACTTTGAAAGTCTTTTTTCTTTAACCTATCGTGTCCCACCGCTGGGCAAAGGTCTCCCCCATTGATTTGCAAGCGTATTTATGGGCCTTTTGAACGTATCAAATATATATAACCCAAAACTAATCAAGAGGCCATATTGGAGGGAGGAGCAGGAATCAGTTGGTACAGACCTAAAATATAGTGATAATAAAAACTGCCACTCAGGAACAACTGTATAATAGAACACTGCAGAAAACTAACAGCGCCTCGAAGTCTTACTTATTTCGTGCACGTTCCTGCGGGAATTTCGGGATTAAATACATATCTCATTGTTATTCTGATGTACAACCCATATTACCAAAGTTCCATCTAAATCCGTTTAGTAGTACAGCACACATACCTGCATACGTTTATGTGCATATAAACTTGAGCATTTATTAATAGTAGGACTCATATTGATCAAAATGTTCTACCGATGCAAACACATGGTAAACGTCGCTTCCAATGCATTCTGCTTAAAGTTTAGTCTGATTTAAAGTCCATAAAACTTAGTTCTACAATAAAGTACGCGGGCGAAGTTGCGGCGGAAAGCTAGCTAACAATACAACACAAACACATATTACATATTTACATTATATACTACGTTGATATACATTGAATATGGACTGCTGCAAATAATGTAAATTTAAATACCTACATTATATTTTTACACTGTAGAGGTCCCAATAAACGTGCACTTTTTCGTTTCTGTGTTGAGCCGACTTCAAACACCAAACGATATTCTCTATTCGGTCGGTATTTTTTCGAAATAAATTACTTAAAGATTACAACAATTACTTAAAGAAATTATTACGACAATTACTTAAAGAAATAAGTATTTTCATTAAATTAAAAAGTTCACGCTTTTGAAACTCCCTTTATTTCAGATAAATAACAAGCAAATTCATTCGTTCCGTAGATCTGCAAATTTGCCGGACATTAGATGAAAAGCCTGAGGCGAGCATTAAATTTCCTAACAGAATGAGACGCTTGGGTTTTTCATTCGTTTGATTCTCATTATCAACTTGCTTTATAATATAAAAGTTGGTAAAACATTTTCAAACTGAAAATTGGAGTGTCCTGGATACAAATGAAGAGTATTTAGTTTTGTTTCCAGTAACTCAAGTAAAACTTTATCGTGTTGTTATAAAGGCCAAACCTTGGTTGCCACCTCGTCAGTAAATATGTGAGTGTCACGACTAACTCCACATATTATTATGTTCTGGTCATATTCTAAACGATATGAAGACGTCACATATCATAACTGCGGTTATTCTGTTCTTCTATCCACGCAATATCTTCGAAAAGTTCTATGAACTCATTGAAAACTCATATACCAATAACAAATTACAAAAAAGTGTTCCTCCCCTATTTAAATATTTTATGTGAACGTTAGTGTGCGGCCACAGTGAATGCGCGGTGGCTTACGCGGTGACTTACGCGGTGGCTTACGCGGCGGCGGCGGCGGAGGTGGCCACACTGAGGCGCGAGCTCTAGTAGCGATCAGACGTATATCAGGGGTTGCAAACAATTTTCGATCAACAATACACAACTAGATTTCGGGTCACGTACAAAATCAAAGCTAAAAAATGTCCTCGTGAATTATAAAATAAAATTATAAATATACCTGGACAAATTCACACACGGTTAATTAGACCCAAAGTAAGCTCTAAGCTTGTGTTATGGAATCTAATTAACTGATACTACTACATATACATACACAAATACTTTATAAGAATATATAATTGACACCCAGACATCGTCGCCAACAACTATGTCTGCACATATTGTTGACTCCGGGCGGGAATCGAACCCGCAACCCCCGACACAGTAAGCGCTCTCACTGCCACTGTGCCAACGGGCTTGTTAATTACGTGTGACAGCTTATTTTGTTTACTACCGAACTGACCAAAAAGTTTTAAAACAGTTCGAAGTTCAACCTAATTACAACCATGACACCTAGCAAATCTTCAAATATTTAAAATTACTACTGTCACTTAGAAACGAAAAGACAACATTTAGTGTGAAATCAACCTTAACGACCTACAAATAAAGTATTTTATTCCCGTGTTTACCTTCCTTTCGTTTCGTTTCTTTTAGAAGAACTACAGATGGAATGGAGTCGTGTTGAACACTTAAATAATTTGTAATATGCACGTAAAAGTTTACTTAAAATTATTTATGTTTTGGGCTATCTAGGTTTGATAGTATACATACTTGTTTTCATTACGATTTTTTTGATAAACTTGATAGTATAACTCTGCAAATATAGATCCTAGCGTATATATTAAATAATAATGATCAAACTTACTGTCATTTTTGCTCTAGAGTTGAAAATTAACGAGATATTTCAGAAAAACTAAAAAAAAATGAACTTAAAACAAGATGGCGGCGAATACTCTACCGGGATTAGTTACAAAATCGAAATTTATAAGTCCAACCACCCCCCCACGACATAAAAAAAAATCGCCCCCCGGATAAATAAATTATTACTACAAAACAAATCTACTCCATGTTTCTGCTGTTCTGTTTCACAAAATTTGCGCCAACGTTGGCCAAACATTTGTAGCGGTGACTTCAAATCAGTATTTTTTTTCAAAATTTGATATTATTTTGTTTAAAAGCTTAAAATATAACTTATTCTACATGTACTCACAGAAAGTAAGACACTCCGGCCGTTAAATTGTTTTTCCGGCCATTATTTTTGCAACTTTTTTGGCTGTGGTTCGAGGGAACTAAATAAAAGAGTGGCTCACTTTTCAAATGAGACCCTAAGCACCCAGACGTATTATTTGCGCTGACCCGAAATCTAGTGTGTATTGTTGATCGAAGCCATTTTACGTCAAAACGCCGAGCGGTAAGACCACTGGTTTGATACACCTGCCACCCGCTTGTTAAGTCGCTCGCCGCCTAGGCCCGCACTGTGGACACAACGCGCGGATCGGTGCGTTTGAAATCACCGCGCGCGGAGTCGCTCGGTCTTGTCGCGCTAGGCTTCCGCCTAGTCACTTCAGTATGGACACTTACACGCGTTTCATACGTTTGATATTTCGCGCCCGCCGTCGCCACCGCGCTAGGCCCGCAGTATGGACGCACACTTAGACTTATTTAGCTCTCATTACATGAATAAGTATTGCCAGAGCACAGAGAGATGGTATTACAAACCATTATGATGGCTGATCATCGACATCGAACCATCACTCAACAATGGCGCGATGGTTAGCACTGCTAGAAACAATACAATTCGCGGAACACTTTATTAAAAACAACAAGTAAGTCTGTGCTTAGGATCCACTCAATCCAGTCAAACACAATTGTTGACGAAATAGAGAATTATTTTTTATTTAAAATCCCGGCAATTAGTCCGTCAAAGTTAAATCAAATCAACCTCTTGAGAAGAACTGGGACGTTTTTCCCCGTTTCTGTATTAGCTTGTTCTAATATTCACACAACTTCATTTGAAGTGGAAAGTTTGACGGAGTTATACTTAGGTTGTACCGTTAGTGTTTCGATTCGTAAGTTGGAATAAACACGAACCATTTGTTGACAAACACTGTCCCCTTAAGTAACTATCTTTGGCAATATTATTTCTGTTATTCGGTTTTGTTTCCACAATAATTGTCCTACCTTAAGTCCAAAGTATTGTGAACTACAATATTAAACTTAAAAATAATGTAATCATGCATTTTTAGATAAACATAAAACCAGAAAACGCTTTGGAAATACCATGACACACCATTACTGATTTATTACGATAACACAGTAGTTCGAATGCTTTGTCAAAATCGAACCGATTATGCTTGCACTGTAATGTACTGTTTAGTTTACACTCTCATTAAAACAAATTGGTAAAATCTAATTAAAAACTTGGTTTTCATTAAAGAAAATATCTTAATATAAGAAAGTAAAGAATGTTTCTGAAAGATCTCACTGGAAGCCAAAGACGTCTCGTTCTGTGAAGATATCAGTGCAGTGGAGGGGATTACGGGTAATCCACTCAGTGATCATGTTTAAAAAGTAATTTACAGACATACGGCAGTCAGGTGCGCATACCTCTCCGCTCTGAGGCGATATTGTATCAAATAGAATAAAAAAATAATGCGCTTCGGATTTAGTTCAGTCCTATGGTATCGTATCCGGGTCAGCTTATTGGCTTCGTTCAGATTTATACAGATTATCCGTCATTAGGCGCCGCATACACTGCTAAACATACAGACCAACCTACAGAACAGAAATCCTTTCGTGATAACTGTACAAAATATTTCTAGGCCCATTTAAAAATCTCAGTACAGGTAACGAGGAAAGATATTTTTACTCTTTATCTGGTCACAAGACACAATAACCCCGCAGCCCACTGCCACGCAGATATCGGCACGGCACGTACTATCGCACTGCTTATATTTTCACTGCCCAGTGAGCTAGCACGACCGAGACGTCAACAGAGGAGTATCTAGTATAAAACCTGTAGAAAGGTTGCCCTTAAGGAAAACCGTGATCTTAAAGGCAAATGCAATATGAAACAATGATCACGCTTGACGTTAATTAACGTTTTAATATATAATAAAATATAATAATAAAACGCGTGCGATTCAACCTCCTAAAATGATGAAGTAATTGTTTTATTGTGACGTCATTATGATCATTATTGCGTTGTTACGGTCAGTCGCCGGGCGAGGTAATTTTCCTCGTTTCAATCGTCATATTTCCGAGATAATGGAACATGTTTTCCGGAAATTACAATCCCCATCTTTTAAATGGCATTAACTACCTACACATTTTTGGGAACAATATAGGTTAAAATATTACTTCATTTTATATTAAACGAAAACTCGCTTTTAACTTCTAAATCCTATTACGAAGTTCAAAATGAAGTTGACACTATTCGAGTCTTAACTGTTACATTGTATTAGCATCTATTTAATGTATTAGTTCCACGGCACGATATCTTTGTTCTGTAGGAATGCTTTAATAAATGGGGAATGGCAGCGAGTCCTAACGGCCCGCTCGAGTATATTAATCAGTGATTCATTGCGAGGCATGAGTGCTGCATTCGCGTGTTCCACCCGTATAAGCAGGTAATACAATACAATTTGCCGACTGGATGGAAACAACTGCTCGCACCTCGCACCTAGCGCCTTATATAGAACACCCCTAGTTCCAAATTACCTCTCTAAAGTGAAATTGAATTGGACGCTTGCTCACTATAAAAATATCACTTTATTTTCAATGTTGTGTGGAAAACGTTTATTTAAAACCGTTTCATGTACAAACGTTCAACTAAAGTACTTCATAATGAACGTTAACTTGCAACATTTGATTACTGACTGACCCACAGACCGCGAGCCGGTCCGGGATACGTAAAACTGAATAAACGCTTCTAATGGAGCAAACAGTTGGTTTTTTGTATGTTTCTCAAACGCGGTATCTCTGGAATTACATTAGGAATTCAAAGATGTTTATGTGTTCAAGCCAGATTCCAGAAGAAAGTTTCTTCATACCGAAATCCCTTCCTGAACGGGTATAAGTGGGGTACCTATGTCACCGTTGCTTTGTAACAATCACCAAGTCAATCGTCAAGGCCGATCTCGTCAGAAACTGCAGATTGGCCCAAGGCTTTGGGATTATTCGTCTGCCATTGCACCGGTCAGTGCTCGAGCGAGAGTAACGTGTCTATTTTTTACTGACAAAAAAGTTAAAATTTAGTTTATTTCATCTGTTGTATACACATGTTTATTAATCAGTTATTACAGCGTATAAACAAAAGTCAAAGTTCTTGTTTATACAATGTTTTCTAAATCAAACTTAACTGAAGTATTGTGTGAGAACAAACTAAACTAGTTGGCACATCTAGACAACAGTCTTGATTGCACAAAGGCACGTCGGAGAGCGCGGCGCTCACTGGAAATGTATTTACGCAGCGACTTAGCTTGATATTAGCACGTATTACCTATGTAATTATCATATCTGATTCAGTATCTACATAGATTAACCAATTTAAAAACGCGAGACTTTTAAAACTATCCTTCATCAATAACTATAACAATTTTAGTTGTTAAATAGTAAACATACTTTGATAACAAAGTACGGTAAATACCACGAAATAGTTACGCAGTAAATATTTAGATTTTCCGTGGTAAATATATTTTTTCCTTGGTAACAGCCTCGTGGTCTTATGGTCTGAGCGCTCGGCTCACGATCCGGAGATTCCGGGTCCGATTCCCGGTGGGGACAATATCTCACAAAGATCTCTTTGTGAGACTGTCGTCAGTTTGGTAAGGGCATTGCAGGCTGAGTCACCTGATTGCCCGAAAAGTAAGATGATTCCGTGCTTCGGAGGGCACGTTAAGCCGTCGGGCCCGGTTACTTTCTACGGATAGTAGTCGTTACATGAGTCATGTCAGAGGCCTTTGGCGGCTCAACAACTCTGACACTAGGATTAGTCAGGTTGACCATCCACTCGATGAAGAAGAAGAATATTAAGTTTTTTTAATTTTCCTATAAAATATACTATGTCGTAAAATTAAAAGTCCTGACTGACTGACTGATAATCAACGCACAGCCTCAACCGCTACACCTAGAAACATGAAATTTGGCAGGAAGGTTCTTCAAGTCACGATAGTGCACACTAAGAAAGGATTTTCCAAAATTCTATTGGAGATAAAATAGGGGTCCAAAAGTTTGTTTGATGTGTGTAAAGAAACTTCTACGGCTTATAATTTAGACACGTGAAATTTTAGATTTAGGCTTTTGGTTTATAAAAAAATAAACCGTATTTAGTAGATTTTGAAAAACCTACCCCTAATGTAATAACATTGGGATTTAAACTTAATTTGAATTTTTTTTAGCTTGGCACTAAAACATATGTAAAATAAGGGTATAAGGTTTCTGTAATGGATAGCTACATTCAACGGAAAGGTTAAAGGCTAATTTTCATTCAGAAACTCCCACGGGAACGGGCTCAACGCGGGCAAAGCCGCGGGGCACTGCTAGTCTCCTATAAAAATATACTATGTCGAATATAATCAATAATACTACAATATAGGGAATGAACTCAATATGGTTTATTTTCAGCACAATGTTCACTACTTTAAAGCATCGTGCTTAATTTGGAGAAAAACGCGAGTGCGGGTAGACAGTTTTGTGGAAAAAATCCGGGAATCGTTTGCGAAGTGCGGCAGCGTCGTCATGTTGTCAAATATCTACGCGCGAAATTGACTTGTCTCCGCTGCAAATCATCCGTTATAATGCTTTGTACGAACTTGTACGACATTTTCATTTTCCCGCAAAGCTCGCCTCGTCCACCGACCGTATGATCGAACATTTTAACCGCTTTTTGAATGTTGAAGAGGCTGAAACGAAGGTTGAAAGACATACGCCTTAGTATTAATTATTAAGACGGACGGAGCAGTTACAGTAGTGTGCTATAAAAAATCATTCACCGTATTTTTTTACCAAACCGCGGTCACTAACGCTCGTTAACATAAGATACTTAGTTTTAACCAGTCATAACTAATTCGAGGCTCATATTGTGCATTGTCGTGTGTCCCTTTAATTAATAACTTGATTACCATATTATTACAAACTGACTAAAGTAATTGTCCTTTAATTCATTTGATTCACCCTATTGTTATGAAAATACAGCATCTAATTAAATTATTCTTGTTAATTAATTTTCAATTGTAACTGCAAGGCAATGTATTAAGCGACCCGCTGTACATTATAATGAACATCAGACGGTGTCAACATAATCTGTTATTTCCTGCCATTTTCGGTGGTTTAATAAACCGGACCGGCGCGGCGGAGGCGAGGCGGCCTAGCAGGCTTACGAGATCAAAGAATTTACAATAGAACGCTTAAATTAGAACTAATCTCATTACAACGTTATTGCTGTTTATATAAATTAAATTTCACGATGTTTGTAAACAAACAATGCCGACGCGAGCGATTGTGTAAATTGGAAGTCAGTAAACGTTCCTTCATTCCGAACAAACTTTAACAAAAGGGGAACAAGAATTTAAAAGGGTTTTGTTAATGGAATAAAAAATAGACTAAAAATAACTGAATGATTCTCACGAACTCAACAAACGAACGAGCCGTGCGCTTAGTATTGGTAGTACTGAGTGTCGATTGTTAGGAGGTACGGAAACGTGGCCTTTTTATCATTCCGGGAGATACCAGTCACAATCCCCGTTCATTGTCATCGTACACGAATGTTCGAATATATTCGAATAAATAGCAACAGTAGAGCGACAAAGTAATGAAATCTTTCGCCTGATTTAAACAGAACAGGAACTCAACTCGTATTGATAATTTGTCTCCCAGTAATTGGAGGGTAATGAATCACACTGCTGTGATCTAATTAATGGCAGTATCTCAATGATGCCGCAATGTGTTCACTATCCATGTCCGTTAGTAAAATGCACTGAACCAAACAGTTTCTGATTGAAACACCATGATAGTTATTCACCCTTTCAAAATATTTCACGTAATTAGCTTTACAAAGTTAATTTGCTGTAGTTCAGCTGAGCGGTAGTAATAGTAGTGGTAATAGGTAGTCACAATGAGAAGCGTCAGTCCAGATAGTGTCAATGTGTAATACTACTCTAGGCACGGGTGTGACGTCTGAGAGCGAAATATCTTGCTCTTTGCCTTCTGGAAGGAGATAGTCCACTTGTATCAATTTCGTAGAGCATAATCTCCTACGCTGATTTGAAATTTGAATATTGACACAACTAACAAACAAGCAAACATCACACCGGATAAAAATTGGAAACATGCTCCGCTTGACCCGGGACCTCAGTTTTGGCAGACGGTTGCACAATATGCCTCTTGACCACCTGAGTTAGATTATTTCGAACATGTTTAGATTTGATTTTAGTTTTTAAAATGAACACATTGTTCCTAATATAGGATTATATGACAAGATTCTGAACCAATCTTCATAATATGTCGTGAAGTTTCGGGTTTGCTCATATTAACTATTTGTAAATTAGGTTAATCGAATCGTACGTGAAGACTGATGATCACATGATGTTATATTGAATTGTAGCGCTTCGTGTGACGTCACTGGAGCAAGTGGTTATAAGTCCCGGCTCGTAGATAACGGTTATTGTCGAGTCATACTCAGGTGCTCAGTTATTATCACATTTTCACGTCCTCGGAGAAACTGCTTCCGTTTTACTACCGACGATGACCATTAACTATCGCCTACTTTACGAAACGTGTGTTTGTTTTAAATCCGATTATTTTAGCGCTTCCTTTTATTAGTAAACTAGCGGCGCCCCGCGGTTTTACCCGCGCTGTGCCCGTTCCCGTGGGAATTTCGGGATAAAAAAATAGCCTATAACCTTCCCGTTGAATGTAGTTATCCATTACAAAAAGAATTATTCAAATCGGTTCAGTAGTTTCTGAGATTAGCGCGTTTAAACAAACAAACAAACAAACAAACAAACAAACAAACAAACAAACAAACAAACAAAACAAACTCTTCAGCTTTATAATATTAGTATAGATTAATGGAAAAGTAAATAGCCCTCTGTTACTTCTATATTACTCGTAGATGATAGACTCCTGCAACCTAAACCGATGTCGGTGTTTGTGTTCGCCTGGTTCGAATGTATTCTTGTCCAAAATCTATAACATTATCGACTTGAGAAAATGGAAGAAAATCACATAATTAAATGAATAATATTGCATTTTGTTCATAATAAAGGTAAAAAGGTACAAAATGTGATATGTAACCCATTGTGAAGAGACGCCCATCCATCACTCTTATTGTGAAATATAATGCTGTCATAAATGGTTTTGTTCGAAGCTTTGTTCGCCGCAAGATATATTACACGAAAAAACTTGAATCCTATTATGGATTCCAACCTTATTCTACAAAATACTAGCGTTAACTTTTAAATATGGCTGAAAGGAAAGATTTAATTATAACTGCAATTAGTTGTCGATAGCATTACTTGTTTCTTCAATGTATCCTTTTGGCCGACACGAGATAATCCAGCGTTATTACAATTTTCGAAGCTAGTCTAGTAAGTCTAGTTTGACTGAGCGATGTTAGCTTATTGCAATTGTTAAGCAACGTGCAGCGACGGCCCGTTGTATGTAATATAATCAACCTTTATACTGACTATAAAGACACTGAAGGTATAAGAAACAGGATAGGGCGCGGTAGGGTAGGTAGCAGTTGAAGTGCCAATGCATCTTTGACGACGGCACGGGCTGGCGATTAAAATAACCGGACTGACATTGTTTATTTGGAAATAAAGCGTAGTGGTAGCGCTCGTGGTATTTTGACGAAGTGCTTTAAGGTGATTGAGATTGATGAGCAACGGGTAGCTCAGGCTCTACTTGGGAGATGGCCGATAGTGGCAATTCTATCTGATCGGTACAGTGCCTCGGAGAACACGTTAAGCAGTAGGTCACGGTTGTTTCAATTGTCAGGCCGGAGGCTTTTAAGCGGTCTAAAAACTCTAACACCAGGGTTGGTCACTATAGGTTAGTGAAATTAATGAATGTTTGAAAAAAAATAGTTTTGTTTATTGAATTACAGTACTACTTGTAATTATCCTTAATTAATTCAATAAACAAAACATTTTTTTCTGCTCCGGGTGCTTGAGGTCGCAGCCGCGCAGGTTGTCGCTGATCCAGCGCTGCGCCTGCGCCGCCATCTCCTCGTCGAAGTGCTCGCGCCACCCGCCCACGTTACCTGCCGAATATCGCGCCGTCACGTTACGGGCGTCCGTTACAGACATCACATACCCGCTGTACATCACTAAGTAAAAGTTGATGTGTCCCATGTTGAGGCATGTTGAGGCACACTCACCTTTTTTTATCCAGTAGCGCTCATGGCGTAGTTTGACTAACCGATGCTAGTTCATTGCGATTATTAAGTTGCTTACGTGCAGCTCGACCCCTACTTAGATGGGTGGCCAATAGTGGTACTTCTATCTGAGCGCTACCATGCTTCGGAGGGCACGTAACATTTTCGGTCCCGGTTGTTTCAATCGTTAGACCATGTCGGAGGCCTTTAGGCGGTCTAAAGACGCCGAAACGAAGGTTGGCCAATAACCTACTCGACCTTACTTACTTACCTTTTCTTATAAAGATAGACATCTTCCGCTAGACGACCAGATTTATTTTTGAAAAAAAAAACTGAAAATTAACGCTGGGGTTCTTCTGAAAATTCTCGAATTTCAGATGCTCACAAAGACCTTCAATTTGTGATTTTGCATATGTTTTCTATTCCAGCGGGCATATTCTGAAAAATATGGTTAATTAGTAGTAGCGCTCGTGGCGCAGTTCAATTAAGTGATGTAAGCTCATTGCGATTGTTAAGCAACGAGCAGGTCGGTTCATACTTGGATGGGTGGCCGATAGTGGCCTTTCTATCTGAGCGCTACCGTGCTTCAGACCGTGCTCCAGTGGCACGTTGCGCAGGTGGTCCCGGTTGTTATTATCATCAGACCATGTCAGAGGCCTTTAAGCGGTCTAAAAACTCTGACACCAGAGTTGACTACTAACCTACTAGAAATGAATTAATCATAATATAAAAGAAAGTTTTTACAAAAATTACAAAAAAAAAATTTGTTTTTCATTCTATGTAATCTGCATAATCGATTCTACAACCTATTAATCTGTATAATCGAACTAGATACAGATCTTGTAAAGAAAGTCACGGTATTGTAATGTATTCGTGTACAGTACAGGGCACTGTATACGAAATTGAAATGGACAATCTGCAGTAACGCTATCAATTAACATGCCTTATGGTTGTCCAAACAAATTAACAATATTTTAATCGACTTTAAAAGAAGGAGGTTCTGGATTCACGACGTTTCCACCAGTCTTCTTTTTTGTCGGATTTTGTTTTTCTTTTTGTCTAGAGACTATTTTTGCGCAGACTTAAAGCTGAGACTAGGGTATGCGTTTTGTATTGTTCTTCTTTTTTGCCTGCATCTGTCATTCTGTGTTGTTCCCGATGTTCTCGATAGATACATTGTAAGGACATTATGTGCCCCCTCCTACCTTCATCGGAATCAGAAATCTGTTCCCCGTGCCAAACAAAAAATTAAGTGTGTTTCCGAGTTAGTGCAACTTCAAGCCTCTTCGACCGCTATCAAACTTGACAAATAAATGACGTCGTAACATTGGCCGCGATTGTACCCCATTTAAGCGAAATAACGGGCACAATAGTGGCTGTAATCTGGTACTTTTTACGAGCATTTTAAGTAATGTCTAGTAGGTCTCGGGCGTAAATCACTTGTACAATACTTGCACAATTTGCATAAAGCGACGCTTTATTCCCCAAAATTGTCATTGTAATTTAATATTAACCGCGGTGGTTACGGTTAATTTATTCCCACTATTAATTTAGCTGAAAAACTACGTAAATCGCCAGCCGATGTGTCCAATATTCATCTTTGTATGTTCCATTCATATTGCACGGTGATCCATGTGAGTAGAAATCAATTTGCTGTAATCTTTTGATATAATAGCAATGTTCACCCATTAAAAATTGTTGCTTTCATCGAAATAAGTTAATTTATTAAAAAATATGGATGCAACGATTGGTTGCGCTGTCCGTGCCACCGCAGCATGCGATCAACAGAGTTACGAAGAGGTAGCGTTAGTCTTCTCTATCATTCTCATGGGCCATTCCTGAAATAGTCTTTATTAAACTTACACGATTTGAACACATAGTTTAAACGTACTCACACGGGTTTTTCGTGTTAGAAAGTTAATAAAGCAAGTAATAACTTACTTTTTATTTCCCGACGTTTCGAGGGGATTGCACCTCTCGTGGTCGCGGGTGAACTGAAGACATTGGAGTTACCGCTGTGATGGGAGAGTAGGCGTTCCAAGTGTTGGAAGTACCCTCACATGGTCAATGTTAGAGTTTAACGGTGCGTTCACATTAGACTGACACACAACACTGACAGTATCCTGGCACTTGGTCTTTTGAGCACGTCTCGAACACTTATAAGTTATTACCGGATTCCAAGCCGCAGAGAGTTTAAAACCGTCTTCACGATTGAAATTCGGATATTTCCTTATTTCAATCGCTTCCCGAATAATCCTCTTCAACATTCCACTACCTATATTTATAAATTAGTATAAAATTCGATATTTTGTGATTTTTTGTTTAATTAATTTGATCTCTTTGTAAACTGATATTTGTTATTATTACTTTTATGTGAAACATGCTTAAATGGGGGCGGCACGTGTAGCCGGGGGTGGCCAATTAACGTTGTTTCTAGAAATGTCGTCGAACCGACGATAACAAAAATAACGATTCATGTCCGAATCCTGTATTGTGTTACGGGAATATAATTTTGTGAAACGTTTTCATATTAACACAAGTCTCTCTTTCCTATTACAGTTTTCGCACCGAGTCCCAGAGGAAGCCAACTTAATAGGAACAGCTTTCGATGTAATCCGTGTAATGAATGTGGCTACTAGTTTTTACTTATTTTAACAACTTGTTACGTAATAACCACCACGTAATAAATACTTGCATGATATCAAGTGGGTTCTGTTTAGGTGGTACTTAAGTACTTTTGTAAAACTGAATATTAAGGTATATTTAGTACGACTGCTCATGAATGAGTTTTCGACGTACATGAGTCTACGGCAGAGGCGGAAACAGAAGGTTGAGTGAATAGGCGAGACGCTTGGGCGGCAGATTTTGAGGGCGGCAAATTGCGGCAATGTTTTATTTATAATAAAACAAGAAGTACATTGTTCTGTACGTAAGTGTGATACGTCACTTCAAGATTATTTTTGTTACAATTGGATATTTCTACCATATCACTTGTAACGAATGCTTCTCGTATTATCGATGAATATTTATTTAACAGACATTCGGAGATTTCCCCGACAAATATGATAGCGAGCTAAACGTACAGTTAACGACAAAAGTTGATGAACACATTCGATATTATAATATAACACATCTGAACACACTTTTTTATTGTTAAGTATTTTGTAATATTGAAAGTGTTCATTAACTTTGAAGTTGACAGTACAAAAAATACAAACTATAAATTGGCACATGGTTCGCGAGTCGTTTTGTTTGAAATCGCTGGAATTTGCTCAATGTTTTAACCGAATTCAAAAAAGAAGAAGGTTTCTCAATGCGATCGTATAATATGCTTTTTTATGTGTGCTTTGTTGTTTATGAACCAATTATGATGATTATTACATTATACATTCGTGGGGAAGGCGTTCCAAGGATGATCCCCTTGGTAAGGAAACTAGGATCTGATAATGGCATTCCAGTGAAATCGAGGGGAACTTTCGAAAGGGACAACTAGTGCTTTTTTGTAGTTGGTCAAACTGAATATAAACAAAATTTCTATTGTTGTAAGTAGTCTCATAGAAACCTATCTAAATTACATGTCCAACAGTCGCGAATATCAAACCTCAAATTAGTGCAGCCGCCCTCCCAAACGTCACCTTAACAGAACCGACGCGACCTTAACAGAAACAAATGAAACGGTCTTATTTAACTCCGCGCGTGAATGTGTATTGTTCCACCGTACGATATTATTAGAATAAATCGCACATACCCCGCTCCTATATACGGCGACACTCTTTCCGTAAATTGTCAAGGGATCCGAATTTGTGGAAGCCATCTTATAGAAAGCGAACCCTAATATTTCTTTTGGTAGATTCACGAGTTTTCAAATAGCCGATTGTTGCGATTTACTTTGACCACTGTCGTATTTGATGGGTACTTACTGGCTAGCACCTATGTGTCGCTTTATAACTAGCTTAATATTTTAGCAAAAATCTTGTTTTTAGTTAAAAAAAACTTTAAAGTAATGTAAAGTATATACTCGTATATTATGTATATGCGTGAATATGTATTATATTATGTCTGAAATATAAAATATATTTTCCTTAGTACATAAGCGTGCGTCCACTGTATGGAATGCAGCAGGTGCCGCTCACGCGCAAGTTTCACGGAAATAAGAGTTGCGCTTACATCTAGACGCACCCCAATTCGTGCAATGTCCAATTAATAAATGAAAAATGAAAATTGGATATCGCTACATGAATGAGAACCGTTTCTCCCTGTACTATCTGACTCGTTTCTATTAATCATAATATCCCTAGGAACACGGAACTAATTATAGATTCCCTTTTTAAGTACCTATGATAAACGTAAACCCACAACGCCACCGGCACTCTGTAGATCCGCCGCAACTTTTACAGACTGTTGCAAACAATATAATGTTCTACAAGTAAAGGGATACAGCTATTAGAAAGAATGTTCGTTAATACTGAAACAATATCTATTGGTTAAGTTCTGAACATAACAATTCGATTAGCGCCCGGAGTCCGGAGGCGCCGCGCTGGCCGCCGGGCGCGGGTTCACTCTGTCCCCTCTGGGGAACACCCCTTGAGGGGAGGGGGGTGATTGGGCTTCAAATGGAAATCGAGTACCAAAGTCCCCTTAATTTTTTTTGCTTGTACACAAAGTCTCCCTGGAGATAAAAATATACTATTTTATGTAACTTCATACAGCAATCGTCGGTTAACTATATTTACGAGGCATATACTGGGTATATTTACGAGGCAGGCAAAATAAATTACCTAACCCATTCGTTTCATACATTCAATTTTCATCTTTATGAATTTTGAAACTTATAAATTTTTATTATTTATTTAAACGGGACCTACGTACGACGGAGGCTGGACCGTTGAGACCTCCGTAGCACGTAGGTTAGTAGCACGACAGCGTCTCTCTCCAGTGCGGGGGAGAGACGCTGTCGCGAGCGCTTCACCCACCTCCTGTTGAAGATCACCGAATGTGACCGAAACGTGTTGAGAAACTCTCGACAGTAGTCTCCGCCGTACGTAAGTTCCCGTTTAAATAAATAATAGTAATGACATTAACGTACGTTTCAATTAATTATAATTTTTTGTAGTTTTGACCGTTAAAAGTTATTTTAGGGAATATGGGACTTGTTTTTCAAACCAATTGTCCCCCAAGGGGAATTTCTGGGTGGAGAAACGAGGAGAACCCCGGGCGCCCCCACCGCTCGCGTCGGCAACTCAAACAGAACTCGCGGCCGGAAGTGTTTACAATAACCCCGTATTCGCACATTGTACGTACAACACAGACTTCGCTTTACATAAATACGGATACCTCGGAATGTTACAACACATTATAAGCCTTTACACACTGCATTTTAAAAGAGCCCTCGAGTTTTGAGGAAAGCAAGTGATGTGGTAGATATTACTACTAATTTATTACGCAAATTAAAACTCATATATGATTAGTTTACTTATAGTAGTTTTGTTTCACCAACGGACATCAGTTTACTGTGCAGCCGAGATGTACCTCCGTCATAATGATTGTTCCCGGCAGGACCTACCTTAATCTTCAGAAAAACTCAATCAATTTGTGTAGTGTGTTATGTGATTACTTAATTCCACGGCGAGTGGGCAGGGACCCTCATAAAGATAAGGCCGGAATGAGTGGGGCCTTTCTTAATTTATAACAAGTATCCCCCGGGGAAGACATGGCACCGTGTAAGCGCGCCCTTACAGCTATCTCGACATAATAAAGTCTTTCTGATGTTTATCTTTAGTTTTGCTCGGGATGACGGTAACGAAATAGATAATACTCGCAGCCGTATATATTCCGGCGAAATGTACCTTTTAGTTATCTCGCTTTGCCCAAAATGGAAATCTTTTGGATTCAAGCTGTACTTTCAGTGTAGCTATTTTGTATACGAATATTAATACATTCTCCGCAATATTCACGATAGATAACATAAATGGATTTATTAAGTACTCGGCTGGGAGCAAGATTTATTTACTCATCGAGCACAAGAGATCATTGTTGTAATAATTAATTAGAAATATTTGAAACGTAATAAATTAATATATTAGTGCTACTAACAAAAGTTTTTTTTTAAAATCCCCTTCGCACAAACGGCACGACCAATTTTTAACAAACCTATGAACTATGAACCACCGCAAGGAAACTGACTTTCTACGGTGCCACAGACGGACACACACAATACAGGCATCGACATTTTGCGTCGAGGGATAAAAGAAGAAGTGCTACCAATAGCAGTGTCTCACACAACAACACATACATACGTACATCACTACACGAGATCAACTTTAAGTTGACAAATAAACTCGACTTAGGGAAAATATGGAAAGGTCGCGGCGATATGATAACATACGCTACAGGGTCGTGTGTACCATTACTTGGACTCGTATCAACTTGAAGAGTTGGAAGCATATTGAGCAACTCTAATAACTTACATAAATATAAATATCTTTCGTATAAATCACAATAGGATTACTACCCAGACGACTAATAATAAAAAGAGTAATAACTTCAAACACCGATTTAATTTACAAGAACAATAACGTCCGTTTCATCTGATTCTGGCAACTTTTGTGCGGCCATCAATATTGCACGTCAGCTCCGGTGGTACCGCCTCCGTTCTCTCAGGAATGCTATGGATTCTTCTCCACTGAACGCCTCTACTAATCCTAAATTGCACATAAATACCTAATCTGGGAGGCTGAAGCGAACATTCCCCGAAGTACTATTACTCTGCAGATAACGCGAACAACAAATTCACTACAGTAACTAAGTTGAACAGTCCAGACCGCGCCTGCGCTCATAGACATTTTTGAAATAAATAATATAACAACGTGAATAACCCATTGGTTTTGAATTCATAATGAAGAAACATAATAGAAAAACTAGCCCGTCGGTGTGCTATGCCGGGGATGCGGTTTCGTTCGGTTCTCGCGCCGAGCCAACGGTTATAGCTCTTGTACCTAAGGCTTCGCCGCCCCGGTATTTAGCCGTACGAAATTTGAATCAGTTAGTCAGATTCAATATTATAAGCCTTTAGCTTAGTAGAATATGAAACCTCATTTAAAATGACGGCAAATGCCTACCCTTACACCTTTACACCTGTCTACTGAAACCTCACCTCGCCGCCTCATACCGATGCTTGGATTTTCTGCTGTCCACTTCCTACACGTCTCCATTATACCATACATATCTCCATTCTTTTATCATAATTTATGTATTTTTAGTTTTAAAGTAGCCCGAAAAGATCTAAACCAAATTATTTAATGGATAAGTAATTATAAGAGAAACAAAGCCCGTCGGGGTTATGACAGTCGAATATCCCTCTGTTCTGAAATATATTCTGTTCTGATTACACCTCTTTAACGACAACATCTTGAGATAACAAAATACCATTGCCCTGCACTGGGACATTAGGTATAGGCTAATACTAATAATTTGTACAAATATAAAAAATATAGGACTTTTATCTTTCGTATTACATGCATTGTCACTTTTCAGCATAAAACTTTATTCAAGTTGTATATTGGTACTCACATATTTGTACGAGTAAACCAATGTATAGTGTGGAATATGAGACTTATGATAATGATGGATGTGTAAGGACGCGAAGTGAACTTCCACTTCCACACCGGCCCGATAAGACAAACGCCTTGCCGGGTGGCCCACTACTAGCTTATTATAAACAAATTATTCAGACATATTACAAAGAAAACACAAAACTTACATTGACAACCCAATTAATGATTCGCGTAAAAACGCCATGGTTCTTTGCAACAATAGTCACGTCTGAAAGTTACAGGCGATTAACTTCTAAACGTCTGTTAATGTGAACGTCGGCGGGCGCGTCTTCGGGTGGCGGCGCGAGTGAAAACTTAAACCGATTGCGGTCGGCGGAATTATATTCAACCGACGGAGAGTTTTGCAATAAATTAAATTAAAACAACTAACAAAACTCAGGTGAACTGTACAGTGTATATTCATGCGCATATTTAATACGTGTAACTTAACTTTACTGATTAATAAAATCAACTTGAACGGTAAACAGTACGAATTATTATAAAGTTTTGTTCAATAGAAGTGGTCCTTATTTATTGCTAACACCATTTTGAAAGATTGTTCTTTGCTTCTCGCAGTGGTAAGTATAAATAATAAGTTTCCGTTTTAGTGCAATAATAAGTATGTAAAGCGTCCTCGGTTGATATTCTGTCCGAGACGAGTCAAATAAAGCAGAGCTGGCTCGTGCCCCTGAAATAATAACCGACCTCCTGGCCACATGTCGCCGCAATACCGGCCGGCAAACGCTCGTAAAAAATAAGAAAAGAACCTCGAAAAATACTTTCTATTACGTTTCTGTGTATGTTGGAAAAATTGGAAATACATTTGTGGGAAGCGAATCGGACTGTGTATGGCCTAATCGAAGTCAGCCGGTCGCAGCTGGGCGTTGTCTTATATCACCGACCTGCGACCCTCTTGAATCTCTTATGAGTCCACTTTGTCACGGCCAATATTAATCTACTTCATAATAACTCACCAGCCTGTTAGTTGGAGGACGTTCAGTGATTTGTTTGCTATTGAGGCAAGTGACAGAGATCACTACACTAATTTCAAATTATGAATGAAGTACTCAATAAACCAAAGGGAAGAAAAAAAATAGTATTTTTTTAAATAAATTGTGTTCACTGAAACCCATTAACTAATAACGTAAAAATTCATTAACATTACTACATTGCGCGCAAAGTTGCTTTGAAAGCAAATGTAGGATTCGTAAAAAGTATGTTCCAACTTCTTCATCGAGTGGATGGCCAACCTGACCAATCCTGGACTACCGACTAGGAAAAAAGACGGTTACTCCAATGATGTGAAACAAGAGCGGCGGCGGCCCGCGGCGGCGGCCCGCGGCTCGCGCGCCTTTGATATGGAAATCAAACCGAAGCCAGGCCGCTCGACACTACTTGTAGTACTTATTATTCTGAGTACTTATTATTCTGTGGCTCGACTCCACCCAATGGTTTTAAAATAAATGTTACCATTGTTTAATAAAAAGTCAACATCTTTCACAAACTGGAGTCCGTACCCCAGGAAGACGCGGTTACATTCAAGAACTGACCAATACGAGTATAAAGTCAAGGAAACAAATTATTTTCACTTCTAAGTTCATAGGTGTTTTGAAGTGGATTTGTATTTTTTTTAAGATTTTTTAATATGATACGAGTATCGAGTATTATGTTATTACGAGTATTTTTTAATATGTTGTGCTGCGGGTTCTTCAAGAGAACGGTCTAGAACGAAGTACAATAATTAAAAAAACACTAATTGAAAGGTATTTTGTTTTACAAAATAAAATAAAGTTAATCTCGACGAGTATCAAGACGAAACGCCTGATTTATTACGTATGTACAAACGAAAAATAACTATTCTAATAATAAAAATAGATTCTGTTGCACTTTGAAAACTTACTGGCAGGTGATATACTATGTAACAACGGAACAGGGGTTTGGTGTTAGTCCTCAGCTGTAATACAGAAATAAACTCGATAGGATCCACCTGCATTTCAAAATGTTGTGAGAATAGCACCCGAGCAACGCCGTTTGGTATTCTTAACATAAGACACAATATATCACTGGCAATTTATTTAATGTTTGTGACACGTAATTGTAATAAACATTATTTTTAATTTTTGCCTCTGTAAGTACTATTGCTTTATATTTATACAATCTACTTAGATCTTCTTAAATCATCATTAAACCATGGTGACGGCGAGCTCGCGCAAACGTTTCCATAAATTCAAACTTAATGATAATTAGATACAATTAAGCGAAACAATTACAATTTATACTCTTGGCTAGTACATTAGTCATGGCAAAAAAGCACCCCACGCTTTTTACTCTGAATTGAATCATTGTGTTAATAACTTAAATTTTATTATAATTTTGATTTGAGGTGGAAAATTATTTTCTAGTTTTTAGTTCAATTTGCAATAAAAGCGTGTTTTTTAGTTTTTTTAAACTATAATTTTATTTTCAGAATGATTTGCTACATTTAGTATTTACTACTTATCTCCCCGGGTAGCATTTAGAACTCAACTCTATAAAACATATTAAATTGTCGTCGTATTCCCACGCCCACACACTCGTTATATTATCATGTGATATATGTATATAATCTATTATAGGACACAGAGCGTGTTGTGTGTATCACTATCAGCGAGCATCCAAAACGTATTCGATTTTGTTCAGCTCTACAAGTAATAGGACCGCGCGATTCCTCCGAGAATGCAACGTTGTCGAAAGTTTTTCGTTTAACGATAGCCTCCCGGGGTGCCATAATCCTTATATTGAATAAGTGAAGTAACACATTTAAAGTATCCCATGCATGGACAGGCCGTTCGGGTCAGGCCGAACCAATACATTCAGGCTTAACTGATACAGTTCGGCCTGATCGGATTCGTACGCGTACGGAAATATCGCATCAGGTCACTTTCGTTCAGTCGCTCCGACTGACTTGAGCTTACCTCAAAGCCTATTATGTCATGGACATGACAACCGCTTTGTTTTTACACTGGTGATACGGATTTGCTTCCAGTCAAAAAATAAATCGCACTGATGGCAAAACTGTCCGTATATGGGACCCTTTAGTTGTCGGGCGACCGCTTGGCCTTTCAAGCAACCCTACTGCGCTTACTGTACACCGACTATAACACCTCCGAACCCGTCCTCTCTGATATTACGGACTCTCCGCAGGCACGTATTTAGACCGCGTCGTTTGGCAAAATATATATCACAAAATTATTTATGGTTCTGTGTCTTTTCAATGCTAGAGTTAACACGCGAGTTTCTTGGGCAGAGAATTTGTCAGGGTGAGTATGTTCACGGTCGGTTTAGTGTTGTGTGGATCCAACTGGCTGTCGCCACCCCTACGCGGAAACTTTGAGTATGAATCCAACTTCATACTCAATGTGCGGAGTCGATGGCGACGTGACAAGTGATGGCGAGCGTCAGCTATTACTGATTTTCACTCGATTTATAAAATAGTGTTTACATAGCGGTGGCGAGCTCATGTCTGTGTCGCAGTCTGTCCGTCGGGTCTACCGTAAACAATGCGTTGTTGTCATCGCGCAGGCCCGTGGAATCATTTAAAACCACCGATACAAAAACTAAAAAAAAATAAAAATAACCAGGCTACTAAATTCGCCTCTGGCCGGTATGAAAGGTCGCTCGTAATATTTAAATCAGAATAGGTCCGTCGTTTTGCCACGTTTTCAATATACTTCGGTGGCGCTTTATGAAATTTATTTTTTTATAAAGCCGATGGAATTCCGTTAGGATTCGAAGAGCTCGAGATTGCATTCCATTTTTATTAGTGACGGATACATAGTAGCGGCGACCACGGCGCGGGAGGCTCGCGAGGTATTCATTCACTTGCTGCCAAACATTTTAGTTACTAGCTTTTTCATCCTTGTTCCACAACTGGGAAAAGGTCTCCTCGAAACATAACCTTTTGCCCCCTTTTGGAACATTAGAAATAGTTAACAAATGGCTACTTTATTTAAACAACATCGTAACGAATACACTTTACCTCCTCGACATTGGCACATCTGTCGCTCCGGGAAACAACTTTAGATGTGACTTTTTATGGGAAAACCGCAGTTTCCAATATTTTTTTATTCTTAAAGGTGGCTGAGCCATCAAAGTTACTTTTATTATGATTAAGCACAATGACTCTTTTAACTTGTTTACTTAATGGTGTATAAGTTATGTTTTGTTGTTGTTTTTTATTGATATTGCTTCTTAAAATGTAGACAACTTCTTGAGAATTATGTTTAGGGCAAGTATGAGTGAACTTAGCTTCGTTATTTTAAGTATTTAAACCGATTACCGCAAAATTAATTAAGTAACAAATCTGTTTCAAAAATACCGTATAGTCCTGTAAGTATCTTACATCACTACATAGTATAAAATAAAGTCGTCTCTGTTTCGTGTCTGTTTGTCTGTTTGTCTGTATGCTTAGATTTCTAAAACTACGCAACGGATTTTGATGCGGTTTTTTGTAATAGGTAGAGTGATTCAAGATGAAGGTTTTTATGTAAAAAAAATCCCGAAATTCCCACGGGAACGGGTAAAACCGCGGGGCGCTGCTAGTAATTGTATAAATTGTAATTAACTAGCAGCGCCCCGCGGTTTTACCCGCGTTGTGCCCGTTCCCGTGGGAATTTCAGGAATTTTTTTACATAAAAACCTTTCTCTTGTATCACTCTACCTATTACAAAAAAACCGCATCAAAATCCGTTGCGTAATTTTAAAGATTTAAGCATACAGACAAACAGACAAACAGACGCGACTTTGTTTTATACTATGTAGTGATTTGTTACCTTCATAAGTAATGAATTTTTTATTGTAGTGAAACGTGTCTGAAATGAATAGGGCGTTCTCTTAAAAGCCTTGTATTATATCCGAGTTCCTTTAGTAATTGTAACATCGTCGGTCTTTTAGCTGAAGGCCTATTTCAGTACACTTTACGTACGGGCCGCCGTCTCGCCGCGCGCGTCCGTGTTCAGAGTTCCAAGCTAATCTACATTTTAATATTCATTAACTTTACTTCTTTTTTTAATTGATAACATATTTTAAATAAGTATTTTACTAACGAAGATTTTATTGCTACAGTTCATCAATAATATTGTTAATACAACGTATGCCTTCTTAGCCCCAGCTGCGATGATGTGCAATTCCGAGTTTCGAAAGTCAAGTGGTCAAGTCCACGAACACCACAAACATTCTGTGGTGATGCCTTCTAGTATTAGCGCGAGACACGTTCTTTGACTCTCCATTGCTTGTTTAGCCAGTGATGTCATTCGCAGGGCGACGCGGAGTGATGAACCGATCCGCCTGAAGTTGTGAAATATTGTTTTATCATTGAACGCGATGCTGGGCGACGCTATTCAAACGTCTTCCTGACATCACTACGCTGATATTGAGGTAAGCTTCTTTGCGGAATAGGAAAAACACCTTTTCATTCACACTCCGGCACCAGGCTTTATCGGGGATTATTTATGAAAGTAGAAAGCTCTATTTATCATTCATTGCCTTAATATCGGAGGATGTGTCCATCTCGTCCACACTAAAATATGAATGTCGTACTATTGTCGTACACTGAAGTACGAATGACATGAATGTAGGGCCAACCCTCTCTAGCCAGTTTACCAAAACAAAACTTAAACATAAAATATTTCAACCAAGGTTTTCATTACAACTACCATTTTTTAAGTAGGCAAAAAATCTAAAATCATAAGCTTGCTCATAACGAAATAATTTTCAAGAACGGTTAATGAATGATAGAAATATTAAAATGGTAATAAAAATAAATATTTCAAAAGCGGATATCTCCGGTCGCCCAGCGAATTTGACATGCGGATTTATGCAAACAGACCTTTCATTTTGATGTATATATTCATTCTCATTGGAGGTGAGCTCACTTAGCCCATTGTCCTCTAGATTGGTAAACAAACCTGTCAGTGTGGGTCGACCTTCTTCTCAATCGGCGTTGGTCAGCAGCTTCGCGAATCATTATCATTAGCTAGCGACCGTCTCAGTGTGCATGTCGTGGTCATATCGTACATTTGCCCACATCATGTCCATAATGTGTATATATACTAGCAGCTTACTTACTAACTGCGGTCGCGTTGTACCCGATCCCCCAGGGGACCGAACCGCTCTAGAGCTGTTCGATTCAGGATGAAAGTCTTAGTCTAGTCTAGTCTTATTTATTTATTTAAGGACAACCAGTAAAAGATACATCAAACTTACAAATAAAACTTACGACTTAATTAATGAATTAGATGCACTTTATATCTTTATGTTCTCTGACTATATTACGTGCCAATTTTAATCCAAATCCGTATGAAGTATTTAGCTGAACGAGGAACAGACATTCTTACAAACACACAAACTTCGCATTTACAAAATTAATAGGATGTGATAGTAGGATGCCTTTTCGGGCGGTATTAGTATAATTTTTAAAAACATTATTTAGTTTCACCTGCTCCGGTGTCTGGCTGTAATCATATCTTGCAAGTTTTTGACCTACTTTCTGTTATTCGTTTGAGTTCTTTTGCACACGTTTAGCTTGGCGTTGCCAGTAATGACATTTTGGTAACAAAAATATTGTTTGGGAGACTTTATTCTGTGTCGTTTAGATTCAGCTGCTCGCAGCTTGACCACATGTATCACAACCACACCACATCGCAGCAACAAAATGTGGTATGGATAGTGTTGCTGCAGCTTTTTGCAGTTGCGTTGTAGTACCGACAAGTTGTCGAAGTGGTTGTGTTGTCGCTAGTAGTTGCGATGTGGTTACGTACTGCAGGCCCTGAAGTTGGCGGTGTCGCTGGTGGTTGCGTCGTGGCTACGATGTCGTTTATATTACGGAGATTAGTTTATGTAGGTATATGTTTCAAAGGCATGTAAAAACAGCACGTAGTTGAGTGCGTTCTTTTATCATCAATTTACGTGGTGAATTTTCTACTCCTCCGTGAGCATAGCATCCTAGAGGTAAACAGTTAGTTAGTTATCCTTCGCGTTTCTTCCGTCATGATTGCCCCACCGCTGCACCGGTGTCCTGGATCCTCGCCTGAGCCCGGCATAATGAATAATAATGAAATGATTGAAATAGTTCGCTTCCCGCGCGGCGCCGCGCCGCGACTCCGTTAAAGCGAAGCTCCGGTCGGCCGCGACTAACGGAAACGAACTGATTATGACAAATGCATTAAATAGCAAATACAAAATCATAGTGAACAAAACGTGTTATGCAATGTTACACTATATGCAGTTTTATGACTGTATTGTTTATTGCTTAAAACTTTATTAGACTACTGCTGCACTCAGAGACGTCGATTATCTATTGACGTAATTTCATATGTTATATGATAACATCGTTCATTTACCTCTCCTAAATCGTTTGACGTCCCTGAAAACGGCTTAATCGATTATTTGAAGTTCATTGAACTCTAGTGAACTTCATGCAATCGATTAATAAAAAATCTTTCTCAAACTCTATCGGAATCTTTTCTCTATCGCAATGGGATCGCTAACGTTATCTACTTTCTAATTGCCAAATGTACATTAAATACACTAACCAACGTAAGTTACCTACTGCAAATACATATTATATATATATATATATACTATTATCTACCATTTCTTTATTTAAAAGGTAACTCAGAGTGACTAGCAGTGGAAGTGTAAATTTTATTGTAGAGCAATTACTTGAACAACTGATCCCTAAAGTAAGACTGAACTGTATAAAAGTTAGTCGTCGGCTGTAAATCTATTAGCCAAGTAGGTGCGTGTGGCTGCCGACGGCGCGCGGGCGGGCGGCGGCGCGCGGACTTCCGCTCTCGACTCACTATTATTTCAACCTAATTGTCCAAATATTTCAGGGATATAATACCAGTTACAGCAACATAGTTATGACAATATACTTATGCTAAGACCGTGTTCATAAAAAGCACGATAAATAGTTATCCAATAAGAAAACGTATAGATTTGTCCATGATTGGTTTTAAAGATTACCGAGCTTGTTTTCAAACTGATATCCAATAAGAAGCGGCTACATTTTATGGACCATTCAGAGAAAAGGGCGACCTTTCTGAATTCTTCAAGTTTGGCTTTAATCTTTCACGTGAAGTAGGCAGCGAGGGCAAACTTTCCCCATCCTTTATATTGTGGCCAAGCACGATATTTATGACAGGCTCCCGGTCCAATTCGCATCGCGTCGATATAAAACACGTCGTAAACTGTCTTTGTGATATGTTTGTAATAAATGATCACCAATATTTATAATGTCCCAATACATATAACCCAAATGATATCTCTGAACTGATCATCAAACTATATATGTAAATACCTATAATAATGAATTAACTCGTTATTGATGTAATTAGTTTGTTATGGATGGAGAAGTCTGCGTCGGACTCACCGACAAGAGCCTCTCTTATTCTCAAGAAACACAAGAACTCGAGAACGGCAGAATTTCCACAAATATTTCAAGATCAAAATTGATTGATTAGAAATTCATTTTTATATACCGTATATATGTTACCGATAGATTATAAACGCCGTTAGTTTATGAATATATAATATTTAGCTATAATATTTCATGAGAACTGTGGGAGAATTGTGGACAGTCCTAGCAGCGCATTGGACTCCACAATCCACAGTCCACAATCCTATCCATCCTATTAATGCCTTCAGGCCTGATATAAACTTAACCGGAACTAAATTACTGTTTGTTGCGTGCAGATGATGAACTATCGAAAAATCATACGTTGAATTGCATATGGTTTGGTAAAAGTAAAAAAAAACAGGTACAGAACAATTGTTTTTTCACAGTTTACAATCTCCCTAGTTCAATTATAGATGAAAGTTGTTAATAAACCAGTGACATAGATAGATTATAATGAAATAGTATGACTGTTTCATCATTATGACATATTTTTTAGAAAAATTGGACCAAGTCAAACATTTCAATGGGTGCATTGCATTATGGTTCACTAGAGACCCAATTCAGAGGTTTAAAAGAACACAGTTCAAATGATACATAATGGCGGAAACAAGGTAGTGAGTATTGTCACAGCCATTGTGCTGGAGGGGGAAGACAGGCTTGAATATATAATGTAAATCGGAGAGACTTGGGTTATTCCAAGAATGTCCTGCGATAATAATTCACTATAGTTCAAGAAACAACCCGTCCCCACTTGTCTCTTACTTCCAGAAAAAAAACGGGTAGTTCGAATAAATCGACGAATAAATCAAACAAAGCCTAGAAAGCATCTTTGCGACGAGTCTGAATATTGAAAGACCTGAAAGTATTCGCCAGAATAGTTTTCAAACGACCCAGTTTGTGAAATGCTTGCTAAAGTCTTTTCAATGAACTGTTTTAGGGACTTCTTTATCAATGTAGCCATAATTAATTCAAAAATGTATGGCGACTGTTTGTTGTTGACTGTTGGCTACTGTTGTGCTGAAAGCAGCATTATGTAACCGGAGAACTGTTTCATTAAGGTATTTTATACTTGTACATTTTCCTTTATATACTAAACTAGTCGCACCCCGCGGTTTTACCCGCGTTATACCGTTATTATCCCGTAGGAATATCGAGATAAAAAATAGCTAACCTTCCTCCAGAATGTAGCTAAATACAAAAATAATTATTAGAATCGTTGCCGAGATTAGCCCGAACATACAAACTTACAAATTTTACTTAATATTAGTATAGATACATTCATAGTTCTCTTTAACTATATAAGTATATCAAACACTTCTCAAACTCAGAAGTAGACATTTGATATATTAATCTTGTGTAAATGCTTCCCATTTCTATCGTAGTTATCATCCTAAACAACTTATCGAGTAAATAGATAGTGCAACACGATCTAAATATGGCGGGAGACGAAACGTATCGTGAACTTGAGGGCGAGGGAATAAGAGCGTTTGTTTGCCAAAGCACCAACTATGTAAACAGGGTGTGGGTAGAACAAGCGACGTGCGGCCGCGCACAGCCGCACGGAAACATAACGTCTTCACCGAACGGAGGAAAACCACCTCTCTGTGGCCCGCTCAAGACACAATGTACGATATCTTCGAGCAGGTTAGATGCTCACTCAGGAATGCGCCTGCTCTCCGATATGCTAAGCAAAAGCCAAGCAAACAAATTGAAAGTAACACTTGAAAGGAACGCGAATAAAATGTGTTTACGAAAATAATAGAGGACATTCAAGGTGAGGCGGTGCACGTCTTTATGGTGGTTCTACTCGGAGCATTCGAGACTGTATTCTCGAATAAGTTTAACCAAATACGCGTTTGTTTGTTTAAATGGAATTTTGCCAGTGACTGAATTAGAAACCTGAGTGAACTAGGTATGCTAATAACTGACAATGTTAGGTAATGCCACTTATGAAGGAGACTTCCTCTTTAACATTGCTTTATTTCGGTGGATTGAAACCACTCAACGGTTTTAGAATTCCGAGCGCGGCAATGGAGGTTATTGTGTCCATATAACGTTGCCTACTCTGTTAAGTACTATGGCTACTTGTACTTATTATTCTGTGCTATGGCTATAAAGTAGAATTGGTCCGCAATACCTACTGACCCGCCAATTTTACGATCGTATTGAAATAATAAATTGTAATGTACTTAGAGACTACTAGGTTCAGTGCTCGTAAAGTATACATTTATCTTTCAGACTAAAGAAAATCCAGAACATTTTTGTACAAAGCAACGTTTTTAATTCTGATCTTCGACTTCGATTACGTATAAGCACTAAATAATGAAGTAGAACTCTTACTAAGTTCATACGTTCTATATTTTGAAGCATAAGGTAACAATGGTTATAAATAGACCTAATGTTTTCAAAGTTAAGTTTCTGGACTCCCCTGAATACTTATGTCTCGATTTCAAAAATGTAATCCGTCTAGGAACCTGTACTAGAAGGTATAAGCCCTACAATATACTTTACAATCCCTGAAGAACACTTCTAATTTATTACTTAGTAAGGAAAACATAAATCGTTGTTAAATAATATGGTCTTCTGTTACATCATGTTGGAATTTATTTTATAAAGTGACGAGAGCTTCATTAGTTATGCTTTTTTGTTACTAATTTAAGTTTGTTACTAATGATCCGAATTGAATGTTTAAATTACAAAAAAAAATCAAATCTTCTTCATCGTGGTCAACTTGACTAATCCTGTTGTTAGAGTTATTGAGCCGCCAAAGGCCTCTGACATGGCTCATGTAACGACTACTATCCGTAGAAAACCGGGACCGACGGCTTAACGTGCCCTGCGAAGCACGAAGTCTTACTTTTCGGGCAATCAGATGATTAAGCCTGCAATATCTTAACCAAACTGAGGGCAGTCTCACAAAAAGTTTTTTTGTGAGATATTGTCCCCACCGGGAATCGAACCCAGAACCTCCGGATCGTGAGCCGGGCGCTCAAAGCACAAGACCACGGAGGCTGTTAATTTCAAATTACATTCCATCAATTCCATGCTATCTATAAACTCACAGTCGAAACAATAAATAATCATCTTCATTGTATGTTTGTATAGTGCGATATAATAACTATCACGTAATGTAGCTTGTCTCTTTATAAACACCCAGAACTGATTATGAAGCAAACTCGCGCGAACTTTGCTGCAAGATTTATTCATGACTTGGCCAAATATTTGATTGATTGCTCGCGTCTGAAGCAATCTGCTGTTCGCGATAAACTTGTACGGGTTCATTTGGAGTTTGCTTTTGTTTAACTCTTCAATGTCGATGATTGAGCATCTTGCTAATTTTTAATCTTATTTTTTTTAATTGTATACAATTTTTGGTAAGCAAAATGAAAAATGTAGCCCAAAGACTTTTCTCAATGTTGTAAAGTTTTCTTTTACTCTTTATTAAAGTTTGATTTTTTATATTCAGAAGAACGTTCACAGGGCTCTTTTAATCCGCCCGCGAGCGGGCGCACGGCGCACGGCGGCCGCCGCGGGCCGCCGCTACTATATAATGTTACTTTTTCTTACACTTTCACTTCACATGTCTCGATAATCTGCCGACACGGATTAACTTAATCTTTATACAATGTTAGGGATCCTCAGACGTCACCGCTACTTACCGTGTTTCAGAGGTCTAACCGCATTCGTTTCAAACATAGATTTCAAACGAAGCTTTTGAAGCTTTGTTACAAGCCAGCGCTTGGCGTCACATGACATTGTTCACTTTACTTCGTTATGTTCGTAGCAAACAAATGCTCGATCAAAATAGGAAACAACTCGAGCGAACGAACCACCGAACGAACGTTCGCGCTAATTTTCCCGCTGTAGTTCCGACGTAGTCAGTATCACTCACGTGGTCGATAATGTGGGTGATATGTACGAGCATGAAAATAAATTTTATACTGAACCGAAACCTGATTTCAAGTCCTCACTTTGACAGCTTCCATTAATAAGAAACAGTGTCCATTAGAGAGCCCCGATATAGACAGGTCATGTTGGTCACAGTATAAACGTCGATTTGGAAATGCTTTCAGGACCATTTTTATATCTAACATAGTGTCGTTATCTGAGCGCCTAGCGTCTGTGCGAATGACATACCGTCACAGTGATTCAAACAAAAAACGACTGACGATGCCTAATTGGAAAGTGGTAAAGATATATGTTTGAGGACCTACCAATGCTTAATTCTGTAAAATCTAATAATATAATATGGTTAAATCATGTGAATATAATATGCAGCACAGAAAGTGAAGAGGTTTAGATGTGGCTATGATTGTATACATGTAATTTAGGAGACGAGCCGGCTTATGTTATATTCGGACAGGGACTTTAATTTTTCTTTTTTAATGTTGGTTGTGAATAAAGTAAGTTTTTAAACAATATATACTTTAGATTCCATTTATTTATCTACTCTCTACGGTCATATCGTTTCATAGACTGCTGAACCCTACAAATACCAACGATGTTACACATAAAAAGGAATATGATTCCCAAAACAAAACGGACTATTACAAATCAGATAAAATAACAGAGCGTGGGGGCCGCCAGCGGTGCCCATATTTGTTGGCAGGAAAATAAACTAATAGCAGGCTATTACAAGTAATTTATTTAGGCAGTTTAGTGACTAGCGAGATTTTCCCTTGGGGTCGTTTCTTGTTTTTTTCCCGAAGCAATTTCTTCTCGAAACCATACACCGAATAATATGGCAGAGGCAGGACGGTGGACGAGATCGCGAACAGGTCTGAAATAACAAAACGGATTAATTAGTTTCCTTACATTAGGGAGGTACCGACGACGCACCCTACTTGAGTTTATTCGCTCAGGGGTGCGTATAAACGTTATAACGGGATCTTTACCGAGCCAGAGGCAGTAGGACAGTAGGTACCTTGCAGTAGGACATCACAGGCTAATACTTTATTTTTATTAAATTTAATTTGTTTTTTAATAAATCGATTTTTTCAACTATATTTATTATAATTAAGTAGTGGTATCGTGTTCATGCGATACCTAACATAACGGTTATCAAGACCTGATCTCCGACCGTGGCCCCGCGACAAGGCCGAGAACATTCTACCCGAGACACGACGTTGAACACTAAAATGCCTACTTAAGGATTAAATCTATAATATTTAAAATATCTACTTCTGGTACGTATAGTCAAGAAAACGTAAAGCTAGTTGTATCGTTTTTTGTCGGATTACAAAATGTTTATTCAACGGCATACGAGGTGAAAGTTATACAAGTTTCACCGTCGTATTCAGAGTAATTAAAAGATTCCTTAAACCGACTAAAATTAACTAAAATTTTACATTTACGTACGTACTTCCTGTTTAAGTTTAGTTAATTATGTAAGGTTATCCAGTTACAATAAATTAATAATATTATATACCCGGACAAATTCACACACGGTTTCAATCAATTAGACCCAAATTACGTAGTAACTATTAAGTAATCTGTGCCCAAAGTAAGCTCTGCTTGTGTTATGGAAGGTAAATAACTGATACTACTACATATACATATACAAATAGGTACTTTAAAAGAATATATAATTGACACCCAGACGTCGTCGCCAAAAACTATGTCTTTACATATTGTTGACTCCGGGCTGGAATCGAACCCGCAACCGACACAGTAAGCGCTCTCACTACCACTGTGCCAACGGACTTGTCAGTTACATTCCAACAATAATATATAACGAGATCGTTGATATCACCTCTCTAGTACTATCGGCACCGTTTACTTCAGGCCGTGTTTCAGGCGCCCGGAACAATGAAATACATTGTGCGTTCTTACAGGATTTCACATACCTGGATTGTTGTGTAGAATTATCGTAATCGAAAGACTAACATGTACATATATATGGAAATACACGGTAATTCGTGTCAGGTCAAGTCATGCCAATGTTCAATACTTTTTCATACTTAAAAATTTTGAAAATCTCATGATTACATCTCAAGTTTGAATACGACAAAGTTCTAAATTCTAAGTCTGCGATATGAACACGTAGTAGTATTAACGTATGACGTTAATGAAAGTTTGTAGGCGCGCTCAATATTCTCATAAGCCGACTTCACTTCATAGTGAACTTGCTATACGAGTAAGTACGATATCGATAAGAGCCTTCAGAGTGTAACAAATTACCACACCACGTCATGATAGAAATTCTGCTCCTATTTAGTACATAATCTAATTCGCAGTCATTTTTAAACCAAGTTCTTCAACGACTATTATTTCATTGTGACAACATTACTATTCCATTATGCTCAAGACACACACTTAGTGCAGTCATGCAGCCCGCAAGACCCCAGTTTGCACTGTGACACCTATCATACAAATACAAGGAATTCAACGTCACGCGACCCGCATCCCGCCCGCACCCGCACTATGCGTGTCTTGCGCTTTAATCCAGGTTTTGTAACACACTACATAAGTATAGTAAGTACATGAAGTTGGTCAATACTAAATTAAATGTAAATCACATACTGTATATGCCCGTATTGCCCGTATGTCGCAGATCCTAGTCTCCGTAAGTTACCTCATTGTTATTAACAGTTGGTCCTGCAAGCGATACCGTTGAACTGTGACTATGAGCCAGCGTGGCGGATTGTAGTGTCTACTTTCGGTAAGGCGCGGACCGAACACTGTTTATAAGTTTCGAGGTTGTCGTAACCTGTTACCAATGCAAGGTGCGGTGAGCTGCACCGACATGTTATTATAAAATCGAACTTTAAATATTTTTTTGTCTCAGGTAACTCAAAAAATGTTTCAAGTTTTAGTCTCACAATGGTGACTATATAGAGACTTTTCAACATAAGATGACCTATGATCACAAGCACAAGGTCGTGCTATGATAAGCAAGTGGCACAAGGATTTATCATATCCTCATCAGCGTTACAGGGTGCAGGCACATGCATCTGCTATTGGACGTATGCTTCTCACGAACTATATAATGAAAAGCGGTCATGAGACGAACAAAAGAGTAAAGTCTTTCTAAACAAATAACATTAATACTTCAACCAGAGGCTCCTGGCAGTTCCGATGGAAAATGAGGAAATACACCTTTCATATGAAATTCCATAAAATAACACACATTGAAACTCTTACCAGGTTTCAGGACGTGGTCCTCATCCCTCCTGTACAACATGCCCGCAGTCCAAGCAAATACGAAGCCGAATAATACAAAAACTAAACAGAAATTCATGTCGAAGTGACACAGTGGTAAAGGATCAACAGCGCACTCGAGGTAATATTTCAACCTGTATTTATTTGTCGGAGTTGGGAGTCGCGGCCGCTCGCGACTACACTCGAATAAAGTTTCGAACATATCGGAGACATTCTCGATGTGGCTGGCATTGGAGCTCGAAAATCTAATATGAATACATTTTTGGCAAATACGGGCTAGAACGGGCAAGTACCGTTGGCTCAGAGCGACTCACGACACGACACATTGTAAACAACGTGACATGCGACTAATAACACGCGATGTCGGTGAATTTTATTACGTGCTGCTCCGCACAGAGCGAAGCCATACGCGTACCTACATTCAACATGTATCAAATGAAGTCATTAATTAAACCATAACGCTACATAATCACACACGTAATTAAAACCACTCCTAACAACTAACATCAAAGAGAATATCTTCTTAAAATGCTCAGTATTTACTTTATTTGTCAGATAAAGCACCTTCACTTTGTTTATTATATTTTATGACATCAAAACCCTCCGTTTAGTTTAAATTTTATTTAAGAGCGGGTGTTATTTACACTTAAATGTAAGGTTAATGTCGTAAACAAAGTTGATGCGACGCTGTCCATAAAGCGGGAGTGTTAAATACTTTTTGTGTGTCAAACAAGGTTTGTACAGAAACAAGAGGTTTCCATTTACGGGGAGAGGTGAGATCAGACGCTTTTTGTAGACATCATGATTCAATCCGCGTGGGCGCGAGGATGACACGCGCTCGGTCGCTTCCTTACTTAATGATACTTGTTAATCGAACAAAAAACAAATATTAAAATTATTACATTTTAAGTTCAACGAAGTTTTCATCATAAAAGTAAGTAAGTTTGTGTAAGTTAGTAGTGAACCCTGGTGCTGGTGTTCTAAATGCCTACAACATGACCTAGATATAGTTTTCTTAACTCTATCCTGTTATTACATTACTGGCTCTTCTAATTCAAATATAATGAGTCCCAGTAATTGCCAGTGAGTCGAGTGATCCCGCCGTCTCTTATCTGTCTCGTCACATCTGCGAGCGCCGGTCCCGAGCCCGACGTGTAATGGAGGTGTTCTCGAACTCGTAATTTGCCAACTTTTGAGTGTCTATTTGTTATGCATTTGCTATGAGTCTGGTCTGAACCCAAACAACCGTCTGCGCGACCTCCGTCAACGGTCGCGTGACAGTTCGTGTGTCACCGCGTCGCCACATTCCGTTAGAATAATAATAAAGGTTTCTGGACAACCAGGACAGGCGGAGAAAAGTATTGATATTGACGGCGAGGTACCGAGGTACTGGAAACCAGAGGAGAAAGCGATGTTTTGTTTGTTATCTCATCCCTAATCCTGTGCACTTACACAAATAAATTATAAACGTGATTATTTCCCGAAATTCTCCCGAAATTCCCACGGGAACACGCACAACGCGGGTAAAGCTGTGGGGCGCTACTAGTATATAGATAGAAAAGTAAAATAATAACAATTACATTTCTTGAAACAGTCCTCATTAGCGACACACCCACTATAGGTAATAAAAAAGTTAATAATCTATACTAATATTATAAAGCTGAAGAGTTTGTTTTGTTTGTTTGTTTGTTTGTTTGTTTGTTTGTTTGTTTGTTTGTTTGTTTGTTTGTTTAAACGCGCTAATCTCAGAAACTACTGAACCGATTTGAAAAATTATTTTTGTAATGGATAGCCACATTCAACGGGAAGGTTATAGGCTACTTTTCATTCCGAAATTCCCACGGGAACGGGAACAACGCGGGTAATACCGCGGGGCGCTGCTAGTGATCAATAATAATGAATGACTAATGACACTCGAATATTATAAGTCCTTTCTTAATATACTTAGTTAAAAAGAAAAAAACTGTTACTAGACTCGAGCTAATTGAATCATTAAAATGATCTAACAAGGATACTTAGGTATTGATTTTTATATGAATACCAAATGTTTACCTAGTTTTTAGGGACCCTCATAATGAACACTTCATAATATTTGTTCATGAGACGTCGTTGCGAGTTGCGATCTCAGTGACGCCTTTGTAACCATTGATTTAGAATCTGCTTTTAAAATAATGTTCTCTGATCCCGAGCCGGCAGGCGCGGCACAAGCTGTGGAACATACTCGTAGGTTATTGGTTAAAACGAATGGTATAAAAAGTTTTCTGCAATTTCTGAATAAAATCATTGACCAGTAACGGACTACAATGTTTAAAAAAAGCCCAGTCAAAAATGGATTGGAATACAGTGTAATAGGGATTTATAACTTCAAAGAAAATAGGGAACAGTATAATATTGCAGACAAAATTTACAACCAGCCGATATTGATTTCAGGAGTTAGCCAAAAGGATATTTGAGTGTTTTTTACCGGTATGAGATTTGACTGCAACATATTAAGAGTAGCCAATATTTAAAAGAAAAATTAAAAAACATTGACATATGTTTTAATTGTGAGATCTTCTTCTTCTGAAGAAGAAGAGTGTGAATTGTGAGATGATGCGTACGTTGAACACATTATTGTTTATTTAAAACTTGCAAATTATTTTTTAAACTTTCGAGATAGCTCGTTATAATGTGTGTTGTTTATATATCACATTTTCAGTTTAACTGAAACAATATTTTTTTTTAACAAAATAATATTTTGTTAAAGTAAGTAGTTAGAACTCGTAAGAAGATTTTTTAGTAAACCCCTGAGGATTTTTAATGTTAATAAAATGGACTTTATTTAGTTTATGTATCAGTAAAAAACGTAATAATTCCTGTAACTTCTGGGTCGGAAAATTAACATGTTATACCGTAAAATGAACGAACCATAAAATCCGAGCATAATGGGGTATGTAGGTGGGTGCTTTCACGGGAATTTATTAACCTTATAGTTTAATTTTTAATATATTTCATTTTGCTTAGTTAATATTAGATAGCAAAGTAAAATTTAACGACTCATGTAGGTTGTTACTTTCATAAACCCAAAAACCTATAATATCTGATTACTTTGCAGGTATTTCTGTCAGATATTGTTATTCAATGTTACTTGTACAACAACAAAGACACTTGTTTCCTAAATAAACGAGTAATAATATTGTATTAATCTCAATGATACCCAAAATATTTCCGCCTTGGTATCGCGTCCCAGGCTCTAGTAACGTGAAATTTCTCACATAATATCTGTGAGTACAGGTGCAAATTACAACTCTGCGGGGTAAGAGGACCTTTGTAATACGTATCGCGACCAGTCTCCGATGAGCCCTACAAATTTACCTATACAGCCTTAGGGTTGGCATTTTTGAAGAATATCAAAGGGAAAGGCGGTTCTTACTATATTGGTCTGTACTTGCAATAATATTACTGTCGAGGGAAATAACCGGCGGCCGCGACCTGTGATCCGAGCATATTGCCTGCGAGATAGTTTCTAAATACTTACACATATACCCCTCCCCCTCCCCTCTCCCGGCGCTATTCTGATTTTAACGAAAATGTGTTTCACTTTGTATGAAGGTCCCACACCTCTTCGTTGTAATATGTATTAATAGGACCCGTTTTGAAACTACAAATAATCAAAGTAAAGCGAGTCATTCAAAACGGATCGATCGTTATGGTAATACAAATTGTTCGCGTTGTAGACTAGCATTGAACCCAAGTAATCCGAAATAAGGTTTAATTTTGAACGAATATTTGGTGAAACGTGTTCCAAAATGTAATGAAAGGCGGACTAACATTTTTATAGCGGTTTCAACGACTCTCCGGGCGGAACGTTTTACATTTAGAGGAATCCTCATTGTATTATATGCGGCGTAACACACGCGCGATTGCGGCGACCACTGTCTTCATTCACCTTGGAGCGTAGGTCTCGGTATCAATATATACCTATAATAGATTCATATTTTCGTGGCATCACAAACGACGACAAAGCTGCAAATTAATTGGTCGGTACCTCCAATCAACGACGGATTTCCTGTACCTCCTGTTCCTTCCTGTTCCTCCGATGAGTAAAATAATTATGTACAGTCAACTACATCAACACATCTGAACAAAACAAAACATCTGAACGCATAATTATCCCGTAAATAAGTGTAGGTGTAGTAAAAAAGTCTTATCATTACCAACCGGGCGGCCAGGTCGCGCGGCCAGGTCGCGCGGCCAGGTCGCGCGGCCAGGTCGCGCGGCCAGGTCGCGCGGCCAGGTCGCGCGGCCAGGTCGCGCGGCCAGGTCGCGCGACCTGGCCGCCCAATGCGCGGGGGCACTAAGTAACAATAAAGCGACCAAGTGCGAGTCGGACACGCCCATGCTACTTGCGGCTACGGAACCCAGCCGCAAGTAACATAATATGTATATACTTAGGTTGTTGTAGTTAGAAAATTTTAGTTGATTGAATAAAAGGTAAATTACGGTTTACGATTTATGACGTATAAAAAAAACTACATCTCGGTCAAACCAATTTACGGTGGAAGTTTGCATTGTAATGTACATCATATATTATGTATTTTTTAGTTTTATCGGTTTCTTCTCGGAAAGGGTGACAAATGGAGAAGTATTAGAATTGGTGAGAGAGAGTAGAACATTACTTGAGATAATAGGAAATAGGAGAGGGAAGATGATAGGACATCTCATACGACATAACAGACACATTAAAAATATCATGAAAGGCAAAGTTGAAAGCGAGGTAGGGGAAGGCCTAGAATCAGTTACATGAGTCAGATTAAAGAAACAGTGTCTGTCATGTCGTATAGAGATGTGAAGGAACTTGCACTGAATAGGAATAGATGGAGAAGTCTGCATCGGACTCACCGACAAGAGCCTTGCTTTTAAATTTATGATGATATCGGTCTCTTATTTTAGACGTTACAGGAGACACACACACAGTTTACCACTTTAAAGGTGTCTCTCGCGCAAACTATTCAGTTTAGAAAAGAATGATACTTATCATAAACCTCCATAGATACCCCACACGTATTGGTGGGTTTGATGAAAAGAACATTTTTGAGTTTCAGTTTTCAGCAAGGGGAACACTCAATTTTATTTATTTTTGTGTAAAAGTCATAATGCGGTTCACAAAATACATCTACTTACCAAGTTTCAACAGTATAGCTCTATTTTAGCTATAGTTTCGGAAAAAGTGGCTGTGACATATGGACGGACAGACAGACAGACAGACAGACAGACAGACATACATGACGAATCTATAAGGGTTCCGTTTCTTGCCATTTGACTACGGAACCCTAAAAAACAGACAACATCTCAATTTTCCATAAGTATCTGGACCTATGTACATCAGAATATTATCATACCACTTAAGTAGGTAGTTTAAAGGTTTGCTTGGACGATTATGTCACTGCTACCTTGACGTTTGTATTAAATAACAGGTTATTTTTGAGTGAAACCTTTTACATAGATTGTTTTTTTTTTATTTTAGCAAGAAAACCTATCATGTGGTATTATATTCTGATCCTGATGTTCAGCGATTTTGTTATATTCCAGTGGCGTAGGACATTAGGTAATTTCTTAGGTAGGTAATTTAATTTAGATAATCTCAAAGTAAAATAGCGTTAAATATGGTCTGTGTTTGAACTGGAAGTCAAATATTTGCTAACAAAGTTTCTAGTGTAAGCACAACTCTAAAACTACAAAATCACAAGGAAACTTATAAGTAGTTATGTATTATGTAACAATGTATGTACTTATATGTTTACAAAGTTTCTAAACCAAATACCTATCGTGCACTTCAGGCAGAATTTGCGACCGACCACTTTGGTCATTGTTCGATTGCTTTTCGTAAAGTAGGTACTTTTAAGTTTAACATAATTGACATTGTTAACATGTATCTCAGGAGTCCACAATTCATTAGTATCCGTAAAATTTAATGATCTATCCCATTAGCAGTATCGAAATATCACCCAAGTAGGTATTTCCCTATTCATAATCAACTGCAGTACATAGTTGATGTTTATTGTTTTTTTGGAAATTACTAATGATCAGATTATTTTCTCCTTGTCACATCATTTATTTATGGAATCTTTAAGTGTTCCGGTATTTTTCAATAGGTACCTATTGAGTGTTTCCGTCGATTTGTAGGACTAGGCTGTACTAGACTCCTTAATTATTACGATAATATTGAACGTAAAATACCTAATGATGTTTTATTTTATTTGGCAATGTCTTTACGCAGACATTGCCAAATAAAATAAAACCTTAAGTATGTTGTGTATATCAGCAGGTACGTTTACTTTTATAATGCTTAAGTCAAACATTATACGGTTTATACAAACTCCTCGAGTAGGGCGTTACAAAGTTTACACGAGAGGCGGACGGTAGCGTTACCTGCGACAGGATCTCAGTTGCTTAATATGAAATTATTATTGCGCTCCAAACAGTTTTTCATTGCTGAATTATTTAACAACCACTTAAACTGGCGGAGATGCAATTTTACTCTTTAATATCAGAACGGGTTACGATATGTTATGTAATTAGGTAATATCTACTTAATGTAGAGGTTGAACGAACGTAGCGTAGGTATTTGATTACGTACTATGCAGGGTGTCAGTATGTCTAAGTTTGAAGTTATAAGAGATATGAAGATTTTTTTCTTGTGAATATCATTAAATTAAAATAGCATGAGCAGATTTCGCTAAGCAACCCCACAATAAGCCAGGCATACTTGTCTTCGTAAGAACATTCATGATAACTAGGTTAAATCCGGTAAATATGTCAACACGCCACGCCCGGGAATCGAACCACCTAAAATGTTAAAAAAGAGCTCCCTGAATTTTTATAACGCCAATAGATTAGGTCAATTACCTATGTTCCTTACCAATATTATAAATCCATAAGTAGCTCAGTCTGTCTGTGATACTTAATCACGCCTCAACTATATACATAAATTACATTTGGTACAGAAATACACAGTCTAGATCTGGAGTAAGGACATGAAGTAAGGACCCTAACTGATCACGGCAACGGGTACGCGCGGGTAATAGATAGTAAGGAATAATGTATGCCAAAAACATAGCTAATCAAATGAAACATTAAAGAAATAACGTTATATACTTTATTATTTAAATTATTTATATACTATCTATACTAATATTATAAAGAGGAAAGGTTTGATTTTTTGTTTGTTTGTTTGTTTGTTTGTCTCGAATAGGCTCTGAAACTACTGCACCGAATTAAAAAATTCTTTCACCATTCGAAAGCTACACTATCCCTGAGTGACATAGGCTATATTTAGTTTTCAAAATTCCCACGGGAACGGGCACAACGCGGGTATATGTAACCTAAGGTATGAAAAACATGCCTAAAAAAATTGGTGGCGTGCGCTACTAAATCTATTGATGATACACAAAAACAATGTTCTACACAATCAAAGTACATATCATTGCGAACAAATAAGTTCGCGAGGGCATATGTCTAACTATTATAGTTAAGCCACAATAACCGTTTTTAGTTAAAATTAATTAGTTAAAAAAGGAGTGTAATTTTAAGTTGATGATATTCTTATGATGATATGAATCTACATCAAAATAAGTGGCTCTACAATCAAGGTTAATTATGTTTCTTTGTATACCTCTTTAAATTATTAAAATCGGACAGTTAGTTTCAGAGTTATGATGAGGAATATCACTACATAGTATAAAATAAAGTCGTCTCTGTTTCGTGTCTGTTTATCTGTTTGTCTGTATGCTTAAATCTTTAAAATTACGCAACGGATTTTGATGCGGTTTTTTGTAATAGGTAGAGTAATACAAGAGGAAGGTTTTTATGTAAAAAAAAATTCCCGAAATTCCCACGGGAACGGGCACAACGGTGTAAAACCGCGGGGCGCTGCTTACAAAATAATAATGCTCGATGGCGGGTCTCTTATGGCTACTTACTGTTTCGTGCGGTCAAAGCGCGCGGGGATATACCTACCTACGAACTACGAACGACGAAGACGTGCTATGTAGGTATTATCCCGAATTCTTCCTCACATGAAACCTTGATTGTGTATACATATATACTCGCGGGAGACATGTAATATTTTATCCCCAATTTCCCACTTGAAATTTTGATTGTGTATATTCCTGCGGGAGACACGCAATGTTTTATCCCGATTTTCCTACATGAAATCTTGATTACCCGAAGCGAAGCGAGGGCGGGTCGCTAGTATTTTATAAAATAATGCTTTTATGTCTAAAAGTAACGTAAAGTACCTTTCAGTAACATGGTTTATATGAAAGATCTTGCTAACTTGTAGTTTCAGAGTTGCCCTGTATACTATACTTAGTTGATTAGTTAATAAATAAAATAAATAAATAAAAATTATAAACAGGCAAATCCACTTGAAAGATGTGAAAATGTAAAGAAAATAAACATCTTAATTTTTCTTTTGATGTTATTTTAAATACCATGTATAAAATAAAATTAATGTATTTTGTGTAACGCACGTCTAAGAAAATTGTTGGCCATTTGGATCTCTAGTGGGTCGGGGGCCATGAGCCCGCGGCCCGGGTACTTATGAAGTAAAGTGGGAACTGAAATAATAGTAATAATTTTTAGTTACTTAGTAGGATGCTACTGTGAGCTCCTTCAAAGTCAGCCATATATTTTGTTAAACATAAATATATGTACATACAATACAACCTAATCATCGCCCTCGGAGAAAGACTGATAAATCTCGCTCGCGCTGCGCGCTCGCTCTCCATTATTTTTCCATTGTTTAACAGCAGGAACAGGGCGAGCTAAGTGCTTCGAAATAAAAATATACTTTTGACAGTGAAAATCCAAAAACTTATCAGCCAAAATGGATTCAAACTATTTACTTTCGCTCGCGCTACGCGATCGCTCTTTGAGTGTTCTTGATGGCTCGATGTGTTACAACGAAAGTTTCATTCATTTAAAATATTATTTTCTAACACAAGGTTATCCCCGTCAAATAAGTAACTTGTATAGAACATACGAAAGCAATACGGCCCAAGTCAAAATATGAAAAAAAAAACTTAAAGTATTACGTAGTCGTGTGATTTTTATCGGACAAAATATGTTACGATGACCAACTGTTTGAAAGAACCCACGCTAATAAAGTGTTTTCTCCTTTGCTCTTTGGAAAATAACACATGTCGGAAAGGGACAAACCATTTGGTAGCATTTGACATATTAGATACTATTCAAGGATCGGAAGTGCTGCCGTGTTTCGATGAGCAAGTTACGCACTCAGTCTCGGTTGTTTCAATCACTATATCGGACGCCTTTAGGTGGTCCAAAAAGTCCAACACCCCGGACATGAATGAGTCCTACTTAGGAGTCCTGAGTAGTACCATTCATGTGGAATAGACTAGTTCCTAAGTTGTTTGCCGTGTGGTAGCTTGGAGCTCTGTCAACAGTGTTATACTCGGAGCAACTAGCAACTTAGTGCACTCATGTCTTACTTCCGGCCCGGAAACTTATAGTATTACAAATCTTTGTTCAGTATACTAGGTACCTACTTAGAATACTCAACAAATATGATTGTGTTCTACTCACGTATCATTCAAACTATGTTAACTTCTAAACTGTTAACTATCTAAGAAGGTAATAAAACTACAGTGTATCGAACGAACCTAATACTTTGCATTTGGCTGCCACATTCAAGAGAAAGCTTATACGCTCATCTAGGAGAACTCTCTCTCTCTCTCTCTCTCTGATCTTATTGAACGCTGGAAAACCCGCGAGATGCCACGAGTGAAATATAAAAATACCTGATAAGTCCTACTATATGTATGTAGATTATAAAAATATACCCCTTTAGCTTTGTCAGTCAGTTTATGCGGTGTAAGTAGGTACGTACTATAAGTTGACTCGCTAGGCTACAACCTCACTCAATTTGCATGGTTTGGTTGGGCAAGGTACCCCGAACCCCTATCATTATTGTCAATAAAATGTTCCAAGATAATTATATTTTGCCCATCCTTCCCGGACCCGCAGCACGCGTGTTTTTTCAGCCTTTTCAAAGGTTATTTTACGTTTTGTCTCCTTCATTGGAGACGTTCCTCCAAAAAAACTGTCATTCCAAAGGCTGTCTTTCATTTACCATCGTAAATGTATCATCCATTTTATTGCATCAAATTACTTTAAAAAGCTTAGGATTCTCTTGTACCCACTAGCTGTGCCAGCGACTTTCGTCCACGCGACTTTCGGACTAGCGTTTGCTATTTGACAATGCCACTACACTTCCATTTATACAAATACCTACTCGTGAGACGCAAATATTGTTCACTAAATGAGATCTTGCAGCATAATATTCTCCCGCTAGCTAAAACTGGCCTCAATGCGATTATCTCTCGGGGCGAGACACTGAATGATAGAAAATGGTGTAGAAAAGCGGCTACAGCTCGCAGGTAGGCTTCGCTGCAGTGATCTCTTGGGGCGTCAAACTGAAATAGAGGGTATTCATTTATTAAAAAAATACGGAGTATGGAGCTGAACGGAATGCTCAGCAGTGATAAAACACATAGGTACTATGAAAGTAATTTTAGAGAGCATAAAATAAAATTAATCAGGTACAATAAAATTGTACTAGTTATAGTACCATTGAATATGTCACCGTAATATTATAAACAACTGTTGTTTTATAATTCAACTAGAAAGATTACGTATATAGAAAGATCGATAGATTGTGAACTGTAGCTACTTGTAGTACTTATTATTCTGTGACTGTAGGTACAAATTATTTAACGCATAAAAAAAAATTGCCTAACTCCCCTTTGAAATGTTGAGTTTCGTCAATATTGATTAAAAATTCCATTTAGTTTATAGTACTTATATAGGTATAACTCCATATTAAATTCATCATATTCTTTTGAGGGTTCCGTACCCAAAGGGTAAAAACGGGACCCTATTACTGAGACTTCGCTGTCCGTCTGTCCGTCAGTCTGTCACCAGTCTGCATCTCAAGAATGGTGATAGCTAGATAAATAAATAAATAAATAGACAGTTGAAAATTTTACAGATGATTGTATTTCTATTGCCGCTATAACAACAAATAAGTATTCCAGGGGCTCCCATACAACAACCGTGATTTTGTACCGTTTCTTGGTCGATACTAATAGCAGCGACATCGCGACAGGTAGACGCTTGCCGCCTTAGTGCTTGCCCACGTTGAAAGCGCGGGCGCGGGCGCGGTGGAGGGCGCGGGAAACGTTGCGAGCTCGTGTTCACGTTAACCGCCAGGCGTTCGCGCGAATGTGACGTATTGTCAGAGGTCGTAAACATTGACCACGATCTTTTATTTTTATTATTATCTTATCATAAAGAAATAAAATGTTTAAAATACCTCCAAATTTAACATATTTCCAGCATAATAATATGTATTTCATTTACTCACCCTCCATATCAGGAAACAATCCAGCAATTTCCTTCCATAGCTTATTAAGAACATTTCTATTCATATGATGACTGTGTTTACTTTGCCAAATAGGAGTTCTAGCCTGAACAGCACTAATAAACTCTTCTGTATTGAACGATAAAATGATAAAAACGCGCTTCGTTTCTAGCGACAAGTTCAAACTGGTTGAACTTACCTGACGTCGCGAGTAAATCGCGCGCGCCGCCGCTAGTTAGACGTGAACACACACAAACGTCTTCATGAGTTTGAAATTGCCGCGAGCTCGCCGCACGCGCTAGTCGCTAGCTAGCTCGCTACTTACACCGCACTCGCGTTTTGAACGTGAACACTTGGATATCACGTCATATGTTTGATATTTCGTGACCGCGCCCGCCACCGCGCCCGCGAGTCAACGTGGGCAAGCACTTATTCATAAACGCTCTCTAAAGGCACGATTCCACCAAAACAGTGTGCAGCACATTTGCTTACAAACATTTTGTGCAAAACTCCAGCAGTGCGCGTACTAAGCTGGTATCGCATTTGGCTTCCAACTCCACTGGTAAGGCTGTGCGTAACTTTTGTAAGCGCACAGTTCAGCACATTTGTGCGCGAACATGTACACTGAGCAGAGTTTCTGGCGAAGACAGCTCAGTAGTTAATATGGACGGCCAAAATAATCTTCCATTTTCTCATTACCTCAGTCGAGTCACAATTGAAGCTTTGCACCAACTCTTGAGTGGCGTCATGTTTTTTGTTTTTATTTTTATAGTCACTGTGACTAGAATCCCACAGCACAGGATAAGTTTCAATAGCTTGAATACATTTAATAATTTTATCATTCGTCCAATCCATATTTAATTTGGTTGATTAAAAATGTACGCGCACAAATAAATGTTTAGGTACAATTCCACCAGTGTGCCGAACTGTGCCGCACTGCAATGCACATTGTGCGACACAAATGTTCATTCTGGTCGACTCATTAAAGCATACAATAACAAATTGTGCACGAACATTCTAGGTATGTTCGCGCACATCTTGTAACTTTTGTGCGCGCACACATGCAGGCAGTAGACTCGCGTCGACGTCTACGAACCTGTTGTTCGCGAACTAATTCTTGCTTCCGCTACCGGAGTGAAAACATTTATTTGTGCGCGTACATTTTTAATTACCCAAATTAAATATGGATTGGACGAATGATAAACTTATTAAATTTATTCAAGCTATTGAAACTTATCCTGTGCTGTGGGATTCTAGTCACAGTGATTATAAAAATAAAAACAAAAAACATGACGCCACTCAAGAGTTGGCGCGGCGCAAAGCTTCAATTGTGACTCGACTGAGGTAATGAGAAAATGGAAGATTATTTTGGCCGTCCATATTAACTACTGAACTGTCTTCGCCAGAAACTCTGCTCAGTTACGTAGTAACTATTTAGTAATCTGTGGCTCAGTGTACATGTTCGCGCACAAATGTGCTGAACTGTGCGCTTACAAAAGTTACGCACAGGCTTACCAGTGGACATGGAAGCCAAATGCGATACCAGCTTAGTACGCGCACTGCTGGAGTTTTGCACAAAATGTTTGTAAACAAATGTGCTGCACACTGTTTTGGTGGAATCGTGCCTTTTCCACTCCGGTAGCGGAAGCAAGAATTAGTTCGCGAACAACAGGTTCGTAGACGTCGACGCGAGTCCACTGCCTGCATGTGTGCGCGCACAAAAGTTACAAGATGTGCGCGAACATACCTAGAATGTTCGTGCACAATTTGTTATTGTATGCTTTAATGAGTCGACCAGAATGAACATTTGTGTCGCACAATGTGCATTGCAGTGCGGCACAGTTCGGCACACTGGTAGAATCGTACCTTTACTAAACTAACACTGTTAGTGAGGGTAATTATAATTAAAATAAAATAAAATAAATAGTTAAAAGTGGGTTCCCACACAAAAAAAGACGTTTCGCCGATTATTTGCTAAACTAGCGACCCGCCCTCGCTTCGCTTCGGGTAATCAAGATTTCATGTAGGAAAATCGGGATAAAACATTGCGTGTCTCTCGCAGGAATATACACAATCAAAATTTCAAGTGGGAAATTGGGGATAAAATATTACATGTCTCCCGCGAGTATATATGTATACACAATCAAGGTTTCATGTGAGGAAGAATTCGGGATAATACCTACATAGCACGCCTTCGTCGTTCGTAGTTCGTAGGTAGGTACCTATATCCCCGCGCGCTTTGACCGTACGAAACAGTAAGTAGCCATAAGAGACCCGCCATCGAGCATTACTATTTTGTAAGCAGCGCCCCGCGGTTTTACCCGCGTTGTGGCCGTTCCCGTGGGAATTTCGGGAATTTTTTTACATAAAAACCTTCCTCTTGAATCACTCTACCTATTACAAAAACACCGCATCAAAATCCGTTGCGTAATTTTAAAGATTTAAGCATACAGACAAACAGACACGAAACAGAGACGACTTTATTTTATACTATGTAGTGATATTTCTCATCATAACTCTGAAACTAACTGTCCGATTTTAATAATTTAAAGAGGTACACAAAGAAACATGAAATCGGGATAAAACATTGCGTGTCTCCCGCAGGAATATACACAATCAAAATTTCAAGTGGGAAATTGGGGATAAAATATTACATGTCTCGCGCGAGTATATATGTATACACAATCAAGATTTCATGTGAGGAAGAATTCGGGATAATACCTACATAGCACGTCTTCGTCGTTCGTAGTTCGTAGGTAGGTACCTATATCCCCGCGCGCTTTGACCGCACGAAACAGTAAGTAGCCATAAGAGACCCGCCATCGAGCATTACTATTTTGTAAGCAGCGCCCCGCGGTTTTACCCGCGTTGTGGCCGTTCCCGTGGGAATTTTGGGAATTTTTTTACATAAAAACCTTCCTCTTGAATCACTCTACCTATTACAAAAACACCGCATCAAAATCCGTTGCGTAATTTTAAAGATTTAAGCATACAGACAAACAGACACGAAACAGAGACGACTTTATTTTATACTATGAAGTGATATTTCTCATCATAACTCTGAAACTAACTGTCCGATTTTAATAATTTAAAGAGGTACACAAAGAAACATAATTAACCTTGATTGTAGAGCCATTTATTTTGATGTAGATTCATATCATCATATGAATATCATCAACTTAAAATTACACTCCTTTTTTAACTAATTAATTTTAACTTAAAACGGTTATTGTGTCTTAACTATAATAGTTAGACATATGCCCTCGCGAATTTATTTGTTCGCAATGATATGTACTTTGATTGTGTAGAACATTGTTTTTGTGTATCATCAATAGATTTAGTAGCGCACGCCAATAACCAATTTTTTTAGGCATGTTTTTCATACCTTGGGTTACATATACCCGCGTTGTGCCCGTTCCCGTGGGAATTTCGGGAATAAATATAGCCTATGTCACTCAGGGATAGTGTAGCTTTCGAATGGTGAAAGAATTTTTTAATTCGGTGCAGTAGTTTCAGAGCCTATTCGAAACAAACAAACAAACAAACAAAAAATCAAACCTTTCCTCTTTATAATATTAGTATAGATATAATAAAAACTAAAACAGATAGAAACTTGAAATATTCACCGACAATTAAGGGTAAATTGCACAAACATTCTGCTTATTTAGCGGCCAAATATGCTTAAAAAACAAATGAAGCTCTTTATAAACAGTGTCCTATTCCCAAGTGTGCAAAATAAAGTACAAATTATATGTAAGTTAAGGGGGCTTCCATACCTAATAGCAAGGGCGTCGCCAAGGGGGGGCAGGGAGGGGCAGCTGCCCCCCCGTAGAGATTCTAAAAAAGTTGCCAAATATGTATAATGCATACCTACATGGAAAGATTTTAATAAAATTGTATTTATTATTATTATATTACAACTTATTTACAAGTTTTTTATTGCATAGTCAAGAGCTCGTGCTCGTGTAGCTTTACACATAGGATTCTGTACTGTCACAGAATATATATGTATATAGTACTAAGATACTGTTATTACAATCGCTGTAGATGTAAGGCTCGTAGTACAAGCAGTGCCGGATTAGCCTAGTAGCAAAAGTAGCAAATGCTACGGGCCCCGCGCACTAACATTTTCTAACGATAAAAAAAAGTATTATTATTAAAGTATTATATTAGATTTAGTCACAATTACCAAGAAGAAAAGAATGGCATTAAAATGATCAAAAAAATATCCTTACTTTCTTCTTTTGCTTGCTTTTTTCAAAAAATCGGTGGGTTCTTTGTTCGTTAAAATCTTTACTTTTTGATGGTGTAAAACCATATTCATTACCATAGTAAATATTCTCAGAAAATACAATTAATCGAAAAAATCTCAAATTTGAATGTTTCGGGATAAAATGAAAATTCTGATGCATAACCTATATTACTGGAAAGTTTCATCCAAATCCGTCCAGTAGTTTTTTCGTGAAAGAGTAACCATTTTTGGAGCTAATTGCACTAGTCTATTCTTATCAGCCAAAAAGGAATAAAACGAAAAAATTTCGCTCGCGCTGCGCGCTCGCTCTTTGATTAATCGTAGTGGCTCAATGTGTTACAACGAGAGTTTCATTCATTTAAAATATGATTTTCTAACATAAGGTTATCCCCGTCAAATAAGTAACTTACATAGAAAAAACGCCCCAGCCAAAATAAAAAAAAAAATTCGCTCGCGCTCCGCGCTCGTATTCATTCTGTTTGTTTTTACAATAAAAGCTTCATGTGCTGTCGACTTTACCTACAATTCATACCTACTTTTCTCATTCATAGAGAATGAGAAAAGTATGAATTGTAGTAGGTAAAGTCAACTTGCCCCCCCCTGCGCCATCGGCTGGCGACGCCCTTGCCTAATAGTACAGAACCCTTCGTGCGCGAGTCGCACTCGCACTTGGCCGGTTTTTATTTCATACTCTTCAGTGGCCAAAAACACATTGTTCACCGTAGATTGACCGCTTAGGACATTCTTTTAATAATACCCACATAATACCAAATGCCAAATTAGTATGCGTATGTTGACCAGCCACAAGTTCTATACATAATAGCGCCATCTATCCTGTTTAACTAGCGCTCAAACTAGTTGTGAAGCCAAAACCACTCTCGAGTGTCTTGCCCACACATCTTCTGGTGCGAGTAGCAGTAGCGCTGTCATTTTGCTGTGTTTGTTCTTTTTGTATCCCCACACTTCCTCACTTGCGACATGATCAACTGTAATAATAAATTGTTGTGTCTTACTCTAAATTTTATATTATTATTACTTTTTTTAATTTAAATTTTATTTTGTTTTTAACGTGTTTCTAATTTTTTTTTAATGTTTAATTAGTAATTTTAACTTACTCATTGTTCTCATATCTTTCTTATTTTTCTTCTTCAGCTGTTGTAATACCTATTCTTTATGAATGCTGATTACATCTTTTATTGGTGTTGCACACCGTAGGTATTTGAATATAATATGTTATTTACTAAATTTAATGTCATGTGTAAATGCCGCTGATGTAACAATTTAATAAATAAATAAATAAATAAATTAAGTCCCCGACAATCTGTGGTAGGTACACCATGTCCAGTACTTTAACTTCCCGTTGTCCCTGTACCCTGTCTAGGTAGAATTCGGTTCTGCTGACACTCGCTTCCGCCCACTTCCGCACGCAGCACGGAATACGGGAACAACGGGCATAAACAATGCAATTTTGACAAGCCCGTTGGCAAAGTGAGAGCACAAGACTTACTGTGTCTGGGGTTACGGGTTTGATTCCCGCCCGGAGTCAACAATATGTGCAGACATAGTTGTTGGCGACGACGTCTGTGTGTCAATTATATATTCCTAGTATTTGTGTATTAGTATCAGTTACTTAGATTCCATAATACAAGCCTAAGGCTTAGTTTGGGTCTAATTAATCGTGTGTGTCCGGGTTATTATTTAAATGTTACTATTAAAATTGTGATTCTGTGTTTGATTTATATAAAACGCAATAAATGTTTTTTTTTATTATTTATTTTATTTATTTATTTATGATTTATTAATTAATTATTAACACTTTCTCTTCAATCCACGCTCCTGTCCCCATCACAGGTCCCCATTCCTCGTCGGGGTAATCGGGGTTATATTATAATCTCTGGTTCGTTAGAGATTATTTAGTCTGTGGGTGGATCTGTAGTATTGTCGTTAAATGTCGTTGGCTGTGGTTCTGTGCTGTGGTTGATTCATGATTGTTTGTTGCAGTTTGTTGCTTGTTTCGTGGTCTGGTCTGTGGTTTGTTGTGCCCTTTGTTTCCTGGTTGTGCCTGAATGAATGATTATGGAATGTGGTGGAATGTGGGTGGAATGAATCTTATCATCTGTCTGTGTATGGAACCAAGAACCAATATTACTTGAATTGAAACTTTAGTTTCTTGGTCTGTGCATTGAAACACACATGAATCAATCATTGAAATAAGGTTTAAAAAATGTTTAGAACAAAAATATTTTTTTTTCAAACGTAAAATATTTGCGTTCAACTAAGTGCCGGGAAAACAGATTGAAGTGAAAAAAAAAATCAAGATGGAGGAGGAATGACGACAAACAATGAATGAGTTGAATGACGTAAAATTAAAATACATTCAATGTGGTGAGCTTGAGACCAGGCGGTGATAATTCTAAACAATTCTAAACCTGTTAACGTGCCTTATTATTAATAATATCTTACAGTAAACATATTTAGAAAACAAACGTAACTAATGCTGTTCAAAAAACATTGTTTTATTTCGTTTTCAATATGACGAAGCGCCGAAGAATACTTCACGCCGACAGAATAATACGAAATGTTATAAACTTATTTTGTTTGTTGATGTTTTTACAGTTAAAAGGTGAGCTTTATGAACAAACATCTGTAGTTATGGTACCTTATCTTCCTTATTAATGAGCTTATAAAAACAAAATTACCCTGCAGACTTTTTTTGTCATGCGAAGCTTTTAAAGTTTTTTTTTGTTTTATTTACCTACCTTATTGATTCTTTGACAATCTAAATTCAAAATCTTAGAAATCAGGCAATATACAATCACATTCAAAGTAGTAACTCATTAATTATATTGATTGACATATTAAATCCACTGATACATCATTCCTTACAAACACAAAATAAAAATGCATTTTACAGGTTATTACTCTATTTCAAGCAATCCCGTCCTACTGTACTCAACTGCTTCTGATATAAGGATAGTGAACACGTCGAGGTTGAGCCAAGTGAACACCATTATGAAGGATCTGGACCAAGGCTCAGCCGTAGACTTCCTGTACTCCAAGAGCTTAATATGTTGGTCTGACCAAACGGCCGAACTGATACAATGCATGAAGTACAATGATACCTATGTTGGTGATACTGTAAGTATTCCCTGCTGGATGAAAAAGTCTTAATTTCGATGCTTTTAATGTTGTTATCTAATTTTTCATTGATTTGAACCATATTTTTTATATTTTCAACATTTATTCATTTATGTACCATTTGTGTTGGTCCATATTGGTAACAGCCTCCGTGGTCTTGTGGTTTAAGCACTCGGCTCACGATCCGGAGGTTCAATTTCCGGTGAGGACAATATCTCACAAAAATCTCTTTGTGAGACTGTCCTCAGTTTGGTTAGGGCATTGCAGGCTGAATCACCTGATTGCCTGAAAAGTAACACGATTCCGTGCTTCAGAGGGCACATTAAGCCATTGGTCCCAGTTACCATTTCAGAGACCTTTGGTGGCTCAATAACTCTGACACCATGATTGATCAGGTTGACCATCCACTTGATGACGAAGGTAGGTGAAATATTATAATTTTTCCCTATTCAACTCCTACCCTCAAATTTTAAACTTTTGTTTCAGATGAGGATAGTATCGGAAGGTTTGACCACACCAACAGGTATTGCCATTGACTGGTATACCGAGAAGATATACTGGACGGACGGAGAAACAAATAGAATAGAAGTCATAAGCATACAAGAGAAGTATAGAAAAGTATTGTTTTGGACTGATGTGGATTTGGCCCGGGCAATTGCGGTAGTTCCTAGTAAAGGGTAAGTTAAAGTAAAGTAAGTCTATGTGAGTTTAGTACATACTTTAATATCTGTTAACTTGACACCTTGTTAACTTAACATTATCATGGAGCAAAGGTGAATCAAGGTTCTCATTTACTTTCGACATATTGTCAACCTAACCTAAGGCATTTGTGTTGCTCACTAAATGAAAATGGCAGCTATTCCTTGTGGTTTGACCAGCATTATACTTACTTTTAGAGAATTTTCGAATATACAATAGTCCATATTTGCCTTTGGGCCTTCAACTGTCTCCTTGTTAAACAAACAAAAGCGGTAGAGTGAATCTTAGCTGTGAAAATGTGACAAAGTGTCTTTCAATTTATAATTTTAGTATGCTTTAATAAATTAATGTCTGTGGTGTACAAATAAGAATGATTATATCTGGCTATTTTTCAGTTTATTGTTTTGGACTGATTGGGGTGAAATCCCTAAGATAGAACGTGCGGGAATGAATGGTGATCCCGCTACAAGAACAATTATAGTCAAAGAAAACATCTTCTGGCCCAATGGAATCACTGTAGATTATGACAACGAAATCATTTACTGGGTCGATGCCAAACTACATTTTGTTGACTCCATGGACTTTAATGGTGGAAAGAGAAAACGTATTGTTAAGACTGGTTTGGTTTACCCGTATGCACTCACAGTGACAGAAGATAAACTATTTTGGACTGATTGGAAGAAATGGTAAACCTTTGATATTATTCATATAACAACCTTATGTAAAATATTTACTTATTATTACAGTTCTTTTTAAAAATAGCAATTTTTATTTAGAAAATGTTTTGGTAAGAATTTTCTATTGTGTGTATTTTTTTAACTATTTATATTATATTGAAGGGCAATCTACATGTGGGACATGGCAACACATGGCCCCATCAAGGATTTGATGGAATCACACCCAGTTCCTGTAGACATTAAGGTTTATAATGGCAGTAGACAAGTTATTCCTGAAGGAGATTATCCGTGTAAACAAAATAACGGGATGTGTTCACATTTGTGCCTGCTCTCTCCTACTGAACCAGGTATAACAATAACAAATGAATAATATGCAAATTATAAAAATAGTTGGTCTGTTTGTATGTAGATTTGTAAATTTTATAAATATTTATTATTAATAATAATGATTTCATTCAGGTTACACCTGCGCCTGTCCCACTGGTGTGAAACTCCATGAGAACAGCACCACGACATGCTACAACAGGCCACAGTCCATGTTGATCGTCGCCCAACGGTCTTCCATATCTAAGATATCACTGGATTCACCCGACTTCACCCCATACACACTGCCACTGAAAGATCTCAAGAGAGCATTGACTGTCGACTTTGATCCCGTCACAGAGTTTATTTATTGGGCTGATAATTTAGTAAGTAAAAATACGGTTCGCAATAAGCTACGTAGGCTTGAAAACAGGTCTAATAGAGTAGATATCTACTCTATCGTCGATACGCTAACGAAACGATCGGTGAATAAATGATGAGGTTCGTTCGCAGGCGAAGTCGATCTCGCGCGCGCGGCTGGACGGCAGCGGGCAGGCGGTGGTGGTGGCGGGCGGCGTGCCCGACAGTCTGGCGCTGGACCCGCTGGCGCGCGCGCTGTACTGGACCGACCCCGTGGCCGACACCATCTCCGTGGCCAGCCTGCGCGGCGCCTACAGGAAGGTAGGTGCGCGGCGTCCCGACAGTCTGGCGCTGGACCCGCTGGCGCGCGCGCTGTACTGGACCGACCCCGTGGCCGACACCATCTCCGTGGCCAGCCTGCGCGGCGCCTACAGGAAGGTAGGTGCGCGGCGTCCCGACAGTCTGGCGCTGGACCCGCTGGCGCGCGCGCTGTACTGGCCCGACCCCGTGGCCGACACCCGCCGTACCGGACACTAACCCCCCAGGTGCTGGTGTACAGCGAGCTGTACGACCCGCGCGCCATCGCGCTGCACCCGGCGGCGGGCCTGATGTTCTGGTCGGACTGGAACGAGAAGCGGCCCAAGATCGAGCGCGCCAGCCTGGACGGCGGCGCGCGCGTCACGCTGGTGGCGGAGCGCCTGGCCTGGCCCAACGCGCTGGCGCTGGACGCGGCGGCGGGCCGCCTGTACTGGGCCGACGCGCGCACGCGCCGCCTGGAGGCGGTCCGCCTGGACGGCTCGGGCCGCCGCGACCTCGGCGCCGCCGACATCCTGCACGTGTTCGGCCTGGCGCTGCTCGACGACCGCCTCTACTGGACCGACATGCAGAAACGGACGCTCGACACCATCGACAAACGCACCGGTACACGATTATACATTCATCACTCATTTTGGGGATCAATAAATGTTTGTTACAGTTTCCCTCAAAAACTATTTACTAGATTTGAATGGGGTAACATTAAAATATTATTAGCCTATTAAACAGCTATGGGTTTCTTGCCTGAAATAAAGACATTTTATTTGTTTATTTATTTATTAAGCATATTGACATTGGCCGACGGTGTAGGCGCGGACAGGCAGCCGGTGGTGGAGCAGATGGCCAACATGATGGGGCTGAAGGCGCTGCGGCTGGGCGCGGCGCCGGGCCACAGCCGCTGCGCGCGCGACAACGGCGGCTGCTCGCACTTCTGCTTCAACCGGCCGCACGACTACGTCTGCGGCTGCCCGCTGGGTGACTACCTCCTCGTTATCAACTCTTAGCCCCTTCTCACATGGAGCTACTCAAAAATGACTGAACTAATCAGTAATTACGATTACAAACCAGTTACAAATTGTATCTCGCACACGACGCTACTCAAGTTGTAAGGTTTCAGTCACTTCTGTTAACAAGTGGTAAACATGTCAACTGAATCGAGCGAGGACGTCGACGATATTGTATTATACTATTATTATAAAAGACGTCGAAGGAATATTCGCAGGTTTTGGGTTCATCCGTATATTCGAAATAATGTTAACTGCAGATTATCAGTTGCAGCACGAGAGCTGCGTGAAACAGATAAAAAAATTTGGGTATGGGTATTTTTCCACCTCCCTCACAAATTGAATATTTAATGTTTGCTCGTTCATTTTTATCACAAAAAACAAAGAAACTTGGGGAACCAGTAGCGTGGAGACCGGTACGACGCGTCGCGCGTGATCGGTTGCTAACGCGTTACTGACCAGTTAGTAACTAGTCGCGTCGTGTGCGAACCTCCATAGAACATGTATGGGCTGTGACGCTCAGGCAACTCGTTAGTAATTTAAGTTTGTGACTAGTTCTTTTTGAGTAGCTCCATGTGAGAAGGGGCTTAATTAGCTACACATTTATTTATTTTCAATTGAGATTCGGTATTGGAAGCGATCTTTAATAACATATTCACAACATACTTACACAATATTAATAGTTAATAATAAGGTGTCAAGGGACACCCGGATGGAACGAAGAAACACTGTCAGGATTTATTATTGTTATAATTTTTTCCGTCTAGCCCCCTTTCGCAACGCGCGATAAGGGACTTCGTTCCAATAATAAAGTCTAGTTTCGCAATATTTTTTTACGATGTCACTGTATTAGTACCTCTCTTGTTTAATATCCAGAGCTGGAGCTGAGTAACGACACGAAGACGTGCGTGGAGCCGAAGCTGTTCCTGGTGTTCAGCCGCAAGAACACCATCGGCCGCATCAGCCTCGACCACCCCAACAACACGCTCGTGCTGCCCATCAAGGAGCTCAAGGAAGTCAGGTACGACACAGCGCACGGAACGGGCGGCACTGCGCTGCCCAACCACCGCACAACATTACGATGTGATTAACACTTTCCTAACTAATATTATAAATACGAAAGTAACCCTCTCTCGGTTTGTCACACTTTCACACCAAAACTATAGAACCGATTTGAATGAAATTTGGTACACAGTTAATCCAAAGCCTGAGAAAGGACATATTATGTAGGTTACTTTTTTTTTTTTTTTTTTTTTCGGCAAGTTCACTGTGACAATACACGTACGCGTGAATTAAATGTTTCGCAATGTGTTTTGTTTTTAAAATGTTGTTTGATTAATTGCATTAGTGAAGATAAAGTAGTGTATGCAACTGCATATAACACGGTATTAAAACACTCGTTACTATTATGAAACTCGCTGCGCTCGTTTCATAAACTCACACTCGTGTTTTAATACCCTTCTTTATATGACAGTTGCATAAACTACTAAAAACTACTGTACGGGTTTGAATGAAACTTTACAGTAGTATAGGTTATACATATCAGAATAATACATACATGGGATACTTTTTCAATTTTTAATTTTTTCATTTTCATCTCAAAATTCCCGCGGGAATGGGTACAACGCGAGTAACACCGCGGGGTGCGGGTAGTATAAAATAAATAAACGCTTTATAAAAAAGTCATCTTCCATTTTCCGAATATTTAGGTACCTATTTGACACTATTATAAAGTTTAAGTGTAAACCGAGTGAATAATTATTATTTCAGTGCTATAGCATTAGACGTGTCCGCGTCCAAGATCTACTGGGCGGACAGCAAGCTGAAGACCATCAACAGGTGCTCGCTCGACGGGACGGACGCCGAGCGCATAGTCGAGGGCGTGGGGCCCGTGGAAGGTAAGGCGGCGGCGGCGGCGGGCGGGCGGCGCGCGGGCGGCGGGCGGCTCTCACGCGGCTCTGTGCAGGGCTGGCGGTGGACTGGCGCGGCGGCAACCTGTACTGGACGGACGCCGGCGCCGGGCGCGTGTCGGTGGCGCGGCTGGACGGCGCGGGCGCGCGCGGCGCCGCGTGCGCGCTGCGGCGGCCGCGCGGCCTGGCGCTGCTGCGCGGCGCGCCGCTGTGGGCCGAGGCGCGCGGGCTGCGGCGCGCGGGCGGGCGCGCGGGCGGCGCGCGCGCCGCGGCGCTGGCGGCCGCCGCGCCGTGCTGGGCCACGCTGGAGCCGCCGGCGCTGGCGTGCGACGCGGCGCCGGCGCGCGCGCTGCCGCCCGCCGCCGTGCCGGCCGCGCTCGACCGCCACGCCGGGACCCTCTACTGGGCCGACTGGAACACCGGTGAGCGACCGCGACCGGTACCGATTCCTCGGGGGATTATCTTTCTTTATTTGAAATCCGTTCCAAATACAAGACGATCCCGTCCGTCCCGCAGGCGTGATAGAGGCGGTGCCGCTGGACGGGTCGGCGCGGCGCGTCGTCGCCACCGGCCTCGACTACGTGTCGGGGCTGCGCGTGTGGGCCAAGGACGACGACCCGGAAGAGAGTAACTATTACTTTATTATTAACATGGTTTCGTTCATTTTCGTTCATCGCACACAGATGCGTGCTACACAAGTTTCGGAAGGAGTCATGTGTGCGACCATTATGATAGCTCAATCAATGACTACCATTGACCTCGATGCATTTCAAGGGCTTGTATATTTATTTATTACATGTCAATATCAGTGTACAGAGCTAAATTAGAAGCCATCTCTTTCTTGTTTGTTGCTTGTCAAAGACACTATGCACTAGGCCTAGCCATGGTGCACGAGACTCGTGCCGTAGTGTAGTGTTCCCTGCCGCAGCGCCGCAGTGCTCGGTGGACAACGGCGGCTGCGAGCACCTCTGCCTCTCGTCGTGGTCCTCGAAGCCCGACTTCCACTGCGCCTGCCCCACGCACTACCGGCTCAATCCGGACAACGTCACCTGTGCCGGTAATATTTCCATTATTATCCTTCTTCATATGGATCAGTTCTAACCGTGTCTATATTTATCATATCCCTATGATGGTCGGATCAGAAAAATGCGAAATTAACTCTGACACGTTATATGCCACTGAACCGACTTTAATGAATGCTACAGACCGACATAGACTAAACCTCTAGAATGGTCCATATCCAGATATTTAAAAGGGAATGAGTACACCGTGGGCGTAACCGCGGGGAACAACGAAAAAATGATTCCTAGGATTTGTATAATACAATGGAAGTCCCCCCGTGGTGGGCGGTGGTCCGCAGAGCCCGAGGACTACCTGCTGTACGCGACGCGGCACGCGCTCGGCCGCCTCATGACGGCGCCGGGCGAGTGCGGCGACGAGCGCGTGCCGGCCGCCGCGCGCGACTTCCGCGCCATCGACTACGACCCCGTCGACAGGTGAGTCAGAGCCCGAGGACTACCTGCTGTACGCGACGCGGCACGCGCTCGGCCGCCTCATGACGGCGCCGGGCGAGTGCGGCGACGAGCGCGTGCCGGCCGCCGCGCGCGACTTCCGCGCCATCGACTACGACCCCGTCGACAGGTGAGTCAGAGCCCGAGGACTACCTGCTGTACGCGACGCGGCACGCGCTCGGCCGCCTCATGACGGCGCCGGGCGAGTGCGGCGACGAGCGCGTGCCGGCCGCCGCGCGCGACTTCCGCGCCATCGACTACGACCCCGTCGACAGGTGAGTCAGAGCCCGAGGACTACCTGCTGTACGCGACGCGGCACGCGCTCGGCCGCCTCATGACGGCGCCGGGCGAGTGCGGCGACGAGCGCGTGCCGGCCGCTGCGCGCGACTTCCGCGCCATCGACTACGACCCCGTCGACAGGTGAGTCAGAGCCCGAGGACTACCTGCTGTACGCGACGCGGCACGCGCTCGGCCGCCTCATGACGGCGCCGGGCGAGTGCGGCGACGAGCGCGTGCCGGCCGCCGCGCGCGACTTCCGCGCCATCGACTACGACCCCGTCGACAGGTGAGTCAGAGCCCGAGGACTACCTGCTGTACGCGACGCGGCACGCGCTCGGCCGCCTCATGACGGCGCCGGGCGAGTGCGGCGACGAGCGCGTGCCGGCCGCCGCGCGCGACTTCCGCGCCATCGACTACGACCCCGTCGACAGGTGAGTCAGAGCCCGAGGACTACCTGCTGTACGCGACGCGGCACGCGCTCGGCCGCCTCATGACGGCGCCGGGCGAGTGCGGCGACGAGCGCGTGCCGGCCGCCGCGCGCGACTTCCGCGCCATCGACTACGACCCCGTCGACAGGTGAGTCAGAGCCCGAGGACTACCTGCTGTACGCGACGCGGCACGCGCTCGGCCGCCTCATGACGGCGCCGGGCGAGTGCGGCGACGAGCGCGTGCCGGCCGCCGCGCGCGACTTCCGCGCCATCGACTACGACCCCGTCGACAGGTGAGTCAGAGCCCGAGGACTACCTGCTGTACGCGACGCGGCACGCGCTCGGCCGCCTCATGACGGCGCCGGGCGAGTGCGGCGACGAGCGCGTGCCGGCCGCCGCGCGCGACTTCCGCGCCATCGACTACGACCCCGTCGACAGGTGAGTCAGAGCCCGAGGACTACCTGCTGTACGCGACGCGGCACGCGCTCGGCCGCCTCATGACGGCGCCGGGCGAGTGCGGCGACGAGCGCGTGCCGGCCGCCGCGCGCGACTTCCGCGCCATCGACTACGACCCCGTCGACAGGTGAGTCAGAGCCCGAGGACTACCTGCTGTACGCGACGCGGCACGCGCTCGGCCGCCTCATGACGGCGCCGGGCGAGTGCGGCGACGAGCGCGTGCCGGCCGCCGCGCGCGACTTCCGCGCCATCGACTACGACCCCGTCGACAGGTGAGTCAGAGCCCGAGGACTACCTGCTGTACGCGACGCGGCACGCGCTCGGCCGCCTCATGACGGCGCCGGGCGAGTGCGGCGACGAGCGCGTGCCGGCCGCCGCGCGCGACTTCCGCGCCATCGACTACGACCCCGTCGACAGGTGAGTCAGAGCCCGAGGACTACCTGCTGTACGCGACGCGGCACGCGCTCGGCCGCCTCATGACGGCGCCGGGCGAGTGCGGCGACGAGCGCGTGCCGGCCGCCGCGCGCGACTTCCGCGCCATCGACTACGACCCCGTCGACAGGTGAGTCAGAGCCCGAGGACTACCTGCTGTACGCGACGCGGCACGCGCTCGGCCGCCTCATGACGGCGCCGGGCGAGTGCGGCGACGAGCGCGTGCCGGCCGCCGCGCGCGACTTCCGCGCCATCGACTACGACCCCGTCGACAGGTGAGTCAGAGCCCGAGGACTACCTGCTGTACGCGACGCGGCACGCGCTCGGCCGCCTCATGACGGCGCCGGGCGAGTGCGGCGACGAGCGCGTGCCGGCCGCCGCGCGCGACTTCCGCGCCATCGACTACGACCCCGTCGACAGGTGAGTCAGAGCCCGAGGACTACCTGCTGTACGCGACGCGGCACGCGCTCGGCCGCCTCATGACGGCGCCGGGCGAGTGCGGCGACGAGCGCGTGCGTGACGTTAAAGCAAAAACCTTCATCGTTTCGGTAAATGTCGAAACCAGTCCGTGATGAAGAGACGATCGTAACCCCAGTTCCCCCTGTCGTTCCAGGCAGCTGTATTGGATAGAGGAGGAGACGCTGTCGCTGCGGCGCGCGCCGCTGGCGGGCGCGGGCGCGGGCGCGGGCGCGGGCGCGGGCGAGCCGGCGGCGGGCGAGCTGCTGGCGCCGCGCGCCGCCTACATGGCGCTGGACCCGCTGGGCCGCGCGCTGTACTGGAGCGCGGACGACGCGCTCAACGTGTCGGCGCTGGGCAACCAGTCGCGCGGCACGCTGCTGCGCGCGCCCGACGCGCGCCCGCGCCAGCTCGCCTTCGACCAGGTGGGTGCCGGAGGAGGCCCCGCGCGGGGCTGGCCAGTATCATGACGCGGCTGCCCGCAGGTGCGGCGCTACCTGGTGTGGTACGACGCGGCGCGCGGCGCCATCATGCGCGGCGGGCCGGACGCGCGCGGCGCCGTGGAGCTGGCGCGCGCCGCCAACGTGTCGGCGCTGGCGCTGGACGACGGCACCGTGTACTGGGCCGCGGGCCGCCAGCTGCACGCCGCGCTCCTGGACGCGGACCACAGGTACGTCCTGCCGCGGTCTCGCCGCGCCGCCTCCATGGTTTGCGTATGTTCACGTGTGCGTGTTGCGAGCAGCGGGGCGGGCGGGCGGCGCGTGGTGTGGCAGGGCGGCGGCGCCGCGTGCGCCGCGGTGTACGGCGGCGCCGCCTACCTGTGCGGCGAGCGCGCGCTGCTGCGCGTGCCGCTGCGGCGCCGCGACGCGCCCGCCGCGCCGCTCGCGCACCTGCAGCGCGTCGTCGCGCTGGCGCGCGTGCAGCCCGTGAGTGCCCGACACCTTAATATGGACTTCTATCATGTTTAGCCTTGTACTCTATTTTTACGAGAAAAGCCCACTTGAAAATTCATCATACTTGTTTATATACATAAAGAGAAAAATCATTAAGTTTCTCTTATTTATAAAGTTTCAAGTTATAAATTATGTTAATTCAAAATAAAAATAAAAATATGTCTAACTATATTACATAAAGAACGATTTGGTCAAGTTAGATAAAAAAGTAAACATGACCCTGCCTTACATATAATATTGATTTTTTAACTTACATTTACTTACTGGTCTGTAAATTGTGTGCGTGTGCGTGTGCGTGTGCGTGTGCGTGTGCATGTGCGTGTGCAGGTGCCGGTGTCGCACCCGTGCTGGCGGGGCGGCGCGTGCGGCGTGGCGGCGTGCGGCGCGGGCGGCGCGTGCGGCTGCGGGCTGCACTGCGCCGCGCCGCGCCGCTGCGACACCAACCACTTCCTCTGCGACGCCGACCACTGCATCCCGGACCACTGGAAGTGAGCCTCGTTCCTACGATTATTCATTCATAGTGGAATCGTTCTCATCACTGCCGGATAAAAAAGTACAAAGTAAAAAATATTATGTTTCCGAGTGGAGTACTATACATTGTGTGTTGATGCGTGTGTGTGCAGATGCGACGGGCAGCGCGACTGCGCCGACGGGTCGGACGAGGCGTGGTGCGGCTCGTGCGGCGGCGGGCTGCGCTGCGCCGACGGGCGCTGCGGCGCCGCGCTGCCCGCCTGCGCCGCCGGCGCGCGCTGCCCGCTCGACCGCGACCCGCCGCCCAACGCCTTCAGGTTACATATTCATCACGCCACCGAAGCCGAAGCCAACGAAGTATCCCTCGGACCCTCGTCAATGATATTCAATGTTTCCGTGCAGATGCGACACGGACCTGTGCTTGTCGCCGGCGCTGGTGTGCGACGGGCGGGCGCAGTGCGCCGACGGCTCGGACGAGCGCTCGTGCGGCGCCGCGGCGGGCGCGGGGCGGCGCGGCGGCGCGCTGGCCGTGTGCGGCGGCGTGGGCGGCGCGCTGGCGGCGTGCGGCGCGGCCGCGGCGGCGCTCCGGCGCTGGCGCCGCAGCCGCGCGCGCGCGCCGCCGCCCGCCGCGCTGCCGCTGTGCGCCACGAAGCCGCTGTCGAGCACGCCGGCCCCCACCGAGTGAGTAGCGCCCGCGCCGCGCCGCGCGCCCCCCGCCCCGCTCACGCCCGTGTGCCCGCAGGTCGTCGTCGGGCGCGGAGCGCTGGCCGCGGCCCACGCTGAACCCGCCGCCGAGCCCCGCCACGGCGAGCGAGACGCCGCGGCGCCGCCCGTACCGCCACTACCGCGCCATCAACCGCCCGCCGCCGCCCACGCCCGCCTCCACGGACGCGTGCGAGTCGGAGCCCGAGCCGCCCGCGCGCGCGCCGCCGCCCTCGCCCGCCCCGCACTCACCGCATACCATACCATCATATATTAACTAATACGAATACCCATGTATGTTAACTTAGAAAAAACTTTGACCGATTTTTCTGGTAAAAAAAACCGAATTGAGAACTTTGGTTTTTGATGTTGGTTAATTAAGTCGTGAATTAATGTTGATAGCGATGATAACTTGGTGCTAAATCACTGTTCGTGCCTCATTATTACTTAAAGAATAAAGTAGGTGAAAACGTCTTTATTAGTAGCTAAGACTAATATAGGTAATTGTTAATAAGATTTTTATAACGTACCTACTAACAGTTATAATATTCTTAGGTATTAAAACGAAATATTGAAAATCTATTTGTTGAGAAAACGATTCAGTTACAGGTCGCTAAAAATTATAGATTTCTATTCTCTCATTTTGGCCTCGTTTAAACTCTTTTCACCTAATTCCTACGGGAAAGATTTATATGTAGGCAAAACTAGAATACACTGGTTTTCGCTCCCGAGGCGTAAGAATAATATGTTAGTAGCGTTTTGCTTATGAACTGCCACAGTCTTTCAATGGTTGGTTATGTCAGTTTAGGTGTTATTGATTATTATATTGACTTTTATTGAATTAATATTGAACTTCCAATCTATATATATAAAAATTAAACCCGTTTTCCTTGGTCAAGGCATCACGCGTGAATGGCTGGACCGATTTCCACGGTTTTGCATTCGTTGGAAAGGTCTCGGGCTCCGTGAGGTTTATAGGGAATAAAAATCTCAAAATTCCCACGGGAACGGGGGCGCTGCGGGTGAAACCGCAGGGCACAGCTAGTGTTAGTATATAAGTCAAAATAGCAAATCATTTTTGGTAACTTTTTAGTTCGATTTTACGAACAAGTTTAGATGCAATGACAATGCACAAAGCCTTTTAAAACGTTTTTGTGGAAATATTTTTTAATTATGTTAAAAATGTGCCATGTAAGTGTTAAATTGTAAATATGATGTACAATATAACCGTTATAACCGCGAATCTTTGAAACAACACTTTAAAGCATCTTTATAGTTTTATAATTATGTAAGTACCTATCGTATATTTTATTGTATGTAAAATATACGATACCTATATACGTATGTGGTCGTACGTCTAATGTTCATATTAGTTTTATTATTAAATGACTGATTATAATATGTGTATTTTCTAAAATATTAAAAGTACCTGTTTCATAGATATTCTGTTATTTCAATTAACACCTTACATACTTATTTTGCTTTGCGCTGGCGGAACTTCAATAGCTAGGTGACCAGCCTCAGGGCCCTTGGGTGCTGGCTTAAACGAATGTTTCCTGAACATTTACAGTTAGCCAGCAACCAGGGAACATTGTTCCCTTGAGTTTCACACTAACCTGGATTGTATTATCTTCCATGGTCAATACCAATCGTTTTATTTGTTTTCTTTTATCAAAACGTAATAGGGTATTTCACCGTTTCTTAATTATTTCTATTAACTTATCTTTTTATCACGTGTTTGAGACTAAAATTCGTTTCTTTATATCGCTATTATTTCCAGAGTAACAGGCGGTCAAAGTTGCTGATTAGACACAGCGTTACAGCCCCTGTGACATCACAAGGTTGTAGCGAGCGCCGGTAGACATCGCATGCCTACAAAAAATCTTTTGCAATAAAGGGACATGAGATAATCTTTCAGAGCTTATAATTTATTAATTTTTTATGGTTAGGTTAAGTATAAATCAGGCCCGAAGGGCCAAATAAGGTGGAAATAGGAGCTCCGGGCAGCGGAGCTCCGTCGACACTATTATGGCACAAACTGGAACTTCAAAAGAGTAATTTGATAGAAAAAAATAAATAATACTTTCGGCGAAACGTTTCATCGGCCAATTATTTTTTCGTCTAGCTAACTTTCGGAGTAGAGTGTTATCGTATCGGAAAACCGTCCTTTCGGTGAGCGGTATTTCGGAATACCATACGTAGCTCAATAATTTTAGTTAATTTACTAAATTCATTTCCCAAATTGTACACTTATAATATCAGTGAAATACTCTATTTATTGTAACGATACTTAACGATTATTATTATTATTACTTAACGATAGCTAAAAACTAAAAATTAACAACCATGTTGGAGGTAGATTTTAACACATTTACAATTTATTTAACCGCGAAACATTTATAATAGTTTATGGATAGAGGAAATAAAATAGAATCACTACGTTTTTTTTACCGCGAAACTCAGCTGTTGTGCTGCATCCATATTCCATGGTTGCATCTCCGTTCGATTTGTGCATAATTATCTATGGTCAAAATATGGTATGTAATATATACGGTATGTTGGCACTTGGCACCAGTACGGACCACCAAGCATAGAGATGCCTGTTTGTGTTCGGTGCTTGGACATGTTTGCCTTTTGTGGCAAACACCTAGCGTCTGGAGGCCGCGTAACGTAAGTGTTAATATTAAATCCATGATCACAGGATTCACAGATTCACAGGTCATTATCGTCCACAACCATGGGTACATGAATGTTTTTACTGTCTGTCAGTGTCAGTCTGTGATGTCATTTCATGATGTCTGTCCATTGTCTGTCAGTCAGTATGTCTGTCTGGTGTGGCACTGGTCTGTGGCTACGGTCTGTGGTGTTTGTTTCCTGTCTGTGGTTATAATAATTTATAACAGAATTTGAGCACATTTGAGAATTTTGATTTGAGACCTGTGTGGGTTTCTTGTGTAGCACGCACTGTAGCACGTGTGTGGTTCTCGTGGACTTCGTGGCTGTGAGCGATCTTTGTTTCCTGATCTGTGGCTTTGAGCGATTGAGCTTTGAGCTTTGAGTTATTTGAGCCTTTTTAGCTTTTTAGGTTAGGTAGGTACTCGTGTTTACCATAATTATTATGCTGTGGTTATATTAGTTCAGTCGGAGTAGACATAAAACTACCCTGAAATAGAAAAAATTCCGGGGAGCGATTTTCTTTTTTTAAACGTCGGGGGGAGGGGTGGGGGGGGGGTTGTGAGTATAAATCTCGATTTTCGAACTAATCTCGGTAGAGGGTTCGCCGCCATCTTGTTTTAAAGTTTATCTGAAATAACTCGTTAATTATCAACTTTAGAGCAAAAATGGTCCTATCCAAAGTTGTTGGAAATTTAATTTTCCACAAGTTTGGCCATTATCATTTTTACGCTAGGATCAATATTTGCAGAGGTATACTACCAAGTTTATCGAAAAAATCGTCAATAAAACTCCGACAGATACATACCTGAAGGACCCTTCCCAGGTACAGCTACATAATATACGTACTTTTTTTTGGATGTATACTAATAATAACGCCTCGGTGGTCTAGTGGATAAACTTGTAGTATAACTCTGCAAATATTGATCCTAGCGTAAAAATGATAATGGCCAAACTTGGGGAAAATTTAATTTCCAACAACTATGGATAGGACCATTTTTGCTATAAAGTTGAAAATTAACGAGTTATTTCAGAAAAACTTTAAAACAAGATGGCGGCGAACCCTCTTCCGGGATTAGTTCGGAAATCGAGATTTATACTTCCAACCCGTTTAAAAAAATAAAATCGCTCCCCGGAATTTTTTCTATTTAAATGTCTGCCCCGACTGCGCTATATGTACTGACTGATGACGTCCGTCCCGTCTGTGTGTGTACTGATGTGTGACTGACTGATGTACTTTGATGTACTTAGTAGTACCTACATGACTCAATGATGTTTACTTTCTGAAATAGAAATCAAAAATTACAAAAGGCATTACAAATACGTGAAATCCTAGATAAATCATGAATGAAAATAAAATGGAACGAAAAAGAAAACGTTTCGCAGCTAGACTAAAGAGAAAAGGAATAATTTGCTGCGATACTCCTGGGTTGGTAAGTTTCTTTTTCTACTTTGTTTATCAACTTTTCTGTATTAAAGTGGTCCACTGTGCTACCTATATAAAATAAATGCAATGTTTAAAAAATAAAGTTCAATAATTATGAAATATTGTTGTAGAATATAGTGCTGTGTAATGTAGGGCAAGCTTCAGGATTTGACAAAGCACAATTACTCAATTTATTAGATAAATATGCCTTAGACATATGCCCGCCCAAATATATATCTGAAAAGGGGGAGTCGCATTCATTTGTAGTGTTTCAAACTACAGATGATGCTTTAACATTCTACAAAAAGATGAATGGGAAAGAAGTAGATAGAAAAGGCACAGTTCTGTTCATGAGCTTTGTGGATAATGGTAAGCTTTTCTATTGAATTCTTCTGCATTGTGTTTATGATTTAATTGGTTCCTCTGAACAACTTCCTATTTAACTTAATTAATCCAGTAATCTGGTAGTAAAATTTTGTTTGCTGTGTCAGTAGAACCAAATAGTATTGATTTATTATTTTAGTTCCAGAGACAGAAGAGGTATATTTTCATGAGAATCCGAGAGGCCTCACGATCATAAATGACTTTATAAATGAAGGTGAAGAGGAAATGTTCATAAAACTGTTTGACTGGGCCCCGGAAACAGATTCAGGCAATCTAAAGAACCGTCAAGTAAAGCATTATGGGTATGAGTTCAGATACGGCTCTAATGACGTGGATCTGGATAACTCTCTGCCGGAGAAGATCCCCTCCCAGTGTGACATCCTGTGGGAGAGACTTAAACAGCACGGCTTTGACCTCGGAGTGCCCAACCAGCTCACTGTTAATAAATATTCTCCAGGACAAGGTATTGACATGTGCACATAAGTGACAATTACTGTGGCTGATTCAAATAAAAGATGTCATGAGAAAGGACTAGCCACGGACAATTATGTCTTCAAAATTCAAAAACAGCCTTTAAAGGGGTGTCATATTATGGGTGTTCCATAAAACTGCATCTTCTGAAAATAATGGTCAGGTATGTGTAACAGCTAAGTGGTGCAGGTATCCCGCTGCACGTGGACCGGCACAGCCCGTTCGGCCCCGACATCCTGTCGCTGTCGCTGCGCTCCTCTGTGCTCATGGACTGGAAACACCACTCCGGCGTGCACGTGCCCGTCCCTGTGCCGCAGCGCTCTATGCTTATCATGCAAGATGAAGCGAGGTACACTAATATAAGAATCATTTATTCTCCATTTAATAGGTTGAATAATTGATTAAATCTACAAATAATCACTGAATTTTTATAATGGTTTTCTTAAAGTTTAAACAAATACTATTTATCAATAAATCAAAGTTTAGTGTATATTATTGGGTCCAGATACGACTGGCAGCACGGCATCCAGCCGCGCGCGTGGGACCCCGTGCTGGAGCAGCGCAGTGTGGGCGGGCGGGCGGCGCGCGTGGCGGGCGGCGCGGCGGCGCGGCGCTCGCGCGTTTCGCTGACGTTCCGCTGGGCGCGGCGCGGCGCCTGCGCCTGCACCTTCCCCCGCCTGTGCGACTCGCGCGGGGACGAGCTCCACGACGAAGAGCTGGGGGAGGACGCGGCGCGGCGACTGGAGGACCTTCACGTGCACCGGGTACACACGCACCACAACATCATGAACACTTTTTCCATTTACTGAATAAGTTTAATATGACATATTATTTATTATGTAATTGTTTTTATGTGGCATAGTTTTTTAGGATTCCGTACTCAAAGGGTAAAAACGGGAACCCAAAGGGTAAAAACGGGATCGTTGTGTTTGCAGGTGTACGACGAGATCGCGAGTCACTTCAGCAGCACGCGGCACCGCGCGTGGCCGCGCGCCGCCGCCTTCCTGGCGGCCGCCGCGCCCGGCGACGTCGTGCTGGACCTCGGCGCCGGCAACGGCAAGAACATCGCGCCGCGCCACGACGTGCTGCAGGTACCCGCCGGCTTCGCACTCAAGTGATCCACAGTCGGTCGGACGATACCTGATCTAAAATGTTACCTGGACGATTATAATATAAGCTAAATTAGAGCACTAATATGATCGGAATGAATAAAAATAGTAACGTGTCGATGTTATGATGGTTGTACTTGCGTAGCTCGCGGGCGAGCGGTGCGGCGCGCTGGCGGCGGCATGTGCAGCGCGCGGCGCGGCGGCCGTGCGGCTGTGCGCGCTGGCGCCGCCGCTGCGCCGCGCCGCCGCCGACCGTCTGCTGTGCGCCGCCGTGCTGCACCACTTCACCACGCCCGTGAGTACACACACACTCACACTCACCGCCGCCGGCCGCGTGCTGTGCGCGCTGGCGCCGCCGCTGCGCCGCGCCGCCGCCGACCGTCTGCTGTGCGCCGCCGTGCTGCACCACTTCACCACGCCCGTGAGTACACACACACTCACACTCACCGCCGCCGGCCGCGTGCTGTGCGCGCTGGCGCCGCCGCTGCGCCGCGCCGCCGCCGACCGTCTGCTGTGCGCCGCCGTGCTGCACCACTTCACCACGCCCGTGAGTACACACACACTCACACTCACCGCCGCCGGCCGCGTGCTGTGCGCGCTGGCGCCGCCGCTGCGCCGCGCCGCCGCCGACCGTCTGCTGTGCGCCGCCGTGCTGCACCACTTCACCACGCCCGTGAGTACACACACACTCACACTCACCGCCGCCGGCCGCGTGCTGTGCGCGCTGGCGCCGCCGCTGCGCCGCGCCGCCGCCGACCGTCTGCTGTGCGCCGCCGTGCTGCACCACTTCACCACGCCCGTGAGTACACACACACTCACACTCACCGCCGCCGGCCGCGTGCTGTGCGCGCTGGCGCCGCCGCTGCGCCGCGCCGCCGCCGACCGTCTGCTGTGCGCCGCCGTGCTGCACCACTTCACCACGCCCGTGAGTACACACACACTCACACTCACCGCCGCCGGCCGCGTGCTGTGCGCGCTGGCGCCGCCGCTGCGCCGCGCCGCCGCCGACCGTCTGCTGTGCGCCGCCGTGCTGCACCACTTCACCACGCCCGTGAGTACACACACACTCACACTCACCGCCGCCGGCCGCGTGCTGTGCGCGCTGGCGCCGCCGCTGCGCCGCGCCGCCGCCGACCGTCTGCTGTGCGCCGCCGTGCTGCACCACTTCACCACGCCCGTGAGTACACACACACTCACACTCACCGCCGCCGGCCGCGTGCTGTGCGCGCTGGCGCCGCCGCTGCGCCGCGCCGCCGCCGACCGTCTGCTGTGCGCCGCCGTGCTGCACCACTTCACCACGCCCGTGAGTACACACACACTCACACTCACCGCCGCCGGCCGCGTGCTGTGCGCGCTGGCGCCGCCGCTGCGCCGCGCCGCCGCCGACCGTCTGCTGTGCGCCGCCGTGCTGCACCACTTCACCACGCCCGTGAGTACACACACACTCACACTCACCGCCGCCGGCCGCGTGCTGTGCGCGCTGGCGCCGCCGCTGCGCCGCGCCGCCGCCGACCGTCTGCTGTGCGCCGCCGTGCTGCACCACTTCACCACGCCCGTGAGTACACACACACTCACACTCACCGCCGCCGGCCGCGTGCTGTGCGCGCTGGCGCCGCCGCTGCGCCGCGCCGCCGCCGACCGTCTGCTGTGCGCCGCCGTGCTGCACCACTTCACCACGCCCGTGAGTACACACACACTCACACTCACCGCCGCCGGCCGCGTGCTGTGCGCGCTGGCGCCGCCGCTGCGCCGCGCCGCCGCCGACCGTCTGCTGTGCGCCGCCGTGCTGCACCACTTCACCACGCCCGTGAGTACACACACACTCACACTCACCGCCGCCGGCCGCGTGCTGTGCGCGCTGGCGCCGCCGCTGCACAATTTTTATTCCCATAACATTTCAAATATGGACCAGAGATTGGCGCGACCGAACCGACCAAAACTTATTGATGGTTATTTCAATTTTGTAAATCTACACTCTGCTATACAATCAGACTACAATGTGCTCGAATAACGGTCGGTGGTATGGTTACAGGCGCGACGCCTGAAAGCCGTCTCCGTGATGTACGACCTGCTGCGGCCGGGCGGGCTGGCCTTCATGACGGTGTGGGCGCGCGACCAGTCGGGCGCGGCGTACCTGCGGCGCGGCGCGGCGCCGGGCGAGCGCGCGGCGGCGCCGTGCGCGCGCGCGGCGGCGGCCGGCGTGTGGCTGCCCGTGCACCGCAGCCGCGAGCAGTTCCAGCACGCCGACGTGCTGGTGCCGTGGCGGCTGCCGGCCGGCGCCGCGCCGCTGCTGCGCTACTACCACGTGTTCGAGCGCGACGAGCTCGACCGCCTCTGTCGCGACGTCGGTTTCGAGGTGCAGCACTCCTTCTACGAGGAGGGCAACTGGTGCGTCCAGTGTCGGAAACCGTAGGCCCGCCACACGCTGCCTTCGAATATATTCTATCTAATATATTGGTTAGGACTGTTTGTTTTACTTCGCAAATGACTACTTCAAGATTAATCGATTGGAGGCGTAAGAAACGAATTAACCTCGAAGTACGAATTAAAAAACAGAAAGACATAATCATTAACATGGTTTGTACTCTTTTTATTTAGAAAAAACATTAGGCAACTAGGTACATAGAGTCGAAATTACAAATAAAAATACAGTTAACATAACACAAGAACATGAAACAAATTTACAACAGGTATTGCACGAGAGTACCAACGGGAAAAACACAATTGACAAAATATAATATTTTTTTCGATTTAATCATTTACTAAATAATAAATTTTAATTATCACTATTTCAAGTATTATTTACTACGGCGCCAAATAAACTCCGCGCCGTGAGGCATTACCTATAGCTTAAGTTATTAGGATATATGAGCCCGTGTATACATGTAATGTAGATACAGTCCGCGTTTACTAAAATAAAATATTGATTATAAAAGGGAACTTTGACCGTTTATATTATTACTATGTATAACAAAATAGGTAGCTAATATTCTCTATATTTGTCAAATAAACATATATATGTTCTACCATAATATAAATACGTATTAAATTGAAGATCGCTTTGAGCATATCGTGGTGAGGTTTGAAGAGAGGCGCGGCCCGAGTCGGCCGGGATAACCGGGGACTTCCCCGAATCATTTTATAGTCTTTGCAATATCGCATGACAGTTGTCATTCCAATACAATGTTAATGAAACAAGTAACACTAACATAGTGGAATGCAGAACCTCCGAAGTCGGTTGAAAGTGTTATCATGCACGTCTTGCTACAATGGAAAGGCTATAAAATTGAGTATCAATGAGTGTGCGGTCACTGCGGCTTCATGAGCGCCAGCTGCAGCAGCGGGATGACGGAGATGGTGGAGAGGTCGGCCAGCACGGCGTCCACGTTCTGCAGCGTCGTCACCTGCGGACACGACGCGTTCACTCTCCTTTATTTTTACTTCACATCTTTATCTGTCGAAGAGTAAAAAACGTCTATTCGGAAAGACTGTGCCCCGGGTAACGTGACGGTACCCCGTTACCATACTAATGTTAGATACATGGGACAAATTCCCCCTTCTATATTTTGATTACTTTATTTTGAAAGTGTACGGACAAATAAAAAAATAATTAGAAGATAAGCTGGTTAAATGAGCTTAGATTGACCCTTCCCCGCCCAGGCGCGATCCGGGGGGGGGGGGGGGGTCAATTGTTCCACCCTGCAGTCCTGGTTTTGAACTGAGTTTTCACGTTTGCCGCTATATCACTTCCTGTTTAGTTTCGTTTATGGAAAATCTGTAGTAACTCACTTATCACAGCCCCATTGTAAACATGAATTTCATATACCCATTGTAAACTAAAAAACGATTCAATAATGCCTCAACGCTATAGCGCGCCGAGTAAAAGAAGGCGCGTAGGCAACATTCATTCTGTTCGTTTTTACCGTACAGAAACCACTCTCATTATAAAAATTACTATTAGCATTATATGTATTGGATTGAAGCTACTTCGATTGTTTAATCTTAGCTCAGAGTGCACCCCCCCTCTCCCTAAAACAAATCCTGGATCCGCGCCTGTCCCCACCCACCAAATACGATTGCTCCTCTCGCGCAGGGCACAGTTGGGCGAGTGCGTCGTGCGTCGTGTGTCTTGTGTCGTGCGTCGTATGTCTTGCGTCGTACGTCGTAGGTCGTGTGTCGTGAGCATAGATGTAGGTTATACAAGATGCACATAGACAGCTTGGAAGCATCACCAAAAAAAATATGTACATGTGTTGGTGAATGTCTATGTGTGAGTTAAAAATAGTGTTGGCCACAATACATTTTTACATTATGGACTATTTCAGTTTCAAACTTGAAAGATTGGACTTGATATTTTGTTGTCAAAATGTTTGCTACAGATAGTGGAGTTAGTACTAGCGTTCCAATCTGGTCTTTTTATAGTCTTTAACCATTTTTCACGCTATTTTAAACAAGGTGGAAATCTAGAACAAAATATTAGTTACTCAATTACCAAGTTTTGTATTCTTACACGTAAATATATAATGAGTTCCTTATGTAAATTGTAATTTTATTTCAAAATAGCTTGATTCAATAACTTTTATTGATGTCTTGACAGTCTCTAAAAAAAAATCAAGTTCTTATCGATACTCGTGTCGTCATCGCTTTGTCAAGCACTAGCGTAGCGAAGCAATTTACTATTTTACATATTTTTTCCGCGAATTCTGTATTAAATCACTAAATATACTTAAATTTATCAACGGATAACAATAAACTATTGTAAACATCTTTTACTGAACCGATTTAGAGCAGAAATTTGGCAAAATATGGTTCGAAAAAATACAATAACAAAATCGTATTTACCTGTGAAAAGTGTATTTATTGGGATTATATCGCCTTGTAACGTCACATCCAGGTACAGAACAGGTCACCATAATTGAAAATTGTAAAATTCTTAAGTTTAATCGAGGGATTAGTTAAAAAATCACAAATTCCACCACAACGTGAAACGGACTTGGACGCTATGGGCTCTTACTCGCGAAAATGATGACATATCGGTACAATTTTCGCTGTCCCTTTTTCTCTCGGGCGGTTTGAACTTGATTAGGATTTCTCGCTCGCACGCTTCATGTATCTTTTAGCGTAGCGAAAAAAATTCTAAATCTATGGTCGTGAGTCGTGTGTCGTGTGCCCTGTGTCGTGCGTCGTATGTCTTGCGTCGTACGCCGTAGGTCGTGCGTCGTGTGTCGTGAGTCGTGTGTCGTGTGCCCTGTGTCGTGCGTCGTATGTCTTGCGTCGTACGCCGTAGGTCGTGCGTCGTGTGTCGTGAGTCGTGTGTCGTGTGCCCTGTGTCGTGCGTCGTATGTCTTGCGTCGTACGTCGTAGGTCGTGCGTCGTGTGTCGTGTGCCCTGTGTCGTGCGTCGTATGTCTTGCGTCGTACGTCGTAGGTCGTGTGTCTTGCATCGTACGCCGTAGGTCGTGCGTCGCGTGTCGTGTGCCCTGTGTCGTGTGCCCCGTGTCATGCGTCGTGTGTCTTGAGTCGTATGTACTGCGTCGTGTGTCCTGCCTGTGTCGTGCGCCGTGCGTCTTGTGTCCTGTGTCCTGTGTTATGCGTCGTATGTCGTGCGTCGGGTGTCGTGTGTCGTGTGTCGTGCGTCGTGTCACGTGCCTGGAAGATGTTCTCCTTGCGGAAAGAGAGGATGGCGAGCGCCAACAGCGGCAGCAGCTCGAGGCGGTCGTAGCCCAGCACGGCGTCCCACAGCAGCAGCAGCTGCTCGGGCGGCAGGTGCCCGCTGAAGGCGCGCATCAGCCATTTAAACACCACGCGGATGCTGCAACACAAGTCACCCACTCACTGACGTACTGACAACTGACGAGTGTGGTGGTGGTGTGAGTTTTACACCACTGCCGACGTGAGTGTAAAACTCACACCGAAGCCAACACGGCACTTATTTCTTTCAATTTAAGCGTTTTTGTCTTCCTACTACTCGCCCCAGTCACGCCCCAGTATTGAGCAGTCCACGTTATTTTGTTTATAATCCGAAAAGTGCGTAGCAATACGTCTAAAACGTTGAAGAGGACTAGACGTTCTAACATTAGGTATTCGCATTTATTTTATACTAGCTTTTGCCCGCGGCTTCGCTCGCATGGAATTTAGTCTGCCACATTAAGTTTCGTGATATGTATGTGGTTTAAAACATTTTTTTATTAAACCCACGCAAAAAGAGGCGCCTTTTGCTTTCAAATGACATGGGCCATGTCACTGTTGAGCAACACGGTTATGGTCCATAACATAGCCTAACTCTATTCTTCGGTAGCCATAACACCGAGTTGGCCGTCGATTTCGATATGACCGTCAAAGAGTGACTTGTACATATGTAACTGTTGTGCATTGGGCCAGGCTCCATAGTATCCCAAGTTCCTTTAATTTACTATTTTATTGTAGTTACTACTTTCGGGCCCGCAGACACGTCACTTGCGGCCCGCAGTCCAATCCAAAAATGTAAAACTTCTATATAAAAATATCTTAAATAAGTAAACACAGTACGTAGAACCACCATTAGCAACAAACTATCGTTTGGTCAACGACATTATTATGTGTCTTAAATGTTCTTCAAACTTCCGCCTCCACATCATAGCGCACTCCTACCTCCGCATCGTAACTACCTCCGTATCGTAGCACACTCCCACCTCGAGATCGTAGCCACCTCCACATCGTAGCACCCTCCCACCTCCGCATCGACGCTCACTCCCACCTTCACATCATAGCACACTCCCACCTCCGCATCGTAGCCACCTCCGCATTGTTACACATTCCCACCTCCGCATCGTAGCACACTGCCACCTCCGCATCGTAGCACACTCCCACCTCCAGATCGTAGCTACTTTTACATCGTAGCACACTCCCACCTCCGCATCGTCACTCATTCCCATCTCCGCATCGTAACACACTCCTACCTCCGCATCATAGCCACCTCCGCATTGTAGCCACCTCCGCGTCGTAGCACATTCCCATCTGCGTATTGTAGCACCTCTTGGTTCCGCATCATCGATTTTTCTAATTCTTTCAATACATAATACCCCTATGGCACAAAAGCGGCCCGCCTTTCTTTATTTGGCTACTTTGTGGCTTGCCTGTCAAACGGTTGCCGAACACTGACTTAATGCGAAAGACAAAGTATATCTACATTAAATAACTTAAATCGACAAATGTATAGATTTTGATATGAGTTTGATAAATACTAAAATGTGTATTGTATAATAGTATCCAATGTAATTAAATTTATGTTTCTCAGTTTTGGTCATAGTGGCGTCCACATTTAGAACTATTCAAGAAAAACAATCCTACGGTCATCATCATTGTGTAATTCCAATAGTTTAGGCAGCGCATGCCAACATAGCTCTTAGAGGGCAGATTTTTTTCCATCCATACATCCATACATCCGTCCTCACAAACATTCGCATTTATAATATTAGTAGGAAGTAGGATTAGTAGGTTAGTAGGATAAAGTTTTATATGACGGTTTATTTCCAAAAGTAGTCAATAGATAAAGTGGTTTTAATTAAACGAAAAATACCTAGGTGTTTCGATTTTGTTAAGTTATTTTATACAGCATATTTTTTAAGATTTTTTCTAAGATATTAAGGTACTTTACACAACCTCAAATGAAAAAGAGTTTTGATAAACTAATGTGAGATAATAAAAATCAATCGTAATGTTCGGATTCGAACCCGTGGCCTTCGAGATAAGCAAAATGATTCTTGCTTTAGGTTTCATCCACTCAATGCAGTGTTATGCTATCGTAACGACACGTCACACGTTGAAATTAACGACTACAATATAAGACACTAGCAGTGCCCCGCGGTTTTACCCGCGTTGTGCCCGTTTCCGTAGGAAATCCGGGATAAAATGTAGCCTATAGCCTTCCTCGATAAATAGACTATCTAACAGTGAACGAATTATTCAAATCGGTTCAGTAGTTTCTGAGATTAGCGCGTTTAAACAAACAAACAAACAAAACAAACTCTTCAGCTTTATAATATTATATATTAGTACTAGCAGCGCCCCGCGGTTTTACCCGCGTTGTACCCGTTCCCGTGGGAATTTCGGGATGAAAAATAGCCTATAACCTTCCCGTTGAATGTGACTATCTATTACAAAAAGAATTATTCAAATCGGTTCAGTAGTTTCTGAGATTAGCGCGTTTAAACAAACAAACAAACAAACAAACAAACAAACAAACAAAACAAACTCTTCAGCTTTATAATATTAGTATAGATAAGACATACGTATATCGGAACTACTCGGCGATGCTTCGTGCTCGTTCGGAGCCTGGCGCATGGCGGCCATGTCACATGTGTCAAACCAGTACGGTGGTGATTTTTCTCCGACTTGCTTTACAAATACTTATTTATTACGACCAAAATTACATAAAATCATTATAAATTGTAGCTTATATGTTATTCTGATGTATTTAAACCTACATTACTGTAAAGTTCCAGCCAAATCCGTTTAGTAGTTTTTGCGTGAAAGAGCAACAAACATACATCCATACATACATCCATCCTCACAAACTTTCACATTTATAATATTAGTAGGAAGTAGGATAGTAGGATAGTTAAGTTAATTTTAATCCAATTTTAACTTTCTAAGCGAAAAAACCCGTTTGACGTGTACGTTTACTATGTAATTTTAATACCATTGCGGTTTTAGGGTTCCGTAGTCATTCGTCATGTCTGTCTGTCTGTCCGTATGTCACAGCCACTTTTTTCCGAAACTGTAAGACCTATACTGTTGAAACTTGGTTCGTAGATGTATTCTGTGCACCGCATTAAGATTTCCACACAAAACTATAAAAAAAAACATTACATTTTGGCGAGTCCTATACTGAAAACTGAAATTCTAAAATTTCATTTTATCATACCCATATAGGTACGTGCATGGATAGGTCTTCAAAAATGATATTGAGGTTTTCTAATATTCTTTTTTTCTAAACTGAATAGTTTGCGCAAGAGACACTTCCAAAGTGGTAAAACGAGATCTAGTAAGTAGTTTTTGGAACGAAGTTCCTTATCGCGCGTTGCGAAAGGGGGCTAGACGGAAAAAATTAAGACGAAAAGTTGTAACGACACTTTTTGCGTTAGAGGCGTGCGCATGTTTCTTTGTCTGTCTCTCTCTCTCTCTCTTATAGAAAGCAAGCCAGATATTTTCGTTTCGTCTTTCTATTTCGCATTGAACAGTGTGGTGTCGCGACGATTAAGTATTTTTGTTGATAATAAGTAAATAAACTTCGTTCCATCTGGGTGTCCCTTGACACCTCCCAAGTTTTTTTTTATAAGTACAGTCGGCCAAGAAAGTGGTCTACCACTTTTGACAAGAGTTTCTGCGAGATGTAACGATCGCTTAGGTTGACTTTTCTATGCACAATTATGTTATGACGTTTTGTCTGTTATCTGAGATGCCTGACATTTGACATCATTGGGTGACTTAGTTGGACCTCTATTATTAAATGAAAATTGACCTTGTTGTTTCATGACGTTCAAATGAATCTCAACCGTAGGGTGGTAGACCACATTTTTGGCTGACTGTACGTCATAAATCGTAAACCGCAATTTACTTCATCATGTTCAAATCTTCTAAATACAAAAATAAGTTTTATATTATGTTATTTTCTGCGACGGAACCCTTCATGGGCAAGTCTGACCCGCACTTGGCCGTCTTTTTTTTTTTATTTACTTTCGGTTGGGCATGAATGCATGAATGATGCGTGGTTAGCGCAGCGCCTACAAATCAATAATAATCAACGGCAAAGAAGGAGGCCACCTCAATTCAGTAAAATACTTACGGATTAATGTTGATGTTTCTGAAGTGTATCCATAGGAGGGGCTCGTTCGCTTCCAGAAGTCTTTCGTAGAGCAGACAAAGCGATACGATACCCTGCAAAATGTAAATAACATCGATAAAAAAGCAGCGGCGAGGCAGTGGCTAATTGGAACGCGCCCTCCACAAGACACACAGAGAGAGAGCCCGCCGAGGGTACCTGCGGGTGCGTGGAGATGTAGTGCAGCCGGTGCCAGTAGCGCACGTAGAAGGCGCGGAACGTGAAGTACAGCTGCACCGGGTCGTCGTACAGGTAGCAGAACGGCGTCGCTGACAACAACACACACAGCTCAACATTGGTTATTCGTTACTACTTAGAAGCAATGTCAAAAAGAGATCTAGTATGTTATTAGCTAGGATATTTGATGCGTGTGCTCACCATACATAGAGAAGCCGTGGAAGGGAATGACGCCGCTGGGCGGGAAGGCGATGAGCGAGTCGGCGGCGCGGCCGCGCACCGCCACGGTGAGCGGCGAGCCCGCGCCGCCGCCCAGCTGCGCCAGCACCTCCGCGTCGCGCGAGAAGCACAGCATCACCTGCTCACACGCACGCGCACTCTGTACCTACTCATTCACTTACATTGGCATTTGTTTGACAACTTTCGAAACTCATGTAGCGTGCATCTATGATTGCGTGCATCTGTTTTAGAGCTCAGTTCGTAGTTGGCCTATGGGTGTATTTTTTTTTGTTGGACTACAATATATCAACTAGCAACTTCAACTTTCCTCCTCCGTATCGAGAACCGCGTGACTCCGCCCACAAACCTGGTAAAGCAAATCTTCGAAGACAAAGTACTGGTCGTCGTTGGAGGCGGTGAGCTGCACGTCCTTGAATATCAACTTGTCTATCATCAGGTCCACCTCCAGCACGTTCTTCTTCAGCTGGTGGAAGTACGTCACGTGCTGAGGACACAGATGAGAGGTTAGGAAGGAATTTGAGGCCCGGGCTACTGAACAGTGCACATATAAGTCGAGGGTCATTGTCATTGGAGGTGGACACATGGTCGAGGTTTACATACAACAATGCGAAACTGTCGTTCATGATGTGGCGTTCTGTACACATGGGTTCGTGTCGCGTGCGGTCACCTGCGGCTTGGCCTCGGCGCCCAGCACCTGCGCCCACAGCGCGGCGCGCAGCGCCTGCGGGCTGCCGCGCTTCAGGTACTCCTGCACCACGGGCGCGTAGCCCAGCGCCGCCACGCGCGCGCCCAGCCCCGCGCGCTCGCCCTCCAGCGAGCCCGCCGCGCCCGCGCCGCCCGCGCCGCCCTGCACGCCCAGCAGCGGCTCGCCGCTCGCCCACTCGCTGTACACCTGCCGCTACGCACCCACACACATACGCACATACCCTCCGCTTTATGTTTACTATATCCTCTTATTATTGTATATATTACGCCCCTTGGTTTATAATCCAACTAGTTATTATAGTAAGATTATAAACCAATGACGTTTGAAACAGTGAAAATGAAAAATATTTATTTCGAACAAAATGCACTTAGGGTCTAGACAGACGGACTGCAATTCAACTGCAATCCGACTGCCAAATGGCAGTTCAGATGCAGTTTGAATGCAGTTGGCTCGACTGCAATCAAACTGCACGTCGACGGGCAGTTGGCGTGCAGTTGGATTGCAGTCTGAGTGCAGTTACAACGACTGCAATCAATCAGACTGCAATCCAACTGCACGCCAACTGCCCGTCGACGTGCAGTTTGATTGCAGTCGAGCCAACTGCATTCAAACTGCATCTGAACTGCCATTTGGCAGTCGGATTGCAGTTGAATTGCAGTCCGTCTGTCTAGACCCTTACAGATAAAAGTTAGGTAAGTACTTAAAATTCAATAATAAAAATATTCTAGGTACACACCTAGCATGTACAGTACAATTTACTTGTTTAACATGTTACTGTGAGTAAGTTGGTATTGATCAGTGGCTAACCCTAGTGTCGGAGTCTTTAGACGGCCTAAAACGTTGCTATCGATTGTTATCGACTTTGAACTTTGAAATGAACTACACCGCTTGGTCAACCTACGTCACAAGCGCTACAAGTTTTCCGGTGACATACCTATTTCTTCCTTCATAATTGTGATTTTTATACCTACATATTTTTAACACACCTGCGCGTCCGACGAGTGAAGGGAAATAAAGTTAAGAAATCGCTAGTATTTTGGCCGTTATGGTAGGGTTTGCAGAGAAGAAAGCTTCTAATATTTTATATCAAAATATACTTACAGTACAGTGGCGTGAAATTCACTTATCTAAAATCCATGCGACACTTACAGCAATGGCATTTCAAAAAACTTACCAGCTCATCTAAAGTTTTGACTTGTAGTGGTAAATGTGCGAACTCCCATTTCGGTTCATCCCTGAAAAATACGTACGTAAGTAAGTTCGTGTAGGTTAGGGGCCAAACACACGCAGATTCATAACAAAGTTGGAATTTAGCCAGCATCCAGTAAATGTGTGACGTAACAAGTCTGGATGAACCGGTACGTAGTACTTATTATTCTGTGCCGGTACTTACTCTCTCGTGTACGGCACATAACCAGATAATGTCATTAACACTTCCAGGAAGTCTTTTGGAGCATACACGGGCCTATATTTTGATAAATCTAAAACAAAGAACATCACGGATATTTAGGTAGGTATATAATGCTGGTCGACTCCCTCCTTCATATTAGACATCGTAAATAACTAACCTATGTTGTAAGTACTTAGTTCATTCCATTTTTCAGCAAGTTCCTCCTGTTCATTCTGTGGTCTTATTTTAGCTAAGGACGTTTCTAAATCGGAGCACATAGAATTTAGCGATTTATGAATACGTTTTTCCCATTGTGCGCTCGCTTTAGTTAACGATGTGAGAGGGTCGAGTTTCTGGGAAAGAAATTAATTACAGCTGTACAATAACCAAATACGTAGGTAACGATTAAGTACTAAATAAGGTGTAAGTACCTATATACGCATTACTGGGGTAGAGATTTATCCAGCAAATATGACAAATATAATAAGGCTCAAGGTTAACAAAAATCACGATGGGACTCTGTGTCGATGCTCGCCTCGGTAGTAGCTGCAATATTGTGTTGCAAGGTGTTGGTATTACACGGTCGCACTCCTGGTGTGTGACTACCGTGATACCGTCCCATCAGAAAGTCGCCCGTCGACTTTGCTGGCTTTACAGCCTAAGTGCTCTCTTGTATTGTGACTATAGATACTACTTACACTGTGTTTATTCTGCGTTCGAACCCAATGAAAAACTGTATTCCTTAGTTTTGTATCCAAACCTTTTTCTTTCATAGCCTGCTGCAATGTTTGTTTGAAATCCTCTTTTTTTACATTGGGTGACGATACCAATTTCTGTCGGAAGAATGGATAAAATAAATCACAAAATCACCTTTTGTGCCATAGTGTGAGCAAATAAGATTGAGTTAGGTACTTTTTAATTCTATCTAAGTACCACATACACACCTTTGTGTCAATAACAAATGCTTATGTACTTGCCTGAACGTCGCTGTAGAAAGATTTGTATATTGAAAGGTTTTTTATTTCTTCAGCCAATTTAAGAGCAGTTTGATGAATGGCATCATCATTCATACGCTCCATCACTTACAAAATAAGTATAAATTTTATTTAATTTTGAAGGGAAAATAAACTAAAATGAGTACATCTCAGTGTTTATTATTTTTATAAAAGCTTCTTTCAAAGTGGTTTCCATAGTAACAAATAAACAAATGAGGGGTATAGAAGCAAAAGCCTCTAAGTTAAAAAATGCATTTTTTAAAACTGTTAACTAGTGTAGTGCAAATAGCAAATCCACCTCAATCCTGCTTAAAATAAAACTCACTTAAAAAGTAACGTCTAATAATTGGTTATGGCTCCACTACCACTAGCGGCTATATTCGCGATGTGCGTATTCGTCTGTATTCGCCACTTTCATAGTGTAGGCATCCACACTATGCCTACAATACAATCATAAGAGTAAGGACTCACGAAGCGGTTTTTACCCGTGCCCGCCGCGGTGGCGGAATGGAGTTTTATTTCCAAAACTCACGAGACCGGAGTTTTGTGCGGTTACGCAGCCGTCGCGGTTGCGATTATCGCCCGCAAACTTGGCGGTTGATAATCGCAAGACGGGCGGTTAAACGATTAAACGATCAGTTGAGTTCCAGACCGTCATGGACACACACCAGAAACGAGCTGTTGCGTTATACTTCCTTCACAGAAGAATTAAAAAAAGAAGGCCTAAAAGATTCTGGATACATCCACTGATTGCGGAAAGAGATCGTTATGGATTATTTGTTACTCTTATTAATGACTTAAACCGCCAACCGACCGCAGAGCGCGCGGGTGCAACCCGCCGCGGCTGCGGGACCGCGACCCGCGCCCGCCGGTACAAGATGACCGCTGTAGCAGCGGGACCCGCAAACAATCGCACACGCCGCGGGCGTAAAACGCGTCGTGAAATGTGCTTTAATTTTTTACATATATATCTGTATTCTACAAAGGCTGCGGGCCCGCAACCGCGGCGGGCACGGGTGAAAACCGCTTCGTGAGTCCTTAGCCTAACTGAGCGGCAGTCATTCCGGACGTGGAGACTATGGCCGCTGCTTTCGATTAATTTAATTGATTATAACTAACTACAATAATTATCTATACCAGTCGATGGTGTTTTTGGTGCATTTATCGTTACCTAATAAAAAATGAATATAATTAAATATTATTATACATTAGACAACTAAATATGTAATGTAACTACATGTTAAACTTATGTACTGTTTAAATAACATTAAAACTTATAAATAATAAGAAGATCTTAGGACAATGGAAAGACTTTAGAAGATAGAGTTTTTAACCAGTTTTCATTACATACATCAGTCATTTATAAACGTTATTCAACTATATGGTATATTTTTTAATTCTGATAAAAACTACATTGACAGTGACATATCTTGACATTTCTTTGTTTACAAAAAATATCTCGAATCTAGAAACAGTTTAAAGTTTCATCATGATGAGTGATGATGAGTGATGAGTGATGACCTGGTAATGACATCCACATGTCATCCTATTTTGGTATGTCACTGTCAGTGGAGTCAGCTGTGTTTTTGTTTTCTGGTCTGTGGCTGCGATGCAGCTGTGTGTACTGTGTGTCGTTCAGTTCCGTTCAGCGTTCTTTTTGCGTTCTTTCTTTTTGTTCTGTCTGCCAGTGTCTGCCTGCCGCCCGCTGCCCGCTCAGCAATCAGCATTCTGTCTGACTGATTGATTCTGTCTGATCAGTGATTCGCATGGGTGATTCGTGTCGTGAGTGATGCTGATTCTTTATTTCTGGTCTGTGGTTGAATATGACTGAAAGAAAATAAAATACACATACACCAAACCTTCACCAAACAAAGCAACGACAATGAATGAAATTAATTAAAATATAGACAAACAACTTGTATTTTGTATTGTGTTTATCTGATTTTACTGTATTTTCTTATAAAATAAATTAAAATAGCATGTGAGGGTTCTCGCAACGGTCTCTAAAGTTTGTTTTGTACGAAACAGTGCCCACTATACGACTATCGTACATGGTTTGTGTTTGAAATCATTGAAGAAAAAAAACTGAGACTGTAATTTCTACGATTTCATTCATCTGCCTTTCGTGACAGTGGTGTGGCTGTTATTCTTTGTTTGTAAAGGAAGATCATCTGATTACCATGGGCAAAATATTTTTGGATCATATAGGGGGCATGCGACTGTTTTCTTGCGCTTCTTGCGATGTGAATTTGACTAATCGTTCCGAGCTAATTAGTACCAGATTTACTGGAGCTACAGGTATGTAGTGAAAGTCACCTTAGCTCTATTTATTTGTTTTTGTCGCCTTATTAAAATGTAAGCATATCTGTAATAATCCTCTTTAAAAAAAAATGTTATTCTTATGCCAGATTGCTAAACCAGCTTTGATAAATTTTGGGGTCCATTCTGATGAATTTCCAGATGAATCCTTGGGCTACTATTCATCCAATAACTAAATAGGTAATATTAAAATGTTGTTGATTCTAAAATGAAATGTGAGCATTTGTTTAGTAATTGTTAATGTTACACGCAGGCAGAGCGTTCCTGTTCCACAAGGTGGTGAACCTGGTGTACTCGGAGGTGCAGGACCGCGTGATGCTCACCGGGCGTCACATGGTGCGCGACGTCTCCTGCAAGAACTGCGGCACCAAGCTTGGATGGGTCTATGAGTTTGCTACTGAAGAAAATCAAAGGTAAGCTAAAACCTTAACCAAATATGAATTAACATACAGCCTATTATTTAGAAAAGGTGTGATTTGTCATCATCCTAACTACCTTTTTTCATGCCATTTATACATTTAAAGTAATGCAAAGTACCTATAAAGATGTAGAAGTATTGTATGTAACATAAGTTCAAGATTCAAGTATGTATTATATACTTCATTGCATTACCTAGCTACATTGTTATTCAGTGATGAAAATGTATTTGAATTTGAAAGATAATTTAACAATTGTTAATTTTCAGATATAAAGAAGGCAGAGTGATCCTTGAGAGAGCTTTAGTCACCGAAAGTGATGGAATTGAAGAGATACAAGTCAATAATGATAATTAAAGTTTAATCATAAACTTAATTCTTAATGTCTCGCAACAATTACTAGAATCTTACAAACATTAAGTTACTGAAAACTGAATGTAATCTCAGAATAAGATGAAAGAAAAAGTGTATATACAAGAGTAATAATAAGAGTAGCTATGCTCTCACTTCATTTAGATGTCCTTGTATAAATTAAGACTTATTAACTTAAAAAATAATGTACTTTGGCAAAAAAATAAGGAAATAGATCACAACTAATAGTTCAGTCGGGGTAGACATAAAACTAGCCTGAAATATAAAAAAATCCGGGGAGCGATTTTTTTTTTAAACGTCGGGGTGGTTGGTTGGGAGTATAAATCTCGATTTTCGAACTAATCCCGGTAGAGGATTCGCCGCCATTTTGTTTTAAAGTTAAATTTTTTAGTTTTTCTGAAATAACTCGTTAATTTTCAACTTTAGACCAAAATGGTCCTATCCAAAGTTGTTGGAAATTTAATTTTCCACAAGTTTGGCCATTATCATTTTTACGCTAGGATCAATATTTGCAGAGTTATACTACCAAGTTTATCGAAGAAATCGCTCCCCGGAATTTTTTCTATTTAAATGTCTGCCCCAACTGGATTAACAGGGGGTTTTTGAAATAAGAATGCAAATATTTTGAATATCACATTTAATTGTTACTTTATATCAATATAACACAACAAGTAAGTATCTTCTTAACATTTAAAATGTTTTAAGCTAATGTTATCCAATTCAACTTGGCTTTGCATCAGGAAATTATGTTAACTTAGTTATCTACTGATGCATTTTAAATAAATGTTTTTTTTTACAAAATATTCAGAATGGTACTTATCTAACTACCGTGTTTTATTTGTGTTCGGACACATTCGTACAATTTCCACGTTCGTACAATTCTACATTCGTACAATTTTTCCTAAATTGTTTTCCAAATTTGTACAAATAGGTGCTATGTGAGTCTGCATTATAGTTCGTTTACTCCCACCTGTTCTGTTGACAAAACTAAGTATTTTCTTACTATTCGGTAGGTTAGGGTTATTTTTTTTTTACTAGTTCCATAGTTATCAGTTTTATAGCACCTATTTGTACGAATTTGGAAAACAATTTAGGAAAAATTGTACGAATGTAGAATTGTACGAACGTGGAAATTGTACGAATGTGTCCAAAGCCTTTTATTTCGTCATGTGATATACATATTTTTATTATAAAAGAAAATGGATTTTGAAACTATATCTGTTTACTTATTACCAATATGGGACTCATTCTTAAATTTCTTAACTAAGTATAGGTATATATAACTAATATTGAATAATATTATTGAAAACAAATTAAAAAATAATCGTATAACAAAGCACCTTTTTCACATCTAACATAATTTGTGGTAGGTAATGAAGAATATAAATATTAAACAACATTGTTTTCAATTCAAAAAAGTAAGACTTTTGGTTGTTTATGGTGTGTGACATTAAATGCATTTATTGGAACGAAGTTCCTTATCGCGCGTTGCGAAAGGGGGCTAGACGGAAAAAATTGTAACGAAACTTTTTGCGTTAGAGAGACAGTTTTTGTCTGTCATGTCTGTCTGTTACGCCGCAGACGTGCGCATGTTTCTCTGTCTGTCTGTCTCTCTGGCGTGCGCATGTTTCTCTGTCTGTCTGTCTGTCTCTCTCTCTTATAGAAAGCAAGCCAGATATTTTTCGTTTCGTTTTTCTATTTCGCATTGAACAGTGTGGTGTTCTTCTTCGTTCCATCCGGGTGTCACATTCGTACAATTCCACATTCGTACAAATAGGTGCTATAAAACCGATAACTATGGAACTAGTAAAAAAAAAATAACCCTAACCTACCGAATAGTAAGTATTTGTATGAATTTTGAAAACAATTAATAAAAAATTGTACGAATGTGACCTCACACTGCAGTATATCCGCGGATACAGATATCTGACGCATCACTAGTCTACTCAAGATATGAGGGTTCTGCTACTACATCCAGTTATGCTGGGGCCACACTTACGCTTAATGTCAATGCCCATTATCTCAATAATTAATGCAATATTTTTTAATGCATTAAAGTGGGTTGCTACACTTAAACTGTCTCTTTCTCTCTTTGATGTACCGACACTCGAGCTATCGCCTACGCCATACGGCATTGGTAATGCCATTGTCAAATTATCACGTATAGTCGTGGCTACACCTACGGAATACGTCCATTATCTATATAATTTATGGCATTTCTCGTATGTGTGGCCCGGGCATTACCAATAAATATTTTTTCTGTTTTTACATACGAGCCCTGAGGCATAGTATAGTTCGTCAAAGACTAAAAGTAATGGAAGGATTTTTTATGAACTTACAATATAAACCACATTTACACCACATATAATTCCATAATTAATTTGTAAGCAATGGAAAAATAAAGCATAAAGCTTTTCTCTCTTCATAAAAAAAATGCTGTTAGTCAATGCAAAAGTTAACATACATCTATTATTGGATTTTTATTTTAAAAATTATTTTCGAATGTGTCCCAATTCGTGAACAAACGGTGACCCACTCAAAGTATCATCGCACTTCGAGGTCTCGCGAATAAAACGCATTATGGCAGACGTCATTAAGGCGTGTGTTTTTGTAAGTAGACGAATATTTTTGCCCAATATGGTTTGGAAAGAATCTATTATTTTTTAGGCGTGCATTGTGCATAACAATTCAAAATATGTATACTATATAGGGTAATAATGAAGTAAAAACACTAAACCTAAAAAAAAAATCACTTAACCTTTTTCCTACTCAGGAGCAATCGTCTTCAGCTGGAAAATTGACGACATTGGTCCATATTTTGGGACAAGTAAGAAAAAATAGAGTATTATAATAACGTTTAAAAAGATACAAAAACTGTGGTTTACTTTCTAATTAAATATCTTTGTTAACTTAGTCATAGTTTCGATTAGACAATTTCGCGTAGTAAATTTCTGCTGTCAGCCTAACTAATTATAATATACATCGGGCTCGTATATGTCATCTAATAACACTATACGTACAACTATTTGTTTGTTTAGTTCAATTAAGGCCCATCGCAGACGACAGACTATCCGTGACGCACTTTTTAGTCTGTGAAAATAGAACCTATGTAATTATATGCAGTAACGCACACGACGCGCAAAAAGTCCGGCGCACAAAAAATCCGTGAATTCGGGCAGACCGCACCGCGCCGCTCCGCGCAAAAAGTGTGTGAAAAAAATTGATGATCTTTCCGAAGGTTTAAGATGTACCCAAAATGTTCTGTTTCTTCTTTATTTTCTGTACTTCATGTACATAATGATACTTCGCGATCTCTGCACGATTTCCATAGCATCTACGTCCCTCCCTACAGCTCTGCCGACAGAATCACAGATTACTAAATAGTTACTACGTGAAAGATGTGCGTCGTGTGCGTTGAGTGTGAAAAATCCGCGACCGACTTTTTGCGCGCCATGCATACTTTTTGTGCGCCGCAGACTCGATCGCACAAATAGTCTGTCGTCTGCGATGGGCCTAAATGGTAGGCACAGGTGCTGGGCAAGTATTTCATCGAACACCGCCCATGATAGCACAGAGTGCAGCACATCCTTAGAGCATCACATGTCTATCTATCACCACATTGGGCGCGATTGGGGACGGCCTCAGCTTAGCTATAGTTTAAGTAAATATTAATATGTAACAAAGCGGAAAAGTATTGGGACCAATTAGCACAACTAGATATCGGGTCACGTACAAAATCAAAGCTAAATACTGTCCGCGGGGATGACGTGTGACAGCTTATTTTGTTTACTACCGAACTGACAAAAAAGTTTTAAAACAGTTCGAAGTTCAACCTAATTAGAACCATGACACCTAGCAATAAAGTAGCAAATCTTCAAAATATTATCATATGCAATAAATTACTCCTGTCACAAAACGAAAAGACAACATTTAGTGTGAAATCAACTTTAATGACCTACAAATAAAGTATTTTATTCCCGTGTTTACCTTCCTTTCGTTTCGTTTCTTTTTGAAGAACTACAGATGGAATGGAGTCGTCTTGAACACTTAAATAATTGGTAATATGCACGTAAAAGTTTACTTAAAATTATTTATGTTTTGGGCTATCTATGTTTGATAGTATACTTACATACCTACTTGTTTTTATTAAGATTTTTTTGATAAACTTGATGTATAACTCTGCAAAAATTTATGCTGGCGTATAAATGATAATGACCAAACTTGTGAGAAATTAAATTTCGAACAACTTTGGATACTGTCATTTTTGCTCTAAAGTTGAAAATTACCTTTTGAGCGCCACAGTCGGCTATAGCCGACATACAACTCCGTGCATTCTACGCCACGGTCGCCTATAGCCGACATAAAAGTAATAAATTGTTAATTTACGATATTTTGCCTAAATAAAAGAGTTTACGCTCATCGTATCTTATTTATTTAAATAACAATGATATTATCATTTATTTAAACCTTAAACTTATCCATAAAATCATTATTGCATGTAAGAAATCCATGATTGAAAAGATGACAAAAAATGTCCGTAAACAATATGCTCCATGCGCCATTGTCGGCATTTGCCGACCGCTAGTGACGTTCTAACTTTTTATAAATAATGAACGACGTCATATTTTTTTAAGTAAGTACCTAAATATATTCTTTATAAATTATTTCATAAACTAAATATCGTAAATATTAATAATTTAACAAAACGCATACCTAATGGATGAATTTATTGTATTGTATTATGAGTGGCCCACTTTTCAAATGAGGCGTTAAGCACCTAACGTTTTATTTGCGCCGACCCGAAATCTAGTTGTGTATTGTTGATCGAAGCGTTGAACACTTAAATAATTTGTATTATACACGTAAAAGTTTAGGTACTTAAATATAATATCGTTTCCATATTCATTATTGTAATTCACAATGGATGCATATTTCTGCATGTGATCGTGATATTTTTGCCAAAAATGTATACATTATTGTGAGAAACTCGGGTGGTTATATATAGTATGAATGAATTGTTAAGTGGCTATATGTTTTTGTAATTTTCAGAGTGGACATTTATTTGAAAATCTGCCCGTGTATACATTTCATTGCACGTGACTGTACATTCTACGACATGAACATGACATACATCTTGCTATTGTAATTAACGATAACTACGTAAAATATTTCTCAGGATCCTAGATTTGTGTATAATCTCAAATGAATACACAATTTATAAGCGCATATTTTAGCGGCATTTGATAGTATGTACTTATAAGTACTTACTAAATAAAATCGATAAGATTGTTACGCAAGCCGGGTTCGGTTATCCTACGACATCCATCAGTGTTGTTAGTATCGCTAACAGTAACGAAAGTCGAAGAACGGGCGCGCCTCTTCTAAAAATCTCTTTGCTTTCCATTGTTTTTATGTAATTCTGCGCTAACAGAACAAGAGTCGAGGCGCGGACGGGGCGCGGGCGCGGCGTGCGCCTCCTCCGCGGACCGCGACGCTTGCTCGCCTCATTCCGCATTCCGCCTCACATTCTATTTCTATCAGAGGAGTGTTTACACCGACTCGCACTTGACCGGTTATTTTATGAAATTTGGTATTTCGATAGTATACCTACTCTCTCATAACTTGGTAAATAAGTACTTACCATAAGTAGGTAGATTTTTTCCGGGTAGGTACTACGCGAGCGAAGCCGTGAACAGAAGATAAAAAGTAGTTAGTTATAACTTTTAATGGTAATCTTAATTGGATATAGTAATTGCAATTCGCGTGTCCATCTAAACGCTCTGCCTTTATCGCTCGTTCTTAAGTATTAATGAGACCGCTTTTTTATATTTACATTGAGTATTTGTATAAGCGCAAGACATGTTGAATACATTCAAACGAGGCATAAACGCCGCTGCCTCGACCCTTAGCACATTCGCCCGTTCGCCCGCGCCGCGCCCGCGCCTCGTCCGCGCCTCGACTTTGCTGTTAGCGACATGCCTTAATAAACATGTCAATAGCCGCGTACCCACCTAGCGCACGGGCTCGCGAGCCATGGCTCGCGAGCCAGCCATCATAGTCGTGTATATTCAGCTGCAGCTATTTTCCTAGCTTCGCGCGCGAGCCAAAACATAACCGTACCCACCTAACACACAGCGCTCACCGAGGCACCTTTGAGCGCGTCAAGTTTACCGACAACAGATGGCTCGGGGCCGAGCCGTGCTCAGCCGAGCAAACGCGCGCCCGAGGCAGCCCGAGGCACGTCCACACCAGCCGAGCATTTGGCTAGCGAGCCTGTGCGCTAGGTGGGTACGGTTATGTTTTGGCTCGCGCGCGAAGCTAGGAAAATAGCTGCAGCTGAATATACACGACTTATGATGGCTCAGCCTGCCTCGCGAGGCGGCCTCGTGTAAATTGAACAAAACTACTGAGGCTGGCTCGCGAGCCATGGCTCGGGAGCCACGGCTCGCGAGCCTGTGCGCTAGGTGGGTACGCGGCTTATCATATTTCGTTAAAACGTCAACTGGTCATTTCATTCACTATCCATTTTATAATCAAATTCGAGATCACATCGAAGTCTTCTCGTAACTTCAAATATTTCTTTTTTATAGCAATAATTTTGTAAATTTCACTTGTTAAAAACATTTTATATTAAATAAAAACCTTTTTATAATTATTTAAATCTAAATTAATAAAATATTCGATTTTATGTAGTCATCAACCATGTTTCTTGGTACAAAACTACGAATAATTACCCGATATATTATAAATTGATCACATTATATTAAGTAAAGTACCATGCATTCCAAAGTGTACTTAACTAGATAATTTAGGCAGTTTATGTTCATTTGAAACATATACTTATATATATTAATTGTATAAAGTATTTCAGTTTGATAGCGAGTATGTATGCACAAAGATTCTACAAGGACCATTATTTTCCAGTGAGGCTCCAGGAACAGTATTGCAAGAACCTTCCCTAATTTATAAATTTGACCACTTTATATTTAGATTTGTATTATAAATTAGATTTGCCATATTACTTAAGTTGATTTCAATGAAAGTTACTGTTTCTTCCATTATGTACTTATACTAAAAATATATTTTACAGCCATCAAAACTAATTCATTATGCACACAATATAGAGATAATTTTAAATTATGGAACTCTAAATAGGTAAGGTAATGTGTAGCCGAACAAATGTAAAAGGGTATAATATAATGATAGTTCAGAGGAAAGGCATGGGGTGCGTGCGCAGGCGCGGCGAGTCGAGCGCAGGCTCGGCGGCGAGGCCGACGCGCTGCTTCTCCGTCTCGATGAATTCCAGCACCGCCATGTAGATGAACTTGTACTGCGCCTCGTTCTGCACCATGCCGGAGCGGTGGTCGCGCACCGCCTGCACAGTGCGGTGGATGTCGATCTCGCAGTCGAACCCCTCCTTGCGGATCTGGTCGAGGATCATGTCGATCACGATGAAGGTGCCGGTGCGGCCGATGCCCGCGGAGCAGTGCACGCACACGACGGCTTGCGGCGGCGGCGCGGCGCCCGTCATCATCTGCTGCAGCCGCTGGTTCACGTCCAGCAGGATGTTGAGCACGCGCCCCGGCTCCGACGGCACGCCGTGGTCCGGCCACGCCGTGAAGTGGAAGTGATATATCGTTCTCTTAGCGTTGCTCTCCTCTTTCTTCGTAACAATGAAACGACGCAAAGTATAATCGGGCGTCGTTGACTCGGACTCGTTGAAAATAGAATACTTTTTAATTACTTCGGTTTTATTGAGATCAGGCCAGTATCTTTCACATTTCACTTTTCCGCGTTCTACCTCTTTTGTAGTCATTATAATGATACACACATTTTCTTGCCATATCATGGACCAGAATTGATAAATAGTATTGGAGAGACAACCTTGAGTGGCTATGTAAACTTTGTTGTAGACTCGTTCAGATAAATCATTATTCGGCTCATCTTTTGCAGATTTAGGTATAGTTGTATTAACATAATTGGGGTTGGATCGAAGAACATTCGGTTCAAATGTTGGTACCACCTTCAGAGCACCATTACCTGTGGGTTTTGTTCTGGGTTTCTCTTCAGTTCTCTCAAGGCTGCCATGATTAGGTGATGCTTTACTCTTTGTTTGCACACTATCACGGCGATGAGGCGAGCCGTTTTCATTACAGCCATTGTAGTCTTTCGAGTCCGAATTGGAGTCAATACTGTCGCAGCGGACGTAATTGGCATTAATATAGTCCGAGCCCGGCGGCGCGTCAGGTGGTATGTCTTTCAAGATAATGCGAGTGTGATCGAATGGAATGATGTTTTTGTAACGATTTTTTCTAATATTTTCAGGTTTCGATCCCTCCATTCTGTCGAAGAGCTGTAGATTCTCCATCATTTGCAATGTTTCGAATTCTTCCCAGAAGCCCTGTTTATACGCCATGCTCTCGATTGGTCCTTCGTTTTCCTTCTGCAACTGTTTCACTCGTTTGTGGAAATGGCGCACTTGTATCCTAGTGGCGTTGAACGGCTGTATGAGTCGCAGCACCTCGCCCGTGGTCTCCACCATTGGGAAGTTGCGGTAGTGATCGATGAGCGAAACGAGGTCCTGGAACTGCTCGCCGCCGCCCACGTCGTACTTGTCGTCGTGCCGGCGGATGATTACGTGCGTCACCTTGTCGCGCGTGCGCACCGACAGCACGAAGTCTCCGGGCTGCCGCTGCGACTCGCGCACTAGGAACGATCCGTTCTTCCCGTTCTCCAACATCAATTTCTCCGCTTCCTTGGCAGTGAGCTGCCCGTGGTACCATCTCTCAGTAGTGGGATCATCGCAGTTTAGAGGCGTTTTTAATCTGATGATGTTACCATTTTTTTCTCGCAATTGACACTGGTTTTCCATATAGTACTGCACTAACTCGGACAAAGTGGCAAACTTTTCACCTCCATACAGATCGAGATACTCACCATTGTTCTGTATCTTGATGTGTGTTACCTCACTGCCTCTACGCACCGACAGCGTGAAGTCTCCTTTGTTGCTCATGCTGGGCCGCGCGAGAAAGTAGCCATCGTGTCCGCGCTCCAGCAGCAGGCGCTCGGCGTCCACCCCACTCAATGATGGATGGAACCATCTTCTGGTTATCATTGTGTGTTTATTAAAGCACCTCTCTTAAATTAATAATGTTGCACCCTCATTAAAAATCTTCATTTGGGTATTTTAGTGGAACACCTGAAATTAAATTATGATGTATGACTATAACAGCCTTGTTCATTATTCAATATTCATTGGTTGGTGCTCCATGCTAATGGCAAAGTCTGCAAAGAATGTTTACTTATTATGATTATTGAGCAACATACTTGGATGGGTTTATGGCATTTCTGTATGAGTGCTACAGAGTGCGGTTTACATCATCTGTCCTAGAAATTTCAATATTTAGACCATGTCGGAGGCATGTCAGATGATACCAATTTTGAACCTTATGTTCTTCAGTCTAACCTGAATTATATAATTACAATAATGACTAACACTGCCAAGATGATCTGGAAAATTCACTTCACTTCACTTCTGAAAGCTCTAATACCTGAGTCGGCTACTAACATAATCAAACTTACCTTATTACAATGTTTTCATTAGAGAAGTAAATATTTATAACATTTTCAGTGTTCAGTTTATTCTTTTCATAATATGTAGGCATTAATATGAACAAGTTGGCAGGCACTTAGTATTGTTACGCTAACTGATTATTGAATTTAATGGGTAGGTTTGAGAACACACCTTCAAGTAAGAGGACATTTATAATTTGGCAAACATGCATTCTAAAAAAAGGCACGACTGCTGGACAGGTGGATGCAGTTTCACACACAGACTATAATAGAGTATAGAGACCAGGTTATGTTATATTTACACATTTCCCCGTGAAGGGAGCTATCGCGGGTGAAATCATAAGGCACTCCTGTAATATGTAATGAAGGCAATAACGCCTGTTCTGTTCTACTTACTTTTTCAACCGTTCTTCTACAAACGTATGTATTAATAAACAGCTCACTTACAACCATTAGATACAGTCTAAGTAAGTATTAAAATAATAATCAATAAGGTTCTAATTATGTAGTCCAAAGACGCTGTTGCTATGCTGATTTTGTAAGTACATAAGTACCAACAATTTCAAGGGCGTTTTATCACTCAGATATTCTTGTTCGGTAAGATGAGGTACTTTGAAAATTATATCTGAATACAAAACAACAGATTTGAATGTTATGTCGATTTTCACATTGCGTAAGGAAATTTTATTCAGTAAAAACCCGAAATGAGAAGGGAAATTACAGGATCAATCCGATACTTAGATCCGATACAATGGATTCCACAGATGGGTGGATGGATGGATGGATTCAATTCAATTCTGTTCGTTCTGTTCGGTCGCTCTCGGTTCAGATTCGGATAGATAGATGCTGTGGATCTGGATAGATGTTACTCAAGTCCTTGGGTTGGGACAGACACCACAATGACATGCCTGACTGAAAACTCACACTGACAGCACAGAGTGACTTGACAGTGACAGAACAATAATTAACACAAGGCAGGTACCACCTGTGGCACGAGCACCACAGACCACGAAACAAGTCCATACATTCAAAGTGACACGATAGGCGATGATTGGTCGGCAGCAGATCGTTGTCCTTTTAGAAGCACCGCCCCGGGCCGGCCGCTTCAGCGCGCGGTGCTTCTATGCTCTGTGGTGTAAATAATAGAGGTCAGTTCAGTGGGCCTAGCGCTTAGAATATATCCGTGGCTGGCGTGAACACGTTGACATCTCGACTTGCCAGTTTTTTTTTTTATTATCTTAATGCATTCTACGCACTCGATATTTGTATGTGAAAAATTGACAGCTCTTAATGTACACAACTTTTTGCGAAAAAGCCAGTGGTAATAACTTGACAACTTGCATTTTAGCAAACAAAACTTGACAAAATAATCATGATGTCAAATTAACGATGCACGATGAAATGTATCTTTTATTGAATTGCTAATTTTGACAGCTGAGACGCTTTACCAAAGCCGCAATAGACGCTCATGGTACCAAATGAATGAACGAAAACATATTTTAGTATGACAAATAGCGAATCAGTTTAGGTAATCTGCAAAGCAACTACAATTTGTCACTTAGTGATGTCATGGTACGAAAACTGACAGCGAATCAGTTTAGGTCCGCATTTGTATCGCGCTAAGAGGTCATGGTATGGCAGCTGGTTTTAATGAACGTACTTTGATATTTCGTTTTATCAACGTAATGCGGACTAGCCAACATTTATTCGTTACTTGATATCTCTACTCATTAATTTATGCACTGCGTGTGAGTACTGGCTATAAATTGACAAATAGAGATGTCAAGCTAAGGCCAGCCTAGGTATTTTTGTTAAAATCGTGATATATTGAGATATCAAGTTATGGCCAGCTGTGGTGGTTTGTTTAAATTATGATAAATAATGACGTCAAGTTAAGGGATACCAAGTTTTATCGTTTAAATTTAGATAAGTTGATATATTCAGTTATATCCCTTCGTAGTTTTATAATTTAAATTATGAATATCAAGATATCAACTTGTTGGCTATGACTTATTTAAGTTTCGCTGCAATATTATACGACATGTCAATATGCAATCGGTTAAATAAGCATTTTGTGCGATATTGTGGCGCATACCTAGTTTATTTATGTTGCCCGTGCGTGAAGAAGTCGACACGCGGTTGCGGTGCGTAATTTTTTTTCGAGTTTATCGAGAGATTTATCAATTTGATCATTACCATAGTGTTCGAATTTTTATTTTGAGTATACAGGGTGAGCAATCCAAATGGGTCAGTATGGAGGTTTTGGAAACCATAACAGATAGCGAAATCTTGGCTTAGGAACCATGACGTTGATTTTAGTAAAAAGAAAAACTGCATTCATATACTTACAAAAATACGTGTACTCGGCCCAGGAATCGAACCTGGACTTTTTGAAAAATTAAATTTTGTTATTTTCCTTTGAATATCGGTTATGTAGCTCTTAAATAGTAAATGTTACTAAGAAACATGATATCTAAAACTAATAAAATGCATTGTTTTTAAACAACGAAGTTTTATTTTTCAATACTTCAGGGCCGCTGCCGGCCCTTTGACTTTGTATGGGGAAGTTTTAATATTGTTTAAGTAAAACCGATTAAATTCTTCATCAGATTCAGAGATCCAGTAAATTCTTACTGGATCTCTGAATCTGATGAAGAATCAGGGTTATCTTCGTCCAAGTCTGGGTCTGTGGATGCAGAAGTACCACCGAGTGTTTTTAATTGAAGATAAAAATCCTTAAATGCATCGTCAATTAGCTCAATGAGATCCATTAAGTCCTTCTTCTTTTCTGTGCTGATTGGCAGTGACTCCTTGGAGATTGGGTTCAATCTAAAGTGATCTATTAAGCTTTTTCCTCTTTTCTTAAAACTCACTAACCGGAATGGGGTTTCGCGATCCAAACTTTCCTTGTAATACACTTTCCCACACTAGTTGTAGTATAATGCAGCCATTTAATCGGTTGCCACAAAAATGTTTCTCCTGCGTCATCCAACTTTTTGATAGCAAATGGCCCTTTTTTGGTTTTCAAGTCAGCAAAATCCAAAAAATCTTTTAACGTTATTACCACAACTTTAAAAGGTTTCTGAATTTTGCATGATCTCACTAACTGAACCCAATCATTTAAGTGGTTTATTTTCATTTGCGTTCTTTTCTTAGCTTTTTCTATAATCGCGTGGTCAGAGTGATACAGGGTGAGCAATCCAAATGGGTCAGTATGGAGGTTTTGGAAACCATAACAGATAGCGAAATCTTGGCTTAGGAACCATGACGTTGATTTTAGTAAAAAGAAAAACTGCATTCATATACTTACAAAAATACGTGTACTCGGCCTAGGAATCGAACCTGGACTTTTTGAAAAATTAAATTTCGTTATTTTCCTTTGAATATCGGTTATGTAGCTCTTAAATAGTAAATGTTACTAAGAAATATGATATCTAAAACTAATAAAATGCATTGTTTTTAAACAACGAAGTTTTATTTTTCAATACTTCAGTGCCGCCGCTGGCCCTTTGACTTTGTATGGGGAAGTTTTAATATTGTTTAAGACGCTGGAGAAACATTTTTGTGGCAACCGATTAAATGGCTGCATTATACTACAACTAGTGTGGGAAAGTTGTATTACAAGGAAAGTTTGGATCGCGAAACCCCATTCCGGTTAGTGAGTTTTAAGAAAAGAGGAAAAAGCTTAATAGATCACTTTAGATTGAACCCAATCTCCAAGGAGTCACTGCCAATCAGCACAGAAAAGAAGAAGGACTTAATGGATCTCATTGAGCTAATTGACGATGCATTTAAGGATTTTTATCTTCAATTAAAACCACTCGGTGGTACTTCTGCATCCACAGACCCAGACTTGGACGAAGATAACCCTGATTCTTCATCAGATTTAGAGATCCAGTAAAGAATTTACTGGATCTCTGAATCTGATGAAGAATCTAAGTTCTAAGATTTCTTTCTTTTTATATTTAACATTTTTTATATGTTTTTGTACTCACTTCTCTATTTTTATTCTATTTTTGTTATTGTAATTTGAAAATTTATAATTTGTTTTATATTTTTATCTTTATTCCGTACTTAGATTATAATGGTATTCCTTGATCTCTTTTTAATGTTTATTTTCATAATTAAGATTGCATAGGGCAACATTTTGTCATTATTATTGTTGTTTTTCTTTGAATGTTGTACGTTCCTTTAAAAATGTCTCACACGGGAATTTAGTTTTAAGAACCTTTTTACGAGTATTATTTGTGATGATATTGCTGGAATGTCTTAATAAATAAATAATTTTTATATTTAATAAATTGTATCTTGCCATTACGGTTGTATCCATTACCTACTACTAATCCCTATAAATTTTAATATGGTACCACGGAGCTGTTCTGATGATAGAGTCGGAAGGTGGCCATAGGAACTTCTAAACTAAACAAGATAGACCCATCGAGTTTGGGCTCATTTATTTTGTCTTGGTTAATTCTTAGGTAGATGATAGATAGATGATTCTTAGAGGCGTAGATGGCGGGATGAACTCGATACATATCTCAGCAACTGGAGGGAAGTGGCCCAGGATAGGGATGCATGGAGGGATAGGGGAGAGGCCTTTGCCCAGCAGTGGGACAGTAATGGCTAAACATAATAATAATAAATAAAAATTCTTAGGTACTACATGATATCCAGTCAGGTCAAGCCAGTGTACTCGTTTTATGACGTATTTTCAACCCTCTGGAAAATTATAAATATTGGTACTACAGTATCGGGAGGTAGGATTTATTTTGGGAAATTTCCTTCTTATAGAAATATTTTTTTAAATTTGGAAAACATTAATTAGTTTTTGAGGTATATGCAAAAAATCAAACTTCATTTTTTTCAATTATTTGTACCTTTTAATTTTTTTTCAAAGCGGCATTTTAATTATTTTTTTTCAAAAACATCTACATGTTATACCAAATCGAATGACATCTCGTTCATATGGTTCGGAAGCGGACAAAAAAAGTTTGACCAAAAAAGCATTTGTTGCATAGACTAATTCAAATAGGAAATAATTTGATAACTGTTGTGATTAAGTTGACAACTCGGTGAATAAGTTGATAACTTGTTGGTGAACGATTTGACAAGTCTATTATTACAAAAACTTTAAAGAAAATCGTTAACTTCGAGCCATAATTTGAAAGATAGCAATAAATAAACTTTAAAACGACATAGAAATCAATATAATATAACAAATTTCTCGATTTACGGGAAGAGTTCAAACTTTAAAGTGGCCGCCCTGTAAAATTGACATTTTTGACATGTCAACTTGTTCACGCCAGGCACGGATATACGGCTATAGAAGTAGTGAATCTTACGTCATAATTGCTAGAACGGTCAAGAGATATTTAACTTCGCCCAGGAAAGAATGAGACAGAACTACTAATCGTGCATCCCTTTCGCGTAACCCATTATTTACTGTCACAAGTTAAAAGTTGTGACATAGAGTACATTCTGTTGTTGTGCCAGTGTTATAATTTAAATAAATCATAAAAAAATAAAACAACCACAATGTAATTAAGTATTAGTATCAAATATTAATTAATTAAAAAACAATGAGGTAGAAATATGTACCTTATTCTAGGTACGTACAGGTAAAATCACGAGCAATAACATTTACATAATCTGAAATAATCTGTTTACCTATTTAGTAAAGATCCGACCAGATAAAGCAGAAGCGGATTCGTCGGATGATTTCTTTATTAAATGAATTTTCCTCTACTAATGTATTAAACTAAATATCATCATCCGCTAAAGCACATGTCTAAACCACCAGAATTAGTGGAAAATCCAGTGAGTTGGCAACACTGGAACATAAATTCCGGAAATATTGCTATCTAAAAGGGGCACGCGAACGCTACTTCTATAGCCGTATCTGATATTTAAAGTAGGAACCAGAACGAGAATGTCACAGTTTATGGTAATAGTTATTATTACAATCTACTTACTGTTGTATCGCATTGTTTCAAGTGGTTTCAAATCAAACACAAAATAATATAATTTCAAATAGATAATTTTATACAATAACAATACTTATTTACTATATGCCATAAAAACATATATATATTAGCTTCTTTACAGTATCACTTATTAACTAATTAAGCGCAGACCTTTCGCTTAAGGCTAGGATATCGCAGCCATTTCGGTCGGTCACTGTCACTCTGGGTAGAAAAGAGCGAGAAACACTACGGCGCGGAAATGGTGGTGGTAGAATCTTGCGACTTATTTTTAAGAATTACCACCTTTCGTTGGATTGAATCGAAATTTTACTCCAGCAGTATTGAGTCATAGTTTATTTTACATCACTCAAATTAATTTTAGAAATATGCGTTTGAAATTGTTTAACAAACTAAAAGTAAGGTATAAAAGACCCATCTTTGTGCTTTTTTTCTATCGAGGAAATTATAGTCAACGTGTTTCGGAAACAGTAGTATGATTAAACATATGATCAAGATTAAAAACAAAAAAAAAATGTTCTTGTAACGTTAAGACTTTTGGCTAATTTTGTTTTATATACTTACCTAGTTGCCCGTTTTAGGAACTCATAGGCCCTTAAAACTAAATAGGTAAAGCTAAATCGTCTCATTTAAGAAAATTGCAGTTGGAAAATCCTGGTTATAAAGGTAGCAGACTGATTCCAAAATTAACAGAGAACCATGTGAATCCGGACAAAATCAATAAAATGAAAGTAAAATATGCTTCGCAAGTTACATAATACCTTTACAAATATCTAGGTTACATATTTAGGATATACAAAATGAAAAAAAAAAGGAAAGTACATATTTAGTTAAGCTTACTTTTTTGTTTTACAACATTTTTAAATATTTATATTTTTTGCTTTGACTTGGATTTTGTCTTCTTCGTCCTCATTTCGTCCTCAATTTCTATCCGCCCAGTCAAAATTTTATTAATTGACTAATAGCGCCCAGCGGTTTTACGCGGTCCATTACAAAAATATTTTTTCAAATCGGACCAGTAGTTCTCGAGATTAGCGCGTTCAAACGAACAAACAAACAAACTCTGTAGCTTTTATTAGCATAGATAGCCGCGCCCCGCGGTGTTAATCGCGTTGTTCCCGCGGGAATTCCGGGAAAAATATATGTACCTACTATTGAGGACTTTTTGTAGATCTTTTGAAGACTCTTTGTAATACATACTTTTGATGTATGATCTTGATCAACGTATGCGAGGATAAAAGCTCGAAAGCGCATATTTTCATTCGTATTGCTTCAAATTTATCGTCACTGCTGAGCTCCTATGTGTCATAGCGTTATGTTATATAGCCTATAGCCTGCCCAGGAGTATGGCCTACAATCGTACCAAGTTTGGTTAAAATCCCTGCAGTAGTTTTTGACCCATGCGTGCACATACAGACAGACCCATGCGTGTACTTACAGACGGACAGACATTTTTGGCATTAGTATCGATCACCATTCATCCTCCAATATTAATTTTGAACTATATTCAAAAATTATATATTCAAAATTAATATTCAGTGTACAGAAGTATAGATTTGCAATAACTATTTCTATCGATTTTTCTTTAGGAATTAAGACATTCTGCGAAAGGGGGCTAGACAGAAAAAATTAAGACCAATTTTAATAATTTAAAAGGGTTTTGAAAGTCACTTTACTGAACTTTATTGTCTTGTATTTATTTTGATATAATATTGATATCATCACGCGAATATCATAAGCTAACTACAGTAGTTTTTAAATTGAAGAAATTTACGTGTAGAAATTGTTTCTACGTATCATCCATAGTTTTCGCAGCGCACGCCAGAGAAGCACGCTGAACAGTGTTGTTTCTATACCCTACGTTACACTATTTAAATTTCAGTTAGGTTCCCGAAGAAATTTTGGGATAAAACTTTCAATTTCAAAGCATAGAAAAAAAAAGACGTGTGGCACTCGGGGACTGCCGCGGTAAAGCTATTGCATAGTTATTTTTTCTATCACTAGATGGCGTTAGTGGGGAGCGTTAGGTTTTTTTCTATCACTAGATGGCGTTAGTGGGGAGCGTTAGGTTTTTTCTATCACTAGATGGCGTTAGTGTCCCCACTGTCCAGTGCGTTAGGTTTTTTGCGTGAGGTTTTTTCGTTACGGAATTTCTGGATTCGGTCCCCGCGCTCAAGGCCCGCGATAGAAGCTATGCAATAGCTTAAAAATAAAACTAATGAGAGCTTTGATTGAATAAAAGATGGGTTGGATTTACTAAATTTTATTAACTCATAACATAACATCACACTGTTCGGCAATGGTAGGTACCTACCTATATTATTAAAATTGTTTGAAAAAATAGTTGACGAACAGTTTCTTGTCAATTTTCAGGGGATTTCTCATTTTTTCCGAAATATGTAGATAGAGCTTTTCGTACATTCAAACGTTTATTTTGTGAAGATCCTTCGCCGAGCTGATTTGGAGACTTTTTGTTACAGTGATCTGCCAAACTTTGGCGCCTGAACATTTTGCCCAACGATTGCCATTTTTGTTCTAAGCTTATATCTTTGTCGTCAAATTGATTGCTCTCCGATGGGCTATCACCCTGTAAAATAAATATTAAGTAGGTAGGTATTTAGTGCTACAAATCCAGTAGGCTATGTAGGTAGTTGTAGTACACAAAAGAAGAGTAGATATGTGCGCAAGGCTATGCGCGTCTGGTGTTCAATATCGCCCAGTCCTTCCATGACAACGTGTCAATGGGGACGATAGCATTGTTCTAACTTTACCTCGTTCGATTTTGTTGAGCGAAGTTGGTTACGAAAAAAATTGGTTATAGACTTTTTCCATGTTTTAGGATTTTTGAATGAGTTTCTTTCAATACTTCCAGGGCCATCAGTTGGCAGCAACTTCTCCTTATTGCATATTTCTTTATTTTCTATGGATAAAGTGTCGTGCTGAACTTGTAAACCTTCGGGACACAACATAGTTAATGATAACGTTGTAATGATCAATTTTAGCAATAAAACTATATTAAATAGACTTCTCAAAATAATAAATTCAGTCAATTTACACAATTTATATTTATGGCTGACTGGTGACACATATAAATTCATTTGTTTGTTTTATGCCATGATCCAACGACAGCTCAGCTAAACCTCCTTTCGAAAACGACTACCTACTTAGGTATATATTTATTTAAGGTAGGTAGGTACCTATGTGTAGGCAGACATAGAGTAAGGACTCACGAAGCGGTTTTTACCCGTGCCCGCCGCGGTGGCGGAATGGAGTTTTATTTCCAAAACTCACGAGACCGGAGTTTTGTGCGGTTACGCAGCCGTCGCGGTTGCGATTATCGCCCGCAAACTTGGCGGTTGATAATCGCAAGACGGGCGGTTATACGATCAGTTGAGTTCCAGACCGTCATGGACACACACCAGAAACGAGCTGTTGCGTTTTACTTCCTTCACAGAAGAATTAAAAAAAGAAGGCCTAAAAGATTCTGGATACATCCACTGATTGCGGAAAGAGATCGTTGTGGATTATTTGTTACTCTTATTAATGACTTAAACCGCCAACCGACCGCAGAACGCGCGGGTGCAACCCGCCGCGGCTGCGGGACCGCGACCCGCGCCCGCCGGTACAAGATGACCGCTGGAGCAGCGGGACCCGCAAACAATCGCACACGCCGCGGGCGTAAAACGCGTCGTGAAATGTGCTTTAATTTTTTACATATATATCTGTATTCTACAAAGGCTGCGGGCTCGCAACCGCGGCGGGCACGGGTGAAAACCGCTTCGTGAGTCCTTAGCCATAGGGCGTTTGTCCACCGCCGCCGTCACCGGACCGTCCGCGTCACCGAGAACGAGATTATTTCGGGCCGAGTTTAATATGACGTGACGGCGATCGTTTGTCCACCGCGACCGATTTCGCTGGTTTAGTTTGTTCCAGCTGGCATGCGTGCGACCCTCTCGAGTACATCAGTCCTGAGCACGTGTCCACACAGCGACCACTTACAAGACTTATAATATAACAATCTATACACATCAAAGTAATAAAACTTAATTTATTTTATTATTGATTCTCCATCTTTTTTATTATAATAACACTATTATTAGCCCTTATTTTGTACACATTAAATAAAAAATATTATTAGAAACGTAACCTATCTAACCGCGTGTTGGTATTCTTATTTTAAACTGTATTTATAGGCTGGCAAGATCAGGTTTTCAGATTCGGGAATGTTATTAACGAAATGTTCAAATTATCACAAATATTCATTTATTTTACGAAAATTTAAATGCTGAAAAGTACGTTCAGCATCAACTTTCTCACGCGGTAGGTATAAAAAACCTAATACAAAAACCGGACGAGCCACCTACGGGATTCGAATCTAAAAACCTGCCGAATGTACGTGGCCAGCCTGAACGCGTCTCCTGACTCCTTCCGCTCTTTGCACGAGTTTTTATTTCTACATATTATTATCGTTCATTAGTAAGATGCTGTTCTTTGACATCTTCGCTCTTCATGTAGCTTCTGATTTTCAAACCTGGAAACTAAAAATAGAAGGGCTTCATTGTTATTATTCCTATAATAGTGCTATAGAGATGGCCAAATTATGGTTCGAACAAATATAATTAATTATTCGCCGAGAAGAAATAGGGTCTCTTGCTCACTTGAGATAGTCATCGAAGTTGGTGTAGACCCGGCCCCAGTACTTGGGGTCCCCGCGGGGCTCCAGCGGCCGGTTGTTGGGCGGTACCGCTGTCGTGTTCACGCGGGCCAGTTCCGTCAGCAGTCTCTCCAGAATCACGGGCTCTCTGAAAATATCGAGTGATATGTTAAATTTAATCATAATAATAATATACGTATTTTAACTATAACCGCTAAACAATTTGGATGACATATAGTATGTACTCACTTATCAGCCAAGTTATTCTTTTCGCACGGATCCTCTTGAATGTTGAAGAGGCACGGCGCGGCGAGCGGGTTGCACGGAGTCACCGGGGAGTTGTCGTCACATTTCAATATTAACTGTTCTCTACAGACATTGTTACAATGTTACAATTTAGAACAACGAAATAAAATAAAATATAATACAGTGGTTCCTTCACGATTTCTCTGTCGGTCATCGCCCCGAGCCGGCTCATGGCGCGGCCGACGGGCTCTGAATATACCTGCATAACTAACCTGATCCGCAGACACTGCTCTCTGTCGGGCATCGCCCCGAGCCGGCTCATGGCGCGGCCGACGGGCTCTGAATATACCTGCATAACTAACCTGATCCGCAGACACTGCTCTCTGTCGGGCATCGCCCCGAGCCGGCTCATGGCGCGGCCAACGCGCTGCCGGAGCACGGCGTCGATGTCGTACTCGCCTTCACGCTCGCTCGGCCCGTACCACTGATCCCAGCTGCCGTTGTAATTGGTACCTGAAAGTAAAGCAAATGGTCCCTATTATTATACACAGCTGTTCCCGAGAGTTCTTTTTCCCTAGACTGGTATCTAATCATCCGTACTGGAGGAAACTTCAGCAGTGGATGAGATCGAAAAGATCATTATTTTCAAGAACAGCTCCATTGGTCCTCGTTTGCAGTGATTGCTATCTTCGGCGAGCCAATAGAGCTGATATCTATTTCCATGAAAGCTTACCGACGAGTAATTTCCAGTGGTTGATCGTGATGGCAGCACTGCCCCAGATGTCGTCGATGTTGTGCACGATGCTAGTCCTGTTGGACGCGGCGCCATTGGTCAGGACTTCCCATTGATCGATGCCGTCCAGATTCACATTGCTGCAATGATCATTAGAATAAGTACATGTGTACACCTCACAAAGAGTACCCTTCCATAAGTACAGGGAAGGTTTTTCCGGTGAAATGTGTATAAGGTTTGCTTCTTGCTATTAAAGATCTATCCAAGATGACTAAGTTTCGGCGCCCAGGCGGATGATTCTTAAGACTCCTTTATGGCAAAACTAGTATGTACGCAATAAGATAGACCTCTAGCGTGGATACCTGGGCAGCGGCGCCCCGGCGGCGCGCAGCAGCGTGGGCAGCCAGTCCACGATGTGCAGCGCGGGGGCGGGGGCCGCGGGGCCCGCGCGCAGCGCCGGCGCCCACACCGCGCCCGCGCCGCGCACGCCGCCCTCCCACAACGTGTTCTTCACCTGGATAACGCACTCACCTCGCATTATTATCACAGGTACGTAATTGAGTAAGTTCGCGAAGGTTAGAGGCCCAACCTGGTGTCGGACTTATAAAAAAAAACAGCAAAGTGCGAGTCGGACTCGCGCACGGAGGGTTCCGTACTTTGAAAAACAGCAAAAAATCACGTTTGTTGTATGGGCCCCTTGAATATTTGATTTATTGAATTTTTAGCATATTTTGTTAAAGTGGCAATAGAAATATATCATCTCTGAAAATTTAAACTGTCTAGATATCACCGTTCTTGAGATACAGCCTGGTGACACACGGACGGACGGAAGGACGGCGTAGTCTCAGTAATAGGGTCCCGTTTTTTTTTACCCTTTGGGTACGGAACCTTAAAAAGGATTATGTCGTTTTAGGAAACCACGGTAAAAGTGAAACTTTAAAAAAATAGACATTATCCCTACTCCTCGCCGACCGTCACGCAACATGCAACACACAGACGAAAAAGTTTGAGACGATGTAATAAAAGTTTTACATTAAAAGGCCTAAAGGCCGCCGACATGGTCTAACGATCGAAACAATACTCGCCCTCTGAAGCACGGCAGCGCTCAGATACAATGCCACTATTGGCCATCCATCCAAGTAGAAGCAGAACTATTAAGATTGTAACGTTTGATATGGATATAAGTATTATAGACGTCTCAGTGATACTTTTCTTGTTAGTATTCGGCTTAAAGCACATGAGTAATGTGGTTTAAACCTACCTCTATGTTTTCCTAAACTTTATTAAATTTCAATTATTATAAACACAAGCGATTGAGATGAGATCGCGCTTTGGTTGTTGCATCATACTACTTGACGTAGTGTTGATATAGAAGTATGCAGATCACAAGTGGTCGGATACCCCTCTCAGCGGGTAGTTGGAGGCTGCGTTGTCGTTGAAGCCGGCCGCCGGCCCGCCGTTGTCTGTGCTGAACACTATTATCGAGTTTTCCAAAAGCCCCTTCGTTTCCAACGCCTCCACGACCAAACCTATTGACTCGTCCATTTTGGATAAAACCGCTGAAATTAAACATATAATGTTATTAATAGTTTCGAATTGTAAAGTACTATACAATAGGTGACTTTGGTACAAGGTAATGTGTATATTGTAGTGATGGTATACCGGCAAACTTCCGTCGCTGGTAGTCGGCGATGTGCGCGAACCTGTCGACGAGGTGGTCGGGCGCGCGGAGCGGCTCGCCGGGGCTGCCGCTGTGCACGGCCGAGTGCGCCACCACCAGGAACAGCGGCTGCGACGCGTTGTGCCGCGCCACCACCTGCACACACCACCATACCACCAAAATGATACCTTTTTAAAGACAAACTTACCTGCATAGGTCTTGATAAGTTACTGTTTTTAACTGATTTTACTTCCAACATACTTTCAGTATAAAAGCTATTTTGCCCTTAAAAGTCACAAGGAAAGAATACTGATCCTTACTTTAATTGCCTCCTCGGTGTACACGTCTGTGGCATATTTACCAAACAGATCGTGAGCCACTTCAAATCCTGTAAAACCGTCAGTTTAATTAAATATTTGAATATAGAGTGTTGAACATTAACACAACCCAAGCCACGCCCACCTCGCCTGAAGTCGTACCCCCAGGAGCCGCGCTCCATGTTGGAGTGGTCGTACATGTCGATGCGGCCCGTCCAGAACCCCGTGTGGCTCTCGAACCTGCAACATTGCACTCAAACTAAACGACCCCCGCAACGCGTTAACAAGATCAAGTATAAAGGCGGAAGAGTCGAGAGCGTACCCCCTGTGCAGCGGCAGGTACTCCTTCCTGTGGGAGCCGAGGTGCCACTTCCCGACCAGGTGAGTCCGGTAGCCCAGCTCGCGGAGGTGCTCTGGCAGTAGCTTCTCCGACAGCGGCAGGCCCCGTGGCTCGGCCCCGTATATCACACCATGCTGCATTCCTGGAAACACATACACATACACAGAGTATTATGAAAGTATAAGTTCAAGCAAGTTCATTATAATTGAGACGTGTATTTAACTTCATACTGGTTTTGGAATCCAGTCATAATAAATACTACTGAATACTACTTGACCTTACACTACATTATCCACATACCAAAAAGCAAGTGGGAAGCTTATTTACACTTGTTCGGCGCCTCAGTCTAAGCCCAAGATAAATACCTAGTCGTTTCTTGTATATGTTACGGCTAATACCCGAAGTGCGGCTACACCTAGTTCTAACCGGCTAAAACTAGGTGTAGCCGCACTTCTGGTATTAGCCGTAACATATATAAATTGTCCACTTTCACACTTCTAGTTACTAGAATCTACTTAGTTCCTATGAACTTTCGTTTTCCAGCAAAAGGAGTACATTATACGTTTTTCTCGCAAAAGCGAGCAACTACAGAGAAGAAATTGAGAAATAAACATTAATTGAATAAACGAACCCTAAAATAAACAGTAATTAGGCAATGTAACTAAAAACCTGACTGCGACAACTAAAAGGCAAACAATATCGAGGTACTTATCCATCTGCCTCCAAAATTTGTAATTTCATTTTTTCAAAATTCCAAAACCTTTAACGTTTTACCTTGTTTTTTTGGTTTTAGATGAAAGAAATAATTTTAATTTTCTATCCCAGCCGAGTTTTTTAGTTTATTCTTTATTTACTTACTTACATACTATACATATCATTAATGATATACTATTCGCTCAAGCAAAATGTCGCAAACGTGTTAATTCTTGTATCTACATAGGTCGTGCGGGTTATTTCGGTCTTCATATTATTTATTTGTTTAAGTATAATATTATTTTAGTGATCTCCTTTTGGGCCTCGCCGCAATCGGGTAAAATAAGAATCGCCTTGATCGTCGTGATGCGGGAAAAATGAGTATAAATATTAAATGGTGTTGTGAATATCGTGCTCGATACTAACCCGTGTGGATGGGATATTTGCCGGTGAAGAGCGCGGCGCGGCTGGGCGAGCAGATGGGCGGCACGTAGTAGCGGTGCAGCGCGCGGCCCGCGTACGCCAGCGCGTCCACGTTGGGCGTGGCCAGCGCGCCCGACCCGTGGAACCCCACGTCGTTCCACCCCTGCGCACCGCACACACATCACTCACATCATCACCAGCCATCACTTCATGACCGATTTAAACACTTTATTTGAGTGTGGATGACTGATGTTGGGTTTTTCTAATTACGCAATAACTTAAGACAGAGGGACAATTAAGTAGCGGCCGATTATAGGGACTGAATGACCGTAAGTAGTGACTTGCGAGTTATGGATGAATAATAATAATTCATTCATTTATGTACCTATGTAGGTCGGCACCTACCACACCATAATGATAACGCACTATCCCGATATGGGAACATAACAATAATATTAAGTAGGTAATCGTAACATATATCGCGGTCGTTCACCCACGGTGGCCGATGCAACAACATTATTATGTGTATGAATAATTACCTACGTAAACAGTAACCAGAAACAAAGTGCATGCCTATACCACAACGTATAGGCACAGGTACCCTCCTCGGCTTTGGTTTGGCCAAGTGCAGGTGATGAATCATTCAGTCAGGTAGATACCTACTCACACATCACTATTATTTATGAACTGTTATGTTTATAAGTACCTAGGTATCTAATTTGATAAGTGCATACATATTAAACTAATTTTGTTGCAGAAGGTAGGTAGATATAACGCAGTAAGTTGGTAGGTACCTATTTCGCTCTTCCGTGGGTACAGTCCGGCAAGTATAAGTTGGCGGTGGCGATTTGAGGAACTAAAACGGCCATCTTGAAAATTCACTTTGACACTTCCGAGTTCATCATAGTAATCATCGTTGCGAATATTTTGCTAACTACTATGCTATCATCATGCCTAAAGTGATAAAAAGTGGTACAAGAGAAGCAGTTATAAAAGTACATTCTTTTTGTACATACCTAGGTAGTTGTCGGCCATTGAATTATGTACTGTAAGTACTCCTAACGTATAAGTATTAGTACATACGTATAACTCAATGTCGCGGCGACAGAGCACGTGTCGAGCATCCAACATAATTAATTATTATTTGTGGCCGAACTTGGAAACATATTTATAGCGAGTCCGTATTTGAGTGAATTGTTATATTTCAAATTTTTCACCTTGCAGTTATCCTTCTATTATTTAGTTATTAACCGATGCAGATTTTTCATAAAAGTACAGTGTACGAGTACAGTAATGTTGGAATAAGTTTTAATGAGAAACTTGAGTAACTTGAGTGCGCGGAGATCACCACAGTTTTAAATTTTAATACGCGAAATATGTATATGTATACATAAGCTTGCTGTTGTAAACTTATTTTTATTGATCTGTTGTAGTGCTTAGGTTGATTATTTTTAAATGTTTGAGCATTTGTATACATTGTTAACCCTGATTTGTTCGTAATAATTAGGTATTACTAGTTGTAAGTTTTGCGTATTGACTGGTGGTTATGTTTAATAAGCACTTACTTAATTATAAAAATGATTTTTTATTTCATATGGTTTTATTTAATCACTGTACTTGTACTGCTTTGACTTGAATAAAAGATTTCTTATACCATTTATGTGTTGTTGATGTACCTTTTGACGGAAAAAAATATAAAAAAATAGGAATCCGGCGATTGGGCCCGCGGGCCCATTTTATTGCGGGCCCTTTCGCCGGAAGCTTCATAAAATAACTCGCCGAAAACCAATTTACCCATGTTTATTTCAACTAGGTACACTACCTATTATTGGACCGACTAATCATATTTTTGTCGAATGTAACATTTCCATCGATAAAGACGTTCAGGTAAGGGCTAAAATAAGTCTCCGGCGAGCCTTCACCCGTCGGAGTGGACCCCAAGGGGGCCCGCAGGACTCTCAGCTCTGGCTTGCCTTCACCGGCCGGCCAGAGGGGGGTCGTTAGAGGCATAGTCGAGGTCGGCTGTGTGTTTAGAGAAAGCACAGCACACCTCTCTACACGTCCAAGTCGCCCGCACCGATGTTGCCCCCTTGCCGTCTCTACGTCGGCAGTTTCGGGGGGCCCCATCCAGCGGGCGGTGAGCCACGGCCTGCCGCCGATAATTTGTTTTCCACTAGTTATGGCAGGTACCAATTCCTTTGCAATAACCCAGTTCTAATCCATCCAATCTTCAGTCCCAGAGCCCATTTTTATTTCTATCATATCTTGCAATAGTCTCTACTTCTGCAGGTACACATTCCCGGACATGTTGTACTGATGTGGTCGGGAGTGTGTCCCGGCAGTTGTAATCCATTACATTAAACATCTCCAAAGGGCCTCTACGAGTTGGATCTGTATCCCCTCGCATGCCTCTCAAAAAGACCGGGCTTGTCCCGTGACTCCGAGGAGAAACACTAATTAATATAATAATAGTAGGTAGTTACCTACTTTATAGCTTTACTCAATTTATTGGTGCCCCCGCACCCGTCGCCGGGACCTCGGCCTGCGACTCCGAATTTCTGCGCGATACCTATCGGATGGCCCGATATGTATATATGTATATCAGTCGTAGACCGTAGTGTCAGGCGCACTTTATCGAAGAACCAAAACTAACCAAACATTCCCTTCCCTTTAGATCGATGATGGGTAATGTTTCCTACCTATTGTTACAGTATAAAGTATAAGTCTAACCAGATCGTCTGCCAAGAAGAATATGATGTGCGGCCTCTGCGGGGCGCCGGCGTTCGCCAGCGCGAGCCGCACGAGCAGCGCGCACAGAGCGCGCGCGCCACACCACCGCATCGCGCCGCTTGCGACGCCGCACTCGGCACTACTTTATTTATTTTATTTGTCGAACACGAGCGAGCGACTCGTGACCACCACCACGCAACTCCAACGTTAAGTAAACTTAAAAAGTTCGGTCTATCCTTCACATTTAATACCTGATTTGACTCGGTCTAGCGGTCACAGTTCCATTGTGAATAATTGTTATGTCAAAAATAACTCTCGTAAGTCACAAACAACAGACGTGTTAGAGCAGTAGACTAGTTGAATGAACGCTCGGGCACGCGGCTGGGGTCACCGCGACCCGCGAGGTCACTGATAGCCCCGCACGTCGCGCCCGCGCCGTCTCTCGCGCCGGGAACTCAACAGTTACAACACTTATGGTGACACCTATAATGGTAGTTGAACGAAATACACTGTAAGTAACTACTTCGGTCTTCCGTAATCACACACATTCACAGTTGCATCAAATGTTAGCGCGCCCTCAGGACCCCGGTTCCCGTTTTACCAATCTACCCTTCGACAACTACAAAACAACGTTTACCACATGGGACGCCGGTCTCGCTCGATGCGAGTAATAAACTAATACACAGGTAATAATGAGGGTATTCTGATATGGTCTATGTGAGATGGCAGCACTGAAGCGTCTGGTCCAATCAATAATTATAATTTCGAGAATGATGCCAATGTTGTGCAGTGCCTATGTGATAGAGGAGAAACGGAAAGATATTAGTATCCAATAAAATATGAGTAAACACTGAAAGAATGTCCTAAAAATGAAAACGGAAATAATAAATAATACTTCCGAATGCAAACGAAGTTCAATAAACATTAAACAATAATTATTATACGTTCGGTCATTGCGTTCAGTACTCTGACAGTTGTTTGGACCTGACAGAAAAAACACAAAAAAAACCCCGAAAGCTTTTTGTGTCTCGCGACGAAACTATAAAAAGCATTTTAAGAATTATTTAATAGATTTATTGCAATTTTCGTGGCAAAAAGGTCTGCAGCGGTTTCCAGGGCGAGGCTAGCGTTCGGGCCGGAAAACATTTCGCCTTGCATTTAAAACAGACCCATCTAGTGGCAAGTAGTGGAAGCAATTTTTAATAAATAGCTAGTAATCGAACGCCCTCTTGTCGGATAAGGAGTTCACTGTGTGTGTTCAGAACACAATATGTTCAAATATCGGCGATTCTAGTCCTTTGATAGTCTCATTATCGAATGACTATGTCCGAGTAAACATAAATAGTTTCATCAGGGATAACCGTAATAAACCGGGATAAACGTAAAAAAATGCTCACGCTCAAAACCGAGAACCAGAACCATCTCAAAAGGATCCAACCGATTCGTTCAATACTCGTGTGAACAAGAGACAATGTAATACGAGATCGTGAAGGTCCTTTTCGTACATCGAGATTATCTCAAGCCGGAACCGTCTGGGCCATTCCGATTGGATGGGAAGAATTTCATATTGTTTACAAGTACGTACAATATAGTATATTACGTAGTTATATGATATCTCGTCTGAAACGGCCGAGAAACACTCATGAATGACCCTTCGATTGGTGAGAGCTTAGCGCTCTCACAAACCACCTACACCTGATTCGGAGGTTTCGGGTTCGATCCCCACCCAGAATCAACAACATGTGCAGACTCAATTGGTTGTTTGACGAGATCTAATATTATAAATGCGAAAGTAACTCTGTCTGTCTGTCTGTCACGCTTTTGCGCCAAAACTACTGAACCGATTTGAATTTTGGTACACAATTAGTTCATTATCAATGTATTTTTGTTTGTGTATGTATGAAAATAATATCAGTTAGATTCCATAAAACAAGCGAATCTTCGATCAGTTATGGTTGATTTGCTTTACATGTCAATGATTCCCTTGGAGCGTGGATAGATAGACCACGACCTTACAAATAATAATGTCAAAGAAAACATGTGAAATTGATTGAGGCCGTAGCGAGCGAAGGTGAGCGACACCTAGCGACACATAGGCTTAAAACTTAAACACAGGGCCCTAAGAGAGGACAAATAAAACAAAGAGTGGATTTCGTGTTGTTAGAACATATGAGGGATATTGCGATGCAGTGCAGCCTAGGTGGCGGTGTGGAGGATCCAGTCGGTGTAGCTGGCCACCCGGGCGCTGACGCCCGGGTAGAGGGGGTCGGCGCAGCCGCGGCCCCACGACACCACGCCCACCAGCACGCCCTGCAGGTACAGCGGGCCGCCCGAGTCGCCCTGGCACGCGTCCTTGCCGCCCACGTCCAGGATGCCGGCGCAGATCATGTTGTCGGTGATGCGCGGGTCGAGCAGGCCCGAGTACCGCGCCTGGCACACGCCGCGGTTCACTGTGTAGATCGTCACGTCCAGCAGCACCTGCGACGCGAACCCTCCTTGCTGTCGATACACACACACGCATCATTAGTACAATCGACACACGTGCCCACCGCGCCGAGGGCGCAGGGAGTGCGCGTATACTGACCGCGGTGGCGCCCCAGCCGGCGTGCACGACGGCCTCGCCGTCGGACGCCTCGAAGCCCTGCGGCGCGATGGGCGCCGCCTGGATGGCCTCGCCGAACACCAGCAGCGAGCTCGCCTCCAGTAGGGACACGTCGCCGTCGTAGTTGAACAGCGAGCCGGTGTAGGAGGGGTGGTTGACGGCGCGCGCCAGATAAGTCACCACGCCGCCCGAGTTGCGCGCCGTTGTGCCCGCGCGGATGCGCCGGTTGCTCACCGAGAACCCGCTGCCGGGGCCGTTCACACATATCATTCGGGTCATTTTATTGAGAATATTTTAAAAACATGACATGAAGTTTATATTAGACACAAGTGGTAGGCTAGAAAGTATGTGCGTTACCTCCCGAAGAAGCAGTGCGCGGCAGAGAGCAGGTAGCGCTGGTTGAGGATGGTGGCGGCGCAGGACTGGCTCCAGATGCCCGACGAGAGGAACTCCACCTGCACGATGCTCGGATACGCCTCGATGGTGGTGGGCTCGCCGCCCACGATGCGCCCCGGGGCGGCGCCCACGCCCACACCCACGCCGGCGCACGCCGCGCCTGCCACACACACGCCCTCCGTCAGTTTACATACACCTGCTCTATATCGAGCGCCTCACACTCCGACCGGACGCCGGACGCTGCCACACTCACCCAACAGTAGACCCCACAACATCAACATCTCGCACACAATACAAACAATTACTGACACTAGTAGAGACTAATATTTATAATAAATAATTATCTGTTTAAATTTTATCGTGCTATTTAAATCCGTAATATGATAACTAGTGGGCGTGGGCTAAGTACCATTTTCAATATCAGTTTAAGTAAGTACGTCATATTTCCGCCCGAAACGTCTAGCTAGAGGGCGCTACGGGGCAAAGCGACGGCGACGACACAAAGTATGTAATAGTGATGTGTGAACCATGAGGATGTTATCAACCAATGAATAATGGTTCCAAACATAGAGGTCAGTGTTCCAAACTGACTGTACATAATATGTGCGACCTTACTTCTATGAAATAGATATCCGCAAGTCGAGTCGTGACGTCGGCATTTTTGAATCAAATCAGAATGAGTATTTTCCAATTCGATAGAAGTTACTTCTCCATAAAGGTAAGTTCGAAGAATGTTTACTAATAAGTGGAATTTCCTTGAGTTTATCTGCACTAAATTTATGACAGGAAATTCCATGAAGTAATTATAATCGTTGTGCGTTTATATGGATTGATAAATTAATGCCTTAATCTGGACGATAACGAATAAGAGCCGGCGAGTGTCGCGGCTCCGACCAGTAACGTTTCGAGATGAGTTATTATACCTATTTGACATGTTGCAGAATATAATATTGGATTGCCAAATTAACTTGCTATTTTGAACAATCGTGACTGATTTGACTTACAAGTTTGATCTTTTTCACGGCTGAAAGAGACCGTAGATGCCGTAGACTCGGGTATTTGTTATATCGACTAGATACGTCTATGTGTTCACACAAGAGTCTTGACAGAGGGCAGACAGACAGACAAACAACGGACTGATCCTATAAGGGTTCTAAAAACGGAACCCAATAAAAAGATAATTATATGTATAGCTATCGATGCAAAGGTTAACCGACTTCAAAAACCGAGGGAGGTATGTAGTTCTCAATTCGATCGGTATTTTTTAAACCGACTTCAAAAAAAGGAGGATGTGGATTTGTATTATTTTTTAATTATGTTCGCTTCTTTGTTTGTGAACCGATTTGATGATTCTTTTTTTGTTGGGAAAGAGATATTCCCAGGGTGGTCCCATGGTAAGGAACCAGAGTCTGATGATGGGCTCCCACTGAAATCGAGGGGAACCCTTTAAAATTTGTAGGGACAACTAGTGTGTCTGTTAATTTTTCCATTAAATCTATACTAATATTATAAAGCTGAAGAGTTTGTTTTGTTTGTTTGTTTGTTTGTTTAAACGCGCTAATCTCAGAAACTACTGAACCGATTTGAAAAATTCTTTTTGAAATGGATAGCCACATTCAACGGGAAGGTTATAGGCTACTTTTCATTCCGAAATTCCCACGGGAACGGGAACAACGCGGGTAATACCGCGGGGCGCTGCTAGTATTTGATAGCACTACAATTTAGTGAAGGTGTAGAGTCGATCTGATGATGGAACCGTCTGGGAACTCCTCAACGTTACTGCAGTTACCTTGTGTTTGGGCTTGATTGATTTGTATTCATGAGAACTTCACAACTAGATTGGTTTAACTGTCATTGGGGTACTGTCAGTGCCTTTGGAGTTTGGCTAAGGAGTTGATGGCGTCGACTCTAATTGATTCAGCTTTTAAATATGTCACGAAGTCGATTAAATAGATTATTTCTATCTTTTTAGTTACTAGATTTTGAAGGCGGTTAGTTTTTAAAAAAAGTTTTTTATTGTGTATGTATACCGACCACTCTGGGGTTTCTTATCCGATGTACAGGTATCTTGTTAACAGCTGGCACGTTCAACACATTTACACGTTGCGCTTGTGTAGTGTCTGTGAATAAGCGCGCGGCGTGACGTCGCATCATGAAAAGTCTGCCCGTCTCTCCCTCGCGCGGTTTAGCTTATGAGTGTGAAGTGGTCTCATTATGTACTTTACTTAAAAATAAGAAATAAAAAGTGATATTTTTTTTAAAACTGATTTCAAAATCATAACGTACGTCCGTACGTATTCCTACTTCCCTATAATTGGGGCATGCACCGACCTCAAAAAAATTGTTAGTAGGTACATAGGTATATCTGAGTTTAACACCCACACAAAATTTCATTTTAATTTTCCTTTAAAACGGAAGTTATCGTTTTTATTTATTACTTTTTAATTGTATTCTTTCTAAACCTATTTAAGTAATTTATGATTTTTAAGTCGGTTTATTTTTTTTTATAACTTTAAATTTTTTTAATGGTTTCAGTGTATGAGTGAAACGGAGTTTAGAATTCTGTTTATGACATTTAATGGAACGTCACACACTTGTCCGCGTTGAATCGGAAGAACCCACAAATCCTGGACGAATTCGAATGACGAGATTAAATTCGACGCGTCTTTTGCTGTCAACTCGACCTATACGCTTGCAATCAGTCGCGTACGACAGAGCAACGTGCGAGTACCACTTCTTTCGGAGCGGTCGATTCTTTCGTTGCGGATAAGTGTACGAGGCCCTTAATTTCGGCTCGGATAAGTGTGCGTTCAGCGTTCACAGCGTGTGTGTGTCGAGGGGGCGTATCATTGTCTTACAGGACGCTTAGGCCTTAATATTTCACTTCACCCATTAGAACCCTTATTGGGTGAGTCGGTTGTCTTTCCGTCGGTTACACCCAGTTTACTCCAAAACTACTGTATCTATTCAATTCTTTGGTACACTTATGTAAAATGGTTACGCAAAATTGGAAAAATAATGAAAACAAATTAATTTAAATTTCTATTTAGTAAAATACGTGTATTACATGTTTTGAACAAATAGTACAATACACAAATGTGCATCGAGTACAATAGGTCTTGAACCTGGAACTGGAGATGCGGTGCAGGGTGGGTGCAGGCCACTAGCCCTGACTGAACGGTGACCCGCTGTTGGTGACCAGGTGGTACAAGCCGACGGCGCTGCAATAAGACCGCACCAGTGAGGACAGGCGGCGCTCCCCACAGACAGGGGCCTCATAGGGTCACTTACCCGGTCTTGGACAGCGCGCCGCCCATCTGCAGGGTGGAGCCGTGGCAGTTCCCGGAAGTGGCGTCCATGAAGGTCGCGCACTGTCTGCCGGTGAAGCCTCCTCGGATCAACGACTCCGCGAAGTAGAGGTACACGCTGAAAACATAAAGCGTATCATCGAAATAACTCGTTGGAATGCATCGCTGTGATGCGGAAGTCGGCGCGCGCTCACCGGTCGTGGTCGCAGCTGTTGTTATCACAGCCGGGCATGTTGCGGCCGCCGTTCGGGTAGAAGTCCACCTGTCCCAGCGGCGTGGGGAAGCCGTTCACGTAGTTGTTGGTGTGGATCACCTCCGTGTAGAGGCCGTCGTCGGGCGCGAACCGGTCCGGGTGCGTCAGCCAGCCCGGCATGGCGGGGTCGAGCGCTGTGGACACACGCGCGCGTCAGCGAGTCTCGCTCCAGCGTAGTCGTGGAGCGCGTCGCCTCTACTCACAGGTGAGGTAGGCGACCTGTCTGCCGAGGTGGCGGCCCACCACGCCCGCCTGGTGCCCGCCCAGGCTGTGCCCCGCCACGTGGTACTGCGCCAGGCTCGCGCCGCTCACCCCGTTCAGCCACGAGATGAACCGAGCCACGCTCACCCCTGAACCGATAATAATACACATTCCGTTAACTGTTTCATACGTCACATTTCCGAGGTCTCATGGGTCATATTTAGTGTTCAACTGAATGTCGATTTTGCCGAAGCTGATGCTGATTAATCAGCTATTGATCAAACTTTCGGACAAAGCGGAAGCAGAAGCTTAACAATCGAACGATAGATATGTACATAGTTCAAAATTGATTAAGTAAGTACGATTATATTTTTAACCAAAACCATAAGCATCCCACTTATTGAATATAGATAGTTAACTATTTAATGAAAACTAAAACTAAACTAAAAATAGACCTAGAGCCCGTGAACCCCAGACCTTCGTCATTTTATAAAAGCTGAAAGTTTGTCAGCGCATGCTCCCAACACCAGGTAAGAACGATGGACTATTATGAATTTTGGGTTACAGTGGCTTTGGCAGGTAAACGGTACTAAAGGTCAATGGTCGAAAACACCAAGTTGGCCATCGATTTTGATATCACCGTCAAAGGGTGACTTGTACAACTTGTCAAGAGCTTTCAAATGACATAGGTCATGTCACTGTTGAGCATTAGGATCAGCGTCCATAGCATAGGTCAACTCCAATCTTCAATGGTCGAAAACACCAAGTTGGCCGTCGATTTCGATATCACCGTCAAAGGGTGACTTGTACAACTCTTCAAGAGCTTTCAAATGACATATGTCATGTCACACAAATCACACTTTATTATTTGATGAACTTGATCGGTATTTTACACACCATTAGTACCGTATACCTGCAAAAGCCACTGTAACCCAAACTTCATAATTATCCATCGTTCTTACCTGTATTGGGAGCATGCGCTGACAAACTTTCAGCTTTTATAAAATGACGAAGGTCTGGGGTTCACGGGCTCTTAGTCCAAAAGTATTTAAGCCACAAAACTATGTTGTATTTTTAAATTTTTGTACCTAAAGAAATCCATTCGGCTTTAGCCATTTAGAGTTTTAGCCACTGTTTGTGGCCGGCCGAAGGGGGACACTAGTCATATCATAAGTGTGTGTGATCCCACCTGAAGTGATGGAGTTTCCGAGCGCGACGAAGTAGTTGATGTCCGCGGCGCCGACGCCCCAGTCCACCACGAGCACGTTCAGATCCTCCGCTGCCAGAAACGCTGCAAGAACGGGCCAGTACGATCAATATTACATATTTGCTTCAGATTCCGTCTCCCGTGGGAAGTGCACTCACCTGGCACCAGCTGCACGTTGATGTCGGAGTAGGCATTTTTGGTCCACCCGTGGATGATGACGGCGGTGCGGCGGCGCGCGTCGAAGTTGCTGGCGGAGACCAGCGCCGGCTGGCCGTACACGAGCGGCTGACTCACCGAGGGGTTCTGCCTGTAAGCGCAGTCCCGGGTGAGTGCGAGCGGTGTACCGGGCGGAGCGGGGAGGGCGGGTTGGGCGGGTGAAGGCTCACCGGGTGAACAGGTGGTACTGGTTGTGCGCGTCGGGCAGGTAACGCGCGGCGCGGCGCACATCGCTGAGCCGCAGCCACGAGTCGGCGAGGCGCGCGCGCCCGCCCCCGTCGCGCACGTACTGGAAGCGCCCGCCGCCGCCCTCCGCACGCCGCACCACCGGGTCCCACTCCGCACCTGCTACACAGTCACACGGTCACAGTACACACATTCCAATCACTGTAATATGATATACGGACACTTTTGAAATTAGTAAGTTAAGCACGCTGTGGCGCCTAAAAAAAAGTGCATTTATATTTTAATTTTATGTTATGTGTAGTATAGTATGTGTATAGTGTAGGGAATGCAATCCCGATCTCGCGGGATCCCGATCTCGCGAGATCCCGTGTAATTTTTCGGGATCAATCCCGAAGCATAATATGACGAGATCCCGTTCGAGATTGACGGGATTGGGCGGCAATGGTCAGCAATGCAAATACACATCCGCTCGGGACGAGCGGTGCGCTGAGTGAACTGCTACTGGTACACAAACTAATAAATCTCTTCAAGAGGAATTAGAAGAAACTCTGCGAGCGTCTAAAAGCCCTTTTACACGTGTATACACAAGTTTAGATAAATTAGAGTCAATAATAAAAAAAGAAATGGATTTATTTGAGTGTGAAGGAACAAGGGGGAGATTTTTGCAGTTTGCATATAATTGCTTAGTCACGCTGAGAGAGGGCATTTTCAGCACCTTGCAACGGACATTAGATGCCGGTTAGCAGATAGCAATATTGGTACACTTTGTTTTTTAAGATGTTACTTTCAAAATCACCCGTAACTACTTTTAATCTCCTTGCCTTGAGCTATTCCTACTTTTGCTTTGATTATGTTCATGTTTGTTAATTATTTAGTTTGAAATTCTTTTTTTCAATAATATTTTGTTTTAATTAATCTCACTATAACATACAAGCAGTTTTCATCGTACTCAGTCACATGATTTTTTTAAAACTAGACGAGATTCCGAAAATTCCGGGATCCCGCGGGATTCATATTTGTAATCCCGCGGGATCTCGAATTTACGATCTCGAGTCGGGATTGCATTCCCTAGTATAGTGTAACTTTTACTGAGTGTCCTAAATAAATAAATAAATAAATAAGTACTAACCGAAGGTACTAACTGATACAAATCCTTTGACCCGAAAAATTGTAAACGCGGTTACGGTTTGCTCCGGACAGACTTTATGAAGGAAAGAAAAATTATGCGTTATGCGTTAATTGTGAATGGTTTGTACAGTTGTCAATCTGTCGACAATGCAATCTTACTAGTAGGATTATATGCAGTGCCGGATTAAGCCAGCGCGAGGCCTGTAGCAAATTCTATCAAGGGGCCCTTACACTGTTTTATGTTAGGTACTTATCGAGTTTATCTATACTAATCTATACTTCTATACTAATAATCCTACTAATATTCTATTCTAATATTATAAATGCGAAAGTTTGTATGTATGGATGTATGGATGTATGGATGTTTGTTACTCTTTCACGCAAAAACTACTGAACGGATTTGGATGAAACTCTACAGTAATGTAGGTTATACATCAGAATAACACATGGGATATATTTTATCCCGAAATTCCCGCGGGAACGGGAACAAAGCGGGTAACACCGCGGGGCGCGGCTATAGACTATATAATACTAGCTGCGCCCCGCGGTTTAACCCGCTTTGTACCCGTTTCCGCGGGAATTTCGGGATAAAAATAGATGTTGGCCGATTCTTAGGCCTAACCGATATGTACACAAAATTTCATAAGAATCGGTCGAGCCGTTTCAGATGAGTTCAATTACGCACCCCGTGACACGAGAATAATATTATATTATATATTATATTATATTATTATTATTATTATATTATTATATTATTATAGTGTTTCTCCTCGGAGTCACGGGACAAGCCCGGTCTTTTTGAGAGGCATGCGAGGGGATACAGATCCAACTCGTAGAGGCCCTTTGGAGATGTTTAATGTAATGGATTACAACTGCAGGGACACACTCCCGACCACATCAGTACAACATGTCCGGGAATGTGTACCTACAGAAGTAGGGACTATTGTAAGTAAAAATGAAAGAAAAAGACTGGGCTATGGAAATGAAGGTTGGATGGACTGGAAATGGGATATTGCAAAGAGGTCGGCACCTGCCATAACAAGTGGTGAACAAGTTATCGGCGGCAGGCCGTGGCTCGCCGCCCACTGGATGGGCCCCCCGAAACAGCCGACGTATAGACGGCAAGGGGGCAACATCGGTGTGGGCGACTCGGGGGTGTAGAGAGGTGTGCTGCGCTTTCTCTAAACGTTACTCGCGGCGTTATGCCCTTTAACACTTCCACCCCTGGATCACACAGCCGAGATCGACTGTGCCTCTAACGACCCCCCTCTGGCCGGCCGGTGAAGGCAAGCCAGAGCCGAGAGTCCTGCGGGCCCCCTTGGGGTCCACTCCGACCGGTGAAGGCTCGCCGGAGACGAGGGCCCTGACCGACTCTCTGGGGCACTCGGGAATCGCCCGTGGTGTCGCTACTCACCAACAGCTCGCCACAAGCTGCCCTGCGGGCTTATTATATTATTATTATTATAATATTATAAATGCGAAAGTTTGTATGTATGGATGTATGGATGTATGGATGTATGGATGTATGTATGTTTGTTGCTCTTTCACGCAAAAACTACTGAACGGATTTGGATGAAACTCTATAGTAATGTAGGTTATACATCAGAATAACACATGGGATATATTTTATCCCGAAATTCCCGCGGGAACGGGAACAAAGCGGGTAACACCGCGGGGCGCGGCTATAGACTATATAATACTAGCAGCGCCCCGCGGTTTTACCCGCGCTGTGCCCATTCCCGTGGGAATTTGGGGAATTTTTATACATATAAACCTTCCTCTTGAATCATTCTATCTAATAAAAAAAAACGCGTCAAAATCCGTAGCGTAGTTTTAAAGATCTAAGCATACATAGGGACAGACAGCGGAAAGCGACTTTGTTTTTTATTAGTAGTGATGCGAAAGTTTGTGAGGATGGATTTATGTATGTATGAATGTATATTAGCAACTCTTTCACAAAAAAAATTACTGGACGGATTTGGATAAAACTTTACAGTAATATAGGTTATACATCAGACTAACCCATGGGATATATTTTATCCCGAAATTACCGCGGGACCAGGTACAACGCGTAGCGCGGTTAGTCACTACATAGTATAAAATAAAGTCGTCTCTGTTTCGTGTTTGTTTGTCTGTATGCTTAAATCTTTAAAATTACGCAACGGATTTTAATGCGGTTTTTTTGTAATAGGTAGAGTGATTCAAGAGGAAGGTTTTTATGTAAAAAAATTCCCGAAATTCCCACGGGAACGGCCACAACGCGGGTATTATGTAACCCAAGGTATGAAAAACATGCCTAAAAAAATTGGTTATTGGCGTGCGCTACTAAATCTATTGCTGATACACAAAAACAATGTTCTACACAATCAAAGTACATATCATTGCAAACAAATAAGTTCGCGAGGGCATATGTCTAACTATTATAGTTAAGCCACAATAACCGTTTTTAGTTAAAATTAATTAGTTAAAAAAGGAGTGTAATTTTAAGTTGATGATATTCATATGATGATATGAATCTACATCAAAATAAATGGCTCTACAATCAAGGTTAATTATGTTTCTTTGTATACCTCTTTAAATTATTAAAATCGGACAGTTAGTTTCAGAGTTATGATGAGAAATATCACTACATAGTATAAAATAAAGTCGTCTCTGTTTCGTGTTTGTTTGTTTGTTTGTCTGTATGCTTAAATCTTTAAAATTACGCAACAGATTTTAATGCGGTTTTTTGTAATAGGTAGAGTGATTCAAGAGGAAGGTTTTTAAGTATAATAATATCTATTAAATAATGGAGAAATACTGTTATTTTCAGGGTTTCTAATGTGGTGTCGTAAATTTTTACATTTCTTGCCGCTTACATTGCGTACGCAGGCTTAACCTTACAGGATTTTATAAAAATAATCTACTAAGTATTCTCTACATACAGAAAAGTCCGCGATGGTATATGTCTATCTCTTATCGATATCCCACAAAACCATTTTTTGTCATTTACTTTTTACGGCAAATAATAGCTAATTTTCGAAGCGATTTTAAGCACTACAGCATTATAATTTCCTTATCCAATTTCCCACTTGAAATTTTGATTGTGTATATTCCTGCGGGTGACACGCAATGTTTTATCCCGATTTTCCTACATGAAATCTTGATTACCCGAAGCGAAGCGAGGGCGGGTCGCTAGTATAATATATATATATATATATAATATATATAATATAATAATAATAATAATATAATAATATATATATATATTATATATATATATTTATTATTATATATATTATTATATTATATAGTACACATTCCCGGACATGTTGTACTGATGTGGTCGGGAGTGTGTCCCTGCAGGTGTAACCCATTACATTAAACATCTCCAAAGGGCCTCTACGAGTTGGATCTGTATCCCCTCGCATGCCTCTCAAAAAGACCGGGCTTGTCCCGTGACTCCTAGGAGAAACACTATAATAATAATATAATAATATAATAATAATAATAATAAGCCCGCAGGGCAGCTTGTGGCGAGCTGTTGGTGAGTAGCGACACCACGGGCGATTCCCGAGTGCCCCAGAGAGTCGGTCAGGGCCCTCGTCTCCGGCGAGCCTTCCCCGGTCGGAGTGGACCCCAAGGGGGCCCGCAGGACTCTTGGCTCTGGCTTGCCTTCACCGGCCGGCCAGAGGGGGGTCGTTAGAGGCACAGTCGATGTCGGCTGTGCGATCCGGGGGTGGAAGTGTTAAAGGGCATAACGCCGCGAGTAACGTTTAGAGAAAGCGCAGCACACCTCTCTACACCCCCGAGTCGCCCACGCCCATGTTGCCCCCTTGCCGTCTTTACGTCGGCTGTGTCGGGGGCCCATGTAGTGGGCGGCGAGCCACGGCCTGCCGCTGATAACTTGTACTTCACATGTTATGGCAGGTGCCGACCTCTCAGCAATAACCCATTTTCAGTCCATCCAACCTTCATTCTCATAGCCCAGTCATTTTCTTTCATTTCATACAATAGTCCCTACTTCTGCAGGTACACATTCCCGGACATGTTGTACTGATGTGGTCGGGAGTGTGTCCCTGCAGGTGTAACCCATTACATTAAACATCTCCAAAGGGCCTCTACGAGTTGGATCTGTATCCCCTCGCATGCCTCTCAAAAAGACCGGGCTTGTCCCGTGACTCCTAGGAGAAACACTGTAATAATAATAATAATAAGCCCGCAGGGCAGCTTGTGGCGAGCTGTTGGTGAGTAGCGACACCACGGGCGATTCCCGAGTGCCCCGGAGAGTCGGTCAGGGCCCTCGTCTCCGGCGAGCCTTCACCGGTCGGAGTGGACCCCAAGGGGGCCCGCAGGACTCTCAGCTCTGGCTTGCCTTCACCGGCCGGCCAGAGGGGGGTCGTTAGAGGCACAGTCGATGTCGGCTGTGTGATCCGGGGGTGGAAGTGTTAAAGGGCATAACGCCGCGAGTAACGTAAGAGAAAGCGCAGCACACCTCTCTACACCCCCGAGTCGCCCGCGCCGATGTTGCCCCCTTGCCGTCTCTACGTCGGCTGTTTCGGGGGGCCCATCCAGCGGGCGGCGAGCCACGGCCTGCCGCCGATAACTTGTTCACCACTTGTTATGGCAGGTGCCGACCTCTTTGCAATATCCCATTTCCAGTCCATCCAACCTTCATTCCCATAGCCCAGTCTTTTTCTTTCATTTTTACTTACAATAGTCCCTACTTCTGCAGGTACACATTCCCGGACATGTTGTACTGATGTGGTCGGGAGTGTGTCCCTGCAGTTGTAGTCCATTACATTAAACATCTCCAAAGGGCCTCTACGAGTTGGATCTGTATCCCCTCGCATGCCTCTCAAAAAGACCGGGCTTGTCCCGTGACTCCGAGGAGAAACACTATAATAATAATTAATAATAATAATAGCGATAGAAATAAAAACACAATGGCAGGTAAATCAAGTCCGCACCATCCCTATTGTTATCTCCAGCACAGGCGTCATACCCAAGACCCTACACAGCAGCCTAGAAACAATCAATTTGAACCCCAATATATATAAATTATTACAAAAAGCCGTCATCCTCAATACTTGCAGACTTGTCCGCAAGTTTCTCAATCTATAATTATGGCACTTGGCTTCGGCCCGTGCTCTCTTCATAACCTCCCTTGGGAGAGATATACATTGTATAAAAACACAATAATAATAATAATAATGCCCGCAGGGCAGCTTGTGGCGAGCTGTTGGTGAGTAGCGACACCACGGGCGATTCCCGAGTGCCCCAGAGAGTCGGTCAGGGCCCTCGTCTCCGGCGAGCCTTCCCCGGTCGGAGTGGACCCCAAGGGGGCCCGCAGGACTCTCGGCTCTGGCTTGCCTTCACCGGCCGGCCAGAGGGGGGTCGTTAGAGGCACAGTCGATTTCGGCTGTGTGATCCGGGGGTGGAAGTGTTAAAGGGCATAACGCCGCGAGTAACGTTTAGAGAAAGCGCAGCACACCTCTCTACACCCCCGAGTCGCCCGCGCCGATGTTGCCCCCTTGCCGTCTTTATGTCGGCTGTTTTGGGGGGCCCATCTAGTGGGCGGCGAGCCACGGCCTGCCGCCGATAACTTGTTCCACTTGTTATGGCAGGTGCCGACCTCTTTGTAATATCCCATTTCCAGTCCATCCAACCTTCATTTCCATAGCCCAGTCTTTTTCTTTCATTTTTACTCACAATAGTCCCTACTTCTGCAGGTACACATTCCCGGACATGTTGTACTGATGTGGTCGGGAGTGTGTCCCTGCAGTTGTAATCCATTACATTAAACATCTCCAAAGGGCCTCTACGAGTTGGATCTGTATCCCCTCGCATGCCTCTCAAAAAGACCGGGCTTGTCCCGTGACTCCGAGGAGAAACACTACAATAATAATAAATAAGCCCGCAGGGCAGCTTGTGGCGAGCTGTTGGTGAGTAGCGACACCACGGGCGATTCCCGAGTGCCCCAGAGAGTCGGTCAGGGCCCTCGTCTCCGGCGAGCCTTCACCGGTCGGAGTGGACCCCAAGGGGGCCCGCAGGACTCTCGGCTCTGGCTTGCCTTCACCGGCCGGCCAGAGGGGGGTCGTTAGAGGCACAGTCGATTTCGGCTGTGTGATCCGGGGGTGGAAGTGTTAAAGGGCATAACGCCGCGAGTAACGTTAAGAGAAAGCGCAGCACACCTCTCTACACCCCCGAGTCGCCCGCACCGATGTTGCCCCCTTGCCGTCTCTACGTCGGCTGTTTCGGGGGGCCCATCCAGTGGGCGGTGAGCCACGGCCTGCCGCCGATAACTTGTTTTTCGCTAGTTATGGCAGGTGCCGATTCCTTTGCAATAACCCAGTTTCTAGTCCATCCAATGTTCATTCCCATAGCCCATTTTTATTCCTATCATATCTTGCAATAGCCCCTACTTCTGCAGGTACACATTCCCGGACATGTTGTACTGATGTGGTCGGGAGTGTGTCCCTGCAGGTGTAACCCATTACATTAAACATCTCCAAAGGGCCTCTACGAGTTGGATCTGTATCCCCTCGCATGCCTCTCAAAAAGACCGGGCTTGTCCCGTGACTCCTAGGAGAAACACTATAATAATAATATAATAATATAATAATAATAATAATAAGCCCGCAGGGCAGCTTGTGGCGAGCTGTTGGTGAGTAGCGACACCACGGGCGATTCCCGAGTGCCCCAGAGAGTCGGTCAGGGCCCTCGTCTCCGGCGAGCCTTCCCCGGTCGGAGTGGACCCCAAGGGGGCCCGCAGGACTCTTGGCTCTGGCTTGCCTTCACCGGCCGGCCAGAGGGGGGTCGTTAGAGGCACAGTCGATGTCGGCTGTGCGATCCGGGGGTGGAAGTGTTAAAGGGCATAACGCCGCGAGTAACGTTTAGAGAAAGCGCAGCACACCTCTCTACACCCCCGAGTCGCCCACGCCCATGTTGCCCCCTTGCCGTCTTTACGTCGGCTGTGTCGGGGGCCCATGTAGTGGGCGGCGAGCCACGGCCTGCCGCTGATAACTTGTACTTCACATGTTATGGCAGGTGCCGACCTCTCAGCAATAACCCATTTTCAGTCCATCCAACCTTCATTCTCATAGCCCAGTCATTTTCTTTCATTTCATACAATAGTCCCTACTTCTGCAGGTACACATTCCCGGACATGTTGTACTGATGTGGTCGGGAGTGTGTCCCTGCAGGTGTAACCCATTACATTAAACATCTCCAAAGGGCCTCTACGAGTTGGATCTGTATCCCCTCGCATGCCTCTCAAAAAGACCGGGCTTGTCCCGTGACTCCTAGGAGAAACACTGTAATAATAATAATAATAAGCCCGCAGGGCAGCTTGTGGCGAGCTGTTGGTGAGTAGCGACACCACGGGCGATTCCCGAGTGCCCCGGAGAGTCGGTCAGGGCCCTCGTCTCCGGCGAGCCTTCACCGGTCGGAGTGGACCCCAAGGGGGCCCGCAGGACTCTCAGCTCTGGCTTGCCTTCACCGGCCGGCCAGAGGGGGGTCGTTAGAGGCACAGTCGATGTCGGCTGTGTGATCCGGGGGTGGAAGTGTTAAAGGGCATAACGCCGCGAGTAACGTAAGAGAAAGCGCAGCACACCTCTCTACACCCCCGAGTCGCCCGCGCCGATGTTGCCCCCTTGCCGTCTCTACGTCGGCTGTTTCGGGGGGCCCATCCAGCGGGCGGCGAGCCACGGCCTGCCGCCGATAACTTGTTCACCACTTGTTATGGCAGGTGCCGACCTCTTTGCAATATCCCATTTCCAGTCCATCCAACCTTCATTCCCATAGCCCAGTCTTTTTCTTTCATTTTTACTTACAATAGTCCCTACTTCTGCAGGTACACATTCCCGGACATGTTGTACTGATGTGGTCGGGAGTGTGTCCCTGCAGTTGTAGTCCATTACATTAAACATCTCCAAAGGGCCTCTACGAGTTGGATCTGTATCCCCTCGCATGCCTCTCAAAAAGACCGGGCTTGTCCCGTGACTCCGAGGAGAAACACTATAATAATAATTAATAATAATAATAGCGATAGAAATAAAAACACAATGGCAGGTAAATCAAGTCCGCACCATCCCTATTGTTATCTCCAGCACAGGCGTCATACCCAAGACCCTACACAGCAGCCTAGAAACAATCAATTTGAACCCCAATATATATAAATTATTACAAAAAGCCGTCATCCTCAATACTTGCAGACTTGTCCGCAAGTTTCTCAATCTATAATTATGGCACTTGGCTTCGGCCCGTGCTCTCTTCATAACCTCCCTTGGGAGAGATATACATTGTATAAAAACACAATAATAATAATAATAATGCCCGCAGGGCAGCTTGTGGCGAGCTGTTGGTGAGTAGCGACACCACGGGCGATTCCCGAGTGCCCCAGAGAGTCGGTCAGGGCCCTCGTCTCCGGCGAGCCTTCCCCGGTCGGAGTGGACCCCAAGGGGGCCCGCAGGACTCTCGGCTCTGGCTTGCCTTCACCGGCCGGCCAGAGGGGGGTCGTTAGAGGCACAGTCGATTTCGGCTGTGTGATCCGGGGGTGGAAGTGTTAAAGGGCATAACGCCGCGAGTAACGTTTAGAGAAAGCGCAGCACACCTCTCTACACCCCCGAGTCGCCCGCGCCGATGTTGCCCCCTTGCCGTCTTTATGTCGGCTGTTTTGGGGGGCCCATCTAGTGGGCGGCGAGCCACGGCCTGCCGCCGATAACTTGTTCCACTTGTTATGGCAGGTGCCGACCTCTTTGTAATATCCCATTTCCAGTCCATCCAACCTTCATTTCCATAGCCCAGTCTTTTTCTTTCATTTTTACTCACAATAGTCCCTACTTCTGCAGGTACACATTCCCGGACATGTTGTACTGATGTGGTCGGGAGTGTGTCCCTGCAGTTGTAATCCATTACATTAAACATCTCCAAAGGGCCTCTACGAGTTGGATCTGTATCCCCTCGCATGCCTCTCAAAAAGACCGGGCTTGTCCCGTGACTCCGAGGAGAAACACTACAATAATAATAAATAAGCCCGCAGGGCAGCTTGTGGCGAGCTGTTGGTGAGTAGCGACACCACGGGCGATTCCCGAGTGCCCCAGAGAGTCGGTCAGGGCCCTCGTCTCCGGCGAGCCTTCACCGGTCGGAGTGGACCCCAAGGGGGCCCGCAGGACTCTCGGCTCTGGCTTGCCTTCACCGGCCGGCCAGAGGGGGGTCGTTAGAGGCACAGTCGATTTCGGCTGTGTGATCCGGGGGTGGAAGTGTTAAAGGGCATAACGCCGCGAGTAACGTTAAGAGAAAGCGCAGCACACCTCTCTACACCCCCGAGTCGCCCGCACCGATGTTGCCCCCTTGCCGTCTCTACGTCGGCTGTTTCGGGGGGCCCATCCAGTGGGCGGTGAGCCACGGCCTGCCGCCGATAACTTGTTTTTCGCTAGTTATGGCAGGTGCCGATTCCTTTGCAATAACCCAGTTTCTAGTCCATCCAATGTTCATTCCCATAGCCCATTTTTATTTCTATCATATCTTGCAATAGCCCCTACTTCTGCAGGTACACATTCCCGGACATGTTGTACTGATGTGGTCGGGAGTGTGTCCCTGCAGGTGTAACCCATTACATTAAACATCTCCAAAGGGCCTCTACGAGTTGGATCTGTATCCCCTCGCATGCCTCTCAAAAAGACCGGGCTTGTCCCGTGACTCCAAGGAGAAACACTAAATAATAATAATATAATAATATAATAATATATAATCTATACTAATATTATAAAGAGGAAAGGTTTGATTTTTTGTTTGTTTGTTTGTTTGTATCGAATAGGCTCTGAAACTACTGCACCGAATTAAAAAATTCTTTCACCATTCGAAAGCTACACTATCCCTGAGTGACATAGGCTATATTTATTCCCGAAATTCCCACGGGAACGGGCACAACGCGGGTATATGTAACCCAAGGTATGAAAAACATGCCTAAAAAAATTGGTTATTGGCGTGCGCTACTAAATCTATTGATGATACACAAAAACAATGTTCTACACAATCAAAGTACATATCATTGCGAACAAATAAGTTCGCGAGGGCATATGTCTAACTATTATAGTTAAGACACAATAACCGTTTTAACCCTATACTTGGCAGAGATTTTTTTTCTATTTTTTTCAAATTTTTTTATAAAAAATGTGTTAATAGGTCCATAATGATAGGGTATATGCAAATAAAAAAAATCGTGTGAGGGTAGTTTTTTATTTATTAAATGTATCATATATGACACAGCACCAGATGTACAAAAATCAAGGTCAAAAAATATATGTATCAAATTTGACACACAGCCAAGTTTTAAATAATTTAATTTTTAAGAAATTTTATGTAAATTACCAATGTAAGTTAAGTAAAACCTTTAAAAATATTTAAAAATACTAAAAATAGGGAAAATATTGCAGAAGTTTGTTGTTTGTTGTTGAAAAAATGTTTCAGTTCCATAATTTTCCATTACATGAAAATTATTATTATAGTGTTTCTCTTTAGAGCCACGGGACAAGCCTGGTCTTTTTGAGAGGTATGCGAGGGGATACAGATCCAACTCGTAGAGGCCACGAGGATGTTTAATGTAATGGATTACAACCACAGAGACACATTCCCGACCATCAGAATGCACGACATGAACACGAATATGTCTGTGCAGAAGTAAGGGCTATTGTAGAAAGTAAATGAAAAAAGACTGGACTACAGGAATGAAGTTTGGATGGACTGCAAATAGGTTATTGCGGAGAGGTCGGCATCTGCCATAACATGTGAAGAACAGGTTATCAGCAAGGGCCCCCCTTAACAACCGACGTAAGGTAAGGGGGCAACATCGGCGTGGGCAACTTGGGGTGTAGAGGTGTGCCGCGCTTTCTCTAAACGTTACTCGCGGCGTTGTGCCCTTTTACACTTCCAGCCCCGGATCACACAGCCGAAATCGACGGTTCCTCTAACGATCGCCCTCTGGCCGGCCGGTGAAAGCAAGCCAGAGCTTAGAGTCCTGCGGGCCCCCTTGATTGACTTGAAACAATGATGTTGATACAAGTACTTAGTTGACTTCCTTGACATCATCACATAGCAAGTTCAGGTTTTCTAGCGATGACGGCAGTGAAGGAGCAGGCTATCGGAATTCCATGTTTGTCAGGACTTAGTTGAAAATCACCAGACGTATCACTTTCCTCTATGCCGGACTTGGCGCCAGATTTAAGTATAAGTACCCTATTTTTTTGGATTGTCACCAAATGTGGACCAATGTCTTAAATTTTCCAGCCGAAGACGATTGCTCCTGAAAAGCAGGTTTAGTGGTTTTATTTCATTCTTACCCTATCTCAAAACCTTTTTCCTCTTCAGGAGCAATCGTCTTCAGCTGAAAAATTGAGGACATTGGTCCAATTTTGTGAAAATAAAAAAAATAGAGTATATATGAGCCAGAAGTCTGCAAGCTGTGGTCTGCTGTGGTATTAGTAAGTGTGATGATACCTGAAAATGAAACATATTATAAAAATTTCAGCAAAAAAGCAAAAAATAACTGAATAAAATAAATAAAACTCATAGAAGTGTACCTGGCACTGTGGCATATATGATACATAGTAAAATAAAACTCATAGTAAGTGTAACTGGCACTGTGGCAAATATGATACATTCGAAAAAACATGATTATTGTAAGTGGTTGCAATGCATCTTGGGGTATACAAATAGTGTGTGTCGATAGATGATATTATCATTTAAGTAATAACAATGAAATTTGAGGAATAAAACAGCCAAATAGCAATATATAAGATTTTTCTTACCTTACGTTGCGCAGGCGCTTGTGAACGGTCCGCCATTTTGCGTGTAGGGTTGCACTGAAGGGATGCAAGTCTTCAAATATTTTTTTTTCCAAATTTAGTAAAAACCCTCTACCAGTTATAAAATAAAAATATCAAAAAAAGTTAATACATAAGACTGCAGATTTTTTTAAAGTTGAGTGTATCAAATCGTATACTGTGCCAAGTATAGGGTTAAGTTAAAATTAATTAGTTAAAAAAGGAGTGTAATTTTAAGTTGATGATATTCATATGATGATATGAATCTAAATCAAAATAAATGGCTCTACAATCAAGGTTAATTATGTTTCTTTGTGTACCTCTTTAAATTATTAAAATCGGACAGTTAGTTTCAGAGTTATGATGAGAAATATCACTTCATAGTATAAAATAAAGTCGTCTCTGTTTCGTGTCTGTTTGTCTGTTTGTCTGTATGCTTAAATCTTTAAAATTACGCAACGGATTTTGATGCGGTTTTTTTGTAATAGGTAGAGTGATTCAAGAGGAAGGTTTTTATGTAAAAAAATTCCCGAAATTCCCACGGGAACGGCCACAACGCGGGTAAAACCGCGGGGCGCTGCTTACAAAATAGTAATGCTCGATGGCGGGTCTCTTATGGCTACTTACTGTTTCGTGCGGTCAAAGCGCGCGGGGATATACCTACCTACGAACTACGAACGACGAAGACGTGCTATGTATGTAGGTATTATCCCGAATTCTTCCTCACATAAAATCTTGAATATACTCGCGCGTGACATGTAATATTTTATCCCCAATTTCCCACTTGAAATTTTGATTGTGTATATTCCTGCGGGAGACACGCAATGTTTTATCCCGATTTTCCTACATGAAATCTTGATTACCCGAAGCGAAGCGAGGGCGGGTCGCTATATAAAATAAAGTCGTCTCTGTTTCGTGTCTGTTTGTCTGTATGCTTAAATCTTTAAAATTACGCAACGGATTTTGATGCGGTTTTTTGTAATAGGTAGAGTGATTCAAGAGGAAGATTTTTATGTAAAAAAATTCCCGAATTTCCCACGGGAACGGGCACAATGCGGGTAAAACCGCGGGGCGCTGCTTACAAAATAATAATGCTCGATGGCGGGTCTCTTATGGCTACTTACTGTTTCGTGCGGTCAAAGCGCGCGGGGATATACCTACCTACGAACTACGAACGACGAAGACGCGCTATGTAGGTATTATCCCGAATTCTTCCTCACATGAAATCTTGATTGTGTATACATATATACTCGCGCGAGACATGTAATATTTTATCCCCAATTTCCCACTTGAAATTTTGATTGTGTATATTCCTGCGGGAGACACGCAATGTTTTATCCCGATTTTCCTACGTGAAATCTTGATTACCCGAAGCGAAGCGAGGGCGGGTCGCTATGGTATTATATAAAACTAAAACTGTTGCAAACAAACTTTTTTGATTTAATTTGGGCGAATTTCTGAATAATGCTTTTGATATTATCAACTTTTCGGAGTAATAGACTCAGGCGCGGTTTCAGGATTAGATTTAGGGGTGGGCACTCTTAGCTAAGATTAAACCATCTCCCATTTAATGCTAATAGTAATAACAGTATAATGAGAGGATTAGATTCCCTACGGCAAAAACAAACAGAATGAATACGCGAGCGCGGAGCGCGAGTGAATTTTTTTCATATTTTGGCTTGGGCCGTTTGTTCTATGCAAGTTACTTATTTGACGGGGATAACCAGAAAATCATATTTTAAATGAATTAAACTCTCGTTGAAACACATTAGCCATTACAAACAATTACTCAAAGAGCGAGCGCGTAGCGCGAGCGAAAATTTTTCGTTTTATTCCTTTTTGGCTGATAAGAATAGACTAGTGCTTAGCTCCAAAAATGGTTACTAAAAATGGTTAATGCTTTGTATTTGGGACACACTAGGGAAAGTTTTCACGAAATTTCGTAGAAAAAAAAATTGTGGAAGATAAACGTTTGAGGTTATGTGAACAAATTGTCAATACAAGAGTTGTACTTCATTTTATTACCTACAACTTTGCCACTTGACTTTTTTCTGTAAGACTTGTAGTTTTGCCGGAAATCGAGATAAACCATTTTTACCCCTAAAAACTCACCCCCTTCCCGACCTCAGATCGCCCGTAATTCATTTATCCCTGCATTTTTATCATATTCCCCTCCTTTTGTAATAGGTTTCATTCTACTATGATTTAATTTGTTTAAAATATTATCCTTGCTAGTCTATTACGCATGTTGTCAGATATTCGTGTTCTTGCGTGTAGTGTAGTGCGGTGCGAAACATGGTTTTTGGTATGACCGGCAGATAGAAAAGTAAATAAAATTATAGTTGATAATTTTAATGCAATTGGGCTTTTGAAAAAAAAAAAAATTTGATTTTTTTAATGTATTTTAAAACTTTATTATTAATAATATTGATATTTAATGTAAAAAACTTAAAAAAATATTTTTTCAATTAATTATAAACAATTAAAAATTGATGAAATTTCAATAAAAATCACGTGACTATAAACGCGCCATGATTGGTCACCGTAGTTGTGACGTAATTATGTTAAACCATATGTACGTACTGCGTTTACAATCAAGATTCCCGCCCTTTTATTCTCTTTCCCTCCAAAAGTTTGCGATGTAACCGAACCTCTTTTCATAAACATAGGTATATAAAGTTTGCGATGTAACCGAACCTCTTTTCATAAACATATAAACCTTCCTTTACAACGAGTGAAAACTCAGTGGTGAAATCTAACCAGTGAAACTACATAACATAATTACGTCACACGTTTGTTCGGGAGTTGTCGGAGTGTTTTCGGTACTGGATTCAAAAATTAATTTTTAATTTGAAATAACTTTTGAATTATTGCGAAAAAAATAAAATAAAAATAGTTTTGTTATAAAACTTATATATAATCTTTCCATTTATCACAAAAATTTTTTTTTTCAAAAGCCCCATTCTTTTCTTCTTGGTAATTGTGATTAAATCTTATATAATACTTTAATAATAATACTTTTTATGGTCTGAAAATGTTAGTGCGCGGGGCCCGTAGCATTTGCTACTCTTGCTTCGTGGCTAATCCGGTACTGATTATATGGCTTATTAGTATTACGATGATATCTATAATTTCGGCTCGCGTCAGTCGGCCGCGCCCGTAGCGACTGGAATTTTGATCTGGACGGAGCGTTGCTTGATCTGCGATTCAACATTACCGAGTGAAAAGTTCGTGGTTTGGTCAATATGTTTAACTCTATCCCTTGTAAATGGAGTACAAATATTTGTATGTATGGCGCCCGTGAAATAAGACTACATATTATATTGTTGTCATTTTCAAACGTGATGTTCGCTTTGTGTTTAAATGTAGGGTTTAAGGTCTGAAACTGTTAGGCTAAGGACTCACGAAGCGGTTTTCACCCGTGCCCGCCGCGGTTGCGGGCCCGCAGCCTTTGTAGAATACAGATATATATGTAAAAAATTAAAGCACATTTCACGACGCGTTTTACGCCCGCGGCGTGTGCGATTGTTTGCGGGTCCCGCTGCTCCAGCGGTCATCTTGTACCGGCGGGCGCGGGTCGCGGTCCCGCAGCCGCGGCGGGTAGCACCCGCTCGCTCTGCGGTCGGTTGGCGGTTTAAGTCATTAATAAGAGTAACAAATAATCCATAACGATCTCTTTCCGCAATCAGTGGATGTATCCAGAATCTTTTAGGCCTTCTTTTTTTAATTCTTCTGTGAAGGAAGTATAACGCAACAGCTCGTTTCTGGTGTGTGTCCATGACGGTCTGGAACTCAACTGATCGTTTAACCGCCCGTCTTGCGATTATCAACCGCCAAGTTTGCGGGCGATAATCGCAACCGCGACGGCTGCGTAACCGCACAAAACTCCGGTCTCGTGAGTTTTGGACGAAGCGGTTTTTACCCGTGCCCGCCGCGGTTGCGGGCCCGCAGCCTTTGTAGAATACAGATATATATGTAAAAAATTAAAGCACATTTCACGACGCGTTTTACGCCCGCGGCGTGTGCGATTGTTTGCGGGTCCCGCTGCTCCAGCGGTCATCTTGTACCGGCGGGCGCGGGTCGCGGTCCCGCAGCCGCGGCGGGTTGCACCCGCGCGTTCTGCGGTCGGTTGGCGGTTTAAGTCATTAATAAGAGTAACAAATAATCCATAACGATCTCTTTCCGCAATCAGTGGATGTATCCAGAATCTTTTAGGCCTTCTTTTTTTAATTCTTCTGTGAAGGAAGTATTACGCAACAGCTCGTTTCTGGTGTGTGTCCATGACGGTCTGGAACTCAACTGATCGTTTAACCGCCCGTCTTGCGATTATCAACCGCCAAGTTTGCGGGCGATAATCGCAACCGCGACGGCTGCGTAACCGCACAAAACTCCGGTCTCGTGAGTTTTGGAAATAAAACTCCATTCCGCCACCGCGGCGGGCACGGGTAAAAACCGCTTCGTGAGTCCTTACTCTAAGCGGGCGCTCGCGGCGGGCAACCGTGGCGTGTTTCCGCGCGTGGACACGTGACGTGGGTGGACTCTGTGGGAACACGACGGTCCCCGTCACCCGTCCCGACCCCCGACCCGTCGTGGAGACCGGATTATTTTATTTACGCAGTGGCGCTAGTTCAATTTTAACGGTCTGGAACGATGGAGAACTTAATATATTATTACGTAGCAAAACGACGGCTAGCAAAAAAAACGACAGTAAGTAATCCCGTGCGTGAGTGTTACCGCTGGCGGGCTCCGCGCGTGCAACCACGACGGGTTCCGTCGCACGGAGGCGGGCCCCTTCGCGTGTCCCACGACTGAAACCCGCGCGGGTCCCCGCGACGTAGCACTTTTGTATAAAACCGCGCGGGTGCCCGCTTAAGGCATTTTAGGCCTTAATCTAGTTTGTCATTCGATGACTTTTCAGTAGATGGCAGTGCTCTATACATATATTATGTATATGCACCCTATGCATATGGCACGATGAGTGATTGTCCAAACCCCACCCCGCCCTCACCTGCCGCCGCCGCGACCGCTGCCCACACCGCCCACACCGCCACCACGAGCTCGACGTTAACGATCATGTCTCTGGCCGCGATCAGCGATACTGGGCTTCGTTATTTATATAATCATAATCATTTATCTCTTAAATCAGTATAATCCTCACCTCATAAATAAAGGTTCTCGTTTATTTATTGACCCGGCATCCGACCAGCACCGCACACACATGCTCCCCCTGTATGTGATCATAAATTGGGAGTCTGTATAGATATATCCCACATTAAAATTTCACCTTATTTAATATCAGTGTAAACTAACATTTCTGCCTGTTTTTATAGTTGTTTTATGATGTATCGTATATTATGTTTGATTGATCTGAAGTTCACAAAAGTAAACGAACCATCTCTGGGCACCGACTCCAATTCTAAAAAGAAGAGCAAATTCTTGTCACTTTTACGTTCATAGGATTTGTAATCGGTTTGTACTTTTGTATGTTTTGTAATACTCTTACGCCATTTTAAATGTAATACTGACACCAAGCCAAGCGTTGGTGCACGATAACTCAATCAAAGTAAACAGTCTGCGTGGGGCAAGGCGGTGCTGGTGCTGCGGCGAATGAACGACGGCCTTTTTATATTGTTATCGATTTTAATGAATTAGGTAGGTACTACATATCTTAATATTAGACATGTTATTCACTAATCATGTTTGTGGTTCATATCGACATGTGATGTCGTAGGCAAATGGAATCAGAAGAGGTATTTTGTATTAATTATTAATCTAAGGTACTCATATACATTTGTTCTCTTATGACTAGTGATCTGTCTGATCATGATAATTAATCATTAAACGAACTTACCTGTACGTGAAGTTCTACCATAATTATACTCGCGCCTCGTCCTCGAGATTAGTACAGTAGTTATTTATTGACACATGTAGTATCGCCTAGGTCTCACCACTCCTGCACTAAGTTTAGAGATAATTATAGCTATTTTACCTTTTTATTATGGTAACACTTTTTTTTGTGGGTAGCTTGCCTTCCTTTGCCCTGAGTTGCGTACTGGTAGTCATTTAGTTTGGAGTAAGTCCTAATGTCATTGATGTATTGCCGGATGAGATACAGGGATGTTAGCAACACTGGGAGGGTGGGATGTACTAATCTCTTCGGACTCGGCGCTCGTATAATTATGATAGAACTTCACGTACAGGTAAGTTCGTTTAATCATTAATTATACTCGCGCCTCGTCCTCGAGATTAGTACAGTAGTTATTTATTGACACATGTAGTATCGCCTAGGTCTCACCACTCCTGCAGTAAGTTTAGAGATAATTATAGCTATTTTACCTTTTTATTATGGTAACACTTTTTTTTGTGGGTAGCTTGCCTTCCTTTGCCCTGAGTTGCGTACTGGTAGTCATTTAGTTTGGAGTAAGTCCTAATGTCATTGATGTATTGCCGGATGAGATACAGGGATGTTAGCAACACTGGGAGGGTGGGATGTACTAATCTCTTCGGACTCGGCGCTCGTATAATTATGATAGAACTTCACGTACAGGTAAGTTCGTTTAATCATTAATTATACTCGCGCCTCGTCCTCGAGATTAGTACAGTAGTTATTTATTGACACATGTAGATCTTGAGAGACTGAACGGGAATATCATCAATGAATGAGTTATTATATCGGTATGAATGTGTTTATTTCGTAATTAACAAATCTTCAATTCAGAGGTAACTTAGGCTTAGGTACACGAATCAACTTAATCAGTAAGTGTAAATTATTTTCATATAATAACAATAAATATTATCAAGGATCATAAGGTTGTACATCTTTATACTGATTATCTGTAAAATCAGTTATAATATTATTAACAATTAGATAGAATTGAATCTGCTACGGTGGTATCGTCATTATTATTAATGATAATTCTTTGGTAAAACTTGGCGAATGTTGTGGAATCTCTACTCCAGCCTGCCGTTTTACGAATGGTGTCCAGGGTGACACCGAGAGAGTAAGCCTGTGACACAGCCGCGTGCCGCGTGCTGTGTGCGCTATACGTGCTCGTGTCGATACCGCACTCACCAAGTGTGCGCTTTACCCAGCGACTGAGCGTTTGGGTTCCTACTGGTTTATGGGGGTTTCTAATTCCAATGAACATAATATCAGATGTTCTTAGCGTAGATGTGCGTTCTATATAGCATAATAGCGTAGTTGCTGGGCATATTGCTGGTTTTTCTAAAAAGAATGGCAAGTGTAGTACGGGCTGTTTACTGCCTGGCTTAGATGTTTTTATAAGATCTGGGATTTTAATCGTTAAACGCTGTGAAAGATTTTGAACATTACTGACTTTTATATTTGACAAGGTTTGGATTCTATGGGCCGTTGAAAGAGCTAGTAAGGTAACTGTTTTAAATGTAAGTTTTTCTAAGGAAAGGCTATTGTTAGGATGCCATGTATTCAGTTTATCTAATACGAGGTTAGTATCCCAGGTGGCATTATATTTAGGTTGTGGTGGTTTCAGACGATACACGCCTTTTAGAAATCGTTTAAGCCTATCATCATTAGTCATTACTGGGCCCAATATGAGGGAAAGAGCTGATCTGCATGAATTCAAGGTGCCATATTGGCAGCCGTTATTAAACAGTTGGGTTAAGAAGTAAATTACGGTAGGTACTGACGTGTCGTAGACATCAACTGAATTAACTTGGCAGAAATCCCACCATTTTTTCAAGCAAACGTCGTATTGCTTCATGGTGTTTGGTGACAATGATTCTAGCATAATATCTAATGATGACTTCGGGATGCTTCTCCTTGAGAATGCGTTCCGGATAATATGCCTGCCACCAGGGTAATCGATCTGTGTATCGGACGGGAGCTGGAATGAGATAATAAAGCATTGCTGTCAGGAGGAAATGTTATCGTTTCCGAAACAAGGAGGGATCTAAACATGGGGTACCATGGCTGTGTTGGCCAAAGGGGTACGACCATGATACCTCGTGCTTTGTCCGTTGTGATTTTTCTGAGTGCTTTCAGTATGACCGAAAAAGGCGGAAAGGCGTAGAAAAAATTGTCCTTCCACGGTACAGTAAATGAATCTATTGCGAATGCATCTGGGTCTCGGCGCCAGGATATGTATGTAACACATTTTTTGTTGATGCGACTTGCAAACAGGTCAATATCTGGAGACCCAAAGCTACGCGTCAGGATATCAAAAGCCCAATCTGACAACTCCCATTCTATGTCGGGATGGTTCCTCCGAGACTCAAAATCTGCGATATTATTATCACTAGATTTTATATAAGAGGCCACAACAAATAGCTTTTTGCTTTCGCACCAGTTCCAGATATCACGAGCTATTTGTGTGAGGTGAGGGTATTGTACACCTCCCATCCTATTTATATACGCTATTGCCGTCGAGTTATTAATGCGTAATAAAACCTGATTGTTAAAGCAGTCCCGTGCGAAGATTTTTAGGGCGATAAAGGCTGCCATCAGTTCGAGATAATTAATGTGATGATCTCGTTCAATGTTTGACCACTGGCCACTAGCAGTATTTCCGTTGCAGGCGGCTCCCCACCCCGTTGTTGAGGCGTCAGAAAATATCTCACTTTGGTACTCATCGGTTCTGATTTTATGGACAGAATGATCTAATTTATTTAACCACCAGTCAAAATCAGTTTGAAGGGATTCAGGCAAATTCATGAATCGGTTATAGTCATCCTGATCTTTCAAGTTGAGATATTTACATCGCTCCATCTCTTTAGTGTGGAGCCACCCGTATTCAATAGCTGGACAACAGGAGACTAGTGAACCTAAAAGTTGTGCAAAAGCCCTGATTTTGCAACGTCTTAATTTTGAAAAAGACTTTAATTGAGTCTTTACTTTCAATCTCTTCTCTGGTGGTAAGCAGAGTAGAAGATTGTCAGAGTCTATAATCATGCCCAAAAATTTGCATTTGGTTGAAGGTACTAGAACACTTTTATTTTTGTTGACAATAAATCCTAGTGAAGTTAACAGTCTTTTAGTTATATCAACGTTTTTCATACAATTTTGATAGGAATTCCCAAATAAGAGCCAGTCATCTAAATAGAGGGAGGACAGAAACCCGCGGAACGTAATAATTTTACTATTGGTTTAGTTAATTTCGTAAATATGTAGGGTGCAGTATTGAGACCGAATGGTAACACGTTAAACTCATACAGTTTATATTTGAACCGGAATCTGAGGTATTTTCGAGATTCTTCGTGGATACTAATTAAGAAATACGCATCTTTTAGGTCAAGTGTAGCCATTTGACAGTTTTGTGTAACTAGTTTTAGCGCTGTTCTCAGATCTTCTAGTTTAAAATGGTCAGTACTTATAAATTTATTAAGACTTTTTAAATTCAGAATAAAACGCATGTTGCCATTCGGTTTTGGTGTCAAGAAAATGCCTGATATGAACTGATTTTCACAAGGATAACATTCTGATATAGCGCCTATTTCTAGTAGGTTATTAATAGCTTTTAGATAATGTTGCTCTTCGTTATTTGAATAAGTATGTCTAGCAGGGTACGTATTTTGTACTACAGGTGACGTAAACTGAATTTTGTAGCCTTTTATCCAAGATAGTAAGGTATGATCATTTGTAATGAGGGACCACTGATGAATAAATTGAGTTAAACGACCTGCGTACTTAACTGTATCTAATACCGGCGACGTGGATACGTCACGGGTTGAATTTGCGATAACGGTCTCGACGAGTGCGCATGCGGCTGCCGGTGAGGTGGCTGCGCTGGCGGGTGATACGGCGCGCGTACTGCAGCGGGCTCGCGGCTCCGGGGCGCTAGCGGCGCCATCCCCACAGGTTGCCTGCGCGCCTGGGGGGGAGCTCTGCGGTTTAAAGGTCCTGGAGTCGGTCCTTTGTACTTAATATTCGGTTTGTTGTTTGTTTCGGCCTTCAGTTCAACTCCCGACTTATTGACAGCCTTAGCTGATTTTAAAGTCTCTGCCAAATTTTCTCCAAATAAGTATGCATCTATTTTGGTATTTTTTAGATGCTCTTTCATGTCATTCTTTAAGGCGAATAAAATAAAATTTCTTCTTGTAATCGAATCAGCATGTTGTAAGTCACACAGTATTCGACTTATATCCATTAGTTTTTGGAGCAAATCATTATTTTTTGTTTTATTATTGAGTTGTGTGTTTATGATCTCGCTTAAACACGCTATTGCGCTGGTCATTTGTTTTTGCTTACTTTCTATGCCTTTATCCCGTTTGACGGCGGTGTCAGCGATTGCTGCTCTAATTTCCGGATTTATTTTGGGAGCATCTACTTGAACGCAGTTGGCGGGTACTGGGTATTTTGTAATTAAATTTTTACGATTTTCTTTATTCAGACCTTCCTTAGCTACGTGTAATAACCGGTTGGCAAGTTCATTGCGTATATCTGGACCGTATTTTTCGCTACTAGAAGGGTCATCTCCTAGAATTTCTAGGATGTCAGTATCTAGATCCGTATTATGATCGATATTGATCTCTTTGGGAGGTACTTCTGTCGAGGTACTAGGAACTGGCAAAGATTCGGGGGCATTATCTAAGCCTTCAACATTATCTGCGGCAACATCCGTGACTTGGGTCTCTGGCCATGGCAATAACCAATCATCTGGTCGAAACGCAGGGGTATCTGTAAATTATCATAAATATGACAATTTAATCTGATACTACGAAATCAGGATGCTCTAATTGTGGGTACAGTTAGTGGGTAGATAAAAATACCTACTAACGACATTACATTGGCTTTACAGCTTTTTCTCAAGATAGGTTGACACCTAAATTTTTGAAGGTAGGAAATTTATTAAGGTTAGGTTACAATCCCCAGTGGAAGGAACGCCAACCATATTTAAATGCGTTGAAACAGCCCCAGCGACTGTTCCGGTTGCATAATAATAGTGTCTACGTTAATACGTAGCAATCTTTCATGTATGAAGGGTAAATACCTGCTACTGAGTCCCCGTCAAGATCCACGGGCACTTCTTCTGGTTCGTCCGATGCACTTAGCGATTTTTGTCGTTGACGAATTTTTCGTTCTAATTTCTTGATTTTACTTTTATAACGGTCGATATCTTCCTCGCGTAAACCTGTACGCTTACGTCTCGGCATGGCGAGGAAAAAAAAAATTGTACGAAAACACTTGAAGACGACTTGAGTGGTTGAGCACTAGAATGCGAATGACTACCAGTACGCAACTCAGGGCAAAGGAAGGCGCAGCGGGGGGAGCTTGTCCATCGGGTTGAGCCCCACATACCCCGGCCGTGCCCCATATCGCGGCCGGGGATGCGTAAATGCATTTCCCCATCGTTAAAAAAAAAAAAAAAAAAAAAAAAAAAAAAGGGCAAAGGAAGGCAAGCTACCCACAAAAATAAAAAAAATGTTACCATAATAAAAAGGTAAAATAGCTATAATTATCTCTAAACTTAGTGCAGGAGTGGTGAGACCTAGGCGATACTACATGTGTCAATAAATAACTACTCTACTAATCTCGAGGACGAGGCGCGAGTATAATCGGTGGCTTAACTTCAGCCCAATGTTCAAATAAAGATTAATACAACGAATTAACTAGATAAACTAGATGTACAAAAACAATGAATAAACTATAAATATGACTTAAATACCTAAATATCAAGTTGCGCTACTAAGTCATTTAACCATTCATTAGTATACATTTCAAAACATAGTAATTAAGCGTCGTCCTGCACATTTATGTAAAACTGATTAAACTGTGGAAACTGCGCCCAAATCAGTTGCGGTGTCTAAAAGGAGAAAGGTTACAAATAGACTCACAGAGGCGGAGGGACGGTTTGTTTTATACTTTGTGTGATGTAGCGAGGTATGTACAAACAAACATGATAACAAAACGAGTGCGATTTAATTAATCAGAGTTATCATATTATGATAACTCTAGTGACAAACATTATAACAAAAGCAAATAACAATGAATACTTGTGACTTAATTTTAGTAAATGCTTTGTCCTGAATGACTGGCGGAATAACGCACAGCTGAAACCGTTGAGAGACCTGCAACTTGGAGGGTGTGTTCTGAGTATGACGTAGCATTTTACAATACATATTCTACGCCTAAGAGGGGCAAAGTAAATATAAGTTCAACTATCACCCATTAGTAAAACGAAACACTTTATATAATACTAGCGACCCGCCCTCGCTTCGCTTCGGGTACCTAATCAAGATTTCATGTAGGAAAATCGGGATAAAACATTGCGTGTCTCCCGCAGGAATATACACAATCAAAATTTCAAGTGGGAAATTGGGGATAAAATATTACATGTCTCCCGCGAGTATATATTATGTATACACAATCAAGATTTCATGTGAGGAAGAATTCGGGATAATACCTACATAGCACGTCTTCGTCGTTCGTAGTTCGTAGGTAGGTATATCCCCGCGCGCTTTGACCGCACGAAACAGTAAGTAGCCATAAGAGACCCGCCATCGAGCATTATTATTTTTACATGTCTCCCGCGAGTATATATTATGTATACACAATCAAGATTTCATGTGAGGAAGAATTCGGGATAATACCTACATAGCACGTCTTCGTCGTTCGTAGTTCGTAGGTAGGTATATCCCCGCGCGCTTTGACCGCACGAAACAGTAAGTAGCCATAAGAGACCCGCCATCGAGCATTATTATTTTGTAAGCAGCGCCCCGCGGTTTTACACCGTTGTGCCCGTTCCCGTGGGAATTTCGGGAATTTTTTTACATAAAAACCTTCCTCTTGAATTACTCTACCTATTACAAAAAACCGCATCAAAATCCGTTGCGTAATTTTAAAGATTTAAGCATACAGACAGACAGACAGACAGACACGACACAGAGACGACTTTATTTTATACTATGTAGTGATGTAATGTATATTAAATTCATGAGTAACAATAGATAAAATAGAAAATAGCATAGAGAACAAAGGTTTAAAAAAAAATTAACGAACAGTGTCTGAAAACTGTTCGCTCAGAACACCAAATAAAAACGTGGTTTTATATGAAACTATTTATTGACTAGCTGTGCCCGCGACTTCAATCTCTGGACTGCGGTGCTCTAGTAATGGGGTTGCTTTTCAAAACACGGTCATAAATATCAGACCGGTCAGTACACTAATACAAATCTCTGACTTAAATTGTAAGTGTTTAAAACTAAAAAAAGAGGAAACCTGGTGTTATATGAATTCGACGTTAACTCATTCTCTCACTAAGCCTGACGAGACGATGCACTAAGCACCCGCTTTACCATCAGAGCTATGATAACAAAGTAAAGCATAGCGCCAGTGGGAAGGCTCCTTAAACCTCCTCAATGTGTATTCATAGTTTTTAGCTTTTCAAAAGTATTGAAACGGCATTCGTCTCGGTGTCACTCGGACTCGTGTCGCCTCGCCGCCATTCGATTGTTAGTATTTTGAGTAGTACCTACATTGTGATGAGGCTCGGAGTTGTGAGGCTGCCTCTGTCCGTACACAAACTCATGAAGAGATGAGTCGCGTTTGGTTGACACCCACAGTCAAGCAAGTAACGTAAATCTTATTTAATAAATACATATTTATACAACGACGTGTTTCGGGTGCTCCAGTGGTGTTCTATCTCTAGATTCCCTCTTTACACTATTTTCTTTCTCTTGACTCCCTGAATATGTAAGTCAGATCTTTTTTTTTATTTGTTTATTTAGGAATAACAAACAGTAACATTATAAAAACTTAAAAGAGTAAGAATACAAAAATGATACAAAAATAATGCAACCAACAACGTTATTCGCAGATTAATTAGTTACATATTAAAATTACAACACTAGAGGATACAATGGTAAAAATCTACAATACTATAATAAAATATAAACTAGTTTAATTCAGTGGAGTTAATTAGAACTGTGAGCACTGATTTTTTAAATTTACATAGTGGACAGCAAAATATATCGATTTCCAAAAACACATTATTGTAAGTCTCAATCATGCGACGAATAGGTGAGCGCAATCCCGAATTAGTTCGACAGATATCGAGGGCAAACAGAGAACGGGTGCGGACTCTACGCGGCAGGCAGGTCCTCGGGACAATGTAGCAAATTTTTCTCGTCAAATCAATACAGTCAAAACTACTATGGACAATATTATAAAGAGTTATGGACTCTAAATAGATACGTCTGGATTCTAACGATGTTAAATTATATTTTTTTAACAAATCATGATAGGAAAGATAGCGACGGTAACATCTGAAATGAATAGTGCGAAGGAATTTATATTGAACCTTTTCGATAGCCTCAATGTATTTCTTATAGTAGGGGTTCCAAATTTGAACAGCATATTCTAGCAGAGGGCGGATGAGAGTTTTATAAAGATAGAGATATGTAGATGTGCGATTGAATTCGGCAGACGATCTCAACACAAAACCATACATACTGAATGCTCTGCTTATGTTTTTTTGAACGTGTTGATCAAAGCAAAGCTTACTGTCTAGCAACACACCTAAATCTCTTTGTGCAGATACTCCACTTATGTCAGTACCACAAAGCCTGTAATTGGTTTTATGTGGGTGACGCTTTTTAGTAAAACTGATAAAGTTACATTTAGGTAAATTGAAATTTAATTTATTTGCAGAACAGTAAGCGGATAATCTGTCGAGATCCTGTTGAAGAAGCGCGCTATCATGATCAGTTATAATTTTTTTATATATTTTGAGGTCATCCGCATACAATGAGAATTTTGAATGCAAGAAACACTTATAGATATCGTTAATAAATAGAATAAAAAGAAGTGGGCCTAGAATTGAGCCTTGAGGAATGCCTGAGGTGACGGGAACGGATTTAGAGGAGTATCCTTTGACTACTACCTTTTGAGTGCGATTTGTTACGTAAGATTGGAACCAACGAAGCAAATTACCACGAATTCCGTTAAATGCAATCTTGAGAAGAAGTAACAAATGGTCGACCTTATCGAATGCCTTCTGGAAGTCTGTGTAAATTGTATCTATTTGCTCATTATTGTCTATGCCTTCAAAGAGGTCACTAGCAAATAAAAGAAGGTTTGTAATAGTAGATCTCCTTTTGACAAAACCATGCTGCTCCGGGATAATTATCCTGTGAAGTATGGGATAGATGACGTTGTGAACCAGCCTTTCGAAGAGCTTTGACAAGGTTGATAATATCGAGATAGGTCTGTATTGCTCAACGTTATTTTTGGGACCGCCTTTATGAACGGGAGTTATATAGGCACATTTCCAGACATCAGGAAATACGCCTTGGCTGAGACATTTATTAAATATCAGAGTTAGTGGCACACAAATACTATTAGCAGTACTTTTCAGGAAAATAGGCGGCACACCATCTGGCCCAGGTCCCTTAGTTATGTCTAAAAGTTTTAATTCACTAGTAACAGTGGCTTCAGCAAGTTCGATGTCTGTTAAGTTAACGTTATTATCTGCTGCTAATAGTGGCGGTTCCCAGTTAGGCGGAACACAGCTAGGCTCAAACACAGATTTGAAAAAATCAGAGAAAAGGTTACATATGGCTTGAGGCTCGTTAAATTTCTTGTTTTTATAACTCATACATGACGGGATACCGGTTTTGGATTTACGGTTTCCAATATATGTCCAAAAATGTTTTATATTGGTAGTAATATTGCTTTCGACAGATGACATATAGATCTTGTAGCGTTCATCACATTTTTTCTTGAAATCGGCTCTTAGGTCAGAGAATTTTATGTATTGATTATTGTCAGTAGTGTAATTAATAGATGAATTGGTAATGATAGTATTATTATTGATGGGGGAGGTTGCCTTTTTCCATTTAATCCAAGCTTGGTTTTTTTTCTTGAAAAGTTTTATTAGCGATGGTGTAAACCATATAGGAAAGTCAGAGGATCTGTAGGCTACAAGAGGTATATGTTTTTTTATTATGCTATGAATCTCATTATAAAACACGTCGACAGCCTCCGTGGCCGGTAGAGTGCCTATTAAACCAGGCCAGTCAATTTCAGAGATTGCACGGTTTATATTCTCATAATTAGCTTTACGGAAATTGTGTCTTGGTGCAGGGTGTTTCCCCAAAGCATTTAAAGGAATATTGAGCGCGACCGAACTGATAAACGGGGGATGATCATCACGAGCTTTAACAAGGGGATTGGTTTCGATTTGCGCGACAGACGGCATGTTGCAAAGGAACAGGTCAAGTACATTACCATTACTATTGTGCGTTGTATTATATTGCAAAAAATTAAAACAAGAAATAAAGTTACTGAGGCATCTAGCTTTGGAACTGGTACAGTTAGTTAAGTCTATTGCAAAATTTGACCACTGGACCTCAGGTAAATTATAGTCTCCAATTACACAAATACTATCGGCATTATAATTCATTAAACCAATTGTTAAGATGTTGAAATGGCTCTCGTAATCTTTGGTAGTTGCCCAGGGAGGAACATAAGCGGCACTTATAACGTTTGTTTTGGAAGAGTTATTACTAGCAAACTCTACCACGATGTGGTCAATACTCGAGGGCGGGTTACATTCAAGGCTGATATTAGTTAGCTTAAATTCAACGGGCTGTAAACCGCGCAGTACAGCGACCAACACACCACCGCCGTCTTGCCTGCCTGTAGCTAATCTGTCGCGATCGCACCGGAATACAACGTAACGTTGATCTATAAATTCGGAATCGAGAATATCAGGTGTCAGCCAAGTTTCCGTCAGTACAATAACATCGTATGAAGCCGATAGTATATTCATATATAACGTGTTCAACTTTGTCCTAATACCGCAACAATTTTGATAAAAAATACTTACTTGTGTACTATTATTAACTTTCATAATTAAAACTAAATTTTATAAATAAATAAGTATACGTCCAACTCGTAGGGTTATAGTAAAACGAATAGGTTAAAGAACTTGGGTAAATGTTTATGAAATAAGTATTTCCAGAATTATATGTGTCCAAAGCAGCTTCAACGGTACCAAAGTACATGAAAATAATAAAAGAAGGAGAATAAGAGAGTTTAATGCAAATTGCTTTGAATTCGTGCATGATTAAGGGCTTAGCTAAGGAAATAAAGTGTAAAAAACAAATTGAAACCAACATATATATTTTTTTGTTTACCTCTAACTCAAACTTAAAATAATTAAAAAATAATAGAGATCCGATAAAAATGAAAACGCAAATACCATAAGATACATAAACAAAGCGAATTAAGAATATTACAAATAAGATAAGATTAGGTTTGCGAAGGTTTGATCTTATCCAGGTCGGACTCCGAGCGGATAACAAAGGCAGGGGTGTCATCTTTTTCCCGTACAAGTATAGAGGAGTTTTTAACCCAAACATATTTGTAATTAGACTTCTTTGATAGCTCTCTACACCTACGAAATAACTGTTTATTTTTAAGAGTTAAATGTTCATTAAGATAGACACGGACAGGAGTACCAGAGATGTCGATTTTATCACTGGTAAGAACTTTAGCTTTGCGGAAGGCACCCAAAACATTATCACGTTGGATACGTGTGGAGAACTTAACTATAACATTCTTCGGTCTGTTCGTATTTTGAGACGCATGGGGGACACGATGGGCAGAGACAATATCCTGTGGCTGAAGTGGCACCTTTAATACGGAGCAGATGCAGCTAACGACGGCAGGCAGGTATTCGTTACGCTTTTCAGGTAGTTGGCATATCTCTACGTTGCATTGCCTCGCTTGCTGCTCAAGTATGTCAATTTTTGATTCCAAGGACAATACATCAGGAGATGTCTCCATACTCCGCTTGCAGATATCATCCAGACGTTGCTTCATTAGCGAATGCTCACCATGGCAAAACTCAAGTGATGACTTGAGGTCAGTGACATCTGTATTCAACGATGATACGTTACATTTCAAAGCAGTTTGTTCGGCCTTCAAGGACTTAATTTCGCTGTGTATTTCAGTCAGCGCTCCCTTAATATCTTCCGCAAAACTGCGCATGTCGCTTCTTGATTCATCGCGCCATAACTGCAGTTTATTGTATAAAGTGCTGGCGAAAGAGTTAAAGTCGGCTGCGGTCTGAGAACCTTGAGGCATGTCAGAGAAAAGATTTGATGTATCTTCAGGTGCAGAACCTGAGATCTCCATTGAGGCGTCACATACAGGCACTTGTGATTGACGTATAGGAGTATCTAGGTTGGATCTAGCTCGTCTGGTAATATTGCTGCAAGGTGGGCATCTCCAAGTTAATCGGTAGTCTTTACTCAGAGTTGAAAATTGCTTCCCACTTATATTTAGACATTCGCTGTGGTACTGGTCGGTACACCCACTGCATTTCAATACCTTACTTCCTACTGCAATTGTTTTATGACATCCACTGCAAATCATGGTAGGACGGAAGATTATTTAATTATTTATTGGCAAAATTATATACCAGTAGCGTCACCTAGCGGTGATTTTGCGTACTAGGTTATTGATTGAGTGGATATCGTCGATGCCAATGTCGTATTCAAGACGTTTTGTGACAATGCAATAGATGGCGGCGCAATTAGTACCAAGCTGGGTAAATAGATGGCGCTGTATTTAATTTTTGAGCAGGGGACGATGATCATGCAAAATCGATAGATTTATTACTGAAGCCAATTTGCGATATTAACACTTTTGCACAGTAACAACATCAATTCACTCCCTGGAAGGCCAAAGCAGGTTCAAAATTATGCAAAGCGAGGCCTCAAAACACAGTTTTATCAATCCAATCAAAATAAATGTTGATGCACCAGTACTCGTTCGTATCACTGTAAAAACACTATGAAACCCCAAACCAAAGGGTGTATTCAGGAACTTAACACTTTCACTATTATATTTATGGTAGTTTTACTTAAAAAGTTCACATTAACTATTTTTAAAAATTATTTATTATATTATTGTTCAAAATGTAAACAAACTACAAGTAGCGCCCTCTCAATCTCAGATCTGTCCTACTAGGAAGTTACCGCGTATACGAAATAACACGAGGAGGGTATGTTCTATCAGGCTATCACCTATAGACGACTCGCGCGTGTGTTGCAGGTGGGCGTGGCGATGCCGGTGTGGTTGCTCAAGGTGGGCGTGGGCATGTTCCTGGGGTACCCGAGCGTGCTGCTGCCCGCGCTGCAGGCGCCCGGCGCCGAGCTGCACCTCGACCTGCACCAGGCCTCCTGGTTCGGTGGGTCACCGCAACACACTTCACTCCGATCATGACTACAATCAAAGACAACGCGTACACACTGATCTATGTTAATATTGCAGCGTCCCTGTCAATGCTCTTGGGAATCGTGGGCGTGTTGACGGGGTCGTGGGCCATGAGCCGGTTCGGTCGACGGAGGACGCTGATGGCGAGCTGCGTGCCCGCCGTGGTGGGGCTGGCGGTCATGTGGAGCGCGCGCGGCGTGCCTGCGCTGGTGGTGGGCCGCGCGCTGCACGCCGCCAGTATGGGCGCCAACGTGCTGGTGGGCATCGTGCTGCTCAGTGAGGCCTCCAGTCCGAGTCACCGCGCTGCGCTGCTCAACGTTGCCACCGCCGCTCTCAACGTCGGCAGCCTGTTGGTGCACTCTCTCGCACTCTATGTCACCTGGAGGACGCTTGCTCTCTTTATCGCCGTTCCGTTTCTGCTATCATTAGTACTTGCTTATTTCTGTCCTGAGAGCCCCTCCTGGCTGGCGGAGAAGAAGCAGTTCGAAAGGAGCAGAGAGGCATTCTACTGGCTGAGAGGTAGGACAGAGGACTCCACCAGAGAGATAGAAAGTCTCATAGAATCACAGCATGACAGAAAAATAATAAGGACTTTTTCGGAAAATGTAACAGAGTTATTTGGAAAGTTTAAGAAGAGAAACTTTTTGAAGCCGGTGGGTGTGGTGTTGATCGGCGTGTGGCTGGCGGAGTGCAGCGGGCGGCACGTGTTCCCCACGTACGCGGCGATGCTGGTGGCGCGCGTGGCGCCGGGCGGCGGCGGACGCGCTGGTGGCGCTCAGCGAGCTGGCCGCGGCTGCGCTGCTGCGCCGCCTCAATCTACGCACGCTGCTCTTCACCACGGGCCCTGTCGCCGTCCTCGCGCTGTGTTCGGTGTCCCTCTCCCAGTATTTGCTCCAAAAACGTTTTATCTCTGAAGACTATGAAATGGTTTCTCTCATTCTGTTCCTGGCGTTCTTTGTGTTCGTCAACTTGGGCTGCACCTGTATACCGGTAGTTTTGAAGGGCGAATTGTTCCCTTTGGAACATCGGGCGGTTGCGTCTATGTTCCTAAACATGACCACGAAATTGACAACTACTATTTTGATTAAAGTCACGCCCTCTATGATAATAACTTTCGAAATATACGGATATTTCGCCATCTCGGCGGGCGCGATAGCCGCTTGTCTGTTAGGGATGTACTTCACTCTGCCCGAGACGAGAGACCGGACTCTTCAGGAGCTCGACGAGTTCTTCCGAGACGGCGAGTTCCGCGCGCGCGCCCGCGACGCCCGCGACCATCGCGATGGCGTTGCGGGTCTGTGGCAGCGTCTGTTCACCCGCGACCACTGACTGCTCGCCGGCTCTGACACTACGTTCACACTGAACCGTAAAGTCGTGGTGACCGTAGGGAAATTTAAAGAGTCGGCCCCTATAAAAGAAGTCTAGTGCGGTTGAGTTATCGTACAATGTGTTCTACATTTTCATATTTTGTTCAACAATCTAGGAACTTTAAACATTTCCATATTTTACCTGTTGACATATCTCTACACATATATTTGTAATAACCCTTGATGACATTATCTCTACTACCTTGTATATATATAGCATTTATAGTCTTCACATAGAAATGGAAAGCTCTAGAAAGACAGAGAAAGATGTGTGTTTAGAGATGAGAGAAACCAATACAACATTTTTGTGTAGGTCACATGACTCTCTCACTCGTAAAACAATTGCTAAATGTGTTCGGTTCACGAAGCTAGAACAAAGAGGAGTTGCCCTAAGCAACGTAGCACTGGGATTCAACTCGGTCCTGACGTTATCATGGTGGGCGGAGCCACGTAGGCTCCGCCCACCTGAACGCTGTAGTATGCTATCAGCGTTCCTCAGGTGCACATGTGACGAGACTCGCAATAAAAGTGTGTTTTTTGCGTTTTTAACAAGAAAAGGATGACGTGTTGTGTTTTACTATGTCAAAGTTACTCAGACAGACGTTCTGATAATATGAGTGGCATCTCATTTCATGTGTAAGTAATTTTATACGCAATTAAATATAAAAGTTCTAGAACATTCTCAGCTTTCAGCGTTAAAATTCTACTACTTGACACTAGATGGCGACACATTTCGGAAGAAAATACATAAGTTTACTTATAATTTTGCAGTATTATATTGTAATAATAATACGTAAATACTAAAAACTGTTATACACTTAGTCCTAAATACCTTTTAGTAGCTAAAACAGTACTTTTATAGTTTTTATTATTATATTATTAATGGGCCGCCATCTATCGTCAACTAGAATAACTATTTTAAACTTCAGAAATATCCAGGGCCGTACTCAGATTTTTAAAAAAGGCCTAAAAAAAATTAAAAAAAACAAAAATTGGGTACGTGATAAAAACGCAAAGATTTAATACAAGGTGTAAAAGATACTTAGGTATCTAGATAATTAGGTATCTACGATATTATTGTGACGAAGACAAAGAAGCTTAATTTTTCGTTAAAGGTTGCAATGTCAGTGCATAATTTATTATCTTGTTTTAATTATTATTTTATTATTTTAGTTCATTTTATTAACAAATAATAAGAGATTGTTTTAAAAAAAAGTCTTTTCATTTGATTTATTTCCCTATAAAATTTTTTTGAAGCTGAGTTTTGAGTTCTGAGTACGTCCCATCACATTAAGACTTTTGACACCTAGTGTGAAGTAGCTGAACTACGTAGTAACATCAACATCAACCTAAACTAGTAGTTTTGCTATTAGCCGATAGATGGAATATTGAGAAGTGGGCGGAGCTTAACACCACCTCAGTGCCCCCTCACCCCGCAAACTATCACGCGTCGTTTCATAGGGAAATTGAATTACCACACCTCCTCTTTGTTTTAGCTTCGTGGTTCGGTTCTGGTTGATTTACGCGTCACGTTTAACGAGGTCATGTCTCACAAATTACCATGTTGTTGGTAAGAAGCATAAATAAATTAAGTTTGGTTGATAACTAAACAAAGCTAAACTGCCGAATAATTGTACCAAATCGTCGATAATTATAATGCCATCGAAAACATAAATTGAAAGAAATCAAAGTGTCAGCGACTCAGTTCTTCTACACTAAAAAGTTGTGAGATCCATGTAATACCGAGTCGGTTAATTAATTCAGTCCCTATTTAAAGGGCTTTCTGACATAAGTTATTACGTAATTCAGAAAATTACCTAACTTAACATAATCTTAAAGTGATCATAATCTATAAGTATTAAAAATATTTTGTTAATCGGTTGACTCGGTCATTTGGTTCTAGTTTTCTTCGCAACGAAAATGGCCAGAAGTGCTTTTGCTCGACTTGGCGGAGGCTCGAGGTACTCGTATGTCCGCAGCCGAAATCATCATGGAATCTCAGAAAGGATAAGTCCTGAGAGCCTCAGGTAGAGGCTTCCCTTCAGGACACAGGTGAACGGGCTAACCTCGTAACAAGTTCTATCTGTTACGAGTATAGTCGATGCTACATAATTAGCGGCGATTGGGTTCGGACTTTCGGATTCAGAACGGGACCGTCGAGTCCCACTGTACTCGTATTTATACGCAGGAAAAGATGTGACCGTTTCTTAGACGCAATTAAACAAATGATCAAATGTTTATTCTAATGCCCACTTATTCGGTCTGTGCCGTAATAGCACAGGTTAACAATAGGTAACGTGAGTAAATAAGGGATGATAACATTAGTAAATAATATACAAAACAAAATAATAGAATAAAACTTTTTAACAAAAAAGAAACCAACTTCCAAAAACTCCTTATTAGCCCTAAAAGTATACAATAATACTAAATCGAATCTGATTAATCTTGACAATCGAACCTATATAACCTAACTTACCTAACCTATAACAAATTTTATCTTATTCTTCATCGAGTGGATGGTCAACCTGAACAATCCTGGTGTCAGAGTTATTGAGCGGCCAAAGGCCTCTGACATGGCTCATGTAACGACTACTATCCGTAGAAAGTAACCGGGACCGACGGCTTAACGTGCTCTCCGAAGCACGGAATCATCTTACTTTTCGGGCAATCAGGTGATTCTGTCTGCAATGCCCTAATCAAACTGAGGAAAGTCTCACAAAGAGATTTTTGTGAGATATCCTCACCGGGAAACGAACCCGGAACCTCCGGATCGTGAGCTGAACGCTCAAACCACAAGACTACGGAGGCTATTACAAATTTTATCAATTTTTGGAGTCGGTGCCAAGCCAAGTATCCAATCTGAGCATCATATCTTATGCTCAGATTCTGCCTTTCTGCTAACTTTGTTACACAGTTTACCTAGGTAATTAAATACATAAATAAAAACATATAACTATCTTTTAACTTATTTATTAGATTAGCTTCTTTCTATTGTTTAGCAAGGTGAGGAAGGGTCAAAGCGTAAAGCTAAATATTGTAGGTAACGACACATTTCCCAACTAAACTGGGTATCATAACACAAAAAGAAGACTAGTTGTTCCCGACATGAGCACTAAAAGAATTATTTTTTACAATAGAAAACGAAAATATTTTAAAATACATTGTAGGCGTCTACGCAGCATTCTAGTGTCTTGTTTACGGTTGGCGATGACTAATTTTTCGATAGTTTACGTCGTAAACCGTCGTAGATGGCGCTGTACTGATTACGGGTGTTTCTGAATCACGGGCCCGTTGAACAATGATACTCGCATGATAAGATAATTATCAATAGAAGCTTAACCTCAAGTTTGTGAGGTCGCCACCCTTATCCCATCCTTAGGCCGCCATCTTGGAAAAAGGGGTAAAAACACTTTTTTTGCGATATCTCGGAAACTATGCATCTTACAAACAATTTGTATCTAAATCATAATTTGTAGCAAATTGTTATGCCTACAAATACGTTTATAACTTTTTGCCCTTAATTAAAAATTAAAGAAGTTATAAGCAATAAAGTGAGATTTAAAAATAAATAATTGTAAACGCCCTCTTGCATAGGGTGCGCGGGCTCCTATGGGCAGGATGTGTTCACAGTGAAGGGGGAACCTACCCACCTAGCTCCGTACGTTCCTACTTGACCTAATTTGGACCCTAAACGTGCGTCTCTACTCTAAACTTATCCTACGTGTGTATCTAGCGCCCTTACCATAGGTTGACAGATATATACACATATAATAAGAGCGGGATGTCTGTTGACGGAGACCTATGACAACAGACGGACAGAGGGTAATTGGGATTTTCTCACTGCCGGTCAAGCAGACTCACAAGACCGATCTATTGATGGCTAAGGGTGTATTGGCCACAGTGAGAGGACACTTAATCGTGGCTGCGATAGCCCTTCCAGCGGTTGCTGGGCACAGCTCGATCTTCTTAGGGTTTTCTTGGGGAGGAGTAAAACTCGACTCGATTTCTAGTTTCCAATTAAATTTATTACATTAAATCTTAACTTTATATGCAAAATATTCCGCTTATTACACTAAAATTAACATAAGATAAGTAAGCTAGTGTGAGTGATCCAGTTTAAGACGTGTCCACTCATCACTAGTTGACAAATAGTCAAAATTAACAAAACAACTTATTTCTAAGTAAACAAGTAAGTGCAGCTTTTGCAATTCACCTTGTGAAATAATTATAACAATTTGTCGCGCGACTTGACTTGTTTAATGCTTTGTTTTTTTGTTTTAAGTTTAGTAAAATAAATTAACACAAAAAAAAGTTTATTGTTCATTGAATGAACAATAATTAATTATACATATAATTATATCATACATGTAAATATGTATAATGTCTTACCAAGTATTTTTGTAAATTTTCATGATAAAAAATTCACTTATTTGTCTATCTATTCCGAGTAATCATAAAATCTGTTAAACCGATTCTAACGACTCTGGAATATTAAGTAGTTCTAAAGTTATTCTTTAAAACTGAATGTACTAAAGGAACTAACAAAAAGTGTAATAGTGCAAGTAAATATATTTTATCAAAGAAAAGAAATAATCAAAATATCGATTCATTCGTCAATACATGTTAAAAGCTTATGTTAAGAGCTTACCACCTACTATGCTTATGCATACTCTTGGCTCAGCTATGGAGTCATATTGTGGGGAAACAGTACAGGAGCCATACCATGACCTCTTAGCGCGATACAAATGCGGACCTAAACTAATTCGCTGTCAGTTTTCGTACCATGACATCAATGAGTGACAAAATTCTAGTTGCTTTGCAGATTACCTAAACTGATTCGCTATTTGTCATACTAAAGATGTTTTCGTTCATTCATTTGGTACCATGAGCGTCTATTGCGGCTTTGGTAAAGCGTCTCAGCTGTCAAAATTAGCAATTCAATTAAAGATACATTTTTCTAACATAAATTGAACCATTGTTGATATTTTTAACAACAATAAGTATGTACTTTAGTTAATTATTAATGTTTAATTGTTCCTTACTATAAACAATGCATTTTTGCAAATAACTTAATGATATTCTACTGAAAGAATTGATTAAAATGTGCGATTTTACATTTAAATTATTTTTTATAAAATACGAGCGCGGACGGGTTGTAGTACTGTATAGTGTGGGTTGAGCGCAGGGATGTACGAGTAGAGTACCAACTCGTTCATCCCTGCGCTCAACCTACCTAGGTATTTACGAGGGTAAACATGACTATCAATATAAATATGTAGGATATGCTTTGTTTTATCCCGAATTTCCCCAATGAAGCGAGAGCGACAAGGCACAAGGCTCTAGAATTCTGAGACTTAACTTATAAATCCTGGTAAATTCCTGGTAAATCCATAATATAAATCTTTAACAATCGCAATGTATATCAAACGAGCTTGAAGGTAATAATTTAAATGCTCAAAAAATATACCTATTATAATATATTTTAATCTATGTCTGTATTATAAATTAAAATCTATGTCTATTTTTTAATCTATGTCTATTTTATATTCTATGAATTTTATGATCTTTGCCAGTGACATTCCGAACACTTAAATCGTAATTTTATTTTGGATGTCTGTTTAAAATTATAAATAATATTGGTTTCTGGAGCAACAAATACTTTATAGTTCCAACATTTTATGATTACAAATTAGATAAAAATAATTATCGTGTGTATAAACAAACCAATGTTCGTTTTGAATAATACTTATGATTTTTAAGAGGTTCTCTTAAAAACCGTAACTTTCCGTCATTTTAATTATGGAGGTTTTCGAACGCACCTTAATCACTTCTCTAAGAGGAAGTGATGCAATTAGCCAATCAGCAAAATGGTTTGTTCATTCATTCAAAGCGATGGCGATTCAAGTGCGATATTGTTTAAATATTGTCATGGTACGAATTGAAACGCAAACCTAAACTGATCTGCTTGGATCTTGAGACGCCATCTAAGACGTCATGGTATGGCGGCAGATGCCCCAACTATTCTAACCCAACAAAACTGATCCGTATTTTGGTTAACTTGAAAAGCACTGACACATGTTAACCGCATTTTAAAGAACTCAAACTGTTAACACTACCTTGTACCTATATTTTAGAAATATGTAAATTTGTCCGAAAAAATCCAGAACACTACACCAAACGCGAAGACATAGAAACCTAAATAATGACCCTACGACACAAAAATAGATTAAACCTTCCGAAATCTCGGTTAGAAATGCACTCCTCCAGCCCATTAATAATGTCAATAATACTGTACAACAAACTAAAAAAGACGTGTGGCACTCGGGGACTGCCGCGGTAAAGCTATTGCATAGTTATTTTTTGTATCACTAGATGGCGTTAGTGGGGAGAGTGAGGTTTTTTCATTACGGTATTTCTGGATTCGGTCCCGCGCTCAAGGCCCGCGATAGAAGCTATGCAATAGCTTAAAAATGAAGATAGGTTACTGATACTGTTACTGTTAGATACTGTTACGCTTTCACGCCAAAACTACTGAACCGATTTTGCTGAAATTTGGTATAAACATAGATATGACCTTGAGAAAGGACATAGGATACTTTTTATCCCGAATTTCCCTCCGGATAAGATACTATTTTTCTATATTATGTTTACTATTTTTCACCTAAGCAATTGTTTGATGCTTCGCGCTCACTGGGACGGCACGGCTAGGGATTTTAAGGTTTGCTAATATAAAATCAAACGTATTCGTATATAAACAAACTAGCGGGCGCCCCGCGGTTTTACCCGCGCTGTGCCCGTTCCCGTGGGAATTTCGGGATAAAAAAATAGCCTATAACCTTCCCGTTGAATGTAGTTATCCATTACAAAAAGAATTATTCAAATCGGTTCAGTAGTTTCTGAGATTAGCGCGTTTAAACGAACAAACAAACAAACAAACAAACAAACAAACAAAACAAACTCTTCAGCTTTATAATATTAGTATAGATGCTATACCTACTTTAAAATAGCGCCACGGCATCGAAAAGGATTTGTCAATCCCGCGGCGTCATTTGAATGCATAGCCATTTATGCTGTATTTCTATGAAGCTACGTTCGAATTTTCACAAGCAAAAATGATAAATCCCGAGACGTTCCGTCCCGGTGAGTGTGCAGCTTGAGTCATACTTTGGTAAGATCCTAAAGGTTAAAAATAAAACTACTGTCCAAAGTAACAATCTAATGCGGACGAAGTCGCGGGTAAAAGCTAGTATAATAATAATTATTAAATGTTCTAGAACAACTTCCGGTGGTCATTATGTATCAACCGTATTTCAATAGCCCCGTACCCACCTAGCGCACAGGCTCGCTAGCCATGGCTCGCGAGCCCAATGCTCGGCTGGTGCCTCGGGCTGCCTCGGGCGCGCGTTTGCTCGGCTGAGCACGGCTCGGCCCCGAGCCATCTGTTGTCGGTAAACTTGACGCGCTCAAAGGTGCCTCGGCGAGCGCAGTGGCGAGCGCTGTGTGTTAGGTGGGGACGGTAATGTTTTGGCTCGCGCGCGTAGCTAGGCACGTCCACACCAGCCGAGCATGTGGCTCGCGAGCCTGTGCGCTAGGTGGGTACGCGGGTAATGATGATTAGGGTCATATTTGGTTGTCATATGTACTATACTATACTATACTACTATACTACGATGGCAAAAACTGCCCATATGACTTAATTTAATTAATAATACATTTTTTTTCCTTAATCTATATCGTCCCACTGCTGGGCAAAGATATAATAATAAAAATCTTTATTTCGTTAACTGTAAGTACATTTTGAAACAATTTATCTCGGAGGAATCCTTTTAAGCATGTACGAATGCCTGTGCCCCGCTCTTCTATATCATGACAATAATATTATTTGTAACCTATAGGTATAAAGATACTTAGCTCTAATTTCATAATTTATAAAAGTATTTTTTTTTTTAAATACTCGGCTTTATCATATTACAATTTGTGTGTGTGAGCGTTTATTAATTAAGCTTCAATCATTGCATTCGAAATGGAAATGAAGCCCTAATAATATATTTATGCGTTTATTTAACTTTAGTCATACGTCTTTCTCTTGTGTTCTTGTGCCGGGTCACTGAGCAAGCTCACTCGGCGGAGCCCTCCTTGCGGGGAATATGACCCTTGTTCGGTACGGCCCATCCATACCTACTTAATTGATCGAAGGGCACGTAAGATTGTGACTGCAGTGGTCCTTTCTGAAAGAAACAACCATATTTTTTATATTTACTGAGTTAAGTGGATTAAGGACAGATTATGTTATATTATTATGTATTTTATTTATTTACTAGCTGTGCCCCGCGGCTTCACCCGCAGCGCCCCCGTTCCCCCGGGAGATTTTTATTCCCTATAAACCTCACGGAGCCCGAGACCTTTCCAACGAATGCAAAACCGTGGAAATCGGTCCAGCCATTCACGCGTGATGCCGTGACAAACGAAAACGGGTTTCATTTTTATATACATAGATTACTAGCAGCGCCGCGCGGTTTTCCCCGCGTTGTGCCCGTTCCCGTGGGAATTTCGGGATTTTTTTTACATAAAAACCTTCCTCTTGAATCACTCTACCTATTACAAAAAACTGCATCAAAATCCATTGCGTAATTTTAAAGATTTAAGCATACAGACAGGTATGTAGTGATATTTCTCATCAAAACTCTGAAACTAACTGTCCGATTTTAATAATTTAAACAGGTATACAAAGAAACATAATTAACCTTGATTGGAGAGCCATTTATTTTGATGTAGATTCATATCATCATATTAATATCATCAACTTAAAATTACACTCCTTTTTTAACTAATTAATTTTAACTAAAAACGGTTATTGTGGCTTAACTATAATAGTTAGACATATGCCCTCGCGAACTTATTTGTTCGCAATGATATGTACTTTGATTGTGTAGAACATTGTTTTTGTGTATCATCAATAGATTAAATAATAATAACTCTGACACCAGGATTGGTCAGGGTGACCATCCACTCGACAAGAAGAAGAAGATCAATAGATTTAGTAGCGCACGCCAATAACCAATTTTTTTAGGCATGTTTTTCATACCTTAGGTTACATATACCCGCGTTGTGCCCGTTCCCGTGGGAATTTCGGGAATTTTTATACATATAAACCTTCCTCTTGAATCACTCTATCTCTTAAAAAAACTGCATCAAAATCCGTAGTTTTAGAAATCTAAGCATACAGACAAACAGACAAACAGACACGAAACAGAGACGACTTTATTTTATAATTATTCAGTTTATTGTTTTATTCGAATGACGTTTTTCCGAAAAGATCGCACAATTTCACGGACGTCAATATTAATGAAATAAATGTTTTTAGAAGCCCCATGTAATCTAACGATTACTAAATAGGTCATCATAATAAATGAAGAGCCAAGCTCTTTTCGGTAAGTTCGTTGCAGACTTCTCTATATCTATATTACATACGAGTATGTATGTATGTATGTGTGTATATACAGTACATTCTTAAAGTACATACAGTAATATAGGTCATACATCACAATAACATATGGGATACATGTTATCCCTAAATTCCCGCGGGGATGAGAACAAAGCGTGTAGCACCGCGGGGCGCGGCTGGTCATTCATATAACGAACAACTTTATCTTTAATCTGGCTCAAATAGTTAACTATAAAAAATATCTGAATTATCTAGAAAGGCCTGAACTAAATATAGTTCATTATTACAATTACCTGAACCGGCGACTCGGTGGGCGTGGTCTCCGTGCCGGCTAACGTCGGTTGAAAGGTAGCATTACACTGAGCCAAGTGTTCCTTCTTCTTCTTTCTCGTTTCCTCTCTTTCCCCCTTATTACCGGTTCTCGTCTCGCGATGCATCTTCACCAATTCCTTCTCCATTTCCGCGTTGTGTCTGTATGATTGATATCTTGAAGTAGATAGGTATTATAGAAATATTCTTTGTTAGGTTAATAGGCAATTTAACTAGCTTTCCCGAAATTGCACTTCTTGTAGTCTGAAGCAAGAACTATTAAGAAGTTAAGAAACAAACCCTATTTTAAGGAATTCTAGAATATTCGAAGGATATTGGCATTATTATAAGGTATAAGGGTGTTACTGATGAGGGGATTAGGTTTTTTTTTACCCCTGTTGCAAAGAGAAAGGTTTTATAAGAAGGTGTGTCAAATACATTACCTTTTGGTGGTGTTAGAGTGCAGAGGGGCAAGCATAAAAGTGAAGGCAAAGGTTTTCCTTTCGTTTTATCTCTACTATTTATTTAGACAATTTTTTCTATATCTGTGCAGGCAACATCAACAAAAGAGATTATTTTATTTATTATTTTTTATTATTTATTATTTTATAAGCAGCGCCCCGCGGTTTTACCCGCGTTGTGCCCGTTCCCGTGGGAATTTCGGGATTTTTTTTACATAAAAACCATCCTCTTGAATCACTCTACCTATTACAAAAAACCGCATCAAAATCCGTTGCGTAATTTTAAAGATTTAAGCATACAGACAAACGGACAAACAGACACGAAACAGAGACGACTTTATTTTATACTATGTAGTGATGCTTCGAAATAAAGTGCAATTTAAAATGCCCTGTCCGCTTCCGATGCCAGTTAAATGTGATATGAGCGCAGTACGGTATAGAGATATTATTGCTATCCTCTTTTAAGAGAATGTGAAAATAGACTGGAACATTTTCTCGAGCATTTCTGTGTAATGTAACGTTCCTGCGAATGGTACAATACAGGTAAAAGCTCAGTTTCCAAACCATTTCTATGTAATGTAACGTTCCTGCGAATGCTCGGCGTCATGCTCACAGCGAGTGTGCATTTACTTGTAACATTACGTTGTACTGTGATGTTAGGAGAAATGAAACTAATGACCCTCGGATTATAAGTGTCTGTATTCTAATATATAACATGTCCTAAATAGTAACGAACAGACGTATGAGTAGTAACAGTTACTTACACACACTACACTTGCGTACCTTGCGTTCATTCTTCCTTGAAATGTCGGACCTACAAGTTGCGTGTGCTGCGTTTATCTTGATGAATTATATTAAAAGAAGAAAGAAAACTAGAAATAGAAGATGTTGGTAAATGAACATTTATTAACTGGAGGTCTGCAATTAATGTTAGACTTAAAACCTCAGGAATTAAGCGGTCAATATAAGAACTCTGCAGAACAACCATAACTGAGCGATATGACTGTAGGGGAGGTGGTGAAAATAACGGGCGTTTTGATTGGATTAATTGCCGAAATGTCGTGGACGGGGAATTAGTAATGCGCGTGCTTTGTTTTAGTATCGACATGAGACTAATGGCGGTTCGGCCGCGGAAGCTTAGCCGCGCCTACCTACCCCTCTACACCTGCTTCAACCCCCCGCGCCTTTACAAATTCCTCGCCCACACATCGACGTTTATTTGTATTAAAAAACCAAAAGTACAAATAAAACGTGAAATAAACTAACGAATATAAAACAAAAGGGAATAATAATAAACTAAGAATTCACACGGTTAACATCCCCCACCCCAGTGCGTCAGCACTCATCATCCGTGGGGATTAGGGCGATGCGTGCGGCTGACCGCCGCAATATACCAGTCTTGGTTTTTATATCCAGGACTCTTATGCGTCCATCTTTGCCTGCCATCACAGCCTGCACGCGACCTCGCGGCCAAACATTTCGCGGCGAATCTGGATCGACGAGCAACACAAGGTCACCCACTTTCAAGGGCCTATGTTCCTGATGCCATTTGGTTCTAGGCCGCATGTCTGGAAGAACCTCCCTGACCCAACGCTTCCAAAACATATCTGAGAGTATTTGGGAGATGCGCCATTGTTTCCTTAGGTACGCATCTGATTCATCGTATTTACCGATGGTAGGTAGATTAGATGAAGAGCCAAGAAGAAAATGGTTAGGTGTCAATGACTCATCGGAATGCGGTTCGACGCTTACGTGGGTCAGCGGGCGGCTATTCACCATATGTTCCACCTCTGCTAGAAGGGTATTCAGGACCTCATCGCGGGGTGCTCGTTCCTTCAGAACTACTTTCAGTGCATTTTTCACACAACGTATCAGGCGTTCCCACGCCCCACCCCAATGTGGGCTAGCAGGTGGAATAAATGTCCATGTAGTGCCGTAATTAGCAGCTTCTCCTTTTAGCGTCTCTTCATCAAGTTCGCTGATCGACTTCTTTATTTCATTCAGTCCCCCTCGCAGGTTAGTGCCGTTATCCGAGTACATATGTTGTGGCCACCCTCTCCTGGCGGCCATGCGACGTAAAGCCATAATAAATGCGTCAGAGGTAAGTGATGATACCACTTCGATGTGTATAGCTCTAACAGTAAGGCAAGTGAATAGAACGCCATACCTTTTCTCTCTTCGCCGGTACTGTACAGTCACCTCCATGGGGCCAAATAGATCCACCCCACAGAAAGTGAACGGGCGTTGATTATAAGCCATTCTGGCTGCAGGTAAGTTCCCCATTCTCGGTGGCTGCGGTTGTGCTTTTCTTATTCTACAAAACATGCATTTAGAGGTCACATGTTTAATTGTAGGTCTCAAACGTATAATCCAGTATTTTTGTTTCAGATTATTGACAAGGACTTCCTGGTTCCCGTGGGCGGCCTTCACGTGGTGGTGCTTGACTATCAGCTGAGCGACGTAGTTGCGGCCGTCGAGTATAACGGGATATTTAGTTTCATTTGGTATTCCAGGTGCCAGTTCGATCCTGCTTCCAACGCGTAGAACTCCGTACTCATCAATCACAGGAGTCAAGGTAAGTAGCTTACTTTTTCGTTCTAATGGTTTTTTCTGTTTCAGGTGTTCCAGTTCTTCGGCGAACGATTGGCGCTGGGAGTGCAGGATCAACAGGCGTTATAATCTCGTGCATTGTTTCTAATCCAGTGCAGAACCGTTGACGAGTCGCACCAAAAATACCTTTCTAGCGGTAACATATGTCTGTGTTCCTTTGTTATAGTATCCGCCAGCCGCGCGGCAAGGAGCGCCGCCTGTAATTCCAGTCGTGGTACTGAAGTATGTTTTAGTGGCGCTACTCTGCATTTACTAGAAATAAACGCTAGTTTAGTTTGAGCGTTGTTATCTTGCCAGCGCCAGAACCCAACCGCGGCCATCGCGCGAGTTGAACTATCGCAGAATATATGTAGCTGTAGGTGTGTATAACTTAAGCTCGTAGCGGCGGCGGCGCCGGCGGCGGGCGCGCGTGATTCATTTGTTATTATTGCAGGCTGCCGCTGCGCCCGAGCCGTCGGCTCGCTGCTATTCGGTGCATTGGGTGCAAGTATCTCCGTCTCGCTCTGGCGGACACTCGCATGATAACAGCGAGGTAATCGTAATCGGCCGACATTCTTTAGGATTTTGAGCCAATTTAACCATTTGTTATTTACGCTGTCGGGTATTTCGTCATCCCAGCATAAATTAATCTTCCACATTTGTTGTAGTAATATTTTAGCTTTAATTGTAAATGGTGACAGGAACCCGTAGACATCAAAAATAGACATTATCAATCGTAACATTTCTCTTTTCGTGGGACGTTTCTGGCCATTTAATATATTTTCAGGAATTCGTTTAAATGAGGTATCGAATCCCAGCGTATCATCCTTCGGGTACCAGATTAATCCGAGAGTTCGTTCTCCAGCATCCTGCTGGCCGACTTTGAAATGTACTGCAGTAGAACATAAGGATTCTTTTGGTAAGTTTTCTAAGACGGCCGCACTGTTGCTATTCCAGTTTGTTATATCGAAACCTCCGCTTTTATGTATATTTATGATATCTTTTGTCAATTGAACAGCTGTTGATTCGTTAGCTAAACTATCTATATAATCATCCATATAGTGCTGTTTACAGATAGCATATACCGCTGCGGGGTGAGTTGACTCGAATCGTTTAGCATTTTTATTCTTTATGAATTGTGAAATGAACGGCGATGAATTCGAACCAAAGATTAATGACGTCATCGCGTAGGTTTTGACAGGATCGTCTGGTGAGTCTCTCCATAAGAAGCGTAGTGCGTTTTGGTCCTCATTTTGTATTTTAATTCTTAGGAACATATCGCGGATGTCCGCGGTCACAGCCACTCTGTTTTCGCGAAATCTCAACATGATTCCGTATAAGGATATAAGTAGGTCAGGTCCAGTTAATATGAAGTCATTCAGGGAGAAATTATGACTCTTCGCCGCGGCGTCGAAAACTAATCTTATTTTCTTTTTATTGGGGTTGTCCACGCCGAAGTGGGGAAGATACCAGGTTTTCTGTGTGGTATGTATATCTGTCAATTCTCGGGCGTAGTCATTGTGTAATAAATGATATATTCTCTCTCTGTATCTCTCCGCGTAACTTTCACATTTATTTAGTTTCCTTTCGACTCCTTTCAGCCTATTCAGTGCGGTGGTGTATGACTCTGGCAACTTGCAATTTTCATCTTTCCAGGGTAGGCCGACGTACCAGCTGCCGTCCTTCAGGGTGGAGGTTTTCTCAAGGTGAGCTATTGCTTGTTCATCTTCTGCGTTTAGACGAGGTTTTCCCGATATGCCCATAGCTTCTATAGAGAACGAGCGGCGGACTTCCTCATGTAACTCATCCATTATATATTTATTTTCATTTTCAGGTTCGACGGCTTCTGTTAAAAACATAGTAGAATGCTGGCTTTGATTGTTCACGTTTGAAGACGTGCGGCCATGTAAACACCATCCCAGGGGAGTACGTGTAAGGTAAGGTACAGTAGGGTTGCTTCTAATGACTTTGAGAGGCAATAACAAACCGTAGTTGTCTTGTCCAATCAGTATTTCTGGTTTGCATTGCCCATAACATAGCTCGTGTTTTATACTATTAATTTCATCATTGCACTTCAGTGTGTCGAGCGATATAAATTGCATAGGTAAATTAAGGTTTCTGGTAGTACGTGCTTGCAATTTAAACATTGTTCCGTCACAGTTCGACACACTTAAATCCACTATTTCACTGTCACATATTATAAGTTCGGTAGCGTCCCATGCGCCGCGCACCTTTAATGTTTGTTTACATCCGCGTATACCTAGCTTCGTTATCAGTTCGTCGCTAACTATCGTCACAGTGGAACCATCGTCCAGTAAGGCCACCGTGCTGAATGTCCCGTTAGGCCCATGTATTTTTATAGGCACTGTTTTTAACAACACTTGACTGTCATTTTTGATGTGGGTGACAGCCTCACTAGGTGGCAGCGAGGCCGTCGCGACCGCCACAGGAGCCGAACCCGACGCCGACGGCTGACACTGTTCACTACCGCGCCCACCAGGAAAATGCAGAAGTTGATGGTGCGATTGTCCACAATTGTCTTTATCACACACGGGTGCTGAGCAATCTTCACGATTATGATGCGACACTAGACACTTGTAGCATAAACCGTTGCGTTTTATAAACTGCCATCTGTCCTTACGCAATGCTTTTTTAAACTTTTTACAGTCTATGATTTTGTGTTTATGTATTTTACAAAAACGACACTTGTCGTTACTATCGTCACTGCCCAAGTCTTGCACTAGTACTGTATGAGTTCTGTTTACGTTCTCACTTTGTTTACGTTTGTAGTCACTAGGATTGTATATTAAATTCACTGAGGTTTTCGATATTTTTATAGCTTCTTCGTTCAAAAACTCAGATAGTATAACAAGTTTAGGTTTATCCCCGCTGCTCATAAGGGGATAACTGTAGTCTGCCCATTTTGAGATAAGCACTGTAGGTAATTTAGAAAGGATAATTGATACAACATTTGTTCCTTTCAGGTACTCATCTTGACCTATAGCGAGCACCGCAGCGACGTAGTTTTTTACTTTAACTGAGAATGTTATTATGTCTTTGTGATATTCCAGGGCCATCGGTTGAAGCTTGTTGATCTCGTACATGATTTTAGATATAATAATATCTGGATTTCCAAATTGTAGCTCCAGGGTGGACATCACAACATCTGGTGAGGTAGCACTAATTAATAGGGCTGTCACTGCATTTTTGGCTGCTCCATATAAACATTTACGTAGTCTCCATAAGTTTTCCTGATTGCTGAAGTTACACACTTTTGTTGAGTCTTCGTATGCTTTCTTGAACTGTAGCCAATCCAACGGGTCACCTCCAAACCCAGGTAAGTCTTTAGGTGTACTTAGTCGGCTAAGCATTTGAGCATGCGATCCATGAGCTGTGGTAGCAGCGGCCAGGTCCTTGAGAGCGCTAGCCAACATGTGAACTGTTCCATCAGTGCCGCCTTGAGCAGTTGTATGCTGCGCAAGCGGCTGAGGGTCAAGGTCACCCAGTTTTGTATCCTGCGGCTGGGCGGGCTCTGCCTCCAGTTCTCGATAGCTTCGTTCTAGCCACTTCTCCACTTCAACCTTAGTATGATTTCCTTCTTCTCTTCCTTCCGATTGTGAACTGTATTCCTCTAGCTCGGCCAACTCGGCCGCCAATCTTCTGTCGATTATTTCCATCTGTATTTTCGCTTTAGCTTCTGCAGCTTCTAATTCCAATCTTTTCTTTCTAGCTAACACTGATGACGCTGCGGACTTCGTTCGAGATTTCGACTTCGATATTTTTTCTGACTTTGAGGGTAGTACTATTTTCGAATTCGTTTTCACTTTTTCGCTTTCTTCAGTTTCCTCGGGCTGTCCAATATCCCTCCTCACATCAGCAGCAGTGTCCGTGCCCTCAGCGCCCCCCGACACCTCTTCTCGAAGCTCCAATTTGTTTTTTCTTGCAGTGCTCCGTGTATTCACCATGGTGTTCACTCGCGATCTCGGTGGAGTATGAAACATCCAGCTGATCAGCGATTCGGCTCGAAGACCACAATGTAGGGGAGGTGGTGAAAATAACGGGCGTTTTGATTGGATTAATTGCCGAAATGTCGTGGACGGGGAATTAGTAATGCGCGTGCTTTGTTTTAGTATCGACATGAGACTAATGGCGGTTCGGCCGCGGAAGCTTAGCCGCGCCTACCTACCCCTCTACACCTGCTTCAACCCCCCGCGCCTTTACAAATTCCTCGCCCACACATCGACGTTTATTTGTATTAAAAAACCAAAAGTACAAATAAAACGTGAAATAAACTAACGAATATAAAACAAAAGGGAATAATAATAAACTAAGAATTCACACGGTTAACAATGACATTGACAAGTGATAAGCGCCTTCTTCAGACTACAATCAGTACTACAGAGTACAAGAGAATTATTACAAATCTTAATTACAAGAGAAGATCTTCTCTTGAAAGAAATGAGCAATACATATCTGTACTGGACAACGCTCATGCCAAGGGCATTTTAAATCGCACTTTATTTCCTAGCAGTTTGAATGAAATTGAATTGAGAGAGACATAAAATCTCTCGGGAAGAGTAGACATATGTGTTTAGTTATAGGCTAGCCCCGCAGCCTCCGCCGGGGGCGCCGGGTGTGTATTACTTGTGGAGCAGCGCCGCGGTGAGCCGCGCGGGGTGGGAGTCTCTGTCCGCGGAGGGGCTCCGCAGCACTCGTCGGCCGCTCGGCTCGCATAAACGGGCCTCGTTGGAATCACCCGAATGCATCGACATGGATGGCATACGGTCGCTGTAATGTTACGAATAAATTTGACATTTAACAATCTTAAACTTACAATATTTAATTCTTTTTCAACTATTTTTCAAATACAGATCCTTTTGTTTTACACCAGCAACACCCCGTAAAACAAAATTGTATGATGACAAGTAAAAAAATACACAACTTCTTGAAAGAGGCGGATATAATATACAAAAATATTTTATGAATTTTATTGGTAATCCTAGAGATTATCGCGTTCAATAAACAGAAAATCACTTTAGGTTTATTGAATACTAGCAGTGCCCCGCGGTTTTACCCGCGTTGTGCACGTTCCTGTGGGAATTTCGAGAATTTTTATATATATATATATAAACCTCCGTCTTGAATCACTCTATCTATTTAAAAAAAACCGCATCAAAATCCGTGCAGTAGTTTTAAAGATCTAAGCATACATAGGGACAGACAGACAGACAGCGGAAAGCGACTTTGTTTTAAACTACATATGTAGTGAAGTTATAGACTTGTATGAGACGTTTAGGTCCCTTTTCAAGGCTTTAAAATGTAAGTCAATATTAGGAACAGTTACATTAAGTTGGTATACAAAATATATTGAAACAACATTGGATTGTTTAAAAAAGCCATACCCTTTAATTTTAAGCATGGCTTGCACAAGATATTTGAAAAAATACATTTCGTATGGAATCGCAAAAAAAATATGCTAACTTATCAAGAAAAATTAAGTGCAACATTGAACCCACCAACACATACCTGTTTAATGATTTAACGTCCTTCATATCTAATACGTTTTCGCCGGTCACCGTATTATAGTCTTTGTGACAACGAGGCTGATAGCTGTCGAAGTACCTGTATGAAAATACACGATAGAGTATCAACTTTAACGATATTAAGCATACTAAGTGCGGAAATGGAAATAACCAAAAGGATCATATATTGGAAATCCGAAAATCAGATTCGCAAAACATAAAATGTGTTATGTGATTAGTAGGTTAAAAGCCCAAACAGAACAAAAATGCATCTCTACGCCGCGGAGTCCCATTATTTGAAACATTATTGGAACCGACTTGACGTACTTAACGCGTAGGTGGCTGCGGTGGTGCGACCATGTCTCGGAACATATATATAATTATATATCGGGACAACGAGTCTGTTAGCGCATCCTCTACCCAGAGATTGAAGAGAGCAAGCGAAAGCATGACGTTCAAATCTAAATCGACGGTTTAAAGAGTGCTCTATAGAATCATCACCGTGGGAGACTAAACCTGCCTGGAGAACTTTGGTTCATTCCAAAATCTCCATTTTTGAGACAACGGGGCGACAATTTGGATGCTTAGCGCAACTTCTTGAAATCTTAAGCACTGTATTGCCGCATCTCAACATAACTGCCTCGTAAAATTTACGAAGATTGAGGAATAGTTGTAGTCCAATCGATAAAGTAGTTATAGAGTGCGTGAGAGGGTACCTAAGTGATTTCTTTAAAAACGTATTCAGGGTGCTCAGGGAAAAAACATACTAAAAGTCCTGACGTCTAGGAGGTGCGCCAGAGGGAGGAGGGGGGGGGCAAAGGTCTCTATTTTAGATTATTCGCGAATATCTCAAAAACGGTGCAATGTAGCAAAAAAAAATATGATGAAATGAAAGCTTATTAAATGAAAGCACTTTTTCCATATTCCCAACCGTTGTTGAACTACACGCTCCAGATATGTAAAAATTAAGGACCTAGGGCAGGTAACTATGGACCCTGGCCCAATGCTCAACAGTGACATGACCTAAGAGTTGTACAAGTTACTCCTTGACAGTTATATCGAAATCGACGGCCAACTCGGTGTTTTCGACCCCTCCCTCCGGCGCACCTCCTAGACGTCAGGACTTTAAGTATGTTTTTCCCTGAGCACCCTGAATACGTTTCTGAAGAAATCGCTTAGGTACCCTCTCACGCACTCTATACCCTCCTTTGAGTTGTTCTTTAATTGGACTATTGGTATTTTTCACACTTGGTATTTTTAAAGGTAAGTTCAACAGTGATAAGCCTTACGTTACGCCACAAAGGTTTTGAGGAGTTTCACTATTGTAAGGCATTTTAAAACTAAGGAGGACATGTTGTTTTTGACCACTGAAGGATAGAATTAGAACTTGCTATAGGCCCGGAATGAGACCCTTAACAATGACGAAACCCATAACATTAGAGAGTTTTTGCAGAGTTACGCAATTCATTTGTGTTGTGCCTACTTGCTTAGTACTTATCGTAACTTGATTAAAGTATTGATCTATTACATGTCCTTATTAGTTTAGTCGCTCGCATATATTTGTCGGTACTCTCGTGTGTACAATATATACGGCTAATACCCGAAGTGCGGCTACACCTAGTTCTAACCGGCTAAAACTAGGTGTAGCCGCACTTCGGGTATTAGCCGTATGTCATTTTAATGAAAAGAGAGAGTTTAAACATGAAAAAAAAAAATAACCCTAACCTACCGAATAGTAAGTAATTCGGTAGGTTAGGGTTATTTATTTTTTCATGTTTAAACTCTCTCTTTTCATTAAAATGACATATATATGCACCTAGTTCTAACCGGCTAAAACTAGGTGTAGCCGCACTTCGGGTATTAGCCGTAACATACATATATATGTCGGGGAAACAGCGATAATTATCCCACTATTGGGGACATGTCACATCAGGATAAGCACGAGCATTATACCGCCAATACAACATCAGATATCTTATGATTCCTAGGTCTTGGTCTTGAAATAATAACTCACAGGACTTCATTACAATGACATTGCTTGTATTTTACACACGATCATCATGGATTACAGATTACAGTTAGGATACGTCTAGATTCAATTAATTGATGGAACCTAAACGACCTCCCTTCACCCCATCAGTCGTCCTGTCCACGCCATCGAATATCTTTTCCCTATTCTATACTCGATTCGCAATACGATCGTGATGTCGTCAGCGCCTCATCCTTCCAATCTACGTTTCCCATCTGATCCCAATCCAACCGTCTCCATTTCCCTCCAAAACTCTAATGTCTCATCTTTTCATATCATAGACTCACTCACTCACTGCCACAGACCACCAAACCAGCTCACATCCCTCTATCGAACAACTGTCATCTGTCATAGTGCGTAACACCACAGACTTAACATAGTCTATTCTCATACCACAGACTACACCACGAAGATAGAACTCACGTCACGGAATAACAACACTACCGATTCCATCAGTCAACTGAATTTACAAACTACTCTTAAACTTCTACAGACTAAAATAATGTAGTGACGTTATAAACCGCTATCTGGTGTGGCGCCACTGATGCCACGCTCCGACACGGCCATCCTGCTAGCACACGTCCTCGTGTGTTGGCTAACCTGCACAGAAATAACCAACGAGAGTATTTGTTCGCCTCGGCCACTTCTGACCAATCATATTTCTACACACAACTCAAATAAAGAAACTTCGTAACTGTATAGTTTTTTTCTTTTAAATTACTCGAATAAAACCATAAAAGAGCCATAAGAAAATATCAACCAGAGCCATGTACCACTGTCGCTTGTAACAACAAATTAACACAATTTAATTAACCACACAAATCTAAACTTCACAAGAGTAAGCCCCTCTATCGCCACGGCTCTCCAGCCGACCAGCAATCGCAATTGCTCTCACACTATGCATATGCATCAAGTGGATCGCACACGTGCATCACCCTGTGACTGCACACTATGGTCTCTGCAGACCCCGACCTCCGCCCGAGCTAAACGCGCACCGCGCACCCACGGACTACTTGAGTTACCCCAAGAGACACCGATTTCTACCGGGCTACGACTACGTAATAGCTACTGGTACGGTCGAACACAATACGGCCGATAGAGTCCTTACTCGAGTTTCCACCAAAACAAGTTTACTCATCCTCATCAGAATCACTATTAACATCAACTTCGACTGGTACATGACCTACTGGCATCTTGCGTAAGAAATCACAAAGTAAATTATGATAACGTTTCATCTACCAAAACCCTGAGGCCAGTAACAGTGACAGACTCTGGTTCATTATTCACACACAATTAACAATTTAATCACAATTGATTTACTACTGAGTCTTTGTTCGTGGTCACAACACAAGATTTAGCAAACGCATTTGCCCTTTATGCACTTCCATTTCGGAATGCCGAGTCGTCCCATGACTCTACGGTCTTCGCTACCAGGCAAGACCCGACCACACTACCCAGGGCTACCGCCTACTGCCTACCCACGGACTACTACAAGTAGTAGACACCGATTTCTAACGGGCTACAGCTACGGCACCCTGGTGCGGTCTCAGACTGACTCACCGACATAAAAACCCAGTAACAATCAACAGCTTAATCAACCTCACTGTCTCCACCTTCGTCTGAGTCAGCTGTTACCCGCCCCACAGGCATCTTCCTAACGCGATCATGTGCATACTTGTAAGTACGTTTAGAGTTCAAAGCTTTTCGACGTGTAACGATCACCATCGTTCGCTCACTCCTGACCTAAATAACTCTACATCAACAAAATACTTAGTAAAGCTCAAACTATTATTCTTTTCCAATCAACAATTTTAACTATCTCAATATTCATAATCACATTGCTTATCTCAACATAATACTAGAACATCGTCAGGCACAAGTACCCATTAAAAATCAAATTAATCTCAAATCAAAGTAAAAGTAAAGTGTGTGTGTCTCCATTGTCCGGCTATCCCCGTAGCCCTAATACGCAGTCATCCCTGTGACTAGCTGTGATCATCCCAGTGATCACCCATAAACCTGATCATCCCTGTGATCAGTCACTCCCGTGATCATCCCAGTGATCACCCATAACCCTGATCATCCCTGTGATCAGTCACTCCCGTGATCATCCCAGACTCAAGAGGACACGCACAACTATACCACACAGTCAAAAGTGACTACAGTTCATCATCACAAGGCTCAGAATTACTAACAATGGGTACTTGCCCTTCAGGCATTTTCCTATACCAGTCAATGACACTATATTGTGTACCTACTCGTTCTCCTCTAAACCTCGCGGCCACAGTAATTTGCACTCGCTCGGTCAACCTGACTATTAAGAAGCTTGTTCTTCCTTAAATTCTTGATTTCAATCGAAAGTTAATTTCAATTATTATCAATCGGGAATCTTCAATGCTATGTAACACATGAATACTAGGTACCACGTCATTTTCAACTTTAACTTCAATAGACTATTAATCTCAAATGCACATTACAATATGAGCCATGAGTAAGTAACAGTAAGCTTGTCTAGTCACGTCTAGTCACGGCAACCAGCCGACGAGCAATCACATTGCTCAACAACACACGGTCTCAGCAGACCACTCCACAGTACGGTCAATCCAGACCACGACCATCGCCGAGTTCGAACATTGAACTTAAAAAGTCACATAGTCACATGAAACCCTTACTCATACTCTCATATTTTACAACGGAATAAACATCCAAAATACTTTCAATAAGCTTTCTACTTTATCAAGTGGTACGAAGATTCACTACAAAACTCTCAATGTTAACTGACTCAAATATCACAAAATAGCTCACCGGATATTTCCCAACAAACCAATCATTACCGCAATACATCACCAATTTAACATCCAATGTGAATTTGTCGTGATAGATTCTTGAACAATTTGGAATGCCGCAACCCCTCATATTCCTCAGGTAACAGGACCGAGAAGAGAACCACGCTCCTCCCTAGACGAGGTTCATCAACGCTCGCAATAATTACCAGCATTAAACCAACATGAAAATAAGAAAACATATTAGAACATATCACATTACGTACAAGATTAAACTTAACTCTTTCGGAAGCTCATAATTACCTTCTTAACTCCACAATAGAGTAGAAAACTAACTAACTATACTCACAGAACATTCCAAGTTTTATAACCAATTGCAAAATAAACATTACGTAAAGCACCATAGTCGTTGGGATGATGATTCAGACATATCTCTGAATACTACGAGCTTCATAATCCAGGGGAAGGTACATGAATTTCAATCCCGTCGTCGTCGTCGCCGTCGTCGTCGATAATATGCACTAACGAGCTCAGCTTGCAGCTCTCAATATTCTTTCATCTTATCATAAACCTAGCTCCGCGGTTGAAATGGTTTATGCTCGTCCACCCGTGGGAATATAGCATCCTTATCATTCTCTGTTGGAGGCTCAGTGGCCAATAGCGATCTTTATCCTTCTCTGCTGGAAGCTCAGTGGGCAATAGCGATCCTTATCCCACTTCTGATGTCGGGGAAACAGCGATAATTATCCCACTATTGGGGACATGTCACATCAGGATAAGCACGAGCATTATACCGCCAATACAACATCAGATATCTTATGATTCCTAGGTCTTGGTCTTGAAATAATAACTCACAGGACTTCATTACAATGACATTGCTTGTATTTTACACACGATCATCATGGATTACAGATTACAGTTAGGATACGTCTAGATTCAATTAATTGATGGAACCTAAACGACCTCCCTTCACCCCATCAGTCGTCCTGTCCACGCCATCGAATATCTTTTCCCTATTCTATACTCGATTCGCAATACGATCGTGATGTCGTCAGCGCCTCATCCTTCCAATCTACGTTTCCCATCTGATCCCAATCCAACCGTCTCCATTTCCCTCCAAAACTCTAATGTCTCATCTTTTCATATCATAGACTCACTCACTCACTGCCACAGACCACCAAACCAGCTCACATCCCTCTATCGAACAACTGTCATCTGTCATAGTGCGTAACACCACAGACTTAACATAGTCTATTCTCATACCACAGACTACACCACGAAGATAGAACTCACGTCACGGAATAACAACACTACCGATTCCATCAGTCAACTGAATTTACAAACTACTCTTAAACTTCTACAGACTAAAATAATGTAGTGACGTTATAAACCGCTATCTGGTGTGGCGCCACTGATGCCACGCTCCGACATATAGATTATAAAAAAAATATTAAAGCTTATTTTGTAAAACTTTTTGAACGATTCTAAATATGAATTAGAAAATGATTTACGCGGCATAATGGTAGCGAAGTCCGAAGGTTTCATTTACCTATAGAAGTTTCTGCCATTTTTTTTTCAAATACAAATAAAAACAAATTTATTAAACTTAAAAAACAGTAGGTAAGTGAATAAAAAATATTTTTACTTTTGTAGGGTCTCGGTGTAGTTGAGCTGGGTGTAGCTGAGCGGCGTCTCCGTGCTCGATTTGCTGTCGTTGTTGCCAGGATGCGGTGATATGCATCTTATCATCACCAAATTCCTCTCCTTTATTACAATAAACATAATTATATGAACATCTTTTCAAATACGTAGTTAATTTGAAACCTTAATGTGTCCAAATTAGAGATAAAACCTAGATTTTTAGGAGGTCAGCTGAAGCCCAAACTATTATTTGTTACAGTAGACATGTACCTACCTTATGTTACCTAACTTCATACGATATACACACATCAACATCGTCTTGGGATATTTTGTATAAAGATTTTAAACTCATAAAATACTGGCCAGTTTTAAATTATTTTGAAGAAAGCTTATTTTTTATTCTTTTTGAACGATTCTCAATTTGAAATTGAAAAAATAAATAAAAGACAAAAGATGTACGCGGCTTAATGGTAGCGAAGTCCGAAGGTTTCATTTATCTACAGTTTTTGGCAATTGTTTTGTGTCAAATTTAAGTTTTCCATCAAGTTATCGGATATTTTCGAATTAATGTTATTGTGTGCATCATGCAGCGACGCCATTGAACAAGGAAGGAAATGTTAAGGGCAGTAGGCATGGTCGAAGCTGGGGCTACTCAACGGAGTATTGCTGAGGAGATTGGAACGAGACAAAACGTGATATCAAGGTTATGGTCAAGTTATCGTGCTACTGGTGAAGTGGCTGAAAGACACCCAGGCGGGAAGCGCATAACCACTCAACGACAAGACAGATTTCTGCAAGTAGCCGCGAGAAGACAACCAAATGTTACGGCCATGCAGTTGGTCGTGAGTGCCGTCTGCAACATCCTCAGGAAGTGCTTCCATACCACGGCGGGACAATTATGGTTTGGGGGGAATTCGTGTTGGTGGAAGAACAGACCTCGTTTGGATCAGAAATACTATGACGGCTGAAAAATACCGTAACGAGGTGCTAGCACCAATAATCTACCCCCATCGCCTACAAATGGGCCAAGAATTCACGCTCATGCACGATAACGCCCGTCCACACACAGCGAGAGTGGTGACGAGCTGGTTGCAGGAGCATGACGTATCGGTCTTAGGGTGGCCCGCACAATCGCCTGATCTAAACCCCATAGAACATGCGTGGGACATGCTCCAAAGAAGGGGTTTGAAGAATTTATCTGCAAACATTGCGACGGAAGAGCAATTTTTTTTGCATCTTAGCCGGACCTGGGACAATATACCGCAGCAAGACTTGGATAACTTAATCCAAAGCATGAAAAACCGTTGCAGGACCGTTATTTACGTCATGGGTGTTTCATTGACTACTGATTTTTCACATAACTGTTAAAAACAGATAAATTTTTCCTTGTTTTTCACTATTTCTTGAGAAAAAAAAAAAATACCCGGACAAATTCACACACGGTTAATTAGACCCAAAGTAAGCTCTAAGCTTGTGTTATGGAATCTAATTCACTGATACTATTACTTATACATACACCAATACTTTATAAGAATATATAAATTGACACCCAGACGTCAACAACTATGTCTGCACATATTGTTGACTCCGGGCGGGAATCGAACCCGCAACCCCCGACACAGTAAGCGCTCTCACTGCCACTGTGCCAACGGGCTTGTCAAAAGAAACACATTCATTATTAAACCAAAATACAGTACACAATACACACACACACACACATACACACGCACACACGCGCGCGCACACACACACACACAGCGTCGTTTTTTTCACTTTTGTATTATTATTATTGTTTTATGTTTGAAGAGTATATACATGTAGTCTTTTGACTTATCTCAGCTACTTCTTCCATGTTCGTAGGCGTGAATTAGCGGGTAAGGAGGCAGCTTTTAATTAAATAAGGAACCGAATAGTTATTTCCCATATAATTATCAAAGTTACAATTAACAATTTCACCAAATCAGTAAATATTATTTCAATTATTACGAATTAGAAGTTAACGTCCACCGAACTCGTGGTTGCCTGCCTTTCGTCCCACCAAAAAGTGACCTTCGTTCCCGCGCTGTCAGCTGTCACAGCTTTAGCCCCTCCCCTTACAACATGGCCGCCCTACCAGAGCTCGGTGTTCGTTATCAATCTTTAGTTTCTTGGTCTGTGGTTATCACTTGACTGTCTTAATTATTGAAGTGCCGATACGGCCAACCCTGACAGTCGCACGTCCTCGTGCGGTGATGTGGTGACTTGTTCTTATTCCTCTTCACCTGTGGAATACCAAAGATTTACTTTAATAACCGATCGGCCATTCCTGCCATGTTAGATATTGCGGAATGCCATGTGTATGTGTGCCGAACCCGGCGTGCTGGGCCCCCTCCACTGACTACTGACTGCTCCGTGGCCCGAGCATGCTTCTACCGTTTCCCCGTAGTGTGTCCCGGGCGTACTAGGCCCCTCCGACTAACTACTCACCATGGTCCGGGCGTGCTGGGCCCCTACGACCTTCCGCTCGTAGTGTGGCTCGGGCATACTAGGCCCCTTCAACCAACTACTCACCATGGCCCGGGCGTGCTGGGCCCCTTCGACCTTCCACTCGTAGTGTGGCTCGGGCGTGCTAGGCCCCTTCAACCAACTACTCACCATGGCCCGGGCGTGCTGGGCCCCTTCGACCTTCCACTCGTAGTATGGCTCGGGCGTGCTAGGCCCCTTCAACCAACTACTCACCATGGCCCGGGCGTGCTGGGCCCCTTCGACCTTCCAATCGTAGTGTGGCTCGGGCGTGCTAGGCCCCTTCAACCAACTACTTACCATTATTCGGCAAATTATGTGAAAGTACGCTACCATGAACAGGAGGTGTGAGGACTTGTTGAAGGATACTTACTCCGATGTACTTGAGCTTCCTCTAAGACGAACCGATTACCCATGTCATCTTCCGCGGCTGAAAGAGTATCAGAACTGGCAGTCATCGTTTCTTCGCTAGCAATGGAATCAGTCTCACTATCGGTGTCAAAAGACTCTATTCGGTCAACCCCGTTTCCATCGATTCTCGACTCGTTATCACTCTCATTGATCAATGTCTGCGATATGTCTATTAATCCCTCAAACCCCTTAGGTATCGCGCGCAAGTTTTCGTGAGAGTGCTTGATAACGCGACTGGATCTATTAGTACTCTTTAACTCATAGCGGTCGAAATCTAATACTTTAGTTATTACGAAAGGTCCCTTGAATTTTCTAGCTAACTTAGTCTGATTACGCTCACTACATTTAATGAAGACGTAGTCGCCTTGAGCAAATGGCTTTATGGTTCCCTTACCTCGGTTAAAGACTTGCTCGTTTGAAGCGGCCGCTTTGATAATGTTTGATGAGGCTTGGTCTCTTATTTCGCTAAGATCGGCGCGTGAGGGGGTGCTAACATTGGTTGCTATCTGAGACATACCGAGGGACTGCGCACGTATACCGAACATTAGCTCTGTTGGAGTAAACCCGGTAACTCTATGCCTAGTACTATTTAATGCCAATTGTACCTCACCTAATTCATCCTTCCAAACCTTGTCTCTGTCATTTTCAACTATGGTTAATAAGTTTTTCAACGTACGCATAATTCTCTCTACTTGACCATTAGCTCTGGCAACACCAGTAGCGATGAGATGTAGCTCTATGTTATGATCAGCGCAAAACTCTTTGAACTCTGTACTAACATAACATCTGCCCTGATCTGCTATTATCCTCTTTGGTGAACCAAAAAGGCAAACTGCTTTTTTTAAGGCTTTTACTGCACAAACTGCATCTAAGGAGAGTGTATGTTCTAATAAAACATACTTTGTGAACGCGTCTATAATGACCGATGCATATTCTTTCCTATCACTTTTACCGCTGAGTTTACCGGTAATGTCGATGTGTATAGTATGCCAAGGTACTGCGACTTTGGGGATGGAGTGTAGTCTTACCTGTGGTGCTCCTGAGGTACCTTTGGAAGCCTTGCATACTATGCATGAATCGATGAATTTTTTCACATTTTTTGACATCTGTGGAAACCAATATTGCTCGTACAACTTGTCAAGGGTTTTCTCGTGACCGAGATGTTTTATTTCCGTGTGCACGTGGTTTATAAGTGTCCATACTAGAGAACGAGGAACTATAGGGAGCCAGCAACTAACCTTATTTCGTTCTACCTTACGGTAGAGCACCCCGTCCCGAACATCGTAGGTGTGGGCTATCGCTTCGGGTAACTCACCATGTCCTTGTCGCTCTACTAGGGTTTGTATTTCTGGGTCTCGCTTCTGTTCGACCTGGATCCAACTATCGTGTAATTCTATAAAATTAACAGATTTGCGGGAATCCGTTCGATTTGCGTCGGTATCCATGCTGTCTGAAGGCGCGGGAAGAGGGTTTCTAGATAAAAAGTCGGCGTGTGCCATATTTCGTCCCTCTTTGTACACAATATCAAAATCGTACGCTTGCAAAAATGCCCACCATCTATAGACGCGAGGTGACAGATTCGTTTTAGATTTAGAGGCTTTTAATGAATTACAATCTGTGTAGACTGTAAAGTGTTGACCGTAAAGATAGTGGCGGAAACTTTCGACCGCTCGTACAACCGCAAGGGTTTCAAGTTCGTACGAGTGGTACCTGGACTCTACTTCCGTTGTCCGTCGGCTGAAATATGCCACGACGTGCGGTACGCTCTGTTCCTTCTGGATTAATATTGCACCATAGCCTTCAGAACTTGCGTCAGTATGGAGCTCTATAGGTTTGTCGGGATCAAAAATCGTTAACACCGGTTCAGATGACAGTATATTCACTATTTTTTTTGTGTGCGTTCGCATGTTCCTGTGTCCAGGAAATGCGCCCTTTGAGTTTAGTGAGCGGATACAAGGGACTCGCAATATTCGCGAACTGAGGTATAAAGCGTCTGAAGTACGACGCCAGTCCTAGAAATTGTCTTACCTGCCTTGCCGTTTTAGGGAATGGGGCTTCTCGGAGTGCCTTGACTTTAGCAGGATTGGGTCTAACTTCCCCCGCTCGTATTACGTAACCTAAGTAATTAACTTCGGTTTTCATAAACTTACATTTAGATAATCTAAAAGTGAAACCAGCTTCCGTTAAAACTCGGAGTACTTCGTCGAGGCGTTTCAGTCCTTCATCAACGTCTGCTGCAAAGCTCAGTACGTCATCTATATAGGCTAGAGCGCCTTTGAGAGTTTTAAGAGTATTCTGAATACAGCGCTGAAATACTGATGCCGCGTTACGCAACCCAAATGGCATGGCGAGATATTCGAACTGCCCCTCGGGAGTGACAAATGCTGTACGTTCGATTGACTCGGGACTTACCTTTAACTGATGGTAACCAGCAGCCATGTCTAGCGAACTAAAGAAATACGCTCCAACCAGTTGGTCCACTTGCTCCTCTATTCTTGGCAGTGGGTGGTGTTCAGGTCGTGTGTTGGCGTTCAACTCTCGATAGTCAACGCATAACCTATCTGTACCATCTTTCTTCTTCACCAGCACGATGGGACTAGCGAACGGTGAAGAACTCTCACGAATAATATTTGCGTCAAGAAGAGCCTCTACCTTGTCTCGTACGACCGCCTTCTCTGCCGGTGACATCTGATGGGGGCGTCTTTGTACTATTTTATGCGGGTCTATGAGTTCTATTTTCAACTCACCTGTGGTAACTCTCCGAGTAGGTATGCTATTTGTAAAGTACTCACTGTATTTGTTGAGGATGTCGAACAGCTGTTGTTTCTTGTCACCTTCCAAATCAGTGTCTACAGAACTAACATCTAGACAATTAGCGGTCCGACACTCATTGATGTGTTTCAGTGCTGAAAACTTAATCGACTCCTTATCGATTTCAACATGTACCCCCTGATCTAGAATATCCCTGCCTATGATGATGGACTCATTAAGAGCATGGTCCGGGATTATATGAAATAATAAATTGATTGATAGGCCTTGAATCAAAACCGAACTATGAATCTGGGTCGAGCATTTAATATCTTTGCCACCTATGCCTGTCAAATACACCGTGTCCTTGCGTACGGTACCCGGGAATTGATTAATCAAACTATTTTTGATCAATGAGCATGCCGAACCACTGTCGAATAGAAACGGGAATGACTTACCAGCCGAAGTGGACAGTCTACCTTTTGCTATCTTGTGTTGACAGAAATTCACGTCCTTCCTGGTTGTGGGTTCCCTGTTCGTCTTGTTCGGACACATCGAACTTAGATGTCCTGGCTTATGGCAGGTAAAACACGTAACTGTCTTTTCTGTTTCAGTCATCTTCGTCACAGCAACTCCGTTTTGTCTTTTGCGGCATTCATCAAACTTGTGTCCTCGATTACCACAATAATGACAGGTTCCTCCAAATTTAGGTTCGTTTACACTGCGTGGTCTCTTCAAGTAGGATGGTTGATCTTCATTAGCTTCGTGACGTCTCTTAAGTGATATTCCGTTGAGAGCACGACACAATTGAGATTTATTTGTTATAGTGTATGAATTGAGTTCTCTGCGTATCAGAGAATTTTTCTGACTAAGGACTGATATAACGAACCCAGTAATGACCTCTTCCGACATCTCAACTCTTGGGATTCGCTCGACCAAGCTCCATAACCTCATAGCTGCGTTAGAGGGTATCTCTTGCGGCCCGATCTCAAATTTCATCACGTTGTCGAAATAATCCTGCATCAACATTGATTTGCCGAACTTCGCGAGCAGTAACTCCTTAATTCGAGGCCATACTATTTCTGAGCTCTTTAACTTGGTCAGACAGGCTGCTGCTCGGCCTTTTAGAGAATTGATGAGAGTAAGCAATAGCTCGGTACCGGTTAACTTCCGACTGGCAACTATAATTTCAGTAATGCGACACCAACCTTCAATATCCGATTCAGCATCATCTGGGTCGAATTTCACAAACTGTGTTGAGTAGTGCTGCGGCGATGACGGGGGAAAGTTGTTGGAAGTTGCGGCCAATAATCTTGTTAAAACCGACTCCATTCCAGCAAGTAACTCGTGTGTGCCGTTACCGGCCCCTCTGTTTTCTTGATTGGGTGCTGTCTCCGATTGATTTTGCCCTTCGCATCCCACTTCTGATGTAGTCTTTTGACTTATCTCAGCTACTTCTTCCATGTTCGTAGGCGTGAATTAGCGGGTAAGGAGGCAGCTTTTAATTAAATAAGGAACCGAATAGTTATTTCCCATATAATTATCAAAGTTACAATTAACAATTTCACCAAATCAGTAAATATTATTTCAATTATTACGAATTAGAAGTTAACGTCCACCGAACTCGTGGTTGCCTGCCTTTCGTCCCACCAAAAAGTGACCTTCGTTCCCGCGCTGTCAGCTGTCACAGCTTTAGCCCCTCCCCTTACAACATGGCCGCCCTACCAGAGCTCGGTGTTCGTTATCAATCTTTAGTTTCTTGGTCTGTGGTTATCACTTGACTGTCTTAATTATTGAAGTGCCGATATACATATTATGTTAATGTTTGTGATCTCAATTTACTATTAAGCCATCTATCTGTCACACGCTCCCGCCCTCCATCTCAGGGAGCAGGCGGCTACTGAAAACCAGCGCCGCGCAGGATCCGTTCCGCACAGCAACAGCTGAGTTGCAACCAACAGCCAATTACCTAGTATTTTAATTTTATCGAGAGATAAAATACACATAGAGATAAAATTTATTAAAATTGTTAATTTAAAATTTTTGGCAATAAATTATTTTATTCTTATTCATTGTTTGTTTTACCTTTATCTCAAGTATTTTTCTTTATTTGAATAAAAACTTGTTTACGTAAAAAATAAAGTTTTCTTTTATTCTAGAGTGTAGTCTGTGAAATATATTATATTAATATTAATTAACTTTATAAAAATATATATAATTATACATGTTGTATGTTATTTTTAATAAATGTTGAGTAAATTGAGTAAATCCAAAATATCCCTACACAGTGTTGATGTGTGTATTATATATTATGTACTTTGTTTATTTATAACAGTAACACATAAGAGAAGTCGCTCCTATGCCTCTTTCGGTATTAAGGTCTTAGCCCACTTATTCGACTCCACTCCAACACCGCCCTGAACTAAGGCGACAGCTACCAGGCACCCAGCAGTCGACGCGTACTCCTTACACGTGTACTCCATAAATATTACGTTACTAAGTGAATCAAGTGTTATTATTGCCTAAACAGCAACCTTCTCAGACACATTTCCGTTATCATTAAAATTTGTCAAATTACACGTCAACTTGTCAAACTGAAAATTATACTGTCAACAGATAGACAATCGTCATTCCATCGCCATAAACTTACAGATTGCTCAGAAAACTGTACACCATCTGTACACATTATTAGAAGACAGAGCTGGCCCAATAGACTGACAGTCAAAAATGACTAAAATAAGTATGGATTTATTAACTTCTTTACTTCCACAAAATACCAAATGTTTATGTCCAAAAATAAAACTACTTACAAGGTAGCTGTGGTCAGCTTCCTGTCTGTCTAGTCAAATATCGTCGTCAGACTTTGGTTGATCTTTCAAGACGCTCTCCATGTGCTTCGCCAAGTCTTGGCATCGCTTGGTCATCCGCTGTTTGGCAGACTCCGCTGGTTTAGTCAGCATCTATTATGAAAAGTAATTAATAAAATGCTTTCTTAAATTATTCAAAATCATGTTTTATGAACTGGGTATTTATTAAATGCACAGTTGACAATTAAACTACAGATGAGACTAGGATATCTAAATAACCCTAGAATTTATATTAAATAAGAGATTTAATTAAATTAGCAAACAAGGGCCTTTTGGACATTTTAATAAACATTATAACAACTCACCTCATTCATAATCCTTATGATGGTATCTCTGTTAGATTGCACCTTAATCTTCTCTTCTTCTGATACTTTGATAGTTTTACCCGGCTTCGGCATTTGAAACACGTCAGGATTTGATGGACCCTATAACAAAACATAAAAACTGAATTTATACATAGTCAATTAAATACACATGAAAATCTTCTTATCCAATGTCTTAAATATTCTAAAACTCATCTGGGATCACAACCCACGAATAAGAGGACTAACAAAATGTATTTGGCAGGTAGCTCCGAAATTTTTACTGTTGCTTGTATAAACGCATAACACCTCAGTCTTCTGTGACCACGGTTCCTGTAAAGGGACCGAAACCTCAGATAAAAATGTAAAATAAAAGCGAAGTGTATCCGAATTCGTAATCAATTAATTATAAAAAAATATTTTCTTATAAGTAAATACAAAACGTATTCTACTTAAAAAACATACACTTTTTTATGTACATGCCTTTTCTTGAGCTTTTCAATTAATTAAGTTTAAAGATAAATTTAATTTTGTCAGTTTAGGCGAACCCCTCTAGATAATCGTCAGATTATGATACTGTACGTCTAGGACATAACGATGATCCATATACTCGTATATCTTAATCTGACGCGCTCGAGTATTTCAAAATCAGCCACCCCCATGATGCAAACCGTCTCATTTTCATACGTACAACATTGATGGTATCAATATTTGACACGCTCGAGTATGTCCACGCAACAGTTTTTTTTTACATATTAAAAAATCTATAGCCGCTTCCCCCACCGATGAAAAGGTATACTTTCTACAACATGTTTTCTTCTTATCATCTCTATGACGCTCGAGCATATTCCCATTGAGCATCATGGGCTCCCCTTTTATAAAAATGTTCCAATAGTTACTCACCTCTAAAATATGATGTTTCCCAATAACGGACTCCAGTTTCGATGACCAAAGCTTGATGGAAGAAGACCATTCAGTCTCCAGCTTTAAGTAATCGCCATTTTGAGTCATCATTCTAGACAAAAACAAATTTATAAGTTCGTTTATATAACAAAAGCTATGTATTTGCTATAACAATCAATGTAAAACGAACCTTCAAACTTAGTTCTGAGCATCGAAAAGTTAATAAATGACTTTGAATAACTTCCAGTTTCGCTTACGAAATTTTCTTTTTCAAAACAGAACATAAAAACCCTAACGGTAAATTAATCTGGCTATTGTTTTAATCAAACAATTATAAAAAACTTCAAAATCTAGCAACTAAAATGATAGAAATAATCTATTTAGGAGACTACGGTGCCGCCAACTCCTTGCCCTCCACAAGCTCGAAACTAAACAGACTTCCCTGAGGCAGCGACTCTAATTTTTTTAACATAAAAATTTGTCAGGAAGTCTCATAAATAGATTATTTCTATCTTCTTGAAGGCGGTTAGTTTTTTTGATAAAGTTTTTAATTCACGGTTTTTATTGACATCCCTGGTCTTCATCATGTCTGATGCTGAACACCAGACACCCTAGTCAAACCAATCTAGGTGTAAAGTTCTCATGAATACAAATTAATCAAGCCCAAAGACAAGGTAACTGCAGTAAAGGTATTATCCTATTACAAATATCATATCTTTAATTTATAACAACTATCTATATATACTTACTGGGTGTAAGTAGACTACGTCCGAATACTGAAAAGGGGGTAGATACCAACCCCTAGACGGCCGTATTTAACGTTTATACAAAACATGCATCCTAATTAAAAATATATTTTATTATATTATATTAGCCTTGGGTGTCCCATCGTTGGGCAAAGGCCTCCCCCCATCGTTTCCACTTCTCTCTATTTACTATTTAGAGCCTCACGACGCCAACCTTTTGCCTGGTTGGCGTCGTGAGGGGTGCATAATATTTTTTTTTAATATTACAATCATCATTGGTATCTATGAGAGGATAGTTATGAACTACAGTAAAATGCACCCCACGCTTTTTTACTCTGAATTGAATCATTGTGTTAATAACTTAAATTTTATTATAATTTTGATTTGAGGTGAAAAATTATTTTCTAGTTTTTAGTTCTATTTGCAATAAAAGCGTGTTTTTTAGTTTTTCTTAAACTATAATTTTATTTTTTATTTTTTAGTAAATCTGGCAAATCCATTAAGGATAATGGGAAACTGTTATTAAATTATTGCATTGTCATCGGTCCTTGATACGTATGCAAAGTTTCAAGTTAATCAGACTTCTGGAAGTTGGTGAAAATGATGTTCAAAAATTCCATTACATACGTTCGTACGTATATACAGGCCAAGCTAATAAAAGCGTGTTAAAAAATCAATCGTAATGTTCGGATTCGAACCCGCGCACGGAATGGTAATATACCTTCAAACCTGGCCAAAAAGGCTTTTTTTATAATTGAATTTCTGACCCCACTCTTCAAATTCTTAGTCAAGTCAGGTAGCCGGCGCAACAAAGGGTGAAACCCGCTGGGCGATAGCGCGACTTCCACCCCCGACGCGTTCAGTTGAAAGTTACCGTTCATCTTATAGTGTCGTGTGATTTGTCAATTTGCTCATATTTTAGTGATTTTGAACTTCTTGTAATTTTGTGCTCAAGCAATTATCTGGAATATTTTGTGATGGATAGTGCTGTACCAGGTATGTACCTATTATTACACTACATATTAACCCAAAAGTCAGAGATACTTATCCGATATCGATGTTGATCTAGGCGTTCCTTGCTAATTTGTTAAAAAATGAACATTTGCATGTTGACGAAAGATTTTATTTAACTTCCAAATGTTATTAAGCCACAAAAAATATTGTATAATGTAGAGTAATTAGATCTTAATACATTTATAAAACAAGTAGCCGCCCGAAACCGCCCCATTTTTTTTAGGAAACATTTTTCGCGGACATAGGACCTAATTATAAAAAACATATTTATTTAGTTTTCATTATTATTATTTCAGGTCCTTCTGGAATGACAATCATGACTCGAAATGAGTTATTCGCTATGATGAACCGCTCAAATAAGGCAAAATTTGACGGAAAACTACAGTTTATGGAGCAAGAAATTTTAAATCAATGTGGCGAAAATCAATCAATACTGGGTGAAGAAAAACAAAAACTTATTAGATGATAATGTTGATGAAGAGGAATAAATATTTTTTATTCTAAGTTGCTGATCTTTCATCACTACATAGTATAAAATAAAGTCGTCTCTGTTTCGTGTCTGTCTGTCTGTTTGTCTGTCTGTATGCTTAAATCTTTAAAATTACGCAACGGATTTTGATGCGGTTTTTAGGGTTCCGTAGCCAAATGGCAAAAACGGAACCCTTATAGATTCGTCATGTCTGTCTGTCTGTCTGTCTGTCTGTCCGTCCGTCTGTCCGTCTGTCTGTCCGTATGTCACAGCCTTTTTTCTCCGAAACTATAAGAGCTATGTTGTTGAAACTTAGTGTGTAGATGTATTCTGTGAACCGCATTAATATTTTCACACTAAAATAGAAAAAAAATAAAATTTTAGGGGGGTCTCCCATACTTAGAAATGAAAAAAATATTTTTTTTTTTCATCAAACCCATACGTGTGGGGTATCTATGGATAGGTCTTCAAAAATGGTATTGAGGTTTCTAATATCATTTTTTTCTAAACTGAATAGTTTGCGCGAGAGACTCTTCCAAAGTGGTAAAATGTGTGTCCCCCCCCCTGTAACTTCTAAAATAAGAGAATGATAAAACTAAAAAAAATATATGATGTACATAACAATGTAATCTAACACCGAAAATTGGTTTGAACGAGGTCTAGTTAGTAGTTTTTTTTTTACGACATAAATCGTAAACCGCAAAAAAATACTGATTATTCATTCAATAACTCAAATGTAAATAAAAAAACATTTATTTCAAGAACTTCTTTATTATGTTACTCGCTGCTACGGAACCCTTCATGGGCGAGTCCGACTCGCACTTGGCCGCTTTTTGTAATAGGTAGAGTGATTCAAGAGGAAGGTTTTAAAGTAAAAAAATTCCCGAAATTCCCACGGGGACGGGCACAACGCGGGTATATGTAACCTAAGGTATGAAAAACATGCCTAAAAAATTGGTTATTGGCGTGCGCTACTAAATCTATTGATGATACACAGAAACAATGTTCTACACAATCAAAGTACATATCATTGCGAACAAAAAAGTTCGCGAGGGCATATGTCTAACTACACTCCCGGACTCTTAAATCGAGCCACCTAGCATAATGAGTTTATATCGTACAATGGCAAAATCAACACTAAGGTCATTGAAGGCCATTTAAAAAAATAATAATCAGAACAATAGTAGGTACATGAGCCTAATGTTGATTATTCCAGCTACAAAATTACATAAAAACTTTTTGATCATTCATACAATTTTTTAAAGTTGTGGACGTTACTAAATCATTATGCTAGGTGGCTCGATTTAGGAGTCCGGGAGTATATTATAGTTAAGCCACAATAACCGTTTTTAGTTAAAATTAATTAGTTAAAAAAGGAGTGTAATTCTAAGTTGATGATATTCATATGATGATATGAATCTACATCAAAATAAATGGCTTTACAATCAAGGTTAATTATGTTTCTTTGTATACCTCTTTAAATTATTAAAATCGGACAGTTATTTTCAGAGTTATGATCAGAAATATCACTACATAGTATAAAATAAAGTCGTCTCTGTTTCGTGTCTGTTTGTCTGTTTGTCTGTATGCTTAAATCTTTAAAATTACGCAACGGATTTTGATGCGGTTTTTTGTAATAGGTAGAGTGATTCAAGAGGAAGGTTTATATGTAAAAAAATTCCCGAAATTCCCACGGGAACGGGCACAACGCGGGTAAAACCGCGGGGCGCTTCACTACATAGTATAAAACTAAGTCGCGGTTTGTCTGTATGCTTAAATCTTTAAAATTGCGCAACGGTTTTTGATGCGGTTTTTTGTAATAGGTAGAGTGATTCAAGAGGTTTTTTATGTAAAAAAATTCCCGAAATTCCCACGGGAACGGGCACAACGCGGGTAAAACCGCGGGGCGCTGCTTACAAAATAATAATGCTCGATGGCGGGTCTCTTATGGCCACTTACTGTTTCGTGCGGGCAAAGCGCGCGGGGATATACCTACCTACGAACTACGAACGACGAAGACGTGCTATGTAGGTATTATCCCGAATTCTTCCTCACATGAAATCTTGATTGTGTATACATATACTCGCGCGAGACATGTAATATTTTATCCCCAATTTCCCACTTGAAATTTGGATTGTGTATATTCCTGCGGGAGACACGCAATGTTTTATCCCGATTTTCCTACATGAAATCTTGATTACCCGAAGCGAAGCGAGGGCGGGTCGCTAGTGAAGTATAAAACAAAGTCGCTTTCCGCTGTCTATCCCTATGAATGCTTAGATCTTTAAAACTACGCAACGGATTCTAATGCGGTTTAAAATGAAATGAGATGTTTATTATTGCTTGAATGTAGTTACATTAGGTCTTACAGTTATAATATAGTTCCATTGGATGCTATATTCCCACGGGTGGACGAAACATAAACGATGTAGTCCACATAACTACGGTGTTGATGAAAAAATGGCTTCTTATATTTGAGAAAGAAATTTAAGATTTGTTATTCGTTACTGGAATGGACGACGGCGACGACGACGACGGGATTGCAATTCATGTACTTTCCACTGGATTATGAAGCTCGTAGTATTCAGAGATATGTCTGAATCATCATCCCGATGACAGTGGCGCTTTACGTAATGTTTATTTTGGAATTGGTTATAAGAATTGGAATGTTCTGTGAGTATAGTTAGTTAGTGTTCTACAAGAAGGTAATTATGAGCTTCCGAAAGAGTCAAGTTTAATCTTGTACGTAATGTGATAAGTTCTAATATGTTTTCTTATTTTCATGTTGGTTCAATTATTGTGAGCATTGATAAACCTCGTCCAGGGTAGAACGTGGTTCTCTTCTCAATCCTGTTACCTGAGGAATATGAGGGATTGCGGTATTCCGAATTATTCAAGAATCCATCACGACAAATTCACACTGGATGTTAAATTGGTGATGTATTGCGGTAATGATTGGCATGAATTGGCGTATTGAAGTATTAGTTGGGAAATATCCGGTGAGCTATTTTGTGATATTTGAGTCAGTTAACATTGAGAGGTTTGTAGTGAATCTTCGTACCACTTGATAAAGTAGAAAGCTTATTGAAAATATTTTTGGATGTTTATCCCGTTGTAAAATATGAGAGTATGAGTAAGGGTTTATATGTGACTATGTCACTTATTGAGTTCAATGTTCGAAATCATTGTACATATACACATACTACATATTACATAGTCCAAATGATAGAACGTTTGAGTGTCAGAATGTTTAAATTGATCACGACATTATAGATATAACGAGTGAGAGTCAAAATGTACAGTTTGTCTCATTGTCATAATGACTGGTACTCAGCTACCTACGTATGGTATTCCGAAATACCGCTCACCGAAAGGACGGTTTTCCGATAACACTCTACTCCGGCGGTTAGTTGAACGAAAAAATTATTGGCCGATGAAACGTTTCGCCGAAAGCCTTAATGTAACAATCGACAATCGTAGGTTAGGTTAGGTTAAGTTTATATCAGGCCCGAAGGGCCAAAATAAGGCGGAAATAGGAGCTCCGCGCAGCGGAGCTCCGTCGACACTATTATGGCACAAACTGGAACTTCACAGGTACAATCTCGTTAATCTTCCTTCACAGGTATATTTTCTGGCGTTGTCAGATTCAGACATTTAGTCAATAACGTGATTGGTTACTAAAATCTTTTAACATTAAAATTTTTTGTCATTGTCATGACTTGACATAAACACATAGTATAATATGTACATTCTGACACAGGCACGATATAACGTAAATATAATCTGAATTTTCGTCATTTTGTCACTATGACGTTCTAACCTGTTCAATGTTGTACTTTTTGTCACTTACACAATATAACCCCTTGGACGTTCAGACATGTGAACAGCTTAGTCCCGGAACCGTGAAGTTCCAGTTTGTGCCATAATAGTGTCGACGGAGCTCCGCTGCGCGGAGCTCCTATTTCCGCCTTATTTTGGCCCTTCGGGCCTGATATAAACTTAACCTAACCTAACCTACGATTGTCGATTGTTACATTAAGGCTTTCGGCGAAACGTTTCATCGGCCAATAATTTTTTCGTTCAACTAACCGCCGGAGTAGAGTGTTATCGGAAAACCGTCCTTTCGGTGAGCGGTATTTCGGAATACCATACGTAGGTAGCTGAGTACCAGTCATTATGACAATGAGACAAACTGTACATTTTGACTCTCACTCGTTATATCTATAATGTCGTGATCAATTTAAACATTCTGACACTCAAACGTTCTATCATTTGGACTATGTAATATGTAGTACTTTTCGGTACTAGCTCGTTCTGACAAATAAACTATATTACTAGTAATGCATGTAGCAGTCGTTCTTCTTAACAATCGTGTTATATGTCTGTTATGCATTATGACACTTGTGTTATTTAGCAAGTTGGCGAAATAACCCCTTGGACGTTCAGACATGTGAACAGCTTAGTCCCGGAACCAACTTCACAGGTACAATCTCGTTAATCTTCCTTCACAGGTATATTTTCTGGCGTTGTCAGATTCAGACATTTAGTCAATAACGTGATTGGTTACTAAAATCTTTTAACATTAAAATTTTTTGTCATTGTCATGACTTGACATAAACACATAGTATAATATGTACATTCTGACACAGGCACGATATAACGTAAATATAATCTGAATTTTCGTCATTTTGTCACTATGACGTTCTAACCTGTTCAATGTTGTACTTTTTGTCACTTACACAATATAACCCCTTGGACGTTCAGACATGTGAACAGCTTAGTCCCGGAACCGCGGCTGGTCGAAGGGACACATTCGTCCGGTCCAATCTTAAGTGTTCATTGGTCGAAGGGACAGTGTCATCCGGGCCATGGTGAGTAGTTGGTTGAAGGGGCCTAGCACGCCCGAGCCACACTATGAGTGGAAGGTCGAAGGGGCCCAGCACGCCCGGGCCATGGTGAGTAGTTGGTTGAAGGGACCTAGCACGCCCGAGCCACACTACGAGTGGAAGGTCGAAGGGGCCCAGCACGCCCGGGCCATGGTGAGTAGTTGGTTGAAGGGGCCTAGCACGCCCGAGCCACACTACGAGTGGAAGGTCGAAGGGGCCCAGCACGCCCGGGCCATGGTGAGTAGTTGGTTGAAGGGACCTAGCACGCCCGAGCCACACTACGAGTGGAAGGTCGAAGGGGCCCAGCACGCCCGGGCCATGGTGAGTAGTTAGTTGGAGGGGCCTAGTACGCCCGGGACATACTACGGGGAAACGGTAGAAGCATGCTCGGGCCACGGAGCAGTCATGGCAGGAATGGCCGATCGGTTATTACAGTAAATCTTTGGTATTCCACAGGTGAGGAGGATTAAGAACAGGTCGCCACATCACCGCACGAGGACGTGCGACTGTCAGGGTTGGCCGTATCGGGACTTCAATAATTAAGACAGTCAATTTAATCAAGCTGTCAGTTGATCTGTCAGTCATTCTGTTTACGTTCAGAACGTCAAGCGGGTAGCTTGGGTGAGGTCGATGCGGGGATGGCAACACTAGTTTGATAAAGGACGTTTAATCAAGCTATAGAAGTTTAAGAGTAGTTTGTAAATTCAGCTAACTGATGGAATCTGTAGTGTAGTTATTCCGTGACGTGAGTTCTACCTTCGTGGTGTAGTCTGTGGTATGAGAGTAGTCGGTGTTAAGTCTGTGGTGTTTAACACTATGGGATTGTATATGGACAAGCCCGTTGGCACAGTGGCAGTGAGAGCGCTTACTGTGTCGAGGGTTGCGGGTTCGATTCCCGCCCGGAGTCAACAATATGTGAAGGCATAGTTGTTGGCGACGGAGTCTGGGTGTCAATTATATATTCTTATAAAGTATTTGTGTATATATATGTAGTAGTATCAGTTAGTTAGATTCCATATTACAAGCTTAGAGCTTAGTTTGGGTCTAATTAACCGTGAGTGAATTTGTCCAGGTATATATTATTATTATTATATTATTATTATTATTATTGGATAGAGGGAGGATAGTCGATAATATAAAAAGACTAGCTTTTGCCCGCGGCTTCGCTCGCGTGGAATTTAGTCTGCCGCATTAAGTTTCGTTATAAGAAGATTTATAAAAACTTTCATCCCCTATTTTATCCCCTTGGGGGTAGAATTTATCAAAATCTTTTCTTAGAGGATGCCTACGTCATAGTAGCTATATGCATGCAAAGTCTCAGCCCGATCGGTTTAAAATTGACAAAGTTTCATACAAACTTTCATCCCCTATTTTATCCCCTTGGGGGTAGAATTTATCAAAATCCTTTCTTAAGGGATGCCCACGTTATAGTAGCTATATGCATGCACAATCTCAGCCCGATCGGTTTAAAATTGACAAAGTTTCATACAAACTTTCAATCCCTATTTTATCCCCTTGGGGGTAGAATTTATCAAAATCCTTTCTTAGGGGATGCCCACGTCATAGTAGCTATATGCATGAACAATCTCAGCCCGATCGGTTTAAAATTAACAAAGTTTCATACAAACTTTCAACCCCTATTTTATCCCCTTGGGGGTAGAATTTATCAAAATCCTTTCTTAGGGGATGCCTACTTCATAGCAGCTATATGCATGCAATGTCTCAGCCCGATCGGTTTAAAATTGACAAAGTTTCATACAAAATTTCATCCCCTATTTTATCCCCTTGGGGGTAGAATTTCCAAAAATCCTTTCTTAGTGTGCACTTACGTCACTTGAAGAACCTTCCTGCCAAATTTCATGCTTCTAGGTGTAGCGGTTGAGGCTGTGCGTTGATTATCAGTCAGTCAGGACTTTGAATTTTATATATATAGATGGCGTATATTGGGGTTTTATGAGAAAAAGGGAGATGATGAGAATTAGATTGGAAACGTAGATGGGAAGAAGGATGTGTTGACGACATCACGATCGTATTGCGAATCGAGTATAGAATAGGGAAAAGATATTCTATGGCGTGGACAGGACGACTATGGGGTAAAGGGAGGTCGTTTAGGTTCCATCAATTAATTGAATCTAGACGTATCCTAACTGTAATCTGTAATCCATGATGATCGTGTGTAAAATACAAGCAATGTCATTGTAATGAAGTCCTGTGAGTTATTATTTCAAGATCAAGACCTAGGAATTCTAAGATATCTGATGTTGTATTGACAGTATAATGCTCGTGCTTATCCTGATGTGACATCATCCCGACAAATAAATAAATAAATAAATGTCGTCTTATGATTGCCGCATGCCGGTAAAAATAAGTTATTAGGACCGACAGATATCTTGTGTGAAGGTTTTCAATACTGACCTGTACGGTCTGGATTTGGCAACACTTCCGTTCTTGATAATGCTCTCGTATATTTGCCTCAAGTAGGGTAGGTCGTCCGGGTGGTACATCTGGAGCGCGTCCTTCTGCAGGACGTCCTGCGGGAAGTAGCCGAGGTACGACACCGACTCCGGGTCTATGTGCTCGATATGACCCGTGACGTCGTGTCTCATTACAAACGTAACCGGCTTTGTCACCACCTCATTTGGAACTAATAATGAAAAAGATATTTTTGAGTACTACAAACAAAAAACAATGTCCAATAAGTTTAAAACAAAGTAAAGAGTGTAAATCTGTGTTGCTAGTGTTGATAAACTCATATTATACTTTTGAAACAATTACTAATTTGATTAACACAGCGGAAAGCGTATTGTGAACACTTTATCATTATAAACCTATAATGTCCCAATGCTGGACACAGCTCTCTCATCTCACTGAAGATACCTAGGACCTATAGATATATATTTTATTCTTATCAAAATCTAACCAAATAACCAAAACCAATAAGAACAAAGCAAAGGAATATTACTTGAATACTTATTACACATTATTTTACACATTACCTTTAAAAGCCGAATATAACGGCGATGCCTGTATGATCAGGTGGATGATTGTGCCGCCGTTGACGCTGACGTTCTTGAAGGTGAACTTGAGGAAGAACCGCATGAAGGCGACGTCGCGGTCTTTGATTCGGAAGCCCCTGCTGAGGCCGCGGTACCGCACCATGCGGCACACCATGGTGGAGCACGACTTATCCGTCCATTGGGCTACACGTTTAAATAACATTCAATTAATACCAGGATATTATACAGGGTGATTTCGGGGTCGTGATCCCAACCATTTTTTTCTGACTCAGTAAATAAATAATTGCGATGCTACCTGTATTTATTTTAATTTAAACAAATATGATTCGTTATTTACGTATTTTTAATTAAAAATTACAATTGACTCAAAATGCGTGGTCACCCTACTTTTAATATTACTTGACATAAGTTTTCTTGGGAAATAGTAGGGTGACCATGATCTCGAATTATCGCAGTTTTTTTTGCTGACTAAAATAAGTCGCTGGTGTACTGTTAGTCCTAACCTATCGTGATGCTTAGGAGAAAGTAAGTTAAATGCTTTTTTCTTGCTCCACGACCCCGTAATCACCCTGTATGTGATACACCATTTAAAAAACAATTCTTGTATCTTTCCACCATACGCGTACCCAGAAACGTCAAACGATTGATCCAGGAGATACAAGAATAATTTTTGACATTTTGTGTATGAAAAGTACATCATTCATTTTGGGCCAAAAATGAAAGTGCCGGCCAGAACAAAAAAATAGTATATTCGGATAGAATACACAATTACTAAAAATTTTTACTATGACGTCCAATCTGTGCGCACAATATTGACGTCGTAAAAACATATTGAAAAAAAAAATTGCGATATCTAACCTGATACGGAACCAACAATGTTCGACTTAAGAGTCAATTCAAATCAAAAGAGAGACCCATTGACAGTTATATCGAAATCAACCGCCAACTCGGTGTTTTCGACCACCGAAGAATTAGCACAAAAGGTGCTGTGGAGCCTGGGCGAAATGCTCAACAGTGACATGACCTATGTCATTTGAAAGGTCTTGAAGAGTTGTACAAGTCACTCCTTGACAGTTACATCGAAATCGACGGCCAACTCGGTGCTTTCTATCACTGAAGAATTGCGTTTCAAGGGTTACTTTTTCGGTGGTAGAAAACATCCAGTTGGCCGTCGATTTAGATGTAACTGTCAAGGAAAGACTTGTACAACTCTTCAAGACCTTTCAAATGACATAGGTCATGTCACTGTTGAGTTGAGCATTTCGCCTAGGCTCCACAGCACCTTCAGTGGTAATTAATTCTTCGGTGTTCGAAAACACCGAGTTGGCCGTCGATTTCGATATAACTGTCAATGGGTCTCTCTTTTGATTTGAATTGACTCTTAGGGCTCCCACACAAAACTGCGATGCGATGCGATGCGAATTCGCATCGCAGAAACTTGCGATGCGAATTTCTGCGATGCGATTTATTGCGGCGAACCGTTTGGTAGGGTGACCATTCCTTCAAGTGTAGGCCGTATTGGACGTGTTTTTAGGAAGCGTAAGATGGATCGCAAAAAGATTATTGCACTGCTGTTATTGTTCCACTCGCCAGATCGCCAACTCGCCAACTCGCCAACTCGCCAATTCGCCAATGCCAAATGCACGGCCTTCAAGCCACACCTCCTTGCCCGTCGGCGTGGGGAGCGTGAGGTTTTTTCGTTACAGAATTTCTGGATTCGGTCCCCGCGCTCAAGGCCCGCGATAGAAGCTATGCAATAGCTTAATAGTTTTGTTATAAAACATATAATATTATCTTTCCATTTATCACAAAAAAAAAATTTTCAAAAGCCCAATTCCTGTCCTGAAATGTCCTGAAATGGTGTCACCAAGGATGACGTAATATGACAGGAATGTGCGATGCGAAGCAGATCGGAAATTCTTACGATGCGTCGCGTCGTGCGAATTCGCAGATTTTTGCGATGCGATGCGAATTCGCAGTTTTGTGTGGGAGCCCTTACACATCAGAATAACACATGGGATACATTTTATCCCGAAATGCCGCCCGCGGGAATGTTTTGTTATAATATTATTCCAAAGGCATAACAGGAATTCTTCCCTTGTACGATCGTTTTTGAAGGCATGGTGATAATAAACTCAAAAGCTCTTCAAATGAAGATATGCTCATTCTAAAATAATCAAAAAATTTATCTTCTTCAGTTCTCAACGCATAGTACATTTGTGTAAAATAGTTCCCATCAGAGTTCATAATCCTAATAAATGGATGAACCCAGAATCTTCTTTTTCTTTTATATCTATTGAACAATAACAGCAGTGCAATAATCCTTTTGCGATCCATCTTACGCTTCCTAAAAACACGTCCAGTACGGCCTACACTTGAAGGAATGGTCACCCTACCAAACGGTTCGCCGCACTAAATCGCATCGCAGAAATTCGCATCGCAAGTTTCTGCGATGCGAATTCGCATCGCATCGCATCGCAGTTTTGTGTGGGAGCCCTAACCTATATTACTGTAAAGTTTCATCCAAATCCATTCAGTAGTTTTTGCGTGAAAGAGCAACAAACATACATCCATACATCCATCCATACATACCTACATCCATCCTCACAAACTTTCGCATTTATAATATTAGTATTAGTAGGATGAATATGAAGACTCGATAATGATTTTAAGAATTGAACTTTAAAACGTTCTAAGATTTTTTTTGAATTTAAGATATGTACCTTACGGACTATATGCCTACTAAAATGATAAATGTCAAAAAACTTAGGGATATCACCCAAACTTAGGGGGGAAATGTCTCTTTTTTAACCGACTTCCAAAAAAAGGAGGAGTTTCTCAATTCTGATGTTTGTATTTTTTTCTATGTATGTTCGGACATAACTCCGTCAAATATAGACGGTTTTGCAATTTTTTTGGAACGAAGTTCCTTATAGCGAGTTACGAAAGGGGGCTAGCCGGAAAATGGTAACGACATTTTTTAGGCCAGTAAGGGACAGACACTACAGAAAGAGAAACTTGCGCACGCCAGAGAGAGACAGACAGAGAAACATGCGCGAGAGAGACAGACAGAGAAACTTACGCACGCCAGAAAGAGACAGACAGAGAAAATGCGCGAGAGAGACAGACAGAGAAACATGTGCACGCCAGAGAGAGACAGACAGAGAAACATGCGCGGCGCGCATGTTTCTCTGTCTGTCTGTCTCTCTCTCTCTTATAGAAAGCAATTAATCGAAAGGAACTTCGTTCCAACCGAACCCTTGACACCTCTCAAGTTTTTTTTATTCGCAAGTGGTTTATTGCGAAATGGTCCCATTTAAATTTCATATAGATCTGATGATGGGTTTCGGAGACAGAAAACTCTTAAAACAATGATAGCTAATCGAACGCAATCGCTGCTTTCGTATAAATATGCATTCTTTACGCAATCCTATCCTATCCGATCCTACTAATCCTACTTCCTACTAATCCTCTCTCTCTTTAAACTTAAGAGCTGGGCTCTTGTCGATGGAGTTCTTTCCTCTTTTCTCTGTCATCTGCCATCCTCTTCAGCTGTTGGTACGACACGACCTTTGCTCTTTCCTTCAGTTGGTCTACATATGCCCTTCATGGCCTTCCTCTTCCTCTCTTTGCCTCTATGTGTCCTTCTGTTATAGTTTTTATAAATTCGTCGTGTCGTAAAATATGTCCAAACATCTTTCTTCTCCTGTGTGCTTAGTGGGAGTTTTCCAAATAACTTTACCGTCGCGTAAGCGACATAACTCTGTGAGTCTGTTGTTTGTAAGTTGCCATAGTTATTTTTACGCGTTCACCGCTTCTATGGCCGACGCCGACGATGAACGAGAAACGAGTAGAACTAGAAATCCTACTTAATATTATAAATGTGAAAGTTTGTGAGGATGGATGTATGTATGGATGTATGGATGGATGTATGGATGTATGTATGGATGTATGGATGGATGTATGGATGTATGTTTGTTGCTCTTTCACGTAAAAACTACTTAACGGATTTGGATGGAACTTTACAGTAATGTAGGTTATACATCAGAATAACATATAAGCTACAATTTATAATGATTTTATGTAATTTTGGTCGTAATAAATAAGTATTTGTAAAGCAAGTCGGAGAAAAATCACCACGGTACTGGAATGACACATGTGACACAGCCGCCATGCGCCGGCCTCCGAACGAGCACGAAGCATCGCCGAGTAGTTCCGATATACGTATGTCTTATATTGTAGTCGTTAATTTCAACGTGTGACGTGTCGTTACGATAGCATAACACTGCATTGAGTGGATGAAATCTAATAGTGGGTACACACGTACGTACTTGCTCGATAAACTTGCTCGATCTCGAGCAAGTACGAACGTGTGTACCATGCAAGTCTCAAGACAAATGCTCGAAGCCAACCAAAATGTTCGATTCGAACAAGATTGAAACGAGAGTTTCAACGCACATTAAACATGTTCTTCGAGCAAGCTTTTACGTGTAGACGCAGGATCGAGCATGTTTGTAGATAGTCATGCTCGGATGAAACATGCTCGTCGCGCATGTACGTACGTGTGTACTCCAAGTAAATAGTAAGAAACATTTTGCTTATCTCGAAGGCCACGGGTTCGAATCCGAACATTACGATTGATTTTTATTTTCTCACATTAGTTTATCAAAACTCTTTTTCATTTGAGGTTGTGTAAAGTACCTTAATATCTTAGAAAAAATCTTAAAAAATATGCTGTATAAAATAACTTAACAAAATCGAAACACCTAGGTATTTTTCGTTTAATTAAAACCACTTTATCTATTGACTACTTTTGGAAATAAACCGTCATATAAAACTTTATCCTACTAACCTACTAATCCTACTTCCTACTTCTACTAATATTATAAATGCGAATGTTTGTGAGGACGGATGTATGGATGTATGGATGGAAAAAAATCTGCCCTCTAAGAGCTATGTTGGCATGCGCTGCCTAAACTATTGGAGTTACACAATGATGATGACCGTAGGATTGTTTTTCTTGAATAGTTCTAAATGTGGACGCCACTATGACCAAAACTGAGAAACATAAATTTAATTACATTGGATACTATTATACAATACACATTTTAGTATTTATCAAACTCATATCAAAATCTATACATTTGTCGATTTAAGTTATTTAATGTAGATATACTTTGTCTTTCGCATTAAGTCAGTGTTCGGCAACCGTTTGACAGGCAAGCCACAAAGTAGCCAAATAAAGAAAGGCGGGCCGCTTTTGTGCCATAGGGGTATTATGTATTGAAAGAATTAGAAAAATCGATGATGCGGAACCAAGAGGTGCTACAATACGCAGATGGGAGTGTGCTACGACGCGGAGGTGGCTACAATGCGGAGGTGGCTATGATGCGGAGGTAGGAGTGTGTTACGATGCGGAGATGGGAATGAGTGACGATGCGGAGGTGGGAGTGTGCTACGATGTAAAAGTAGCTACGATCTGGAGGTGGGAGTGTGCTACGATGCGGAGGTGGCAGTGTGCTACGATGCTGAGGTGGGAATGTGTAACAATGCGGAGGTGGCTACGATGCGGAGGTGGGAGTGTGCTATGATGTGAAGGTGGGAGTGAGCGTCGATGCGGAGGTGGGAGGGTGCTACGATGTGGAGGTGGCTACGATCTCGAGGTGGGAGTGTGCTACGATACGGAGGTAGTTACGATGCGGAGGTAGGAGTGAGTGATGTGGAGGCGGAAGTGTGAAGAACATTAAGACACATAATAATGTCGTTGACCAAACGATAGTTTGTTGCTAATGGTGGTTCTACGTACTGTGTTTACTTATTTAAGATATTTTTATATAGAAGTTTTACATTTTTGGATTGGACTGCGGGCCGCAAGTGACGTGTCTGCGGGCCCGAAAGTAGTAACTAAAATAAAATAGTAAATTAAAGGAACTTGGGATACTATGGAGCCTGGCCCAATGCACAACAGTTACACAACAGTTATATATGTACAAGTCACTCTTTGACGGTCATATCGAAATCGACGGCCAACTCGGTGTTATGGCTACCGAAGAATAGAGTTGGGCTATGTTATGGACCATAACCGTGTTGCTCAACAGTGACATGGCCCATGTCATTTGTAAGCAAAAGGCGCCTCTTTTTGCGTGGGTTTAATAAAAAAATGTTTTAAACCATATACATATCACGAAACTTAATGTGGCAGACTAAATTTCATGCGAGCGAAGCCGCGGGCAAAAGCTAGTTATGTATAAACGAGTTGGCGATCAACAGGAAGTCAGTGTGTAGTTTCGATAGTGTTGTAGCTGAATTATATAAAAGAGAGTGCGCAAGTGCGACGAGCGATTACTCGCGCAACTCGCCCGCAGTTGCTCAATCCTGTGCAAACCTACTTCTATCTACTTTCATTGTCGCACTGTAAAGAAATGATAATTTGAGCTAGCATCGTTGAACGAGTATCGCTGAGCGAGTTTATTTTTGAAGCTCCTCGCTCAGCGACAAAACTAAGTAGTAAAACGAGTCGATGCCGGCAGTGTGAACAGTCAGCGAGAAACTTTTAATATTTGCACCTCTTTCGTTTATACGGAATATGCATTTATTGTGCGTTTCTTGAGAGAGAAAATCGCCGAGAGTTACTCGTTTTCTCGCCGGCTGTGGGACCACTGCCTAACTCGGAAATATATGTAGCTAAAAAGCTCCTCTAGTGGTCACAATGCGAACTAAAATCTGCCATCGACTTAGTACCGGCGTAAATGTACATTTCGCGAGTGTGAGTTGCAAGTTTGACAGTTACGCTCACTGTGCGTAAAGTAAAGTTCTCACTTTGAATTTATTGGTGAGAGACGGGCGAACGGACGTAAAATGTAATTGTTTGTTTGTAACTATAGTGATTTATCAATACGTAGTATAAATCAAAGTCGCTTTCCGCTGTCTGTCTGTCTGTCTGTCCCTATGTTTGCTTAGATCTTTAAAACAACGCAACGGATTTTGACGCGGTTTTTTTAAATAGATAGAGTGATTTAAGAGGAAGGTTTATATGTGTAATGATTCCCGAAATTTCCACAGAAACGGGCACAACGCGGGTAAATAAACCTCGGGTGCTTCTAGTAGTGTTATAAACAAACGATGTCATGGTCAGCATATTATTTTTTCGCCTGGAAGATGTTTACGACCGCAAGAGCTCAAGATGATCTTTGTTATAAATAATGTCCAGTGTTCGTTCTACTGTTCAAGTTTCTAGTGATCGTCTGACGGAATTGACGGAAAACGAATTTTTAAAAAGATATCGCTTTACCAAAAAATCATTATATACGGTTGAATTGAGAAACCTCCTCCTTCTTTGAAGTCGGTTAAAAATGTCTTATGTAAGGAGCTATGGCAACCTACAAACAACTAACAATGTCAGTCAAGTGCGCGATGTCGATGTCATGGAATTAGTATGTATGTACTACGTACAACTAGAAGGTTAATTTTTTAGACATCGACCATGGAATTAGTATGTACTACGTACAACTAGTACATACTAATTTCATGGTCGATGTCTAATAAAATAACCCGCATAAATGTTATATGTACTTTATACCTTATGAAAACACAGTCGATATGGTATATTCAATTTTGCCGGTTTATTGTTTGGACGCCACAGAGCTACCAACTTAGCAATAAAAAAACCTCACGGTTTACGGTGAATAAACATAATAAATGTGAATACTCAAAGAAACTCGCACTCACAGTTATTCGATGCTCACTACGTACAGAGTTTAGAATGGGTTCCCAACCTTTTTTAGACCGGAGACCACTTTTTAATTATTGTTGTCATCAAGGACCTCCAGTCAATTTTTTTTCATTAATTAGCGGTTTAATTTATTTGTATTTCACATTGAGCGTGCGCGAGTCCGACTTGAGCATGAATTATTATTATCTTGGCCCTCAAAGAAAATGTATTTTCGACTTCATTCAATCAAACATTTGAGCGAGCACGGAACGCGATCGAAGTTTGTGCATTTTTAGACCACATTTTGTCTTCCGCGGACCACCAGTGGTTCACGGACCACCAGTGGTTCACGGACCACCAGTGGTTCACGGACCACCAGTGGTTCACGGACCACTGGTTGGGAACCCATTTAAACGCAAACGTGAAGTTAAAGTTAAATAATTGGATAACTCGCACTAAGCACACTGATTTCTATCGTCTTTAGTATTGTTCTCTTCTCCCCTATTAGATTCAACACTTCCTCGTTGCTTTTCTTTTCCGTCCAGCTTATTCTTTCCATTCGCCCCCAGCACCACATTTCAAACGCCTCTAGCCTTTCCCTATCCCTTTGGATCATGGTCTATGTTTCGCTGCCGTAAAGAGCTATGCTCCATATAAATGTTTTAATAAATTATTGTTTTTTGATCGATCGGGATATTTTGTTTTTAAATTTAGGTTTTTTGGTGTTAAATGCTGCTTTGGCCATATATATGCGGGATAATATGATGTCTGTAGAGCTTCTGGAATCGTTTTTGATGATGCTACCTAAGTATCTGAATTTATTAACTTCTTCGATTTCGTTATTGTTGAGTGTGATTTGATTATTGGTTGAAGGGTTCCGGGTTATTGTCATTGTACTAATCCTATCCTACTAATTTTGTGAGGATGGATGTATGTATGGATTTTGCCAGTTTGTGCTCGGTCTGCACATGCAAAGGAGCCTCCTGCCGCATCATAACGGGGACTCATACACCGACTCCCCTCACACACATCTATTCTCTAGCCGGTATAGCTCCACCTAGTGTCCGACGGAAAATCGCTTTGCTCTGTGGAGAACAAAAACAGATGCGGGACAGCAAGCATCCCCTCTACAATCTGTCTCCACCACCGTCGCGCCTGAAGAGCCGTCACAGCTTCCTTAGACAGCCTAGTCTAAGTGAGAGGCTTGCTCCAAAAGCTAGGTTGGAGCTCTGGAAAAAGAAGTTCCTTCCTGCATCTCATCTCTCTCCGCTCTCTGAGAAGCTCCCTCCGGGTGGTGATCTCCCTTGGACAGTTTGGAAGTCTTTAAATAGACTCCGAACTAGTGTCGGGTGATGCTACGAAAACCGTGTCAAGTGGGGTTTCTCAGAGAACGGAAATTGTGAATGTGGCGCCATCCAGAATATGAACCATCTACTACAATGCTCTAACTGCCCCGTGTCGTGCACTATCAAGGATTTATGGAAAGCCAGTAACAGTGCGATAGAGGTGGCCAAATTCTGGTCCGGACACATATACATATAAATAAATAACAAAAATAAAACCATTGACTCGATAAGAAGAAGAAGAATACATCTGTCGCTTTAAGTATTTAATGTAGATAAACTTTGTCTTTCGCACTTAATCAGTGGTTGGCAACCTTTTGACAGGCAACGGCCACAAAATAGCCAAATAAAGTAAGGCGGGCCGCATTTGTGACATAGGAGTATGTATTGAAACAATTAGAAAAAACATCATTCAATAGACTTAAATCGATGATGCGGAACCAGGAGAGTGCTTCAATACGGAGGTGGGAGTGTGCTAGGACGCGGAGGTGGCTACGACGCGGAGGTGGCTACGACGTGGAGGTGGGAGTATGCTACGATGCGGAGGTGGAAGTGTGCTACGATCTGGAGGTGGGAGTGTACTACGAAGTGGAGGTGCCTACTATGCGGAGGTGGGAGTGTGCTACGATGTGAAGGTGGCCACGATGCGGAGGTGGAAGGGCGCTACGATCTGCAGGTGGGAGTGTGCTACGATGCGAAGGTGGGAGTGTGCTACGATGCGGAGGTGGGAGTGAGCGACGATGTGGAGGTGGCTACGATGCGGAAGTGGGAGTGCGCTACGATGCGGAGGTGGTAGTGTGCTACGATGCGGAGGTGGTAGTGTGCTACGATGCGGAGGTGGCTACGATGTGCAGGCGGGAGTGTGCTACGATGCAAAGGTGGGAGTGTGCTACGATGCGGAGGTGGCTACGATGCGGAGGTAGGAGTGTGCTACGATGCGGAGGTGGCCACGATGAGGAGGTGGAAGGGCGCTACGATCTGCAAGTAGGAGTGTGCTACGATGTGAAGGTGGGAGTGTGCTACGATGCGGAGGTGGGAGTGAGCGACGGCATTGCTACATAAGCCAACGACGTCGATATCACCGCAGTCAGCACGTAACGTGAACGTGCGACGCGGTGCAAAGAATGTGCAACATTCGCCGGTCAGCACAATCAACACGGACAACAACACCGATGCACAAGTGAACGACCGCCCGGCCCCGACGACGTCGGTTCCCCCGGCGCCTCAACCGACACCCGTGCCTGCTGCGCCTTCGTCTGCTCCACGTGTCCTGAAGAGTTATGCGCAAGCGTTCCGCCAGCCACTACCAAAACCTTGGCAGGTATCCGCTGCTGAGGATAACTGTGTGGTCGCGCCGAAGGGAAACGGAGCGAGAAAAGTCGACGTGGACCCTGGTGGAAAAGAAACGACGACCGAAACCGTCTCGCAACCAAAGAGGTACCGCCGCGGCTACAGCAACAGAGATCACTCTCCGTATTGTGGAGCCAACTGTTTCGCTGTACATTTCAAGATTGGACTCTAACACCGCAGGCGAAGACGTCCTAAAATATATATGTGCAGCAGAGGGTCTGTTTTTGGACAAAGGAAACTATACGGCTCAACCTGCGGCGCCTGGAGTAAACGAGGGAAACGACATTCAAGTCGTATGTGCTAGTTTGATACTGAAGGATGGGTGGCCGCAATCAATAATGTTAAGCTACGGTTGACCTGAACAACTGAAGGATGGGTAGCCGCAATCAATAATGTTAAGCAACGGTTGACCCGAAACATTTAAGGATGGGTGGCCGCAATCACTAATGTTAAGGAACGGTTGGCTCAAACAACTGAAGGATGGGTGGCCGCAATCAATAATGTTAAGCTACGGTTGACCTGAACAACTGAAGGATGGGTGGCCGCAATCACTAATGTTAAGCTACGGTTGACCCAAACCATTTAAGGATGGGTGGCCGCAATCACTAATGTTAAGCTACGGTTGGCTCGAACAACTGAAGGATGGGTGGCCGCAATCAATAATGTTAAGCTACGGTTGCCTGAACAACTGAAGGATGGGTGGCCGCAATCACTAATGTTAAGCTACGGTTGGCCCGAACCATTTAAGGATGGGTGGCCGCAATCAATAATGTTAAGCTACGGTTGACCCGAACCATTTAAGGATGGGTGGCCGCAATCACTAATGTTAAGCTACGGTTGGCTCGAACAACTGAAGGATGGGCGGCCGCAATCAATAATGTTTAGCAACGGTTGAACCCAACCATTTAAGGATGGGTGGCCGCAATCACTAATGTTAAGCAACGGTTGACCCGAAACATTTAAGGATGGGTGGCCGCAATCACTAATGTTAAGCAACGGTTGGCTCGAACAACTAAAGGATCGGTGGCCGCAATCAATAACGTTAAGCTACGGTTGACCTGAACAACTGAAGGATGGGTGGCCGCAATCACTAATGTTAAGCTACGGTTGGCCCGAACCATTTAAGGATGGGTGGCCGCAATCACTTATGTTAAGCTACGGTGTGCTCGAACAACTGAAGGATGGGTGGCCGCAATCAATAATGTTAAGCTACGGTTGCCTGAACAACTGAAGGATGGGTGGCCGCAATCACTAATGTTAAGCTACTGTTGCCTGAACAACTGAAGGATGGGTGGCCGCAATCACTAATGTTAAGCTACGGTTGACCCGAACCATTTAAGGATGGGTGGCCGCAATCACTAATGTTAAGCTACGGTTGGCTCGAACAACTGAAGGATGGGTGGCCGCAATCAATAATGTTAAGCTACGGTTGCCTGAACAACTGAAGGATGGGTGGCCGCAATCAATAATGTTAAGCAACGGTTGACCCGGACCGTATAAGGATGGGTGGCCGCAATCACTAATGTTAAGCAACGGTTGACCTGAACCATTTAAGGATGGGTGGACGCAATCTCTAATGTTAAGCTATGGTTGACCTGAACAACTGAAGGATGGGTGGCCGCAATCAATAATGTTAAGCTACGGTTGACCCGAACCTTTTAAGGATGGGTGGCCGCAATTAATAATGTTTAGCAACGATTGACCCGAACCATTTAAGGATGGGTGGCCGCAATCACTAATGTTAAGCTACGGTTGGCTCGAACAACTGAAGGATGGGTGGCCGCAATCAATAATGTTCAGCTACGGTTGCCTGAACAACTGAAGGATGGGTGGCCGCAATCAATAATGTTAAGCGACGGTTGACCCGAACAATTGAAGGATGGGTGACCGCAATCAATAATGTTAAGCTATGGTTGGCCCGAACCATTTAAGTATGGGTGGCCGCAATCACTAATGTTAAGCTACGGTTGGCCCGAACCATTTAAGGATGGGTGGCCGCAATCACTAATGTTAAGCTACGGTTGGCTCGAACAACTGAAGGATGGGTGGCCGCAATCAATAATGTTAAGCTACAGTTGCCTGAACAACTGAAGGATGGGTGGCCGCAATCAATAATGTTAAGCAACGGTTGACCCGAACAATTGAAGGATGGGTGACCGCAATCAATAATGTTAAGCTATGGTTGGCCCGAACCATTTAAGTATGGGTGGCCGCAATCACTAATGTTAAGCTACGGTTGGCCCGAACCATTTAAGGATGGGTGGCCGCAATCACTAATGTTAAGCAACGGTTGACCGTTGCTTCCGCACGGTCAAATATGTCTAGTTACATTTCATTATTAGTAGTTGAAATTTACTTGTGTTAGGAAGTATTTTAGAGAGTAATTATATTTAATGTAATAAAGAGTAATTTTTTATTGTTGATTTTTAAATAAACCAACACATAAGCTAGAAATAAGTTTGTATGTTCGTATAGGTTGTTGCTCAACCGGGGAGTTGGAGTTTTCAGATCGCCTAACAGCCTCCGACGTATTCTAACAGAACTGAAGGGAAACATAAGACAATGCAATTTGCTAAAATTTTACCTTTTAATGAAACAAATATTTGTAAATTAAATTTAACGTAGGTGTAACGAAACCAACTGGTTTTTATATTTTAACTAGCGTAGTTTATTTGATGGGTTCGTTCCGTGCAATCGGGTAAATACTACGGATGTATTTACTCCTTAAAATGTATATTAACGGACCTAATAACATTTTGGTTGATGTGGGTAGATTGCGCCCCTTCAACCAAATAGTGTAAACAACACTCGCAATCCAGTACCCTCGTGAACACGGCCGTTGCGACACGACCGAAACGTTGAGGTATGCATTTAATGTTTAATTCGCGATTAAGACGAAGTGGTAAGACCAGAAGCGTAAAACATCGCGAAAGAGTTGTGTTAGAAACAGTTTTTGGATATCAACCGCTAAAATTTATGGAATGATATTCCTACTGTCGTAAAGGTAAAAATATGCTTTGTATTGTTATACACTTCGAAACACGATTAGAGTGATTTGCCTCGATAGAAAAAAATCGTGAAAATCGTAAAAAATCGACATTTTATTGAAATTTTACAGTTTCACGGCGATTGTAAAGAAAAAACAAGTACAAAATTTATATTTTCATAAACCTTACATCAAATCCCATATGGTAGTACAGATGGTTTTTCTCTAAATGGAAGTTAGTTTATTAAATGAAATAAAACATAATTATAGCGCTCGCGTTGACGGTGCTCTAGACACTCAGTCGGCCGCGGGGCCTTGTTGGGAGTAGACACGTACTGCTTCGTCGCGCACGCTCGCTCTGTACGAACATCGCAAATAATATCTTAGGTGCAGCGCAGACGACAGACTATCCGTGACGCACTTTTTAGTCTGTGAAAATAGAACCTATGTAATTATATGCAGTAACGCACACAACGCGCAAAAAGTCCGGCGCACATAAAATCCGTGTAGCTGACCCGGCGAACTTCGTACCGCCTTAGTGAATGACATTGACATTCGTTACGCGTGTTTTTTTAAATATGCAAAATTAAATGTATATTTTTCAATATTTCTGAGAGATTTTCTTAATATTTTTTTCCGTAAGAACCTTCTAATAATAACAAATACAACAAAAAAAGAATTAATGAAATCGGTCCAGCCATTCACGCGTGATACCGTGACCAAGGAAAACAGGTTTGTCCCACTGCTGGGCAACAATATTTTTAAATGAAATTACCCGAAGGTTCGACACATCTGACCTCCTACATTGACAGTGTCAAATCTTGACATAACTTTGTTCACATAATTGATCTGGGATTTTGAAACATGGTATAGTAATGCAGAATTCCCAACAAATACAATGCCTTCTCAACAAATTCAATGAATTCTCAACAAATTTAACTTTAAAACAAGATGAACAAGAAGACGAACCAGAGGGTTCGCCGCCATCTTGTTTAAAAGTTAATTTTTTTAGTTTTTCTGAAATAACTCGTTAATTTTCAACTTTAGAGCAAAAATGGTCCTATCGAAAGTTGTTGGAAATTTAATTTTCCACAAGTTTGGCCATTATCATTTTTACGCTAGGATCAATATTTGCAGTGTTATACTACCAAGTTTATCCTAGCGTAAAATATTTATTAAATTTTACGAAAAAATTTAACTTTAAAACAAGATGGCGGCGAACCCTCTACCGGGATTAGTTCGAAAATCGAGATTTATACTCCCAACCACACCCCCCCCCCCTGACGTTTAAAAAATAAATCGCTCCCTGGATTTTTTTTTATTTAAATGTCTTCCCCGACTGCGCTAAGATAACAATACCGATATTACCGATAACACGTCAACTCATTCATACTGATGAAAAAGAAATTGGTATCTGTAAAAGACAATACCGATAGCCGATCAAGTGTACGGGGACCCTTATTAGATTTCCAGTGACATAAATTTATAAAAGTGACAGGTCCGCGAACATAAAGCGCGGGGGGAAGATACCTCACCCCTCACAAACGCGATGAGCGTGTTCACACGTCGTCTTAAGTCCCGTCTAGATTAGTGTTTATAATATTATTAAAAAGTTACGAAAAAAGTCCCTTATTTTTAGCATTCACAATTATTATGTAGGTATTAGGTATAATAGTAGTTTATGCAACTGTCATATAATGAAGGGTATTATAACACGAGTGTGAGTTTATGAAACGAGCGCAGCGAGTTTCATAATAGTAACCAGTGTTTTAATACCCGTGTTATATACAGTTGCATACACTACTTTATCTTCACTAATGCAATTAATCAAACAACAAGAGTAAAAGCTGACAATAGTTTTTCACGCGTACGTGTATTGTCACAGTGAACTTGCCGCCATTAAAATCTAACCAATGAGAGCGCAGCTGCGCGCGCAAGGCCTATCAGGAGCGAGCGCGCGCTGTTCTTTTTTTATTTAATTGGCACAAGATCTTACCAAAGAGTTTTGTGTGTGTAAGTTTAGTAGTTTCGACGAAGTTTTCACGTATAACCCAACTGTTTTCAAAAGCCAGCCTAATATCAAAATTTTATACAACTTGTATGAGGATTTTTACATAAGGCTCGCCAGGTTAATTGGTCGTGTTTTATTGATGTTATAATGAGATTTTACGATATCGATGTGGATATTATACCATCATGTGCAATTGCTTAAATTGAGTGTTTTAGTTGTCTGCGCTATAACAGTAGTAATTATAAGTCAAGTATTGGAAACATAAGTAGAATGTTACAACATTAGTGTAGATAAAATTATTTATCTACCTACACTAATGTTGAATGTTGAATACACTAAAGTAGAATGTTACAACATTAGTGTAGAATGTTGTAACATTCTACTTATGTTTCCAATACTTGACTTATAATTACTACTGTTATAGCGCAGACAACTAAAACACTCAATTTAAGCAATTGCACATGATGTTATAATATCCACATCGATATCGTAAAATTTCATTATAACATCGCGCCCTGCGCGGCGCGCGCCCTGCGGCCCTGCGCGCGCAGCTGCGCTCTCATTGGTTAGATTTTAATGGCGGCAAGTTCACTGTGACAATACACGTACGCGTGAATTTAATGTTTCGCAATGTGTTTTGTTTTTAAAATTTTGTTTGTTAATTGTATTAGTGAAGATAAAGTAGTGTATGCAACTGCATATAACACGAGTATTAAAACACGAGTGTGAGTTTATGAAACGAGCGCAGCGAGTTTCATAATAGTAACGAGTTCTTCATTATATGACAGTTGCATAAACTACTATTATAAGCGTACCATTAAATCAAAGGACTAATTATGATCTCAATACAAGAAAACAAGAAATTACTCTTTTTAATAAATAAATTGAGGTGTAATTATTTTAACCCAAATTCATTTTTAAAATTTTGACATAATAAAATTTATGGTCGGAGAGCCCACCGCCACATTTGCTGCCTACCGTTGCAGACACAATTTGAAGGAACAAAACAACGTCCATGACAAAAATAACGTGGCTAGGATTAACAGAATGTCAATTGATAGTTATTAAAATACTAGTTTATAGTCAGTTTTGTAATGCATTATGTATTTATTAAAATGTGTATTCACTTCGATCAACAATACTCAACTAGATGTGTCGGGTCGCCGCAAAAAATACGTATCGGTGAATAAAAAATTATAGTTTAAAAAAAAAACTAAAAAACACGCTTTTATTGCAAATTGAACTAAAAACTAGAAAGTAATTTTTCACCTCAAATCGAAATTATAATAAAATTTAAGTTATTAACACAATGACTCAATTCAGAGTAAAAAGCGTGGGGTGCTTAATATTTTTTTTAAATATTACAATCATCATTGGTATCTATGAGAGGATAGTTATGAACTACAGTAAAATGCACCCCACGCTTTTTTACTCTGAATTGAATCATTGTGTTAATAACTTAAATTTTATTATAATTTTGATTTGAGGTGAAAAATTATTTTCTAGTTTTTAGTTCAATTTGCAATAAAAGCGTGTTTTTTAGTTTTTTTAAACTATAATTTTATTTTTTATTTTTTAGTAAATCTGGCAAATCCATTAAGGATAATGGGAAACTGTTATTAAATTATTGCATTGTCATCGGTCCTTGATACGTATGCAAAGTTTCAAATTAATCAGACTTCTGGAAGTTGGTGAAAATGATGTTCAAAGATTCCATTACATACGTTCGTTCGTACGTACGTACGTACGTACGTACATACAGGCCAAGCTAATAAAAGCGTGTTAAAAACAAATTGGCTCAAGGGGTATTTAGAATAGAACTAGCTGCGCCCCGCGGTTTCACCCGCGTTGTACCCGTTCCCACGGGAATTTCGGGATGAAAAATAGACGTTGGCCGATTCTCAGACCTACTCAATATGCTCACAAAATTTCATGAGAATCGGTCGAGCCGTTTCGGAGGAGTACGCGAACGAACACTGTGACACGAGAATTTTATATATAAGATAAGATTACATACCTGTTTTTGGGGCGATAAAACTGGCTGTCACCTGGGAAGCAAGATATTTTCCATCCTGTAACAAAATGTTTTATCGATTGGTCTCTCTGTTATTCCACTTTGTTCGCTATACGATCGTACAGTGAACAGGATTAGGTATAAAATGTGTAATTCAAAACAACTATCAGTATTTTATTCAACTTCATCAATTTGAAAGGACAGTTTTAATAATATATTAAACTAGCAGCGCCCCGCAGCTTTGCCCGCATTGAGCCCGCTCCCCTAGGAATTTTCAAAAATCCTTTCTCAGTATGCACTTACGTCACTTGAAAAACCTTCCTGCCAAATTTCATGTACATAGTTGTAGCGGTTTAGGCTGTGCGTTGATTATCAGTCAGTCAGTCAGTCAGGACTTTGAATTTTATATATACCTATAGATGTAGAACACATTAATACCATATGCGATATTCTCGCGTTTCGTTTGTTCCTAATATAATAAGTCTTACCTGTGGATGCACGAATTCGATGAACGGCCTTCCGATCCACATGTCCTTGGGGTAGCCGAGGGTAGCCGTCAGAGATGACGTGGTGTTCTTCACCAGTCCGTCGTGCATGGAAACAACACATGATAACCCGTCCTGAAATCAATACTATCATATTACTACCGCTGATAGAAAAGTTCACTTCTAATCTCCAATAACACCAACGCCCTTTATACTAAGGCCGTGTCCACAGTAGGTAAACTGTTAGCGGCCGACTGAGTTTGCGGCGTATCGATTTAGTACGCCTTTCCATATATTTGAAATGGAGTATCCACTGTTTGCTAGTTTTGTTCTCACTGTATGCAGTTTGCAGCGTTAAGCGCGCCATCTCAGAGAGCGGCCGACCCCCAGCAAAACGGGTTCCAGTCGGCGGCGGCGATATGGTTGTTCGGCGTGGCGTTGTGAGCCAGTTTGCCGCAAACTGTTCATGCGGACAGTTGGCAAGAAGCTATCGACGTGTTTCGACGTGTTTTTTTTTTTGCATCGCACCTAACTAATCCCAACGCACACACACCATATCCATCGTGACTAACACAACCACTCCCTTCGTACAACAAAAGAAAAGTGATCATTCAGTCGGTCGACCTAAATAAGCGGCTAACTCATAACAGTTTGCTTGCGACGCACGAAAATTGATCTGAGTTTGCACCTAATTCAAATTTCTATTCGCCACAAATTTGCGGCTCACTCAGTCGGCCGCTAACATTTTGCCTACTGTGGACGCGGCCTAAGCTGCTCTTTATTCAAAAGAAATTTGAGAAATAATTGAAAAAATAAATTGATTCGCATTTAACATTTAGAGAATTAGACTTCATGTTAATTGATTGAATTGACTTAGGTATAGCGACATAGCCCACATCGTCCTTCTTTAAGGCGATATCAACAAATAGGTGCAATCTATCAGTTCGTAAGAAAATTAAGATATAGTAAAGTATAATTAAGGTTAGTCTTGGATATAAATACTTTAAATATAGTCTAACCATCACTGGCCCAGTCGATACTGACGTACTGTAACATAACGTGGGGTGGAGCAGGTACTACCATAATGTTACCACTGGAACGTGCGCAAAGACTTAAGGTAACTATTATAAAACCCTACCCTACCAACCAACTTTATAAGAATGTTGAAATATTGTCAGTGCGACAACTCTACGTTATGAGCATCATTTTGAATAAAAATAAATCTCTACCGTTTGACGCAGAACACTATAAAAACTCGCGGAAATGAGTACTAGTCTGCTCTAACCCTACACATCGGAGTTCGTTAGCTAGTCTTCATCACAAAGTACTCTCCGTTAGAATTTACAACAAGGCACACAAAGCTCTAGATATTTTTCCCCTCACTGTTAAACAAGTCAAGCCTAGGATAGCTCGTGGTTATTGAGTCTCACATATAAAGAAACAGAAAGCATATTGCTGTGTGTTGTTTGATCTTTTTGAGGTATGTTGGACTTTAACTGGCAATTCACACACACACACACACACACACACACAACATATGTACACACACACTACACACTCACTTTCATACACACTCCATTCAGAAGCTTTTTTATCTTATTTAAATGTAATTCTTGTATTGTTTGCTTTATTCACTAAGATATTAAGCTGTACGAAAAGTTTTATGTGTTATTTATAAATTGTAATGCATAAGTCTCAGATTACTTCCGGAGGAGCGTCAATGCTTGTGATGCAGTTGAAAAACTAGTACAAGTATTGACAGCCCAAACCCAATTTATGTTCCCCTTACCTTGCATTTATTTTACCTTGTTTTGTAATAGCTTGTACCAATTTGTAAGATTTTTTTATTATTATTATCTATTTGCTTGTAATCTATATTAAAAGTATAACGAGGTAAAGTTTCTAACTTTGTTTATATGTTTGTTCGTTTGTTTGTAAGGGCTAATCTTTGGAACTATTCAACCGATTTAAAAAAATCTTTCACGTACTTATAGGTAGAATATACTTTAGGTACATAGGCTATGTAATTTAAAAAAAAATAGGGGTCCATACTCAAATTGCAATAATGTAACCCAAGGTATGAAAAACATGCCTAAAAACAGCTAAAAACATAAGTTATTGGCGTGCGCTGATAAATCAATTGATCATACATAAAACAATAATATTATACATAACTAGCAGCGCCCCGCGGTTTTACCAGCGTTGTACCCGTTCCCGAGGGAATTTCGGAATAAAAAATAACCTTCCCGTTGAATCTGGCTTTCTATTACAAAAAAAAAAATTCAAATCGGACTGATAATTCCTGAGATTACCTCGACAAACAAACAAACTTCAAAATTTTACCTCTTTATAATATTACTCTCACCGCTCATATTTAATATATTTATAGAAGCTGCAATTAGAGAAATTAATGAAAAAATAGATAAAGGGGTTAAATTTAACGGGGAAACTATTAAATTCATACGATTTGCAGACGATATAGCGGTTGTAGCAGAAACACAGCTACAACTAGAACAAATTCTTAAAATTATGGACTCAGTTTTCAAAAGTTTTTACTTACAATTAATACCAATAAAACTAAAATACTCATATCCTCAAAAAATATAATAAACCCACAAGAAACTTTAGTAATAAATAACAAAAATATTGAAATAGTAAATAAATTCATGTATCTGGGTAGTTACATCACATCAGACTCCAGATGTACCTTAGATATCAAAACCAGGATAGCAATAGCAAAGCAGGCTTTTCACAATAAAAAATATCTACTTTCTTCCAAAATGTCTAGAAAGGTAAAGAAAATGTTTATAAAATCATATATTTGGAGTATAGCTTTGTATGGATGTGGGACGTGGACGATGACTCAACGGGATAGGGAGAGATTGGAAGCGTTTGAGATGTGGTGTTGGCGTAGGATGGAAAGGATTAGTTGGACGGAAAGGGTGACAAATGAAGAAGTATTAGAATTGGTGAGAGAGAGTAGAACATTACTTGAGATAATAGAAAATAGGAGAGGGAAGATGATAGGACATCTCATACGACATGACAGATTCATAAATAATATCATGGAAGGTAAAGTTGAAGGAAAGCGAGGTAGGGGAAGGCCTAGAATCAGTTACATGAGTCAGATTAAAGAAAAAGTGTCTGTCATGTCTTATAGAGATGTAAAGGAACTTGCACTGAATAGGAACAGATGGAGAAGTCTGCATCGGACTCACCGACCAGAGCCTTGCTCTTAAATTTATGATGATATAATATTAGTATAGATTAAAGTACTTATCATTGGGAACAATTAGGGCCGATGCGGTGTTGCGTTAAGCGGTTGCCCGCGTTCAACCATAAATGAGCCGTTGCGTGCGCCCATAGCAGGCGCCCGCGCGGTGTCATACAAAAGTGAAACTTCACGTGCCCCCGTCACGTGCGTGCGCCCTTCGCGTGCGCCCTTCGCGTGCGCCCGTCACGTGCACCCGTCACGTGCGCCCGTCACGTGCGCCCGTCACGTGCGCCCGTCACGTGCACCCTTCGCGTGCGCCCGTCACGTGCACCCGTCACGTGCATCCGTCACGTGTGCCCGTCACGTGCGCCCTTCGCGTGCGCCCTTCGCGTGCGCCCTTCGCGTGCGCCCTTCGCGTGCGCCCGTCACGTGCACCCGTCACGTGCGCCCTTCGCGAGCGCCCGTCACGTGCGCCCTTCGCGTGAGCCCGTTAACCTACCCATATGAAATCTTGATTGTGTATATATTCGCGGGTAGACACGTTCAGTCTTATTACAAAAAACTAAATAGACCTTGGTTTAAACCTGTACTATCAAGTGCAGGCTTATCTGCAGAACCATGGTCTAAATTTGTTCGTATTACAAAACTTTATAAAACCGTGGTCTTCTTAATACCGTCATTTGAACCATTGTTTAGCTAACAACCACAGATTAATACAAACTGTATCATTCGTTCACCATGATGTCATTCTACTGCAACGTTCCGTATGCCCAGAAAACAAAAAGTTTTGATAATACGCTAATGATTATGGAGTGTTATAATATAGATATTGAGACCTGCTTATTTTACACGGATATAAACATTATTTAGTTATTTCGTCGATTGCAGTTTTGTTTAGGTTTAAAAGCATATTTCTCAATGTCGTATTAATTTTTTAAAATATATCTATTATAAATATATAAGTACGTGTATCGAAACGTAACATTTTCGCACGCGTTATATGAAACCATAGTAACACAAAACCATCGCTAGTTGAACAAAGTTCACACAATTGGGCTTTTGAAAAAAAAATTTTTTTGTGATAAATGGAAAGATTATTTAATAGTTTTATAACAAAACTATTTTTTTTTCTTTTTTTTCGCAATAATTCAAAAGTTATTTCAAAATAAAAATTAATTTATTATAATTAATATAATTAAACCGAAGACACTCCGACAACTCCCGAACAAACCCGAGCGCGTGTGACGTCATAATGTTAGTTAATGTTAATGAAAAGAGGTTCGGTTACATTGCAAACTTTTTATATGTTTATGAAAAGAGGTTCGGTTACATCGCAAACTTTTGGAGGGAAAGAGAATAAAAGGGCGGGAATCTTGATTGTAAACGCTGTACGTACTTATGGTTAAATAGCTATAACATTATGACGTCACAACTACGGTGACCAATTATGGCGCGTTTATAGTCACGTGATTTTTATTTAATTTTTAATTATTTATAATTAATTGAAAAAATATTTTTTTTAAGTTTTTTGCATTAAATATCAATATTATTAATAATAAAGTTTTATAATACATAAAAAAAATCATTTTTTTTTTTCAAAAGCCCAATTGCCTCTCTCTTCGTTTAATTTTAATAATTTATTGTGATGGACCTACAAAAAAAAAACGATCAGAGAATTGGAGTGCCGAGGAAAAAATAAAAACAACACAAAACAATGAAAAAGATGATATAACCTAAAAGAGAAACTTTGAAAATTTTGACATTTCCGATTTAGACCATCGTTAAACTAGGGGTCGCCGAGGTTTAGCATTAAACCATGATTTAGATTAGACTATGGTTTATCGCAAAACCATGATTCGTAATACCATTTTTGTTTAGACCGTGGTTTATAGAAGTTTAAACCAGATTTTGTAGATAAACCGCTTTTTGTAATAAGCCTGATTGGGTTTAATGAAAAATTAATATTTGAGTTTCAGTTCTAAGTAACCCCCAAATATTATTTTTCTCTATTTTTTTCTTAATGCGGTTCACAGAATACATCTACCTAACAAGTTTCAACAGTATAGTTCTTATAGAATCGGAAAAAGTGGCTGTGACATACGGACGGACAGACAGACAGACATAACGAATCCATAAGGGTTCCGTTTTTGCCATTTGGCTACGGAACCCTAAAAAGAAAGTCTGATTTTAATGAATCTTTTTATATTTTATTTATCTTGGTCAGGAATAGGATAATAAGAAACCGCGGGGTACAGCTATTAAATTGTAATCATTTTTCTAACTCATTGATGTTACCAGTCTCAAATAAGAAGTATTTTCTAGGTACTTACAGAACTTACTACTTGGTGAATTTGGTCGCTTGTGACTAAATCAACAAAGTTGTGACTGCTTGCATCGATGCCGTGTTATTCTGATATAAATACATGATAAAATAATAAAACCTTTTCATTTCTGGACACAACATTGCCTAGGCCAAGTTTAGGCCTGATGACGTCTCTACGCGATTATTTCTCAGTATTACTTACGAGTATTATCAAACTACCCAAACACAGCTGAAATGTACAATACTTGTTTTGTGTAAAATAACTTTTTAGTTTCTCTGAAAATCATAATTGAAATTTGTTGTACCGTTCCTCTTTTGATACATTAATTGGCGAACCAAAACTTTAGAATTTCCTTTCCGTAAAGGTTTAACGTAAAAAATAAAGATTATTTTTTCTTTTCAGGCGAAAGTTTAGAATCGAAGTTTACAAACTCGTTTGGGGAATCCGGCTAAATGTCGTAGGTCGAAACTTTGTTTTTAGAATTCAATAACTCTCAACCTGCAAAGTTTTTCAATTTCTATGGCTTTTTCAGAAAGTTATTTATATTATGAATGTAAGTTTATAGGTGGTGTGGGAGTATAGAGGTGGTGTGGTGTGGGCATACCTCACTGTTGGCGCTGCCCGTCTCCTGCGAGATGTCCATACCCTCGGGCACCTCCAGCAGCCGCCGCATCTCGTGCGCCGGCGGGGGCGTCTCGACCACTGCACAATAACAGATGGAAGAAAAACATGAGCCTTATATTTTCACCAAATCTTCACAAAGTACATCTGAAAAAAAAAACTACACCAACGAAATCTAAATTTTTGTCTTGAAACGTACATTTAAAAAAACAAAGGTTTTGCACTCCGGGAGTGTCGGTAGAAGTGAAAACTTGAATATTAACGTCAAAACGTCTTACGAATTTTCACGTCACGTGTTCTGAAGCAAGTTTAATTTTTATACCCATCATAAAAAAAGTGCACAAAGCCCCTAAAGAACCTCTCACTACATTATGACCTTTATTATACTATACTAGCAGCGCCCCGCGGTTTTACCCGCGTTGTACCCATTCCCGTAGGAATTTCGGGATGAAAAATAGCCTATAACCTTCCCGTTGAATGTGGCTATCTGTTACAAAAAGAATTATTCAAATCGGTTCAGTAGTTTCTGAGATTAGCGCGTTTAAACAAACAAACAAACAAACAAACAAACAAACAAACAAAACAAACTCTTCAGCTTTATAATATTATTATAATATTATATTATATATTATATTATATATTATACTATATAGGACTTGTATTTAGACTTAAATGAATAACTAGCTCCTCCTGTTCTCTTTAGCTGGCATTTTGGGTTTCACAAGCGATTAGCTTTTTTAACTTTCTCCCAAAACTGGCGACAACTATGTAAATACAGCAGTAAGATCTTCCAATTGCTATCGGTGCAAAGAATTAAACCTTTTACAACATAATATTGATTGATATGTGCCCTTTTCCACTTTGTTAAATTAGATGACTATGAGTTTAAGAATATTGGAGATTTTGAAGGTTGATAACGAAGAAAAAGTAAATTGACATCTGAGGCGATGTCAACCAAGATAAAGTCGAACCCGTTTCATGATTGGAGAGTGAAGAATTTATTACACGATAGCGCCTCACCAAACAATTGGTGGAAAACCTGTGAGACGAACTGAGACCACCTGTGAGTTTGAAGACCGCAATAAAATCATTACTTTTCTGAATTATGATGAGAAGTAAATATGTAGGTACTTACACAAAATAAAATACGAGCGCGGACGGGTTGTAGTACTGTATAGTGTGGGTTGAGCGCAGGGATGTACGAGTAGGTAGGTATTTACGAGGGTAAACATGACTATCAATATAAATGTGTAGGATATGCTTTGTTTTATCCTGAATTTCCCCAATGAAGCGAGAGCGACGAGGCACAAGGCTCTAGAATTCTGAGACTTAACTTACATATATTCCTGGTAAATCCATAATAGAAATAAATCTTTAACAATCGCAATTTATATCAAACGAGCTTGAAGGTAAGGTAATCATTTAAATGTTTAAAAAATATACCTATAATAATATATTTAATCTATGTCTATATTATAATCTATGTCTATATTTTAATCTATGTCTATTTTATATTCTATGAATTTTATGATCTTTGCCAAAAATGAAATGTCACTTTCAGTGACGTTTCGAACACTAAATCGTAATTTTATTTGGATGTCTGTTTAAAATTAAAAATACCATTGGTTTCTGGAGCAACAAATATAGTTCAAAAATTTTATGATTACAAATTAGATAAAAATAATGATCGTGTGTATAAACAAACCAATGTTTATTTTGATTTTACTATAATGTTATTTACCACCTTTACAATACTCATGTTTAACAAATAAAAATTCTTATTCTAAGAGCCCTCGCAGACCACAGACTTTTTATCGGCCGATATTTTAGTCGGGTTGGCCTCCTAGTACGCACACCGAACCAACTAAACAGTTCAGTCGGTGATGAGTGCGCAAACTATATATCCAACAGTCTGCCGACTATTCTCTATTTGCTAGTTTTTAACCAACTGTTGAAAAGAGTGGTCGCACCGCACAATGAAAATTAATAAAACATTGCATAGAATTGTTATTATTGCTCTCATACACCGGAGGAAGAAAATTAAAAAGAGAGCCCGAGAGTATTGGGTGCATCCTATCTTTAGTGATAGATTATTAAATGGAAAATTTTAGACTATGCATTCCAAATTACTCGATTATCATGAATCGAATCATCGAATGAGCATAACTAGCTTCAACCAACTTGTCAAATTAATTGGACCAGGAATAGCGAAGGAGGATACAAATTTAAGACTATCTATACCTGTGGAGGAGGCCGACCATTCGCTGTCAAAGCTCGGAGCGAACTGAACTATCGGCTTAAGTCGGCCGACTAAAAAATCGTCGTGTGTGCGCGTGTGGTAGGGAGCCAATACTGATTATACGGTCGGCCGATAGTTTGCCGACAGTTTAGTTTGAATTGAATCGGGAAGCCCATCAAACTTCTTTATTGGCCGATACCAAATCGTCATAGTGTGCGCACTTGCTTCTCTCTGAGTACTGATCTGAGTACTGTGGCCATACCATGACCTCTTAGATAGCGTCTCAAGATCCAAGCAGATCAGTTTAGGTTAGCGTTTCAATTCGTACCGTGACCTTATTTAAACAATATCGCACTTGAATCGCCATCTCTTTGAATGAATGAACAAACCATTTTGCTGATCGGCTAATTGCGTCACTTCCTCTAAGATAAGTTATTAAGGTGCGTTCGAAAACCTTAATAATTAAAATGACGGAAAGTTACGGTTTTTAAGAGAACCTCTTAAAAATCATAAGTATTATTCAAAACGAACATTGGTTTGTTTATACACACGATAATTATTGTTATCTAATTTGTAATCATAAAATGTTGGAACTATAAAGTATTTGTTGCTCCAGAAACCAATATTATTTATAATTTTAAACAGATATCCAAAATAAAATTACGATTTAAGTGTTCGGAATGTCACTGGCAAAGATCATAAAATTCATAGAATATAAAATAGACATAGATTAAAAAATAGACATAGATTATAATTTATAATACAGACATAGATTAAATATATTATAATAGGTATATTTTTTGAGCATTTAAATTATTACCTTCAAGCTCGTTTGATATACATTGCGATTGTTAAAGATTTATTTCTATTATGGATTTACCAGGAATTTACCAGGATTTATAAGTTAAGTCTCAGAATTCTAGAGCCTTGTCGCTCTCGCTTCATTGGGGAAATTCGGGATAAAACAAAGCATATCCTACATATTTATATTGATAGTCATGTTTACCCTCGTAAATACCTAGGTAGGTTGAGCGCAGGGATGTACGAGTTGGTACTCTACTCGTACATCCCTGCGCTCAACCCACACTATACAGTACTACAACCCGCGCTCGTATTTTACAAAAAATAATTTAATTTATAAAGTGTAAAATCGCACATTTTAATCAATTCTTTCAGTAGAATATCGTTAAGTTATTTGCAAAAATGCATTGTTTATAGTAAGGAACAATTAAACATTAATAATTAACTAAAGTACATACTTATTGTTGTTAAAAATATCAACAATGGTTCAATTTATGTTAGAAAAATGTATCTTTTATTGAATTGCTAATTTTGACAGCTGAGACGCTTTACCAAAGCCGCAATAGACGCTCATGGTACCAAATGAATGAACGAAAACATATTTAGTATGACAAATAGCGAATCAGTTTAGGTAATCTGCAAAGCAACTACAATTTGTCACTTATTGATGTCATGGTACGAAAACTGACAGCGAATCAGTTTAGGTCCGCATTTGTATCGCGCTAAGAGGTCATGGTATGGCAGCTGATCAAGAGCCCGACCAAACTATCGGCCGATAAAAAGTCTGTGGTCTGCGGGGGCTCTTAGTCTTATTCTTATTATTGAGTAATACTTTTCATTTTAAAGAGGTTCTCTTAAAAACCGTAACTTTCCGTCATTTTAATTATTGAGGTTTTCGAACGCACCTTTATCACTTCTCTTATAGGAAGTGACGCAATTAGCCAATCAGCAAAATGGTTTGCTCATTCATTCAAAGCGATGGCGATTCAAGTGCGATATTGTTTAAATAATGTCATGGTACGAATGTACGAATTGAAACGCAAACCTAAACTAATCTGCTTGGATCTTGAGACGCCATCTAAGAGGTCATGGTATGGCGGCTGTTAGAATCAAATTATTGATAGATTAAAGCACACAAATTCAACATGTTTCAAATAATCTTAAAAATTACAACTTGTTTCAAGCTTAAATCAATTTCAAACCATGTTATTAAAACTAGCACCTATATTTTCTTCTTGTTTGTAATCGGTTAGTTACAAACGCCGATTCAGTGCGGATGGCACCGCAGAGGCGCCATTGAATGTTATAAGTTACTGGCGTGTGGCATCCGACAGGTGCCAAAATGTATACCCTTACAACTCGGTTTAAATGTTGTTTTCCAGACGTTTTCCCTAAATAAAAGTGTCTTATTTCGGCTTATACTGTATGCCTACAGTGTTCGTTTGTTAATTTTGCGTGTAATAGCAAACTTCAGGGGTAGTAAACCTTTTCAAGAGAAATATTAATTAGCTACTTACAGTAAACATCATACAACAACACAGAAGAGATTGTGTATTTTATGGCAATATGTAGAGTTGTCGTAAAATCTAAATTAGAAAAAAGAAGCTTGGTTTAGACGAGTACCTACTAGTGATATGTAAAATAATACCAATTAATTATTTATCACGTCTTAGTAGGACCAGTTATGTTAGTGAGGACGCGGGACGCAGTTGTCAATTTAGGTTTGTCACAAAATGTTTATGACTTCTGATAAAACTAAGTTACATACCTTCCATATCGATTAATACACGATTCCTTCACTTTTAATCACACAAAATCAATAAATCGACCGCTTATGATCAATTTCGGATGGCAACTGAACTACAAACACGTAAAAATAAAAAGAAAACACGATAAGTATTATTCATGGCGGATGGCGCCCCAGAGGTGCCATCATAGTTCCTGGCGTTGGGCGCCTCTGCGGTGCCACGAAAATTTTGTTAGCCGCCAGGCATAGAAGTTTGCTAAAATGCCCTCCGCATTGAATCGGTTAAGTGGTAGGATAAGGAAGCGGCACCCACCATTGACGTGCGCTTCCATGGGCTCGACGCAGGACGGCCCCGGGTCGGGCGGGCGGCACTCCGCCAACGCCGCCTCCTCCGGCTTCACTTCACTCTGAGGCCGCTGCTTCTTCTTCTTAGACTTTTTGTTCTTTTTTTTTGATGACTGGTTGAGAGTATTGCTGCAATAATACGCGCAGTCAGATTGCGAATGAACCAAATGTCATGTCGGTTGGTGGAAAACCCTGTATCGGAGTTTTGGGTGGCCTAAAGGCCTCCGACATATATAAATCTATCAGATCCCATTGGCTTACATGTCACCGAATAAAAAACGTATAATAAATTACGCACATTACTGGTAGCATTGAATGATGCCAGTTAATTAAACGCTTTAAAAAACTTAATAGATATAATGTTCATTAAACGTATTTAAATAGAGCCCAGCAGCCAAACCATGACCTCTTATCCAAATGCGGACCTAAACTAATTCGCTGTCAGTTTTCGTACCATGACAACATCAATGAGTTATAATAATAAGTCCATGTCAATGAGCGACAAAATTTAAGTTGCTTTGCAGACTACCTAAACTGATTCGCTATTTGTCATACTAAAGATGTTTTCATGCATTTATTTGGTACCACAAGCGTCTTTTGCGGCTTTGGTAAAGCGTCTCAGCTGTCAAAATTAGCAATTCAATCAAAATACCTTTTGCTAACTAAATTGTTGATATTTTTAACAACAATAAGTATGTGCTTCAATAAGTATGTGCTACGTCATCTAAGAGGTCATGGTATGGCTGCAGGCGTCTCATTTGAAATGCTTTTAGATTTTCTTTCCTTATTTGCTTTTAAATATGGCCTTTGCCCAACAATGGGACACCAAAGGCTAATATAATAATAATAATAATAAGTGTGTCCCGGCAGTTGTAATCCATTACATTAAACATCTCCAAAGGGCCTCTACGAGTTGGATCTGTATCCCCTCGCATGCCTCTCAAAAAGACCGGGCTTGACCCGTGACTCCGAGGAGAAACACTAAGATAATAATAATAATTTGCTTTTAAGCGTTTTCCTCTGCCAGCCTTGGTTTCAGTTCGGCACTGTTTTCTCTTACGAGCAGCGTCTTTAGTAGGTCTACCCATATTTTTGTAATACCTACGTTTAAAATGTTATCTCTAAAAATACAAAAATAAAAAACTTTTTAACAAAAAAGAAACCAACTACCAAAAACTCCCTGTTAAAACTGCCTTAAAAGTATAAAATAATACTAAATCGAATCTACTTAATCTTGAAAATCTAACCTTTATAACCTAACCTACCCTACCTATAACAAAATTTAACAATTTTTGGAGTCAGTGCCAAGCCCAACACGATGGATGACAACAATACTAATACGAACTGCTAAATACAAATAAAATATCAGTCGAAACGCGTAACAAGGAAAAGTCATAATGCTCAGATTCAGATACTTGGCTTGGCACCAACTCCATAAATTGTTAAATTTTGTTATACTTAGGGTAGGTTAGGTTGGATTTTCAAGAATAAGTAGATTCGATTTAGTATTATTTTATACTTTTTAGGTCTTATAGGGAGATTTTCTGGTAGTTGGTTTCTCTTTTTGTTAAAGTTTTTAACTATATAATATACCATCCCCGCTTGAGTAATTGTACCTATCGAGGGTTGTGCCTTATCTGGGGGTTTGGGATGAATCTTATACATACATTGAAAATAACGTTTCATACTGTATACGCAGGGTCGGTAAATTACAAATAATTTCAATAAACAAAGTCCGACCATCATAGAAAAAATGGCGTTTCGGCATCGCAATCGTACTTCGATTCCGATACAGTGGTCGCAAATATTGTACAATACATAAGTACATATTACTCGATGCTTTCATACGAAAATTACATATTTAACACCCGCTTACATATTCATCAAGTGTATGGCTACGCATCACAATACACCTACCATATGTTATAAAGTACCGTGAATGGCTAGACCGCGGATCATATCATTAAAATAAAATTATAGTTTAAAAAAGACGTGTGGCACTCGGGGACTGCCGCGGTAAAGCTATTGCATAGTTATTTTTTTATCACTAGATGGCGTTAGTGGGAAGCGTGAGGTTTTTTCTTTGTGAGGTTTTTTCATTACGGAATTTCTGGATTCGGTCCCCGCGCTCAAGGCCCGCGATAGAAGCTATGCAATAGCTTAAAAAACTAAAAAACACACTTTTATTGCAAATTGAACTAAAAACTAGAAAATAATTTTTCACCTCAAATCAAAATTATAATAAAATTTAAGTTATTAACACCACGATTCAATTCAGAGTAAAAAGCGTGGGGTGCTTAATATTTTTTTTCAATATTACAATCATCATTGGTATCTATGAGAGGATAGTTATGAACTACAGTAAAATGCACCCCACGCTTTTTTACTCTGAATTGAATCATTGTGTTAATAACTTAAATTTTATTATAATTTTGATTTGAGGTGAAAAATTATTTTCTAGTTTTTAGTTCAATTTGCAATAAAAGCGTGTTTTTTAGTTTTTTTAAACTATAATTTTATTTTTTATTTTTTAGTAAATCTGGCAAATCCATTAAGGATAATGGGAAACTGTTATTAAATTATTGCATTGTCATCGGTCCTTGATACGTATGCAAAGTTTCAAATTAATCAGACTTCTGGAAGTTGGTGAAAATGATGTTCAAAGATTCCATTACATACGTACATACAGGCCAAGCTAATAAAAGCGTGTTAATATCACTTATAAGTAGTGTTCGACCGAAGCTTGGCCACCTTCGGCCAAAAAAACCATTTTCGGCGAAACCGAGGGTTTGTGCAATCGTCGGAATTGAACGAACTGTTACAAAAGACTGAGTGAAAGTTTTTTTTTATCATCTCTAATTAAAATTCTATATGAGACAGTCCATATAAACCTTCAATATTGAAGTTTTAAAATCTATAATATAACTAGCTGTGCCCTGCGATTTCACCCGCAGCGCCCCCGTTCCCGTGGGAATTTTGAGATTTTTATTCCCTATAAACCTCACGGAGCCCGAGCCCTTTCCAACGAATGCAAAACCGTGGAAATTGGTCCAGCCATTCACGCGTGATGCCGCGACCAAGGAAAACGGGTTTCATTTTTATATATATAATGTAGATAGAAAATTATAGTTTAAAAAAACTAAAAAACACGCTTTTATTGCAAATTGAATTAAAAACTAGAAAATAATTTTTCACCTCAAATCAAAATTATAATAAAATTTAAGTTATTAACACAACGATTCAATTCAGAGTAAAAAGCGTGGGGTGCTTAATATTTTTTTTAAATATTACAATCATCATTGGTATCTATGAGAGGATAGTTATGAACTACAGTAAAATGCACCCCACGCTTTTTTACTCTGAATTGAATCATTGTGTTAATAACTTAAATTTTATTATAATTTTGATTTGAGGTGAAAAATTATTTTCTAGTTTTTAGTTCAATTTGCAATAAAAGCGTGTTTTTTAGTTTTTTTAAACTATAATTTTATTTTTTATTTTTAGTAAATCTGGCAAATCCATTAAGGATAATGGGAAACTGTTATTAAATGATTGCATTGTCATCGGTCCTTGATACGTATGCAAAGTTTCAAGTTAATCAGACTTCTGGAAGTTGGTGAAAATGATGTTCAAAGATTCCATTACATACGTACATACAGGCCAAGCTAATATAAAAGCGTGTTAATGAATCGCAAAATGTGTTGGTAAGCGCATAACTTTAGAACGACTGCACCAATTTGGATGATTCTTTTTTTAATGTGTTCCTTATTGTCAGGAAAAGGATTTTATATAAGAAAAATAAAGAATAAAAATCTCAAAATTCCCACGGGAACGGGGGCGCTGCGGGTGAAACCGCGGGGCACAGCTAGTAATTTATAATTTTAATTGTAGACAATATTGAACAGAATTACTAAGAGCTTATAAGCCCTCGGCTTCGGCCGAAGGTTGTGGCGATTGCCGATTAATTGGTTTCGGCCAAAAATCGACCTTCGGTTGGACACTACTTGTAAGGTTATTATAAAAATAATCTCACCTTCTCAACTGACTGCTGCTGCAACTGTTCGAGAACCTCGAATCAGACACTTTCGCATTACTCTCTGAATTATCCAAGTTGTCCATCTTTTAACAAAGTTTTCTTTTTAAACCAATAAATGGAAACTCAAATTACATTGAATGTGCAAAAGTAACTCAAGGCGCAGAATACAAATAGGCTAGGGCCTAGCTAACAGGACTGTTCGCGATTAAGGGTAAAAATAAAGTAATTGCTAATTGAAACGTGAATAATTAATGCGCATGACGCGCTGCGCCGCGCCCCTCAAATACAAACCAACCACCCACAGACGCAAATAATTAATGTTGTGGGCCCAATGAAAAGGGACACCACGCGGACACTACTTTACGTGATATTAATATTAATATCTCGCAAAGTAGTCTCCGATACCGGAAACAATAGTTTTTTTGGTTAACTGTATTTAAAAAAAGATTTGGTTAACTGTATTTACTGCATGTAGATGTGTAAATTATTGATCTAAAGTTTAGTAAGAAACCTTATCGCCAAACCATATTTATCGACATTTTCATATTGCAGAGAATCAACTAAACTATTCATCATCTGGTATACCGTATACCGTGCTTTGTATCCCGATCCCGTATTTTTCCACTGTTCGATGATGAAAAAAAAAATGATTTTTTTCATGTATTTTAAAACTTTATTATTAATAATATTGATATTTAATGCAAAAAACTTAAAAAATATATTTTTTCAATTAATTATAAACAATTAAAAATTGAATAAAAATCACGTGACTATAAACGCGCCATAATTGGTCACCGTGGTTGTGACATGATAATGTTATAGCTATTTAACCATAAGACGTAGTAACTATTTAGTAATCTGTGCCATAAGTACGTACAGCGTTTACGGCTATTACACATTATGACGTCACACGCGCTCGGGTTTGTTCGGGAGTTGTCCGAGTGTTTTCGGTACTGGATTCAAAAATTAATTTTTATTTTGAAATAACTTTTGAATTATTGCGAAAAAAATTAAATAAAAATAGTTTTGTTATAAAACTAATATAGGTATAATCTTTCCATTTATCACAAAAAATTTTTTTTTCAAAATCCCAATTCAAGCAATAAAAACTGAAATGACAGCTGAGGATTTGCATCCTACGAGATTACTAGTAATAATATTAATAAGCTTGGCAAATTGAGTGAAGCGAAAAATAAAAAGGAAATATTAAAGCAAAGAATCCATAACATAAAAAGATGTTCGGTAATTTACCGCCTGAAGGTCTTAGGTCTAAGGTCCCACTGTTCTAGTCCATATTATGTTTAGGTACTTAAATAAAGGTGAACAATCTTAACATGTTTTTCAATTAAAAATACATTGCTAAATTAAGCTAAGGTTATTAGTACATGTAATTCATTATTTCATTTTTGCTTGTAATGGCTGTAAATCTATACTAATATTATAAAGAGGTAAAGGACAATGCTCCAAAAGTATGAAAAAAACTAGAGCGAACAGATTCAGGATGCAGTGGAAAACGTTAGTGACATTTAGTGAAATATTTCTGTAAATATTTTAGCATTAAACTCGATGGCTAAGTAGGTGATATATAGTTGATTTGAGTTTCCTATATCATGTAAAGTAAAATGTTATTTAATAACACTACTCACTCTTCCAAGACCACTAACAATAGAACTATGTTAAAAAATAGGATACATATACAAACAAAGTTACAGTTTGTTTGTTTGTATGTAATGGCTAGTCTTTGGAACTACTCATCCGATTTTAATTAATTTTTTTGTAATGGATAGCCACATTCAACGGGAAGTTTCCTGAGATAAGCGCGTTCAAACAAACAAACTCGTTACTCGTTACGGTGTTACTCGCGTTGTACCCGTTCCCGCGGGAATTCCGGGATAGATATACTATTGAGGACTTTTTGTACATCTTTTGAAGACATCTTTGTAATACATACTTTTGGTGTATGATCAACGTATGCGAGGATAAGAGCTCGGAAGTGCATATTTCCATCCGACTTGCTTCAAATTTAACGTCACTGCTCAGCTCCTATGTGTCTTAGCGTTATGTTATGTAGCCTACTAGCAGCGCCCCGCGGCTTTGCCCGCGTTGAGCCCGTTCCCGTGGGAGTTGCTGAATGAAAATTAGCCTTTAACCTCGCTGAATGTAGCTATCCATTACAGAAACCCTTAATTCTTAATTTCATATTAAGTTTCAACCCCAATGTTATCACATTAGGGGTAGTTTTTTCAAAATCTACTAAATACGGTTTATTTTTTTTATAAACCAAAAGCCTAAATCTAAAATTTCACGTGTCTAAATTATAAACCGTAGAAGTTTCTTTACACACATCAAACAAACTTTTGGACCCCTATTTTATCCCTTTAGAGATAGAATTTTCGAAAATATTTTCTTAGTGTGCACTTACATCACTTGAAGAACCTTTCTGCCAAATTTCATGTTTCTAGGTGTAGCGGTTGAGGCAGTGCGTTGATTATCAGTCAGTCAGTCAGTCAGGACTTAGAATCACTACATAGTCACTACATAGTATAAAATAAAGTCGTCTCTGTTTCGTGTCTGTTTGTCTGTATGCTTAAATCTTTAAAATTACGCAACGGATTTTGATTCGGTTTTTGTAATAGGTAGAGTGATTCAAGAGAAAGGTTTTTATGTAAAAAATATCCCGAAATTCCCACGGGAACGGGCACAACGCGGGTATATGTAACACAAGGTATGAAAAACATGCCTAAAAAAATTGGTTATTGGCGTGCGCTACTAAATCTATTGATGATACACAAAAACAATGTTCTACACAATCAAAGTACATATCATTGCAAACAAATAAGTTCGCGAGGGCATATTATGTCTAACTATTATAGTTAAGCCACAATAATCGTTTTTAGTTAAAATTAATTAGTTAAAAAAGGAGTGTAATTTTAAGTTGATGATATACATAATATGTTGATATGAATCTACATCAAAATAAATGGCTCTACAATCAAGGTTAATTATGTTTCTTTGTATACCTCTTTAAATTATTAAAATCGGACAGTTAGTTTCAGAGTTATGATGAGAAATATCACTACATAGTATAAAATAAAGTCGTCTCTGTTTCGTGTCTGTTTGTCTGTATGCTTAAATCTTTAAAATTACGCAACGGATTTTTATGCGGTTTTTTGTAATAGGTAGAGTGATTCAAGAGGAAGGTTTTTATGTAAAAAAAATCCCGAAATTCCTACGGGAACGGGCACAACGCGGGTAAAACCGCGGGGCGCTACTTACAAAATAATAATGCTCGATGGCGGGTCTCTTATGGCTACTTACTGTTTCGTGCGGTCAAAGCGCGCTAGGATATACCTACCTACGAACTACGAACGACGAAGACGTGCTATGTAGGTATTATCCCGAATTCTTCCTCACATTAAATCTTGATTGTGTATACATATATACTCGCGCGAGACATGTAATATTTTATCCCCAATACCCCACTTGAAATTTTGATTTTGTATATTCCTGCGGGAGACACGCAATGTTTTATCCCGATTTTCCTACATGAAATCTTGATTACCCGAAGCGAAGCGAGGGCGGGTCGCTAGTTTTGTATATTTACTTCTCACCATAACTCAGAAAAGAAATGTCCAATTTTAATAATGTAAAAGTCTGTTGATTTTATTGGGATCTTAAAACAGTGGTCTCAGTTCGTCTCACAGGTTTCACCAATTGTTTGGTGAGGCTATACCTATCGTGTAATAAATTCTTCACTCTCTCATCATTCAACGGGTTCGACTTAATCTTAGTGGACATTGCCTCAAACATCGATTAACTTTTTCTTCGTTAATCTCCAAAATCTCCAAAATTCTTAAATTCATAGCCATCTAATTTAATATAATTACCTACGAGTAATTTAATTTTTAAATGCAAACTCGCACATTTTAATCAATTCTTTCAGTTGAATATTAATAAGTTATTTGCACATTGTTTATAGTAAGGAACAATTAAACATTAATAATTAACTAAAGTACATACTTATTGTTGTTAAAAATATCATCAACGGTTCAATTTATGTTAGAAAAATGTATCTTTGATTGAATTGCTAATTTCGACAGCTGAGACGCTTTACCAAAGCCGCAATAGACGCTCATGGTACCAAATGAATGAACGAAAACATCTTTAGAATGACAAATAGCGAATCAGTTTAGGTAATCTGCAAAGCAACTAGAATTTTGTCACTCATTGATGTCATGGTACGAAAACTGACAGCGAATCAGTTTAGGCAAATACTATAGAAACTCTACCGAGTTAATACGCGCAGCTTCGGAAGAATTCCGGCAAGAAAGCGACACTAGCGCCCCAAGCGGCGTGAGGTGAACGATTTCATTTCACTCATTGCTTTTGTTCGTTTTGTGTTTCAAACTTCACAAGATTTTAATATTTCAATCTTAAACACGGCAATAAACTGATAAAATGTCGCAAAAACCTTGTACTTATGCTCGAGGATCAATTTGTGCTGTTTATGGATGCAAGAATTATAAATTTCAAAAAGATTCCAAGTCGTTCTTCAGAATGCCTAGAGATTTAGAGAGGTTAGTTTATTATGAAGCTTACATATTCTCGTTTTTTAAGTTATTATTGTGTATTTTTGTTTATAAACCTATCTAAACTTGTTATGTAATTTGATTTTCAGATTGAAAAAATGGATCGTAGCCTGTAAACGAAGTGATTTAGATTCTTTGTTAAAAGTAAAAGATGCTGACTATTTTAATAAAAATTATGTGGTTTGTTCCGATCATTTTGATATCGAATTAAGGCTAGGTTAAGTTCGAATGTAAACACAGAAGATATGTTAGTATGTAATGATTGTGCTAAATTGTTTTTAGATAAGTATTTTAATGTGTTAATTAAGGCCTATATCAATAAGATAAACGATACAAAAGAAAATACATTTAAGACCAATAGAAAATTAAAGAAAATTACTCATTCATAATTTAAATGACGTTTTATTTATTTACTTAGTACTCGATGGTGAAACCAAATACTATGGACGGTAGAGTTTCTATAGTATTTGGTGAAACCTCTACAGGACCGACAAACAAAATGATCACCTCATGCCAATAGATGGCGCTGTTTCTGAGGTTGCCAAGTCAATGTATGAGAAACGTCAAGAGCTGTGCGTATTAGTTTCTTCCATAGTATTTGGTTTAGGTCCGCATTTGTATCGCGCTAAGAGGTCATGGTATGTATGGCTACTGGCTTCATACAAAAGTGACCCGTCACGTGCGCCCGTCGCGTGTGGAGTCATACAAAAGTGAACCAGCGCGTACACACGACGGGCGCACGCGGCGTGCGTACGCTTATCGCGTGTTAACCCTAAATAATAATATATTTACATGACTTGATGAGCCGAAATCAACGATATTTTCATACTAAAAAATCACCCCTGTTAAAAAACAAATAGCAATATCACACACTTAGCCATCTAGTTTAATGGTAAAATATTTCCCTATAAACAGAATTATTTCCCTACATGTCACCATTGAGTTATATGTACTACGTACTAGAGAGGCTACGTCGAACAAAAATCGTGAAGAGATTTTTCTAATGAAAAAAATGAAAAAAAAAATGAAAAAATATTTATTTACAGCAAAGACACAAATTATAGATACAATTAACAAAAATACCTTAAATCTAAACATTAATATTTGCGTCTACGCTGAAAGATTAAATTATAAACGTTAAGCGATGGCATCCACACTAGGCAAGGCCTGTATCGTGGGTGCCTGGGAAGCATTAACTAATATGAATATACATTCGCCCCCTGCTTATACAATAGAATTGAGACAATACAAAATATATAATATATCATTTAAACTACAATCAAAACGAAAACTTATATACTAATTACATTATAATTACCAATTTTACATTACTTAAAATTATTATTGAATCACTTTAAGCAATTGTTCCGTTTTATCGTACGACAGGGATTTTAACCATTTTTGTACAACATACTTGGCTTGTCCATTATTAAGGCATTTTATATCAGTTCCACAGTATCTAATCACTGCATTATAAATATGACACTTTACGGATTCTCCAAATCGCTTAGCAAATTTAGTTGACACTGTAGACGTGGGTAACCTATAAACTCTACGATTTAGCATGTTTGTGTAGCTGTCAGAGGATAAAACTGTTTTATGAGTTAGTAAAAATATCTTAAGAAAGAAGAGCTGGCGGATGCTGAGTACTCCACATTCTCTATATAACTCTAGTGTAGGGAATCTACGCGGTTTCTTTAACATCACCTTGAGGACCGATCGTTGGGCTCTTTCTGCTTGTATTATAACCGTTTTAGCAGCGGATCCCCAAGATGATTAGCAATATGTTATGACGGATTGACATAAGGCATAATAAACTGACAAGAGGATATTATAGTTGGCACTAGTACGCAGTTTTTTCATAATAAAGACGATTTTTCGAATCCTTCCCGACAAAGTTTGAATATGTGTTTTAAATGACAGATTTTCATCTAGAATAACACCCAAATATTTTATGGTTTTAGTATTTATAAGTTTAACGCAATTACAATTCAGTGCATAAGTTCCACTACTACTACAGCTATGCATTTTGATGTGTGGTTGCGAGGTTGGAGGTGATGATGAAGCCGTTTTGAAAAAGCATGTGTACATAGTCTTCTTGACGTTTAAGGTGAGAAGGTTATTCTGTAGCCATTTATGCACAACATGCAAACCCTTTTCGGCAGCCGAAAATGCCATGTCCCAAGTAGACCCACTAAAAATGATTGCCGTGTCATCAGCGTAACATATGAGCTCAGCACTTTGTAAAAGCAGTTCGTGAATGTCGTTCAGGTACAGGATGAATAAAGACGGTCCTAAAATACTTCCCTGCGGTACAATGACATTGACGGATAGGTCTAGTTGAATGACATTACTCGGAATTTAACAATAGAGATTATAAAAATCATCGTAGACCGGACTCTTAGTAGAAATATGTACCTAGTCTTTTTTTCAATAATCTCAGAAGTAAATTTTTATTTTTATAAAAAGTATATGAAGAATAATAGCAAAAGGTTTTTTAACCGACTTAAAAAAGGAGGAAGTTTCTCAATTTGTCCGTATATACATGAGTTTTTTTTTGTGCGCTCGCGGATGTATAATCCGTTGTAACTATATGAACCGATTTTCATGTTTTTTTTTTTGAAGATATTTATATAAAAAACCCATTTTAAAAAAATCCCGCCCAAATCGGATCAATAGTTTCCGAGAAATGGCAGACAAAAAATAGAACTATGTTTTTAAAACTTAGGGTCGAACAAACCTCCTTTTTGAAGTCGGTTAATATAAAAAGATGGTTGATATATAATATCAATCGGAATTAGGAATTTATCAATGCTCGTCGATAGTGTCCACTCTGTATCTCATATCTCATATACTCTTTGTAATATGACCGTTTGTTGATGTAAAAATATTTATTTTTAAATATTTATTTAAAATTGTTTTCGGAGTAGAAAATTATACCTACGAGTGAAAGGTCACTTCTTTACTTCTATTTGTGTTTCTTAAAGTATTTTTGCAATAACGCAATGCACATGAGGGCATATTTTATTTGAAAAAACAATAGCTGTAACACATGTAGTTCTGGCCAGAGCTGGCCATCGACTAAGTGAACACTGGACACCTGTCCGGTGCGAATCTCTCACGAAGCTTGTTTGAAGTGGCTTCTCTAGTACGTAGTACATATAACTCAATGCATGTCACTAACGTTTTCCGCTGCATCCTGAATCTGTTCGCTCTGGGTTTTTTTTTCATACTTTTTGAGCATTGTCCTTTACCTCAATATATTATCTATACTTATCTGTATACTCCAATTACCAATAATTCAATTCAATATAATAGTCCAAATAAGGTCCACTCTGCATACCGCTGTTTGAAACTGCTAGCTACCGTTCATCGTGATTGTCTTTGTAGTTGCCCGAAGACTAACTCTGACACCGCTGCTGTCGTCGGCGGCGTACCGGAACCCATGCTCGCCATATTGACCTCTACCACCTGTCGTGCCCACCCACCTCAAATGACATTAGCCACGTACCCACCTAGCGCACAGGCTCGCGAGCCATGGCTCGCGAGCCATGTCTCGCGAGCCAAATGCTCGGCTGGTGTGGACGTGCCTAGCTACGCGCGCGAGCCAAAACATTACCGTCCCCACCTAACACACAGCGCTCGCCGAGGCACCTTTGAGCGCGTCAAGTTTACCGACAACAGATGGCTCGGGGCCGAGCCGTTCTCAGCCGAGCAAACGCGCGCCCGAGGCAGCCCGAGGCACGTCCACACCAGCCGAGTATTTGGCTCGCGAGCCTGTGCGCTAGGTGGGTACGGGGCTATTTCTTATACTGCCCATATATCATGTACTAGCAGCGCCCCGCGGCAATGCCCGCGTTGAGCCCGTTCCCGAGGAGTTTCTGAATGAAAATTAGCCTTTAACCTTTCCGTTGAATGTAGATATCCATTACAGAAACCTTAGGTATACCTTTATTTTACAAATATTTTAATGCCAAGCTAAAGAAATTTCATATTAAGTTTCAACCACAATTTTATCACATTAGGGGTAGTTTTTTCAAAATCTACTAAATTTCACGTGTCATAATTATAAACCCTAGAAGTTTCTTTTCCCACAAGAAACACACTTTTGGACCCCTATTTTATCCCTTTAGAGATAGAATTTTCGAAAATTCTTTCTTAGTGTGCACTTGAATTAATTAAATTTGGCAGGAAAGTTCTTTAAGTGACGTACACTTGAAGAACCTTCCTGCCAAACATGTTTCTAGGTGTAGCGGTTGAGGCTGTGCGTTGATTATCAGTCAGTCAGTCAGTCAGGACTTTGAATTCTATATATATATACATATGTAGATGAAACTCCAAGCTATAAAATTCCACCAATAATCATCATCAAAATGCTCATTGTTGAGATGCGAGCCTTAATTTCTTCCATATGGGCATTGTTGGATCCCGCAGCGTTTTCAAAAACACATTTTCTTCCTCAATCCGTGATTGACACATCTTGATTTGAAAAATGTGTACGCTAATATTCCTAATAATGATGGCAGGGTCGCCGTGTAAGGATGAGCCCAAGAGGCCAGTGAAACCACTGAGTTCTAGTTTACAACTGAATATATTTAAGAATAATGGAATTAACGGTATACATTTACTCATACGGGCAGTGAATAGCGAGTGTGCCCGAAGAGCTTTTATTTTTACAGTACATTGTGACGTCAATAATGCGTCCTATTGAAACTACAATTCAATATTTGAAATTAGTTAGTGGGTGTCTAACCCTTTTTTACATTTTACCTTAATACTTATTTAATTTTGGCAATGAGCAACATTTTTTGGCTTATACATACTATTTAAGTTTATAGGGCAGTGCTTTTATCACTTTTTGAGTTATTTAATTATTAATAGATAACTTAAACTTTACGAGTCTTAACGATATTTTAAGCGCAGTGGTGCACAGTCGTCTGCGTGGACGGACGGTCTTTTATATCTCATACAAAACGCACGCGGCAGGATGACTGAAGCGCTAAATTTGAATAGAATGATCCTTGAAAATCTGTAGATAAACATATCTGTGCACATCATAATATCCAGCAAATATATTTGCTATAAGCAAAACTAGATATTCTTGAGCATATTTCAAACGGAAGCATGTATATCTATACAGGGTGATTACGGGGTCGTGGAGCAAGAAAGAAGCATTTAACTTACTTTCTCCTAAGCATCACGATAGGTTAGGACTAACAGTACACCAGCGAATTATTTTAGTCAGCAAAAAAAACTGCGATAATTCGAGATCATGGTCACCCTACTATTTCCCAAGAAAGCATTTGGAGTCAATAATAATTTTTAAATAAAAATACGTAAATAACGAATCATCTTTGTTTAAATTAAAATAAATACAGGTAGCATCGCAATCATTTATTTACTGAGTCAGAAAAAAATGGTTGGGATCACGACCCCGAAATCACCCTGTATAGACAATAAACATTTATTTATATAGACAGGTAGTACATATAGATACCTCCTATTTTTTATTTAGTTAGACAATAACTGTCGTTATCTATACTACTCGGAATAAAATAGCTGAAGAGTTTGTATTTTAGGGTTCCGTACCGTAAAGAGTAAAAACGGGGCCCTATTACTGAGACTCCGCTGTCCGTCCGTCTGTCACCAGGCACAATTTTATAAAAAAAACAGAAGAAAAACAGGACACAAAGCAATATAAAAAAAATAGGAAAAAAATCTGCCTGCCTAACTATAGGGTTAATAAAAAAATAAAAAAAAGTGTAATGCTATAATAATTATTATAATAAAAATTATAAAAAAAACAGCGGCCACAGGCACGCAACAAGAGTCGGGCTCCGCTTCTTGCGCCGCTGACCGGTGATCTGTGTGCTTAGTGCGAGTTTTCCAATTATTTTACTTTAACTTCACGTTTGCGTTTAAATGGGTTCCCAACCAGTGGTCCGTGAACCACTGGTGGTCCGTGAACCACTGATGGTCCGCGGAAGACAAAATGTGGTCCACAGACGCACCAAAAGTCGAAATATAATTCGCGAACTTTATCAAATTAATTTATGAAAATTTAAGGAAAGTCGTTGATAAAATACTGAACGAAATAATATTTCACAAATTCGATCGAATAGAAAACTTTTCTATTCTTATTTCTAAGAAAAAAAATATTATTTGGTCACTCAATTATCATTCTGTAAGTATAAAAAGGTAAAGTCGGATTTAAAATGGCTTTAAGGGCCAAGTAAAACATGCACAAACTTCGATCGCGTTCCGCGCTCGCTCAAATGTTTGATTGAATGAAGTCGAAAATACATTTTCTTTGAGGTCCAAGATAATAATAATTAATGCTCAAGTCAGACTCGCGCACATTCAATGTGAAATAGAAATAAATTAAATCGCTAATTAATGAAAAAAAATTGACTGGAGGTCCTTGATGACAACAATAATTAAAAAGTGGTCTCCGGTCTAAAAAAGGTTGGGAACCCATTCTTAACTCTGTACGTAGTGAGCATCGAATAACTGTGAGTACGAGTATACTCATTTATTACGTTTTTTCACCGTAAACCGTGAGTATTTTTATTTCTAAGTTGGTAGCTCTGTGGCGTCCAAACAATAAACCGGCAAAATTGAATATACCATATCGACTGTGTTTTCATAAGGTATAAAGTACATATAACATTTATGCGGGTTATTTTATTAGACATCGACCATGGAATTAGTATGTACTAGTTGTACGTAGTACATACTAATTCCATGGTCGATGTCTAAAAAAATTACCTTCTAGTTGTACGTAGTACATACTAATTCCATGACATCGACATCGCGCACTTGACTGACATTGTTTGTTGTTTGTAGGTTGCCATAGCTCCTTACTTATGACATTTTTAACCGACTTCAAAGAAGGAGGAGGTTTCTCAATTCAACCGTATATTATGAATTTTTGGTAAAGCGATATCTTTTTTAAAAATCGTTTTCCGTCAATTCCGTCAGAGGTTCACTAGGAACTCGAGCAGTAGAACGAACATTGGACATTATAACAAAGATCATCTTGAGCTCTTGCGGTCGTAAACATCTTCCAAGCGAAAAAATAATATGCTGACCATGACATCGTTTGTTTATAACACTACTAGAAGCACCCCGAGGTTTATTTACCCGCGTTGTGCCCGTTTCTGTGGAAATTTCGGGAATCATTATACATATAAACCTTCCTCTTAAATCACTCTATCTATTTAAAAAAACAGCGTCAAAATCCGTTGCGTTGTTTTAAAGATCTAAGCAAACATAGAGACAGACAGACAGACAGACAGACAGCGGAAAGCGACTTTGATTTATACTACGTATTGATAAATCACTATAGTTACAAACAAACAATTACATTTTACGTCCGTTCGCCCGTCTCTCACCAATAAATTCAAAGTGAGAACTTTACTTTACGCACAGTGAGCGTAACTGTCAACTTGCAACTCACACTCGCGAAATGTACATTTACGCGCTTACTAAGTCGATGGCAGATTTTAGTTCGCATTGTGACCACTAGGGGCGCTTTTTAGCTACATATATTTCTGAGTTAGGCAGTGGTCCCACAGCCGGCGAGAAAACGAGTAACTCTCGGCGATTTTCTCTCTCAAGAAACGCACAATAAATGCATATTCCGTATAAACGAAAGAGGTGCAGATATTAAAAGTTTCTCGCTGACTGTTCACACTGCCGGCATCGACTCGTTTTACTACTTAGTTTTGTCGCTGAGCGAGGAGCTTCAAAAATAAACTCGCTCAGCGATACTCGTTCAACGATGCTAGCTCGAATTATCATTTCTTTACAGTGCGACAATGAAAGTAGATAGAAGTAGGTTTGCACAGGATTGAGCAACTGCGGACGAGTTGCGCGAGTAATCGCTCGTCGCACTTGCGCACTCTCTTTTATATAATTCAGCTACAATACTATCGAAACTACACACTGACTTCCTGTTGATCGCCAACTCGTTTATACATAGTTTCTAGTTCTACTCGTTTCTCGTTCATCGTCGGCGTCGGCCTTAATGTTGACGCTGTGAACGCGTAAAAATAACCATGGCAACTTAAAAACAACAGACTCACAGAGTTTTTTCGCTTACGCGACTGTAAAGTTATTTGGAAAACTCCCACTAAGCACACTGTAAAGAAGTCTGTTCTATGAAATCAAAACTAAATGTATCAAATAACTTTTAGTAAATGTTGGGGGACCATCGCAGACGTATTCTAGACAGACAGACTTCTTCGATGCTGCCAAGTCTATGAGCTTAACAACAACTTGCTTCGGAAGGCACGCTAATTTGTCGGTACCGGTTGTTTCAATCGCTAGGCCAAGTAGGAGGTCTTCAGGCGGTCTAACAACTCTAGACACCAGGGTTGACCTCGAACTTCTTTACTTAAACAACTGTTGTTTTCGAAAATGACTGTTATATTCTGTCTCTAGCATCCGCTCTGTCTTAAGTGATATAGACTGGTGGGCAATCGAAGGACTGTCCGGAGTAAGGGCTTAGTTTAACGTTCATTTTCATCTAGCAGCGCCCGCGGGTTTACCTTCGTTGTGCCTGCCTCGTGACTATAGCTACCCAATACAAAAATAATTACTGGTTTCTCAAGTTTAAGCGAACACTACTTATTTTGAATTGAAACTCTTCTGAAGAGTCTTCTGTGACCGTGGTTCCTGTAAAGAGGCCGAAACGTCAGATAAAAATGTAAAATAGAAGCAAAGTGTATCCGTGAACGTAGTTTCAATTCAAAACAAAAATTATGATTCGATGTCTGAGATGAGCCCTTACAAATAAACAAAGTGAGAAACTTGACTCTTCTATACTAATAATACTAATAATTATAAAGAGGAAAGGTTTGATTTTTTGTTTGTTTGTCTCGAATAGGCTCTGAAACTACTGCACCGAATTAAAAAATTCTTTCACCATTCGAAAGCTACACTATCCCTGAGTGACATAGGCTAAAAAAATTCCCGAAATTCCCACGGGAACGGGCACAACGCGGGTATATGTAACCCAAGGTATGAAAAATATGCCCAAAAAAATTGGTTATTGGCGTGCGCTACTAAATCTATTGATGATACACGAAAACAATGTTCTACACAATCAAAGTACATATCATTGCGAACAAATAAGTTCGCGAGGGCATATATCTAACTATTATAGTTAAGCCACAATAACCGTTTTTAGTTAAAATTAATTAGTTAAAAAAGGAGTGTAATTTTAAGTTGATGATATTCATATGATGATATGAATCTACATCAAAATAAATGGCTCTACAATCAAGGTTAATTATGTTTCTTTGTATAACTCTTTAAATTATTAAAATCGGACAGTTAGTTTCAGAGTTATGATGAGAAATATCACTACATAGTATAAAATAAAGTCGTCTCTGTTTCGTGTCTGTTTGTCCGTTTGTCTGTATGCTTAAATCTTTTAAATTACGCAACGGATTTTGATGCGGTTTTTTGTAATAGGTAGAGTGATTCAAGAGGAAGGTTTTTATGTAAAAAAAATCCCGAAATTCCCACGGGAACGGGCACAACGCGGGTAAAACCGCGGGGCGCTGCTTACAAAATAATAATGCTCGATGGCGGGTCTCTTATATGGCTACTTACTGTTTCGTGCGGTCAAAGCGCGCGGGGATATACCTACGAACTACGAACGACGAAGACGCGCTATGTAGGTATTATCCCGAATTCTTCCTCACATGAAATCTTGATTGTGTATACATATATACTCGCGCGAGACATGTAATATTTTATCCCCAATTTCCCACTTGAAATTTTGATTGTGTATATTCCTGCGGGAGACACGCAATGTTTTATCCCGATTTTCCTAAATGAAATCTTGATTACCCGAAGCGAAGCAAGGACGGGTCGCTAGTCTAATATATAAAATTCTCGTGTCATAGTTTTCGTTGCCATACTCCTCCGAAACGGCTTGACCGATTTTGATGAAATTTTTTGTGCTTATCCGGTATCTATGAGAATCGGCCAACATCTATTTTTCATCCCGAAATTCCCGCGGGAACGGGTACAACGCGGGTGAACCGTATAAGTATCGATGACTTCCAGTCCCACGAGAACTCTCACAACTCACAATACTACGTTGCCTACGTGAAACCGCATGCCGCCTAGTTATGGATACTTACGTTCACCGAGAAGGTTATATATGATATAGAAAAAAAAACAATTGTGGTTCCGACAAAGAAGATAAAACGTCGCTTAGCAACAAAGTATAGCGTAGCTTCAGTGGAAAGGCACACATATATTTTGAGGTTATGTGAACAAATTGTCAATACAAGAGTTGTAGATCATTTTATTACCTACAGCTTTGCCATTTGAATTGTTTCCGTAGGACTTGTGGTTTTTCCGGAAATCGAGATAAACCATTTTTACCCCTGAAACTCACCCCCTTCCCCTTCCCGACCTCAGATCTCCCGTATTTTATTTTTCCTTTCATTTTTATAATATTCCCCTCCTTTTCTAATGGGTTTCATCCTACTATTATTATTTTTGGTTTTAAAAAATATGATATTTTCTTCTGACGTTACTGTTAGTTTCCCGCGGACACTGCCATCTAGCGGGAACTTAAATAGTTGGTACTCGGTGAAAATGAATGCGATGGGGCGTGATACCGGCAATGAATAGAGCTGTTACGTTTGTGAATGTTTCTGAATTATTGATTAAAGGATTGTTACTTGTGACTCGTTTGATTAAATAAATAATAAAAATGAGTTTACTTGTGATTTTTACTCTCTGCGATGTAAATGAAATGTATAACTTTCACAAATATTAATACAATGTGTGATTTTATGTTACAAACCTACCGTTGGGATTTTTACATTATATATTATACTAGCAGCGCCCCGCGGTTTTACCCGCGTTGTGCCCGTTCCCGTGGGAATTTCGGGATAAAATGTAGCCTATAGCCTTCCTCGATAAATAGACTATCTAACAGTGAAAGAATTATTCAAATCGGTTCAGTAGTTTCTGAGATTAGCGCGTTTAAACAAACAAACAAACAAACAAACAAACAAACAAAACAAACTCTTCAGCTTTATAATATTAGTATAGATTAACCTGTTTCGTCCCACTGCTGGGCAAAGGTCTCCCCCAAACGCTTCCAACCTTCTCTGTCCTTTACGGTTTCCCACCACTCGCTGTCGAAGGAGACAAGGTCATCCCGCCAGCGATTTCTCGGCCGTCCGCGGCGCCGCGCTCCGCTAGGGACCCACTGGGTGGTGATGTGGGCCCATCTCTCGGGGGGCATCCGCGACACGTGCCCCGCCCACTCCCACTTCAGCCGGGCGGTTTTGGTACCGACATCGGTGATGCCGGTAAGTGAACGCAGCGTGGTGTTGCGCACTCGGTCGACTTGTTTGAGTCCGAGGATGCTGCGTTCCATCGCCCTCTGGCAGATCTTGAGCTTGGACTTCTGGAGCTCTGTTAAAGACCATGTCTGTGCACCGTAAGTTAGGACGGGCAGGATACACATGTCGACGAGTTTGCGCTTGACTGACATGGGAAGGTCGCCCTTCATGTGCTCTTTCATGGACCAGTAGCTCTTCCAGGCATTGTCGATCCGGCGATCGATCTCTCGATCTTGCCTGTTTTCGAAGCTTGCTAACTGGCCCAAATAGATGTAGTCATGGACATATTGTATATCCTGCCCATCTACCGTGACCTTCGGTCTCGTGCTGTTAGACATAATTTTAGTCTTCGTCCTATTAATTTGAAGTCCAACCTCAAGACATGCTGTGCTAAGCTCTTGAAGCATTTCCTGTAGCTCGTGGGCAGTGGGGGCAAAGATGGCAATGTCGTCCGCAAACCGCAAATTTGTCAGGCGTTTGCCACCGAAGACGATGCCTTTACATTATATATATACACTAGCTTTTGCCCGCGGCTTCGCTCGCGTGGAATTTAATTAAGTTTCGTTAAAGATCGTTTAAAACATTTGTTTATCGTAGCAATCTCCGCATCGTTGCAAACTCCCACCTCCGCATCGTAACACACTCCCACCTCTTATTTCCTTATATATCTTCTATGTACAGACAGCGACCATTTACAATGTATTATATGAATTGATTAGGTACTGACAGGTTCAAACTAATACATTTACATCTTCCATCCAACATCTCTCATTTCATATGGGGGTTGAATTTATCAAAATTCTATTTATGCGGACGTCGTCATCATAGTAGCTCCAATCTTTAATTTCAGTTCAATCAGTCGAAAATCTAAGAAGATTAATACAAATTTTCATCCCCTATTTTATCCCCTTGGGAGTAGAATTTATCAAAATCCTTTCTTAGGGGATGCCTACGTCATAGTAGCTATATGCATGCAAAATCTCAGCCCGATCGGTTTAAAATTGACAAAGTTTCATACAAACTTTCATCCCGTATTTAATCCCCTTGGGGGTAGAATTTATCAAAATTCTTTCTTAAGAGATGCCCACGTCATAGTAGCTATATGCATGCAAAATCTCAGCCCGATCGGTTTAAAATTGACAAAGTTTCATACAAACTTTCAACCCCTATTTTATCCCCTTGGGGGTAGAATTTATCAAAATTCTTTCTTAGGGGATGCCTACTTCATAGCAGGTATATGCATGCAAAGTCTCAGTCTGATCGGTTTAAAATTGACAAAGTTTCATACAAATTTTCATCCCCTATTTTATCCCCTTGGGGGTAGAATTTTCGAAAATCCTTTCTTAGTGTGCACTTACGTCACTTGAAGAATCTTCCTGCCAAATTTCATGCTTCTAGGTGTAGCGGTTGAGGCTGTGCGTTGATTATCAGTCAGTCAGGACTTTGAATTTTATATACAGGGTGAGCAATCCAAATGGGTCAGTATGGAGGTTTTGGAAACCATAACAGATAGCGAAATCTTGGCTTAGGAACCATGACGTTGATTTTAGTAAAAAGAAAAACTGCATTCATATACTTACAAAAATACGTGTACTCGGCCCAGGAATCGAACCTGGACTTTTTGAAAAATTAAATTTCGTTATTTTCCTTTGAATATCGGTTATGTAGCTCTTAAATAGTAAATTTTACTAAGAAACATGATATCTAAAACTAATAAAATGCATTGTTTTTAAACAACGAAGTTTTATTTTTAATACTTCAGTGCCGCCGCCGCGCCGGCCCTTTGACTTTGTATGGGGAAGTTTTAATATTGTTTAAGTAATTGAACAAAAACACAACAATAGAATTAATCTTTCGCCTCCGTTCCGGAGTGGGCCGCTGCAGATCAAACTTGGTCAAATGGGGCTACTCATCGCGTGCGGAGTGCGACTGCGGTGCTCCGGAACAAAACATGGCGCACCTGCTGTCCTGCCCGTCATGCCCCACCAACTGCACAAGCGCAGACCTCTTGAAGGCCACGGATGCCGCCATAAGCTTGGCTACCTTCTGGTCTAGGGTCTAAATTATAACTTAACTAATCAAATAAAGGCTCATTGAAACGAGAAGAAGAAGAAGATCTTTGCATCCAGGAAAATGGTTTCCATTTTGAACATTTACTGAAATAAAATAATTATCTTTTTGTTGTGTTTTTGTTCAATTACTTAAACAATATTAAAACTTCCCCATACAAAGTCAAAGGGCCGGCGGCGGCACTGAAGTATTGAAAAATAAAACTTCGTTGTTTAAAAACAATGCATTTTATTAGTTTTAGATATCATGTTTCTTAGTAACATTTACTATTTAAGAGCTACATAACCGATATTCAAAGGAAAATAACGAAATTTAATTTTTCAAAAAGTCCAGGTTCGATTCCTGGGCCGAGTACACGTATTTTTGTATGTATATGAATGCAGTTTTTCTTTTTACTAAAATCAACGTCATGGTTCCTAAGCCAAGATTTCGCTATCTGTTATGGTTTCCAAAACCTCCATACTGACCCATTTGGATTGCTCACCCTGTATATAGATTAATAATATGTGTTTAGATACGATTTATTTAAAAAATCGGTCGAGTTTCAAATTGTAAGTATCTACAATAAAATGTAATTTTGATGAAAATAATATTTTAGTAGGGAACTTGCCAGTCAAATAAATAGTAGAGTTTTAGCGGTCACTGAAAGCTGTGAAGTGTGGGGTGAAACGAACCACCGGAGGGTAGCAGAATTCACCCCCTTACGGTGGAATGCATTTCCTGTAATTAAACTGGTGCAAGTTATAGGGGTGCGTGGTAATGTTGGTAGAATTAAACCACAAAGATTAATTATCAAAGTTTATTTACATTTTGTTAGAAATGATTTATTTAGTATTTTGTGTTATGAATGTTATGTTAGATACTGGGATATGAATGTGTGATGTATGTAAGTGGTTTTTAATATATTAATGTGTGTAAATAAAATATATAATGTATGTTTTAGTTTTTATGTGGAGGTCACCTACACAAGTTGATATAAACATTGGCCTACCCATTCTATGAGGTGTTCATTACTTTGAAACTTTTGGTTTCTCGCTGCCACTTATTACAGGACACCAGGAATATACCACTTTAATTTTATGACGTCATTTGATTGATTTTACTCTCCGCAACAGGGGCCATCAGAGTCCCCGCGCACAGTTCTGAAACGTTCAGTTTTAAGATGGCGGCAGATGGTGCATATAGCGCGTGCGCTCTAAATGTCAAACTCGTTTGACAGTTTGCTCACAAAATAACCTGAAAACTGTGATAATATTTCTCTATATCTACATGCAATGTCAAAAATGTCTTGTTTTTACTCTCAAGTGAAGACTAAATGTATTAAAAATGTGTCAAACATGTCACTGTCATATAATGTCCATGGTCCAACCAATCATAACAGAGTAAGTGGAATGAACAGTCGAATGGAATGAATGAATCCGGTGTTGCAATGTCGAATTATTTATTAGTCAATATATTAGTGGTAACATCAGTTTCTCTACCAAATCTCTCGGGAAGAGTAGAGATATAATGTCTTGGTTTATATGGTAGTGGGACATGCCTAGTCTAGTGGTTAGTAGTCGGGGTGTTACTGCGCTACGCGAGCGGGGCACGAGGTAGCCACGGCGCCTACCAGGCCCTGTCAGGCGCGGTAGGGAAAACGAACTCAATAGTGGTGATAATCTATCTCTTTCTTTTGTTTGAAATCTAAGAAGGACAACGAGCTGCCGCCTAGCGAATCACCGCCTATCTCACCACATTGAATGTACTTTAATTTTACGTCATTCAACTCATTCATTGTCGTCATTCCTCCATCTTGATTTTTTTTACTTCAATCTGTTTTCCCGGTACTTTGTTGAAAGAAAATATTTGACGTTTACGAAAATTGTAATTTTGTTCTAAACATTTATAAACCTTATTTCAGTGATTGATTCATATGTGTTTCAAGTAATATTGGTTCCATAGGCTACAATTTCAATTATATCTGTGTCCTACATAACCTATACAATGCAATATTTCAAGACAAAATAGAAGCGCTTGATAGTCATCGGAAATGCACCAAATAAAGGAAGTATTTGTAAGTACAATCACAATTACAATTTAGAAGGTTAATTATGTGTCGACAAGTTCCTATTTCAGTATATTGTGAATTCCATGATGATATCGTTTACTTTGTACTTTGAGGTTTTATAAGAATAAGAATAAAATAAATTTATTGCCAAAAATTCAAAATTGAAATATACACAGAGATAAAATTAGAATACAAGGAACTTGGCAAAAGGCTGCAACTCAGCTGTTGCTGTGCGGAACGGATCCCGCACGGCGCTGGTTTTCAGTTGCCGCCTGCTCCCTGAGATGGATTATACAGAGTACAATAATATAAATAAAGCTTTAGTTGAATTGAACCTGGCTACTAATACTAACATGAGTCACCTTCTTAGATCCAAGAAATAATGTGAACTTGTCAATCAATTGGCGAAAATACTTGTAGAATCTACAATAAGAGATGCTGCCTTTGGTTGTATAAAATTAATATCCCTCGTTTATTACTCTCATTATATAATGTATTACTTTTGTTTCAGTCACACAGAACTGTTAGTTCTCAGTCACCAAGTCACCAATGACCCCCAGTGGGTAACAATGCATCCAGAGGATCTCATGCAGTTGTATCTATCTACTAAGAATAAACCCCTTCTCAAAAATATCAATGTGATGCCTCCGTTCTTATATGCTTGTAGAACACCAGAACATTTTCAAATGTGCAAGAGATGAAACCTAATCACAATTTAGGAGACTGTAAATACAACCATTGTGGGTGGATTCAGCTGAGCAGAAAATAACCACAACAAAAGAAAGGAATTAGTCCATTGAAATCAAATTTTGTGGATAACATTTTAAACTTTGTTTTAAGTTAGACCCACAAGCAAATCTCCTTTATAGAGAAAGTAAAGTAATTGTTCACTCAGCGGAATCTTGAGAATAGTTTTTATAAAGCATAGCTTATTGTGAACGGCCATTATTGAATAAACTAACAAAATGTATGCAAATTGTTAAATAAACATTTTAAAATTATTGTTAGTAATATCTGTTTTATTTTTTTATTTTAAGCTGCATTGCCTCTTTACAAGAATGTGTACACGAAAATTGTTTGCTTGTGTGAGTGAGATTATTTTTTTGCGTGTGTGGGTAAAGTGAGACGGGTGACAGTCATCTCCCTCTCGTCTATCTCTTTTTTTGTTTGAAATATAAGAAGGACAGCACGATCTGCCACCGACCAATCTGCGCCTATCGTGTCACTTTGAATGTATGGACTTATCGGTCTACTTGTTTCGTGGTCTGTGGCGCCTACTATATTGTGCCGATTTCTCTCCCCTAGAGGCACCGCTGCGTCCGCTTCTGCGCAGTGCGATTTCCGCGCAAACACTTACCTGATATCGGCGCAGTTACGTTGTAGAGTCGACTTTACGAACCAGAGCATAAGTTTGAACTTTACTTACCCTGTAATCAAGAAACAAAATCATTGGAGACATCATTCAGTAGTGTGATGGGCTTCAAGGAATGCTCACGTGTTCGCAATTAAAATAAAAAAGGTGATTATGAGTAAAGACGATTCGGGTTTATCGAAGTGTTCGAAGTTATTGCCTTGGATTGAGATCCACCAAAATCAATATTAAGTTATTTGTTTGTGTTACAATAATGAAGAATGGATTTTCAGGGCTATAATTTGGGGTGAGAGGTTCGAAAGTAGATGTAGGTGCTGCTTTCATATTAACACTCGAATTGGATAGTATGGCATTACTTCATTGATTTGGTTCGAGAAAAAAACAAGATCCTTTGGAAATTCTATTTCATTTAAACTTCAGCATGACACGTTATAAATAAGTTTCTTCGATTGCCATCCTAACTATTTTTAACGATTGGTCGAAACTAATCGTTTTTATCGTACAATAACCATTGAAGGGTTTCAAGTATAAACATCATTTATTATTGTTGATGATTGATGGATCAGCCGTCAGCATAAGACTTAGTTTATTTTACTTATTAATAGTCGATAAAGCTTCAATTATTGGGCAAGCATATCCCATACACCTAAAAAAAAAAGACGTGTGGCACTCGGGGACTGCCGCGGTAAAGCTATTGCATAGTTATTTTTTGTATCACTAGATGGCGTTAGTGCGCTGAATGTCTGCATCGCGCTAACGTTGTGTTCTGGGCTTATACGTAGGCAACGTTTGAGGAGCGTGAGGTTTTAGAGCGTGAGGTTTTTTCGTTACGGAATTTCTGGATTCGGTCCCCGCGCTCAAGGCCCGCGATAGAAGCTATGCAATAGCTTAAAAACTTTGAAAGATTTGGTAAATGAAAAATTTCAAGAGTTGCTCTAAAATGTGTCTACGAGTATAACAAAACCTCGATTCACAAATGAATCCAAGTAACCAACACGAAGAAAAGCTCCAATCTTCACTGGAGAGTTGAAGTTATTCATCTATATAATTATAAATTCAAAGTCCTGACTGAGTGATAATCAACGCACAGCCTCAACCGCTACACCTAGAAGCATGAAATTTGGCAGGAAGGTTCTTCAAGTGACGTAAGTGCACACTAAGAAACGATTTTCGAAAATTCTACCCCCAAGGGGATAAAATAGGGGATGAAAATTTGTATGAAACTTTGTCAATTTTAAACCGATCGGGCTGAGACATTGCATGCATATAGCTGCTATGAAGTAGGCATCCCCTAAGAAAGGATTTTGATAAATTCTACCCCCAAGGGGATAAAATAGGGGTTGAAAGTTTGTATGAAACTTTGTCAATTTTAAACCGATCGGGCTGAGATTGTGCATGCATATAGCTACTATGACGTGGGCATTCCCTAAGAAAGGATTTTGATAAATTCTACCCCCAGGGGGATAAAATAGGGGTTGAAAGTTTGTATGAAACTTTGTCAATTTTAAACCGATCGGGCTGAGATTGTGCATGCATATAGCTACTATAACGTGGGCATCCCTTAAGAAAGGATTTTGATAAATTCTATCCCCAAGGGGATAAAATAGGGGATGAAAGTTTATATGAAACTTTGTCAATTTTAAACCGATCGGGTTGAGACTTTGCATGCATATAGCTACTATGACGTAGGCATCCTCTAAGAAAAGATTTTGATAAATTCTACCCCCAAGGGGATAAAATAGGGATGAAAGTTTTTATAAATCTTCTTATTACGAAACTTAATGCGGCAGACAAAATTCCACGCGAGCGAAGCCGCGGGCAAAAGCTAGTAGGATAATATGTGTAGTCAGAAAAATTGACTGTCTGAGTCAATGCATACAAATATTTTAAACTTCAAATCGAATACATTCGATGTAAAGATCTTATCTATGATTTTATCAAATTAACCCTCCTAAACAATAAAAATTGGCAGTCGTTCCGCAATGCGGTTGCCTCCCTACTTGTCCCAATGTTTATGAATGTCGCGTGACATTAGTCTTGATGCATTACCGTAGACAACCCAATAGATGCTAAATGATTGCCATTTGTCTGTAGGGGATGGTTTATTAAGATCACTCTTCAAACATATTTCCATAAATTTCGTGATGCGTGGTTTGGTTGGTAAACACGAGGTTATGTTATTGGGAAGCACTTATTTCTGATGGCAATCGAAACAATTTATTTATAACTCTGAACATACTATACCACTAAAAATATTAAAAGCACTGTTCTAAAAAATAACATTAGCATAGTTGAAGAAATATAATAAAAACGACTTAAAAATCCTTTTTCGTATCTTCACAATTTTTGTATAGTTCAAATAGGTATTCCTTAATAAAAATAATATATATTTCTTCATCTATGAATAGACATTCACATGCACTGCAGCTTCGTTGGGGAGACAAGGAGCCAGTATAAACACCTACTAATTAATTAGAAGACATGGTTTTCATTGCTTGCTATTTTTCAATTATTCACACAAAACTTTCAACTGACTAATGGTGTTTTTAAAGAGGCCTTTGCTCTGCAGTGTATTCTTACAAGCATTTTGTTTACTTTTTAATCTTTTTCTTTAGAATAGTTCACAAGGAATGCAAAATAGTATGATAATAGAACAGGGATGCTTGGAAAGTATTGAGGGGCACTTTGCCCAGGAGTGGTACACAATAGCTGAATTTAAAAAAAGAAATACCTACATTATTTCTATATTTTCATATGTTGATAGATTTTATAGTTGGTGAGGTGTTTGCAAAATTTTTGGTAGCAAAAAATAAATAAATACGATTAGATTGACCACTTGATTGAACAGTTAGTAGCAGCCTAGTCCTCTCGCATATTTTCATTTTATTTCTTTCATTTTTTTTCTATTTCATACAAATCAAAACTTGAAATGAATGCTTTTGTTTTGCGAACTTAGTTTCAGAAATACCTAGCTACTTCACGTTAGTCAATTGGTGCAAGTACTCGATCTGTACTGATACTACTAATCTAATAAAGACCTATACAAATACTATAAACCTGAAGAGTTACTTCTGCATTTCACTTGTTTGAGTGCTAATATTATCTCCTGAATTATAATCAGAAATAATAAAATGTTGTATAATTATGTTGATAGTTACGAGTACATTGAATAGGAAAGTCAAAGGCTACTTTTTATTAGAAAATTCCTTCATAGACAGGTTATAAAATACTTTTACATAGTTACACGTCTACTAGTAGTACATAGCTTTTATACGTATAATTTGAAAACAAGACACAACAAATAGAAGTCTAGATATTGATGACTTTAATTATGAAAAAAAATCATCCAAATATGAAATCAATTATTTAGGGTTCAGAAAAATACCAAGGAAAAGGCTTACCTACATATTCAAGACATACTACTTACTAGCTACTTGTTCAATCGCAGTGATGTTAGATGACATTGAATGTTTCATTAATCTAAACTTTATCGAGCAACACATGCCCACTTGTCAAGTCAACTCACAGTGAATACTCGTCTTTTAATGAAAGTAATATTACTTGTTTGGTTTGGTTCATTGAGGCTCTTTTTGTATGAACCAAAACATCCCCTGTTCATATATTTAGGGAGACACTATTCAGTCTCAACAGCGCTCTGGTGTTACTTGCACTGTTTCCGTTTCTTTCGAAATTATGAGATAAAAGCTACCTTTGTCTTGAATTTGGCTATCATTTAAAAACCGGCCAATTGCGAGTCGGACAAGCGCACGGAGGGTTCCGTACTTTAAAAAACGGCAAAAAATCACGTTTATTGTATGGGAGCCCCCCTTGAATATTTGTTTATATTATTTTTAGTATTGTTGTTATATCGGCAATAGAAATACATCATCTGTGAAAATTCTTACTGTCTAGGACGGTCGGGAGGACAGCGAAGTCTCAGAAATAGGGTCCCGTTTTTACCCTTTGGGTACGGAACCCTAAATTATTTATTTATTTATATTTAGGTATATTTATATAATTCGACTGATATTTCCTGACCCTCTTGGCTGTCTTCTGCCAATGACCACGTGCATATCAAAGGGCATTCCTTTGGATGCATTATGATAGGAGACAATTGAATTGACTTTTTAATAAATATGTAATTTAAATTCAACTGAGTGATGGAAGTGAAAGGAGACTTTGAATTGTTCTAGCCCTGTCTTTCAGTTAAAAATGGACAAAATAACGCTAATATGTACGTATATATGTACTACTATCGACCCTCGCAATATGAACGTAGGAACACACTCCACGATACTTGCCCTAGTTCGCGTTGGGAACAACTTGTTAGCGCTGTAAAGGTCCCCACACATAGCAACGCTTGCTGAGTCTCCGCTAAAAACTTTCATTGCCATTAATAACAAGGCCTGTTCAACGGACCTAGTGAGTTAATAGTCAAGTCGCTAGGCTAGTGGAGGGTATGTTGACCGTTAACTTCGTATTTTCAGTAACTATTTAGATATTAATAGCAATTAGATATTAACAGCCCTACGGAAGATATAAAAAGGAAAGATATTCAGAGAATACAGTTGATCAAATTTTGACATTTATCTCCATTCAATAGGACAATGTGCAAAGTGCTTAAAGTGATACAGATTGCAGAAAGCTCGGGAATCAATTCAAATCACTAATAAATGCGAGTTTATTGCTCGTCCTATAGAACGGACAGAAACCGTTTAAGGGTTAAGGCCCATTGATTGGCCTTTGGCGATGTTATTGGCATAATATTGAATCCAACGTATATTCCAATTTACTTTTAATCCAATGTACAGATAAGCAAAAAATGTATATGCTACAACAATACCCAGAGGCTAAATACTTGTACATCACTAAGTTATTATTGGTCAACATTAACGAAAATTCAATCACTTTACCACATTATTTTATCATTATAAGTGGGTCTAAAGTGAGAATAATTACATCGCGGATAACGTATGTATACGTTTGCTTATAAGTATCTTTAGATTGAAGGTTGCACACTATCCTAAGCGAAACAATCAATGCTCGGTATGTTGCACCCGGTACCGTCAGGCCAGGCGGCTGGATAGCCTTACAGATACTACTGTCTCCTTTTCTCCTTAGCCTTGTCCCATTATCTGGGGTCGACTTTCCTTGTCTGTCTTTTCCGTGTTTCTCTATCTAGCACTTACGGATACCACAGTCAATCTTTGAAATACTTGTACATACGAATTGTTTGATCACAAAACCTTTTTCGTATGTATTTCAACACTATCTTACTGACCAAAACTTTACACATCCCATACGGTTTGATATAGGTATTTCAAAGTGTGACTGTAGTATGGCAGTGAAAGTTTAAATCGAACAAAACGAGCATTTCAAATATAACGTATTAGCTAAGTGTATTCGAGTGTCACTTACTTGTGGCATTTTGTGAGCCGCGTGCTCTCGCCGCGAAAAACCAGCATACGATTTGTCCATCTCGGGTAGAACAAAAGCCGGTTTAGCTGAAAAATCAAAAGCATTATTTTTATTACCACCTTATTATTACCAACATGAATAAGTAAGATTCTAATAATGTTCGTAATTACGTACGTAGGTCTACAATTCTACTAGGATGAAATAATTTCAACTGCCCAGTAACAACGTATCTTACGCACTAGCAACACTCCAAATCGCAGCCTCTATAATTTTACTCGCACTGTACCCGTTCCCGTGAAAATTTTAGGATGCAAATAACCTACATTAAAATCTAGAATGTTGCCATCCCAGCTAACGCAATCAAAGCAATTATAATATTTGAATCGGACTAGTAGGTCCAGAGATAAGTGCGTCCAAATAAAAATCAATGTCTTCCATAGCGCTGCCGAGAGGTCTCTCTATCTATGATCTCAGCTTTATTTTATTTTATCTTATACACCCGATTGCCTTCTAATCCTACTCATATAATAAATGCGAAAGTTTGTGAGGATGTATGTATGTTTATTACTCTTTCACGAAAAAAATACTGGACGGATTTGGATGAAACTTTACAGTAATATAGGTTATACATCAGAATAACATATAGGATACATTATATCCCGATACTTCCACGGAAACGGGTACAACGCGGGTAAAACCGCGGGGTAATATTAAATTACTCAACGGCAAACTCTTACTTCCAAGACTACCTATGATGATAAAGTCAGGGCGATGGTGGGAACGAGTGGTTAACTAACTCGAAAGGCTCTTCCGTGCTCCGAATCATTATGTACGGTTGAATGATTTTACGTCGAAACTAAAAACTAGTTCATTGAATACATATTCTTTGTAATATTTTTATCATTTATAACACGGCTAATTTTAACGTAAGCTTTAAGCTACTATCATTTGAATTAGTTAACCGGTTAGTCCAGGGAAAAAAATTAAGCATTTCACCGGTTTGATTATTAGACAAATTTTATTTTTTTAAAAGAGAGAAACATTGATTTTTTTTATCGAGCGAAGTTTATCTGATCGTGTAACTGTAAGCGAATTGTACTCTGCAACATCCTCAACTGAAACAACTTTTTTTCAGAATTTTACATAAATTTTTGACTCATTCATATTGATTTTAAAAACAGCATTTAAAATCTTCTTACATTTGTTATTAAAACTTTCATTTTAAACATTACCTAAATAAACCTTCTCACTAACTCCATCTTCATAATATATTTGAGACTATTTTACTGGAAGCTGTTTGCAGTTCTCAGTTAGTAGCGCGATCTCGTAGCGTACGGCGGAACTAACGGGGGCACTAACTGCATTGCAGTGCAGGTTCCAACATTAAACCTAGAGCTTCCGCGTTTCAATGCAACGGGGCGCTGTGATCGCTTTCACGAATGCTAGATGAGACTAGAGAGATACATAGTATTGGATGCAGATGGCTCTGCTTTAAGCTTTTTGATTCTTATCATTACTTATTAACACTGATCGCGGGCATGGTGTTGGTAGGCTTGGAAGCGAAGCATACAGACTGGACATAGTAAAAGGCGGTAGAAATAAAACATGTACCTAGATATGACACCACATTGAAGATGAATTGTACATTGAATTCTTACCTTATATCACAGAAAATGCGTGTCCCTTTTCACTTGTGACTTTATTTATTGCCGCAAAACAATGGTCGTATGTCGTATGCCTGAAATGGTTGAAGAACTTAATGAATAACTTCATGTATGTTATATATATTTAAATGGTAGATATGAGATTATTATTTTTACTAGCACGTTATTTATACCGAAACCGATATAACACAGAAGAGTTTCGATATTGTTTGTTTATTTGAAGGCGGTGCTATAGAATTACTAGTCAGATATATTTGAATAGTTACATCTGTATAGCCAGCGCTGTTGGTTAAGTTGAGCAAGAATGGGGCACGCTCGTATACATGGATTTATAATGATACTAATTGTTGACCACGAAAGTTACGTACCTTTATTTCCGATAGCGTTAGTTAATAGGTCGTAGTCCTTTTTTACTTTTACCAAATAGCCACTAGCCGTCCTTAGTTTCTGAAAGAGTTCAAATTGGTATTTCAGTTAAGTATCGTAAAAAATATCCATGACCTGAAACCAAGAATCAGATTTAACAGGTGAACTTAAAAGATGACGCTAGTACAAATAACATTAAATACGCTAACGTAGTGTTCTCGAGATTAGGCAGTGTTCCCACCGCCGGCGATCAACGAGAATCGAGTTTGCGATCAGCGGGAAGCGCGTGTAGTTTCGATAGTTTTGTCGCGGGCTATAAGCGAGTGTGCAAGAGTGACGAGCGACGAACGGGTACCGTGGTTGAACTCCTCTGAAACGGCTCGACTGATTCTCATGTTTTGTGTGCATATCGGGAAGGTCTGAGAATCGGACAACATCTATTTTTCATCCCGAAATTCCCGAAATTCCGAAAGTACAACGCGCAGCTAGTAATAATATAAAAATTAATCGCAAAATGTGTTGGTAAGCGTATAACTTTGCACCAAATTGGATGATTCTTTTTTTAATGTGTTCCTTATTGTCAGGACAAGGTTTTTATATGTATTTTAAAATTCCCACGGGAACGGGGGCGCTGCGGGTGAAACCGCGGGGCGCAGCTAGTTTATTATAAAAATATGTTTGTTTGACAGTGATGTTATTGTGACGTGTTGCTGTGACAACCGTTCGATTCTTGACGATAGCGTTGATGTGTTACGTCCCGTATTACATCAAGTCGGTTGTCGTGGACGAGATCTATATAGTGCCGGTCGGTGACATCAATTGAACGCTAAACTCCATATTTGAGCTTAGATCACTAAAACCCAGGTCAGTTGAACGAGGGTCAATATAGAAACGGTGAATTTGGACCTAAGACGAGCTCAGTTGTATCGGTGAATTCGGACCTTATAGATATAGCCAATAGGAATACTTTAGTTCAACGGGCAAAAGAGTATCCCATCAACATTGAGTAATACGTACTAACGTACTAGAGAAGTCACCTCAAACAAGCTTCGTGAGAGATTCGCACCGGTGCGGGATCATGTGCATGTGCATTGCCTTATTGCAAAAACACTTTTAAAAACACAAATAGAAGTAAAGGAGTGACCTTTCATTTGGAAGTATAATTTTCTACTTCGAAAACAATATTGAAAAAAAAAAATTACATCAACAAACGGCCATATTCCAAAGAGTATATGGGATATGAGATACAGAGAGGACACCAAAGTGGACACTATCGAGATAAGACGAAGATTACCTAATTCCTGTTGATATTATATATCAATCATATTTTTATATTAACCGGCTTCAAAAAGGAGGTTTTGTGTTCGACCCTAAGTTTTTTAAACATGTTACTATTTTTTGTCTGCGATTTCTCGGAAACTATTGATCTGATTTGGGCGGGATTTCTGTCACGGGGTTTTTGGGTTTTTGATTCCCGAAGATTATCTCGATTTCACTGGGATGCCATCATCAGATCTCTGAAATATCTTCTTCCCAACAAAAAAAATACATAAAAATTGGTTCATATACCTACAACGAAGTAATCCGCGAACACACAAAAAAAAACATAATAATGGTCGAATTGGAAACCTTCTCCCTTTTTTAAGCAGGCTAAAAACCTCTTGCTATTATTCTTCTTATTCTTTGTTAATTTGTTAAATAAAAATATAATTTACATTCGTGATTCATTGAAAAAAATACTAGGTACATATTTCTAATAAGAGTCCGGTCTATTATGATTTTTAAACATGGCGTAAGCGGCATACAAAACATGGCGCTTGAGACCTTTCAGAATTGTACTCTGGAAATGTGTGGACCTACCCGACAATGTCATAAAAAAAAACTACACGATTTTTGTTCGACGTAGCCCCTCTAGTACGTTAGTACATATAACTGAATGCCCATCAATAACATTAATTATGTAAAAAACTAGCCAAGTCTCGATGGAGCTGCTTGTTTATCTCTAAAAAGTAATGAAATCTAGACAAAGTCGTACCAAGTGCAACCCGTCGCGTGCGCCCGTCCCGGGCGCACGCTTAGCGCAGTGTTGACCCTTACAATTGAAATATTGAATACTGATCTTTTAACTTGCTCTGAAATATTGTAGCACTTAATTATAAATATCACTATATGCAACCTAAGTATTTAAAAGTAAAACAACAAAATATAATATTTGTATTGTTTTTGTACCAAAATTTAGGCAACTAAGCATCTTTCTTAATCTATCTAAAGCTTCTTATATTTGCACTCGTAGCATCGCGTAGTACTACTACTTTGTAGGAGCGGACTATCCATCTAAAGGTATTGCTACGAGAACCACTCTACGCTACGCTGCTACACTCTCGTAGTAGGTACAAGACTAACTGCACAATGCATTGATATTGTGACACTGGAAAGTATAGCAGCTTTAGTGAAATTAGGAAGTCAATGAACAAAATGTCATTACAATACTATTTAAATTAAATAAATCAATTTTTATTACTTACTGGCAGCGCCCCGCGGTTTTACCCGCGTTGTACCCGATCGCGTGGGAATTTCGGGATGAAAAATAGCCGATAACCGTCCCGTTGAATGTGGCTATCCATTACAAAAATAATTATTCAAATCGGACTGATAATTCCTGAGATTACCCCGAACATACCTACAAACAAACAAACAAACAAACAAACAAACTTACAAATATTACCTCTTTGTAATATTAGTATAGATTTCGAAATTAAAGTTATTTCTATCCCGAAATGCAGATGAAACCGCGGGGCCCTGCTAGTTTCACTATAAAGTAGAGTCAAGCTTCAAAATAAGTTATTTATACTTTTTACATTACGTTACATTTTTAACTAATGCTCTTGCGTACAGTCGTCATAAATGGATTATTTCCTCATTAGTATTAAACATATCTCAAGTTAAGAGGTGCCTCGTCTCGTACATGTTATTATTTCACTAGCAGCACCCCGTGGTTTTACCCGCGTTGTCCCGTTCCCGTGGGAATATTCGGAATTTTTATGCTTATAAAATCTTATCCTTTTATCCTCTTGAATCACTCTACCTATTACAAAAAACCGCATCAAAATCCGTTGCGTAATTTTAAAGATTTAAGCATACAGACAAACAGACACGAAACAGAGACGATTTTATTTTATACTATGTAGTGATTAAGCGGGAGAGTTTGTTATTTTGTTTGTATGATCGCGCTATTTTCAGAACCACTAATCCGGTTCGAATAATTATTTTTGTAGTACATAGCCGCACACGGTATTTTAGACCATTGTTCATCCCGAAATCCCCACGGAACGGGTACAATGCGGGTACAACCGCGGGCCGCGGCCAGTTTGGACACATTTTGTTTGCCTTTTGAAAACTACTAGATTCACAAGAACTCTTAAATATATTTATTACCTAAAGAATTGATTATTACAATACGGCGGTCATTCATTTGTTGATTATTTTCGAGTAGGTTAGTGGCCAACTTTAGTTTCAACTTTGGTTTTAGAATGCCTAAAAACCTTCGGAAATTGTTGCTTATTTGTCAAAAGTCGGGCTTGTCCTAAAACCCCAATCTCTAAGAGCGATCTCAGAGAGTTAGCACATAAAGTTTCGATCGGTCGTAAATACACACATGATCACAAAATTTCAATTTATATAATTTTAGTAGGATAAAAGTTTTCCCTTTATTTGAGGAAGTGTGAAATTCAACCAATTGTTCAACTTTTGCCTTTGACGATACGTAGAGATGCATGGACTCGAGTTCAGAACCAACGTCCCGGTTGAAAATGTTTTGTCTCTTCGTAGACAACCGCTTCGGAATGTGTACAGAAATAGTAAACTGGATGAATGCGAAAAACATTTAACCCGGTGAAAGCGAGTTTCATAAACTCGTAACGTTGTCGCTAGATAATATAAATGTATAAGGAGCGAGTGCCTTCCTCCAATAAGAATGATATAATGCATCAAATGAAAGGCAATTACAAAGTTGACATCGTAAATTAATTGTTAAGAGAAAACAAATAGACAAACTACTGTAACTATAAATGTACCGAAACTTACTTTTATTGCACGAAACAATCCTACTAATATTATAAATGCGAAATTTTGTGAGGATGGATGTATGTATGTTTGTTACTCTTCCACGAAAAACTGCTGGATGGATTCGGATGAAACTTTAAAGTAATATAGGTTATCCATCATACATATTAACACATGGCATATGTTTTACCTTGAAAATCCCGCGGGAGCGGCTACAAGGCGAGTAACAATCGGGGCCCAATTACAGTTGCATAGAATAAAACTAGCGAACAACGGTCTTCATAATAGCCCATATGGAGAAGCAAAAGTAACACGATCAAAACTACGAAGCACTGTTAGTTTTGTTTGTTATGTTTGTTATGCTCGATTGTAACTAGCTAATAGAATGAAGACTCTTTAGCGGTAGTTTAATTCTATCCAACTGTACTGTAATTGGCTGCGGTTATTTTACGATGTCTTGTGACAATATTGTTCATTGATAAAAATAATTTCAAAATAATAATTAATCAATAGATACAAAATCAATACTAGAAGGTTAATCATTTCGAATTTCACAGCATAGTAAGTCTGATAAGTGCCGGGAGTATTACTCGCGTTCGACCCTTTCCCGTAGGATTCCGGAATGAAAAGTAACTTAAGACCTTGTTAGCTTTTAGTATGACTTTGGAATTCCAAATAAACAATATTTGAATCCGACTGGTAGCTCTTAGATCACCGAACTGCGCGGCGCGCTCAAACAAACAAAAATGTCTTCATTAAGTGAAGCTGTCCGCGGCGCTCGGTGCGAGCCGGCCCCGTGAAATAATGCCGAGGAAATACCCTTTCTTATGAATGTAGCTATCCAACACTAAAAAAAAGACGTGTGGCACTCGGGGACTGCCGCGGTGAAGCTATTGCATAGCATTTTGTATCAACATGCAATTATATTTGATATATTTGATATCTCTTCTCTCTCACCCCACCCGCCTCCACTCTCTCTCACTCCTCCCGACTCCTCTCTCTCTCACTCACCCCTCCCGACTCCTCTCTCTCTCTCACCCCTCCCGCCTCCTCTCTCTCTCACCCCTCCCGCCTCTTCTCTCCCCTCCCGCCTCCTCTCTCACCGCTCCCGCCTCTTCTCTCTCACCGCTCCCGCCTCTTCTCTCTCACCGCTCCCGCCTCTTCTCTCTCACCCCTCCCGCCTCATCTCTCTCTCTCTCACCCCTCCCGCCTCCTCCCTCTCTCTCGCCCCTCCCGCCACCTTTCTCTCTTTAACCCCTCTCTTACCCCTCTCTCTCACCCCCTCTTTCTAACCCCTCTCTCTCCCCCCTCTCTTACCCCTCTATCTCACCCCTCTCTCTCACCCCACTCTCTCACCCCTCTCTCTCACCCCTCTCTCTCACCCCTCTCTCTCACCCATCTCTCTCACACCTCTCTCTCACCCCTCTCTCTCACCCCCCTCTCTCACCCCTCTCTCTCACCCCTCTCCCTCATCCCCCTCCCTCACCCGCTCTCTCACCCCCCTCTCTCAAACCCGTCTCATCTCTCTCACCCCCCATCACATCTCTCTCTCTCTCCCCTCTCTCACCCCCTCTCTCACCCTCCTCTCTCACCCCTCTCTCTCACCCCTCTCTCTCTCCCCTCTCTCTCACCCCTCTCTCTCACCCCTCTCTCTCACCCCTCTCTCTCACCCCTCTCTCTCACCCCTCTCTCTCACCCCTCTCTCACCCCTCTCTCACCCCTCTCACTCACCCCGTTCTCTCAACCACTCTCTCACCCCTCTCACTCACCCCGTTCTCTCAACCACTCTCTCACCCCCCGTCTCATCTCTCTCACCCCCATCTCATCTCTCTCTCTCTCTCTCCCCTCTCTCACCCCTCTCTCTCACCCCCCTCTCTCACCCCCCTCTCTCAACCCTCTCTCTCACCCCTCTCACTCACCCCTCTCTCTCACCCCTCTCCCTCACCCCCTCTCTTACCCCTCTCTCTCACCCCTCTCTCTCACCCCCCTCTCTCACCCCTCTCTCTGACCGCTCTCTCTCACCCCTCTCTCACCCCTCTCTCTCCCACCCCTCTCTCTCACCCCTCTCTCTCACCCCTCTCTCTCACCCCTCTCTCTCACCCCTCTCTCTCACCACTCTCTCTCACCCCCCTCTCTTACCCCCCGTCTCATCTCTCTCTCTCACCCCCAACGCACAATCGCACACAACGCCGTGTCGAAGACTGCCGAACTGAAACGTTAGACGATGCACGGCCTTCAAGCCACACCTCCTTGCCCGTCGGAGTGGGGAGCGTGAGGTTTTTTCGTTACGGAATTTTTGGATTCGGTCCCCGCGCTCAAGGCCCGCGATAGAAGCTATGCAATAGCTTAATAAATATTATAAACGATTTAATTATTCTTTTAATATCTCTAGAAATTTTTTTTTTTTTTTTTCTAATAAATTATATTATTATTTGTTCCGATACTAGGTTGCAAAAGAATAAGAACAATTACTAAGTTTAAAAAACAATTACAACTAAATCTCAGTTTTCATAAGATATTACTAGCGCACCGCGGTTAAACTTGATTTGTACTCATCCGTTTAGAACTTGTCAATAAAAAATGAAAACTTATGAATTACCCATTGTATTGGTGAAAAACGAAGGTAATGTATTTTGGAGTTTATGGCGATATACAAAGGGACAAACGCGGCGGTTTGGTTTATTGTATTTAAAAGATTTTAAAGTCTGATTATGAAACTGATAAAACATAACTCCTTTCAATTCAATTCGAGAGACGCTGGATTACTGCCCAAATGGTTGCCGTTGTAAGCTGTTTTATAGTCAAATAACAAAGAAATAAGATACAATAAAGTCGCGCAACACAATAAAAACATTTTTGCTAATAAATAAATTAAAAACATAATATTTTATTCAATGAAAGAAGCAAAATAAAATAAAGAAACATAAATACCTGGCAATTATATCACTTACCTTTTTAAATTGTGCGGCAAACTCAGCAACTCTCGAAATCCACCAAATACTGAAGCTAACTTTAAAATGAAATACAATTTAAAACGAATCAAATTCACTGCCTTTAAATTTAAATTAAATTAAATATATAATTTGAAATATTCAAAAAAAGTATATCAATCGTCGTGAATGTTAAGCTGGCTAAAGCAAAGGGCAGTGCACTTCGCGGGTGCAAATTCCGTACTGACGTAACGCAAGGTTCGTAATGAAACTGTTGCACAAGCGTCCTAGCTCCGACTAGCTCGCTGGACCCCGTTTACACCTAACTGGTCTCCCCCGTTTCTGGTTTGATTTAATTTGCAACTGATGTGACGGGATGTTCAGAAATGCATTTTGGGAGTTTCGGGTTTTTGTATTTGAGACATTTTCTTTGAGGCCTTTTATTTATTGATTTTCATATCTTCGATGGATGATATTATGAATGGGCGATTAACTTAGGTACCTTCGCTTTTACCTCACTGCGGCGGAGTACAAAAGGAGGATTTTGTTCTCTAGTACAAGTCGTTACTGCGTTTGTTTTTCTTGTTACCTTGCAAGTGTAGTTTAAAGATTACTTTGTTATCGATTCATTCTTCATTAAGTAACACACATAATTTTTATTTCAACCATGACCAACCAATTACTTATCATTTATAGTCTTTATTGTTTGGTCTCACTAACCTATCAATATGTTTTGATGTTATTCTTATGTTTAATAAATGACATATTTAAGCGTCCTTTGAACATACATTTGAAATTTATTTGAAAAAAAGAATAGCAAACCACTTCAATGGTGCCGCGATAGGTTTTTGGAACTGATCGTGAAAAAGATGAGATAAAGGATAAATAACTTCATCACAGAGCTATTCAATTTGGATTGAATTTGCCAGTTGCCGACATTAGAAGATAGATAATATAATACATTTACACGTAAAGCGTCACCTTTTGTTTATGATTATAAAATAAATAATACAGTTCTGACAAGAGTTAATAACATGAACGATCTCGGAGTAATATTTGATTCTAAGTTACTTTTCGACGCTCAGATTAATAATATAGTTAAAAAGGCTTCAAGAGCCCTTGGTTTTGTATTAAGAATGTCCCATGAATTCCAAGCTATTAAAACATTTAAAATTCTATACTGCTCGTATGTCCGGAGCCACCTGGAATATGCCTCTCAGGTATGGAACCCCAGATACAACCTCTACGCGGCTCGTATTGAAGGTATTCAAAGGAGATTCCTTAAATATCTTCAATTTCGGGCAAAAATATTTTTACCGGACTATGAAACGAGGTGTCGTAAATTCCATCTTCTTCCTCTGTGTAAGCGTAGAGAAATGGCTGACATCTCTTACCTATTTAAAATAGCAAATGGACACGTCGACTGCCCTGAACTCTTAGAGTGGATCAATTTACGCACCAATACAGCTGCGTTTAGAAGGCCAGATCTCCTACAAGTACCCTCATCTCGCACCAATTACAGACAAAACTCATATTTAATTAGAGCCAGCGCATCATTCAACAATTTGTTAAGGACTAACAATGATATCGACTTATTTAACACCTCGATTTTAAGTCTCAAACGTCGAATCATTATTTCTTCCGTCCATGAATGCTTCGATTGTTTATAGATAATTTTCTTATTTATTTAATATGTAATTCCTTCATTCATTTCTTTTATATATATATATCCTTTGTATTCAATGTTTGTCGTCGTCTTTGTGTTTGTTTAATTTCTATCTCTATCAGTGGAAACTTGTAATTGGCCTTCTTTAACATGTATTGCATGTTTATTTTTATTTCTTTATATACTTACTGTTACCTAGCTGTAAGTTTTCTTAAAATTAATAAAATAAAAATAAAAAATAAAATATATTGTTAGATTCTTTCTTTCAGTTACAAGTAAATTAATTACAGTCTTTGAAATGCAGCATTTCGCGAATGACGGCAGTCAGTCCAGTTCAATTTTAATCAAAATAAAATAAAACTGGTATGATCAGTTTTCTCTCGTGTAATGCTACAGTGCAAACACTATTCAATATGTACTACATTCTTTAACTTCCGACAGGTACCTACTTCTAAAACGTCAAATTATTAAATTTGCAATTGATATTTTCGATAAACACATAATATGGTATAAACGCCAGTGTATAATGCTCGTGATTTTAAATAGTATTCATTAAATAAAGGATTAGTCAACATAAATTAAATTTAAATAGAAATATGGATGTTTGAAAAGTGTGGTGTGAAGTGCTGTGAAGTGAAGTGAAGTGAAGTGAAAATGCTAAGCCGTCGGGAAAGTAAAGATAACTCGGAAAAATCCTCGAAATCAAGACAATGGTAAGGAATTAGTTCTAAATTGGAATATTAATGGTTTTGTGTAGCAGGGTGCCATCAGAGTGCAGTGGCAGCGAGGGCGGCTAGCGAATTGTGTTTGATAAACTCGTTATTTTCCTGATTGGAGTTCGAACTATGTATATAATAGTAATAATTTTGAAGAATTAATTTTATGCATGAAGTTAAAAAGTGTGTGTACATATTAATGTGTATACATATTGGTGCAGTTGATTGCACATTATGGGCGGCTTGGATACCTAAACATATATACTGCACGAAATAGAACACTAATTAAGACGCACTTCATATGATTATCAAACATGTTTAGGCGCTAAATAAATTGCTTTTGCAATCCGCCTACCTGATAGCGGGCATACTAGGCGGATGATCGGTAATTCCGTCGAATGGTCAGTTATATTCAAAAACATGTCCTTCAGATTTTCTGCGACATAATTTTTTAAAGTGTGGCGCTGGCGTTTTGCTAGAAATAATGGATTTGTATAACTTTTAAAATATATAGTAAATACGTTGTTTTCGTATAATATAATTTTGAATAATACTTTCAGTGTTCACGGCAATTTCATATTTTTAACTCCGTCTGTTTTGTTGACCGGTTGGCAGGTCCACTCAATACGCCTGTATGTTATTTTTTTGTATATTTGTTACCTTATATCTCGGTCGTTAAGAACCGTTTTCGAAAATTATTTTAGGGTTTAATTTTGTTCTGTTGACCGATTTATAAAAAAGTGGAAGTTCTCATAAAAAAGGTGAGTAAGCGGTTTTTCGCTTTTGGTCTCTTTTCAAAACTTGGCTGCAGGTCCGTCGCCACCGTCTCGCTACACTACACCGCACCCTAGGGCCGCTGTCGGTAAATTGATGATTTGTAACTTATGATCGAAATGCGTTCGTGATCAGTTCTTTTCTGAAGGCGTGTTCAGTTTTCTCTCAGCAAGTTAGTACCGGCCACCAGTCCTGAATACGGCCTTAGCTATATCTGTCTGGTCATTTAAAGACGTTAAACTAACGACTTACAACTATTGGAAAAGTCTTAAAACTGATCTCTATCGGCACCTTAAGATTATGTAAATCAAGTATTTAACGTTTTTTCTTAGTAGATGCTGTTGGAAGCTGAGATCAGTTAAAACAACTAAATATCTAGAAAATCGGCCCAGCCGCTCTTGAGCTGTCTATTATAAATTTACTAGCGACCCGCCCTCGCTTCGCTTCGGGTAATCAAGATTTCATGTAGGAAAATCGGGATAAAACATTGCGTGTCTCCCGCAGGAATATACACACACAATCAAAATTTCAAGTGGGAAATTGGGGATAAAATATTACATGTCTCGCGCGAGTATATATGTATACACAATCAAGATTTCATGTGAGGAAGAATTCGGGATAATACCTACATAGCGCGTCTTCGTCGTTCGTAGTTCGTAGGTAGGTATATCCCCGCGCGCTTTGACCGCACGAAACAGTAAGTAGCCTTATGAGACCCGCCATTGAGCATTATTATTTTGTAAGCAGCGCCCCGCGGTTTTACCCGCGTTGTGCCCGTTCCCGTGGGAATTTCGGGAATTTTTTTACATAAAAACCTTCCTCTTGAATCACTCTACCTATTACAAAAAACCGCATCAAAATCCGTTGCGTAATTTTAAAGATTTAAGCATACAGACAAACAGACAAACAGACACGAAACAGAGACGACGTTATTTTATACTATGTAGTGATAACTAACACGTATTTGCAACTTATCTGAAACTAGCTGCGCCCCGCGGTTTTACTTGCGTTGTGCCCGTTCTCCTGAGAATTTAGACATAAAAATAGCCAATAACCTTCCCGTGGAATGTGGCTATCCATATCAAAAAGAATTCGTATCGGTTGTATAATTTTTCGAGATAAGCGCGTTCAAAGGAACAAAAAACAAACTCTGCAGCTTTATTATATTAGTAATGAGGGGTGTATCAAGCGTACACACCAACACGAATAAATCTCAAAGTTATTGCTATTGAAGTCTTGACCTTTTTTTGAAAAGTACTAATTCAGATTTGTTTTGTTCCAGAAGAAGACTGGCACGGAGATGGACGAATGGATGGTGAGTCATATTTTTAAATAAATGTTATATTACATAGTGACCTACTGGTATATGGCTACTAAGCGAATAAAGACGCACAGTTCGCGGCATTAGCGGGCAATGGCGATTGTGATTTTCCATTTGGAACATTCGCGAAACACTTAATCAATAATTGAGTTTCAACTATGGAAGGTTTATAAGTATTATTAAATTCCCGAAATTCCCACGGGAAAGGGCACAACGCGGCTAATAATATTATAAAGTGGTAAAGTTTCTAAGTTTGTTTGTAAGGGCTAATCTTCGGAACTATTCAATTATTTCCCCGGTCAGTGTAAATAACAAACAAACAGTAACTGTTTACAATTCCGAGAACGTAGACGATAGTATGTTGTACCTAATAAATAGTGTGCAAACTGCAATAAAAAATAACATCACATATATTCGACCTAATAACAAATACTATAACATTAAACCCTGGATTACCCCGGGTCTTATTCGTTGTATGAAGCATAGAGATAAGCTACATTTGAAGGCTAAGTTAAACCCACAGAATATTTCCTTGCAGACATCTTATAAAAGATATCGCAATTTTTGTAACAAGCTTCTCAAAAATGTTAAAAATTGTTACGATAAAAGTGAATTAGAGAAGGCGGGTACAAACAGTAAAAAAGTTTGGGGTTATGTAAAAAATGCAATATTCCTTAATAAACAGCGTGAGTCATCCGAGGGATTGTTACAATCAAACGCATCACAGCTGACTGCTGCAAATAGTGCAAACGATTTTTTCGTAAATATTGGGAAATCATTAGCTTCGACTATCGACAACAACCTTGACCAGTCATTTGAGTATACCTACTCAAACACTAAAACATCGCATAAATCGTTTGTACTTTTGGACACCAATGAGTCTGAGGTTGAACATTTCATAATGGATCTCAAGGCAAATTCTGCTGTCGGCTGGGATAATATCCCGAATTTTATCCTGAAACGATATAAACATATTCTTGTCACTCCACTTACGCACATTTTTCGAATATGCCTCAAGAATGGTAAGTTCCCTAATTGCCTTAAAAAAGCCGTCGTTGTACCTGTTTTTAAATCTGGCAGTGTAGATCAAATTTCAAATTATAGACCTATTTCGCTACTCCCAGGTATCTCAAAAATTTTGGAAAAAATCATTAATAAGAGATTGGTTTCGTATCTTGAGAGGCACTCATTCTTTTCAAATAGACAGTTTGGTTTCAGATCTAAATTATCGACGGCTGATGCTGTCCACCGACTTACTAACATCATAGTTCAAAAGCTCGATGATGGTAAGCGCATTCTAGGAATTTTCCTTGATCTTGCTAAAGCTTTTGACACCGTCTCAGTCCCCATACTATTGCACAAACTAGAACTACTGGGTATAAGAGGCACTCAACTTAAACTCTTTGCTGATTACCTGTCTGAGCGTTCGCAATGTGTTAAAATTGGCAATGTCTACAGTGCTGACTTATTGATTCCCCCCTTTGGAATTCCCCAGGGAAGTATCCTGGGCCCAACCCTATTTTTGATCTACATTAATGACCTCTGCAATCTTAAACTTGACGTAAATCTTACGCTGACGACACAGCCTTGGTTTTTACGGGAAATTCTATTGAAGAGGTTTATAAATTGGCACAAAAAGGATTTAACATTATTAATAACTGGCTTCGGATTCACCTTTTAACCCTAAATGCTATAAAGACTAAATTCATAAATTTTGCAATGCGGAAATCAAAGGCGCTTCAAACTAATACCAAATTATATGCTCACAGTTGCATGAATCCAGCGGCAAATAACATATGCAATTGTCCAGTGATTGACTTGGTGCCGCAAATAAAATATTTGGGAGTGGTCATTGACGAATCCCTATCATTCAAACCTCACATCGATACTCTATGCGGCAGATTACGCAAATTAATTTTTGTTTTTAAAAAACTTCGCTCAATAGCTAACTTTAACCTAACCAGACAAATTTATCTGGCCTTATGTCAATCTTTATTAACTTATTGCATCACATCATGGGGTGGTGCTGCGAAGACTACAATGCTACCTGTCGAACGAGCCCAGCGAGCGGTTCTAAAAGTAGCCACTTCTCGTCCCTACCTGTACCCCACTAACCAGCTTTATAAAGATTGTAATGTACTAACAGTGAGACAGTTATTTATCCAGTGCTCAGTACTCAAATATCAGCTCGCACTTCCTTATTCTCATAGTAATTTATCTAACACAAAGAGGCGAAACGTTGCTGTTTGCTCTCAACCTACAATTTTAAAAACTTCCTTCTCATCTAGATTTTATGTTTTTCTTGGACCGTTACTTCATAAAAGATTAAATTACAAAACTAGCATTTATCATCTTAACTCGTATAATTGTAAGATTCATCTTCAAGATACACTTAAAATTTTAAACTACGAAGAAACGGAGAATTTGTTGTCGGTTCTTAAATAACTCCAATAATTATAATATAATGTAATCAATTCACTTTAATTAATTTTTAATTTATACCTAGTTCCTATTTTTTGCATACGATGGTTATACTGTATTATGCTGAGACATCTTTTTCATTAGTTGTACCTAGCATTTTTATTGTCAATTCGTAATATTTTATTTAATAAGTTTGTTTTATACTATTAATTTGTAGATTGGTTAAAATATTAATTAGAATTGTATAGATTTATTTTTGTATCATAGTCCGCTTTTGCCTGAAACACAGGTTCCTTCCTAGTTCAGGCTCATGCTTACTCCTGGCTAGAAATATTTATTTTTAGACTTATTAATATGTAATAGAAGTAAGTTTGTATGAATAAAGATTTTATTTATTTATTTATTTATTAGTAACTTATTAAATAAGAAAACACTACGTAAATCTGACCCACGAAGCTAGAATCTCACCACCGAAAGTATTACAATTAAGAATTGAAATTAAAAGTCACACTGACACCCGTAGCGGACGCAATCAAAGTTTCGCGGCATTGACAACTTCAACATGTTTTTTTCTTTTTATTTTCTCATGCCACAGAGTAATGTTTTGCATTCATTGGATAGATAATTTTACACAGATCATATTAGCATGTCAGGGTTCTTGACAGGGCAACTTAAGGGCACATTTTATGTCAACTGGTAGTCGACGGGGCAAGTGATTATACATACTTTAAGAAAAAAATAAGAAATGAAAAGGAGTGAATTTCATGAAAAGGAAACCATCAAGACGCAGCATCATTCATAATTAATTAATTAAAATGCGTTTTTTCCTCGACATAGACAGTGTAGTGCTTCGCTCCTCCGTGGTTATTTTAATCGCAGAATACCTAATTATGTACATGTAATCACAAATACATAAAAAATGCTTTGAACGACTGACTGAGTGACGGTTTACGGTACTTTTCATTTTTAATAGGTTCTTTTAATAAAATAAATAAAAACTTCACAACTAAAAAGCAAAAAATAACTCTATAATCATAATATGAGTACTACTAAGATAGTAATAATTATTAATTATAACTATACTAGTATTGTTATTTTTGGAGTCGGTGACAGCCAAGGGAGATTGTGTGTGTGTGGATGAGAGAGAGGAGAGAGAAAGAGAGAGAGACGGAGAGAGAGAAACTTATGAAAATAAATTCCTCTCTCCGCTGGATGTTCGCAATAAGTTTCGGATAAGGTATAACTATAACGCGAGCATAGCTTAAATTCACTAAACAATAGTTCCACCAATCTCTCCATCGAAAGTAACTCGAGTATAGATTAAAAAATCGGATTTGCGTGCATGCGGTGCGTCTGAAGCGAGCCGATAACGCGTACCTTAAACGAGTAGCCATGACATTATTACTATTATTTCAGTTCCCACTTTCCTCGATTACGTCAAATTCAAATTTTATTGCATTCCAAAAATGTACATTTTCTTAGGTGGTAAACCTAAAAATACGTAACAATTATGAACCCTGTCGGGCACAGCACTATTGTAGTTATATTATTTTTAATTTATTAATTGCACAATTAGACCAGGGTAGAAGCCTTTACCCTCGACCCTGGGCAAAATACTAATTTTAGGAATTATCTTATACTAGCCGCACTCCGCGGTGTTACCCGCGTTGTACCCGTTCCCGCGGGAATTTCGGGATAAAATATATCCCATGTGTTATTCTGATGTATAACCTATATTACTGTAAAGTTTCATCCTAATCCGTTTCGTAGTTTTTGCGTGATAGAGCAACAAACATACATCCATACATCCATCCATACATCCATCCATACATCCATCCATACATCCATACATACATCCATCCTCACAAACTTTCGCATTTATAATATTAGTAGGATATCATAAATATTCATTCACTTAGCCATATTTTATTTATATTTGGAGGGAGGAGGAGACGTTTTCTTACATTTAATTGCTTTTATCATCTAGGTACTCCTTGACACTGTAATAGGGCTTACTTATTAGGAATGTTTCAGCTTGCTAACAAAGGTATTAAACTTATCTTCATTTCTTATATTATCTGGTAGTTTGTTGTACCGTTTTACTGACATGATTAATGGGCTCGAGGAGTGCATTTCTAACCGAGATTTCGGAAGGTTTAATCTATTTTTGTGTCGTAGGTCATTTGGGTTTCTATGTCTTCGCGGTTGGTGTAGTGTTCTGGATTTTTTCGGACAAATTTACATATTTCTAAAATATAGGTACAAGGTGGTGTTAACAGTTTAGTTCTTTAAAATGCGGTTTACATGTGTCAGTGCTTTTCAAGTTAACCAAAATACGGATCAGTTTTGTTGGGTTAGAATAGTTGGGGCATCGGTACTGTTTCCCCACAATATGACTCCTTAGCTGAGGTAGGTGGTAAGCTCGGTATTTAAGTCTGTGGTCTTTTTAACTTTCCGTAGAGCGTATGAAAAACTGGATAGTTTTGCTCTTACTTTTCTTAGGTGCGCTTTCCAATTTATATCATATTATCACGCTACCCTGAGGAATGGAGGCTTTTATGCCTTTGTTCTTTGAACGAATTTTCTGTATCTCGCGAGTGTAAAGGTTATAAAAGTCTAGTGCTGCTGTTTGCACTCTACCTGTCTGATATGATTTGATCCATTCGTGAGCTTTTCCCCGAATTCCTATTTTGTACAACCTATCTAAAAGAATATGAAATTGAACTCTATCGTAAGCTTTACTCATGTCAAATAAAATACCTATTGCATAGAGTTTATTGTTTAAGATATTTAGGGCTTCTTGGATAAATTTATACACTGCTAAAGTTGTTGATTTATTTTTACGAATGCCGTTCTGACATTCATCTAGTATTTTATATTTTTTACAGAAGATGTACAATCTTACTGTCATTTCTTTTTACTTTCATTGGGCGGTAATTATTGGGGTCGGTTTTAGTGTTTTTTTATAGATTGGCTTTATTAAACTGTGCTTTAATTCGTCGGGGACGACACCTTCTTCAATGACTGATTGATTAGTAGATAAAAGGGCAAGGTTAGTTCTTTAGTAGGGTAGATGGGAGCTCGTCTATTCCACAACTCTTCTTGTATATTAGCTGTTTTATAATGTTAACTTCGTAAGGATTAACAGGACTAAGGAATATTGCCTTTTCTAACACGTCAGTATGATCTATGATTGAATTGCTGGATGGAAGACCGGTCTCACCGATAGATGCAAAAAAGTCATTTAAATACATTGAGTTATATTTACTTCGTTTAAATAGAACAGTTAGCTATTTTACTAGGGTCCGTTTCCAATTTATTGTTTATATTTAAGTGTATGTTTTGTGTGTCTCTCTTAGGTTTTTTGTTCGTATCATTTCTTATGTTCCACATTGTATTCACTTTGTTATCAGCATTTGATATTCTATTCTTGTTGTATAATTTTTTTGATGTTGTTACAGTTTTATTTAGTATTTTCTCGTATTTTTTGTAGTAGTTAGTTATAATTTGATCGTTAGAGCGTGTAGAAAATATTTAAAGTAGTCTTTTATTTCGACAAGAATGCTTAATACCTACTGTTAGCCAATATTTTTGTGATTTTTCTTATTTTTATTTTTCGTAATGGTAGTCTTTAAAATCTTTATAAATTTGTTATAGTTTGTATTTACGTTGTTATTTGGTGTGAGAATATCGTTCCAGTTTATGTTTGTGAGTTCTGATTTGAATTAGTTCATATTCTGTTGATTAATTATTCTTTTTTTTCGTATACATACATAATATGTACATAGAATCTGTTTATTGTGCTGCGGTATTTCTAGACGGATGCAGCCCGCAGTGGTCTGAGAATCATGAAAATTAGTGAATATTAAATCCAAACATGTTAAAGTAGTCGGCGAAATACGCGTAGGGTCTTTTATATGTTGTGTAAATGTATACTCTAGCATGAGATCAAGGAATCGGCAAGTTTTTAAACTATTTTTTAGAACATTAATATTAAAGTCTCCCCCTAAAATTACTTTGGATTTCAAGTACTTTTTAATTTGAGATTTTTTTAAATGATTTTGAAAAACCTCTTCCTCTCTTCTATTCCAGTACATAGTTACTAATACAATATTTTCTTTTGGGAGCTCACAAGCACTATATTCAATGGACATATTATTAACTAGCTGTGCCCGCGACTTCGTTCGCGTGGAATAGTGACTATGAGCAGCGTTTTTTTTTAAATATATACTTATTTTTATTTTGGATCATAATCACAGTCATTTTGGGTAGCTAAAAAACCTACTTTACTGTAATGCTTCTCTATATACAATATTAGACGTATGGCCATCGGGGGTGAAAGCATACAGGCTGCTGGGATTGCTAACACGGGACAGAGCCACATACAATTGACCGTGCGAAAAACAGCTGATACTTAGATCTACTACACCCACAACTTTTAGAGTCTGACCTTGAGCTTTATTAATTGTCATGGCGAAACATAGGCTCACTGGAAACTGAATTCGTTTAAAACTAAACGGAAAATTGTTTGGAATGAGAGGAATCCGAGGAATAAAAACACTATCACCTTTTCCGCACCCTGTTAAAATCTCTGCTTCTATCAGATTTCGTTGTAAATTTGTTACTTTTAATCTAGTACCGTTGCAAAGTTTTGGTGGGCTTAAATTTCTAAGGAGCATTATGGGTACATTAAATAATATAAACGCGAAACTTTGTATAGACGCATATTTGTTAGCCTTCTCGCAAAAACTACTGAACGGATATGGATGAAATTTGGCAAACAGTTAGTTTAGGCTTGGAAATAACAACACTTATGTTACTTTTTACCGCGGGATAACATCTCAGACCCACGGGAAACTGGAAGGAATCTGTTCGACATTATTCTTAAAATTCAACAGCTTACAAACTACCTTCAGCCGTAAAAGAACAATGTTTTTTCATTCCCATGGGAGTACTATGATTTCCCTCGGTAAATTATTCTTATAGTTTATGATATCAGCCTAAACTAACTTAAGTAGAAAGAATTTAGATGAGCCCTTTTAATTTTTTTCCCATGGTAATCCAGTCAATTCCAAGGTAATAAGTAGCTATAACATATTCTATTAATGATTGTAATTTACCTATCTAGTAACAATGATCGACGTCGTTCGTTGACCGGAACAGGCGTTAAAAAAACAATAAACTACCGATTCCCATGGGAAACGGATGTTTTCCCGCGGTACAAAGTAGTCTTTATGTTGCGCCAGGCTCTAAAATATGTCGGTACAAAATTTCAACCAAATCCGTCAAATAGTTGCGGAGATTAATGGTGCCTATGTATAAGCATAGAATAGTGTTCGACGTGATTCTTTAATTTGACATAACTTTTTTATTTATGAACCGATTGACATGAAACAAACACTAAAGCATAACTGAAGCATACCACAATATATTCGTGAAAACCGCATCCAACTCGGATCAGCCGTTTCTGAGATTAGCGTGAACAGACAAACAGACAAACAGACAAACAGACAAAAAAAAAGTTGATTACATTTTTGGGTTCGACATCGACATAACAATAACCCCTGCTATTTTTTTAATTTTTATTTTCAATGTACAGACAGCACTTTTCTACAATTTTATTATATGTATAGAAGAAGATATAGAAGAATAGATGTATAGATATAGATTTCGGTTATTTCGTTGTGTTCATGTCTTCTCGCAAGAAGATACATACATACGCCACCCCCACGTGGTTTACTCTACAGTATGCCGAAGCTAGTTTATAACCGGGGATATGTTAACCACGTCTCCGATATACATATCGCAGCATATGAATCACTTGGGTTATGAGCTCTTCTAAATCATATTGCTTAGTATACAAACTTTGAATGTTTTTGAATAAGATTTTAAACTCTAGATTTGTATTTACGAGAAGTGTTGTTGAAGGTTTCATTTTCTTCAGATTGGTGGTAGTTCAGGGCAGGTTGTATGATTTCCTCTGATGTTTTTCTTTTTCGGTTATGTTGTATTGGTGCATGGTCGTGAGTGCCTTAGAGTTGAATGGTTTGCCTCTATAAATAGTTGATTATATCTGACTAGCAGCGCCCTGCGGTTTTTCCCGCGTTGTGCCCGTTCCCGTGGGAATTTCGGGAATTTTTTACATAAAAACCTTCCTCTTGAATCACTCTACCTATTACAAAAAACCGCATCAAAATCCGTTGCGTAATTTTAAAGATTTAAGCATACAGACAAACAGACAAACAAACAGACAAAAATAGCGACTTTGTTTTATACTATGAAGTGATTATAGCATGAAGTCCTTGTTTCCGAGCTTTTATCATTTCGTCCCTTAATATGTGTCTTTCTTTTCTTGAATTTTCATCCAAATACTCTGAAATGGTCATTTTTGTTCCCATAAAGTAACGTCCGTTTTTAGGGTTCCGTAGCCAAATGGCAAAAACGGAACCCTTATAGATTCGTCATGTCTGTCTGTCTGTCTGTCTGTCTGTCCGTCCGTCTGTCCGTCTGTCTGTCCGTATGTCACAGCCTTTTTTCTCCGAAACTATAAGAGCTATGTTGTTGAAACTTAGTGTGTAGATGTATTCTGTGAACCGCATTAATATTTTCACACTAAAATAGAAAAAAAATAAAATTTTAGGGGGGTCTCCCATACATAGAAATGAAAAAATTTTTTTTTTTTTCATCAAACCCATACGTGTGGGGTATCTATGGGTAGGTCTTCAAAAATGGTATTGAGGTTTCTAATATCATTTTTTTCTAAACTGAATAGTTTGCGCGAGAGACTCTTCCAAAGTGGTAAAATGTGTGTCCCCCCCCCTGTAACTTCTAAAATAAGAGAATGATAAAACTAAAAAAAATATATGATGTACATAACAATGTAATCTAACACCGAAAATTGGTTTGAACGAGGTCTAGTTAGTAGTTTTTTTTTTACGACATAAATCGTAAACCGCAAAAAAATACTGATTATTCATTCAATAACTCAAATGTAAATAAAAAAACATTTATTTCAAGAACTTCTTTATTATGTTACTCGCTGCTACGGAACCCTTCATGGGCGAGTCCGACTCGCACTTGGCCGCTTTTTTAGAATATTATTTAGCCATTCTTTTGCTCAGTAGTCCAATCACGGAAGGTCGGTTACGGTTTGGTTTTCTTCCTATCCTGTGTACATCTTCTATATATCCTGTTAAGTCCACGTTCATGGTTTAGTAAAATATTTGTGTAAGTCTACCAAACAAGTCATATTCGGACTCGCCGTAAAATTCGGTAAAGCCATACAGAACAATTTTCTTGTGGTTTGATTCCAGGATATTTATTTCGGAGGGTTTAGTATCAGTTTAATTTTTTGTTACAAGGTCTTTAATTTCTTGTTCAATTTTCATATCTTGTATTTTTTGTACAATTCCTTTATATCTTCCTTCCTCTGGTCATTTTGTTTTGACAAGACGTTTGTTTTCTGTTCAATTTCTTCTCTGAGCTGTGTTATAGTTTTGTTTATCTCTATCTGAGTTAGTATAGTTAGGGGCCGTCCATAAATCACGTGATGTTTTTTTTGCCATTTTTTGACCCCCCCTCCCCCTTGGTGATACATCGTGAGGTTTCAGTCAACCCCCCCCCCCCCAGCCTATATCACGTGTATTTTTTCATATCTACAAAACTTTGCAACCACATGAATAAAACACAGGTTTAATGGATATATATTATTTAATAAAGAAAATGAAGGATCACAATTATAACCAAAATTAATGTTCAATGCAGTAGCAATGAAAAAACTTTTGGTTTTGTATTCCGAAAAAAAATACACGTGATATTTGCTACAACCCCCCCTCCCCCGTGGTGATGTTTGGTGATTTTTTTAAAGACCCCCCCACCCCTTTTGAACCTCACGTGATTTATGGACGCCCCCTTACTAGTTTTGTTGTCTCACTTTACTTTATAAGTACCCGGGCCCAGGGCCCATGGCCCCCGACCCACTAGAGATCCAAATGGCCAACAAAATTTATTGGACGTGCGTTATACAAAATACAGGAACTTTATTTTGTACATTTATAAAATCACATGGATGCGTAGGCTCTAAAGCGTTATTGACACTTGTCAAGCTGGAAGGCATGTAGTTCAATAAAATACAACCGTCACTAAAACTTCCAATTCACTGATTCGCAGCAAAAACTTCCAATGGCGACAACACAACTGTGCCGTCAAAATAGTCTACACACCTGTAGCTTAAATGTAACCTGTTGGCATCTGAGCACACTTTAGCACTTTGAGTTTGAGAAACTATTCGGACAAAATAACATCTTGACGTCAACAGCCGTGGCGATGTCTTAGTTGATAGGTACTCTTTATATGTAAAAGATTAGGTCTAATTTGATTCATAATCCAGATTAGCCACGCATGGATACATGGTTGACCGACAATGGTGAACATTCTTGCGGTGGCTGTAAGTACAGTGACGTTAATAATACAATTAGCTTAATGTAAACAATACTATTAATCCTTAAAACATAGCCCGGATAATGGTTGAAGTATAACTAACTGTTCGAAATATAATCACGGAACTGTAATTAAGAGCTATTTGTTGCGATGGAGGGACTCGTATTTGAAACGTGTTGGTGTGAAACGCATAAATAATATTGATCTGATATTGATTGGCTTATAATGGTTGCCTATTGTGTGAGAAGTTCACACACCGTTAATGAGATGCCGGTACTCTGTTCTAAGTGTAATCATTTCTATACTAATTGACCAACATTGAATTCTTATAACTAACGCTTGATTAAGAAAAAACCGGCCAAGTGCGAGCCGGATTCGCAGACGAAGGGTTCCCTACCATTATCTATTAAAAAATATTAGCATCGACCAAGACACGGTAAAAAAATCACGTTTGTTGTATGGGAGCCCCTCTGAGCCCCTCTTGAATATTTCGACACTGTTCACGAACAAAGACGGACCTGCAAACTATCAACTTTACAAGAGAGCTGTTTAGGTTTAAAGATATATTTATTTACTCAAAAAGAACATTTACAGTGTTCGCTTATATCTTACAATCTAATTCAAATAAAGTAAAAAAAATCCAGTGATCTTACAAACTATAATCTATAACTTCTATACTTTGCTATGGATATACTGTGTTAGTTTATTTTTAAACTAGCGACCCGCCCTCGCTTCGCTTCGGGTAATCAAGATTTCATGTAGGAAAATCGGGATAAAACATTGCGTGTCTCCCGCAGGAATATACACAATCAAAATTTCAAGTGGGAAATTGGGGATAAAATATTACATGTCTCGCGCGAGTATATATGTATACACAATCAAGATTTCATGTGAGGAAGAATTCGGGATAATACCTACATAGCACGTCTTCGTCGTTCGTAGTTCGTAGGTAGGTACATATCCCCGCGCGCTTTGACCGCACGAAACAGTAAGTAGCCATAAGAGACCCGCCATCGAGCATTACTATTTTGTAAGCAGCGCCCCGCGGTTTTACCCGCGTTGTGGCCGTTCCCGTGGGAATTTTGGGAATTTTTTTACATAAAAACCTTCCTCTTGAATCACTCTACCTATTACAAAAAAACCGCATCAAAATCCGTTGCGTAATTTTAAAGATTTAAGCATACAGACAAACAGACACGAAACAGAGACGACTTTATTTTATACTATGTAGTGATATTTCTCATCATAACTCTGAAACTAACTGTCCGATTTTAATAATTTAAAGAGGTACACAAAGAAACATAATTAACCTTGATTGTAGAGCCATTTATTTTGATGTAGATTCATATCATCATATGAATATCATCAACTTAAAATTACACTCCTTTTTTAACTAATTAATTTTAACTTAAAACGGTTATTGTGTCTTAACTATAATAGTTAGACATATGCCCTCGCGAATTTATTTGTTCGCAATGATATGTACTTTGATTGTGTAGAACATTGTTTTTGTGTATCATCAATAGATTTAGTAGCGCACGCCAATAACCAATTTTTTTAGGCATGTTTTTCATACCTTGGGTTACATATACCCGCGTTGTGCCCGTTCCCGTGGGAATTTCGGGAATAAATATAGCCTATGTCACTCAGGGATAGTGTAGCTTTCGAATGGTGAAAGAATTTTTTAATTCGGTGCAGTAGTTTCAGAGCCTATTCGAAACAAACAAACAAACAAAAAATCAAACCTTTCCTCTTTATAATATTAGTATAGAAGTATAGATTAGTATAGATAAAGATAGCGTTTTACAGGCCTTCACTTCGTTTGGTATGTTAGTAAATAATTGCGCACCCTCAAACATAATATTTCTTTTACCATACATAAGTAGTTCTAGAAGTTTTTACTTTAATTTTATCTGTTTTTCTGAGACCGTGAGTGAAAGACTTTGTTCTACGGAAAGTACTACGACAGATGTATACACGCGACATTGTTCTACGGAATTTAATAGGGATTAGATGACTGTAGTATGTGGACATTGGGCCAAATGAAATGAAACATTTTTATTATGTCCTTTAAAATAATGCACAAACAAGGAAAACTATCTTAAAATTCATAATTAGTAACTTGTGAGAAATTATACCATAAAATGAAATAATTGTGTTCATAACAAGGTTTATTATTTTAATAATATTGCGTGATTTTTATCAACTGTACGAGATAATCGATCAGTTTTAATCAATAAAATTTAGATGAGTTAAGATCAAAATGACAAGCCTTGATTATAATATTAACTGTAAGTGTGGGTAGTAGTATGCTTTGTGTCGGTTCTGCCTCATCGATTTCGGGGTCTAGACCATGTTGTTAGACAAGTAAAACCTAAAAAAAAAAAAAAAAAAAAAATTTGGTGTCAAAATTAAGTATTTCGGTCACGTCCGATCGATCTAGCGCATTCCTGAAGCGATATCTCTAACGGTTCCGGAGATAGATTTCGCTTCCAGTACACTCAATTCAAACATCCGGTCCCTAATGATAACGCTGATAACGCTATCGATGCAATGGTGGTCGCTACCAACATTCTCGGGCGTGGTGTCGAACGCAAACAAGACTTCATTTTCTGTTTTAGTAATTGAGTTTCGTAATTAACTATGAAATAAGATTTTATTTACTGTTTTCGTACTGATATGCTAAGATACTATAAAAAAATATAAAAAAAAAATAACCCTAACCTACCGAATTGCATGTATTTACGAGTACTTTGAGTATTTTCTTTGAGATTTAGAAGGGAACGAGTTTTTGTAATTAACTACGTACGATGTAAAAAATATTAGATTACGATAACAGCAAATAAATTCTTGTTTGATAATTAACTACGAAACAGCGTAAAATAATTCTTCTTTAGTAGCTTATGAAGGCAGACTATAGCGAGGTATAAAGGTAAGAGTTGGATCAGCGACTGCTGCAGTCGACTGCAGACTGCAGGCAGCAGGGCGTTGCAGTCGTCCGCAGTGCAGTCTGCAGTCGCTAATTCACTGCCGACTGCACACCACATAATCAACGTTGCCAATGTGTGAAAATTTCCCCAAAATGCGGGGAATTACAATTAATTAGAGATTCAATAAAACTATTTAAACGTAATGTAATGGTCAACTCGCACATACAGGAAGAATTTACAATTTACGTAAATAGATTGATATCGTAAAAAGCCTCGAAAAGGACAACTGGAATTCGAATGCTTTTAATTTTTATGAATTCGAAACTATTATTCCGATCTGATCCATATGCAAATCCAATTGTTATTACATATTATTATTTAATCCCAGTCTGATACCCTAAACTCCCTAGAAATGGTCTAAATAGTTAACTTATTCCATCTTATACAAAATAAATTAGTTCGGTTAAAGATTACCTGTGCCTTAGAAAAGGAGTACAGCTCACCTATGATGGTATTAATACAATTTTAAGTTTTTGACCTCAATGGATGTGAGTGTTAGCCACCATATTTAATCGAGGTGCCAAATATTAGATTTTTAAAATAAATTTTTAACTGTTGAAAGGGTGATAAAAGTATACGAAAAAGTCCCAAATTTAAAATTAATAGTTATTTTGTATTAGGTATAAAATTATTTATAAGTGTACCATGAAATCAAACGACTAATTATGATCTCAATACAAGAAATTATTCTTTTTAATAAATAAATTGAGGAGTAATTATTTTGAAAAATGGTAACACAAATTCATTTTTCAAATTTTGACATAATACAATTTATGGTCGGAGAGCCGACCGCCACATTTGCTGCCTACCGTTGCAGATACAAATATGATAATAAATAATCGAACGTTTTCAACACAATTTGAAGAAACAAAACAACGTTGGTAACAAAAATAACGTGGCTTCGATTAAATGAATGTCAATTGATAGTTATTAAAATACTGGTTTAAAAATTTCGGTTTTATAATGCATTATGTATTTATTCAAATGTTTATGTACTTCGATCAATAATACTGTTAGCGACGATAGCGGATAGGTCTCTCATAGTGTGTATGTAGTTTAAGACTGATTAGGATATTTAAGATAAGTAAGTAATGTACATAATTAAGGTGAATAACAGCGCACTTGAAAGTGCTCTTATTTTATTCATAAGATTTGCTACTTTATTTCTAGGTGTCATGGTAGTAATTAGGTTGAAATTAGAAATGATTTCAAACTATTGTCTCAGTTCGGTAGTAAACAAATAAAGATGTCCCCACGTCATCCACGCGGACAGCATTTAGCTTTGATTTTAAACGTGACTCTTTATCTAGTTGTGTGTTGATCGAAGTGTAATTCATCAAATTCTACTTATTCAAAAAACTAAATTTGTTTTTGTTTTTATTTTATGTCTGTCACGTCGTTGGAACTAAATTTATATTTAAACCTCAATATTTCATTGAACTGATTTTATATTTTTTGGGGTATACAGTCAAAATGGTCTTTTAAAAAAATTGTGGTGGCTGTCAAAAAAGTGAATTTATATTATACTTTTCAAGTTTTTATTATACTACGTAGCAGAGATAAAAACCACGACACCTTGATCTATGCCACATTTGTCAATCTCAACATAATGATTTTCTATTGAGTAAAATGATTAATCATTACTAAGCAACCTAAATTGTATTAAAAAAATAACATTAGCTCCTACACTATTAATTTTGTTCGTTTTTCAAAATATTTTTCTCTTATCTGCTGTTGCTCTACGTCACGACTGCAGGACAGCACTCCACGACCGCAGCAGAAATGTCACCGCGCGCTCGAAATTTCATAGAAACTAGTAGTGAAGCTGTGTCTGCAGTTGCAGTCGACTGCTGCAGTCGCTTTACCAACTCACACCTTTATACTACAAAATAAAAACAAATGGTTTTGCATTTCAAAAACTCTTTATTTTATGGCTGCTTTGAACATATTATAAACCAATACATCATTGTACACTGTATCACAACTAAACAAGTCTACGTAATCTGTCATAGTTTTTCCATAGAATTTGTGATAAACATACATCACACAATATTGTCCACACACGTTAGTCCAATCATTCTGTATTCTTTTACTATTATAATGCCATTGTCTTGAATTCCTTTTTAAGAACATACGATGAAAACCATTTGGTGATCGACCATACGAATCAAAATATTCACCAATACCGTGTTCGTCTACGTGAATGGCTACCCAATGCGATCCTGGTTTTGTATCGGGGTCCAGATTGCTTATAAGGTACATTGGAGTTTCGATATGGAAAGGTAATTTATTAGCTGCATAAACGTGTGTTTTTAAACGTCCATGAATTTTGCCTAAATGTTGTTGTAATTCCAAAGTATTCATAATGCATACATACAGGGTTCTTAAACACTTGTCGTTTATTACACAACTTACATGGGAATGAACAATTCTAGGAATGCCTACCTAATAGCTATTTCAAGTTGGGCGGGGCGAGGTACATACATAAATAATACAAGGTAAGTATGAGTATGATAATTTTATTTTATTATATTATGACTTAAAACTAATACATTGAATTTCTTAGTTACTGTAATCTACGTTTACACTACGATTTCTGGTAATTTCTACACAACATTTATCAAACTACGATAAAACTTTGTTAAAAACTCAAAGGAATAATGCTGGGTGCGGAACAGAGCAAAGATTAAATTGTCATTTGACAACATCCTATTGAGATAACGAATTTGTGTTCACTTAACTGGAAGAGAGAAGAGATTACATTATCATTTGACAGCATCCTATTAAAATAACGTGTTGAACACATGTTCAACACGTTATCCTAACAGGACGTTGAAATGGGCGTCAAACTGCGATAACACTTTGTATAAAACCTCGAAGAGTGTTTGTATCCGTACAGTTTTACTTAGAGCGTTGAAGAGAAGTGGTTTGTGGTAATACTCATCAACATTACAATTCTGCGATAACACTTTGTATAAAACCTCTAAGAGTGTTTGTATCTGTACAGTTTTACTGAGAACGTTGAAGTGAAGTGGTTTTGTGTTAATACTCATCAACATTACAATGGAGGTAAGTTTTTTAAAAGTTATAATTGTTGTACTTTCAATTTAAAGTAACTGAATTCTTACAATTACTTACAGTAACTTTCTGTTGTTACAGAACTCTTACGAAACCCCCGAAGAAAACACTTTTAAACATTATTATTTCAACACCATTTCAGACGATGAAACCAATGATAATTTAATAATTAATAATGATCTAAAACGTAAAGAAAAAGAAAGTTTGGATGAGTTTTTTGAAACCCCAAAACAAAAGAAAATTAAATTGGCATCGTCAACAGTGTCTCGTGCACAAGATGAAGGGACAGCATTCATAAGTACAATGAATTGCGATGAAAGCAATGGTACCCATTTAATAAAAATCGAGATGTATAATCTACTAAAATTGAAAAAAATACCGCAAGACCAGCATTGGAAACACGCTGAAGTCAGAGTCAAATATTATACAAAAAATAACGCTGAAAATTTTATGAAAACCCAAAAACTTATTTATAACATTACAAAGGAGATTTCTTCACAAAAAACCGCAAAATCGTATTATTTTAATAATAAAAAGTAGAATATTTTGTGATTATTTCATCTATATACTTGATAATTTAATAAATAATAAAGATCTAAAACGTAAGTAAAAATAAAGTTTGGATGAGTTTTTTGAAACCCCAAAACAAAAGAAAATTAAATTGGCATCGTCAACAGTGTCTCGTGCACAAGATGAAGGGATAGCATTCATAAGTACAATGAATTGCGATGAAAGCAATGGTACCCATTTAATAAAAATCGAGATGTATAATCTACTAAAATTGAAAAAATACCGCAAGACCAGCATTGGAAACACGCTGAAGTCAGAGTCAAATATTATACAAAAAATAACGCTGAAAATTTTATGAAAACCCAAAAACTTATTTATAACATTACAAAGGAGATTTCTTCACAAAAAACCGCAAAATCGTATTATTTTAATAATAAAAAGTAAAATATTTTGTGGTGCGATCCTGGTTTTGTATGCAGTTTTAACCCTCCAGACCTAAAGGTCTGGAGGGTTAAAACTGCAAATAATAATCACCTTTTATGCTAAAGCATAAAAGGTGATTATATGAACTGTCATAATATCATTCGCAGCCAAGTCTTTGCTATTACTTAACACTATCCAGAACCAAATAAAAAATGGATCAGAATTGTGAAGTTAGTGCTAGCTGTAACATATCTGAATCGGCAATTGATGAAGTTTTTGAAGATGCTCTTCTGTACGAGGTCTGCGAAGAATATGAAAAATGCAGATTAAATGAGGAGCTCTGCAAATTACATGATGTTTTCGAAGGACAATACAAGTAAGTTTCTTACAAAGTGAATGTACCTTGTTTTATATTCGATAAATGACATATGTTTCAATGTGACTTTTTAATTTCAGTAAACCATCTCAAGTTGGAGGAGTTCTTAAGAGGTCTTCACAAATCAATGACTCCATCGAAGAAGTACTATCAAAAAGACCAAGATATGAAGCAGCATCTTCCGGGTCTTCATCCTCGCCACACACTAATAATGATAAGGTAATTTGTAGCACATGTCAGGTTTCAATCAGTAAGCGTTATTTTGCTAGTCATTTGAGGAGTAATATACATAAAAATAATGTTTTAAGGTCACATGATTCTTTGCCAAATGTTTCTGTAACTGAATCTGCTTTTGGTCAACGAATTATAACTTTTAAAATTAAAAGTAAAGCACTACCTTCAACTAACATATTTGAAACACCTGAATTATTTTTGAAATCAATTGAAGATGACTTAATGTGTTTGATCACAGAATGTATCGAACAGCATACAGTATTTAAAGTTAATTTCGTTTTACATGCTGAGTTTGTACAGCAAACAAAAAATATTTTCAATGAATTTGATTTTCAGACTTATAATTATGTAATGTTTCGTGGGGATGACTTAAAAACTTTCTTTTCAACTTTGTGTGACACAATTGTTAATAAAGTAAGTGCTTTTGAGAGAAAAGATAGTGGGTGGAGTCTTAAAAAAATAATTTCTTTGGATATGTGTGTTAACAAATTTAACCCATTGCGAGGAACTTCGTATATTGATTTACCCTCCGATATAAAAACAAAAAAAGCGGTTATAAACGTAAAAAATTTAGATAATTTGTGTTTTAAATGGGCCTTACTTTCAGCCCTTTACCCTGTTACTAAAAACTCTGATCGTGTTAGCACATACAGTATGCATTCTAATAAACTAAAATTCAATGGTGTATCTTTCCCAGTAAAGTTAACAGATATTTCTAAAGTTGAAAAGTTAAATGATATCAGTATAAATGTTTTCGGTTTAGAGTTAAATAAAGAAACTAAAAAACATAGTGTAGTCGGACCATTGTATTTAACAAAATCTCGCAAGACTAGTCATATCAATCTGTTATATATACAAAACGGTACGAATAGTCATTATTGCTATATAAAAAACTTATCACGTTTAGTCCGCAAACAGATTACAAGTAATGAACATGAAATTTACATATGCGATGAATGTTTACTTCACTTTCCTTCTGCAGAGAGGATGAATAACCATCACCTACACGATTGCGCTCACATTGTAACAGCACTCCCTAACAATGAAAAAACATCTAAAAATTGGTTTGGGGAATTCGTTTCCAATGACAAATTGAAATTTGATAAATTTCAAAGAAAGATGAAAATTCCCTTTGTTGTATATATATGCCGATTTTGAGGCATTATTAAACCCGATAAATTCCTGTTCCAATGACCCTTTACAACCATACACTAACAATGTTCAAAAACATGAAGTTTTCAGTTTCGGGTATTATTTAAAATGTTCATATGATGATAGTTTATCAAAATACGAAACCTATAGTGGCTTTGACTGTGCACAAACATTTATAGGCCGATTGTATGATGATTTGCGGCGTATTATTAGATTAAATAATTTTCAAAAGTGTCCTAAACCACTTTCAACGGAGGATGAAAATAAAATTGCAAACTCTATAAGTTGTTACATTTGTGAAACTGATTTAAACGGTGAAAAAAAAAATGATTTCGATTGGTATACCGGTGGTTTTAGAGGTGTAGCGCATGATGTATGTATACAAAAATTTCGATCTCCAAATTACGTTCCTATATTCCTCCATAATCTCAGTCACTACGATGCACATTTCATTGTTCATGCATTGCATTATATTGAAGGTGATGTAGAAGTGATACCTCAAAACAAAGAGAGATACATTTCTTTTTCAAAAGTCTTAAAAATAAATGATCAAATAGTTAAGTTACGGTTTGTAGATTCACTTAAATTTTTACCATGTAGTCTTGATCAACTAGCTAAAAACCTTAAAGATGAACATTTCCAAACTTTAAAACGAAACTTCTCTAAAGATGAAGATTTTATTCGCCTCAGGAGAAAAGGAATATATCCCTATGAATTTATGTCATCGTCCGAATGCTTAAAACTAACATCACTCCCCACACAAGAACAGTTTTACAATACTCTTTCTGATGCTAATGTAAGTGATGATGATTATAATCGGGCTCAAGATGTTTGGAAACATTTTAATTGCAGAAATATGTTGGACTATTCTAACTTATATCTGAAAACTGATGTTTTACTATTAACTGATATATTTGAAAACTTCAGACATATATGTATTTCAACGTACGATTTAGATCCAGCTCATTATTATACAGCTCCAGGATTGAGTTGGGATGCAATGTTAAAATACACAAAGATCGAATTAGAATTATTAACAGATTTCGATAAAGTAGCTTTCATCAAGGCGGGGGTAAGAGGCGGTGTATCTCAATGTAGTACTCGCTATGCTAAAGCAAACAATAGATTCTTAGAAGATTATGACGAGAATAAACCAACCTCATTTCTCACATATTTTGACGCCAACAACCTTTACGGTTGGGCAATGTCTCAGTATCTTCCTGTAGGTGGATTTGAATGGGTAAGTCCGGATACCAACTTTAACGTGTCTAATACACATGAATACGGTTTTATATTAGAAGTTGATTTAGAATACCCCAAAAACATTCATGACTTACATTCAGACTTACCTCTTTGTCCAGAGAGCATATGTACTGAAAACTCAAATGAGGCCAAACTCATCCCAAATCTTCATAATAAAACGAAATATAAAATTCATTACAGAAATCTAAAACAATGTCTCGAAATGGGGCTCAAACTAACGAAAATTCATAGAGTTTTAAAGTTTCGGCAAAGTCCTTGGTTAGAAAGGTACATAGATTTAAACACACAACTGAGAACTAGGGCCACTTCAGATTTTGAAAAAGATTTTTATAAATTAATGAACAACTCTGTGTTCGGTAAAACTATGGAAAACATTGAAAAACGTGTTAATGTAAAGTTGTTAACACATTGGGAAAATCATGGTAAACGTTTAGGAGCACAAGATTTAATCGCTAAACCCGAATTTCATAGTTTATCAATTTTTAGTGAAAATTTAGTAGCAGTGCAGTTACGAAAAATAAAACTCCTTTATAACAAACCAATTTATTTAGGGTTTAGTATATTAGACATCTCGAAAACTTTAATGTATGAATTTCATTATAATTATATGTTAAACAAGTTCCCCAGTAAAACAAAACTGTTATACACAGATACTGACAGCTTAATTTATCAAACTTTTACAGAAAATTTTTATGATGATATAAAACCCGATCTGGAGGCACGATTTGATACATCTGATTACCCATCTGATAATATATTTGAATACCCACGTATCAATAAAAAGAAAATTGGGTTTTTCAAAGATGAAAATAATGGTAAAGTTATGAAAGAATTTGTTGGTCTTAGGTCAAAAATGTATGCTTTACTAGTAGAAAATAAATTTATATCTAAAGCAAAGGGTGTCAACAAATGTGTCACAAAAAGTATGAGTATGGATAATTACAAGTCATGTCTATTCGATAAAAAAATTCAAATGTGTAACATGTATAGATTTAAATCAATAAAACACATATTGTATACTCAGAAAATTAACAAAATCTGTTTGTCATACAATGATACAAAACGGCATATTTTACCCGACGATGTAAATACGTTAGCGTGGGGTCATTATAAGTTAAGTTGTATGTAATTATACTTTCGAAGTTCAGTTAGAAAGTACTCTTGTGTAATCAATAAATTGTAGTAACTAAAAAATTTATTGTATTAGTTTTAGAATTGTAGTAACTAAGAAATTAATTGTATTAGTTTTAAGTCATTGGTTTCATCCTCTGAAATGGTGTTGAAATAATATTGTTTAAAAAAAGTGTTTTAATTAGGGGTTTCGTAAGAGTTCTGTAACAACAGAAAGTTATTGTAAATAATTGTATTAGTTATAGGGTTTTATAAGAGTTCTGTAACAAAAGAAAGTTATTGTAAGTAATTGTATTAGTTATAAGTTAGGGTAATACAATAAAATAAATTTATTATAATATTTACTCATAACCTACCTTGTATTATTTATGTACCACCCACACCGCTCAACTTAAAATAGGTAGGTATCTAGATTCATAGAATTGTTCAGTCACATGTAAGTTGTGGAATAATAGAAAAGTTGTGTCTGTAATAATTATTACCTTATTCATTCCAATACACCCGTTGAACCTACACGTATAATAAAATGCATCAGTTTATTCATCCTTTTACCGCCATAGTTGCAGGGCCAAGTGGTTGTGGGAAATCGAATTTTGTTACAAATTTTATAAAGTATTCAGAAGAGATATGTAATCAGAGCTTTAGTCAGATTACTTGGTGCTTTGATGAAATGCAACCATTGTACAATTTACCAAATGTTAATTATCTTCAGGGTTTACCGGACTTGAACATGTTTGATGGGAAGAACGCCAACCTTGTTATAATTGATGACCTTATGAGAGAATCTGATGGTCGAATTGTTGATATTTTTACTAAAGGTAGCCATCATAGGAACTTAAGTGTATTCTACATTACACAAAATTTGTTCCATCAAGGTAGGGGGCAAAGAGACATGTCATTAAATTCAAGTTATATTATTTATTTCAAAAATCCACGTGACAAAACACAAATTCGATATTTAGCTCGACAAGTATCACCAGAAAACTCAAAATTTATTGAAGATGCTTATCGAGATTCAACCAAAGACGCACATGGATATTTAATGATAGATCTTAAACAAGATACTAACGATTTGTGTCGTATTAAAACAAATATATTTCCTCTAGATGGACATTGTTCAGTGTACGTACCTGCAAAAAGCTTTAAATACAACAAGAATCAACAAATCCCAATCATTTACAAATAATGCCTCGTAGTGTTAAGACCCATAAAGATCTACTAAACGCACTTCAAACCCTTAAACCAAAGTATCAACAAGCTATTTTGAAAGCGTGTGATGAAGAAGAAATAAATTGCATTTGTGAGTGTGTTCACAACGTTCTTCAAGGTAAAGTCATCCTTAAAGAAACAGAAAAAAAGAAACTAAAAAAATATAAAACATTACTTCGAAAGTTGGTTCGTAAAGGTACTAATAAAATAAGAAAGACAATATTAGTACAAAAAGGTGGAGCTTTCCTACCAATTATATTAAGTTCTATTCTAAGTGGACTGATTAGTACTATCCTTTAAAATGGAACATGCCAAAAAAATGCTACTTGTTGAACCAGCTTTGATTGAAAAGTTAAATCAAACAAACACTCATAAAGTTGAAAGTCCTACCTCGCGGTTGGATACCGAGATGAAGAATATTTTAAATAGTAATATAGATGACGATAGGAAGAAATGTATATTATATTTGCAAATTCTACAAAGATATCTTCATTTTACTGAAGAAGATCGACAACCTTTGAAGTTACCAATAATTACTTCCAACATTGATACTGCAGGAGGCACTGAAATAAGTAAAGTTTCTGATATAATTAAAGACATGAATAATAAAGATTTAGTTGTAACTCAGACATCGAATGAAGATAAAGTCCAACAAAGTATTGAAACTAAAAATAGTCCTCTATACTCAAGTAAACAAATTCTAAGTTTGATTCCTAAAACATATGCAAAAAAAGGTGAGTTATTACTAAATTTGATGTCATTGAGTAAAAATAAAATACATTGGGATAACAACGGTACAGTTATTATAGATAACACAAAAATTCCTGGAAGTAATATTATAGATTTGGTAAACGACTCACTTAGACCATTGAAAAAAAGTGATCCAATAGGTTGGGTAAGCTTTGCTAAAGCATTGAAGGATATTAAAATACCATTAACTTACATTGGGAATCCAAGTAGAAGTGATTATATAAGTAAACTGTACATGAAAGATCACGGGGAGCACTCTGCTGATGAGGAAATCTACTCTACACCAACTAACACAGATAAATATCAAAAGAAACTGAAGAAAAAAATTGAATGGGAAAAATGGACTCCCTATTAGAAATTAATAAAATTTATTATGATGCATCACACCCTGCTGGTTATAGCAGCATAGACAAGTTATGGAAAGCTATGCGTGGTAAAATGTCAAAAGAGGATGTTAAAAAATGGTTACAAGCCCAAGAAACATACACACTTCATAGACCAGTCCATAGAAGATTTCCTCGAAATAAATATATTTTGTCTAATCTGAATGAACTTTGGCAGGCTGACTTAAGTGATATGAGAACTTATTCCAAGTATAATGATGGATTTAACTATATTCTGTGTGTGATCGATGTATTTAGTAAATATGTATTTGTTAGACCTATGAAAAATAAAAATTCTGAAACAATAAAAACATGTTTTGAAAGTATATTTAATGAAGCTAATACTGTTCCGACACATTTACAATCTGACAAGGGTACAGAGTTTGTTTCTAAGTATGTTCAAAACTACTTTAAGACTAAGAACATTAACTATTACACTACGAATAATCCCGATATTAAAGCCAGCATTGTAGAAAGGTTTCAAAGGACACTGAAGATGAAAATGTGGCGATATTTTACCCATAAGAATACCTATAAATACATAGATATTTTACAAGATTTGGCATACGCGTACAATCATAGTCGCCATTCTAGTATCAAAATGTGCCCTGTCGATGTAAATTTTAATAATATAATGACTGTATGGAATAATCTTTACGATAGAAAAAATGAAAAACAAAATTCAGACATCCCACTACCGAAGTTTCATGTTGGTGACCATGTTAGAATAACCAAATTTAAACATGTCTTTCAAAAAGGATATGAATCAAACTGGAGTGATGAAGCTTTTATTATAACTTCAATAATTGAAAGGTCACCATGTGTAGTATACACATTGAAAGATTTACAAAATGAACCGATAGTGGGTACTTTTTATGAAAAAGAATTACAAAAAATTGATTATAACCCCACTTCTAGTTATAAAGTAGATAAAATAATACGCACACGCTACTCAGGGAACAGAAAGCAAGTGTTAGTGAAGTGGAAAGGATATCCCGATAAATTTAACAGTTGGATTCCGGCTTCAAATTTGAAACAGCTATCATGAAACAAAGTTTTTATTTAACATTATTAAGCAATAGTTCTATGGATTACTTTTCAGATAACACAACGACTCGTTTTTCTACTAAATTACCAAAACCCATTATATTAGAAGGAACATGGTCTGTTGGTGTTGTGGAATTCCAATACCCATGTACAATGTTTACAGTTCAAGAACATGAAAATATCGTATACATCACTAAATGGATGTTAATGCCTAACGAAAGGGAACCATCACTAGTATACTATAAAACCCACATACCGGCTACAAACTATGATGATATAAATCATATTTTAGCAGCACTGAATAACATTAGAGAGAAAGTGAAATTCCGGTACGATGAGTTATCAAAGTTTGTTTCCGTTTCTGTAATGGATGAATCAATAACATCGATAACGTTATCACCTAAGTTGTGTCTTCAACTTGGATTTGAACCTGATAGAAACTTAGTCACTAAGGGTATTGGGAAGTGTCCGGCAAATTTACATTTAGGGTTACCTTCTCAATTATTTGTGTATTGTGATGTAATTGAGCCACAAATTGTTGGTGATGTCATGACTTCTCTACTAAGAATAATACCATTAGACCCTTCAAAATATATTTATGGTGCTAATAAAATGCATGTATTTTCACCACCGCACTACCTGCATGTCATGCGACGAGAGTTTGATACTATTGAAATAGATATAAGAACAAGCACAGGACAAAAAATACCATTCCAGTTTGGAACAGTGTGCGTTAAACTACATTTTCAAAAGCTGTCATAATGCATTCTCAAAGTAATATAACCTGTCCATATGAACATTATTACTCGCACCAGGCTGGTTCAGGTATAGGAGTAGTTTATAGAGGAGCACCATATCAACGTGGACATGGAATTGGTAGCTTTCTAGGAGGCCTATTTCGATCAGTTTTACCATTGCTGTCTAGTGGTGCTCGGGTGATAGGTAAAGAAGCCCTTAATGCTGGTATGGGGTTGTTATCTGACATGGCGCAAGCGCGCCCAATGCAAGAGTCAATCAAATCTCGACTTAAAGAGGCCAGTTCAAACTTAAAAAGAAAAGCTGATGATAGGATTGATCGGATTAATATGTCTGGATCAGGTTATATAACTAAGAGGAAACGCTTATCAGCATTCATTCCGCCGTTAACCACGAAAGTGAAAGCTACAAATAGAAAAACAAAGATAAAATATAATAATATCGAGGATATATTTAACTAAAATACTGTAATATTATAATGTCTTTTCTACATAATCAATCTTGTGAGTGCATTAAGTCAGAGTTGGATTTATTTGCTTTACCCTCAACTCAAACTAGTATAGAAAATGGAATATGGATACATTACAAACCAATTTCATCACTTGCTGACGATGGACCCATTGAATTTCTGGTACCCGGAACTGGTGATGACTACATCGATTTGTCACATACTTTACTTCATATTAAAGCTAAAATACTGAATCAGGACTCAACAAAACTTACTTCAGCAACAGTAGTAGCACCAGTAAACAACTGGTTACATTCACTGTTTAGTCAGCTTGATGTGTATTTAAACCAAAAACTTATATCACCACCTAATAACACATACCCATATCGTGCCTACATGGAAACTTTATTAAATTATGCTCCGGTAGCTAAGAAATCTCATTTGACTTGTGGTATGTGGTACCAAGATACAGCTGGAAAAATGGACTCAACTGATGAAAAAAATGAAGGTTTCACCAAAAGACAAGAACTAGCAGGTGAAAGTAAAGAATTAGAAATGATTGGACATGTACATGGAGATATATTCAGCCAAGAAAAATTTTTGATCAATGGTGTTGAAATGTCTATAAAGTTAGTTCGCTCCAGAGAAACATTCAATCTAATGGCTTCCCCGAATGACTTAAAGCTTAAAGTATGCATAACAGACGCAACACTTATTATTCGCAAAGCGCGAATCAATCCATCAGTTCTACTTGCACATCAGAAGGTTTTAGCTTCTACTACAGCTAAATATCCTATAACTCGAGCAGAAGTTAAAGTTTTAACGATTCCGTCAGGAGTGCAGGGTAAAACACTGGATAACATTTTCTTGGGGCAAGTACCTAAAAGATGTATAGTCGGATTTGTTAATAACGCCGCATTCAATGGAAATCTTACTAAGAATCCATTTAATTTTGAAAACTATAATATGAACTCATTTTGTTTATACATCGATGGTCAACAGATACCTTCTAAAGCGTTACAGCCATCATTCGATAATAATATTTATACTTTGATGTATCACACGTTATTCTCAGGAACAGGTATTCATTTTCTTAACGAAGGTAATGGGATATCTAGGGAACAATATGCAGGCGGCTTTTGTCTGTTAGCTTTCGATCTTACATCTGACTTATCAGCTAATTCTTCTACTCATTGGAATCTTATAAAACATGGTAGTGTGAGACTCGAAGTTCGGTTTGAAACTACTCTTGTACAAACAATAAATTGCATTGTGTATGCTGAGTTTGATAATGTCATAGAAATTGATAGAAATCGTAATGTAAACGTAGATTACAGTAGCTAAGAAATTCATTGTATTAGTTTTAGGTTTTATACAAAGTGTTATCGCAGTTTGACGCCCATTTCAACGTCCTGTTAGGATAACGTGTTGAACATGTGTTCAACACGTTATTTTAATAGGATGCTGTCAAATGATAATGTAATCTCTTCTCTCTTCCAGTTAAGTGAACACAAATTCGTTATCTCAATAGGATGTTGTCAAATGACAATTTAATCTTTGCTCTGTTCCGCACCCAGCATTATTCCTTTGAGTTTTTAACAAAGTTTTATCGTAGTTTGATAAATGTTGTGTAGAAATTACCAGAAATCGTAGTGTAAACGTAGATTACAGTAACTAAGAAATTCAATGTATTAGTTTTAAGTCATAATATAATAAAATAAAATTATCATACTCATACTTACCTTGTATTATTTATGTATGTACCTCGCCCCGCCCAACTTGAAATAGCTATTAGGTAGGCATTCCTAGAATTGTTCATTCCCATGTAAGTTGTGTAATAAACGACAAGTGTTTAAGAACCCTGTATGTATGCATTATGAATACTTTGGAAATACAACAACATTTAGGCAAAATTCATGGACGTTTAAAAACACACGTTTATGCAGCTAATAAATTACCTTTCCATATCGAAACTCCAATGTACCTTATAAGCAATCTGGACCCCGATACAAAACCAGGATCGCATTGGGTAGCCATTCACGTAGACGAACACGGTATTGGTGAATATTTTGATTCGTATGGTCGATCACCAAATGGTTTTCATCGTATGTTCTTAAAAAGGAATTCAAGACAATGGCATTATAATAGTAAAAGAATACAGAATGATTGGACTAACGTGTGTGGACAATATTGTGTGATGTATGTTTATCACAAATTCTATGGAAAAACTATGACAGATTACGTAGACTTGTTTAGTTGTGATACAGTGTACAATGATGTATTGGTTTATAATATGTTCAAAGCAGCCATAAAATAAAGAGTTTTTGAAATGCAAAACCATTTGTTTTTATTTTGTAGTATTATACCTCGCTATAGTCTGCCTTCATAAGCTACTAAAGAAGAATTATTTTACGCTGTTTCGTAGTTAATTATCAAACAAGAATTTATTTGCTGTTATCGTAATCTAATATTTTTTACATCGTACGTAGTTAATTACAAAAACTCGTTCCCTTCTAAATCTCAAAGAAAATACTCAAAGTACTCGTAAATACATGCAATTCGGTAGGTTAGGGTTATTTTTTTTTTATATTTTTTTATAGTATCTTAGCATATCAGTACGAAAACAGTAAATAAAATCTTATTTCATAGTTAATTACGAAACTCAATTACTAAAACAGAAAATGAAGTCTTGTTTGCGTTCGACACCACGCCCGAGAATGTTGGTAGCGACCACCATTGCATCGATAGCGTTATCAGCGTTATCATTAGGGACCGGATGTTTGAATTGAGTGTACTGGAAGCGAAATCTATCTCCGGAACCGTTAGAGATATCGCTTCAGGAATGCGCTAGATCGATCGGACGTGACCGAAATACTTAATTTTGACACTAAATTTTTTTTTTTTTTTTTTTTTTTTTTTTTTTAGGTTTTACTTGTCTAACAACATGGTCTAGACCCCGAAATCGATGAGGCAGAACCGACACAAAGCATACTACTGTGGGTTCCCACTACTGTGGGCTGTACAATTTATATGAATTTATATGAAATCGTTCACATTATCCCGGTGAACGATTTCATATAAATTGCCCTTCCGGCAGATTTACCGGACCGGCAGATCTGCCGGTCCGGCGTAGTGGGAACCAGGCTTAAAAGTAAAAGTCAATTATGACCATAATTGAAAAATAATGGAAAAGTAATATACTTAATTACAAGAAAACTAACAATCAAATTACTAGCCGTTTCACATAATTAGTTAGTAAATTCAAGATAAGAATTTTAAAACTAGTGGTAACAAGTGATTAACCCTACAATGCATGATTTTTTTACTGAGTTGAAAAAAAATATATGATCCTATTTATGGCCGGTATTCATTAGTATTACATCCCGTCATATCCTACATCTCTAGGCTGAATGTAGCAATACCATATTCGCGTATTGCTAAATACGGCTTTTTCTTCTTTCTCATCATGCCCTCTTTTCTTATAAAAGTTGGTCCCAATATTGCTATTGAGGGTTTACTTCAGTGATGGGTGACTGTAGAGTTACATTCCCGGTAGGCGGGAGGGAGCTGGACTGTAGGAGGTTTTTCTGAATTGTATTAGCTTCCGTTTTATTTTATCCCTAAAAGAAAGCAACGGAATCTCATTATAATTTATTAGCCGGAAGAAACCTCAAAATTTGCAAGGTGAAAAAGCCCCTGCTGCGCCGCGACTACTGTACTGACCCTGAAACAATGGGTCTGAGGGTCTGAGGAGGGCCTGATGATAGCTCCAGTATGTTTTCTTCAAAACTGCTACAAAATATTACACAGAAATGTTGGTGGACCTTTCCGACAACAAATCAGTTTCTGTCACTAATATCACCCAGTTACTCCAAGTTTCGACTTACAAGCCAAAAAATATCAAATTATGAATTTCCGTAAATCGCGCCGTGATGACAGTCGCGGCAACTTGGATTAAACCAAATTGTCGATAAATTAATAAAAACACCATGCGATAATTTCCCGAACTAGTAGTTACGTAATTCAAACAATTTATATCAGTAGAAAAGAGAACATGTAGATCTTAAATGCGAGTTATACATTCAAATATTGGTTGTCCCATTTCTGGTAATGCAATGTTTTAACTTTATAATCCAATGCACTAAGTGCTTAAACTAATTAGAATTAAGTTTTACGTACGTATAATAAAAATGTTGACAACTTAACATAAATAATCTTTAAAATTATTATAATAGTCAAATGACTGTTCATGACTGATTCATTTCATCATCAAAAACTTCCTACTCGTACAGCTGACGTCGCTGACTATGATGTCTACTCCTGGTGGTAAGGGTGTGTCAATGAAAGTGAGTCGAATTGTATAGAATTAAGTTTACCTAGTATGAAAATAAAACTTTGAATTTAAACTGACTATTTATATAACGCCTCGGTGGTCTAGTAGTATGTGCACTCGGCTGCCAAGACTGAGGTCCCGGGTTCAATTCCCAGGTCGAGCGAAAACATTTTTCCTACTTTTCAAACATGGCTCGGGTTTGAGATCACCAACCCGCATTAGGCAAGCGTGGTGATTACGCCTGAAACCTCCTCACTGTACTGATATCTTCAGTGAGACGAGAGGCCTTTGCCCAACATTACAGGCTAATACTTACTTTACTTTATTTATATAACTAGCAGCGCCCCGCGGTTTTACCCGCGTTGTGCCCGTTCCCGTGGGCATTTCGGGATAAAATGTAGCCTATAGCCTTCCTCGATAAATAGACTATCTAACAGTGAAAGAATTATTCAAATCGGTTCAGTAGTTTCTGAGATTAGCGCGTTTAAACAAACAAACAAACAAACAAAACAAACTCTTCAGCTTTATAATATTAGTATAGATAAGTCGTACGTGATTTTATGTTGAAGAACAGAGTCCGTTCTCAATATGCTACTTAAAAAAGCGGCCAAGTGCGAGTCGGACTCGCCCATGAAGGGTTCCGTAGCAGCGAGTAACATAATAAAGAAGTTCTTGAAATAAATGTTTTTTTATTTACATTTGAGTTATTGAATGAATAATCAGTATTTTTTTGCGGTTTACGATTTATGTCGTAAAAAAAAAACTACTAACTAGACCTCGTTCAAACCAATTTTCGGTGTTAGATTACATTGTTATGTACATCATATATTTTTTTTAGTTTTATCATTCTCTTATTTTAGAAGTTACAGGGGGGGGGACACACATTTTACCACTTTGGAAGAGTCTCTCGCGCAAACTATTCAGTTTAGAAAAAAATGATATTAGAAACCTCAATACCATTTTTGAAGACCTATCCATAGCTACCCCACACGTATGGGTTTGATGAAAAAAAAAATATTTTTTTCATTTCTAAGTATGGGAGACCCCCCTAAAATTTTATTTTTTTTCTATTTTAGTGTGAAAATATTAATGCGGTTCACAGAATACATCTACACACTAAGTTTCAACAACATAGCTCTTATAGTTTCGGAGAAAAAAGGCTGTGACATACGGACAGACAGACGGACAGACGGACAGACAGACAGACAGACAGACAGACATGACGAATCTATAAGGGTTCCGTTTTTGCCATTTGGCTACGGAACCCTAAAAAGCAATCGATTCTCGGAGAACATGTGAGTCTACTGACCTTACAGCTGTGTTCGTCGGAACGATTTTCAAATACGACTTTGTTCTTTTGGATATCTCGGAAAGTATTAGGAAAAAAATATTTTTTCTTGCATATAATGATAGATTATCAATTACTAAAGACGATTTTACAATAAAAACAATTTCGTCCTATAGTCACATCCGACTTAGTTCGTGGACAGTGTCGATTTGTTTTATTTTATTTTTTTATAGCGGCAATAGAAATACATCATCTGTGAAAATTTCAACTGCCTAGCTAACACCATTATTGAGATACAGCCTGGTGACAGACGGACTGACGGACGGACAACGAAGTCTCAGTAATAGGGACCCGGTTTTACAAAACATGAACTAAATGGAGTACCAGCATGCCAATCTTATTATACTAAATGAAACGGGTCTATCTATATCGCGTTAGAATATAATAATATAACGTAAGTATTAAAATACGTACCTGACGTTTCGAGCAGATTACACTGCTCGTGGTCACGGGATGACTGGCTGGAGCGGCGAATGTTCACTGCGTTCACAATGTGTTTCGGATTGCCCGCACAAACTACGGTTGTTAGGTATTAATTCACGGTACAGTAAAAATATCTGGCAATAATAGATTCACATTGCAAAAAGTTCAATAAAGATAATAATTACAAACAAAAACCTAGTATAATGATTTGCAAAATTAATATTTAACCTGTCCATGTAGGATATCCTCCAATTCTATTCTTCGCAACGCTTGGTTTTGAGTCGAGAGACGTCATCAGGCTGTAATATCTAATTATATGAGAAATATTTGTTTTTCAGAAGTTTTTATACAAAATATAATAAATAGTTAGGTATTGTTTCGATATTGTCAAATAACAAACGCTGCTGTCCACGTAAATGAAGTCACGGAACACAGCTAGTTTATAGTAAAATTCTTGGAAAATACATTTCACTCAGATTATCCACAAAGTAAACGCCCTCAAAAGCTTTGTACAATGTCTCTTTTGTGAGAAATATAGACATCTAATCTTCTTAGTAAACTATGGGTACCAATGCAATATGAAGTATATCTATCGTATCGTATAGGTCGTATAAACCATTCAACGTCTGTATCTAATATTGATCCCAAATTAATCCCTCACGCCTCGCTTCCTTTTAAAACCGATTCAATGGCCGTGTTAATATTGAATCATGCCGTGTAAGCAGCCTACTCGATAAGAACTGTAATATTCTGGTAACGTCTATGAGTGTCCATATAATGTCCTCTTTTTCTTCATTGAAAAGCTTCATATAAGTGGATTACTACACTAGATTCCACTGTATTTTAGCCTTCTTGTATGCTTCGTCTCTGGAAGCCCCTTTATAAGGCACAGAGCGAAATAATGCTGACGGAATTTCGCTTATTCACCAAATAATGCTAAACTAAAAAAAAAATAACTTATTTAGACATATATCACTTAATAAGACACGTAAAAAGAGACAAAAAAAACAAGTACAAATAACAATAAAAATGAAATTAACAATATTAATTAAAAAAAATACATGCAATTTTAACTTTAATAAGATCTGAATATAATCTGAGAATGGGCGTTTTTCGATTACCCGGCACTGGCACTGGCACCGGCACCGGCACCGGCACCGGCACCGGCACCGGCGCCGGGGTTTTATTTTTCCACGGTTTTTCCGCCAGTGTCGATGCCGGTTTACGCCCGGTGAGTGGTACAGTACTGACACCTTCGATAAAATACTTTATTTGTAGGTCATTAAGGTTGATTTCACACTAAATGTTGTATATTCGTTTCTAAGTGACAGGAGTAATTTTAAATATTTGAAGATTTGCTACTTTCTTGCTAGGTGTCATGGTTGTAATTAGGTTGAACTTCGAACTGTTCGACGGCGCCGGCAGGACTCAATGCCGGGCCGGCGCCGGTGCCGGTAAGTCAAAAAGCGAGCCATACATTTTCATACATTTTTGCTTCCCCGGCACCGGCACGGCACCGGTGCCGGGCCGGGTAATGGAAAAACGCCCATTGCGAATAAAAATATACAGATTTATACTATGGCACTTTTAGAACTAAATATGTAACTAGGTAAATATGAATACTACATTTTATGAATTTGTGTTTGAATGAAGTGAGACTATCGTTAAATATATCCACAGATTGGTCGAGTGAATTGTAGGTTCTAGACAACCTGGCGATGGGAGAGTTAAATTTATTTAATTTAAATTAAATTATAGATGTTTTAGTTCATTCATTTGGTACCATGAGCGTATTTTGCGGCTTCGGTAAAGCGTCACAGCCACAGTACAACCTGTAGTTTAACTCCATATAAACGGCCGAAACGCGAGTTATACCTACGCGCTTCGGCCGTGGTACACTCCTGGGGGGTTACCACGATCGTGAAGTTGATCGCTCGCAAGTTGCTTCTAAGGAATCGAAAATTTGGTACCATGAGGCCTTTTAGTGTCAAATTAAAAGCGCAGCCATGTTTTAAAAAATACAATGCCACGCAATTATAAACCCTATTACAATGAAAAAAAAAATGTAAACAAAGCACATAGTACCTTTTCGAATACAACGAGTTGTCAAATTGCATTATGTCAGTAGAGTGTCTATGATGCCGTCAGTAGTTAGGATACGTTCCAAATAAATATAAGTAAGTTAATATCAGGGCTTTATATTTATTATTTCCTCAAAACAGTTGAGAGTTATGATTTGAAAAAATACACTTATAGTACTAAATTCATCATTGTTTATATTATTTCTTGATTATATCAATTACTTGATGCTTTAAATGATTCACGTCTGCGGTCATGGACGCATAAAAAGTCTTTGCGTGAAAATATATTTTTGAACGCATCTGTTACAACCGATGAGTTGCTAGGAGACGGACTGACAATACAAATAAATAAATATTCATTACAGGGATTCACACATGGTTTAAAATACTTAGTTTAAAAATATCTTCTAGGAAATTAAAATATGACGACTTCTAATATCATTACGGATATACTACGCTTGTGCTCAAGAAAACCTGCCTAATTGGTGAAAAAACACACTGAATGGTTGTCTAAATGATAGCCACAAATATCGAACTGTGTGAAACTTCCCGAAATATAGAATACCTAAAATACATAAGTACGTACTGTAAACCAAATCTATTCTCCAACTAATAGATTGGCGCAACATGTGGCAAGAAACTTTTGTCATTTTCTGTGTAATCCAACATAGAGAAATTCTTGAATAACTTGACTATCCAAGTCAGCTACGTGGGCCAGTCACTGTTTTAGAGAGCACAATATCAAGTGCAATATTCCTTTGGATAATACTGGTATCTTTGAGATTGGCTGTGATTGAGAACTCTCCTCTATTGGTCAAACGAAGCGGAGTCCAGGGACCAGTGCGATGAGGAACACAAACCATAGCTGATGTCAAACAGCGACGTAATTTGAAAACGGTAGTCCATACTTTGGATAAGCACAGATTTGATGAATCCCAAATGAATTAATTTAAAATATAACAACAGTGCATCCGTAATCTGGTAGTTTTAATTTCTAATAGCTTATATTTTATCGATATAAATGTTAAACATTTAAAACTACATCTCCACTTAGTGTTTTCCAATTTTAACCAGTATTTTTAACCCTTTAATCGCTTTAATAGAAAACACAAGTTTCCATTAAATGGATAAAGAACCAGCCTATCATTAATGAACGAACATGCGTTATCATTTATTTCATTAACCAGCGATTTGTAACTCTGAACTATTCAAAAAATTAAGGAGAATGATGTAGTGATGTTTGTATGTGAAGAAGTTTTCAGTAAGACGGGTTCCAAAAAGGCGAGCGAGTAAAAAAAGAGATGATATTATCTTTAGGATCTTTAGTGCTTCTATTTATTCCTAAGATTTATTCAATTCAATTACATTCATGATTCAACCAACTTCATTAGCAATCAATAACAAACTGACATTACAACTGTCAAGTAACTTTGACGTTCTTTTAAATACTAAAACAGATTATATTTTTAAATGAAAGCTGTGTCGACGGTTGCTATGGTACTACAAATAATGTCCGCGCACTACAAAATGAATACCTTCATACATTTTGGCGGGAAACAAAAAACATGGCGGCCACCTGATTTGAGTGACAGATCCCGCAAGTTCCTTAAAAGTTACTCCCTATTGCTAATAACACGATAGATACGTGACGTCAGCATAATGCGACCAAGTTTGAAGGTTGATATTGTGTTATAGATCTAATTGTGTTTTTTTAATTTAAGCGTATTATAAAATTGATGAAAGTATCTGTCAAACAATGTCCGCGCAACAGTGTGCAGTACAAAATTTCACGTTTTGGCGGTAGATCTGTAAGGGAATGACAGGCCGGTGAATTGACCGGTCAACGATTTCGATCGTGCTTGGAGTAAGGCCCCTGGTACGCAGGCAGTCGCGACGCGACTGTGCCGCAGTGACGTACGGGCGGTGTGTTGATTTTTGTTTTTGGTTGTATGAATTTGTTATTAACACATTGTCCATGTTTCCCAAAACAATTTATAATGAAGCTTTATATTAGAATGCGGATTTTTTATACCTTAAAATTAAAAATAAAGCGTTTCGTACGTATCAGTCGAAAATATTTTTCGGTCGGAAAATATTTTTCGGTCGGAAATTTATAACATTGTTATTCAATAGGGCTTTTGAAAAAAAATTGTTTTGTGATAAATGGAAAGATTATATATTAGTTTTATAACAAAACTATTTTTATTTTATTTTTTTCGCAATAATTCAAAAGTTATTTCAAAATAAAAATTAATTTTTGAATCCAGTACCGAAGACACTCTGACAACTCCCGAACAAACCCGAGCGCGTGTGACGTCATAATGATAGCCTCATTCGGTTACACGTGTAATAGCCGTAAACGCTGTACGTACTTATGGTTAAATAGCTATAACATTATCACGTCCACGTCACAACTATGGTGACCTATTATGACGCGTTTGTAGTCACGTGATTTTTATTCAATTTTTAATTGTTTATAATTAATTGAAAAAATATTTTTTTAATGTTTTTTGCATTAAATATCAATATTATTAATAATAAAGTTTTAAAATATATTAAAAAAAAACATTTTTTTTTTCAAAAGCCCAATTATAAACATGTTTTTTTAATTAAAACCATTCACAAATCATCACGCATTTTTATTGAAACTTCCTATTTAATTAAAAGTATTTTAATTCTTTACATAAAAAAAAAATTTTACAGTCACAAAAATATAAATGGAAACACAAAGTAGGCAAATATAATTAAAATGCTGGCGGGTGGCAGCCTTAGCGCATGTCTACGTACCGCGCGGCTGTAGGTATCTAACTCAAGGTCACAGCCGAGTCGGATTACTGTTTCGATAGTTGTACTGTGTCACAGCTGTCAAAATTAGCAATTCAATCGAAGATACTTTCGCCAACATACATTGAGCCGTTGTTTTTTTAACACGCTTTTATTAGCTTGGCCTGTATGTACGTATGTAATGGAATCTTTGAACATCATTTTCACCAACTTCCAGAAGTCTGATTAATTTGAAACTTTGCATACGTATCAAGGACCGATGACAATGCAATAATTTAATAACAGTTTCCCATTATCCTTAATGGATATGCCAGATTTACTAAAAAATAAAAAATAAAATTATAGTTTAAAAAAACTAAAAAACACGCTTTTATTGCAAATTGAACTAAAAACTAGAAAATAATTTTTCACCTCAAATCAAAATTATAATAAAATTTAAGTTATTAACACAATGATTCAATTCAGAGTAAAAAGCGTGGGGTGCTTAATATTTTTTTTTAATATTACAATCATCATTGGTATCTATGAGAGGATAGTTATGAACTACAGTAAAATGCACCCCACGCTTTTTTACTCTGAATTGAATCATTGTGTTAATAACTTAAATTTTATTATAATTTTGATTTGAGGTGAAAAATTATTTTCTAGTTTTTAGTTCAATTTGCAATAAAAGCGTGTTTTTTAGTTTTTTAAACTATAATTTTATTTTATTATTATATGAGTTACGGTACCTAAGTAAATGTTTAATTGTTCCTTATTATAAAATATGCGTTTGTACAAATAGCTGAACGAATTGATATACCTATTTATGATTTTCATTGAATTTAAGAAGACACGTCACTTGCGGCAAGTTGTAACTAAAATTAAAAAGGACCTTGGGTGGGATACTATTGAGAGCCTGGCCCAATGCACACCTATGTACAAGTGACTCTTCGATGATTATTTCGAAATCGACGGCCAACTCGGTATTTTTGATCACCGAAGAATAGAGTTGAGCTATGGTATGGACCCTAATCGTGTCGCACAACAGTGTCATGACCTGTCATTTGAAAGCTCTTGAAGAGTTGTACAAGTCACTCTTTGACGGTCATATCGAATAGGTAGGTGTTTTTGACCACCGAAGAATAGAGTTGGGTTATGTTATGGACCATAATCGTGTTGCTCAACAGTGACATGACCATTTGCCAATATGCCATTTGAAAGGAAAAGACTCCTCTTTTTCCGTCGGGTTAGTAAAAAAATGTTTTAAATCTTCGATCTATCAGCAAACCTAATGTGGCAGACTAAATTCCACGCGAGCGAAGCCGCGGGCAAAAGCTAGTATATACTATATTTTAAAGATGAAAAGTTTCTAACTTTGTTTGTTTATAAGGGCTCATCTCTGAAACTAAACATCCGATTTGAATAATTAAACGGGAAGGTTATAGGCTATTTTTCATCCCGAAATTCCCACGCGAGTAAAACAGCGGGGCGCTGCTAGTAATATTATAAAGAGGCAAAGTTTATTTTTAAAGTTTAATTAACTGTTTTCAGTGTGGTCAGCCATATTCAAGGTTTAGGCATTTTTTCATTCCATAAATTCCCCCGGGTCTGTTCGGGCACAACGCGTATAAAACCGCGGGGCGCTGCTGGAATTTAATAAACTACTACTCTACCGTTTGCGGTTTCCCTCAAAGTAGCTAATACAACTGCTTGCTTAGGGCACTTCAGTTATTTATTGGTCATTATTTCATTACAATTATTAATTTAAGATTAAACAGAACAGTTGATTGAAATTTATATCTATACTAATATTATAAAGCTGAAGAGTTTGTTTTGTTTGTTTTTTTGTTTGTTTGTTTAAACGCGCTAATCTCAGAAACTACTGAACCGATTTGAATAATTCTTTCACTGTTAGATAGTCTATTTATCGAGGAAGGCTATAGGCTACATTTTATCCCGAAATTCCCACGGGAACGGGCACAACGCGGGTAAAACCGCGGGGCGCTGCTAGTCTGTTATAATTATAACAGATATAAATTATATCCCACTTTAAGACTTTTAGACGATTTTCATAAATACTGTATTCACGGATCACAAAACACGTTTTGTATCAAAGACTTGAAATGCTGAGTTCAAAACGAACGTCATGCCAAACAGATTATCTGGTAAATCATTTCAATCGCCAAACCTGCTAACTTGTTTATCACATTCTAGCTAGAGTTTCATCGGCGAGAATATACGCAAAACGTGAAATACACCTTCAATCATATAACGTGTCCTAACGTTGTTTACTTTCGACGTGACACTCGCTAGTACTCGTAATATGGCCACCGCGTGGCACGGAATTCGATTACTGCCTAGTAATGACATAACTTCTGATGCTCCATGTAGTATCACCGAGTCGCATGTTGTCCGAACACTAGCAGCGCTCCGCGGTTTTACTCGCGTTGTGCCATTTCCCGTGGGAATCTCAAGATGAAAAATAGCCTTATAATCTTTTCGTTAAATGAGACTACCCAATTCCCAATTCCCAACATTGTTTTTATGACATCAAAGAATATTTAAATTATAAGTTGTGACCTAGAAGTAAGTAGTACGAGAAGCGCAAAATTTGCGCTTGTATTGTGCGTTAATTAAGACTATCTATGATGGTTTTTTTTTTTAATTATTATTATTTTTTGACATTATTAGGTAACCTTAACTAATTTTACAACTTGTTAATAATGTAAATTGATTTATATAATGACAACTTGAACTTTTTTTTTGTAATCTTACAAGACAGTTGCACGCCACAGTGGGGGTAGAATGTATGGAACTATATTATAAATGTAAGACCTAATGTAACTACATTCAAGCAATAATAAACATTTCATTTCATTTTAAACCGCATTAGAATCCGTTGCGTAGTTTTAAAGATCTAAGCATTCATAGGGACAGACAGCGGAAAGCGACTTTGTTTTATACTATGTAGTGATGCCCGACTTTGAAGGCGCTCACAGTAGCGTCCTTCTGAGTTACTAAAAGCTTACCTACGACATAATTATATTGACATGTTATTGACATGCTATGTGAGTCTGAAATATTAGGGCCACCGCGGTAAGCGTGCGCACGCCGCGGTTCCATACAAAAGTGAACCGTCGCGTGAGCACGCCGCGTGCGCCCGCCGCATGTGGCTTCATACAAAAGTGAACAATCGCGTGTGCCCGCGGCGTACGCCCGCCGGGTGTGGCTTCATACAAAAGTGAACCGCCGCGTGCGCCCGCGTCCACACTGCGTTCAGTGTTGACCCTTAATCCTTAAATCCCCGTCAAAGGAGTAACTTGCATAGGCATAAACCGGTGGCCAACCCTGGAGTCGGAGTGTTTGGACCGCCGTGACGGGGATAGCTTCGAGGTAGACAATTATATTTTTAACAAATTTAACTGTTATTGTAGCCTTATAAAGTAAAGTATTAGCCAGTAATACCCCACTGCTGGGCAAAGGCCTCTCATCCCACTGAAGTTATCAGTACAGTGAGGAGGATTAGGCATAATCACCACGCTTGCCAAATGCGGGTTGGTGATCTCAAACTCGAGCCATGTTTGAAAAGGAAACATGTTTTTCGCTCGACCCAGGAATTGAACCCGGGACCTCGGTCTTGGCAGGCGAGCGCACATACCACTAGACCACCGAGACGTTTGTAGCCATAATGGACCAAGAGCCCGTGGACCCCAGACTTTCGTCATTTTATAAAAGCTGAAAGTTTGTCAGCGCATGCTCCCAACACAGGTAAGAACGATGGACCATTATGAAGTTTGGGTTATCGTGGCTTTGGCAGGTAAACGGTACTAAAGGTCAATGGTCGAAAACACCAAGTTGGCCATTGATTTCGATATCACCGTCAAAGGGTGACTTGTACAACTCCTCAAGAGCTTTCAAATGACATAGGTCATGTCACTGTTGAGCAGTAGGATCAGCGTCCATGGCATAGGCCAACTCCAATCTTCGGTGGTCGAAAACACCAAGTTGGCCATCGATTTCGATGTCACCGTCAAAGGGTGACTTGTACAACTTGTCAAAAGCTTTCAAATGGCATAGATCATTTCACTGTTGAGCATTAGGATCAGCGTTCATAGCATAGGTCAACTCCATCCAATCTTCAATGATCGAAAACACCAAGTTGGCCGTCGATTTCGATATCACCGTCAAAGGGTGACTTGTACAACTCTTCAAGAGCTTTCAAATGACATATGTCATGTCACACAAATCACACTTTTTATTTGATGAATTTAGATCGGTATTTTACACACCTTTAGTACCGTTTACCTGCCAAAGCCACTGTAACCCAAACTTCATAATTGTCCATCGTTCTTACCTGTGTTGGGAGCATGCGCTGACAAACTTTCAGCTTTTATAAAATGACGAAGGTCTGGGGTTCACGGGCTCTAGGTCTATAACGATAATCTAATAAATTAAAAATGATTTTATGGAGCGAACGCGAAGGGCGAATGGAAAATGTTCACAATTTTTCGTATTCTACCTACTTTTTTATTTTATTAAGTTATTGAATTTGCACTGGCAAAATATTTTTTATTTCGATTCACTTAGCTCGTCGGTTTTATTCGCGCTGTAAAATAGGAAAAAATGTGGAAAGCGAGCGCGCAGGGCGAGCGACTTTTTTTTAGAGTTTTTTCCATAAACGGACCGTAACGGGAAGTGATGTCGTGAGAAACTTGTAAACCTAATCCAAAATTAGGGCTGCAAGGTGGGGCAAGATCCCCCAGTGCAAGTGGATCCGCACCTGTACTAACAGAACTGAAGTCCAAAGTTCCAGGAATAGTATTCACAGTTTTGGTCATAGTGACCTCCACATAAGAGGTAAGATACGCTGTCGCGGACTTTCATTTACAACTATTCAAGACAAACAATCCTCATCTTTGTGTAACTCTTAGTTTAGGCAGCGCACGCCAAGATAGGGCAGTATTTTTTCCCACTTAATTGACATGTATTGTTATATTATAATATTACAACCAAAATTACAATTCATTATTCTGGTGTTTAACCTACATTACTGTAAAGTTTAATTCAAATCCGTTCAGTAGTTTTTGCGCAAGAGTAACAAACATACGATGTGATGTGATGTAATGATGCGATTCTTTAGATTGATATAACTATTTTATTATTGAACCGATTGAAAAGAAACAAAGACTAAATGTTAATCCCAGCAAATCACAACGCATTGGTGAAATCCGCATTCATTAGATTAAGAGGGCCCTTCCCGGGCCGTTTATCGCCAACGCGAACATTATTGCAAGTCTTGTTTCTTCTAGCGCAATATTAGAAAAAGAGGCACTGCGAAAAGAGTTATTGTCAAAAATTAATTAGAATTTAATTAAGCAACCACGTTTCCGAACAAACAATGCTCTTTCAATATAGTCTATGGCTGTGAATGACAGTGACATTCGTTACGCGTGTTTTTTTAAATATGCAAAATTAAATGTATATTTTTCAATATTTCTGAGAGATTTTCTTAATATTTTTTTCCGTAAGAACCTTCTCCTAATAATAACAAATACAACATAAAAAGAATTAGTCAAATCGTTCCAGCCATTCACGCGTGATGCCGTGACCAAGGAAAACGGGTTTCATTTTTATATATTATATATATAGATAGATATAGATAGATAGATACATTATAAAGAAGCAAAGTTTCTAACTTTGTTTGTATATTTGTTTGTTTGTTTGAATTCTTTCGCCTATAAGTAAAGTATATTTTAGGTACGGACATAGGCGAGGTATTTTTTTTATTCCGTATTCAATTTGAAATAATGTAACCAAAAAGGTATGAAAAACATGCCCACAAAAATTGGTTATTGGCATGCGCTGCTAAATCTATTGATATTATGTATGATACATATAAACAATGTTCGACATAATCAAAGTTTGATTATGTCGAACATTGCGTTGCATTGCTCTTTGCTCATTATTGCGTACAAATAAATAACCTAACTTAACCCCTCGTATGCCGGAACGCGGATCTAAGCCAGACACAATTGATTTTCTATTGTGTTTCTAATGCCGGCATACAAGAGGTTAATAAATGTTTATTTTGTCCCTAGCCGCCCCTTCCGAGAGGATACCCTTCCCCTTCAAACGCGCTACTTCTCGACGAAGACCCTGGGATCATGCCAGAGGTGGAATCATCATCGACCGGTATCCGAAGAGGCGGGAAGCAAAGATCATCTCTACCCGTAATCAGCACACAAAGGGAGACACTAGAAAGACCTCTCGGTGAGTACATTTATCCTTTACCATTTAGGCATACAACAAATAGCTAAAGCATAAAATGAAAAGGATCCAAAAACGCTTTAGTGAAGTTACCTTTTACAACGAAGCAAAGTCCCTCGCGCTAGTCGCTTCTCATTTCATTTTGCTGTATTTTGGAAATCTGTTCGAAGCGCATATTTGACGGATTACTGAGGTCGAACAAACGAATAGGAAGAAACCTCGGTATGCATTTCATTGGAAAACCTGGTATTTTGCGATATTCAGTGAAAAGTAGGAATACAACACAAAGCAACAGTTTTAATGATTCCTAGAATGTGAACCTTTTGAGCTCTCACGGTGCTTAATGTGGCTACTCACATGTACGCCATAATACAAACTTTCTAGGAACACGGAAAGAGCAAAGCCACCTGCATTTTATACCATATAGTAATATTAGTTCAACTCGTTGGACCTTTTTGATTGAACAAATTGAACAAAAATCCGACTCCAATCTGGATTCTTGTAAAGATACAAGGGGCCTAACTCCAAGCTCGATCGAATACGCTGACCGATCAGTTCACCGGCCTGTCACACCCTTGCTGGTTTTGTTATAAACGGGACGGTTCAGTAAGCATACGTTTTACCCGTTTTACCGGTCATAACGAAATTATTTTAAACATCGGTGGAGGTGCCAAACAAACATGTATGTAGTAGTATCAGTTAGTTAGATTCCATATTACAAGCTTAGAGCTTAGTTTGGGTCTAATTAACCGTGAGTGAATTTGTCCGGGTATATTTATTTATATAAACAGTCCTCGCCCGAATTGAATCTTTCTGGTTTGACATTAAATAGGTAGAGTAGGTGAGTGGCCAACCCTGGTGTCGGAGTTTTTAGACCACCTAAAGGCCTCCGACATGGTCTATCGAATGAAACCCCCGGGACCGACAATTTGAAGTGAGCCCTCCGAAGCACGGTAGCGCTCAGATAGAAACGCTACTATCGGCCACCCGTCCAAGTAGGGTTCGAGATGCACGTTGCTTAACAATGGCACTGAACTAACATTGCTTAGTCCAACTACTAAACAAATACAGAATTAAACACGAACGCGTAAATGATTTCTATCTAATATTTACACTTCACAGCACTCGTAACTAATATTAAACTGGCCAAGTTTGAGTCAAAATTCTCTGCGGTACCGTACAAATTACAGATAATGTCTTTCCAATGGAATCGACAAGCAGCCAGTTATAATTGTTTTGATTTACTAGTTAGGTTGTAGACATTATAATTATGTTCTATTTTCGAATCTGCATTGGCGCAACCAGAACACTGCCATTGCCATCTTGATATCAGCAGTTTTTGAACAATTCTTTATGCTTTCTCGTTTTAGAACTAAAACATAAAGAACTAAAGCCAAGTTCAAGCAAAGGAACTGCTAGCCAGCGCCGAGTGTAATAATACGCGAACCACTTCGTGCCAATTTTGACCCTTCTATAACTCAAAACCTGTTTAACGTGAAAACATTAAACTACGTGTATTTAATTATATCCATTAGGACATCTAGAAGCCCAAATTTCACGAAGCTAGCTCAAACAATTATAAAGATATGAAGGTCAAAAAGTCGTAAATTTTAGTATTGACTGACTGACTGACTGATATATAGTACCTAAACCTAAGTTGGAACTGTTACAAGCATATACTTGAAACTATCCCAATATATGTATTATTATTTGCTATTTAACTGCAATATAAACGTAAAGTTAAGTAAAAAAATAAGTGGTGTTCCCATACAAAAAAACTTGTAATTCGCGCTAAACAACCGGCCAACGGTGTGTCGTCGTCGGCGCGGCGGCGCGCGGCTCCACAAGCGCTCCCGAGCAAACTTATGTTGTACTTTATGACGCGGAAACGCAAGAAAAAACATTAAATCTCAATACCTGCCTAGTTGTCTTTACAAAAAGTAATGATATCCCACCAAAAACATAAATGTAAAAAAGGAGAGCCAAGTTCAATACAAAAATTATGCTTGGCTATGGGCTTCGCCGCACTGTATCAAATTTTTTAAAATTATCAAAGAAGCTAAGAGAATATTTACTACAATTTATTCTCTAAAAGTGTCATAACATAAAGCAAACAGTTTTATACTAACAAAAATAATGGATAACCTTTTTAAATTATCTATTGAAACATTTTGCACGGGTCCATTGGTTACTTATTAAAGCTTCTCTAGATGGTGCAAGTTACATTCATTTACTCGTGGAAAATGTTACAGTTTATTGGTTCACTTCAAATTAATCTCCTGTATTTATTATAAAAGGAGTTGAAGGAAATAGTTATACATGTACTGTACACATTATATATGAACAGACAACAACACCACCTGTATTCAAAATTTAAACAATAACAAAAATACCGGCCAAGTGCCAGTCGGACTCGCAGACGAAGGGTTCCGCACCATCACTACATATATTATACTAGCGACCCGCCCTCGCTTCGCTTCGGGTAATCAAGATTTCATGTAGGAAAATCGGGATAAAACATTGCGTGTCTCCCGCAGGAATATACACAATCAAAATTTCAAGTGGGAAATTGGGGATTAAATATTACATGTCTCGCGCGAGTATATATGTATACACAATCAAGATTTCATGTGAGGAAGAATTCGGGATAATACCTACATAGCGCGTCTTCGTCGTTCGTAGTTCGTAGGTAGGTATATCCCCGCGCGCTTTGACCGCACGAAACAGTAAGTTATTTTGTAAGCAGCGCCCCGCAGTTTTACCCGCGTTGTGCCCGTTCCCGTGGGAATTTCGGGAATTTTTTTACATATAAACCTTCCTCTTGAATCACTCTACCTATTACAAAAAAACCGCATCAAAATCCGTTGCGTAATTTTAAAGATTTAAGCATACAGACAAACAGACAAACAGAGACGAATTTATTTTATACTATGTAGTGATATATCTCATCATAACTTTGAAACTAACTGTCCGATTTTAATAATTTAAAGAGGTATACAAAGAAACATAATTAACCTTGATTGTAAAGCCATTTATTTTGATGTAGATTCATATCATCATATGAATATCATCAACCTCAAATTACACTCCTTTTTTAACTAATTAATTTTAACTAAAAATGGTTATTGTGGCTTAACTATAATAGTTAGACATATGCCCTCGCGAACTTATTTGTTCGCAATGATATGTACTTTGATTGTGTAGAACATTGTTTTTGTGTATCATCAATAGATTTAGTAGCGCACGCCAATAACCAATTTTTTTAGGCATGTTTTTCATACCTTGGGTTACATATACCCGCGTTGTGCCAGTTCCCGTGGGAATTTCGGGATTTTTTTTACATATAAACCTTCCTCTTGAATCACTCTACCTATTACAAAAAACCGCATCAAAATCCGTTGCGTAATTTTAAAGATTTAAGCATACAGACAGACAGACAGACAGACAGACACGACACAGAGACGACTTTATTTTATACTATGTAGTGAAGACATAATTATGTATATCGGAACTACTCGGCGATGCTTCGTGCTCGTTCGGAGGCCGTCGCATGGCGACCGTGTCACACGTGTCAACCAGTACGGTGGTGATTTTTCTCCGACTTACTTTACAAATACTTATATATTACAACCAAAATTACATAAAATCATTATAAATTGTAGCCTATATGTTATTCTGATGTATAACCTACATTATTGTAAAGTTTCATTCAAATCCGTTCAGAAGTTTTTGCCTGAAAGAGCAACAAACATACATCCATACATCCATCCATACATACATACATCCATCCTCACAAACTTTCGCGTATATACTTAGTATTAGTAGGATAGGATATAAAGTTTTTTAAGACTGGGCAAACGATATTAAGTGAGTTTTGTTGTGAGGATGCACGCTTCTGAACCAGACACTCACGTGGCGGACGTAATCTTTAGACCAAAACACGATTTCATTCAATTTGTGCCATACTTTTTTTTATTGAAAATTGTATTTTTTTGGTTGTTTTTCTAATATCTCCTTTATTATTTAAGTTTTTAAAACAAAGTTTAATATTATACAACGAAAATAACTTCTTTAACTTGCCTCGGTTGAAATTTCTCTATAATATAACTTACTTTTCTCAATTGAGACTGACGTTCTTTACCTTCGTCATGAAAAACATAAAAAGATTCACGCAACAAGCGACCTTATTAACTCCTGTCAAGGTGCTTAGCAGCGTGGCAACATGCGACCCCTCACCTCTCACAGTACTGTTACCCTTTTTTGTAGGCCGTTTTTTAATTTATTTGCACTGATTTAGGGTGAGCACGCACTGGCATACAAAATGATTGTGTCTGGTCGAGCAAAATTAGGTATGACTATATACTCGACTCGACTTTGAGGGCGTCATGTTTGCCTCCGAGAGCAAGCTCCGTTCATAGCACTCGATGTAATTCTTTAAATATTATTTTCCAGCATTGACTTTGACATTTTATTATACTTTACAAACATCCCCACACCGCACAAAACTGATCAACATTTCTTCGTCCATAACTTGTAACTGACGCCGGGCGTGGCATATTGCTTAGGAAACACACGTCTGAAAACAATTCTTGCTTTAATACTGTGCTTTAGCTACACTACGGGCGCGGCGAGCGCATGTAGATCGCACAGTCAAACGCGCATCATGCAAGGTCGAGCGTTGACGAGCATCAACTTCGAAAGTGCTTTCAATTTTAGTACCTATGAGGAATTTTCATAAGGTTACTTATTCAGAAGACTCCATTTTTGTTCTACTCTTGTCTGCTCTTGGTGTGCGCTGACTCTTAGCAGAATAACATTTATTCAGAGACGACGAAATCTATGGATTCGACAGCTTATTGTATTGATTTGACACCGGGTCAACGCGACAGTGGGTTAGGGATAGAGCGGCGCATGCCGCATACCAAATGCATGTCGAGTCGGCGTTCGTGTTTGCATAAACATTGACGCTGACTCTGTTTGACTGACTCCGACTCCGACTCTGTCTGTTTGTTTGAACGGTTCGTTTTTCCACCTATTTTCACGGTGAAGTCGGTTAGAAAGCGATCAAAAGACGCTCGTTTAGATTGGTTGACGCGCGGGTAGATTTGCCCGAGCGACCGAGAGCAACCAATTTGACTTATGTGATACTCGTACTCTAGAACTGGCTAACTGGCTCGATCTAAACGATGCCTGAAGGCTTTAAATCAAAACGCACTCCATGATAGTCAATATTATTTGGGTCGTCCAAATTAAACAGCACTATTGGAACATACGCCAAAGCCGCCGCATACATATTTTGACATTCCGGTGAATATTGTTAATACATTGTTAATATAGTATTGTTGTCACCCAATTGGAGCCAGCTTTGAACCTTGTTTACGAACGTTTTTCTTAACTTTGACTTTGTACATATTTCGAACGCTTGACATTTCATGTAGAGCGTGGTCCAGCATTCAAAAAAAGTCCTTGCATCGTAGAGTCCAATAGATGAGTTTTTAATTGGTGTAGGTTACGTATTAACAGACGGCTCGGCGCAGTCACTACCAACGATTCATTAATGACAGTTCTCAAGGTTTAGTTGCAGCTTTGTCCACTTCAACGCCACCAAATTTCAGCTAGAAATAGCAACATTACATCAAAACAAATAACGGTTCAATTGTCATGTTTATTTCGTGTTTCAATATAGGCTCCAAGGGATCCGGCACTTGTCAATAACGTATGTTTAGTTTGGGAAAGTAAACTGTTCGGATTCGCCTTTGACATCTCAGAGTCAATATTAATGTAGTGGCTATCAAAGGGTTTCGATGAAGCTTATTATGACGAGTACTTTGTGCTCGCACATTATTTGTTCATTACAAATAGGCGCTTAACAAGTGATGTGAAAACAATACCGGTGGATAAATAAATAAGTACACACAGGACTTATCTATCTTCTTCATCGAGTGGATGGTCAACCTGACCAATCCTGGTGTCAGAGTTAAAGGCCTCTGACATGGCTCATGTAACGACTACTATCCATAGAAAGTAACCGGGACCGACGGCTTAACGTGCCCTCCGAAGCACGGAATCATCTTACTTTTCGAGCAATCAGGTGATTCAGCCTGCAATGCCCTAACCAAACTGCTCTCGAACCCGGAACCTCCGGGTCGTGAGCCGGGTGCTCAAACCACAAGACCACGGAGGCTGTTGCTACTTATCTATTTGAAAAAGTTCGATTGTTTGTTTATTTGAACGCGCTTATTTTTTGTATTGTATAACCCCATTCAAAGGGAAGGCTATAGCATATTTTTTGTCTCACGGGAACGGACACAACACGGGTAAAACCGCGGAGCGCTGCTAGTTACAATACGATTAATAATCTTATCGTCTACCCAATCATCCTGAATATGTACAAAGCAATCTGTATCGCACATTCAATATTAGATATGTCGGAGATGGACGTTTTGACGGCGCCTAACCTCATCGGATGAAAACAACACGTGCAACGATTAACCCCACCACTTCGATCCTATATAAGGCGATGTGAACAGAAACACGTCTCACTCGTTCGGCGTCGGTTGCCCGGTGCACACGTTATGATTGTTATGAAATAAACCCGTGTATAAAAGATTAAGCTGACAGCAGAGTTTCTTGCCCATTCTTCTCTGCTGATGCTCTTCCGAATGGGTGGTAAATTCAAACCTGAATAAAGATAGTTGACTTTGACTGATTTGGTGTTTTCAATATAATGGCGGACGCCATTCCGACATCAGAAGTGGGATCAAGATCGCTATTGCCCACCGAGCGTCCAGCAGAGAATGATCAAGATCGCTATTGCCCACCGAGCGTCCAGCAGAGAATGATCAAGATCGCTATTGCCCACCGAGCGTCCAGCAGAGAATGATAAAGATCGCTATTTTGCCCACTGAGCCACCAGTAGAGAATGTTTGAATTGGTCAATGATTTGGTAATAAAACTTGGAATGTTCTGTGAGTATAGTTAGTTAGTACTCTATTCTATTGTGGAGTTAAGAAGGTAATTATGAGTCAAGTGTAATCTTGTGATGTAATGTGATATGTTCTAATATGTTTTCTTATTTTCATGTTGGATCAATGCTGGTAATTATTGTGAGTATTGATAAACCTCGTCCGGGGTAGAACGTGGTTCTCTTCTCAATCCTGTAACCTGAGGAATATGAGGGATTGCGGTATTCCAAATTATTCAAGAATCTATCACGACAAATTCACATTGGATGTTAAATCGGTGATGTATTGCGGTAATGATTGGTTTGTTGGGAAATATCCGGTGAGCTATTTTGTGATATTTGAGTCAGTTAACATTGAGTTTTGTAGTGAATCTTCGTACCACTTGATAAAGTAGAAAGCTTTGAACTCTAAACGTACTTACAAGTATGCACATGATCGCGTTAGGAAGATGCCTGTGGGGCGGGTAACAGCTGACTCAGACGAAGGTGGAGACAGTGAGGTTGATTAAGCTGTTGATTGTTACTGGGTTTTTATGTCGGTGGGTCAGTCTGAGACCGCACCAGGGTGCCGTAGCTGTAGCCCGTTAGAAATCGGTGTCTACTACTTGTAGTAGTCCGTGGGTAGGCAGTAGGCGGTAGCCCTGGGTAGTGTGGTCGGGTCTTGCCTAGTAGCGAAGACCGTAGAGTCATGGGACGACTCGGCATTCCGAAATGGAAGTGCATAAAGGGCAAATGCGTTTGCTAAATCTTGTGTTGTGACCACGAACAAAGACTCAGTAGTAAATCAATTGTGATTAAATTGTTAATTGTGTGTGAATAATGAACCAGAGTCTGTCACTGTTACTGGCCTCAGGGTTTTGGTAGATGAGACGTTATCATAATTTACTTTGTGATTTCTTACGCTATTTGATCATATTATTAATCTGAATTTGAGTTGTTAGTAATCATGAGTAAGGTCCTTTAATTAATAAATTGAGAGCCAATGAAGGCTAGATCCCCAAGATTGGCCATGAATAAGAGGTATGGCCGAGCGGAATTGTTCTCTCGTGATTTTTGGTTGCAGATTAACACACGAGGACGTGTGCTAGCAGGATGGCCGTGTCGGAGATGGACGTTTTGACGGCGCCTAACCTCATCGGATGAAAACAACACGTGCAACGATTAACCCCACCACTTCGATCCTATATAAGGCGATGTGAACAGAAACACGTCTCACTCGTTCGGCGTCGGTTGCCCGGTGCACACGTTATGATTGTTATGAAATAAACCCGTGTATAAAAGATTAAGCTGACAGCAGAGTTTCTTGCCCATTCTTCTCTGCTGATGCTCTTCCGAATGGGTGGTAAATTCAAACCTGAATAAAGATAGTTGACTTTGACTGATTTGGTGTTTTCAATATAATGGCGGACGCCATTCCGACAGATATATCATGTTACGATGTCCATGGAATACGGGTCAATTGTTTTACCGGGATTTATTGAAAATGAGGCCCTAGGTTGAGTTCTAGGAATGACGTGAAATACGAAATCAAATGCTATATTTCTATTGATCTGTATACCTGCATCCGCCCAGGGAAGGCCTAGGGCGCCGCCCACTGCCAAGCAAACGGGAAGGGCTTGAAGTTGCATGTTGAAATAATTTAATTGATTTTTAAAGGAACTCAAACTACACAAAAATCTCATAATTTGTTAAAGGCAATTATTATTACAACCCTGGTATTACTATTATTATTCGAACGCTGAACTAAAACCAATCCAGATATGTTTTCGTTTCATAAACCTAAAGAGTTAAGTACAAATCTAATATCCAAAACATATCCGTTTCATAGATTCGAGAAATTCCTTTGATCGACGATAAATAAAAATATGCGGAGCGGACGGCCAACCTCAAGTAGCGGAGGCCCTTGAGGCAGAAAAACTTCAGAGTTAAATCACTTGGAACAAATATACGAGTATTAGTAACCAGTTTACTGTAGCACCTCCCCCGACTAAATGTATGAAAGCATGGTTCAGCTTAAACTGGATTACTAGACATCGCCGGTTTTCATTCTATCTTTGCCAATATCCGTGATGCACTCGTACGTTTGAATAAATATCTAAACAATGTAATCCAGTATTGTATTGGTCTCTGTATTGATAAATATTAAAGCCCAGTGGGCGGATCCGGTTCAAGAGCTCTACGCATGAGAATGACATTGTAATATCAAGACCCCAACAACTGCAATAACAACCCTCGGAGGGCAGTGAATTAAATTACTTCTAAATGTTGGTTTATATTACCTCCTTGTTTCACATCCTACCGCTCAAGAACCTAGGAGTCAAAAGGATCGGTCGAGGCTAAAGAGGAAGGTCGATTTCCACACCTTACTTTTGTGAAAACCACTTCAAAAGTATGGAGAATTTGCAAGGGGTAAAAAAAACCGGCCAAGTGTGAGTTGGACTCGCGCACAGAAGGATCCGTACTTTAAAAAACGTCAAAAATCACGTTTGTTGTATGGGCGCCCTTGGATATTTGTTTTATTTTATTTTTAGTATTTGTTGTTAAAGCGGCAATAGAAATACATCATCTGTGAAAATGTCAACTGTCTACCTATTACCGATCTTGAGATGGAGATGGATGCCTGACAGGACAGACGGACAGCGAAGTCTCAGTATTAAGGTTCCGTTTTTACAGTTTGTGAATGGAACGCTAAAAAAACATCCACAATTTTACGTGGGTGCTATTACTGTCGTCAACTTTAATATATGTGGCGTTCAGAACTCATTGTAGAGCTTACAATATTTAAAGGAATGTGCGAATGTATTGCAAGAAGACTTCCTTGTGATCGTCTCCTATTGCAGGTCTCTGGGTTTGGATAAGCTATCGAGAGTTATATAACTTGTCGCCATCTCATTATCAACAGTTTGTTGCAACGAATGTTTGCGAACTTTTGATAGAAATGAAAGCAGCAGTCAGACTAGGTCTGATTTAACGTGGCAGTGTCTTTATTTTATACTGGCTGTGCCCTGCGATTTCACTTGCATTTTTTTCTTCACTGCTTACCGTTTAAACCTTCCCTGTACTTTCATGAATATTTCAAAACCAAAATTAGCCAAATCGGTTCAGCCGTTCTCGAGTTTTAAGCAGACTAACGAACAGCAATTCATTTTTATGTATATAGATATGGATAGATAGATTTAACGTGGTATCTTTTGTTTTTATATTTATTTACTAGCTGTGCCCCGCGGTTTCACCCGGAGCGCCCCCGTTCCCGTGGGAATTTCGAGATTCCTATTACTTATTTTCATATTATATTATGTAGTACCTCATAAAAAATACAATTTGTAATTATATTATATCTTTATTTATATTTTATTAAGTAGGGTTAAAATAAAATTTATAAAATAAATAACTGTTTTGTCTGCTCTTAGCTACTTGTCGTAACAATCCAAATAAATAAATAGATGCTATTACAAAATGCCTATCGTCCAAAAAATCAAGTCGAAAGTATTATTAGACGAAGGACGAAACCTGTAGCTATAATCTGTTTCTAGATTCGAGGCAATTTTTGTAAACAAAGAAATATCAAGATAATATGTCACTGTCAATGTAGCAGGTCAGATGTGTGGAACCTTCGGGTAATTTAATTTGAAAATTATAATACTAATTTATAAAAAAAAATATAGGTATTTCTGTATGAACTGTTAAGGCTTGTTTTTATTATTTACTAGCAGTGCCCCGCGGTTTTACCCGCGGTGTACCCGTCCCCCTGGGAATTTCGGGATGAAAAATAGCCTATAACCTTCCCTTGAATTCCGTTGAATTGCGTTGAATGTGGCTATCTATTAAGGTTTAAAGACTTTATTTCTCATACCAACAATTACATAGTTCATTTACAATGAGATAAGAGATTACAATATTGTCGATTCGTTAATCTACTCTGCTGCTACAGTTGATATATGTTTGTACAATAGTGTTTTATATTTGTTTATGCTGTCACATTCCTTTATGTTTTCTGGTAGTTTATTGAATAGTCGTGCTCCCTCAGATAATACACTGGACTTGCCGTATGAAGTACGAGTTTTTTCAATTTGCAATTTATACCTATTTCTTGTGTTTAGCTATTTTGCTAGACTTTACAGTGTTAGTAGTTATTTTTTTGATAAGTAAGCATGTTTTGTACGTTATAGTTGAGATATGTTAAATATTTTGGTATTCTTATACAGCTGTTTAGTTGGTGAAAGATACGAATAATTATGTAGTGTTTTGATGATTTTATTTCGTGTACGTTGTAACGGCGTAATATTAGCCGCGTACCCACCTAGCGCACAGGCTCGCGAGCCGTGGCTCGCGAGCCATGGCTCGCGAGCCAGCCTCAGTAGTTTTGTTCAATTTTCACGAGGCCGCCTCGCGAGGCAGGCTGAGCCATCATAAATCGTGTATATTCAGCTGCAGCTATTTTCCTAGCTTCGCGCGCGAGCCAAAACATAACCGTACCCACCTAGCGCACAGGCTCGCGAGCCATGGCTCGCGAGCCAAATGCTCGGCTGGTGTGGACGTGCCTCGGGCTGCCTCGGGCGCGCGTTTGCTCGGCTGAGCACGGCTCGGCCCCGAGCGACAACAGATGGCTCGGGGTAACGGTAAACTTGACGCGCTCAAAGGTGCCTCGGTGAGCGCTGTGTGTTAGGTGGGTACGGTTATGTTTTGGCTCGCGCGCGAAGCTGCAGCTGAATATACACGACTTATGAGGGCGGCTCGCGAGCCATGGCTCGCGAGCCTGTGCGCTAGGTGGGTACGCGGCTATTAGTGATTGCAGCTGATCCCCACACTTCGATTAGGTATTCTAGGTGAGATTTCACTAACGCATTATAAATTAGTTGTCGGGCCTTTACGGGAATAAAGTTTCGTGTCTTGCGTATGGCCCCTAATACATTAATTAACTTTGTTCTAACAAAGTTGATGTGGCCCGTCCATGTCAACTTGTCATCGATTACTAAACCTAGATATTTTTCTTGATGTGATCTTTTTATTTCTTTGTTATTTATTGTGAGGTGTATATTTTGGTCTATCTTTTTATTCTTAGCACAAAAAATCATATATGCCGTTTTCGTCGTATTTACCGTTAATAAGTTATGCAATAACCAGTTGTGTAATAAATTCAAATCCCGTTGTGCATTCTCGACTATTTCTTGTATTGTTTTACCAAAATAAACTAGGCATATGTCGTCCGCATATAATGTCAATTGTCCTACTAATCCTATTTGTTTAATATTATTCACGTAGATCAAAAATAGTAAACTTCCAAAAATAATTATTCTTACAAAAATAATTATTCAAATCGGACTTATAATTACTGAGATTACCTCGAGGTAATCAATATGTTCGAACATACAAACAAACAAACTTACAAATTTTACCTCTTTATAATATTAGTATGACTACACCAAGAAAAAATATTTTATTTATTTTTCCGTTCCTATTTTACCGTGAAATCGTCAAATTAACAACTGCACTGATTTTCGTGCAGTTTTTTTTGCACTGGTATCACATTTGTTTACAAAAAATATCCCGAACTTGGAAATCCACTATAGCTAGTAGCTTGCTGAGCAACGCATGCGCGAATGCAATGCACACCTTGATCTAAAGTGAGACAACTCAAACAAGGTCATTTTACAGGAGAGAAGAAAAACGGTAATTTTTATTTTTTGTATGAGAAGTTACTGAGTAAAATGTCACTCATGATGAAAAATAACCTTTATAATGTCACAGTATCTATACTAATATTATAAAGAGGTAAAATTTGTAAGTTTGTTTGTTTGTATGTAATGGGTAATCTTCGGAACTACTCATCCGATAATTATTTTTGCAATGAATAGCCACATTAAACCGGAAGGCTATATCTAGCATTTCGCAAAAATTCTTAGTTAGCTTGAAATTTTAATATTTGTAAAGTAAGTCGGAGAAAAATCACCACCGTACTGGTTGACACGTGCGACACGGCCGCCATGCGCCGGCCTCCGAACGAGCACGAGCATCGCCGAGCAGTTCCGAAATACTATTGTAATAAAGTATATATTATGTCTATATTGTAGTGGGTAATTTCAAAGTATAACGTGTCGTTACGATGGCGTAACATTACAATGAGTGGTAGAAACCGTAAGGGCCGACACTGCGTTAAGCGTGCGCTGCGCGGTTCCATACAAAAGTGAACAGTTGCGGGCGCCCGCGGCGTGCGATGTCATACAAAAGTCAACCGACGCGTGCGCCCGTTTTGGTCAAATCAAAATAATAATAAAAAGCCTCCGTGGTCTTGTGGTATGAGCGCTCGGCCCACCATCCGGAAGTTCCGGGTTCGATTCCCGGTGGGGACAATATCTCACAAAAATCTATTTGTGAGACTGCCCTCAGTTTCGTTAGGGCATTGCAGGCTGAATCGGGCAATCAGGTGCCCGAAAAGTAAGACGATTCCGTGCTTCGGAGGGCACGTTAAGCCTTCGGTCCCGGTTACTTTCTAGGGATAGTAGTCGTTACATGAGCCATGTCAGAGGCCTTTGGCGGCTCACTAACACCAGGATTGGTCAGGTTGACCATCCACTCGATGAAGAAGAAGAATATACTTGTTTAGGTTGGAAGGGGTGCCACTCGCTGGTTCAAAAAAATAAAGTTAACGCCATGTAGGACGACATTTTTAAATACTTGTTGTTTCTGTTTAGATAAATAGTTGCGTATGATCGATCACCGAGCATTCGAGTACGGGGTTAAATTCAAAATTATTGAGTTGTCCCAGTTTACGTCTAGATGTGCGAAAATGCAATTTTGCAAGAAATAATGCTGTGAAGCTTGTTGCTACTATTAAGGAATAATGTAATAAGTAAAACTAGTATTCACGCAATAGTTTTGTACGACTGGTAATGGACTTCTGAACGAAACTGTACACTGTTCTGTTTTAACATCAGTCCGTTTTCGAGCGTGCGGCCATCTAGTCCTCTGGCGAATCTGCTAAACGGAACACTCATTTACTCACCCACTTTATTGAAGTTAAAAAGAAATATCTAATTTAAACGTAATTTTAGTGATTTAATTAAAAATAAAACTTAATTTATTATTTTTTGGTAAAACTTCCAAGATGGATAGTTTGTGGAAACTTTGCTGCGTAAAGGGGTAAGTACATAAAATTACTTGATAGCCGGGTGTAGTGCAGTTCGAGGGAGAGGGGAGGAGCATTCTCTATTTTGAAAATGTCAAGGTCACTGTAGGTGCGATAGAGACAGACAGATATTCTGAGTAAGAGAGACACATCGTTTATAGAGTACATGCTATCTCGTTCATGGACGCCATTCATGGAAATTATTTTCCAACACAATAATATTGATGAAAAATATTCACTTTTATAAAAAACATAAATTTTGTACAAAATATTTCTTACTAATTAATTTATGGTCGATGTAATATTTTCTTAAATATGTGAGTTTTTAAATATTTTACGCGACTGTAAAGTTTTTCGTAATTATTATTTTAGGTATCAATTCTCATTCAATTGACTCGACTAGATCATTAATTGTTTTCAAATATAAAAACTATTTTTCTTTACGATTGGCAGAGAAAGCGTACGGACTTCGTACTTAGTAACTTTGGATAGTGATAAAAACTAATTGATTTTGACCAAGAATATCCGTCGATACCTTTGAAGACACGCCTTAACACAGTCATATTATTTTCTTTTCCCGAACATAAAACAAAATAATTTCAAGGCAATTTATTTTCACGTAAATAACTGGAAGGCGCCTGATTCAACCACTAACCCTCAGATGTAATTTTAAAGGGGTAATACGCCTACTCATAAACCAAACATGATGAGAAAATTGCAGTTTCGTTGTTTTTAACTATTTGATACATTCTTATCGGTTGAATGATTATGAAGGCGGACTTGTTCGACGCAATTAAGGGTGCGTATCCATTGGAGCAGACCGGAGCGGTGTGGAGGCCGATTCACCCATCTCAGCATTGAAATTGACAAAGGTCTGCGTGATGCGTAGCCATCTTAGCTTTAGTTCGCTCCTTTAAGTTTCACAGACAACAGTCAAGACTTTCTGTTTGTCTTCACGAGCTCTTCGTCATCAACGGAGAACTGTTAAAAAATAACCAGCTTTTTGTGGTTTAGTCCACCGTAAACAATCGTCGATGTAACGTAACTAGCGTTGTACGGAGCTAATCTAAACGGGTTGAATCGGGGGCCGGGGAGTTACGAGGTGTCTAGCAACAAGTTTCGGAGTGTTTACCTCCGTTGGTCACTCGATTTTGTTTATTGGTATAAGAAAACAAGTATGTACATATATAGTATACAACATAGATAGCCCAAAACATGAATAATTTTTAAATAAACTTTTACGTGCATATTACAAATTATTTAAGTGTTCAACACGACTCCATACCATCTGTAGTTCTTCAAAAAGAAACGAAACGAAAGGAAGGTAAACACGGGAATAAAATACTTTATTTGTAGGTCATAAAGGTTGATTTCACACTAAATGTTGTTTTACCTATGTTTTTTCGTTTTAAGTGACAGGAGTAATTTATTGCTTAAGATAATATTTTGAAGATTAGCTACTTTATTGCTAGGTGTCATGGTTGTAATTAGGTTGAACTTCGAACTGTTTTAAAACTTTTTTGTCAGTTCGGTAGTAAACAAAACAAGCTATCACACGTCATCCACGCGGACAGTATTCAGCTTTGATTTCGTACGTGACCCGATATCTAGTTGTGTATTGTTGATCGAAGGATTTATTGACTAGATTCTTGTTTACTTGCATTCGATCCGATTGCGATCCGATTTAGAATCAAACGTGACCCCACTGAACTGCTGATGTCACATTAAGAACAAAATAAGTGTAATAAAGTGTAATAGCGGTATTACAGTAAACATTACTCAAATCAGAACTAATTCAAATCCTACTAATATTATAAATGCGAATGTTTATGAGAATGGATGTATGTTTGATACTCTTTCACGGAAAAACAGATGAACAGATTTGGATGAAACTGTACAGTAATATAGGCTATACGTCAGAATAACACATGGAGTAGATTTGATCCCGAAATTCCCGCGACAACGGATACAACGCGGGTAGCACCGCAGGGCGCAGCTAGTACAATATAAAACCAACACTGGCACGTGTCTTTGACTGCCGTATTATCGAACTTTATTTAGATAACTCAGTTCGCGATATATAAACTAACAACTGGGATCGATAATTTAACTTTCCCTCCGAACCATGGAACGCTCAGAAAAATACATCGGGCACCCTTCAAGTAGTGGCAAGCTGCACAAAGGTTACAAACGTGATGACTTTCTATCACGTATGCTATGAACGCTACTTGCTCAACTGAGAGGTAAAGAAAGCTCTTTTAGCGCATTTCTTAGTTTTTGAAGTTCTAAGTAATGTTTGTTAATACGGTGATTTGGTTTTAAAAAAATAAAAGCAATTAGTCAGATTTTTTGTAGTTAATAGTCAAATACTAGATTCAATATTGCTGTTACTGTTTTATAGCAATGCAGATGACAAGGAAGAAAAAAAGAAGAAAGACGAAATAAAGTCGTCCCATACGAGTATAAGTTTATACCAACCGGCTAACAGACATCGGCGTCCTCTAACTGAAGGTAATATAATTATGAAGGTATTATACGGAGACACACTGTATGAATTACATAATGTCTGGATCGCCATAATGTAGACTCAAAGGCATTCCAAAAATCTTTGATTTAAAGTAAATATTGAATACTACTCATATCATACACCCCCGGACTTTACACTCACGGTTAATTAGACCCAAACTAAAGTCTAAGCTTGTATTGTGGAATCTAACCACAAATCTAACTATTTATTAGACACCTGGAAATATCTCTAACCACAAAATATTTGCGCATTAACTGGCTTTCCATACCAAGACAAAATTATAATGATATTTACAGTTTTCATTAATATTAGACGTACTAATGTTTGATTCGTATTTTGGAGTCAAATACATTATGTCGGTCAGCACCGATAGAATATTCAGACCCTCTGGACGGAAAGCCAGTGGACTGGAGCCAGCTGTACGCGGAGATTGGACTGCGGGTCAGCTGCACAAGGGCGCGCGACTTCGATTCGACTTCAATTTGAAATCGATTATAAATAACTAGCTGTTCTGCGTGGTGGTTCCACTACACGGCGCTAGTGTGAAAAATGTAGATCGCACTTAAGTTATTTGGCAACATTTGGTGCGCTCGCCCAAACATTTTCTTGAACAGAAAAAAGCTTAGTCTTTATAAAAGTAGTATAGATACTCCTATTACACGGAGTAAATAAAAGTTTCCTCCTCTAGCTAGACGATAAAATATATTCGTAGATATTCAGTCGATTAACAATTTCGCAAATACTTCTAATTTTCGATTGCAATCTGATTGAGGTTTTGCAAAAATCTTTTGGCCCACTCATCCCTTCATTTGGTACGATATTTATGTAGATGGTTACCGAAATACAGCTTATAAGGTTTCCGCGGATAAACCCTAGTTTAATTTGACTACTTGCAACTATAGTAACTGTAACTGCCAGCCCTGGTAACCTCAGCAGTCGTAGGTAGTTACTGGGTAAACTTGATATTTAATACAGATTTTTGCGTAATTACTTAGTATTATACGTTTTCTTCATATATTTTAATCGCTTAAAGTAAAGCGTTTTCAGTTCTTTTTGTCATAGTAAAATGGTTTCTCGTTTTTGGTAATAGGTCAAGATACGTTTTTTTTACGTTTTTTTTTACGTATGTAACTATAGGATAGATAGCGGGCAAACCATAAAGCCTCCTGCCGGCTCACACGTTCGACCCACGTATGGAAATCATTCACACAAGGATACAAGGTCACTGACCCGCGCACGACCCGCAACCGCTCGACGCTCTCAGCGTGATACTGGCGTAAACCACTAACACTTAAATATATTTCAACAGACACAGGAGAGAACTTACAAATTTCTGGGGAAAATGTCATGTAACAAAAACAAAAGAGAAAATAGCAAAGTCTTTAAAGACAATGTGGAAGTGAAAGCGAACGTTAACGATGCGTGTTCAAAACTTACATCGTGTATACAGTCACAGTCGTACCCACGCTGCCACAGATAAATAAAGGTTTGATGCAAACGAAGGATATCAAATTACGAAACTTCACATTATTGTGTAATATGATGAATGCCTATTGACGTTTGATTCCGTTGAAATTACTGAAGACACGATATTGAAAAATAAAATCGCCACTTATTACAATCATATGGCGACGCAAACAGATTAAGAAAATATCTTTTAAGGATCTTGATGTCGATCTGTTATAATGACTATAACAAGTAGCACCCTTCGAGTAGTCGTATATTAAATAAAAATAGATCCAAAGAAACGCACTAAGCAGTGCAGGAGACTTTTGAGCCGAAGCAGAGGTTTTAACACTGAGAAAAGAAAACGTGTCATCAGTGTGAGCTACAAAGATATCACTGCTATAGTTTGTTGTGTCGTCGCCCTAGCTGCAATAAACTAAGACGGCAATATTCATGCTTTGAAATGCGTTGCTATCATTGGCCGTAGGAATTATTATCATGTCATGTTCACCACTTTAAAAAAAATCTGAACCATTGTCATGATAAGATAAATACTGTAAGGTGATTGGAATTTGGCGAGAACTCTAATTTTAATTTGGTTTTTAATTAAATACCCTGGACCAACTCGTACACAAATTAGATCTAAACTAAGCTCTAAGCTTGTAATATGGAATCTAATTAATTAGTACAACTACATATACATACACACATCTGTATATCGATGGCCGTAGGTTCAATTGGTGTAACTGACAAAAGTCGTGAAATGACTTGAGTATATAGGTTTTCTTAGTTTTTTCCGCTCTTTCGAATGGTATAGTCAAAATAAATCTAGCTTTAAAAAAATACAGATACATCACATTTTTTGGGTGTGCACTTTTCAGATTTTCTACAAAGTTATGGTGCAAGTGACATGTTACATATACCTATATACAAATCAAATTGGTGTAAAGTTAGAGTAAAACTCGAAAAAAATTAACCTACACTTACACCAAAATGTGTCATCCTTTACTGACATTAATTTTTAATAATATGGTATATAGCGTATTTATTCTTATATAAGCCGAAAGCCCGCAGAATTCTATGCATTTTTGTCAAACCAGATCACAAAAAAGATTCATACATCAAAAGTTATGTAAGATTTAGCACTAAAAAAAACTTTAAATGCTTCCCCTGAACAATCGTTCATTGTCAATTACACCAATTGAACCTACGGCTGTCGATATACAGGTTGAGCAATCCAAATGGGTCAGTATGGAGGTTTTGGAAACCATAACAGATAGCGAAATCTTGGCTTAGGAACCATGACGTTGATTTTAGTAAAAAGAAAAACTGCATTCATATACTTACAAAAATACGTGTACTCGGCCCAGGAATCGAACCTGGACTTTTTGAAAAATTAAATTTCGTTATTTCCTTTGAATATCGGTTATGTAGCTCTTAAATAGTAAATGTTACTAAGAAACATGATATCTAAAACTAATAAAATGCATTGTTTTTAAACAACGAAGTTTTATCTTTCAATACTTCAGTGCCGCCGCCGCGCCGGCCCTTTGACTTTGTATGGGGAAGTTTTAATATTGTTTAAGTAATTGAACAAAAACACAACAAAAAGATAATTATTTTATTTCAGTAAATGTTCAAAATGGTAACCATTTTCCTGGATGCAAAGATTAATAATAATTCTATTGGGTAACGATTTCATTATTGCATTTCGTATTTTTGTGGGTGTATCTGTGTTAAGTCAAAGGGCCGGCGCGGCGGCACTGAAGTATTGAAAAATAAAACTTCGTTGTTTAAAAACAATGCATTTTATTAGTTTTAGATATCATGTTTCTTAGTAACATTTACTATTTAAAAGCTACATAACCGATATTCAAAGGAAAATAACGAAATTTAATTTTTCAAAAAGTCCAGGTTCGATTCCTGGGCCGAGTACACGTATTTTGGTAAGTATATGAATGCAGTTTTTCTTTTTACTAAAATCAACGTCATGGTTCCTAAGCCAAGATTTCGCTATCTGTTATGGTTTCCAAAACCTCCATACTGACCCATTTGGATTGCTCACCCTGTATATAATTCAAAGTCCTGACTGACTGACTGATAATCAACGCACAACCTCAAACGCTACACCTAGAAACATGAAATCTGGCAGGAAGGTTCTTAAGTGACGTAAGTGCACACTAAGAAAGGATTTTTGAAAATTTCTACGGGAACGGGCTCAACGCGGGCAAAGCCGCGGGGCGCTGCTAGTACTGTATAAGAAATATCTAATGGACACCCAGACGTCGTCGCCAACAACTATATCTGATCTGCACATATTGTTGACTCCTGGCGGGAATCGAACCCGTAACCCCAGCACGGTGAGCGCTTTCACACCAATCCATAGAAAGTATTTATTATAGCATTTAATCCTGTAACTATAAATCCTCGTTTTTGTAGCAAAATATTGGAAAGTAGCACCAAAAATACTGGATTACACACTAATTGTGCACACTAACTAAATCAAATCACATAGTGTTTAATAGATTAGGCAAAACTCTTTTACTGATTGATTATTCAATAGTTAATTTAATAATTCTTTGAGTCATAACAAACTATTTTAGACTTTTTTATATTGGCTCTTCGATCAACAATACACAACTAGATGTCGGGTCGGCGCCTAAGATAGGTCTCGGTGAATAACGCCGCATTTGAAAAGTGAGGCGTTTTCTCACTTATTTTATTCATAAGATTTGCTACTTTATTGCTAGGTGTCATGGTTGTAATTAGGTTGAACTTCGAACTGTTTTAAAACTTTTTTTTCAGTTCGGTAGTAAACAAAATAAGCTGTCACACGTCTTCCACGCGGACAGTTTATTTAGCTTTGATTTTGTACGTGACCCGATATCTAGTTGTGTATTGTTGATCGAAGTATTGTTTAAAAAAAATAACCCTAACCTACCGAATTGCATGTATACGAGTATACGAGTATCTTTAGAAATCAACTTTAGAAATTCCGTTGTAAGCTTGTATAATTTAATGCAAGTCAGTATATTTGTTATAAGCACGTATTTTTGTTTCAAAAACCTTATATCATGGTTAAGATTGAACAATCTTAACCTTATATTATGGTTAAGATTGATATATATTTTTTAGTAATTGATTATTTTAAAATGATCTGTTAAGATAATCAATTAGTTCATAAGTAGCGAAGTCGTTTGTGTTGTATGCAGTAAGATAACTAGTGGAGACGCTTTGTTTGCTTAAATTGTAAATAGAGGTGTAATTAAAAAACACTTTATTAAATCTGCCTGTCCCTTGTCACGTCCGTTATGTTATCCATTTGGTAATAGCTACAAAGATGCACGTTGGGTCAAATATCTACTAATAACTTTTACATGTGACACACCGGCTTCAAACCAATTACCTTTTTAAATATCATAAAAATGGGAGCAATTTGTTCCAAACTTTCATATCCCGAAAGAATTTCGGATATAACTGATTAGTGATTACACAATAAACAACACACCGTCGAACGGTTACCCGTGTCTCGAATGGATCCTTTGGTTTCTGAAGTCGGTTCAAAAGGTGTAGATCTAGCTTCTCTGAAATGTACTAATATCTTCAGTTAGATGAGAAGCTTTTGCCTAGCAGCCAGATTTTACAGTCATATTTTTACTTTTATATAGATAGGGCGATTTTGTTCCAGGGATGCGGATAGCAAAAGGATAAGGGGAAACCATCCACACCAAGGTGTTATTTTGACCCAATTCAAATAACACTTCAATACAAACTTCATTACCATCTCTTTAGTTCAAAATTTAATAAATAATGATAAATGTTACCATTGTTAAGAACTAATTCAAACTTCTTCATTCAAAACGTATAAATGTAAAACACCAGTATAAATGAGTTCTTCATCAAATAAATAAAAATAAATATAACTAAATAAATCGAAGCAATGTAATAAATTTTGTAATATTAAAGAATATTAAATAAACAAATGATAATATCAGTATACAAATTTTAATATAAAGTTAATGCTATGGAAGAGCGGGGTTATACAGACTACTCGTGTAACAACCATTAAGATTGGTTTATGAAACCTGAAACATTGGTTAAAGCCAGTACGCATAGTTTTAATAATCATCGTCTAACAGTCTCGGCTTAAAACAATCAAATCCTTGAAGAATGTTGATAAAAACACGGCGTATACCTATTTAAATAAGAGCATCTCTAATAACTCCAAACGAATACGAGTAGAAACAATTATTCGGTAAAATTCAAACATTATATATTAGGGAAAAATAAGGAATAATAAAAACAAGGAATCGCGGTCCAGCATGATGATAGCACTTTTGAATCCAAACCTGGAAACTTTGAATTTGGGACAGATACACAAAGCTCGGGTACAGAAAAACGAGTCTCACAGGTTTCCATTCGCCTTGCTCTTGACTGCGCATCGCCACTCCACGAGCCAGTCGCTGGCGAACACACATCTTTCGTGAGCAGATTTTTATTTATTCTTGACTAGTAGTGCCTTGCGGTCTTACCTGCCCATTCCTGCGGGAATGTTATGATGAAAACCAGTCCTTAGAGATACCTTCCTCTTGAATGTCGCTCTCTGATACAGAATCAGACTGCTCGTCAAAATATCAAACTCTTGGCCTGGATTATATTAGTATATTTCTTGATGTTGATTGTTGGTTTCTTATTACTTTTTACTTAAAAGTTTGTATTTTTAAGGGCGCACTTGCGAGATATCCGCGACCGTTCGGTTCTACGGCTGTTGGAATCAACGGATATTGGAGGTGGAGTTTTTCCCGGAACAGTGGGAGTCGGATCTCTAGCGACGCCTCCGACTATGCCTGCGGCTGCTTGTTCAGGACCTTCTGGTTGGGGCCAGGTTATTACCACAACCATCATATTTTCATTGTTGTTACACCCCGTGATAATACCTCATCTTGTTTATCTCTACAGAAAGTTTAACTCATCTTTAACCGTCATATTTAAATTCTGGTAGGGCCCCGGGGTGATACCCCCTTTGTATAGATAGGTCAACAGCTGCCATACCATGACCTCTTAGCGCGATACAAATGCGGACCTAAACTGATTCGCTGTCAGTTTTCGTACCATGACATCAATAAGTGACAAATTGTAGTTGCTTTGCAGATTACCTAAACTGATTCGCTATTTGTCATACTAAATATGTTTTCGTTCATTCATTTGGTACCATGAGCGTCTATTGCGGCTTTGGTAAAGCGTCTCAGCTGTCAAAATTAGCAATTCAATAAAAGATACATTTTTCTAACATAAATTGAACCATTGTTGATATTTTTAACAACAATAAGTATGTACTTTAGTTAATTATTAATGTTTAATTGTTCCTTACTATAAACAATGCATTTTTGCAAATAACTTAACGATATTCTACTGAAAGAATTGATTAAAATGTGCGATTTTACACTTTATAAATTAAATTATTTTTTATAAAATACGAGCGCGGGTTGTAGTACTGTATAGTGTGGGTTGAGCGCAGGGATGTACGAGTAGAGTACCAACTCGTACATCCCTGCGCTCAACCTACCTAGGTATTTACGAGGGTAAACATGACTATCAATATAAATATGTAGGATATGCTTTGTTTTATCCCGAATTTCCCCAATGAAGCGAGAGCGACAAGGCTCTAGAATTCTGAGACTTAACTTATAAATCCTGGTAAATTCCTGGTAAATCCATAATAGAAATAAATCTTTAACAATCGCAATGTATATCAAACGAGCTTGAAGGTAATAATTTAAATGCTCAAAAAATATACCTATTATAATATATTTAATCTATGTCTGTATTATAAATTATAATCTATGTCTATTTTTTAATCTATGTCTATTTTATATTCTATGAATTTTATGATCTTTGCCAGTGACATTCCGAACACTTAAATCGTAATTTTATTTTGGATATCTGTTTAAAATTATAAATAATATTGGTTTCTGGAGCAACAAATACTTTATAGTTCCAACATTTTATGATTACAAATTAGATAACAATAATTATCGTGTGTATAAACAAACCAATGTTCGTTTTGAATAATACTTATGATTTTTAAGAGGTTCTCTTAAAAACCGTAACTTTCCGTCATTTTAATTATTAAGGTTTTCGAACGCACCTTAATAACTTCTCTTAGAGGAAGTGACGCAATTAGCCGATCAGCAAAATGGTTTGTTCATTCATTCAAAGAGATGGCGATTCAAGTGCGATATTGTTTAAATAAGGTCACGGTACGAATTGAAACGCTAACCTAAACTGATCTGCTTGGATCTTGAGACGCTATCTAAGAGGTCATGGTATGGCTACTGATCTTTGTGCGCGGCGCTCTGTGTGCGTACGTTTATCATAGTACTTTCATTTGTTTCACAGTTATATAACACAACACGTCATGTTCTTTTCACATTTTTTATAAGGAAAAGTACTTACACACTTACTCCAGCACGCTAAGATGATCTGTGTAACTATTCATTCTAGTTTCTCAAAATATTTGGATGATAAGTGTAATTACTATCTTAGTATCATTACTATTTATTAAATACAGTGTTGGAGACTCACAAAACGAAATCAAAAGCACAATAATGACAGATTTTGACATGTAATGTATGAACAATTGAGTCGATTCAATGGGCGTCTCTGAGCGCGGCAGTTCGCATTCGAAGTTCACGCAAAGACTTACAACAAACAAAGAAATGTAAGATGTTATTGTAATTCATCGAGAGTGGAATTTATTTTCGATATACTCGTACATATTAATAATTTGGAGATGATTTGAAGTGATAAAGTCGTATTAATAACCTTAAACTTCGGCGATTTGATCATTGCACTAATTATTTTAGCTCGATACAACCGGGACTGCTAATTGCAGTGCTGTGTACGTATTATGGCTTGTACACAATATTACGCTGCGATATCGCATCGTAAACCACTATGAGGTCGCACAACGCTTCGCCAAAACTAACAAATCGATTCGCATCACACATTCATGTGATGTTCCACTTGTTGAATGGAACCCGCACCGACACATTGCCGCTCGACATCCCAATAATTTGGTATACCGTGGCGAATCTCAGCGCGCCGATCCGCAGTGTTGTATACGAGCCGTTCATGAAACGGGAATCATTTAAACTTTCAAACGGCTTAGGTACTTAATGTCTACTTTATCAAAAAGATCACTGGCACAAAATGATCACTTTCTTGTAATGGCTACCTGATATTCCCAAAATGTGAAAAATTTATCACTGGCACAAAATGACTTCTTTACCAAAATGATCACTTTCCATAAAATAGATCACTTACCATGAATCACCATGAGTGCAATAAACATAGACATAAAAACTTGGATATTGAATGGTGAAATTGCCATTAAATTATAAAAAAAAACCCTAACCTAACCAAACCTACCCAATATTACGTAAAAACAATTTTCTTACTATTCGGTAGGTTAGGGTTATTTTTTTTTGTAACAGTTACGTAAAAAAAAAAAACCATAAACTACCGAAGAGAGTGGTCGACTGAACCCGCGGAAATAGAGATGTAGTCGTAAAGCTCCTAACCCCAAACAATCACTCCTCGAATGATTTATGTAATTTATTTACATTTTTGAAAAAAGTACTAGGACTACAAAGATTTTAGGAGTTTAAATTTAGGCTGGGAAGAAGTTGGAAGAAGTAGACATTATGGAAAAACAGCCGTTTTATGGAAAGTGACCATTTTGGTAAAGAGGTCATTTTATGCGAGTGATCTTTTCGGTAAAGTAGACATTATAAAAAAGTAGCTATTTTATGGAAAGTGATCATTTTGGTAAAGAAGTCATTTTGTGCCAGTGATCTTTTTGATAAAGTAGACATTAAGTACCTAAGCCTTTCAAACATGGCGTACAATTTAAAAAATACCGACAAGTTCGTGGAATCGATAACAAACATGAAAAAGTTTTGAATGTTTAGAGTGGGTTGTTCCAATCGGTTGGTTATCGTAACATACGTTCATTGCAATCTTTACTCTGTTACTATCACTGTACTATACCATGGGTATGTTACATGACACTAATAAGATTATGTTTTCATCTTATCACACTTATTGGATTATGGAATCTTTAAGTGTCGAGGTGTTTTGTAATGTGTTCCACAACTTCTGTAGTTTGTAGTTGTTTGCCTGACCCAAAATCATTGTCTTCATTAATACTTTTTGTTGCAGGATCAAAACTATTTCAGCGAACCCGAGGTTTACTCCGATTACCACAAGCATAAGGCCGAGGTAAGTGGCTCTGCGAGCTAACGTCTCACAGGGAATATTCATTTATAGTGCTGTTTTGTAAATAAAATGTAAAAATCTTATCAAAATCAAGTTACATTTTTAATGAATTTTATATAACATAGGTATATATTTTAACATTTTAATAATTACCTTCAAGATCATTTGAGATAAATTGAGATGGCATTGCGAAAAAAGAGAGAAAACTTCTGAGTGCTCGTTTGGCATTCGATAACTTTCGTCGCTCACTCGGGGCGGACGGCCGTTGACGATACGTACGATGAGCCATTCAAGATAATATCACAGTATAGATAACTACCAGTACTGTAACTCGGCTCTGTTCTTGAGTTAGATACCACACACGAGCTGAATACACAGGCGTGATAGGGCTGCCCGCCTACACTATTTTAATTTTATTACATCTTGATATTGTTTTACACCTACTTATATTTTTTTCTAGTTTTTTGATTGTGAGTTTATTTAATTCAATCAAATGAAATATTAAATGAAACATTAAATGTAGACTGTTTTTTTGATAAGTAGATTAATTATCCAGGTAATTTATAAAATCTTATCTCTCAATGAAATGAGTTAATGAACAACTCAAACAACCAAAAACAGCACAATATAATCGATTAATGTTTTTCGCCATATTTTATTTATTTGAATAAAAAAACACTGCTTCAAAAATCGTCACACCGTCCGTTCGTCGCTGTGAGAAACTCGCGACTGTAGGGTTGCCTAATACGTATCATGACCGAGGTATGTAGGTATAACTCGAGTTTCGTGCGTTTATATGGAGTTGGAATACTGGTCTATATACGGAATACTAATCTATACTGTGTTGATATCGTCTAGTACGCGCGCCTCGCTAGCTCGGTACTATCGATACTCGCTACTCGCTTGACGCGCGTGTTAGATAATTTGAAACCCATAAAGTTAATTTAACGAGGCAAGTGTCTAACGTTAGGTAATATTTATAGTCAATAGTTCTAATCTTTGATGGTTAGGAGGGTAGTAATGAAAACAAGGAATAACCATTTAACATAATTTAATTTATTGGAGGCTTAACCTCTTTTATGCTCTTTTAACGTACCACCCATTCGGAAGAACATCAGCAGAGAAGAATGGGCAAGAAACTCTGCTGGTTATCTTTTAATAATCATTAGGGCACATTACCTTACTTTATACATATACTAATATCTCCAATAACACTAATAATCCAGTTCGTTATTGAAGTATAAATATAGCACATAGATACATAATTTAATACGTTGTACATATTAAATATAAAATGAAAGGCCACATAAGACAATAATTATTAAAATAAATAGCTTACTCAACTTAGGGTTTACTGGATCCTTCCAGTTTGGTAGCTCACCATTGAATCCGAATAATATCATACCTTAGATGTTATCGCCTTAAAAGTCGAAGAGCAACTGCTCGCTCCACTCTGGCTTCACTCTTTTATATCCGTTAACAAACAGTATTCAAAAAGTGACAGTTGAGTCAAATTAGTGTTTAAATTGTTATTTGTTACAATACATCATTTAGTAAATTTGTCAATTCATTTTAACAATCGAGTACTAAATATTAAACATAACATAATTATATTTATAGGTAAATCAAGTATTTATCTTATTATTTAGACACATAATTATCATTATAATAATATATCAGTATTTATCTTATTATTTAGACACATAATTATCATTATAATAATATATCAGTATTTATCTTATTATTTAGACACATAATTATTATCATTATAATAATATATCAGTATTTATCTTATTAATTAGACACATAATTAGTATCATTATAATAATATATCAGTATTTATCTTATTAATTAGACACATAATTATTATCATTATAATAATATATCAGTATTTATCTTATTAATTAGACACATAATTATTATCATTATAATAATATATCACGGCCATACTGACAAGTACTTCGCTCTCGAAGTACATTAGATACCCTTTCTCTATAATCGTACTTTACTTTTTGTTTTGCCAAGTGCCTAGACGTGTCAAGTCCCCTCCACCCGCCGCTAGTGGGATAGACTTGCACCAAGAAAATGATCGCCCAGCGGATTCATTGTTACAGTCTCTGTTTTCACAGTCTCTGTTTTCATTGTTACAGTCATTATTTTCATTGTTACAGTCATTATTTTCATTGTTACAGTCATTATTTTCATTGTTACAGTCATTATTTTCATTGTTACAGTCATTATTTTCATTGTTACAGTCACTTTTATTTTCAATAAGAGAACCAATAACAGTGGTCAATTTTGTTCACAACAACTTATCACATCACGATCTTATTACATCACGATAATTTGTACTTTCATAACATTGTTTGTAACATAAGTTATTACCTTTTTTACATTAAATATCTCGTATATAAATATTACCCTAATGTGCCTTTACTATCAACATTATGTAAATTAACTCAATTTGCTCCATTCACCTGGCCATAGTCTCAATTTGACTTTGGCTATAATCAACAACCCGCTTGGCCAACCTGATGAACCATTACATGTGGTATTTAACATTATTGCCTGTTCTGACATTACGCTACACCTGACCATTACCTCTTGGGGTACCCGTGGCGACCAAGTGATGCTCTATTTGTAGTTCTCGAAATAACGTTTGAATTTGATTTGAACTGAAATTAGTGCCCCTATCCATTATTACCCTTGACGGAGTACTAAAATAGTTACAGTATCTCGTATAATGGGAACAAGTTCTTGGGCATTCAGAGTTTTGAGTGGTTTGAGTAAACAAAAAAATTTTAGTAAACCCGTCTAATAAAAGAAGAATGTATTTATACCCGTCAGTGGTTCGTTCAAAGTCCTGTACAGTCTAAGTGGATTGTATGAAAGGGAATAGGTATTTTATCAACAGGGTGTAAAAGCCCTTCTTTTGGACCAGGGTGACCTTTACGTTCGAGGCATATCAGGCAGTGCTCTGAATATTTTCGAATATAAGAAGCCATACGAGGAAACCTCGTGACAGTTCTCGTCATAAAAAAGTTTTAGAAGCTTAAACCTGGACCCTTTAGGTACATTCTCATCAAGTTCCCCGGATAAAACTTGTTGAATTAAATTTTGCAATTCCAGATCATCTTGCTGGGCGATTCCTAGCCAGGATCGGGGGGTTTCAATAAAATTTACAAGGCTACATACATTTGAGCAGAAATGGGGTATTCGATAGGATTGCGGCTAAGAAAATCGACATGAGCTATGTGTTTCCCTTTTTTGTAAACAATTTCAAAATTAAAATCTTGAAGGAAAGTCCACCAACGAGCAACACGTGGTGAGAGATCAATCTTGTTCATTGTGGCTTTAACAGAAGTAAAAAGCTTAAATTTGATGCCTGGAAATATTTAAAAGCGTTATAAATAGCCAGTGTTTCTAAATCATATGAGACATATTTATATTCAGCTAAGGATGTTCTTTTGTTAAAATAAGTCACGACCTTTTTTCTATTCTCAACTCTTTGTACTAGTATAGTCCCGTGACCCAATGAACTAGCGTCTGTATAGACTTCAGTTGGTTGGTTATGATCAAATACAGTGAGTAGTGGTTTTGTGGACAATTGCCTAATGACATAGTCCCCAGCCGCATCCTGCTCTACTCCCCGTTCCCAAAATTTGGAATGAATTTACGGAAATAACTTGCAAGTCCCATGAATTGACGTACCTGCTTAATAGTTTTTGGTGTAGGAGAGTTTACTAGAGCGGCTACTTTTGTTTCACTAGGTCTTATACCTTCGTGAGTAATGATTCGACCTAAACATTCTATACTTTCGACAAAAAAAAACATTTATACTTCTTGAGATTAATTGTAAACCCTTCGCAGCAGTTCCATCGCTGCTCCAGCCAAACTCCCTGGAGAGTGTCTCGATGTTGTTACACCACGACTCGGCGCCTAGATCACTTGTAGTCGGGTCGAAGATAGGCAGGGCAACGTCATCATCTTTACGCCGGGAAACAGCATCTTTAATCGCCCTAGGAAGATCTTGTAAGGCAGGGATTTTCATCCTGGAATTATACATAAAACTGATTGGGTAGATGACTGGATACGATCCCACTTCTGATGTTAGATAATTTGAAACCCATAAAGTTAATTTAACGAGGCAAGTGTCTAACGTTAGGTAATATTTATAGTCAATAGTTCTAATCTTTGATGGTTAGGAGGGTAGTAATGAAAACAAGGAATAACCATTTAACATAATTTAATTTATTGGAGGCTTAACCTCTTTTATGCTCTTTTAACGTACCACCCATTCGGAAGAACATCAGCAGAGAAGAATGGGCAAGAAACTCTGCTGGTTATCTTTTAATAATCATTAGGGCACATTACCTTACTTTATACATATACTAATATCTCCAATAACACTAATAATCCAGTTCGTTATTGAAGTATAAATATAGCACATAGATACATAATTTAATACGTTGTACATATTAAATATAAAATGAAAGGCCACATAAGACAATAATTATTAAAATAAATAGCTTACTCAACTTAGGGTTTACTGGATCCTTCCAGTTTGGTAGCTCACCATTGAATCCGAATAATATCATACCTTAGATGTTATCGCCTTAAAAGTCGAAGAGCAACTGCTCGCTCCACTCTGGCTTCACTCTTTTATATCCGTTAACAAACAGTATTCAAAAAGTGACAGTTGAGTCAAATTAGTGTTTAAATTGTTATTTGTTACAATACATCATTTAGTAAATTTGTCAATTCATTTTAACAATCGAGTACTAAATATTAAACATAACATAATTATATTTATAGGTAAATCAAGTATTTATCTTATTATTTAGACACATAATTATCATTATAATAATATATCAGTATTTATCTTATTATTTAGACACATAATTATCATTATAATAATATATCAGTATTTATCTTATTATTTAGACACATAATTATTATCATTATAATAATATATCAGTATTTATCTTATTAATTAGACACATAATTAGTATCATTATAATAATATATCAGTATTTATCTTATTAATTAGACACATAATTATTATCATTATAATAATATATCAGTATTTATCTTATTAATTAGACACATAATTATTATCATTATAATAATATATCACGCGCATTATAAAGAGTCTAACTTTGTTTGTATATTTCTTTGTTTGTTTGTAAGGGCTACCTCATCGGAACTATTCATCTGTATTCAAAAATTCCTTCGCCTATAGGTAAAGTATACTTTAGGTACGGACACAGGCGAGGTATTAAAATTATAAAAATTGGACCGTTAGTTTCGGAGGTATGATGAGAAATATACAAAATAAATAGTGATGTCCGATCGCGGGCCAGCCGTTGTGGTTACACCTGCTGCGCGCCGCGGCGCCGCGGCGGGTCGGGCGCGGCGCCGCGGGCGGGTCGGGCGCGGCGATGCACGAGCGATGTAATACTCGCGGGAAGACACGCTATGCTTTTTGTTTCTTTATTTATTTCTTTGTGTTTCCCATACTGAAAACTGAAACTCAAAAAATATTTTTCATCAAACACGTGTGGGGTATCTATGGAAATATACTCCCGGACTCCTAAATCGAGCCACCTAGCATAATGATTTAGTAACGTCCATAACTTTAAGGCGTGGTCCACGTAAACGACGAACATATCCCCCAGTCTCTAAGAACCTGTGGTACACTCTTTGAACTGCGGATCGGCTTATGTGGAGTTGGGTACTCACGTTTCTCTGGCTTAAACCGGACTGAAGAAGAGCCACAGCTTGAGCCGCTAATTCAGGCGAAGTATCCATAATTTCAAACCAGAAACGATTAAAAAATTAACAAAAGCAATTGAGGAACTTTTTCACACCGTAGATACAAAAAAATCAATAATCAAAGCTCTTAATTTACAGTTTCTGTATTGTTCAGGTTTCCTTAACACAACAACAACTACAGCTCTTCATTTGTTTTTAAATTTAAATTTAGAACCAATTGCATGTCAACTAGGCGACAAATATGCCAGCTACAAAACTGCATAAAAACATTTTGGTCATTCATATAATTTTTTGAAGATAAGGACTATGATAAGGACGATATAAACTCATTATGCTAGGTGGCTCGATTTAAGAGTCCGGGAGTGTATATAAAAATCAATGCCACTTTTCACGGGCTCACTACTATCCAAACCAAATGTTTAGGCTTTGTTCGGACTATTTAATTTTAGTAGATGGTTTATGTGAAGTTTGCACCAAATCGGTCGAGCGGTTCTTAAATTCCCCGGGGAACGGGTACAACGCGGGCAAAACCGCGGGGCGCAGCTAAAATATATATCGTAGACACAATATAAAGAACGCACGAAAGTTCAATACAAAGCGAGCGAGCGAACTAGCGAGCTAGCGAGCGGGTGCGCCACAGAGCATAGAAGCACCGCCCGGGCCGGCCGCTACGTGGTGCTTCTATGCTGTGTGGGGTGCGCCATTCATAGACAGACTCGTCTCCCGCGCATACCTCTTCCCGCCATGCGCCACTTGAAAGTGAGAACGCGATAACGTTGAACAAATAAAATTAAAAAAAACTACGTTTAAAAAACCGACTTCAAAACTAAAAAGCAAAAAATAACTCTATTTCTTCTATGTATTTTCTACTTTCTTTGTTTGTTAGTCAATTAGCTTCTTAATTCAATAACTCTTGGTAATGTTTTAAGAGCGGCCAACCCGTCTTACTTTTCATACAAACGCTGTTACGTGATTACGGCGTTGTTATAGATCTTTCTTTAAAAATTTTTAGCTAATAAGTATCTTATGCACTATATCTAGGTTTCTATCATAAAAGAAAATCAAAATTTTTAGAAACAAATTCAGTATAAGCCTCCGAAAACCGGCTTTTTTGCACAAATTTTACCTGAACTTTGGGCGGTCATATTGTACTTATAAATTGTAAAATTAAAGAAAATATTATGATAGAAACATCGTAAATATAATGGAGATTTTAAATAACAATCATTTATTTTACAAACATGCAAGGTTTATTAATAAACACGTATATCCTGGAACATGTTTTATGAAGATTCCGCACACTATATTTTGTTCAACGTTATCGCGGTCTCTCTTGCTGGTTGACAAGTGACGGAAAGAGGTATGCGGGGGACGAGTCTATCTATGAATGGCGCACTCGCTCGCTAGCTCGCTAGTTCGGTCGCTCGCTCGCTTTGTATATAACGTTCTTCGTTCTTTGTATTATTGTATTGTGCCTACGATATATTTACTAGCTGCGCCCCGCGGTTTTACCCGCGTTGTGCCCGTTCCCGGGGAAATTTAAGAACCACTCGACCGATTTTGTGCAAACTTCACATAAACCATCTACTAAATAGTCCGAACAAAGCCTAAATATTTAGTTTGGATAGGTCAGCCCGTTCACGAGTTATAAAATTACAACGAAAAGTGGCATTGATTTTTGTATACCTATTTCCATAATATCCCACACGTAGGTTCTCTCGAACTTATTTGTACGCAATAATGAGTACTTTGATTATGTCGAACAATGTTTTTATATATCATCAATAGATTTAGCAGCGCACACCAATAACCAATTTTTGTGGGCATGTTTTTCATACCTTTTGGGTAACATTATTCCAATTTGAATACCCTTTTTAAAAAAAAAATACCTCGCCTATGTCCGTACCTAAAGTGTACGAGTACTTTACCTATAGGTGAAAGAATTCAAACAAACAAACAACTATACAAACAAAGTTACAAACTTTACATCTTTATAATATTAGAATAAAAGCAATGTGCGTGAAGCGAGTAGCGAGTATCGGTAGTAGCGAGGTAGTGAGGCGCGTGTACTAGACCATATCACAGTTTAAATTAGTTTCCAGTAGGTATTAAATTAATAAATTTGAATTTGAATTTATATATGATTTTTGAAGCAGCGTTTTTTGCATTAATCGATTATATTGTGCTGTTTTTGGTTGTTTGAGTTGTTCATTAACTCATTCAGAGATAAAATTTTATAAATTACCGGGAATAATTAAATCTACTTATGAAAAAACAGCATGCATATTTATTATACACTTAATGTTTCATTTAAAATTAATTTTATTTGATTGAATATAAAATACTCACAATCAAAAACTAGAAGAAAATATCAAGTAGGTGTAAAAAAATATCAAGATGCAATTAAAATAGTCTAGGCGGGCAGCCCTATCGCATATGTGCGTTCAGCGCGTGTGTAGTTATCTAACTGAAGAACAGAGCCGAGTTACATTACTGGTATTACTATACTGTGATATTATCATGAATCTCATCGTACGTATCGTCAACGGCCGTCCGCCCCGAGTGAGCGACGAAAGTTATCGAATGCCAAACGAGCGCTCAGGTGCTTTCTCTCTCTTTTCGCAGTGCCTCTTTTTCTGTCATTGCGCTAGTTGAAACAACAAGCTTTTCAATAATGTTCGCGTTGGAGATAGACGGCCCGGGAAGGGCCCTCTTAACAGTGAATTACTTATCTCCAATTGATTCGAACAGCGCGTGCAGCGGTTTGTTTAACCCGCCCGCTGCTTAATTCGTGTTCGGACACATTCGTACAATTTCCACGTTCGTACAATTCTACATTCGTACAATTTTTCCTAAATTGTTTTCCAAATTCGTACAAATAGGTGCTATGTGAGTCTGCATTATAGTTCGTTTACTCCCACCTGTTCTGTTGAGTAGTTCTGTTGACAAAACTAAGTATTTTCTTACTATTCGGTAGGTTGGGGTTATTTTTTTTGTACTAGTTCCATAGTTATCGGTTTTATAGCACCTATTTGTACGAATTTGGAAAACAATTTAGGAAAAATTGTACGAATGTAGAATTGTACGAACGTGGAAATTGTACGAATGTGTCCAAAGCCTACTTGTTGAAAGCAAAGCAAGCAAAGTATAAAGAGCTGTTTGCCGCGGTTTTGCGGCCGCAGCATATTTGGAATCGGTTTAGTGGTTTTAACATGAAAACGTAGCAAACAGAGATTTTTTTATTATACTATACTAGCCGCGGCCCGCGGTGCTACCCGCCTTGTATTGTATCCATTGCCACCGGAATTTCGGTATAAAGTGTTATTCTATGTGTTATTCTGATGTATAACCTATACTCGTATTACTGTAAAATTCCATCTAAACCCGTCCAGTAGTTCTTTTCGTGAAAGAGTAACACACAAACATACATCCTCTCAAAATTTAAAATTTATAATATTAACTAGCGACCCGCCCTCGCTTTGCTTCGGGTGATCAAAATTTCAAGTATGAAAATCGGGATATAACATATTTAATGTGGGGAAGAATTCGGGATAATACATAGTGCATCTTCTTCGTTGTTCGTAGGTAGGTATTCCCCGCGCGGTTTGACCGCACGAAACAGTACCCGTAATGCTGAGGCCACACTACCTTACCGTCTACCGGGCTGTTATCGCAATAATTATGACATTAAATTACCGTTTAAATTACTGCATGAACTGGTGTGGTTACACTAGAGTTTACCTAGATATGTCAATAAATTAGGCGGTAAAATACTATAAATTTCACTCGTTCCCGCTCCGGACTGTAATGATTTTTTATATTTATTTAGATGGTTTCGGTAATAATTCATCAAGGATTCTTTTTTCTTTTTCAAATCATCTATCGTACTTGGAAATGATAAATTTTGTTTGATCCGACGCCAGGCATCATTTTGTACACTACGATTTTTATGGTTCTTCTGTCGGGTATCCCAAAGAGACGGTTCGGATTGGAATAATTCCAAAAACTACTCGAGCGCTTTTTCATTTGACCACTCCATGTCGGTCGATACGTGCGTCGCCGGTGAGCTCATATTGCACACTGGACAAACGGTAGTGTGGCCACAAATGCATTAATTACTGCGGTAATCTTCTTTGATGTGCGAAAAAAGACCGCCGCCGGAGCTATTGTCTACCGCCATTTGCCATATTGATTGGCATTGTAAAATTATGGCCATAAATCGTGGTTACACCTAGGTATTGTTTAAGTTATGGCAATAATTATTGGCATATCACGGTAGTGTCGCCTCAGCATAAGAGACCCGCCATCGAGCATTATTATTTTGTTTTTTTCTCATCATACCTAACTCTGAAACTAACTGTCCGATTTTAATAATTTAAAGAGGTATTTATAGTTATAATTAATCTTGATTGTAGAGTCATTTATTTTGATATTAATTAATATCATCAACTTAAAATTACACTCCTTTTAATTAATTTTAACTATAAACGGTTATTGTGGCTTAACTATAATAGTTATTACATATGCCCTCGCGAACTTATTTGTTCAATGATATGTACTTTGATTGTGTAAAACATTGTTTGTGTGTATCATCAATAGATTTAGCTGCGCACGCCAATAACCAATTTTTTTGGCACTTTTTTCATACCTTGGGTTACATATCGCGTTGTACCCGTTCCCGTGGGAATTTAAGGATATTTTATACATATAAACTTTCCTTTTGAATCACTATCTATTACAAAAAACCGCTTTTAAATCCGTTGCGTAATTTTAAAGATCTAAGCATACATAGGGACAGACAGCCAGACAGCGGAAAGCGACTTTGTTGTATACTATTAGTGATAGTATTTCTTAAGTACTCTCTTCATTGTATACTATTATTATTATTCGTTTCTAACTTTATTTGTTTGTTTGTAAGAGCTTACCTCCGAAACTGCCAATCCGATTATTAATTCGTTGTAATAGATAACCACATTCAACGGGAAGGTATAGGCTGTTTTCATCCCGAAATTCCCACGGCAATGGGCACAACGCGGGTAAATTCTCGGGGCGCTGCCAGTTAATAAAATAACAATGATAATTACAATTGTGAAATCCTCTGCCGACGCGCTCCGCCTTCACCACACTTGCCATTCACCTGTCTTTCCATTCCACGAATAACCACCACGAGAGTGGTACAACTGAGAATATTACAGTATAATTTATTAGCAATACCAGAGCCTGTCGGAGATTAGAAACTCTGAATGTATCGTTTTTTTCCCTCGAAACTCAATTATTCCATTGTCTGTTCTCGACTTTGCGAAACAGTACAAATGTGGATTTAAATTATAAATTCCGTTGTGTACTGGATATGACTAGTTAATTAATTGAAACGGACACCTTCATAAATTCCAACATATGAAATTCCGCGTAGTTAAACTGCACAGTACGTTTTAGTTCAGAATTTCATACAATGTACAGAGTTTGCAAAGGTTATTATAAAACTATTGTTTACCTACAGTTTGTATGAAACGTACATTAATTTGAGTACTTGTTTTAATTATGGAACATATTGTAACGTTTCTCTCCTCATTCGGTATGTTATATAATCGTCTTATTGAATGATTCCAGCCGCTAGACGTTCGTTACGCATGTACCTGTTCCGAGTTCCTGCGGGTAATGTTGAATATGCTATGAAATAATCAACTATTAATCAATCAGAATAGTCCAAATCCTACCGGCTGTTGTTGGGTAAGGCTTGTTCGCCACGCCACGCTGTCTGTGCAAGAGCGTTTGTTTCAATTAAATACAGTTTTTATCAAATCATCTCAGTCATATTAACTTTCTGCCTGTACATCTGTTCGTTTTCTTACTCTTGTTTATGTTTTTAAGTCCTTGATAAGTCATTAATTTGTTTAGAGGGGTTAAGTTTGTCACTGTTTTTATAAATATTGTAAGCATAATGAAGTGCAGGTAGAGTTCCATTTTAGTCCTGGAAATACACAGTAATTATTACAGCGTTGTCACCGTTTGAATTTAAACAAATGTCAATCAATATTGTTACATATTTTTAGAAAAAGATAATTATAATCTCATTCTTGTTGTCGATAAACAACTAGCAGGTCCGCGCGGTGGTGTCACCCGCTTTTTTTAAGATTGCACCTACATATTATGATAAGCAGGACCAACCATTCTTCCTCTTCAATAAATCAATTACCTTATAATACCTATGTGTACACACAACAAATACCCAATACTAAATTAACATTACGCTGGTAATAACTCGCCCCGACATATGACTGACCCCGCGGCATGTCGGCAGATTGAGTTACATCTATCTATCGATTGGTGAACGTTCATATTCGGGGTGGCGTATAGGTTGCCAGGGCTTCAAATCAATGTCCACTGTCGTTAATAATGTCCAATGGCGGTTACTCTCGAGATGTTTCTTTGTATTTCGCTAATTTATGAGTTACGTAACATATTCTGTTTCGGTGATGAACTGGTATTATACTCATATTGAAACTTAGAATAAAATTGTTTATTGAGTGAGATGTGCACAGTAATCGATTTTCATAATTATTAGACCAAGAATGATATACTTTCATTCGGGTTTTCTTTTTCATTTTTAACCGACTTCAAAAAAAGGAGGAGGTTAGAAACTCTAATTGATTCAGCTTTTAAATTTGTCAGGAAGTCGACTAAATAGATTATTTCTATATTTTCAGTTACTAGATTTTGAAGGCGGTTAGATTCTTTTTTAAAGTTTTTTATTCTGTACCCGAGCTTTGTGTATTTGTCCCAAATTCAAAGTTTGCAGGTTTGGATTCAAAAGTGCTACCATCATGCTGGACCGCGATTCCTTGTTTTCGGCGTTTATTATTCCTTATTTTTCCCTAATAGGTACGTGATGTCTGAATTTTCCCGAATACTTGTTTCTGCTCGTATTAGTTTGCAGTTATTAGAGATGCTTGTAGGAGGAACAGGTCATTCGAAGATGTGTGTTGTCTTTTAATCCAAGCAATGACTTTCAATGATCGGTGTCTGTCGAAATCCAGTCCGCAGGCCGAAAGTGCCAGTGTGAATTGCAATGTAATTGGGCTTAAAAAAATTGATTTTTTAATGTATTTTAAAACTTTATTATTAATAATATTGATATTTAATGTAAAAAACTTAAAAAAATATTTTTTCAATTAATTATAAACAATTAAAAATTGATGAAATTTCAATAAAAATCACGTGACTATAAACGCGCCATGATTGGTCACCGTAGTTGTGACGTAATTATGTTAAACCATATGTACGTACTGCGTTTACAATCAAGATTCCCGCCCTTTTATTCTCTTTCCCTCCAAAAGTTTGCGATGTAACCGAACCTCTTTTCATAAACATAGGTATAAAAAGTTTGCGATGTAACCGAACCTCTTTTCATAAACATATAAACCTTCCTTTACAACGAGTGAAAACTCAGTGGTGAAATCTAACCAGTGAAACTACATAACATAATTACGTCACACGTTTGTTCGGGAGTTGTCGGAGTGTTTTCGGTACTGGATTCAAAAAATAATTTTTATTTTGAAATAACTTTTGAATTATTGCGAAAAAAATAAAATCAAAATAGTTTTGTTATAAAACTAATATATAATCTTTCCATTTATCACAAAAAATTTTTTTTTCAAAAGCCCCATTGTTCGCACTAGTTTGGAAGGCAGTAGTAGCCGTTCGCAACAAGACCGCTTGTTAGTTGGTAATTAGAGCTTGCCGGCCACTGAATACACCACGTTTAATACAATTGCCGATGTATGGATGTATGATGACATTGTCTTTGATTAACATCGTGAGACTATCTGTTGAAGTGAAATTCGATATTGCGTGGGTGAAGATGAAAAAGTGCAAACTTGTAAATAACTCGGACTGTAGGTAACTCTGCACACCATGTAGTGTATTGTACGAGTAGGTATATCACTACATAGTATCAAAGTCGCTTTCCGCTGTCTGTCTGTCCCTATCTTATCGTGGGACAGGGGTGGCGACCCCACAAACTTGTTTTTAGCTTTACACTGACCCCCCCTACACATCAAAAAAATAAAATTGCGTCCTCTAAAAAACGCAACCCCAAATGTAACTTTTCGATGGACTATCTATGCCATTTATGCTTTGACAAGCCCGTTGGCACAGGGGCAGTGAGAGCACTTACTGTGTCGGGGGTTGCGGGTTCGATTCCCGCCCGAAGTCAACAATAATGTGAAGACATAGTTGTTGGCGACGACGTCTGGGTGTCAATTATATATACTCTTATAAAGTATTTGTGTATGTATATGTAGTAGTATCAGTTAAATAGATTCCATATTACAAGCTTAGAGCTTAGTTTGGGTCTAATTAATCGTGAGTGAATTTGTCCGGATATATTAATTAATTATGCTTAGATCTTTTAAACTCCGCAACGAATATTGATGCAGTTTTTATATTTTAATAGATAGTGTTGGGGTTATTACCGTAAGCAATACCCGCGGTTATGTTGTTATGTTCACACAAAGCAAACTACCGTTAAGTTTAGTTGTAAGTATTTATTGAGTCGCACTTATTGATAGATACAATTTGTTATTACACTCGTGACGTACGGTGTGTAGTGTTGTCAAGTTACGACTAATTAAAGTTAGGTACAATTATATCAAAGTGCTGTCTGGGCAATAAAGTATTGGCTCGTACATGCTCCCGAGGGAGAGAAAAGTAAATTATAGAACTACAATACAACATGAAAAGCTTAAAATATACAAAATAAATGTCTTCTTTATTCACCGTCGGTCGATCACAGCCTGAACCCCGTGTGAGCTCGTGTCGGATCTGGAACTTCGTTGGAACCCCGGGCGATGTCCTGCAGTTCTATATCTTCAATTTTTGTAGGAGTCAGATTTGTGGTAGTGACCGCGCGTCGTTGACGTCTCCATCGACATGTTATAACGGTGACTGCTGCGATTCCTCCTACCAACAGAAGTAGGCTTATTGTGTAATTGCCGATATCATGAACGGATAAGTCGCTCAGGAGGTGCTCTTCTCTCTTTTCCGTTGTTATCTGATCATCTACTGACATGTGTTCCTTTGCAAGGTTTAGTTTTGGTAGAATGATGTTTCTATGTTTATATGTATTCAACATATCGTTCGGTGAACCAATGGTTGGCACTTCCAAACTGATTCCTGTGTTTATTTTACTACTAAATACATTTTGTGAGTAAATAGTAGCATCTTTGTATTGAATGACACAATCCTGACCTATAGTAAGGAGGCCCGTATTTGTTATCGTTGTTGATGAAATCTGATTCTCACATACTATACGAGTCCGGCACTCCTTGATGCAATTATATAGCCATGTGTTATGTTTTTGTAGTTTTATCCATTGGTCAGAGCATGGTTGTCGGATCCAATCACAGCTAACGTCTATGGTTTGACTCAGCATTTTAGCTTCGCAGGACGCTGTCGCTCCATGCAAGTTTCTCATGGGCGTGTAGGCGTGGCAAATGTAGTTCTCCATTGCCAGCAATGTACATTGTTGCAGTTCCGCCTCACTCATTTGTAAGTAAATATTCTTAGCAAAGTTTACTCCAATGTATTTTGTTGTAGTTGCGATAGCTTGACATTGGTCCCCCATGAGTCGTGTATGAATAGGTATGGTGTTATACAACGTATACTCGTCATCGCTCAATAACGGTATTATGTAGTTCCAACAGCAAATATTGCTCGGTGAGTCGAGCTTTGACATAGATCAACTTATAAATATCTTCAATATTTGATCTGTTATTCAGTTTCACAGGTAATGTCAATCGCTTCGATATGGTTCCGGCAATGTAGTTGAGTTGTTCCCATAATTGTTCAGGGGTAAACAGGTTCATATCTAGATGTCCTCTGTGTATGTCTGTCAGTGCGTTTAGGAGCATTTGTTGAGTTCTCCTGAGTACTGACAGTAGTAAACTGGTAGTTATGGCTCCAGCGTTGACGTCATTCATTGTCTTCATAATCTGGAATCTATTTTGCAGTAGCTCCATATCGTTATTGGTTTCGTTCATGTATCGCTGAATGATGTCCATTTGCTTACAAACAAAAGCTTCGTTCTTCTTAATAATATTATTCTCCGCCTCTACAATCAGTGTTTGATTTTTTATCAGCTGTAGTAGGTGTTGCTCGTTTATTTGAATTTTACCGATGTCTCGAGCATATTTTTCGGCAAATTCACTGTCGAGTACTCCGAACAGGGTGCGAGCCAGGTTTCCAACGCCATTGACGTAGCCACGGCGCTTTCGGCTTCGCTGTTGATGTTGTGACAATAACAGTGTGTTGTATTCGTTCAGTTGATTCATATCGAACTTCAATTGCTGTAGCGTAGAGTGACATTGTTCATTTGGCATAGTAGCGCATATCTGGTTCAAATGATTGACAAAATCTTCAACCTTTCCAGTACTTTCCCAAAACGTTGTTATGTTATAGTATACCAGAAGTTTCCATTCATCGTGAATAACTTGTATATTGCCAATTGAGTCGAAATAGATAGGAAGATTCGTCGATAGGTTTGTTTGTTTGAAATGTGCAGTTGCAATTCCGTAGGAAAAGTTCATACAAAAAACTAATAAAACCATGAGTACGCTGTTAACGGCTTTTGTAGATTTTGGTTTCTTTCGTGTTACAGTTTCAGTACTCGGTGACTCCGTGCTCTCACATTCTGCGGTTACAGGTAGTGGAGCTAGTTTGGTAATTGGACGTTTTATTTCTCCATTTTGGGTCTTGAGCGTGACTACTCGAACTAAATTGTCCGTGCCCGGGTGCAGATCCAGTACCCGGCCCATCGCCCACTTGCCTGGAGGTAAGTTGTTCTCTTTCACTAGAACTAATTGCCCTTTCTGTATGTTGTCTTGAACGTGTTGCCATTTATCTCGATTTTGTAGAGTATGTAGGTATTCCTTCGACCAGCGATTCCAGTAGTGTCGGCGCATGAGTTCAATCAGTTTCCAGTGGTTTCTAGGGTCTATCAATTTCAAATCTTCGGGTTCGTTGAGTGGTAAGGACAGAGTCGGTCCTCCCGTCAAGAAATGGCCTGGTGTAAGGTAGTTTAAGTCCGCTACGTCTTCCGACAGTGGACTCAGTGGCCTACTATTCATACACGCTTCAATCTGAGTGAGGAGGGTTGAAAATTGTTCGTAGGTAAGCTTTTGATGTCCGATTACCCGTTTCAAGTGGAATTTCATTCCTCGTATGGCTGCTTCCCATATTCCACCTGCCGCAGGGTTCAGCTGCCATACCATGACCTCTTAGATAGCGTCTCAAGATCCAAGCAGATCAGTTTAGGTTTGCGTTTCAATTCGTACCGTGACATTATTTAAACAATATCGCACTTGAATCGCCATCACTTTGAATGAATGAACAAACCATTTTGCTGATTGGCTAATTGCGTCACTTCCTCTTAGAGACTTCCTCTCTCGTCACTTCCTCTCTCCTAGAGAAGTGATTAAGGAGCGTTCGAAAACCTCAATAATTAAAATGACGGAAAGTTACGGTTTTTAAGCGAACCTCTTAAAAATGATAAGTATTATTCAAAACAAACATTGGTTTGTATAGACACACGATAATTATTTTTATCTAATTTGTAATCATAAAATGTTGGAACTATAAAGTATTTGTTGCTCCAGAAACCAATATTATTTATAATTTTAAACAGACATCCAAAATAAAATTACGATTTAAGTGTTCGGAATGTCACTGGCAAAGATCATAAAATTCATAGAATATAAAATAGACATAGATTAAAAAATAGACATAGATTATAATTTATAATACAGACATAGATTAAATATATTATAATAGGTATATTTTTTGAGCATTTAAATTATTACCTTCAAGCTCGTTTGATTTACATTGCGATTGTTAAAGATTTATTTCTATTATGGATTTACCAGGAATATAAGTTAAGTCTCAGAATTCTAGAGCCTTGTGCCTTGTCGCTCTCGCTTCATTGGGGAAATTCGGGATAAAACAAAGCATATCCTACATATTTATTGATAGTCATGTTTACCCTCATAAATACCTAGGTAGGTTGAGCGCCAGGTATGTACGAGTTGGTACTCGTACATCCCTGCGCTCTACCCACACTATACACTAAAACCCAGTATGATTAATTTAATTTTTAAAGTGTAAAATCGCTCATTTTAATCAATTCTTTCAGTTGAATATCATTAAGTTATTTGCAAAAATGCATTGTTTATAGTAAGGAACAATTAAACATTAATAATTAACTAAAGTACATACTTATTGTTGTTAAAAATATCAACAAAGGTTCAATTTATGTTAGAAAAATGTATCTTTAATTGAATTGCTAATTTTGACAGCTGAGACGCTTTACCAAAGCCGCAATAGACGCTCATGGTACCAAATGAATGAACGAAAACATCTTTAGTATGACAAATAACGAATCAGTTTAGGTAATCTGCAAAGCAACTAGAATTCTGTCACGCATTGATGTCATGGTACGAAAACTGACAGCGAATCAGTTTAGGTCCGCATTTGTATCGCGCTAAGAGGTCATGGTATGGCTCCAGAGGGCAATTAAATCTCCACTCGATTTGTAGGTCATTTATCTCTTTGAAGAACTCCGATGAAAGTATCGTCTTGTACTGGATGAACTCTTCTTTTAGGATCTTTGCGGCTCCGACAAAGTTAGTACCATTATCGGAGTACATATATTTTGGAGTACCTCTTCTAGCACACATGCGTTTTAAAGCTGCAATGAATGTTTGTGTCGACATATCTGACACCAGCTCGATATGCACCGCTTTCGTAGACATACATATAAAGACGGCTATATATCCTTTGCAGGTTTTTATCCCGCGGCCTTTGTTAATTTTTACTTCAACGTGACCCGTAAAGTCGACGCCCGTGTGTAAAAATGGCCGTGATGGTGTTATTCTTATTTTCGGAAGATTTCCCATTAGTTGTTCAGTTCTAGCAGTAGAATATCGACGACAGCGAACACATTGGCGTAGTATTTTCTTGACTGTTCGATTCCCACTGACTATCCAGTATTTGTTTCGCGTGTGAGCTAGCGTTAATCTCGCTCCACCGTGTAAAGTTAGTTGATGGGACTTTTCAACTATTAGTTTCGTCACTCTTCCGTCAGATGGTATAAGGATCGGATGTTTAGTTTCCTCCGATAAACTTGAATGTTCTAACCGTCCTCCAACACGTAGAATTCCTTTTGGATCCAAAAATGGGTTCAGTTTTAGTATAGAACTACTCTTAGAAAGTTTTCCACAGTTAGTTAAGAACTTTATTTCATTTGCAAAATAAATGGATTGCAATGATTTAATAATGAACATAAATGCGTTGTTTATTTCATTAAAGTGCAGTTCATTCAACTTGTCTGACCTCTTGTTATGTTTTAGCGCATCAGCAAAACGCATCACCCAAGCGAGTATTCGTAGAATACGATCGAGGTTGCTATGTCGCTCTAATAATGAATTAATTAAATCATTATGTATTAGAATGGGTTCCGTCAATTTAATTGCGTAGCAATTTGTTATCGACCCCTCTTCAATCTCTTCAATTTCAACAGATTCTTGTTGTATGAATGTTTCATCTTTAGGCCATTGTGGGTCCCACCATAAAGAAAATTTTACTAGTTTAGATGGCGAGAGTCCTCTTGTAGCACAATCGGCAGGGTTTTCGTTACTCTTCACGTAACCCCAATGAATAGCAGGTATGATATTTAATATGTAGGCAGTACGGTTTGTTACGTATTTTTCATACTTTGACTGATTGCCTTGTATCCAGGCTAATACAACTTTTGAATCAGTCCAACAGGATATATTTGGTTCGTAGTCAGCCAGGACTGATTTGACCTTTTCTAGAAGTCTCGTTAACAAAACAGCGGCACACAGTTCCAATCTGGGAATTGAAATTTTCTTGTTTATCGGGGCTACCTTTGTTTTAGCGGCTAGTAGAGTAGTATCGTATGCACCGGTCGGTGACATCACGCGGCTGTATATGACGCAGGCGTACGCGTGCTCGCTGGCGTCACAGAAGGCTTGCAATTCGATCCTCTTGTTATTTTCATATTTATTCCATCTTGGCAAACTGATTGTATTTAGTAAAGGCAATTCAGCTTTTATTTTATTCCACTCTTCAACTATATTTTCGGGTACGTTTTCGTCCCAGCCGATTTTTTGGTAATTTCCACTCCATAGTTTTTGAAATATAAGCTTCACTCGGATCGTCATTGGAGATAGCCATCCGAGTGGATCGTAGATTTTGCTGATCTCCGACAACAATCTACGTTTTGTGTATGTTTTAGTTATGTTGTCAGTTGAAACAGCATATACAAAATGGAATGAATCGCTGGCGTTATTCCATATTAACCCGAGAGTTTTACTAAATTCCTCTTGGGTGAATTGAAAACTAGTTGTATGGCTCTTTTGGTTTTCTTGGATGTTTTCGAGAATAGATGGTTCATTTGTAGACCATTTCCGTAGATGAAAACCACCTCTATTCAGCAACTCGTACAGCTCCTTTTGTAGTGCCATCGTTGTCTCAATAGTGTGGTGCCCGGAGGCAAGATCATCCATAAAAAAATCTTCTCGTAACGCCTTTTGAGCCAGTGGAAAATCTTGACCATCGTCATTAGCGAGTTGTAATAAAACGCGTATAGCGAGATAAGGGGCGACTTTCGTTCCGTAAGTCAATGTACAAAGCTGCATCTCTTTTAATGGTTCTGCTACATTATTCCTCCAAATAATGTTTTGTAAATTATGTTGATCCTGATGAATAAGGATCTGACGGTACATCTTCTCTATGTCCGCTTTTATGACATACTTATAAGTTCTCCATCGGATGATAAGAGTAAGTATGTCCTTTTGTAAGTTTGGGCCCTTTTCCATCAAGTCGTTTAGGCTGTATCCGGAGTCTGTTTTCATGGACGCGTTAAAAACTGTTCGCAGTTTACTCGTCGTGGAGCTTGGTTTTAATACGCCATGGTGAGGTAGGTATACTTGTACCATTTGTGGACTCTCGGACTTAACCGCTAGTTTCATGTGACCTAATTCCATATAGTCACATATAAACTGCTTATATAATGTAGCGAAATGTTCTTGTTTCGCCATTTTCTTCTCTAATTGGCGAAATTGAGCGATTGCTTGAGCTTTTGAATTGCCGATATATTTTTCAAAATTTGGGTTCATAGGCATTTTCACTACGTATCTTCCGTTACGTAATCGCTCGGTTGTTTGGGTGAAATATTCTTCACAATATTGGTCTGATGTAGTTTTTTCGGGTTCCGAAGGAATTTCTTCAATATCCCAAAACTTTGACAGGTTGTCTAGCTCCGTAAGAGTGACAAAACAGTTGTACTGCTTGGTAGTGGCCCCGCTTAGTATCCAACCCAACTTTGTTTGTTGAGCTACTAGCGAGTTGTTGTTTTGTTTTCGTACTCCTTCTACGATGACTTCGGAGTAGATATCGGCGCCGAAGAGTAGATCAATCGGCCCCGACACGTTGAAGTGCGGATCAGCTAACTCGATCTTGTCTAGTAGTGTCCAATTCTTGGTTTCAATTGTGGAATTGGGTAAGTTGTTGACCAATTTCCGCATTATTAATGCTTCAGTCTTGAAAGTATAATCAGAGTGGATAGATTTACATTCAAGTCTAATCATTCCCTTACTGGTACCCATGCTAGTGCCTACACCAGTCACAGCAGCATTGATTTTGTTGCGAGGTAGGTTCAGCCGTTGGGCGGCGTTTTCAGTGATCAGTGATACTTGGGATCCCTGATCCAGTAACGCTCGAAGTGTAACGTAATTACCTTCTTTGTTTTTGATTTGTAGTTGAAGAGTAGTTAAAAGTATCTCTTGTTCACTGTTTACGTGATTAGATGATCTCTCACTATCAGTTGATATAAATTGCTTCGATTGACCTTTTCTCCAATTATCATCGTGAAGTAGGGAGTGATGTTTATAGTTGCATTTCCGACATCTTTGCTTGGAATTACATTTAATTTCACCATGGCTGAATAGGCAATTCTTACAAATGTTTAGTTCATTTGCAGTTTTATTTCGTGTCGCAATATCCATGTTTTGAAATAATGTACAATTCCGCAACGCGTGATCTTTTTTGCAAAGTGGGCAACTTTGCAGTGATGTATGGTAGGTTTTCGTAAACTTTTCTGCGTTTGTTTTATTCATCGGCTTGTAATAATTATAACCTTTAGATAACGTACTGTTATAATTGTTCGGTTTCGGAGGATGCTTCTTAGTGCGGGCAGTTTCTAATGCCATGAACTTCTCTTCAATGAACTGGATAAATTCGTACAGATCCGGCAATTCTCTTGAATTTTTCCCAGACCGTAGATAATCATTATATGTACTATCATCCAGCTTTGACCAGAGCAGATAAACTATGAGTGGTCCCCACACTGGGACGTCTATGTCAAGGCTTTCCAAGCCGTTCAAACACTCTTTTGTCGTATCATGTAGCCTTTTCAAGTTGTTAAGGTTCGGGATTTCAATTGTTGGTTGATTGAGAAGCGTATCTAAATACGACTTAAAAAGTAGCCTCCTGTTATCGTAGCGATGTTGAATAATATTCAAGCATGATTCATAGTTATCAGCGCTTACGGGAAGGTGCTTGATTAATTTCTCAGCCTCCCCTCTCAATTTTGACTTCAGAAACTTCATTTTCTGTGCATTATTAAGAGTCGGGTTTTCATGGACAGTTTCGTAGAATAAATCCCTGAATGTTACCCAGTTGTTATATTCTCCATTGAATTCCGGTATGTCGATACGGGGGGTTGTTTTTTCGTAATGAGCTGTGTCGAACATCTTCTTGTTTATGTTTTCTCTTAATCCATCGTAGACTTTCTCCCAATGGTCGAATGTTTGTTCGTACCTCTCATCACTCCCTTGTAATAAGTAAGCTAACTCCCAGTGTATCTTGTCAATAGAGTCCCATTTGGAGCGCAGAATGTTTAGTTGATCACGAAGTTGCCACTCGCCCTTCATCTCATCGAGCTTGATTTTGGAAACGGCTCGTTCTAGTGCACTGAAGTTACACATTTGAGTACGAAGTAGCGACGCGATATGCTCGTCCGCAGCATCCGGTGATAAATCAATTCCAGTGGTGTCGAACTGCATAGTTTTGGTGGGCACCGTGGTCCGTTGAGGACCCGCGGCCCCGGCGGCGGCGCGAGGCGAGGATGTGCCGGCCTCAGACTCGCGCAGTAGTTGCTCTCGAAGCTTACTCATTGATTGAATGGTTTCTTCATACATTTTGCTCGTAATGTTAAAAACTTTCTCCTGGAAGTATTCATGGCCTCCGTTGGACAGCTCGAATTTCTTCAGGATATCGTTATTTGTTCGAAACTCATCCCAGTGAGATTGCAAGGCATCGATGCGTTTGTTCAGATAGTCAATAGATTTTCTACTCACAGAATCCTTATTGTAGTTAGTTTTCACTGATTTGATTTGCTCGTAGCTACTCTGTTGTTTGTTAATCAGTTGTAGAAATTCTTCCGACATCGTGGGTCGCGGTATTGGTTGCAAATGACTTCACAATGTTTCGCAGCAGTAGACGTAATCTCCGCTACAGTTAGGGATATTATTTGTTTGTAGTGATTCCGGGCTGTTAGTATAGCAATTTCTCCTTACGCTATGTGCACCTTCTCAACTCAATGGGGGATGCCGCTGGTGGCAAGCCACTAAGCCGAATTGCTAACGCAATCGAGATAACTACACTACACACTCTCCAGGAACGCTCACCAAAGGTTTCGCAGCAGTAGACGTAATCTACGCTGGTTCGTGCTGGCGCCTCGCGCAGCTTCCCTTGTCACGCTATGTGCAACTTCTCAACTCCAATGGGGGATGCCGCTGATGGCAAGCCACTAAAGCCGATTTGCTAACGCAACAGAGAAACTACTCAAAACGCCGCCAAATATCTCGAAGGACCAAAAAGATGTTGGGGTTATTACCGTAAGCAATACCCGCGGTTATGTTGTTATGTTCACACAAAGCAAACTACCGTTAAGTTTAGTTGTAAGTATTTATTGAGTCGCACTTATTGATAGATACAATTTGTTATTACACTCGTGACGTACGGTGTGTAGTGTTGTCAAGTTACGACTAATTAAAGTTAGGTACAATTATATCAAAGTGCTGTCTGGGCAATAAAGTATTGGCTCGTACAGATAGAGTGATTCAAGATGAAGGTTTATAATTATAAAAAATCCGCAATGTTGCCTACATTGCGGGTTTATGCTGGGGCCACACTTACGCTCAATGTCAATGCCCATTTAATGCAATAATTTTCAATGCAATATAGTGGGTGGCTACACTTAAACTGTCAATGTCAATGTTCATTTATTGGAAAAATTTGACATTGACAACGGCATTGAATTTACTTCAATTCAGGCAAGATGGACGTCGACAGAGCTCTATATTTCATGAGTGTAAATTTATGTTATTTGACTTTATTGAATCATTATAGAATAAAAAGAAAACGGAAACATAGAAAAAGAAGATGGTGGATGAAATTGCCTATCTTAATTGTATTTCAAGAATAAAATTGTATAATCAGTCGTAAAAAACAAATACGTCTGAACCCGTTGCGCTCTCGCCGCACACTGACAATACGTAGTGTGGCCGCTTCATGGCATTAACTCTGGCATTAATCTCTTTGATGTACCGCCACTCGAGCTATCGCATACGCCAAATGGCATTGTTAATGCCATTGTCAAATTATGACGTATAGTCGTGGCTACACCTACGTAATATGCCATATTTAATGGCATATCTCATAGGTGTGGCCCCAGCATTATTGACAATAGATTTCAGCTAGAAATCATTGAATGGACTGACGAAGCCGATTACAATTTGTGATCGAAGCTTGGGATACATATGACTGACTTGACCTCTCAGGTGGCGTCTCAAGATCCAAGCAGTTTAGTTCAGGTTTGCGTTTCAATTCGTACCGTGACATTATTTAAACAATATCGCAATTGAATCGCCGTCGCTTTGAATGAATGAACAAACCGGTTTGCTGAGAGCTTTTGCCGTACTTAGGTATTAATTTTAAAAAGATATCCAAATTAAAATTACTATTTAAATGTTCTGAACGTCATTAAAAGTGGCATTTCATTTTTGACAAAGATCGAAGAATTCATAGATTATAAAAAGACATAGATTAAAATATAGACAAAGATTAAAATATAGACATTAGATTATACATACACCCTCGTTGTATCGGTTCTCTGGGAATTTGGGGATAGTAACAGAAAGTTAAGGTCAAATTCTAGAAGCTCTCGAGTTAAGCGTTCATGGAAACAAACAAAAAAGCGTATGAGATAACAACGGACTAAGTAGGTTTTGGTTAGGTAACGCTCTACTACAACAGGCTCGAAGGTCGGAGCAGGTGGAGTTACTGCGCGAAGTTACGTTGACGCAGATTTTCAGTTCAGAAACTAATATTAACTTGTCCTATACAAGAAACTTAAGTAAGTATCCGGCTTATAATCATCTACATGCACACCACAGTGATAAGGCCCTATTATTGTCCCGTGGTTTGACGATCCAAGAAAAAATTACAAGTGTCCACACTTGCGATTATTCCCGCAACTTATTACCGGCATTAGTTGAATAATTATGTGTATGTGAACGTGTAGTTGTGTATTTATGATTTGCATCAAATTGATTGACCACAATCCTGATTATTGATCGAATTTCTCAAACACTAGACCGTAGTCATTAATTAGGCTGTGATATTATTATCCCTATGACGCGGTCCGTACTCGAGGTCTCGGTTCGTGCATTGAATCATTAGCGTTTCCATAACATTATTAGCTCGGAAATAGACATGTAATGTGAGACAAGACTTGTTGCTCTATGTAGGACTGTAGGTACTAAGTACTAATATGCGTTTGATAAATTTTAGGAAGGTACTTTGGGGTCAGTCCTATCCTTAATGTTATTTTCGAATATCGGAATCAAACGGACTTTTTTGGGAGTGAAAAGCGTCCGCCTCGCAGTTTGTGAACTCGGTCCAACTATACGACGCGTCGTCTTTACTTTGATTGAATTACTAAATTAAACCTTTCACATCGTTAACATCATCACTCCGATAGTTACATTTACGTCCCTTTCATATTAAGCGTTTTACCACCTACCTACCTGGTCGACAGACCATGTCGGAGTGCGGTCAAAGCGCGCGGGGATATACCTACGAACGACGAAGAAGACGTGCTATGTAGGTATTATGCCGAATTCTCCCCCACATGAAATCTTAATTGTGTATATTCTCGCGGGAGACCCGCAATGTTTTATCCCGATATTCTTACATGAAATCCTGATTACCCGAAGCGAAGCGAGGGCGGGTCGCTAGTTTAGGTAGTATAAAACACAGCCTACTACCTTCTTCTTGAGTTTAGCTATTCGAATTGGACTGGTACAAACACACAACTGATCAACATACAAGCCAACAAGAAACGAACAAACTAAATTACAAATGTTACCTCTTTATAATAAGTATTAGTACAAATATAGATACTGACTTTCAAGCCAGGTTTAAAACTCCGAACGAAAGGGTAAGGTAAATGCCCCAATGACCGACGCACTGCGAGCGACAGGTCCTAAGTGCGCCGCGACGCGCAGCCTCGTCTGCTATCGAGATTTATTATTTTGTAACACATTTGCTATAAAAATAGTGGAGCTACTATCGAAGTAGGCCTAGACAATTGATAATATACAACCCGGTCGTGGTCCTGATACACATTCAAAAGTAATGTTGCTATGGTATCTTTTCGAAGTTGAACATGATACCTATAAAAACATATATGGATAGGTATACAGCATTGTGATTGTCAATTAGGCCCCGATGTAGAGATTATTGATGAACCCGTATCGTTATTACGGGACGTCACATCTCACAATATGATCATCTCATAGCTTAATAGAATTACGTATCGGATATTAAACACCCTTACTGCCGTACTCAGGCGTTCATTGAATCGACATGATATCTCTAATATATATGTCGGAATGGCGTCCGCCATTACATTGAAAACACCACATAAGTCAAAGTCAACTATCTTTATTCAGGTTTGAATTTACCACCCATTCGGAAAAGCATCAGCAGAGAAGAATGGGCAAGAAACTCTGCTGTCAGCTTAATCTTTTATACACTGGTTTATTTCATAACAATCATAACGTGTGCACCGGGCAACCGACGTCGAACGAGTGAGACGTGTTTCTGTTCACATCGCCTTATATAGGATCGAAGTGGTGGGGTTAACCGTTGCACGTGTTGTTTTCATCCGATGAGGTTAGGCGCCGTCAAAACGTCCATCTCCGACACGGCCATCCTGCTAGCACACGTCCTCGTGTGTTAATCTGCAACCAAAAATCACGAGAGAACAATTCCGCTCGGCCATACCTCTTATTCATGGCCAATCTTGGGGATCTAGCCTTCATTGGCTCTCAATTTATTAATTAAAGGACCTTACTCATGATTACTAACAACTCAAATTCAGATTAATAATATGATCAAATAGCGTAAGAAATCACAAAGTAAATTATGATAACGTCTCATCTACCAAAACCCTGAGGCCAGTAACAGTGACAGACTCTGGTTCATTATTCACACACAATTAACAATTTAATCACAATTGATTTACTACTGAGCCCTTATTCGTGGTCACAACACAAGATTTAGCAAACGCATTTGCCCTTTATGCACTTCCCTTTCGGAATGCCGAGTCGTCCCATGACTCTACGGTCTTCGCTACCAGGCAAGACCCGACCACACTACCCAGGGCTACCGCCTACTGCCTACCCACGGACTACTACAAGTAGTAGACACCGATTTCTAACGGGCTACAGCTACGGCACCCTGGTGCGGTCTCAGACTGACCCACCGACATAAAAACCCAGTAACAATCAACAGCTTAATCAACCTCACTGTCTCCACCTTCGTCTGAGTCAGCTGTTACCCGCCCCACAGGCATCTTCCTAACGCGATCATGTGCATACTTGTAAGTACGTTTAGAGTTCAAAGCTTTTCAACGTGTAACGATCACCATCGTTCGCTCACTCCTGACCTAAATAACTCTACTTCAACAAAAGACTTAGTAAAGCTCAAACTATTATTCTTTTCCAATCAACAATCTTAACTATCTCAATATTCATAATCACATTGCTTATCTCAACATAATACTAGAACATCGTCAGGCACAAGTACCCATTAAAAATCAAATTAATCTCAAATCAAAGTAAAAGTAAAGTGTGTGTGTCTCCATTGTCCGGCTATCCCCGTAGCCCTAATACGCAGTCATCCCTGTGACTAGCTGTGATCATCCCAGTGATCACCCATAAACCTGATCATCCCTGTGATCAGTCACTCCCGTGATCATCCCAGTGATCACCCATAACCCTGATCATCCCTGTGATCAGTCACTCCCGTGATCATCCCAGACTCAAGAGGACACGCACAACTATACCACACAGTCAAAAGTGACTACAGTTCATCATCACAAGGCTCAGAATTACTAACAATGGGTACTTGCCCTTCAGGCATTTTCCTATACCAGTCAATGACACTATATTGTGTACTCGTTCTCCTCTAAACCTCGCGGCCACAGTAATTTGCACTCGCTCGGTCAACCTGACTATTAAGAAGTTTGTTCTTCCTTAAATTCTTGATTTCAATCAAAAGTTAATTTCAATTATTATCAATCGGGAATCTTCAATGCTATGTAACACATGAATACTAGGTACCACGTCATTTTCAACTTTAACTTCAATAGACTATTAATCTCAAATGCACATTACAATATGAGCCATGAGTAAGTAACATTAAGCTTGTCTAGTCACGGCAACCAGCCGACCAGCAATCACATTGCTCAACAACACGCGGTCTCAGCAGACCACTCCACAGTACGGTCAATCCAGACCACGACCATCGCCGAGTTCGAACATTGAACTCAAGAAGTCACAAAGTCACATAGAAACCCTTACTCATACTCTCATATTTTACAACGGGATAAACATCCAAAATACTTTCAATAAGCTTTCTACTTTATCAAGTGGTACGAAGATTCACTACAAAACTCAATGTTAACTGACTCAAATATCACAAAATAGCTCACCGGATATTTCCCAACAAACCAATCATTACCGCAATACCTCACCGATTTAACATCCAATGTGAATTTGTCGTGATAGATTCTTGAATAATTTGGAATACCGCAATCCCTCATATTCCTCAGGTAACAGGATTGAGAAGAGAACCACGTTCTTCCCTGGACGAGGTTCATCAATGCTCACAATAATTACCAGCATTGAACCAACATGAAAGTAAGAAAACATTAGAACATATCACATTACATCACAAGATTACACTTGACTCATAATTACCTTCTTAACTCCACAATAGAATAGAGTACTAACTAACTATACTCACAGAACATTCCAAGTTTTATTACCAAATCATTGACCAATTCAAACATTCTCTACTGGTGGCTCAGTGGGCAAAATAGCGATCTTTATCATTCTCTGCTGGACGCTCGGTGGGCAATAGCGATCTTGATCATTCTCTGCTGGACGCTCGGTGGGCAATAGCGATCTTGATCATTCTCTGCTGGACGCTCGGTGGGCAATAGCGATCTTGATCCCACTTCTGATGTCGGAATGGCGTCCGCCATTACATTGAAAACACCACATAAGTCAAAGTCAACTATCTTTATTCAGGTTTGAATTTACCACCCATTCGGAAAAGCATCAGCAGAGAAGAATGGGCAAGAAACTCTGCTGTCAGCTTAATCTTTTATACACTGGTTTATTTCATAACAATCATAACGTGTGCACCGGGCAACCGACGTCGAACGAGTGAGACGTGTTTCTGTTCACATCGCCTTATATAGGATCGAAGTGGTGGGGTTAACCGTTGCACGTGTTGTTTTCATCCGATGAGGTTAGGCGCCGTCAAAACGTCCATCTCCGACATATATAATTCTCATGTCGCGGTGTTTGTAGTTCAACTCCTCCGAAACGGCTTGACCGATTCTCATGAAAATTTGTGTGTATATCGGGTATGTCGGAGAATCGGAGAACATTTATTTTTTTATCCCCTTAAATGTTAACGGTAGTCCACCCCTTAATTTTTATATGGCGAAACAACGTTTGCCTCGTCAGCTAGTTATCTTTATATGTGTATATATTGCCGAGATTGACGTATTTTCCAGTCTATTGAGATTATTTCAAAGGATCTTAAGGAAATTAGTTATAAAAGATATTGAGATTTTAATAGTTAAAGCGTTCACTGCTACTGACGTTTCTGGTTGAAGAGTAACCTCGTCTCCCTCTCTTTGTACGACCCATCTAGGTAATTGAAATCTTCTTCAAAGAGCTCGAACAAAGCTTACTACTTACACAACACTTTAATTATTTTTCGCTATTTTCCTTTTCATAATGTAACGTAAAATAAAAATTTAGGCCTAATAAACTGCAACTTGAATGATGCCTACTTAAAACAATATTCTAGTTTTGCAACAAGTGCCGCACGCGGTATATTGAATCACACGTAGCACATTGTAGTGTCAATTAAAGGTTATGGCGTGATTAACGAATGAGGGGCAACACTATGCTTACAAAACGTATGATAATAGTCACTCTAATTGCGCAATGGACTACGAAGAACGGTTTAAACTTAATACACAATTTTGAAGTTGGTCCTTTTGTGAGGTTGACATTTTTTATTTCATTTTCATATAGAGAATGAATTTTTCAAGTGAATGTAATAATGAAACATATTCATCGTTATTTCGGATTTCGCCATCCACGCTCTGCCGTTAAAAACAAAGAGTGCACAATGCGAATCAGCATATTGTACTCGTATTATGCTGAATTCAAAAGGTTCGGAATATATGAATATTGAATATGTGACAGTAATTTGTTTGCGTGATATCATTTATTGCTTTCCAAAAAATATGCACTTCATTTGAAGAATGTTTACAGATTATTAATAATAATTGGAAGTTAATATAATTGTAAAGTGGAGTTCTTGGATTCTTGGTTAGTACGAATACTTGATATGTGAACTCGCACACCGTCATGTAAGCCGCGACGCGACGCCTGTCGGAGTAGACTCTAGCTCGCTCGTATTTAAAACCAACTGCCGTGTTTCATAATGACGTGCTCTAATTAATGCGATTAGTCCAGAAAATAATACAGCTTTATAACTCCAACTAACCAGGTATCGCATTGATTATCGGAGATCTGCCGCCATACCATGACGTCTCGTCTCAAGATCCAAGCAGATTAGTTTAGGTTTGCGTTTCAATTCGTACCGTGACATTATTTAAACAATATCGCACTTGAATCGCCATCGCTTTGAATGAATGAACAAACCATTTTGCTGATTGGCTAAATGCGTCACTTCCTCTTATAGAAGTGATAAAGGTGCGTTCGAAAACCTCAATAATTAAAATGACGGAAAGTTACGGTTTTTAAGAGAACCTCTTAAAAATGATAAGTATCTATTATTCAAAACGAACATTGGTTTGTTTATTCACACGATAATTATTTTTATCTAATTTGTAATCATAAAATGTTGGAAGTATTTGTTGGTCCAGAAGCCAATATTATTTATAATTTTAAACAGACATCCAAAATAAAATTACGATTTAAGTGTTCGGAATGTCACTGGCAAAGATAATAAAAAAATCATAGAATATAAAATAGACATAAGTAGATTAAAAAATAGACATAGATTATAATTTATAATACAGACATAGATTAAATATATTATAATAGGTATATTTTTTGAGCATTTAAATTATTACCTTCAAGCTCGTTTGATATACATTGCGATTGTTAAAGATTTATTTCTATTATGGATTTACCAGGAATATAAGTTAAGTCTCAGAATTCTAGAGCCTTGTGCCTTGTCGCTCTCGCTTCATTGGGGAAATTCGGGATAAAACAAAGCATATCCTACACATTTATATTGACAGTCATGTTTACCCTCGTAAATACCTAGGTAGGTTGAGCGCAGGGATGTACGAGTTGGTACTCGTACATCCCTGCGCTCAACCCACACTATACTTAGTGGACATCGCCTCAAACGTCGATTAACTTTTTCTTCGTTAATCTCCAAAAGCTCCAAAATTCTTAAATTCATAGCCATCTAATTAAAATAATCAATTTAATTTTTAAAGTGTAAAATCGCTCATTTTAATTAATTCTTTCAGTTGAATATCATTAAATTTTTTGCAAAATTGTTTATAGTAAGGATCAATTAAACATTAATAATTAACTAAAGTACATACTTATTGTTGTTAAAAATATCAACAATGGTTCAATTTATGTTAGAAAAATGTATCTTTAATTGAATTGCTAATTTTGACAGCTGGGACGCTTTACCAAAGCCGCAATAGACGCTCATGGTACCAAATGAATGAACGAAAACATCTTTAGTATGACAAATAGCGAATCAGTTTAGGTAATCTGCAAAGCAACTAGAATTTTGTCACGCATTGATGTCATGGTACGAAAACTGACAGCGAATCAGTTTAGGTCCGCATTTGTATCGCGTTAAGAGGTCATGGTATGGCTCCTGCTGCCATACCATGACCTCTTAGATGGCGTCTCAAGATCCAAGCAGATCAGTTTAGGTTTGCGTTTCAATTCGTACCGTGACATTATTTAAACAATATCGCACTTGAATCGCCATTGCTTTGAATGAATGAACAAACCATTTTGCTGATTGGCTAATTGCGTCACTTCCTCAGACTTCCTCCTCGTCACTTCCTCTCTCTTAGAGAAGTGATTTTGATAAGGAGCGTTCGAAAACCTCAATAAATAAAATGACGGAAAGTTACGGTTTTAAAGAGAACCTCTTAAAAATTATAAGTATTATTGAAAACAAACATTGGTTTGTTTATACACACGATAATTATTTTTATCTAATTTGTAATCATAAAATGTTTGAACTATAAAGTATTTATTGCTCCAGAAACCATAATGGTATTTTTAATTTTAAACAGACATCCAAAATAGAATTACTATTTAAGTGTTCGGAACGTCACTGAAAGTGGCATTTCATTTTTGGCAAAGATCCACTGGCAAAAGGTACGATTCCACCAGTGTGCCGCACTGTGCCGCACTGCAATGCACACTGTGCGACACAAATGTTCATTCTGGTCGACTCATTAAAGCATACAATAACAAATTGTGCACGAACATTCTAGGTATGTTCGCGCACATCTTGTAACTTTTGTGCGCGCACACATGCAGGCAGTGGACTCGCGTCGACGTCTACGAACCTGTTGTTCGCGAACTAATTCTTGCTTCCGCTACCGGAGTGGAAACATTTATTTGTGCGCGTACATTTTTAATTACCCAAATTAAATATGGATTGGACGAATGATAAACTTATTAAATTTATTCAAGCTATTGAAACTTATCCTGTGCTGTGGGATTCTAGTCACAGTGATTATAAAAATAAAAACAAAAAACATGACGCCACTCAAGAGTTGGCGCAAAGCTTCAATTGTGACTCGACCGAGGTAATGAGAAAATGGAAGATTATTTTGGCCGTCCATATTAACTACTGAACTGTCTCCGCCAGAAACTCTGCTCAGTTACGTAGTAACTATTTAGTAATCTGTGGCTCAGTGTACATCTTCGCGCACAAATGTGCTGAACTGTGCGCTTACAAAAGTTACGCACAGGCTTACCAGTGGACATGGAAGCCAAATGCGATACCAGCTTAGTACGCGCACTGCTGGAGTTTTGCACAAAATGTTTGTAAACAAATGAGCTGCACACTGTTTTGGTGGAATCGTGCCTAAAAGATCCCATGCAAAGATCATATAATTCATAGAATATAAAATAGACTTAGATTAAAATATAGACATAGATTATAATATAGACATACATTAAATATATTATAATCATATTATAATAGGTATATTTTTTAAGCATTTAAATTATACCTTCAAGCTCGTTTGATATAAATTGCGATTGTTAAACATTTATTTCTATTATGGATTAACCAGGAATATAAGTTAAGTCTCAGAATTCTAGAGCCTTGTGCCTTGTCGCTCTCGCTTCATGGAGAAATTCGGGATAAAACAAAGCATATCCTACATGTTTATACTGATAGTCGTGTTTACCCTCGTAAATACCTACCTACCCGTACATCCCCTGCACTCAATCCACACTATACAGTACTACAACCCGTCCGCGCTCGTATTTTATTTTGTGTAAGTACATACTATTTACTTCTCATCATAACTCAGAAAAGAAATGTCCAATTTTAATAATGTAAAGGTCTGTTGATTTTATTGGGGTCGTTAAACAGTGGTCTCAGTGGTCTCAGTTTTCACCAATTGTTTGGTGAGGCTATATCGTGTATAACTAATAAATTCTACACTCTCTAATCATTCAACGGGTTCGACTTAAGTGGACATCGCCTCAAACGTCGATTAACTTTTTTCGTTAATCTCCAAAAGCTCCAACAGCGAATTATAGTTTAGGTCCGCATTTGTATCGCGCTAAGAGGTCATGGTACTGTGTCCTGTACTGTTATCTATACATATAAAATGCTTTGTCCTGACTGACTGGTCTACCAACGCACATCGCACCCGCTGCTGATACAAATATATATAGAACACAGTGTGTACTCTGCATGACGTCCGGCTTCCGATAGGATTTTCCGAATTCTTCCCCTAAGGCAGTGAACAAGTGGAGTGGATTTTGTATGGCTATCCCATACATTTGTGATTCCTTAGTCAAATCTTCTTCAAATTCATAAACATTCATTTTAACGTAATTCGTGGAAGACGGCTTTCGTATATAAAGTTAATGGCGTAAAAATCAATCCTATTATAACGCGAACGAAGTCGAGGGCAATATAGCATACCAAAGCTAAAATGGGTTTTAAGAGGAGTAAAACCAATATTTTAGTGCTTTACCCTCGATACCTCCGCGAATATTTTTGTTAGTTTTTTAGCATGCACCGGCCCGATCCGACTGAAGTGGAGGGTCGGACTATTTTACTTCTATCGTTCGCTCCTGTATCATACAGTATTGATTTACCTTCGCCAGATTTGAATAAATATTTTTGTAATGGATTTACATTCAAGAGGAATCAAAATTATAATAGTCGGTCAACAAATCGTGCGAGTACCAGGATAAGAAAACAATGGACGATCGTCGGAATGGTTGTGGAACTTTGTCCACAAGCAAAGAGTGAATTCCTTCAAGTCGGGAATATCTTTTAACGTTAACACGCGATCCATAGACAATGGATTACCTAGTGTTTGTGTTCTATCCTCATTAGTTTGAAAATGGAAACTGGATTTGAAGATAATTTATTAATGTATCTAAAGAGAATGTAGGTACTCTAATGAAGCCTGTTGTACGTAAAGAAAATTTATGTCATTATATACGAGTATATACTTTTTAATAAAATACCCGTAATTTAATTTGTGACAATCCGTAATATTACTGCTGCCTTTCAGAATTCTATCCAAAAATACCTCAAATAATTGAGGCGAGGCAGTTCAACTATGAACTTTTGCGAAATGCGAGATAGCCTATACCTTCACGTTGAATGTGGCTATGCATTGCAAAAAGAATTATTGAAATCGGATGAATAATTCCAAAGATAAGCCGTTACATACAAACAAACAAACAAACTTCCAAATTTTACCTCTTAATAATAAAACGTATTTCTTTTAGCAATTTTATAAAATTTTATTAAAAATGAGTAAAAAATCTGTAAAATGCAAAGCTCTCTAACATATTCTAGGAAAATGTGGATGTTAGCAAAATAGAGTTAAATATTTTCCGGAGGGGGGTAGAATAGGGGGTGTAACCTCCCCAGCGTTGCCCCGCACTCAAACATACATAATATAAACTGTAATCTTAATTGACAGCGCACAATAATATACACAATTCCCCCATTTCGTCTTACAGTTCAGTCTCTCCGCAAATTAATTGTACAAAATGAATTTTGAATAAACCTCTAACGTAACAGGCTTCGTTTCATTCAATTCCTTTCTTTTCAATTATGTTCTTGTATATTGTTTTTTAACAATGTTCGTATACACTTTGTTGAAGAGCGTTTAATACGCAGAGGTATTCCTTTCGTACTCAATTCTTATTCTTCATCGAGTGGATGGTCAACCTACCCATCCTGGTATCAGAGTTATTGAGCCGCCATAGGCCTCTGACATGGCTCATGTAACGATCTATCCGTAGAAAGTAACCGGGACCGACGGCTTAACGCGCCCTCCGAAGCACGGAATCATCTTACTTTTCGGGCAATCAGGTGATTCAGCCTGCAATACCCTAACTAAACGGAGGGCAGTCTCACAAAGAGGTTTTTGTGAGATATTGTCCCCACCGGGAATCGAACCCGGACCCTCCGGATCGTGAGCCGAGCGCTCAAACCACAAGACCAGAGGCTGTTATGTACACAATTTAAAATATGAACGAACTAGCGTTATTCTAATCGGATTGGTACCTGCTGAGATTGGCACTTGGCACGTTGTAAAAAATGAAAATAAAACTCTTCAGTTTTATTAAATTACTAGCAGCGCCTCGCGGTTTTACCCGGGTTGTGCCCGTTCTCGCGTCTATTTTTTTTAAACCGCGTCAAAATTCATTCCGTAGTTTTAAAAATCTATGCAAACATAGGGATAGACAAACATACAGACAGCGAATAGCGACTTTGTTTTATACTATGTAGTGACTAGTAGATTAGTCACATTAGTCTTCTTCTTCATCTAGTCAATGAGTTCTTTATTAGTAATCTGTTCATTAGTACCTACTTAGTAATTATTAGTTTAAGCTTGATTTTCCATCTAAATGAATTTAATGTTAAATTCCTAAACTATAGAAAAAACGTTTAATTGATTTTACTCATACCCGTCTCAGAAGCTACAGCTACAACTCTCTACAGAATAATTATCTTTGGTAGGAATTGACGTTGTTTGAAAAATCAGCCAAATTAGTTCACATTATAAATCGTGTAACTAAAAGAATCTTACAAGTCGTTCGCCTTTACGAAAGCCGAACTTGTTTCAATCTACTTCGGTCACCAAACCAAACGTTTAAAAATATAACATTGAACATTCTTGTATCAACTTCAGTGTTCTTTTATCAACAATCGTTAGTCACCGTAGCCGTCACTGCACAGTGGTACCCCCTCTCCATTAGTTCTTCGAATATTTATTATTCATTCATAATACATTGCCATCGGCTGTTGCCTTGATCCCGTCTCACGGATAGGTACTTCATTTGATTGGATGGCACTGTATTTTGAGGGATAGTTTAGGCACGTCAATTATTTGGCTGCTCGCTAAAGGGGCTTAGCTCTAAATGGGTCTTTTGTTCGCTAGGCCTTTGAGAACGTAGGCTAATACGTGTTTTAGACTTTAGAGAATGAATCCTTGGTAATTGGAGATTGAAATGCACTATTTACACTAAGTTCCACCTTGTCTTGCATTTGGCTATCATTCATATAAATATGTTTTAGGATTAGACCAGTGGTTCCAAATACTAACGCCCTCAAGAGAAAGAAAAATTACTTTTCACCTTAAATTATATAAGTATGAATATAATCATAAGAACATAATATTAGGTATATCATAAATAGGAGCTCTTTCGGCAGGCTACGTATGTCTTGTATGAAAAACAACAAAACATCCGTGGGCGTGGATGGCTAACTACAGTACGTAGCCGGACGACTAAAAACGTTTAAATTGAAAGAGGCGTTTAACATAATAATGGCTATTATTATTTTCTTATTAAGACAAAATAAAACTGTACCGTACTTTGTACCTTACAAAACTAACTGAAAATAACCCACACGTTATCGAAAACTATCATATTTATCAGAGCGATCTATCTTTAGATAGTTCTCGTTGCAAAATACAAATATTATTCGTTAAAGAGCCATGTTTATTATTTTCACAAGTTTATCCTTGATTGGAGAGATTAAATACTTATCTTTTCCACCACTAAGGGCGGATTGCACAAGCATTTTTAATTTTATTTAGCGTCTTAATCTGTATAACAAACCAACGGCGCTCGTTTAAAATAGTCTTCTATTTCGTGCGATATAAAATACAATTTTGAACAAAAAGCTTTCGTTTCTTAACTGTATTTAAGTACTAAATAGATTTAAGAGTTCTTGAGCAATCAGCTCTTAAGCGAATAACAACTTTGACTATATTGAAAGCATAGCTTTTTACCTACCTGTTTTCATAATGCGTGATAGTGCTAATCTTAAATGAAGCGAAATGTCAAAATTATACAAAGATATACTCTAAACCACACGAGTGCATAATTATCTACTTATGTGCTTTGTATTCTATATAACTTTTTATATGTAAAGCTAAAGATGACAGAAACATCTGTCTCGTCTCAAGACATGCTCCTATAACTTCAAACCCTGTCTCGTCTCCAGGAGTGCCGACAGCAACGCGCCCGTGTGCTGCGTGCCGGGAGCATCGCGCGGGAGTCGAGCCTCATATTCCAGAACCACTGCTTCATGGACGTGGTGCCGTGCAAGATGTTCAGAGAAGACAAGAGTATCACCTCTTCTAATTCTGGTAAGTTGTGTTTGGACAGTTAAGGTCACCCAGGTAAGGTTTACTCAATAAGACTACATAATGATGATAAACAAAAAAAATGTCTATAAATAATAAAAACAAATACTGTTTGTTTTGTCTAAGAATACTACCCATCGTGATGGATTTGTAACAACAGTCGGTGCGCGTTGTACTGGTTAGGCTGGGGAGGCGCAGTATACAGTACATTAATAGAGTACAGTTGTCGGCCGCATGCGGTAAGCTATTGAAGTGGGCAGTCTAGTGTGAAGACGCACTTGAAACATGCTCGGAGAATGCATTAGCGAACGCAGGACTCATCACACGGAAAGTGAACAAATTAATATTGCTTTAATATAAAAGATACCTTACAACATGGAAGAGCGAAGTACTTACTACGTCTTTTCAAGATTCATGAATTCATTCATTTCGAGTAGGTTCGTGGCCAACCCTGGTTCCGGAGTGTATAGACCGCCTAAAGGCTTTTGACAAGGTCTAACGATTGGAACAACCGGCACTACTGCTTAACGTGCCGTAACGTGCGCGTGATGATGCCAGTTTACAAGTTAGTGTAACTATACATTAAATACAGGTTATAAATAACACGGTTAAAGTAAAAATCTCATGGTGTACGAATCACTCTCTCTCTGCCAAGTATATTTTGTTGGTTCATTGTTTATTTGCGCGGCTTTGATGTCGGTTAACATTGGTTTTGGCTGTGGGCGCAACACGCCGGAACGATGCAGGCTGTAAAACAAAACTCCGTATTTTTGTATAAAATGTAGCTGACAATCTTCCGCGTGGGTTCTCTATGTCATAAAGTTTATTGCGCACGTTACACACCAAAAGGCGTGATCGGGAACTTTGTATTTTTTATACCTACTCAGAATTCAAATTGCTTTTCAAACAGTCGGTTATCGTCACATACGTTTGTTAAAACGTTTAAGATTATGTACGCTCTGCTAAATGTCTGTTAAATGCAAAGCGTTGTTACATGACTTGAACGATCTGTTAAAGTTGGAAGGGCTGCCGGCAGAAAGCCACAACTTTTCATGTTCTCACTTCCGTTGAGACTGACACTTTGAGTTGAAGTTTACTGGTGCGTGAGCTGAAGGCGACGCCACCCGCCCGTAGTGATGTGTTCTCATTACACATTACAATGAGGTACCATCTTACATACTTAATTAAAATGTTTCCTTCACTTTTAATAAAGTAGATTTTCTGCGTCTTTGTGCACCCACGACTCGCGCCTCTAATGATATGAAAAAGCTACGTGTACATACACAAACATCATATTTGTACTTAAAATAATTATGCTAAAATACTGATAATAGTATGAAACCCCAAATATGGTACACATAATTCGTACATATTTTACAAATTAATACCGTTTGAGGTATTAGTTGAATGATCATTAAGTTTAATGAAAGCGTCCATATTGCTTTCATATTGAACATATTATGTAGTTCCAATAATCATGGTATAGTCAGAGTTACCCCTACCTTTGTGTTAGATTTTAGATCTTAGGGGCGGATTACACAAGAACCTACGCCCGTATTGTTTATTATCAACAACTGTCACTTATGTGATAAAATAATTTAAGTTTAAGGGAACACTACTCATTTTGAATTGAACCTACGTTTACGGATACACTTCCCTTTTATTTTACACTAGCAGCGCCCCGCGGTTTTACCCGCGTTGTGCCCGTTCCCGTGGGAATTTCGGGATAAAATGTAGCCTATAGCCTTCCTCGATAAATAGACTATCTAACAGTGAAAGAATTATTCAAATCGGTTCAGTAGTTTCTGAGATTAGCGCGTTTAAACAAACAAACAAACAAACAAACAAACAAACAAACAAACAAACAAAACAAACTCTTCAGCTTTATAATATTAGTATAGATTTTTATCTGACGTTTCGGCCCCATACGGGCCTAATTAGGTAAACGAGGTTCGACGAAACGAGGATTCCGTACACAAAGGGTAAAAACGGGACCTTCTTCGCTGTCCGTCCGTCCGTCCGTCCGTCTGTCACTAGGCTGTATCTCAAGAACGGTGAAAGCTAGACAGGTGAAATTTTCACAGATGATGTATTTCTATTGAAGCTATAAAAATAAAATAAATCAAATATTCAAGGGGGGCTCCCACACAACAAACGTGTTTTTTCGCCGTTTTTTAAAGTCCGATAAATAACACGATTTTATCACAGCTGAAGTAGCAGCAAGGGAGGCGAACCTTTTACTTTTTGCTTACTTTAACTGTAACTTAACTATTACTATAGAAACGCAAAGTATCCGTATTATGGTGGACATTCGCTTCAATAATACAAGACTCGAATAACATTCAGTAATAACCAGTTTCGCCGAATGTTTAATTGAATTTCCAATAATTTCAGTTCAATTTACTGAAATATCATTCATTTTGCCACCCACTGGGTTCCTGTTACCAGAAAATGTGAAAATAATAAAGGGAAAATTTGAAATATTTTCTTTGTGCAATTAATATTATGTTTACTAGTAGTGCGATGGGGTTCAATATCAGTGGGTACTTTATGAATACTGTGCTGAATGTTTCGCTGAGGTTCAAATAAAAACTATTTTATCGTTAAAAATATAGTACGTTTAGGAAGTAAAGTTTGCCAACACCATTACTTCAAAAAATGCTAATGTAACAATTCCTCTACATGTCTGTTTGTTTGTTTTATGCTTACAATGTGACACATATCTTAGTATATCTTGTCATAGGTTAAATTGAAAGCTTAAAAACTTCATGATCATCATTAATTTAAGAGCAGGCTCTTGTCGGTGAGTCCGATGCAGACTTCTCCATCTATTCCTATTCAGTGCAAGTTCCTTCACATCTCTATAAGACATGACAGACACTGTTTCTTTAATCTGACTCATGTAACTGATTCTAGGCCTTCCCCTACCTCGCTTTCTTTCAACTTTACCTTCCATGATATTATTTATGTATCTGTCATGTTGTTGGAGTTGGCTATGGAAAGAGATAAACGGAAAGAATTGGGGGAGGCCTTTGCCCAGCAGTGGGACAGCGAGGTTACGTAAAAAAAAACTGTCATGTCGTATGAGATGTCTTATCGTCTTCCCTCTCCTATTTTCTATTATCAATACATATAATATAATTGTAAATGGTCGCTGTCTGTACATAGAAGATATATAATATTAGTTAGCTGAAAGCACATGTTTTGAGATGCAACCTAGATTTAGAAATAACTTTTTACTGTTTCCTAGTTTATAATGGTTGTATTTTGTTTTGTGCAATAAAATAAATAAATAAGGAAAAATATATAAAAACTGAATGAACGCAATAGAACCCAAAACGATGATTTTTTGTCTGTTTGTCTATACGCTTGTGCGCGCTAATCTCAGAAACGCCTTAACCGAATTAAATGCGGATTTCACCAATGCGTAGCGATTTACTGGGATTAACATTTAGTCTTTGTTTCGTTCCAATCGGTTCATAAATTAAAAAGTTATATCAATCTAAATAATAGTATGGATCATCACATCACATCGTATGGATGTGTGTTTCATACTCTTTTGCGCAAAAACTATTGAACGGATTTAGATGAAACTTTACAGTAATGTAGGTTATACATCAGAATAACAAAAAGCGGCCAAGTGCGAGTCGGACTCGCCCATGAAGGGTTCCGTAGCAGCGAGTAACATAATAAAGAAGTTCTTAAAATAAATGTTTTTTTATTTACATTTGAGTTATTGAATGAATAATCAGTATTTTTTTGCGGTTTACGATTTATGTCGTAAAAAAAAAACTACTAACTAGACCTCGTTCAAACCAATTTTCGGTGTTAGATTACATTGTTATGTACATCATATATTTTTTTTAGTTTTATCATTCTCTTATTTTAGAAGTTACAGGGGGGGGGACACACATTTTACCACTTTGGAAGAGTCTCTCGCGCAAACTATTCAGTTTAGAAAAAAATGATATTAGAAACCTCAATACCATTTTTGAAGACCTATCCATAGATACCCCACACGTATGGGTTTGATGAAAAAAAAAATATTTTTTTCATTTCTAAGTATGGGAGACCCCCCTAAAATTTTATTTTTTTTCTATTTTAGTGTGAAAATATTAATGCGGTTCACAGAATACATCTACACACTAAGTTTCAACAACATAGCTCTTATAGTTTCGGAGAAAAAAGGCTGTGACATACGGACAGACAGACAGACGGACGGACAGACAGACAGACAGACATGACGAATCTATAAGGGTTCCGTTTTTGCCATTTGGCTACGGAACCCTAAAAAGGTTACAATTTGTAATGATTTTATGTCAATTAAGTCGGAAAAAATCTGCCCTCTAAGAGCTATCTTGGCGTGCGCTGCCTACACAATGATGATGTACCGTAGGATTGTTTGTCTTGAATAGTTCCAAATGAAAGTCCGCGACAGCATTATATTTACCTCTTATGTGGAGGCCACTATGACCAAAACTGAGAACCATAAATTTAATTAATACTAATATGTTTTAAATTACTGATTGAGATCCGATAATACTGATTTATTTATAAAGCCATTTCATAATTTTTATTCCGATATTTAAAGCATTAGTGGTGATTACGCAATAAAATTCTTACACAGATGGAAGTAAAACGTCGATCAATCGGTAGCATTTTGTACAATAATCTACCATATATTAGTAGATTAAGCGGGAGAGTTTGTTATTTTGTTTGTATGATCGCGCTATTTTCAGAACCACTAATCCGGTTCGAATAATTATTTTTGTAGTACATAGCCGCACGCGGTATTTTAGACCATTGTCCATCCCGAAATCCCCACGGAACGGGTACAACGCGGGTACAACCGCGGGCCGCGGCCAGTTTGGACACATTTTGTTTGCCTTTTGAAAACTACTAGATTCACAAGAACTCTTAAATATATTAATTACACATGGGATACATTCCCGCAGGAACCAATACAACGCGGGCAACACCGCGGGGTGCGACTTGTCACTACATAGTATAAAATAAAGTCGTCTCTTTTTCGTGTCTGTTTGTCTGTTTGTCTGTATGCTTAAATCTTTAAAATTACGCAACGGATTTTGATGCGGTTTTTTGTAATAGGTAGAGTAATTCAAGAGGATGGTTTTTATGTAAAAAAATTCCCGAAATTCCCACGGGAACGGGCACAACGCGGGTATATGTAACCCAAGGTATGAAAAACATGCCTAAAAAAATTGGTTATTGGCGTGCGCTACTAAATCTATTGATGATACACAAAAACAATGTTCTACAGAATCAAAGTACATATCATTGCGAACAAATAAGTTCGCAAGGGCATATGTCTAACTATTATAGTTAAGCCACAATAACTGTTTTTAGTTAAAATTAATTAGTTAAAAAAGGAGTGTAATTTTATGTTAATGATATTCATATGATGATATTAATCTATATCAAAATAAATAGCTCTACAATCAAGGTTAATTATATTTCTTTGTATACCTCTTTAAATTATTAAAATCGGACAGTTAGTTTCAGAGTTATGATGAGAAATATCACTACATAGTATAAAATAAAGTCGTCCCTGTTTCGTGTCTGTTTGTCTGTTTGTCTGTATGCTTAAATCTTTAAAATTACGCAACGGATTTTGATGCGGTTTTTTGTAATAGGTAGAGTGTTTCAAGGGGAAGGTTTTTATGTAAAAAGATTACCGAAATTCCCACGGGAACGGGCACAACGCGGGTAAAACCGCGGGGCGCTGCTTACAAAATAATAATGCTCGATGGCGGGTCACTTATGGCTACTTACTGTTTCGTGCGGTCAAAGCGCGCGGGGATATACCTCCTACGAACTACGAACGACGAAGACGCGCTATGTAGGTATTATCCCGAATTCTTCCTCACATGAAATCTTGATTGTGTATACATATATACTCGCGCGAGACATGTAATATTTTATCCCCAATTTCCCACTTGAAATTTTGATTGTGTATATTCCTGCGGGAGACACGCAATGTTTTATCCCGATTTTCCTACATGAAATCTTGATTACCCGAAGCGAAGCGAGGGCGGGTCGCTAGTTATTAATATTTATTTAACGCCTAAAAATGTTTGAACAAATGCCGTTCGTTTTAAATAGTGCTCTATTGCGTGCAATACAAAATACAATTTTGAACGAACAGCTTTTGCTTCAGTCATATTAAGGTACTCAATAGATTTAAGAGATCTACAAGCCGCCTCTTAACTTCAAATATATTGTAAAAGCGGCTTGATCTCGTGGAAGACCGCTTCCCACCACCTAGTATACTATAGCCATACAAGCAAAATGAAGATTTATAAATGTTATTAAACCCGAACATTTAGCAAAGATCACCCTCTATGTTAGAACCTTAAAGCCAAACTAGATCAAAATCAATTCAAATCTTTAGAAGCTACGATGCCACAAACAGACACACAACGCGATCAAACTCACAACACCCCTCTTTTTACTTCAAGGGTTAAACATATTAAAACCTTTACCTGCCTGTCAGTGACAGGCTGATCAAACACCGCTTTGAAAAAAACAAGGCTGTGGTAACGTTCGTTTGTAACTCAGGTTTGACACGAGTAGTGCTACCTACATGACAGCAAAGAGTTTATCGTGCGTCCTACCTCCATGGTTGCTGACTTTATTAAAAAAAATACAACTGTTATTGACAGCTTGCTGGACAAAGGGAACAGTTTTGATAAGTGCCCGCGCTTTTACACTGTATGCGTAGTGTTTTGGGACTATGCAAATATTTTGGTAGTGTAAAGTAATTTTGTGTATAACACATCTTCATCGTGGGGATGGTCACCCTGACCAATCCTGGTGTCAGAGTTATTGAGCCGCCAAAGGCCTTTGACATGGCTCATGTAACGACTACTATCCGTAGAAAGTGACCGCGACCGACGGCTTAACGTGCCCTCCGAAGCACGGAATCATCTTACTTTTCGGGCAATCAGGTGATTCAGCCTGCAATGCCCTAACCAAACTGACGACAGTCTCACAAAGAGACTTTTGTGAGATATTGTCACCACCGGGAATCGAACCTGGAACCTCCGGATCGTGAGCCGAGCGCTGAGACCATAAGGCCGCGGAGGCTGTTAGTAGGAGTGCTGCTGGTAGATTATAAGTTAGCTTTGAAGTTGTTATGACAGCTTTTTCAAACTTACCTACAAAACTTGTCTTAAGGTGACGTGAGTCCAGCAACTCGCAAAACGCGGTTTTTCCATCCAACTATTTTCATATAAATTGTCACAATTTTGATTCTAAAAAACTATAATATTAAAGTTGAGGATATATTCTAGTGGCAAAGGTATTTCAGTACACGATTAGATTAATTTCCCTCGATAGAAAAAAATCACAAAGTTGCCTCTTTTATTAATTTAAAAATAATTATTTGGCTAAAATAAACAGATTTTTCCCAAAGAAAAACAACTATAATATAGGTCGTAGCATGAGCTAGGGCATTAGGTATTTTTTTGTAACCTTTCATTACATTCTTAAACACAATTTCAAAATACCTAATAAATTTCGAGAATTTGCCGTGTTGCGGGTGACGCGGGGCGTGATCAGTCGCGCTCAAGCGCTTGTGGAGGACGGACCTATGCCAAATATTGCTGGAGCGCGGAGATGCAAAATTTAAAACTTTTTTCGCAGTAATAAATTTGAACTATGACGGTTGCGTGAAAATAAGGTTTTAATATAAATAAGAACTGTCTGAATAATAATCCGGTCAATTTAAACCAAAAATTTAGAGTGATGTTACATAAAGTCCCAACAAGCTGAAAATCAGAAAAAAAATTTCAAAACATAATTATAAACAATGTCTAAAAGTTCCCCATCATTCCCGTGTATGGATTTTTTTTTATTCAAGGTCAAAGGTAAAAAAAATGTGGAAAAAGTGGATAGAATTAAAGTTATAGAGAATTTTATAAGCTTTTTTATTTTCTCAGGTACTTTTATGATAAATCTTACCGTTTTGCTGAAAATTGCGAAAAACACTTTTTTTACCTTTGACCTTGAATAAAAAAAATTCCATACACGGGAATGATGGGGAACTTTTAGACATTGTTTATAATTATATTTTGAACAATTTTCCTGATTTTCAGCTTGTTTGGACTTTATGTAACCTCGAATGTCTAAATTGACCGGAGTATTATAGATTTAGTAGATTATTGCTTTGAAAAAAAAACAAAAAAATATGTTGTGTCACAGTATAAGAATATCAGCAGATCAACTATACAGCTGCAATGTTGGTAGTGGGGATACCTAGGACAAGACTTGTCTCATCTTGTCGATGCGGAGGTGGAAGTTTGCAACGATGCAGAGATTGCTACGATAAACAAATGTTTTAAACGATCTATAACGAAACTTAAAGCGGCAAACTAAATTCCACGCGAGCGAAGCCGCGGGCAAAAGCTAGTATTATTATAATTATTAAATATATTATCACAAACCGGCCGGTGGAAATTTATATTATCTGCCTAGTCTATACTAATATTATAAAGCTGAAGAGTTTGTTTTGTTTGTTTGTTTGTTTGTTTGTTTGTTTAAACGCGCTAATCTCAGAAACTACTGAACCGATTTGAATAATTCTTTTTGTAATAGATAGCCACATTCAACGGGAAGGTTATAGGCTATTTTTCATCCCGAAATTCCCACGGGAACGGGTACAACGCGGGTAAAACCGCGGGGCGCTGCTAGTCCTAAATAAAAGGAGTGATAATAAGAGGTATGATACAATAAATTTATTTGTTTTTACTTTTGAAGGTGGCGCCACTGAAACCTAACAATACGTAGATATTCATATTTTTCAGTTATGTGTACTTTACTGTTGTTTGTTAAAACGTGTATGAACACCGCCACTTTAAAATATTTCTGCTCGTAATATTAGACAATAAAAATGATTTCACCCAGGGTTAAGACCGTTATTTTTTTAAAACCTTTTATCTCTTTTTAGTTTTTTTTCCCAAGGCTACCTACAATATAATACGAACCTTCGTAATATCTACGATTAGTTTTGCTTGATAGGCTTTTTTTACTGTAGTCACTACACTGTGGCATCTCAATGAGTGACATATTCAAACTTAGCGCGCAAACTACGCGCGAGCGGGAGATCGCCCGCGGTCGGACCGCAGGCCCCGCACCTTACCCCCTCTGTAGTAGGTAAGCGCTGGACTCACGTCACCTTAAGTGTCTAATGAAGAAGCGTTAAACACAAGTTTCAGTTTATAACATCGTGGAAGATTATGATATTATTTATCTACTAGCAACGGCCCGCGGTTTTACTCGCGTTGTGTCCGTTCCCGTAAGAATTTCGGAATGAAAAATGGTTCATGTACCTTTTCGTTGAATTTTGCTAACCTTACAAAAAATATTATTCAATAATAAAGGTGCCTAAAATCAGACTTTTTAAATAAAATTTTTAATGTTGAACGGGTGATAAATAATTAAAAATAAAAATAATTATTTTGTATTAGGTATAAAGTTATTTATAAGTGTACCATTAAACAAACGACTAATCTCAATACAAGAAAGGACATCACGTTTCATACATTTTTGGACCAAGAAATTAAAGTGCCGGCCAAAAATAAAAAATGCTATATTCGGATAGAATACACAATTACTAAAAAAAAATACTATGACGTCACCATTGTGCGCACATTTTGGCGCATACCTAACCTGATACGGAACCAATCATGTTTGACTTAAGCATAGATTTAGAATTTTTTTCGATATCCTACATCTATGGACTTAAGAGTCAATTCAAATCAAAATAGAGACCCATTGACAGTTATATCGAAATCGAGGGCCAACTCGGTGTTTACAACAAACGTGATTTTTTCCAGTTTTTAAAAGTACGGTACCCTCCGTGCGCGGGTCCGACTTGCACTTGGACTCGGGCACACCACAACATTGGAACAAGGGTCTTTGCAACCTTCTTTATCTATTCCGTGGGAAGAACTATGTTCGGCCAGCAAGTGGAACTAAAATAGTTAGTTCCGCCCACCCACTCCACCGAACCAGGACTCATCTCACCGTCGCGATAGATGCGACGGGCATTTTTTCACTTGTCTTAGTTTTTACGTTTTTACGTTTCAACATACCGTTTATACTACATAGATCGTGCGTCGAACTCTTTTATTCAAATCAGAGATACCATACCTACCAGAGATACCATACCTACCGATAGTGACGCCATATCGAACTTTTCATCACTCGTTAAAAGCACGAACAATCCACTTTTAGAAGTAGAAAAATCATTGTACGATTATATTCGAAAAAAGAAAAAAAATCAATATTGTTTTCGTAAAACCATAATTTTAAACATTTAGCATTTTGAGAGCACTTTTGTGTAATGAAGAACAAAGTAAATTCTTAATATTATCAATATTATCATACTTTATGTACAAAACATCAAAATTAGGTTATCCCTAATCACGTTAGCGGCAGATAGCGGAGTTAAAAATACCAAAATTACTTTAACTTAATTTATTAAAAAGGATTATAACTCATTTACAAGAAGTGATTAGTTCGAAGTGTGAACTAGAATGAATCTAAAATTACTTTACAATTGTAAAATGGAAAAACATGTTGTTCTTCAATTTCGCTGATGCAGCCCCCTTGATCACCCTATCATCGCCCTTAATTGCCCATTATCACCCTTAATCACCCCAATCACTCTAAATTACCCATAATCACCCTTAATGACCCCAATCACCCTAAATCACGTCTCATCACCCTATCATCACCCTTGATTACCCATAATCACTCGTAATTACCCATAATCACTCTTAATTACCCATAATCACTCGTAATTACCCATAATCACTCTTAATTACCCATAATCACGCTTAATGACCCCAATCACCCTAAATCACCTCTCATCACCCTATCATCGCCCTATCATCGCCCTTAATTACCCTTTATCACCCTTAATCACCCTAATCACTCTCAATTACCCATAATCACTTTATATTACACATTATCACTCTTAATTACCCATTATTAATCTCTCTCCCACCAATTCTAATACTTCCTCATTTGTCACCCTTTCAGTCCAACTTATCCTTTCAATCAATGCCAACACTACATTTCAGATGCTTCCAACCTCTCCCTATTCCGTCTCGATCATTGTTTTTATTTGTTACATAATTATATATTATTATCTACTATATAAAAATAAGTCGGGTTTTCCTCCCTGACGCTATAACTCCAGAACGCAGAAACAGAAAACTATAACAGAAGGACACATAGAGGCAAAGAGAGGAAGAGGAAGGCCAAGAAGGGCATATGCAGACTGAAGAGGATGGCAGATGACAGAGGAAAGTGGAAAGAACTCCTAATAAAACGACGTTCTCTTTTTATTCAGTGTCAACGACGGACTACTCATTTATTAATTACACTCCTGACGACCCTTAACCACAGACAATAGGTTATTATTAATTTACAATAGATGTCGCTAAGTAATGTTCATTTGATGTTACCAGTGTAAACATAATCTTATTCTAACACCCCAACTACAGCAAATAAACAAAACATCTCTATAAAATTAATTACCTTTTTTTATTTTAACACTCTACCATCTCTATCTGATCAATACCTAACCCCTCTATACATTTATAATGCTTCATGGGTATTAAAGCTTTAGTTAGTACATCAGCTGGCATAGCAGTTGTTGGCAAATATTCCAAATTAACTATTTTCTCTCTAACAATATCTTTGATAAAATGATAACGAATATCAATGTGTTTACTCTTTCTATTACAAGCATAATTTGCCACCAACTTCTGTGCACTCTGACTATCATTAAATAATCGCACAGTACATAAGTTACCAGTCAGTTCACATAGTAAAGATCTTAAATAAATAGCTTCTTTACATGCCTCTGCTATTGACATGTACTCAGCTTCCATAGTGGACATTGCTACCGTTCTCTGCTTTCTACTCTCCCAGGAGATAGCTGAACCTGACATTACAAAACAGTAACCAGTATAAGACCTACGATCAATACTATTACTAGCCCAATCACTATCAACATAACCAACTAGTTCAGCTTTCTCCTTTACATATTTCAAACAATAATGCTTAGTTTTCTTTAAATATCTAAGAATTCTCTTAGCATAGTTCCAATGTATATTTGTATGACATTTATTAAATTGGCTTAGAAAGCTAACGGAATAAGCAATATCTGGTCTAGTAAGAACCGACAAGTACATAAGACTTCCTATCAGCTGTTGGTATGGAATGCTATCATCACTAGTTTCAGACTTATCAATATTAAGTTTACATTCCATTGGGGTACTAGCAACTTTACAATTTATCATATTAAATTTCTCAAGTAATTGTTCTACATATTGTTCCTGATCTAAAGTAACAACATTAGGTTCTTTACCAATTCTGACTCTCATACCCAAACATTGTTGAACCTGTCCTAAATTCAATATCTTGAAATTAGAACTCAACACAGAAATTACATTTTCAGTCTCTACTTTATTATTGCAGCTAGAAAATATAAAAAAATCATCAACATACAATGCAATAATTATTTTAACTGTACCATTCATCTTTGTAAAAATACATGGTTCTAATTTACTCTTTTTGAAACCTAACTCGGATAAACATTGCTCAACTCTCTCATACCAAGATCTAGACGACTGTTTCAACCCATAAATTGCTTTGTTTAATTTTACAATAACCTTTTTCTTATTATTAACACAATTAATGTCTGGTTGAACCATATAGATGTCTTCTTTGAGATAGCCATTTAAAAAAGCTGTTTTTACATCTAGATGAGTGATATCTAAATTTAAATGTACAGATAATGCAAATAACAATTTTAGTGTAGAGTGTCTAACTACAGGTGAAAAAGTCTCTTCATAGTCAATACCTGGTCTCTGCGTGAAACCTTTTGCTACAAGCCGCGCACGATACCGTATACTGTTATCTCTATTGACTTTCTTTTTAAACACCCACTTACACTGCACTAGAGTTTTATCTGAAGGTAACGCATCCACTGGTACCCACGCTTCATTGTCCTCGAATGCTTGCAACTCGTCTCTCATCGCCTCGATCCAGCTGTCACGGTCTGGACTCTCAAGAGCCTCTCGGACACTGCTAGGGTCACTGCTGACTTCTGGACTTGATGTGCATAGGTTTGAAACCCCATACCACTGTGGTTGTTTCCTCGTTCGCTTGACTAATGGACCTTGCAGTCCTGGTGCCTGTGATGCTGCTTCATCTGGTGCTGATACTGATGGTTCTGGTAGTCCTGGCTCATCGTCTTCTAGATCTTCACTTGGCTGTAATGTATAATCCAAATCAGTCTCTGCATTAAGGTACTCTGATTCTGAAGAAATATCTAAACCTTCATGTTTTATCTCTTCCTCACTTCTCTTAATTACTCTGCCTGTCTCTGACTCATCTGTTTGGACTCTATCCGGAACACTATCCCCAACTGAAACTGTAACAACTGAATCATTTGTACAGTTTCTCTCTGTGTTCTCCTGGATGACTACATCTCTGCTAGTTGTGACACATCTCTTCACAGGATCATAGATTCGGTAGCCTTTAACATTCTCCGAAAAACCAACTAGTATGTGCTTCTTTGACTTGGTGTCCCACTTAAGCCGTTTCTCCTTAGGAATATGCACCATCACCTGACTACCAAATATACGTACATGGCTTAAATCTGGTTTCTTATTGTGCCAGAGCTCATATGGAGTTTTATTATCTAAGCCTGATGCACAGGACCTATTCTTAAGATAGACAGCAGTATTTGTCGCTTCTGCCCAAAACTTCTTATCTAATCCTGCATCAAATAATAGGCACCGAGCTCGTTCGACAATAGTCCTATTGGTACGTTCACTTAAACCATTCTGTTGTGGCGTGTAGGCATTAGTTTTCTGGTGAATTATGCCAGCATCCTTCAAATAGTTCTCAAACTCTGTACTACAAAACTCTAAGCCATTATCAGTCCTGAATATTTTGATTTTTCTGTCTTGCTGGTTTTCTACCATTGATTTGAATTCCTTGAAATACTTGAATACTTCACTTTTTGTTTTGAGAAAGTAAACAAATACCATACGGGTAAAGTCATCAACAAATATGAGGAAATACCTTGCTCTACCGATCGAGGTTGCCTCCATTGGTCCGCAGACATCAGCATGGACGGTATCTAGAGGCTGGCTGCTTCTCGTCCCTGTCTGCCCAAAAGGTGAGCGAAACTGCTTCCCTTCGCAACACACGGTGCATGTCCCCTTGTTGATCGTTGACTTATCTTTGTACGATATTCCTGTTACTGCTCCATTCTTCATCTTATTCTGGTCGTTTATATTCAAATGGCCTAATCTTCTGTGCCATATATCACTGCTGACCTCTGAAGAAGGTGTAAACAAACATTGTGGTCTCTCAATGTTTAATTTGTAAACGCCGTCTGTCTCGAACGCCACAGCCACTAGCTCATCGTGTCGATTGTAAACATTGCAGCGATCAGGTAAAAACTTCACTCTGTTTCCTGATTTGTGTAGTTGACTAATCGATATCAAATTCGTTGCGAGGTTAGGTACACATAAACAATCTTTCAGAGTAACCTCAAACTTGCAATCTGGAGTGATAGTCACTATTTGCACGTCGCCCGAGCACTGCACTGGCATGGAAGCTCCATTTGCTGCCATAATCTCGTTTACACTTGGCGAAAAACTTGCATTTTGCACTTTGTTTACACCTGACGACATGTGACGACTTGCACCGCTATCTAAGTAAAAATCTTCTTTACTGAAATTTCCATTTAGAAAAACTGCCGAAAATGCATGTGTCTTTTTGTTTTGTGGAGTATTTTTCTGGGCACATAACCTAATAAAACGACGTTCTCTTTTTATTCAGTGTCAACGACGGACTACTCATTTATTAATTACACTCCTGACGACCCTTAACCACAGACAATAGGTTATTATTAATTTACAATAGATGTCGCTAAGTAATGTTCATTTGATGTTACCAGTGTAAACATAATCTTATTCTAACAACTCCATCGACAAGAGCCCAGCTCTTAAGTTTAGAAGAAGAAGAATTATATATTACTTATATTAGAAGTTAAAATAAAACAACATTTTGTCCGTCACAGTTTATTGTTTTAAGTGGGTCTTAAATAAATAATGCATAGTATCTAAACTGATTACAATCAAATAATTTAAGAATAAATATAGACAAAACACACTTCATAACATTCAAAAATAAAGATAGTAACTTTAATTCTGTAAATATAAAATATAACCATGATCCTATAAAAAATCTTCAATCAGTTTATATATAATATGTATATTGAAAAAGATATTATTATTATTATAACTAGTATATTATTAAAATAACCATTTTTAATATAAAACAATATATTACAGTAAACTATGACATACGACATTGCGTGGACCTATCAGCTTAGAAGTAGCTGATAGGTCCGCGGGGGACCAGGGCCGGCGCGACGCGCACGACTTCTGTGTGTTCTGATTTTGTGGTCATAAAACCCGTGCAGGTCTCGTTTTGTTTTTGTGGGACCCCAAAGCAGCATATTAAGTTACATATCTTTTGAAGCAGTCCAGGCTCCACTACCACCTTATCTGTATTGTTAAGCCTATTTTGCGGCATCTGTAAAAGAAAATGTAGTTAGGTATATTTGATGTTTTCAACTGGGTGTAGTGAGTAGGGTGGAATATCTTGCGTCGGTCTCTGGATAGTTCGGTAAGTAGCATTTATTTAGGATTTACTAAACCTATACCTAACTTATTTTATGATTTACTAATCCTAAACCTAAACCTATAACTTCGTCTTCTGAAGAAGAAGAACCTATACCTAACTAATTTGCGCCCATACTCAGATACGTCAAACGCTTTCTTAGGAGAGATATTCTGACACGAATGAAAAATTACGCGAATTAGTTGAGTGTCAATTTAATGAACGTTCTAATCAAGTCGTTCTCAATCAAATCTGACCCGTGGTTCAGAGATTAAAGAATTTATTAGTTCCAATTTAAAAACAATGGTATCAAACATTTATTTATTTTAGCCCGACTTGTCCCACTGCAGGGCAAAGGCCTCCCTACCCTTTTTCCACCTATCTCTATCGATTGGTAGACCGGGTCAATCCCTCAAGGTGTCGAGCTCGTCTCGCCATCGCCTCCTCGGTCTGCCGCGACGTCGTGTCCGATCTTGTGGGACCCACTGAGTGGTGATTTAGGCCCACCAATCATGCCGCATGTTAGAGCGGCAGACGTGTCCTGAGTTCTACTTCAGGTTTGCTGCCTTTTGGCTCATGTCCACAGTTTGGGTTAGGGAGCGCAGTATGGTGTTTCTAACACAATCGCTCAGCTTAATGCCGAGAATACTGCGCTCCATAGCCCGCTGGCAGACCTCCAGGTCGGACCGCTGACGTTCAGTCAAAGACTAAGTTTGCGCTCAGTATGTCGAGATGATGAGATTAGGTAGACAAAATGTTTAATAAAGTATACTGGAATGTAAAGATTTTTTGATAATTTTACTTTTTTTTTCCTTTGAAAATTGTCCTGAAACCCCACAGAGCAGCCCGATCAAATAAAGCGCGAGTTAGGCTTTTGCACACCACGAAATATCCTTACGCAGTACTGTCATAAGCAGAAAAGATCTAAGATCTTCTATTATGTAGATATGCCTTTACACCTACATAATAAGGTCCCACCCCAAAACTCCTATTTAGTATAGGTATTAATCACCCCTATTTACCCTTCACAGCTAATCACCTATCTTTCATCACCTTAACCCAATCACCCGCAGTATCTATAGTTTGAATAGCGTCACTTCTTACAAAATCGACATAATTAATCTCTCCAAATAATTTGGGGATGACTTACCATACTGATAATTACCTTAATCACCCCTAATCACAAGAAAAATAAATACTCTTAGTCACCCATCATTCATCACCATTGATCATCCTTAATTATCCTTAATCACCTTTTATCACCCTTATTATCACGTTATCACTCTAAATCATCACTAATCCCACTTAATTACACACAATTATATGTAATCATCTCAAATTCCCCATTATCACCCTTTATCACCCTAATCACTCTTAATAAGGTACCCATTATCACTCTTAATTATCCGTAATCACTTTTTATCACCCATAATCACTCTTAATGACCCCAATTACCCTAAATCACCTCTCATCACCCTATCATCGCCCTTAATTACCCATTATCACCTCTCATCACCCTATCATCGCCCTTAATTACCCATAATCACTCTTAATTATCCATAATCACTCTTGATTAGCCATAATCACTCATTATTATCCATAATCACTCTTTATTATCCATAATCACTCTTTATTATCCATAATCACTCTTTATTATCCATAATCACTCTTTATTATCCATAATCATTTTAATTATCAATAATCATTTTTTATTATCCATAATCACTCTTTATAATCCATAATCACTCTTAATAATCCATTATCACTCTTTATTATCCATAATCACTCTTAATAATCCATAATCACTCTTTATTATCCATAATCACTCTTTATTATCCATAATCACTCTTAATTATCCATAATCACTCTTAATTATCCATAATCACTCTTAATTATCCATAATCACTCTTAATTATCCATAATCACTCTTTATTATCCATAATCATTTTAATTATCCATAATCATTTTTTATTATCCATAATCACTCTCAATAATCCATAATCACTCTTTATTATCCATAATCACTCTTCATTATCCATAATCACTCTTAATAATCTATAATCACTCTTTATTATCCATAATGACTCTTAATTACCCATAATCACTCTTTATTATCCATAATCACTCTTCATTATCCATAATCACTCTTAATAATCCGTAATCACTCTTTATTATCCATAATCACTCTTTATTATCCATAATCATTCTTTATTATCCATAATCACTCTTTATTATCCATAATCACTCTTAATTATCCATAATCACTCTTAATAATCTATAATCACTCTTTATTATCCATAATGACTCTTAATTATCCATAATCACTCTTGATTAGCCATAATCACTCTTAATTATCCATAATCACTCTTTATTATCCATAATCATTTTAATTATCAATAATCACTTTTTATTATCCATAATCACTCTTAATAATCCATAATCACTCTTAATAATCCATTATCACTCTTTATTATCCATAATCACTCTTAATAATCCATAATCACTCTTTATTATCCATAATCACTATTTATTATCCATAATCACTCTTTATTATCCATAATCATTTTAATTATCCATAATCACTTTTTATTATCCATAATCACTCTTAATAATCCATTATCACTCTTTATTATCCATAATCACTCTTCATTATCCGTAATCACTCTTAATAATCCATAATCACTCTTTATTATCCATAATCACTCTTAATAATCCATAATCACTCTTAATTATCCATAATCACTCTTAATTATCCATAATCACTCTTTATTATCCATAATCATTTTAATTATCAATAATCACTTTTTATTATCCATAATCACTCTTAATAATCCATAATCACTCTTAATAATCCATTATCACTCTTTATTATCCATAATCACTCTTAATAATCCATAATCACTCTTTATTATCCATAATCACTATTTATTATCCATAATCACTCTTTATTATCCATAATCACTCTTCATTATCCATAATCACTCTTTATTATCCATAATCACTGTTTATTATCCATAATCACTCTTCATTATCCATAATCACTCTTGATTACCCATAATCACTATTAATTATCAACATCCTCCCTGACGCCATGAATGCTGCTTTTCGTGACCTAAATGTATGTTCATTCTATGGTTAATTACCAGCCCATTCCCTCCCTACCTACTCAACAAAGCGGCTTTTGCTTAGACCACGTAATGCTTAAATCAAATTTTCCATCAATCACTTTAGTTACTAACTCATCAGTCATCACTAACTGCAGCCATACCATGACCTCTTAGCGCGATCTAAATGCGGACCTAAACTAATTCAAACGCTTCAAACTAATACCAAATTATATGCTCACAGTTGCATGAATCCAGCGGTAATCATGTGCAAGTGTCCAGTGATTGACTTGGTGCCGCAAATAAAATATTGGGTGTGAGCATTGACGAATCCCTGTCATCCAAACCTCATATCGTAATGCGGGAGATTACACAAATTATTTTTTGTTTTTAAAAAACTTCGCTCAATAGCTAACTTTAACCTAACCAGACAAATTTATCGGGCCTTATGTCAATCTTTATTAACCGATTCAATGCGGAGGGCATTTTAGCAAACTTCTATGCCTGGCGGCTAACAAAATTTTCGTGGCACCTCAGAGGCGCCCAACGCCAGGAACTATGATGGCACCTCTGGGGCGCCATCCGCCAGGAATAATACTTATCGTGTTTTCTTTTTATTTTTACGTGTTTGTAGTTCAGTTGCCATCCGAAATTGATCATAAGCGGTCGATTTATTGATTTTGTGTGATTAAAAGTGAAGGAATCGTGTATTAATCGATATGGAAGATATGTAACTTAGTTTTATCAGAAGTCATAAACATTTTGTGACAAACCTAAATTGACAACTGCGTCCCGCGTCCTCACTAACATAACTGGTCCTACTAAGACGTGATAAATAATTAATTGGTATTATTTTACATATAGTAGGTACTCGTCTAAACCAAGCTTCTTTTTTCTAATTAAGATTTACGACAACTCTACATAATGCCATAAAATACACAATCTCTTCTGTGTTGTTGTATGATTTACTGTAAGTAGCTAATTCATATTTCTCTTGAAAAGGTTTACTACCCCTGAAGTTTGCTATTACACGCAAAATTAACAAACGAACACTGTAGGCATACAGTACAAGCCGAAATAAGACACTTTTATTTAGGGAAAACGTCTGGAAAACAACATTTAAACCGAGTTGTAAAGGTATACATTTTGGCACCTGTCGGGTGCCACACGCCAGTAACTTATAACATTCAATGGCGCCTCTGCGGTGCCATCCGCACTGAATCGGTTAACTTATTGCATCACAACATGGGGTGGTGCTGCGAAGACTACAATGCTACCTGTTGAACGAGCCCAGCGAGCGGTTCTAAAAATAGCCACTTCTCGTCCCTACCTGTACCCCACTAACCAGCTTTATAAAGATTGTAAGTATTAACAGTGAGACAGTTAATTATCCAGTGCTCAGTCAGTACTCAAATATCAGTTCGCACTTCCTTATTCTTATAGTAATATATCTAACACTAGCAGCGCCCCGCGGTTGTACCCGCATTGTGTCCATTTCTGTGGGAATTTCGGGATGAAAAATGTTACTCGTGGAATTTTAATTTAATATCCTTATCACCTAATCCTAATCACCTCGTGGTGAATGTAGCTTTCGAATGGTGAAAGAATTTTTAAAAACGGTCCAGTAGTTTTTGAGCCTATTCATTACAAACAAACAAAGTTTTCCTCTTTATAATATTAGTGTAGACAAAGAGACGAAACGTTGTTATTTGCTCTCAACCTACTATTTTAAAAACTTCCTTCTCATCTAGATTTAATGTCTTTCTTGGACCGTTACTTCATAGAAGATTAAATACCAAAACTAGCTTTTATCATCTTAACTCGGATAATTGTATGATTCACCTTCAAGATACACTTAAAACTTTCCTAGGTACCTAGTTCCTATTTTTGCATGTGATGCTTGTGCTGTATTATCCTGAGACATCTTTTTAGAAATAGAACTAGAAATATAAATCATTTATTCAGACGAATCACACAACAAGAAAGGAAAAAAAACATAGACAAAAAGAAAACAACAGATATTACATACACTAAAAGAACTATTAATTTTTTCAATTATTAATTTTTGTTTAGCATATTTATTGTCAATCAATACATAAATATCAATACATATAATAAAATTGTAAATGGTCGCTGTCTGTACATACAAGATATATGTATAAGGACAAATATATAAGGGGCTCTATGAACGCAATAGAACCCAAAACAATGTTTTTTTGTCTATTTGTCTGCACGTTTGTGCGCGCTAATCTCAGTAACGGCTTAACCGAATTGAATGCGGATTTCTCCAATGCGTTGTGATTTTCTAATCGATTCATAAATAAAAAAGTTATATCAATTATTTATTTGAACGGGAACTTACGTACGCGGAGGTTACTGTTGAGTTGTCCCTCAACACGTTTCAGTCACGTACGGTGACCTTCATCAGGAGGTGGGTGAAGCCCCGTTCAAATAAATAATAATGTCATTAACGATAATCTGAAACACGAGCCATGAAAAGTAAACTACAATTTCGTGTGCGCCCGCCGCGTGCGTCCGTCGCGTGCCCCAGTCGCGTGCGCCCGCGGCGGTTCACTTTTGTATAAAACAGCGACGCGCGCACCCTTAACGCAGTTTCGGCCCTTAGTGTTGATATCAAAATGTAATCGTTGTAATGTCCGTTACAAATGTGTAGAACATTGTTTTTGTGTATCATCAATAGATTTAGTAGCGCACGCCAATAACCAATTTTTTTAGGCATGTTTTTCATACCTTGGGTTACATATACCCGCGTTGTGCCCGTTCCCGTGGGAATTTTGAAAACTAAATATAGCCTATGTCACTCAGGGATAGTGTAGCTTTCGAATGGTGAAAGAATTTTTTAATTCGGTGCAGTAGTTTCAGAGCCTATTCGAGACAAACAAACAAACAAACAAACAAACAAAAAATCAAACCTTTCCTCTTTATAATATTAGTATAGATTAGTATAGATTAGTATAGATAGTATAGATTAGTATAGATTAGTATAGATAGTATAGAAGTATAGATAGTATAGAAGTATAGAAGTATAGATAATACCCCTATAAGTACCGGGGCAGGGCATACTCGTCATGGCGAACTACGTTTATTCTACCCTAATTGATATTTCCAAGTTTTTCATTCATGTATTTACTTTTAAAGTTTCCTTCAGAAATACACTATCAAAAGGATGAGGCAACCCTACAACAGCTGTTTATTTGACCTTTGAACTCTAGACCAAAAAACCAGAAATCAAAAATAGACAAAACAGGTAGAAAAGTAAAATATTGACATTTCAAAGAGTATTATTTAAAGAGGCCGTCATCAACAGTAGCTCTTAAGAGGCCCATACACGGTAAGATTTATCTGTACGATCCGTCGCGTCAAACCGATCGAAACGACGAATCGATGGTGTATGTCAAGATCGTTAACGATTTACTTAATCGAAAATCGCAACCAAAACATTTATTTGAACACGTCCTTAAGATTCAGCTTCAAACAAGTAAATGATCGATCGTTACGACCAGTCGTTTCGAGTATGAGCGACATTTTTGATGCGATCAATCGTCACGATTTTCATCAGATCGATCGTATAGACGAATCGTACCGTATATGGGGCCCTTTAGATATGTACGCTGTGAAATGAGGTTGGCAATCGACATAATATGATTATTTATGGGTAAAGTTTATAACCTTATTATTCTCTTGAAGGCTGCCAATCTGTAAACAACTACATATTTTTAAGCTGATAAATTTGTTTGTAGGATTTAAATATTGTCTTCTTATGAAGCGATGTGTGGAGACTGTGGAGTGTCTTGTCTGTTGTGTACCTAGTGTTGTGTAAACTTAATCAATGATAACAAAATCGTGTCAATATTCAGTTGTTAAACCAGTGATACAATCGGTAATATCAAAGTTTAGGTATGTGATTGAAATACGAAACCTAACAATGGATTGGCCGTGGTTCCACTTACCTACCAGTGCTACCAAGGATAAAATGGTACGTACCTACCTAGAAGTAGTTTCATAAACCATCTAACATTTCTGCGTACCTACCTAGTTGTTTTTTTATGTGTGAAAACTAGTGTTATTTTTTACGATAGTGGCATAGCACACACATCAAAGCGCACGTCTTTCCTAAAGGCATGTGCTGGTTTAGGGTGCGTCCAGATCTAGCGAATGCGTCGCAGTCCGTTCAATCGCGAGACAAATTTCATCTATCTACTCCATGATAATGATAACACGTATTCAGCCTCCGGCAATCAGATGCGCGTCCTCACGGAGGTCGTGGTTCAGTCGGTGCGGGATGCTCTCGCTCGAGGCGCGGTGCGGGCGGCCGGTGGGAAGCGCGCAAGTGCCGCGCGGCGCGGCGGTTGATAATCATTTAGGGTTGTCGCAAATTTCTAAGATTAAAATAATTTTACTTTTGTATGGGAATTTTAAATACGATGTATTCTACATTTGCACACGTAAAACAATTTACATACTTTATCGAAACAAACCGGCTGACTACTTATAGGGCCATACATATACACATTATATATGAATTTCAAGAGAATATCCGACGATTGTATTGTTTTATTGAGTTTTATAATTTCTGCTGTTTTTTCTTGGTTTGACATAAGGCTAGGATATCGCAGCCATTTCGGTCACTGTCACTCTGGGTAGGAAAGAGCGAGAAACACTACGGCGCGGAAATGGTGGTGGCAGAATCTTGCGACTCATTTTTAAGAATTACCTTTCGTTCGATTGAATCGAAATTTTACTCCAGCAGTATTGAGTCATAGTTTATTTTGAATCACTCAAATTAATTTTAGAAATATGCGTTTGAAATTGTTTAACAAACTAAGTGTGAAAGTAAGGTATAAAAGACCCAACTTTGCGCTTTTTTTCTATCGAGGAAATTAATAGTCAACGTGTTTCGGAAACAGTAGTATGATTAAACATATGATCAAGATTAAAAACAAAAAAAAATGTTCTTGTAACGTTAAGACTTTTGGCTAAAAATTTTTTTCTAATAGCCCGTTTTCTGAACTCATAGGCCCCTAAAAATAATCAAGGATCTTGTATTGTATTTTTCTCTCATTTTGCTTATCAATTTTCGTGTGTTTTCGAAGCGACGACGACGACTAGCTATTTTTTAAAGTTGAAAATAAAATGAGCTTAAATTATAATTACATATTACATATTTTGTACTTTTTTTAATCCCGCTCCATCGTGGCAACTCCCGAATGTATAATTATTGTCCTATTTTACTTCAAAAATCTTTGGGCTAACGATAGACTATACTTTTTTTAGCAGGTAGAAAGGCGATGAAAAGCTCGGGCTGGAGCTCAAATAACTCATTTCTCTATGGTAGGTCTTATCAAGTCTTATCAAGTTTCACCAAGCTAATTTTGTAGTTTTGATGCAAAACTTTTATTGAAACGATCGAGTTGCAATTCTTAAAGCTATAATGACTTATGGTGTCGGGGTTGCCGGTTCGATTTTCAATTTCTGCCCGGAGACAGCGCTATGTGAAGATAATATAGTTGTTGGCGATGACGTCTGGTTGTCAATTATACGACTATATTCTTATTAAGTATATGGAGAGTATCAGTGAGATAGATCCCATAATACAAGTTTAGGGCTTAATGGGTCTTATTAACCGTGTGTGACATTCGTCCGGGAGTATTATAAATAGCAAAAGCTAGAAATGGAAATGAGTAAAAACAAAGGAATTGAAAATAAACCAGTAAATGATAATAATTTTAAGAAAGCGAATGAGTGAAAACATAATTTATTTTATTTTTAAATGTATTTATATTAATATTTTTCTTAAATTTTTACGCAAATGATTTTTAAAATATCTGATTTAACTATAAGATTTTAAATTAAGATTTTTTTTATAAACAAAAAAATACTACTATGTTTTAAAAAAACTATTACTTACCCTTACCGCATACAACGCCATTTATGGTTTCTAGTTTTGTTTATTTTTTTTTACATATTAAAATTAATATTTTTTCTAAACCAACTATGAAACAATATTATAGAGTTCTTCGTGGAACGGAACGTATTTTTTGTTTTCTATGGTAAGGTCTATCTGTCAAATTATTAGAGGTTATGTTTAGCAACTCCGACCGGTAAAGTGAATTTATTTAGTGCTGATTTTGTTATTGGAATAAAAACAATAATACGGTGAGTAAAAATGCGGGATTTTTAAAATGCTTTCTTTGTACATACATAAACATAAAATAACTCAGATTTCAGTGTTTTTTTGCATTTTGGTTGATTTTTGGGCCCCCTTTTTCAATCGCCATATTTGGCTTCGTATGCGTTCAAGTCACATTCACTGTCTGTCATATATGGCTTGGTATGCATTCAATGTATGTTCAGTTTCGCTTTCTTTTCTTTGCAGCAATGAATCTCAATGGATGAAGTCTCGATAAATATGTCAAAACTGCTTAAAATACCGTTCCTTCACGAAATGTGGAAAATCTAAGGTTTTTCTATGTTTTAATGACAAACGCAACTGTTTTCTGGACTTTCATAAAGTTTAATTGTTAATGCATATGAAGCCATATATGATTTCATTTCGTTTTGCTACAATGCATACGAAGCCATATGTGGCTTCGTTGGCTATTTTTTTTTAATTATTATTACTTTTTTTTTTTTCTCATCTCAACTTATTATATGAGGTAATAATTATAAAAGACATTTTCAGTAAAAAAAAAATTTTATTTGCCTCCTTCATAATTCATGCAATAAGGGGTTAACTAAAATAAAATTGAACAAAAATATATTATTTTATTTTTTATTACTGACCTCGTCAGATGATTGGTAGAATCCAACTGTTTCGAGTTTTCGGAGGTTCGCGGAGTCTATACCGGGATAGCACGTGGAATCAGTCCGAATGCGAACGCGGTAATAGCACAGATCTAGGTCGAATCCCAGGGGCTGGCAGGTAAGGTTCCAGCCTACCTCACTCCACTCTGCCCCATAGCCAACTAAAAATAAAAAATATTTTCAATTTTATCTTGTTATTATATAATTATATACTTTATTTGTTTTTATAATAAAAAAATATTTAGTTTTTTTTGCTAAATCTTAAAATACTGGGCGGAAATTTTTCAAATTTTTACCGTGAGACTTTGGGTTACAAATAGAATTTTCGGTGTTATTATTTTTGTTATAAACTATAATTTGAATTTGTTTATTTCTAAAAATGCAATTGTTTCCGGGTCAAAAGTTCGCTGACCTGTCTGGCTACGAGGTTTTCACGCATGCGCAGTGAGTGATGACGTTAAAATGCATCTGCCTACTTTACAACACTTAAGCCTACTTTAATATTATAAATGCGAAAGTTTGTGAGGATGGATGTATGTATGTTTGTTAATCTTTCACGCAAAAACTACTAAACGGATTTGGATGAAACTTTACAGTAATGTAGGTTATACATTAGAATAACATATAGGCAAAATTTATAATGATTTTGTGTAATTTTGGTAGTAATAAATAAGTATTTATAAAGCAAGTCGGAGACAAATCACCACCGTACTGGTTGACACGTGTGACACGGTCGCCATGCGACGGCCTCCGAACGAGCACGAAGCATCGCCGAGTAGTTCCGATATACGTATGTCTTAAATTGTGTCGTTAATTTCAACGTTTGACGTGTCATTACGATGGCGTCATTGCAATAATTGGATGAAACCTATGTTCAGGAAGAACCATTTTGCTTATCCCGAAGGCTGCGGGTTCGAATCCGAACATTACAATTGATATCTTACCTTAATATCTTAGAAAAATTATACAAAATATGCTGTTTAAAATATCTTAACAAAAACGAAACACCTACCGAATTCAAAAAAGGAGGAGGTTTCTCAATTCGACCGTATACTCGTATATGCTTTTTATGTATGTTCGCGGATAACTTCTTTGTTCATGAACCGATATACTATACTATATACAGGGTGGCTCATTCAAATCGGTCAGTATGGGAAAGTCTGAAACTATAAGACATACGAAGATTTGTTCTTAGGAACCATGTCACCGATTTTGATAAAAAGAAAAACTGCATTCATACATTTGAAAAAAAAAGTGTACCCAGATGGGGAATCGAACCCGGTTGTTTTGAAAAAAAAAAACTTACAGTTTTTCTGTTTAAATAACGATTGTGTAGGTCTTAAGCAGCAAATGTCTCTATGAAACACGATGTCTAAAATGAATAAAATGTATTGTTTTTACATACTTTAATTTATCATAGTAGGTGTTCAAAGTGACCACCATCGTTACAATATTCAACAAGTTCAGGCATGTACAATTGTGTTTATGGTTGTTTTTACCTCTCTTCTTGTTACATACACCGTTTAACATATCATATGGCATTGACATTGCATTAAACCTTTTAAGGAAGTTTTGTTATCTACAGTCATATTATTATCTATTTATCAATTAAACACTAACAATCAATTGAAAAGCCCACTTAAAGTAAGTGTGTAGATATTGCAGACATGTGAACCTCATTTGAAAATGGAACGTCTAGGTGTGACTGGCCGAATAGCAATAAAAAAAGACAAAAAAGAAAACTCGAGTGTCTCTGACCCCCCCTAATAAGCGTTACTTCCCATACTTGAGCATCATCACTACATAGTATAAAATAAAGTCGTCTCTTTTTCGTTTCTGTCTGTTTGTCTGTCTGTATGCTTAAATCTTTAAAATTACACAACGGATTTTGATGCGGTTTTTTGTAATAGGTAGAGTGATTCAAGAGGAAGGTTTTTATGTAAAAAAAATCCCGAAATTCCCACGGGAACGGGCACAACGCGGGTAAAACCGCGGGGCGCTGCTAGTTTGTTATAAGATGATACTATGATAAATTAAAGTACCTACTTATGTAAAAACAATACATTTTATTCATTTTAGACATCGTGTTTCATAGAGACATTTGCTGCTTGAGACCTACACAATCGTTATTTAAACAGAAAAACTGTAAGTTTTTTTTTTCAAAAGAACCGGGTTCGATTCCCCAGGTGGGTACACTTTTTTTTCAAATGTATGAATGCAGTTTTTCTTTTTATCAAAATCGGTGACATGGTTCCTAAGAACAAATCTTCGTATGTCTTATAGTTTCAGACTTTCCCATCCTGACCGATTTGAATGACCCACCCTGTATATATGTCGGAGCGTGGCATCAGTGGCGCCACAACAGATAGCGGTTTATTACGACACTACATTATTTTTAGTCTGTAGTCAATTTAATCAAGCTGTCAGTTGATCTGACAGTCATTCTGTTTACGTTCAGAAACGTCAAGCGGGTAGCTTGGTTGAGGTCGATGCGGGGATGGCAACACTAGTTTGATAGAGGATGCAGAGGATTGGTTGGTACGCCATAGAGTGGAGAGATCAAAGATACGAGGTGATGAGGCAGGTGCCAATGGGCGACCGGCACTTTTGAATCGAGGCTCGAACTGACAACTACGTTTTGCCACCCCCGTAACGAACTCGCCGCGTTCCTGAAACTAATCGGTTTTAATCCTTGTAATCCTGAAGCATTATAATTGTGACTGAGTGTGAATACCCAAATACAAGTCTTGATTTTGAGAAAGAGTTGTTATTTTCGTGATCCCGCCATGGAGAACATCTCTATTCCTGACAACCCATCCCACGAGTCGTTATCAGAAGTGGGATAAATATCGCTGATTATTATACTTTATCTACACTAATGTTGTAACATTCTACTTATGTTTCCAATACTTGACTTATAATTACTACTGTTATAGCGCAGACAACAAAACACTCAATTTAAGCAATTTCACATGATGGTATAATATCCACATCGATATCGTAAAATCTCATTATAACATCAATAAAACGCGACCAATTAACCTGGCGAGCCTTATGTCAAAATCCTCATACAAGTTGTATAACATTTTGATATTAGGCTGGCTTTTGAAAACAGTTGGGTTATACGTGAAAACTTCGTCGAAACTACTAAACTTACATACACAAAACTCTTTGGTAAGATCTCGCTCGCTCCTGATTGGCCCTACGCGTAGCTGCGCTCTCATTAGTTAGATTTTAATGGCGGCAAGTTCACTGTGACAATACACGTACGCGTGAAAAACTATTGTCAGCTTTTACTCTTGTTGTTTGATTAATTGCATTAGTGAAGATAAAGTAGTGTATGCAACTGCATATAACACGGGTATTAAATACCCTTCATTATATGAAACTTGCATAAACTACTATTATCTTTAACCCATGTTAACACAAATATAATAATATGACCATTCATATTATTATATTTGTGTTAATAATACACAGAGTGACGCTGTAATTGTACCACAGAGTACTTTTATTCATAAGTTGAACTACACAACTAATATATTATGTAGATGGAGCTAGCAGTTACATATTATTTTGTTACAATATTAACACCTTCGCTTAACAAAATCATATTTACTTTGAAACAGGTAATATGCCAAGCTTTTTTTACAAAATATTTATGCTTTACAGACCACAAATTTTTAGTAAAAATATCTGATGGTATTTCAGTAGTTTCTAAATAATCAATTTTTACAAACTTATTAGCAACCGTGTCTCTTACAAAATGATACCTAACGTCTATATGTTTAGATCTTCTATGATATAGTGGATTCAAAATTAGTTTTTGTGCACTTTGACAATCATTATAATTATAAAGTTATTGTTTCTGAGTTACCTGTAATTTCAAACAATAAATTCTTTAAATAAATAGTCTCTTTACTGGCTTCCGACATAGCAATATATTCGGCTTCTGTTGAAGACAGTGCTACATTTCTTTGTTTTCTACATTCAAACGAAATAACTGATCCTGACAATTTAAAACAAAACCCAGAAAAACATTTTCTATCATTTGAATCTGAACCCCAATCTGCATCAGCATATCCTTCTATACAAGATCTATCTTTAGTAAACACAAGACCATAATTCTTTGTTCCTCTTAAATACTTTAAAATTCTTTTTAAATGTTTCCAATGAGTTTCATTATATGAATTATTAAACTGGCTGAGATAACAAACACTATAAGCAATATCTGGTCTGGTTAAAACAGCTAAATACATCAAGTTACCTATCAGTTCTCTGTATAGAATATTTTTATCACAATTATTCTGAGAATTTTCTAATCTTAAATTAATTTCCATTGGAGTTTCAGCAGTATTACAATGTGACATGTTATATCTATTTAATAAACGCTCTACATAATATTGCTCTTGATCAACAGTTATTACATTTTCAGACATATTTACTCTTAAGCCTAAACACTGCTTAATTTGACCTAAATCTGTCATTTTAAATTTACAACTCAATTCATGTATTAATTGATAAGTTGCCATTTTACAGTTTGAAAAGACAAAAAAATCGTAAACAAACAATGCTATTATGACTTTAACATTTCCTTCAAATTTTGTAAACCAAGGTATTATTTGGATTTCAAATATCGTAAAGCCATGACTCATGGCTTGCCCATGAGATAATCACCGACTCTCTGATACCAAGCACGTGATGACTGTTTAAGTCCATAGATGGCACGTTTAAGCTTTAATACTTTGTTATCATCACTACTTTCTTTATAAGTTACAGGTTTTTGCATATATATAGTTTCATTCAAAAAGCCATTTAAAAAGCTGTAGTTACATCTAGATGACGTATCTCCAAACTTTGTTTTGCTGCTAAAGAAAATAATAATCTTAAAGTTGTATACCTGAGCACAGGAGAAAAAGTTTCATGATAATCTATACCAGCTTTCTGTGAAAAACCTTTTGCGACTAGTCTGGCACGATAACGCACATTACCAGCACTATCATATTTTTTCTTGAACACCCACTTGCATTGCACTACTGTGGAGTCACGAGGTCTATCAACAAGCTCCCATGCATGATTTTTCTTAAATGATTCCAGTTCCCCCTCCATGCTTGCTCTCCAAAATTTATTTTCTGGTCCATTCAAAGCTTCCTTGAGTGTAATATCTGTTAGATTTTGAGGTTTCAGAGGTCCGTGGATCGGAACCACGCTCTGCTACCAGATCTTCTGGCTCTGTAATATATAAGTTGTTGAAGCCAAATCTATCAGGTACTTTTCTCACTCTTTTACTTGGAACATTGAAATTTTCTAATGAAACTTCTGGTTCTGATGCTGTTTCAAACGAACTGTCATATGAGTCACTCACCGAAGAAGCTTCTGGAACATATGTGGAATCATTATCATCACATTCATCCTCTTCTTCCTTAGATTTTTCTTCCTCACCTAAACCTGAGCACTCATTAGGAATATCTACTGTACTTCCTTCTGTTTCCATTATAATTACATCTCTGCTAGTTGTGATAGAGTTATTTTCTGAATCATGAACCCTTCACATTGTCAGCGTAGCCCACCAGAATAAGTTCCTTAGCCTTTACATCCCATTTCAAACGCTTTTCTTTTGGAATGTACATAATTACCTTACTTCCAAATTTAAGGGTGTGACTTAAGTTGGGCTTGCTCCCTGTCCAGGCTTCATAATTATGGAGTTATATTATCTAATCCTGTAACAACTGAACGGTTTCTTAAGTATACAGAGGTATTAACGGCTTCTGCCCAAAACTTTTTATGTATAAACGCCATTCTGCTGTAGTCATCTACAACTCTATAATTCTGTCGTCGGTCCCGGTTACTTTCTACAGATAGTAGTCGTTACATGAGTCATGTCAGAGGCCTTTGGCGGCTCAATAACTCTGACACCAGGATTGGTCAGGTTGGCCATCCACTCGGTGAAGGAAGGAAGGACTTAGATTTGTCTATGTCTGCTATATCTGTGTATGAAATACCTTCTGCATTCTTCATTTTTTTTAAACTAGTACTGTTGATATGTCCTAATCGTCGATGCCAAGTTTCACTCGATGTCTTTGCTGTGGTTGCTAATAACTGTTCTGTTTTCTTAGTGTATAATCTGTACACCCCATCTACTACATAGTTCTGCCATTGAAACTAGTGTAAGGTCCAATTATGAATAGACTAGATTTAGATTACAGATTAAAGTGATTGCATTGATAAATAGTTGCTAGAATAACTGTGAGTGAGTCGATCGATTTTAATAACTCTAGTTCCTTCAATTTATCTAAACTTCCAACGTCAGACGCTCGGTTGACGTTTCGTATAAAATCGCTCGACTTAAAAAAGTATTCAATTGACTAATGTTTGTCATCTGTGGCGATGTTATAAAAAGCCAATCCGTAACGCACGGAGCTCAGTCGAGTGCTTGCCGGCAACCTGTAAACACCTTGACGAACCTGTTACGAACGAATTTTAGTGACTAACAAAGTAAAGATAATAAGGAATTACAAGTTGCAGTTTGATTTTGCCTACCGACCTTATAGGTCAGAAGTGGGATTACAAGGAAATATATTTTTTTCTTGCTACGCTCACGTCAGTAAAATTTTTTTTTTGGACTTTTCTGCTGATATACATTTTTTTTTAAAATTATTATTATTTACTACAATCTGTCTCCATCATGGGACATTCAGCAGTATGTTGGTTGGCGCTATCGCTGGCTCGCTAGGTATGTAACCTGTGTCACATCCACATTATTTAGACAAGTAGTTATATCGGCTGTGATTGGATTTGGTCTTGAGGTATTTTGCGCTTCAATCGTCGCGGTTTGTTGTGATTCTCCATTAGTGGCCGAGCCAGACTATTTGGGTGTTGTTGGATTCGTTCTTTATAGGACTTGGTATGGCGTATGATCTCCTGCTCCACAGTGGGCATTCGCAGGTCACGGTGTAGTAGTTCGTTGGGTACAAACCAGGGCGCGTTGCTTATCATACGCAGAGCTTTATTTTGAAACCTCTGTATGATTTGCATGTTTGAGTGGGATACGGTGCCCCATAATTGGATCCCGTATATCCAGATGGGTTTCAATATTGCCTTGTACAAGAGTATTTTATTTTCAAGAGATAGCTGAGACTTTCGCCCTATGAGCCAGTAAAGTTTTCGTGTTTGGATACCAAGATGCTTCCTCTTAGTGAAAATATGTTTTTGCCAGGTGAGTCTTTTGTCTAAATGCAATCCAAGATATCTCACATGATCTGCTTGTGGGACATCAATGTTGTTTAATGTGACTGGAGGACAGGATCCTTTTCTTAAAGTAAACGTAACATTAACTGATTTGGTTTCGTTGGCTTTTATCCGCCACTTTTTAAGCCAGTCTGATATATAATTTAGTCCTTCTAGGAGCATTTGTGAGGCAATGGTTCACTATGTGCAGTACAGCGGCATCGTCAGCAAAGGTTCCAGTAGTTAGTGATTCGGATGTCGGCAAGTCTGCAGTGAACAGTAAGTAGAGTATGGGACCCAGTACGCTACCTTGTGGCACTCCTGCCTGTATGGGACAAAGATCAGTTAATACTTCCCCAATTTGTACTATGAAGTGGCGCTGCTGTAGATATGATTTTAGTAATCCATAAAGGTGATCTGGCCTTTGAGATATGTCCAAAAATGCACTGGTGCAGTAAGACTTTGCCTCCAGTGATTCCATGATCTTATTTGCTAGTCTGTGCACTTGGTCGACAGTGGCATGTTTTCTGCGGAACCCAAACTGATGGTCAGGAATTAGTTTTTTTTTCTTCTTTGAGTATAGATAGGATTCGTTGCAGCAGTAGAGATTCAAATATTTTGGATAGGATAGGCATGTAGCAGGCTTATGGGTCTATATGATTTTGTTTCTCCTGGTTTTTTGTCTGGTTTCAGTACCATTATAAATGGCGCAACCTTCCACTCCGGGGGAAAGAACTGCAGTCTTGTCATGGCGTTAAATAACGACGTCAGAAAAGTTATACCAGATTCTGTTAGTTCTTGTAATATGCGGTTTGTAATAAGGTCGTATCCTGGAATGCTTTGTCGATGAGCTCACGAAAGTGAGACCAGTTAGTTCTTTTATTATGCAGGACGCAATTTTTTTTGGGCGCTCTCTTGGGCGCTAGTGTGTAGTTCTACTATGATTGGAGAGTGGTCTGACACAAAAATCGATAACATCCAGGATTTTTCTGTTGTCTGTTGGCCAGTAGGTTGGTTGACCAGACGATATCACGTTCATATTTCTTGAATGGATGCATTTAAAGAGTTCTTGTCCTCGGGGTAGGACAAGCCTAGAACCCCAAAACGTGTGCTTGGCATTATAGTCACCCCCCGCAATAAATCTGTCTCCAAGGGATTGAAAAAAAAAGTCATTAAACTCCGTTTCCTTAATTGTAAATCTCGGCGGACAGTAGAGGGCCGATACTGTAATGTCACTGACCCAGTCCGTTACTACGACGTTTGTTGATTGGATGAAGTTTTTACAGTAACCTTGTAGTACGTGATGCTTGATGTTAGCTCTGATGAGTACAGCAGACCCTCCATGAGCTTTGTTGTCAGGGTGGTTAGTGTGATACATTGTATCAAAGTATCCTGAAGTAGCTTTTGGATGTGAAGTGAGTTTCTGAGAGTAGTAAGACATTTAAGTGGTGAATTTTTAAGAATATTTTTAACCTTTCCGAGTGATTTGACAAGCAAACACCTAATTTTAGTGCTGTCTTTATATGGATGTGAGACGTGGATGATGACTCACGGGATAGGGAGAGGTTAGAAGCGTTTGAGATGTGGTGTTGGCGTAGGATGGAAAGGATTAGTTGAACGGAAAGGGTGACAAATGAAGAAGTATTAGAATTGGTGAGAGAGAGTAGAACATTACTTGATATAATAGAAAATAGGAGAGGGAAGATGATAGGACATCTCATACGACATGACAGATTCATAAATAATATCATGGAAGGTAAAGTTGAAGGAAAGCGAGGTAGAGGAAGGCCTAGAATCAGTTACATGAGTCAGATTAAAGAAAAAGTGTCTGTCATGTCGTATAGAGATGTGAAGGAACTCGCACTGAATAGGAATAGATGGAGAAGTCTCACCGACAAGAGCCTTGCTCTTAAATGTATGATGATGAATGTAATGACATTTTTGAAATTAGATCGGTTAACGTTTGGGTCATAATTAGCATTTGGTTCATCAGGGCAACCAGTGTCTCTGTAATGTCTTCGTACTCGTTGGTTTTTTTTTGGTTGTCATCTTCGACGTTAGCGGTTTGCGTCGTAGATTGTTTGGGGAGTTCTTTTGTGACTGATGCGTACGATTTTTCGTTATTTGTTGTTTTTTTGTAGGTGCTTGATCAACGCTCGTAAGTCTTCTTTTGTGTTGGGTGGTTCGGGGAGGATATCGAACTTTCAACAGCTCCTTGTATACTGCACAGCCTTTGTAGTTAGCTGGGTGGTTCCCCTCACAAAGGACGCATTTAACCTGGTTTGATCTTTCTTTCCGTGGGCAATGTGAAGTGTGATGCGAACCTGCACATTTGACACATCTGGGCTTTCTATTGCAGAATTTTTGGGTGTGATTATAATCTTGGCAATTAGTGCATTGAAGGATTAATCGCTTAGGTCTGGGTGCTTCAAACAATATGCGACGTTGTAACAGATTTTGTGCTATATATATCTTTACTAGCTGCGCCCCGCGGTTTCACCCGCGTTGTACCCGTTCCCGCGGGAATTTCGGGATGAAAAATAGATGTTGGCCGATTCTCAGACCTACTCAATATGCTCACAAAATTTCATGAGAATCGGTCAAGCAGTTTCGGAGGAGTACGGGAACGAACATTGTGACACGAGAATTTTATATATAAGATTATTTTCACGGGGAACATCGAACTAGAACTAGTTCCACATTGGTAACGCCTGTTTTGTTCTTGAATTTTGGATGTTCCAGACATTTGTTACTTTATGGCCAAGTTTTTCAATAGCTATTTTTATTTCTTCTTTATCTGTCGATGCGTGTACATTTTTGAGCACCTCTTCTAATAATTTTTGTAAGGGTTGGATATTTTTGACGCCGTCAATAAACAGTGGAGGGGGTCTCAAAGATTTTGGTGCATGTACATCGGGTCTATCGTCGAGTCCGGTGAAACTGTTGGATGTTGGTACTGCTGGTACTGCTAGCCAGTAATTCAATTTTGTTTGTTGTTGGCTACGCATTATTGTGTCCGGGCTGGATCTTTGCCTTTTGCCATAGTGCACTTCTGTGAACTGTGGTTCCTCAGGATTCTCTATCTGTTTCATCTGGTAGATCAATGGTCACTTTGTCATGATTAGTTGTTCCGCTAAAGGAACTTGATCTTGGCCGATTTATAAACATTCCTTTGTGGAAGAGTTGTAAGTTTGTGAAATAGACACAGATGTGGAAGTTCCAGATTACACTGAGAATGGGTGATAACGTAGAGACCCAAGTTCCAAATGGTGGAAGAGGGGAAAAGACCCGAGGTTACAGGGTAAACGGTAATGGAGGTTTGCTAAGTCCGAAAGGACCGATGCATTCGGAAAATGGAGGTTTGCTAAGTCCGAAAGGACCGATGCATTCGGAAAATGGAGGTTTGCTAAGTCCGAGAGGACCGATGCATTCGGAAAATTGAGGTTTGCTAAGTCCGAGAGGACCGATGCATTCGGAAAATGGAGGTTTGCTAAGTCCGAAAGGACCGATGCATTCGGAAAATGGAGGTTTGCTAAGTCCGAGAGGACCGATGCATTCGGAAAATGGAGGTTTGTTAAGTCCGAGAGGACCAAGGCATTCTGATAACGGAGGTTGGCTAAGTCCAATACTATACTCGGGGTTTTGATTCGATTCCAGATTTGACAATTTCAGTGTTGCAACATTATGACAAGTACTAAATAGTGACGTTGCGAAATTATTCTTATGCGAAATTATATGGAAATGGAATATTTCCGGATCAATTCTTCTCGTTAATAATTTTACTCTCGTAAACTAAGTATATCAGGAAATTAAATATTTCTGAACCGATAATTTAGTTTTGACGATTAATTAACGATCTGAGACTTTTCTTTTATAATTGTGTGTGAAATAAATAAAAAAAAAATGTGATCATGAAGGAACATGACAAATAAAACAGATAGATGTATTATGCTAATAATTATTAAATTAAAACTATAAACGTAACAACAAACACAACGTAACAACACTTTAACAAAAACCCAACAAAATATCGATTCGCAACGAAATAAGATATTCGTATCACTACACTACACTATTATATGTGGTATCATTATTTCACAAAATGACAGTAGCTAATGTCGAATCTGGAGTCGAGTTAGGATTCCGAGTGTAGGAACTATGCATTCTACAAGGAGAGACCGGAGAGGAATAGAGATTTTAGGGCAAGAGGTAGAGAATAATATGGGAAATGGCAGTCATCAATCGAGACGAAGGAGATTGGAAAAAAAGGAATATTTCTGAAAGGAGGGGAACAAAACGCAGGCGATTCTTATTATTATAGATTAAATTATTTGTTGTTTACATTTCATTAGAAGCGCAAGGGACTCGCGCTATGCAGTATGGCCGAGCTGTAAGGTCCAATTATGAATAGACTAGATTTAGATTACAGATTAAAGTGATTGCATTGATAAATAGTTGCTAGAATAACTGTGAGTGAGTCGATCGATTTTAATAACTCTAGTTCCTTCAATTTATCTAAACTTCCAACGTCAGACGCTCGGTTGACGTTTCGTATAAAATCGCTCGACTTAAAAAAGTATTCAATTGACTAATGTTTGTCATCTGTGGCGATGTTATAAAAAGCCAATCCGTAACGCACGGAGCTCAGTCGAGTGCTTGCCGGCAACCTGTAAACACCTTGACGAACCTGTTACGAACGAATTTTAGTGACTAACAAAGTAAAGATAATAAGGAATTACAAGTTGCAGTTTGATTTTGCCTACCGACCTTATACTAGAGTTTTCTGTTGATTATAAATAATAGCAAAAGTTCTCTTTGAAAATTACATTATTGCCATTCTTGATCAATTGACTCACTGAAAGCAAGTTTGTAGTTAAACTTGGTATGCACAATACATCTGAAACTGTGATGTCATATTCTTCACCATTGGCAACTGTAATGATGTTTACATCACCAGAACACAGCACCGGAACACATGTTTTGTTCGCAACAATAATCTCCTTGGTTTCATGTTTATATGATGGATTCACAACATATTCTTGTTTAGCTGTCATGTGTTTGCTAGCCCCGCTATCAATATACCAATCTTCACTGTTAAATTTTCCACTTAAAAAAATGGCACTAAAGGCGTTGGATATTTTTCTTTTGCCTGTTTCTGAACTAGGACATTGGTTTTTGTAGTGTCCTGTTTGCTTACATTTATAGCATTTTATGATTTTAACAGCTTTTGATGTTTCTCCCGTCACATTTAGGGTCCGTTCACACAGACCGGCTCGGAGAGCATCGGCGCGCATTTTTCTTTTCACACAGACCGGATCGTATGCGCTTGGAGTCGGTCGGAGCGGAGCCGCCAACTATTTCACATAGACCGGCTGGAAGCGACCTGAAAGCGGATGCGCTCGGAGCCGGTTGGATGCGCTCGCAGCCGGTCGGATACGCTCGCAGCCCGTCGGATGCGCTCGCAGCCGGTCGAATGCGCTCGGAGCCGGTCGGATGCACTTGAAGCCGGTCGGATGCGCTCGGAGCCGTTCGGATGTGCTCGGAGCTGGATGGGTACACTACAAAGGCAGTACCAGTCTTCCACGCAGTCCAAGTTTTTTCGGCTGCGCGAGCGAGAAAGAGCACGCAATCGGAGCCGATCGGCTGCGCGAGCGAGAAAGAGCACGCAATCGGAGCCGATCGGCTGCGCGAGCGAGAAAGAGCACGCAATCGGAGCCGATCGGCTGCGCGAGCAAGAAAGAGCACGCAATCGGAGCCGATCGGCTGTGCGAGCATTAAAGAGCATGCGATCGGAGCCGGTAAGCTCCTCTTATTATTTCACACCAAGCGCCTTCAAGCATTCTTAATCACAAAAGCAGTGCACATGCAAAAATAAACCTTAATACAAATACTAAAAACTCTGTTTTCAACGTGATAAGAATCTGCTCTCCTCTCCGAGCCGGTCTGTGTGAACGGACCCTTACGGTCATTTTTAGAGGTACTTATGGCCATATTTCAAACGTTGTGTACTTTTCGCAACAAAAGCTTTCTCCGACTCCGAAACAGTTCCAACTTCGCTACACATGTCCATCAGTTTTGTTTTAATGACGTCAGCACTAACATCTATTCCCGAATGTTCTATTGCCATGATCATCGGACTATATTTTTCGGGCAAGCCTGCTAACATTAAAGCACCAATCCACTCGTCTGTTATTTTGAAACCGGTACCTTGAAGTCTCTGGCTGGTTTCAACAATTTGAGTAACATACTGGGTCATCGAATCACAATTTTCAAGTCGAATGTTGATAAGTTTACGCAGCAAACCAATTTTTCTTGTATAGCCGGTATCATCAAACATATTCTTCAACTTGTTCCATAAATCATAGGTTGTTGCTGCGTGTTTTATGTGTACATAAAGTGATGGATCGATAGTTAGTATCGCTTTTGCATTTTCATTTATTTGGCTTGTTGTAGGTGAAACCGGAAACCTCTCGGTAATGGCGGACGCCATGTTTTCCAACACCAACACATTTTGCACTGCAAAACACCAATCCTCAAAGTTTTCGCGCCCTTTCAGTTTTGGAATGTTAGCGATGTAGTTTGTCGTCATTTTCACACAAAATTCACTAAGATATCTCACAGTACTAGGTACTTGTTTTTTGATTTTTAATAGGCCCATAACCTGATAATAATACACAGAGTGACGCTGTAATTGTACCACAGAGTACTTTTATTCATAAGTTGAACTACACAACTAATATAGATGGAGTTATATATTATTTTGTTACAATATTAACAGTTTGTTCAAATATGTAAAAATATTAAGTGTGTCAATCCACTTCATAGCTTTGCGTTCGAACAAATCTAGTGTCATTTGGGCAGGAAATCACCGAACACTTCGGACGTTGCAAAAGAATTGGGCTTTTGAAAAAAAAAAATATATATATGGAAATTATATATTAGTTTTATAACAAAACTATTTTTTTTTCTTTTTTTTCGCAATAATTCAAAAGTTATTTCAAAATAAAAATTAATTTATTATAATTAAACCGAAGACACTCCGACAAGTCCCGAACAAACCCGAGCGCGTGTGACGTCATAATGTTAGTTAATGTTAATGAAAAGAGGTTCGGTTACATCGCAAACTTTTTATATGTTTATGAAAAGAGGTTCGGCTACATCGCAAACTTTTGGAGGGAAAGAGAATAAAAGGGCGGGAATCTTGATTGTAAACGCTGTACGTACTCATGGTTAAATAGCTATAATATTATGACGTCACAACTACGGTGACCAATCTTGGCGCGTTTTTAGTCACGTGATTTTTATTTAAACATCAATTTTTAATTGTTTATAATTAATTGAAAAAATATTTTTTTAAGTTTTTTGCATTAAATATCAATATTATTAATGATAAAGTTTTACATAAAAAAAATCAATATTTTTTTTTTCCAAAAGCCCAATTGCGGTCGCCTGACAGCTAAACAAAAAGTCGCCACACTGCGTCCTGCGCCGAGTTTTTGCGCGGACATTGTTTTTGTCTGATTGTGACTCTATAGTTATCCTAACTTAGTGTTTAGAATGTTCTAGAGCAACTTCCAGTGATCAAAAGTTCTAGAACTATTAGCTGCCATTACCTATGTATCAACCGTATTTCAATGACGATTAGGGTCATATTTGGTTGTTATACTCGTGCCCATACGAGATAGAATTAAGCTTCAATCTTTGCATTCGGAATGGAAAATTAAGCCCTAATAATATTTTTAAATCCGTTTATTCAACTTTAGTCATAGTAACGTCTTTGTCTTGTGATAGTCAATCACAGACTGCGGGTTATTTTGACAATCGTATTGTGGACTCGATACGAACGTCAAAAATTTACACAAAAAGTGGCGACAGGGCTCTCGCTCACACGCTCCTTCCGTCCTTACGCAGTAAGTGCTTCGCTCTTGTGTGGGTGCGACCATGTCTCGCGTATATCAGAACAGCGAGTCTGATAGCGCATCCTTACCCAGAGATTGCAGAGGGCAAGCGAAAGCATGACGGTCAAACTGCACGGTACATTGTGCTTAATCAAAATTTTAAATAGTCCTCTATAGAATCGTGACTTTGGGAGACTAACGCTGTAACCGATCTGCCTGGAGAATTTTGGTGCATTCCAAAATCTCGCATGTTTGAGACACAACGGGGCGGGGAGTTGGATGCCGAGCACAACTTATTTTTACAAGGCAGCCATGTTGAGGTTCTTGAATAATTGGTATTTTTCACACTTGATGTTTTCGTTCATTCATTTAGCACCATGAGCGTCTTTTGCGGCTTTGGTAAAGCGTATCAGCTGTCAAAATTAGCAATTCAATCGAAGATACATTTGCTAACATAAATTGAACCATTGTTGATATTTTTAACAACAATAAGTATGTACTTTAGTTTAAGGCTACGTAAATTATTAATGTTTAATTGTTCCTTACTATAAACAATGCATTTGTGCAAATAACCTAATGATATTCAACTGAAAGAATTGATTAAAATGAGCGATATTGCACTTTAAAAATTAAATTAATTATATTAAATTAGATGGCTATGAATTTAAGAATTTTGGAGCTTTTGGAGATTAACGAAGAAAAATTTTATCGACGTTTAAGGCGATGTCCACTAAGATTAAGTCGAACTCGTCACTCTCTAATCATTCATGATTAGAAAGTGAAGTTTATTAGTTAAATTGAAATTTATTAGTTATACGATATAGCCTCACCAAATTAACAATTAGTGAAAACTGTGAGACGAACTGAGACCACTGCTTTAAGACCCCAATAAAATCAACAGACCTTGACATTATTAAAATTGGACATTTCTTTTCTGAGTTATGATGAGAAGTAAATATGTATAAGTACACAAAATAAAATACAAGCGCGGACGGGTTGTAGTACCTACTATATAGTGTGGGTTGAGCGCAGGGGATGTACGGGTAGGCGGGGTAGGTAGGTATTTACGAGGGTAAACATGACTATCAATATAAATGTGTAGGATATGCTTTGTTTTATCCCGAATTTCCCCGATGAAGTGAGAGCGACAAGGCACAAGGCTCTAGAATTCTGAGACTTAACTTAAGTATATTTCTGGTAAATCCTTAATAGAAATAAATCTTTAACAATCGCAATTTATATCAAACCAGCTTGAAGGTAATAATTTAAATGCTTAAAAAATATACCTAAAATATATTTAATCTATGTCTATATTATAATCTATGTCTATATTTTAATCTATGTCTATTTTATATTCTACTAGCAGCGCCCCGCGGTTTTACGCGTGTTGTGCCCGTTCCCGTGGGAATTTTGGGATTTTTTTTGCATAAAAACCTTCCTCTTGAATACACTCTACCTATTACAAAAAACCGCATCAAAATCCGTTACGTAATTTTAAAGATTTAAGCATACAGACAAACAGACAAACATACACGAAACAGAGACGACTTTATTTTATACTAGCAGCGCCCCGCGGTTTTACCCGCGTTGTGCCCGTTCCCGTGGGTATTACGGGAATTTTTTTACATAAAAACCTTCCTCTTGAATCACTCTACCTATTACTAAAAACCGCATCAAAATCTGTTGCGTAATTTTAAAGATTTAAGCATACAGACAAACAGACAAACAAACAGACAAAAATAGCGACTTTGTTTCACACTATGTAGTGACTATGTAGTGATCAATTTTATGTTTTAGTTTTGAAGTCGGTTTTTTAAACGTAGTTTTTTTAAATTTTATTTTTTACTTTATAGTGTATACTTTCTTTGTTTGTTAGTTAATTAGCTTCGTAATTCAATAACTCTTGGTAATGTTTTAACAGTGAATTACTTATCTTTTCCAATTGATTCGAACAGCGCGTGCAGCGGTTTGTTTAACCCGCCGCGCCCGCTGCATATTTCGTACTTTTTTTAATTCGTCGTTAAATTTAAACGGACGGTCCAATTTTAATAATTTAAAAAGGCATTGAAAGTCACTTTACTGAACTTGATTGTAGATCTATTTATTTTTATATATATTGATATCATCACGCGAATATCACAAGCTAACTATTGAAGTTGTTTTTAAATTGAAAAAAATTAACTAAGTAGAAGTGGTAATTGTACGTAAACTATAATAGCATATGCCGTCGCGGGTTTAAATGTGCAAAATAATGAGTACTTTAAATGTGTAGAACATTACACTATTTAAACTATCACGATATGAACACATTGTAAACACTGATCTAGACGGGACTTAATCGCGAATTAAACATTCACGAGGGTACTGGCCAGTACCCTCGTGAACACGGCCGTTGCGACACGACCGAAACGTTGAGGTATGCATTAAATGTTTAATTCGCGATTAAGTCCCGTCTAGATCAGTGTTTACAATGTGTAGAACATTGTTTTTATGTATCATCTATAGTTTTCGCAGCGCACGCCATAGAAGCACGTCGATGAAGGTTTTTTCTATACCCTGCGTTACATTACTTCAATTTAAGTCAGGTTTCCGAAGGAATTTTAGGATAAAACTTTCAACGGGACCAATGGGAATGTGTACAGCATCGAACAAAAAAAGAATCACGTAAATCGGATGTGAAACCCCAGAGTAATCGGTGTACATACATAAAACAAAAAAAAAATATACCCATCGAATTGATAACCTCCTCCTTCGGTTTTTGAAGTCGGTTAAAAAATATATTAATCTTACCACTATAAATGTAGTATCGTTTTGTAGGCAATTTATCGACTATGATTTGGTCTCTGAAGAGTAAACTCCTCAGTCGTATAGTTTTTGTAGAAAATTCGAAAAACCAGAATGAGGGAGATAAAATGAGGGGGAAAGGGGGGAAGCATTAATTTGCTGACGTGCTTCCCATATCAAGATTGAAGCACATACATGACAGCTACATTCATGCCAAGTTTCATGCTTTCTTCACGAATGTACCGTAAAATTGATTTTTGTTAGGACCTGGAACCGGACTATGGATACTTAATAAGGATTGATTGTCTCCTTCATACGCAGTTAACTGGATTTAATATACTTTCAGAAAGAAAAATGCGTCGATGTACGACCTCTTCGGCTTGGACGAAAGGAAGTACATGCCCGGTGACGAGGCCTCGCCACCTGCTCTGCCCAGCAACTTCACCAGCCGCAGCCCGAAGGGCGCGGTGCGACGGGTCGCCAACAACGACGGTGACTACTACATCGAGCTGAAGGTGTTCAAAGCTAGTCTCATCGTCAACCTGCGCCCCGAGGAAAGGTGGAAGCGTGCTCTAACCGCTGTTAAGTTTTCCTCTGAGCTTCACTCACCTCAGTGGGAAAATTATTTAAAAGATTAGTGAAAAGTATTTTCCCTTTGTTTGAGGAAGCAGTCAAACGTATTCTCACGAAATTCATTTCATTTCATGAAATTAATTCGTTTTGATATTCGTTTCATTTGAAATGAGAATTTGCGGATTTTTACGGTACTTAAGTATATACTTATACTTTAATGTTAAGTAGATAGGTATTTACTACCTACATATTTAATTGAATTTATCGTGTACTCAAATATAGTATTACTTATTAGATATCCCAATAAGTTGGACGAGTTCCTTCAATTTTGAGTTTCATGCATTGTTTGAAATAGATAACACATAGGTAGTATATTTAAAAATGACTTTTGTTGTTCACGTGGTGTGAACATTGATAAGAAATCTTGGATAAGTCATCTGCGGAGTAATGTTCATAAAAACAATAACACAACACCACTTCGTGATAGCGTTCAGTTGGTCAAATCAGCTTTTGGTTGTCGGATAGCATCGTACCGAGTGCTGCCTGGTGATGACTCACAGTGCCACTCAGTGCCAATTTTTTTTACAAACTGTAATGCTGAGGCCACACTACCTTACCGTCTACCGGGCTGTTATCGCAATAATTATGACATTAAATTACCGTTTAAATTACTGCATTAACTGGTGTGGTTACACTAGAGTTTACCTAGATATGTCAATAAATTAGGCGGTAAAATACTATAAATTTCACTCGTTCCCGCTCCGGACTGTAATGATTTTTTATATTTATTTAGATGGTTTCGGTAATAATTCATCAAGGATTCTTTTTTCTTTTTCAAATCATCTATCGTACTTGGAAATGATAAATTTTGTTTGATCCGACGCCAGGCATCATTTTGTACACTACGATTTTTATGGTTCTTCTGTCGGGTATCCCAAAGAGACGGTTCGGATTGGAATAATTCCAAAAACTCGAGCGCTTTTTCATTTGACCACTCCATGTCGGTCGATACGTGCGTCGCCGGTGAGCTCATATTGCACACTGGACAAACGGTAGTGTGGCCACAAACGCATTAATTACTGCGGTAATCTTCTTTGATGTGCGAAAAAAGACCGCCGCCGGAGCTATTGTCTACCACCATTTGCCATATTGATTGGCATTGTAAAATTATGGCCATAAATCGTGGTTACACCTATGTATTGTTTAAGTTATGGCAATAATTATTGGCATATCACGGTAGTGTGGCCTCAGCATAAGCGACAAGATTAAATCGTTATTTCAACAGTCTTTAATACAAAATTAATCAATTTATCAAATGCTCAAAATGTCTCCCCTCCTGTTGAATACAAAGTTGCACTCAGAGTTTGAAAATGGAACACATTTGAATTATTTCTATGTTATGTCCTTATCGGCAATGTTAGTAGCTCTTCAAACAACGGGTGAAGTTCTGAGAAAAAAACACAAATCTATCAAACATGATATTTTTAGCTAACGTGTTAACAAGATAGCGCTGTCACGAGATGATGATAATCGTTTCATAGAACAAGATCAAATTGCCACAAAAGCTTGGGGCCATCACTTACTACACCTGGAGAGGATTCAGAATGAACCTCCATAGTTATCTTTCGGGGTCGGTATTACGAAGCATTCATAAGTGTTCAACTGACTTTAGGACTCTGGATTGAGAAAGATTTTCAAGCCGGTTTGCTCATTACTATTAATGATTATAATATGTTTTGTAATCACGATGAATGGTGTTATTTAAATCAGGCAGTGCATGATGTAAGTGTAAAATGGGACGATTTCGACATATAGAACTGTTCCCAAACATCTAACTGTAAATTGTGTGTATCAAATATTTCTAATGCAATAAGATAAATTATTCTATGTGAAGATTCAATTTTCAAACGTTGCTCTTGATATCGAAACAAATTGAAGAGTCAACCCATAAATTAATATTGTGAGTGAATGTGTGCGTAGTTCTAATTGTTTATAATAAATAATATATAGACGAAAGTCTCTAATGGAATATTGTATAAATTTCTTTAATTGAAAATGAACTGTAGGGTTTGACTACTTTTTACCTTATATTAGGAATAGAACATTGCAGTTAGAAAAATCAGGTAACAGGATTGTTTTTATGGTTTTTATAAACTAAATGTTGTATAAATACATAAGCAATGAAAACTCAATTTAGAAAAAAAAACAGCGGAATTTCCATTAATTTTATGCATTTGCTATCAAATTTATTTGATTACGTCATTCTAACATAGAATAGAAAATACAAATATATTTTTAATAAATATTTAATACACAAAGTGTGAACAAGTGTTTTATTATCAACATCGTTAAACGAAGCCCTCTACAAGTTTAGCCTTCGTACCAAAGTGTATAAGTAGAGTAGAAACAAAGTATTGCAGTATTATTATTGTTTATGAATTCTTTTACTACAATGAAATGTTCACCCGCGACCACGAGAGGTGCAATCCCCTCGAAACGTCGGGAAATAAAAAGTAAGTTATTACTTGCTTTATTAACTTTCTAACGCGACAAAACCCGTGTGAGTACGTTTACTAAATGAAATGTTTCGTTAAAACAAGTCTGTTGGTATCAGGGATGTAACGGAGCTAATTGAATCGGAACCGAAGTCGGAGTCTGAGTCGAAGGCAGGGTCCGAAGTAGTGGAAGGAGACAGATGTGTAATTTAACATTGTTTTACTTTAATTTATAATAATGTAACTCACATAGCGGGAGGCGGGGTGGTTCCTCGCGCGACATATTGTGTGCACCTGATCGTCCCGGTCGACGCGGGCCGCCGCGCTGTTTGTTATGTTGTAACTTCAATTAGCAGGAACAATGCCCACTCACCATACATTTGAAAACCTGGATATGAAAGTTTATGTATAAACTAGCTTGTGCCCGTGGCTTCGCTCGCGTGGAATTTAGTCTGCCACATTAAGTTTCGTGATAGATCGATTAAAACATTTTTTTATTAACCCGACGCAAAAAGAGAAGCTTTTTTCTTTCTTCCATAACATAGCCCAACTCTATTCTTCGGTGGTCAAAAATACCGAGTTGGCCGTTGATTTCGATAAAACCGTCAAAGAAAGAGTGACTTGCACATATAGGTCATGTCACTGTTGTGCCAGGCTCCATAGTATCCCACCCAAGGTCCCTTTTTATTTTAGTTATTACTACTTGCGGGCCCGCAGACACGTCACTTGCGGCCCGCAGCCCGATCGAAAATTGTAAAACTTCTAATATAAAATTATCTTAAAGTAAACACGTTTGGTCACTGACATTGTTTGTCTAATAAACACATCCGCCTCCGAATCGTAGCACTCTCTCGCCTCCGCATCGTAGCACTTCCAGGAATCAGTGCACTTTACCCATAGACAATCCTCTTTGCTCACTAACTTCACCTGGGATGTCGAAGAGGCATCATTGAAGGTCGACGTTGGATGCGGGTGACACTGTGGTTGCGACACCGAGCCTTTGATTGGCTGCGTTGAGCTTATGTAGGAGCTTTGATCCGCATTTCGATCCAAATAGCCTCATTTTGGTAAATATTCGTTTATATGAGCCTCAGTAACGGATTGAAAGCGGGGAAAACTGTGGGACACAGCTACTTGCATGAAAATAAAATTACGTCTCAATACGATGCATAAACGAAAAGTAGTTCGATTTTGTACCGATAAATAGAATCACGAGGCAATAAGTTGCATAAATTGAAGCTTCCTTCGATTTCACCTCTATCGAATCTGCAGTTGCAAAAATAAAACATTGGAAGCTCCCATCGATGTAGCAAACTCAAGGAATTGCGGCTTGATCTATTTCCTTTAAATGTGACCGACAAAATGGTGACGATTTATATATCTTAGGTCTTCTTCATCGAGTGGAATGGTCAAGTTGACCAAACGATAGTTTGTTGCTAATGGTGGTTCTACCTACTGTGTTTTCTTCTTTAAGATAATTTGATATAGAAGTTTAACAATTTTCGATTGGGCTGCGGGCCGCAAGTGACGTGTCTGCGGACCCACAAGTAGTAACTAAAATAAAAAAGGACCTTGGATGGGATACTATGGAGCCTGGCACAATGCACAACAGTGACATGACCTATGTGCAAGTCACTCTTTGACGGTTTTATCGAAATCGACGGCCAACTCGGTATTTTTGACCACCGAAGAATAGAGTTGGGCTATGTTATGGACCCTAATCGTGTTGCTCAACAGTGTCATGACCTGCCATTTGAAAGGAGAAGGCTCCGCTTTTTGCGTCGGGTTAGTAAAAAAAATTAAACGATGTATCACGAAACTTAATGTAGCAGACTAAATTCCACGCGAGCGAAGCCACGGGCAAAAGCTAGTTATGGAATATAACGCTGTAAAATGTAATGAAATAATGTTATTTATAGTTGTATTGCTTTGTTAATGTTGTACACTGACTGATACTGACGTCACCAAAGTGGCCCCAATGGAAAATCAGCGCCAGCGTTAGCTAGCATATTATGCTGAATTGGGGACCATTTCACAACGTGATTTTATTTTATAATTTTTGTACTTTTCCCATGTTTTCTTTCTTATTTTTTGTTTACTTTCTTATTTTTGTATATCGCCTCTTTTATGTTGTGAATAAACTATTTCTAATTTACTGACACTACTATGTTTCCGATACATCCGACTTACAATTGCTGGAAGCGCTTTCAAACAAATGACCAAACATCAAACAATAGCTTTATTATATTAGTATTGAATATCACTTTTCTATAGCCTGTTTATTAATTCATACCATCCGGGCTCGGTTCCAAGTACTTCCTTCTCGGCTCCAAAGCTCTTAGTATAACCTAGTTTGTTTTACAAATAAATCGAGTATCACTCTCGGAGTGGTATTTTCTGAAAGCTTTGTTTACTATCTGTTATTTCTACTCATTACAATCTGCAGCAAAAGTCGTGTCGTACGAACCACGGTACGAACAGCTGAAGAGGATGGCAGATGACAGAAGAAAGTGGAAAGAACTCCATCGACAAGAGCCCAGCTCAAGAGACAATCTGCAGTAGCGGAACGCGGTTTAAGTACGAGTATAAGACATATATAGTGCGGTGCGGATGCGGGCCGGTTGCGGGTCGCGTGACTTGTATTCCTTTTATTTGTATGCAAGGTATCATACTGGCTCGTTGCACGCGCACTATGAGTGTCTTGCCCCCGTCCACTGGAATTTCGGCATGAAAACACAAACCTTGGTCTTCACAAATCTATAATATGACGGTGAAAACTGCATCAAAATCCGTTCTGTAGCTTTAAAAATAATGGAAAGTTAGATTGACAAGATGATTAAAATTATTGTATCAAGAAGAATAGAATTGCTGCTGAAATAGTAACAAGCATACATACATACATAGTACGATAGGATTGTCTAAGTTTAAATCTATCTTCCTCTTGTATTGTATACGGTAAAAACAGGAACAAGTGGTACAGGTTTCATTATTGGATACCTAGATTGTTATTTTAGGTTCGTGTCACCGAGCAACAGTGACGTTTTAACAATATTACTTTATCACTAACACTAGATATTACTTTAGGGGTAGGTGCGCCGCATTTGCATTTTATTCGCTACGTATTTTACGCAACAACAGGCAAAAAGGTAATAAAACGATGGACATTGCACACTCACCCGATAATTCGTTTGTGCGTCTCGTCGACCATACCAACTCGACTCCCGGCATCCGGCCCCGACGTATGTTCTGTCACATGTGCACTGATATATAATGTGTATTATCACACTATTTACCAACGGTTGTTCATAAATAATTAATTGCGTTTCTTTATGAAAGAAACAACATTTAAAGCTATTTATTACAACTTTTTTTATTAGTTTTACATAAACGTAACACGTGTTGTTAGAACAAAAACTATAGTATTGACTTTGATTGACTTGACTTGACAGCAATGACACCAACGACCTCCAGGGGTGCGTTCAGAAATTATATTATATCTAGTTAAGTTTACAAACTAAATTCTAAAATTATATTATTCTAAAACTAAATGAAGAATTACACATGATCTTCATTTACATATATTTAACTAGCAGCGCCCGCAGTTGTGCCCGTTCCCGTAGGAAATTCAGAACGAAAAATAGATTTTAACCTTGCCATTGAATGTGGCTATCTAATACAAAAATAATTATTGAAACCGAATTGGTAGTTCTTAAGATTAGCACGTTCTAACAAACCAAATAAAGTCTATTATATACCTAATACACAACAATGTATCCAAGCTAAAATTGAAATTTGTAGTTAGATAAATGTTAATATAGTATGTTAAGTATTTTGTAAACATAATTGGAATACTGATAATAAAGGTACTTAAGTAAAAAATTACACAAAAAAAATATTTATTCTTAATAAACTATCTTCTACTATATAAAAATAAGTCGGGGGTTCCTCCCTGACGCTATAACTCCAGAACGCACGAACCGATTTCCACGGTTTTGCATTCGTTGGAAAGGTCTCGGGCTCCGTGAGGTTTGTAGGGAATAAAAATCTCAAAATTCCCACGGGAACGGGGGCGCTGCGGGTGAAACCACGGGGCACAGCTAGTCTTTTATAAAAATCGTATTGGGATATGAAGAAGACTAATGTTAAGGCGGGGCTACCGCCGTTGCAAGGCGTAATGTACCGTATTAAACACCGAGCGTTCATGCAAAAGACCGCGGAAACACGACGCTCGCAAGCGATCCGACGAGCGGAACCTCGCTGTGAAAAATGTATCGTTGCTCATTGTGAATGTTACAACACGCTTCGAAACGTTCGGTGAGAATCTTAACTGACACGTCACTCACATAACTATACACAAAATAAATGTTATATTTTCTCGATTACATCTCTCAACACAATTTTAAATAAAATGAAAATGAAACGAATAATTAATTAAAATACATTTGCATTATTTGTGATGTACATTAGAAATGTTAAATATAGTTTCATTGTTCTCCTTGGCATTTCTAATAATTAATTAAAATACTTATTACAATTAATTTCTAATAATTAATTAAAATAATAATTAATTAAATTAATAATTAATTAAATTAATAATTAATTAAATTAATAATTAATTAAAATAATAATTAATTAAATTAATAATTAATTAAATTACTAATTAATTAAATTAATAATTAATTAAAATACATTTTCATTCATTGGAAATGTTAAATATAGTTTCATTGTTCTCCTTGGCATTTCTAATAATTAATTAAAATACGAATTATAATTAATTTCTAATAATTAATTAAAATAATAATTAATTAAAATACATTTTCATTATTTGTGATGTTAATTGGAAATATAAATATAGTTTCATTGCTCTCCTTGGCATTTTGAACTGAAAAGAAGAAAAAAATAATGAGCAAACAAATAGGTATTATTATAAGAAAACAACACAATTTCTTTGATACAATTACATGTTTTGTGGAACCCGCTGGCACAGTAGTGGTTTACGACTATAATGTAATAGTATCAGTTAGATTTTAATTATTTACAGACAAGGCCGTTGGCACAGTGGCAGTGAGAGAGAACGCTTACTGTATTGGGGGTTGCGGGTTCGAGTCCGACCCGGAGTCAACAACATGTGCAGAATCTGTCCGGATATATTTATTAACATTTAATGAAGAAATATAAAACTTAAGAGGTGTCAAGGGACACCCGGATGGAACGAAGTTTATTTATTATCAACAAAAAAAAAGACGTGTGGCACTCGGGGACTGCCGCGGTAAAGCTATTGCATTTATATTGGCGAGTTGGCGCAATCGACAATCGCCAACTCGCCAGCTCGCCAGCTCGCCAGCTCGCCAACTCGCCAGATCGCCAACTCGCCAACTCGCCAGCTCACAAACTCGCCAGCTCGCCAACTCGCCAGCTCGCCAGTTCGCCAGATCGCCAACTCGCCAGCTCGCCAGCTCACAAACTCGCCACTCGCCAATTCGCCAACTCGCCAGCTCGCCAACTAGCCAGCTCGCCAACTCGCCAGCTCGCCAACTCGCCAACTCGCCACTCGCCAATTCGCCAACTCGCCAGCTCGCCAACTTGCCAGCTCGCCAACTCGCCAACTCGCAAGCTCGCCAACTCGCCAACTCGCCAGCTCGCCAACTCGCCAACTCGCAAACTCGCCAGCTCTCTCACCCCCCTCTCTCACCACCCTCTCTCACCCCCTCTCTCACCCCCCTCTCTCACCACCCTCTCTCATCCCCTCTCTCACCCCCCTCTCTCACCCCCCTCTCTCACCCCTCTCTCACCCCCTCTCTCACCACCCTCTCTCACCACCCTCTCTCACCACCCTCTCTCACCACCCTCTCTCACCACCCTATCTCACCCCCCTCTCTCACCCCCTCTCTCACCCCCTCTCTCACCCCCTCTCTCACCCCCTCTCTCACTACCCTCTCTCACCCCCCTCTCTCACCCCCCTCTCTCGCCACCCTCTCTCACCCCCCTCTCTCACCCCCTCTCTCACCACCCTCTCTCACCACCCTCTCTCACCACCCTCACTCACCACCCTCTCTCACCCCCCTCTCTCACCCCCTCTCTCACCACCCTCTCTCACCACCCTCTCTCACCCCTCTCTCACCACCCTCTCTCACCACCCTCTCTCACCACCCTCTCTCACCCCCTCTCTCACCACCCTCTCTCACCCCCTCTCTCACCACCCTCTCTCACCACCCTCTCTCACCACCCTCTCTCACCACCCTCTCTCACCACCCTCTCTCACCCCTCTCTCACCACCCTCTCACACCACCCTCTCTCACCACCCTCTCTCAACGCCGTGTCGAAGACTGCCGAACTGAAACGACGTTAGACGATGCACGGCCTTCAAGCCACACCTCCTTCCCGTCGGATCGGGTAAGCGTCAGGTTTTTTCGTTACGGAAATTTTGGATTCGGTCCCCGCGCTCAAGGCCCGCGATAGAAGCTATGCAATAGCTTAATAATCGTCGCGACACACCACCCTGTTCAATGCGAAATAGAAAGACGAAACGAAAATATCTGGCTTGCTTTTTATAAGAGAGAGAGAGAGGGACAGACAGAGAAACTGGCGTGCGCATGTTTCTCTGTCTGTCTCTCTCTGGCGTGTGCAAATTTCTCTGTGTGTCTCTCTCGCGCATGTTTCTCTGTCTGTCTCTCTCTGGCGTGCGCAAGTTTCTCTGTCTGTACCTCTCTGGCCTAAAAAGTGTCTTTACCTTATTTTCCGTCTAGCCCCCTTTCGCAACGCGCCATAAGGAACTTCGTTCCAAAAAATATTTTAGAAAGTTTATATTACGTCTTAATTTGGTCGGGTTATCATTGGCTTACTTTTGGCCTTGGTTCCTCGGTTCGCTTCTTCTGATATTCTTCGAGATAAACGAATAGTCACTTTGACGCTGTATTTGTTGAAACACTGGGAGCTGGGATTTGAATAAATACGAGTAAATATTGTAATTGGATTCATAAACAAACGAGACCGATGCATTTCTTCACGTTCGGCTGTATTACAACTGTACCGATATAGTGTATGTCTTCAAAAAAGTTCCTTAATGTTTAACTACCGCACTCAGGAACGTCTGTTAAATCGAAACTTCATTAACCGATGTAATTTTGCATACATTACAAGTCACAATCACTCATTATACGAGTACCTACTTAGGCAGCATTTGACGTCGCTGAGTACGGGCGTAAGTAAACATTTTCGTTTCTAAAACAACATAGCGTTGATATTTTTTGCCACCTACACCGCAGAATATTTCAAGCGGAAATTGAATCGTAGAATATCGAATTAGGGCGACCTCCGCTGAGCTTTTATATTTTTTTACCGTCAACTGAATTACCGGCGCGGACTCTCGCCGGCGGATGCCGTAATGCAGTTATAGGTTACATGTCGGGGGTTCAAAGCTATCTGGTGTATCAATATGCCTACATGTCGATGTTACTAATTTTAGACGAAGTGCAGCGAGGAAACGGGTTTAATTGCAATTCCATTATTACAAGAAAAAATCGTAAAGTAAATAAACATTTTCGAGAAGCAAAAAGGAAACTTTCTACTGATGTTTACTTTAGAGAGGAAAATCATTAATTAGACTGAAGTGGGTCCCTCGTCAGTTTGTTTGTAACTTTCAAAAGCGGACGTTGGAGCGCAACGTCCAGACCGCTACCGAAGGCGCATGGCCGGTGTTATGCGCTATCACGGACATGAGATCAATGTGCTTTGATTTGTGTTTAATTTAACTACAGAACTTTACTAGAAAATACAAGAGTCAAGAGTCTATTAGTATTAATGTCTGTGTTCCACTGCCTAGACTAACAGAGATCGCGGGGATTTAGTGACATGACCTCTGATATTGAAAAGCCTTATTAGGTACTGTTCAGCTCAACTTACTGGGCTTCTATCTATATGTATACTTTGGACCTTTGGATTTTTTCTAAAATGAAGTAGTCTAGGTTACTCCTGATTGCATCAGCCTCCTGCTAGTAAATGTTCCGTGTAAATCGGTTCAGCCATTTCAGAGATTAACCGACAGACAACAATTGTAAAAAAAATACTTTGGTATATTGAATTCATTTATTTATTTATTTTCGAATAAAGTAACATAATATATTTGGCCCAGTTAATGAGACACCCATACCAGTGTTCACTGTGCCACGGAAAGGTGATACCTCTCAAACCGAGCACAATAAAACGTAGCTTGCATTCTACTTTACATAAACACAATCAGACACTCCGATTCTATTTATCTGTTATAGATGTATTATGTTATAGCTAAAGTACAGGCGCGGAGCAGGAGGAATTTCGTCCACTGTCTGTCACTCGTACCCGCGGTGAACTCAACTGAAAGCGCCACAAGTGCCATTTAAACTGTATCTTATACAATCGCCGCATCACAATAATCAAAACTTATAAACTCACCCCTTGTCGACGCATACGAGTATTGCGTAAATTACCTTAATTGTACATACAATGCATTATGCTTGATATCTGCGCGCAGCTTTCGGTATTGTTTATTAGTGGATGGAGTCCATGAACGACTAAACTTTCTGACTTGGGGTCCTTTGTCTCAATATTGATTGCAACAAATCTTTTGGTACCTTCACTAGCCTCTATTCATTCATATCGAGGAGGTTAGTGGCCAACCCTAGTGTCGAAGTTTCTAAACCGCCTAAAGGCCTCTATTAAAAATAACAAACTAAATAAATAAATAAAAATAAAATTATGTTTATTGCCCTTAACTTAAAATTAAGTACAATTTAGTGAATAACGCAAACTTAAAACAAAAATTAAATAATAAAATAACTTAAAAATTAGGAAGGGCAAAAGAAAGATGGCTCAGCTGTGCTGTCGGCTGGAACAGCGCTGATTTTCAGCCACCCCTAGTTAAGTTTTCAGCCACCCCTAAACTAGGTGTGTACAGTCGCGTGCAACAGCGTGTTCCGTAATAAAGTGAATCAGTGCCACCGTGAACGCTGGTCATTGCTTCCGGCAGGTTTCATTCCATAACGGACATCAAAGGGACCGCCTGTGAAAGCCTTTTGGTTTCCAGTACATCCAAAGACGTAATATACATAACATTACATTACAATATTGTATAGAATAATTTGTGGTACTGCCACTGATTAATTTCAGGTTATTGAGTATTCATCTGACGAATGGGTACTTATTGCAATATGTGTTGTTGGACTTTGATGCATAAACTAAATTAATTAAAGTTAATAAGATCTGAATAAAGCGCATAGTTGTACTCCTTGTATTTGTATGAGAGGTGTTGGGTTTTTGCATTTATATGGGTGAAATAAAAACATGAACAAACCTTTAAATACAACATAACATACCAATACAATTTAAAGAACTACGTTTAATAACACCGACTTCCAAACTAAAAAGCAAAAAATAACTCTTTAACCATAATATGAGTACTACTAAGGTAGTAATAATTATCCTATCCTATCCTATCCTATCCTATCCTACTTCCTACTAATATTATAAATGCGAAAGTTTGTGAGGATGGATGTATGTATGGATGGATGTATGGATGTATGTATGTTTGTTGCTCTTTCACGCAAAAACTACTGAACAGATTTGGATGAAACTTTGCAGTAATGTAGGTTATACATCAGAATAACATATAAGCTACAATTTATAATGATTTTGTGTAATTTTGGTCGTAATAAATAAGTATTTGTAAAGCAAGTTGGAGAAAAATCACCACCGTACTGGTTTGACACATGTGACATGGTCGCCATGCGACGGCCTCTGAACGAGCACGAAGCATCGCCGAGTAGTTCCGATAAACGTATGTCTTATATTTTAGTCGCTAATTTCAACGTGTGACGTGTCGTTACGATAGCATAACATTGCAATGAGTGAATGAAACCTAAGTACAGGAAGAATCATTTTGCTTATCTTGAAGGCCGCGGGTTCGAATCCGAACATTACGATTCATTTTTATTTTCTCACATTAGTTTATCAAAACTCTTTTTCATTTGAGGTTGTGTTAAGTACCTTAATATCTTAGAAAAAATCTTAAAAAATATGCTGTATAAAATAACTTAAAAAAATCGAAACACGTAGGTATTTTTCGTTTAATTAATTTACCACTTTATCTATTGACTACATACTTTTGGAAATAAACCGTCTTATAAAACTTTACCCTACTAACCTACTAATCCTACTTCCTACTAATATTATAAATGCGAATGTTTGTGAGGATGGATGTATGGATGGAAAAAAATCTTGGCGTGCGCTGCCTAAACTATTGGAGTTACACAAAGATGATGTACCGTAGGATTGTTTGTCTTGAATAGTTCTAAATGTGGACGCCACTATGACCAAAACTGAGAAACATAAATTTAATTACATTGGATACTATTTTACAATACACATTTTAGTATTTATCAAACTCATATCAAAATCAATACATTTGTCGCTTTAAGTATTTAATGTAGATAAACTTTGTCTTTCGCATTAAGTCAGTGGTCGGCAACCTTTTGACAGGCAAGGGCCACAAAGTAGCCAAATGAAGTAAGGCGGGCCGCTTTTGTGACATAGGGGTATATGCGGAACCAAGAGAGTGCTACAATACGCAGGTGGGAGTTTGCTACGACGCGGAGGTGGCTATGATGCGGAGGTAAGAGTGTGTTAAGATGCGGAGGTGGGAATGAGTGACGATGCGGAGGTGGGAGTGTGCTACGATGTAAAGGTAGCTACGATGCGGAGGTGGGAGTATGCTACGATGCGGAGGTGGGAGGGTGCTACGATTTGGAGGTGGGAGTGTTCTACGATACGGAGGTGGCAGTGTGCTACGATGCGGAGGTGTGAGTGTGTAACGATGCGGAGGTGGCTACGATGCGGAGGTGGGAGTGTGCTATGATGTGAAGGTGGGAGTGAGCGACGATGCGGAGGTGGGAGTGTGCTACGATGTGGAGGTGGCTACGATCTCGAGGTGGGAGTGTGCTACGATGTGGAGGTAGCTACGATGCGGAGGTAGGAGTGCGCTACGATGTGGAGGCGGAAGTGTGAAGAATATTAGACACATAATGTCGTTGACCAAACGATAGTTTGTTGCTAATGGTGGTTCTACCTACTATGTTTACTTATTTAAGATATTTTTATATTGAAGTTTTACAATTTTGGATTGGACTGCGGGCCACAAGTGACGTGTCTGCGGGCCCGCAAGTAGTAACTAAAATAAAATAGTAAATTAAAGGAACTTGGGATACTATGGAGCCTGGCCCAATGCACAACAGTGGCATGACTTATTTACAAGTTACTCTTTGACGGTCATATCGAAATCGACGGCCAACTCGGTGTTATGGCTACCGAATTATAGAGTTGGGCTATGTTATGGACCATAACAATAACAAAGTGTTGCTCAACAGTGAAATGACTCATGTCATTTGAAAGCAAAAGGCGCCTCTTTTAGCGTCGGTTAAATAAAAAAATGTTTTAAACCATATACATATCACGGAACTTAATGTGTCAGCCTAAATTCCATGCGAGCGAAGCCGCGGGCAAAAGCTAGTACAAATATAGTTGTTCACGAAAATAAAGTTCCGCCTCTCGAATGGGAGTTAGGTATTGTCACTCAAGTGCATTCAGAAGCAGATGGAATAAACAGAGTCGCAACTATTAGAACCACCAGAGGTTCGTTCAAAAGGCCTATAGTGCGCCTTTGCCCTTTACCAACGCAATAACTTCTTAATTATTTCCGCTTTATTGGGTAAACTAAATTTACATAGTTTACTACAATTTATTGTTATATTTTATTATTTGGAAGTTGAGCCAAATAGTTCTATTATTTCCCTAATTAGTTTTTCGCACATTTTTGCTATTTTTTATCTATTTTGAAAGTCATGCTGCACATGCTTCCAAGGCCGGGTGTATAAACGCGCCTAGCAGTCGCTTATCTTTTCTTACGTATATGTTACTATATCACTACATAGTATAAAATAAAGTCGTCTCTGTTTGTCTGTTTGTCTGTATGCTTAAATCTTTAAAAATACGCAACGGATTTTGATGCGGTTTTTTGTAATAGGTAGAGTGATTCAAGAGGAAGGTTTATATGTATAAAAATTCCCGAAATTCCCACGGGAACGGGCACAACGCGGGTAAAACCGCGGGGCGCTGCTAGTGTACCTATAAACTTATTTTTTCGCGTTACTACCGCCGCTTGGGCAGGTGTCAAATCAGTGACGATTTTGACTCCATCCCGTAACGCCGCATTACGTCACCACGCCCGCGCGCTAAATTTTTATATATTTTGTCCAGTACTATCTTATCCTAATAATTATTTACGAAACTGATTCACACAGAAACACACCACACACCATGCACACCACATAGGTATACCTAAACAATCATACTAATTTGAAAGTGAGTGAATTTGTTCCCGTTTCTTGGTAAGTGATAATTTAATTCTATTAGTACATTCCCGCCTAGACAGCAGATACAATCTAACGGCCATCGGGTGAAGCCGATACCCGGCACGTCTACATTCGTTAAATATTCCTCGAGTACTCGTATTCCCTTTCAAATATATCTGTAACCAAATAAGAATGAAACATGACAGCGGGAGGCACTTAGCAAATATTAAGATAGACAGTAATAAATAACTTCCTGCATGTTTGTAAAAGGCTGCCTACACTCCTGTCAACAAAACATCGCAATTAATTGAACAAGAGCCCAAATCGATAACCGGGTAGGGTAGCCTTAGTAATTGAGTCTGCTCATAGCGTTTTATTAAAAACTGACAATCAAATTATAAAACGCGCCCTAGCTCAAAGCGCGGTGTGCGGGGCAGAAATATAATGCACCCATCTAGGTATTATGAGATTGATGCCTCATAGTTTCTCCTTACTGCTTTGATATTAAAGTGCAATATTGTGAAGTCGTTTCGGTCACGCATTACGTGTAAGGCGACGATTACACGTAAAGTATTTACTGTGATCCATCAGTAAATAATGGCGTATCGTGGTATTTACTGAACGTGTAACCTAATGTATTGATGGATGACAGTATTTATTGATGGATTTCTAGATTTCTTGATTCTGTAATGATGATCCGTCGGATTATGATTAAAAAAGGTGTTACTTTTGTCAGAAGTTCTTCAAAGCAGGGTTCAGGCATTCGAAAATAATTCTCGTAATCATCCATTTCACCATGTAATTTAATTTCTGCCATTAAATTCAAATGTGTGTACCTTTCCCTTTGTTGTAACCATTTTTTGCCTATCGCTTTCGCTTGGCCTTTTTATTTAAACTAAGTGCTAAAATAATAGCCACGCAACCTTTAATTTTCAGCTCTGAGGCCATTTTAGACGTGTAAACAGCAGGAGACCGGACACAATACTGACGTAATAAATACTGTACGTGTAGGCTGGTGTATTAATCCATCAGTAAATACTGAAATCCATCAATAAATACTGTATTGACGGATCACAGTAAATACTTTACGTGTAATCGTCGCCTAAGGCGGCCCCTAAACGATCAATTATATTGCGCAATATTGAATATTGTGCAATATAATTGATCGTCTAGGACTAATATTGAAGACTGCGCAATGATTGAACGAAAGTTTGAGCGAGTTTAATTTTTATTGCACCATATTTTTTATTGCTTCGTGTAGGGTCAGTATTGCGCAATATTTGATATGTTGCTCGGGATCAAACTATTCTCCGACTGAACAAGAAAACATTGCACAATTTTCTTATTGTGCAATATAATTGACCGTTTGGGTCCAAACGCAATCTTATTGCACAATTAAATATATTGTACAATGTTATTGTAGGTCTAGGGGCCGCCTAACGATATCAAGTCCGTCCCTGCAGGCGAATCGTTTGCTAAAACGAAGGGTCAGCGTAGACCTAAAGGTACCCCTCTGCAATATTTCGTCAAGCAAAATAGTATTACGTCAAAACCTAATAACATTTTTAAGATTAAAAATCCATCGGACTGGAACTTAATAAACAAAATGTTGCCTAGGGCGATATGGGGAGTCTACTCCTTCACTGAAGTAGGTAGGTATCACTGAATGTGTCGTCGCGTCGGATCAAATATTTAGGTATGTTTTTGTATTGAACTACGTTTACGGATACACTTCGCTTTTTTTTAACATATTTTTCATTTTATCAGCCGTGGTCATATGAGAAGACCACGATTTCTGTAAAGAGGCCGAAATGTGATATAAATAAAGTTAAACAAAAGCAACTTGTATCTTTAATCGTAAATTCAAATCAAAACTAATAACTGTTCGCTTCAACTTAGAAACCAGTATGTTTTTGTACTCAAATTAAAATATCATAATTATAGAATCGGTTTTAAAAAGGTGTCACCCCGTTTTCCTCCCAATTGTCAACTCTGCGCGTGGCCTACCGATCTATATTGGAACTTTATTAAACGGTGCAGGTGGGTTTTCCACCCCACGCCCGTTGTTAATAGAGAGCACACAATACATCGAACCCATAATTCAAACCAAAAATGAATCATCCCTTTGATGTATCAATTTAATGAGACCTCATTGATAAAATCTAAAGCCGATTTTAGTAAATAACTTTGACATCAAAAAGAGTCTGGGGCCCGTATTTTAAGGGGGTATAGACATCTTAAATCCCTAGCTCTTTGACAGATTTCACCCTCTGATAGAGGGTCGAATTAAAAAAGGTAGCATATGAAATTATTTCGGTTGTCTACTTAGTGCACAAAACCTCAATATGACAGGCGTGATTACTCGGCGTGCCACGTGTGCTTGAGCACACGTGGTGTTAAATGCAAAAAACTACTGTGTTTAAGCCTCTGACATCTGCACGGGTATTAATCCAAGTGTACAGCTTGCCTAATATCAAATTATTTACTAGACTTTCCCCCTTATTTGAATATTATGTACTTAGTCATGCATCTGGTACTATTAAATGCGAAGCTACCCTTGAGTATTTCGCACGTATTTCGTGTTTGTACACGCAGTTTAATCATTGTATCCGATACGATAGACATTTTATATCAAAAGTGCCAATAACCTTCCGAATTATGTTGCCGTTTCTAGTTCACTCACTTTTATTATTTGTGTACGACCAATTAGTGTAACGTAGTTTTTTTTAATTTTATTTTTATTCAAGGTCAAAGGTAAAAAAATGAGTGTTTCGCGAATATCTAAAAAACGGTGCAATGTAGCAAAAAAAATGTATGATGAAATGAAAGCTTATAAAATTCTCTATAACTTCAATTCTATCCACTTTTTCCATATTCCAAACCGTTATTGAACTCCAGAAATGTAAAAATTAAGGACCTCGGGCAGGTAATTATGGAGCCTGGCCCAATGCTCAACAGTGACATGACCTATGTCATTTGAACTGTCAAGGAGTGACTTGTAAGAGCTTTCAAATGACATAAGTCATGTCACTGTTGAGCATTCCGCCCAGGCTTCACAGCACCTCCAGTGGTAATTCTTCGGTGGTCGAAAACACCGAGTTGGCCGTCGATTTCGATATAACTGTCAAGGAGTAACTTGTACAACTCTATAATACGAGTACCTTTCAAATGACATAGGTCATGTCAGTGTTAAGCATTGGGCCAAGCTCCATAGTTACCTGCCCGAAGTCTTTTCCAAAGAAAAATACGCAGGTAAAACAACAGTAGCCATACCATGACCTCTTAGCGCGATACAAATGCGGACCTAAACTAATTCGCTGTCAATTTTCGTACCATGACATCAATGAGTGACAACATTCTAGTTGCTTTGCAGACTACCTAAACCGATTCGTTATTTGTCATACTAAAGATGTTTTCGTTCATTCATTTGGTACCATGAGCGTCTTTTGTGACTTTAGTAAAGCGTCTCAGCTGTCAAAATTAGCAATTCAATTAAAGATACATTTTTCTAACATAAATTGAACCATTGTTGATATTTTTAACAACAATAAGTATGTACTTTAGTTAATTATTAATGTTTAATTGTTCCTTACTTATACAATGTGCATATAACTTAATGATATTAAACTGAAAGAATTGATTAAAATGTGCGATTTTGCAATTTAAAAATTAAATTAAAGACCGAGGCGTAGATGGCGGGATGAACTCGACACATATCTCAGCAACTGGAGGGAAGTGGCCCAAGATAGGGATGCATGGAGGGATAGAGGAGAGCCTTTGCCCAGCAGTGGGACAGTAATGGCTAAAATAATTAATAATAATAAGCCCGCAGGGCAGCTTGTGGCGAGCTGTTGGTAAGTAGCGACACCACGGGCGATTCCCGAGTGCCCCAGAGAGTCGGTCAGGGCCCTCGTCTCCGGCGAGCCTACCCCGGTCGGAGTGGACCCCAAGGGGGCCCGCAGGACTCTCGGCTCTGGCTTGCCTTCACCGGCCGGCCAGAGGGGGGTCGTTAGAGGCACAGTCGATGTCGGCTGTGTGATTCGGGGGTGGAAGTGTTAAAGGCCATAACGCCGCGAGTAACGTTTAGAGAAAGCGCAGCGCACCTCTCTACACCCCCGAGTCGCCCGCGCCGATGTTGCCCCCTTGCCGTCTCTACGTCGGCTGTTTCGGGGGGCCCATCCAGCGGGCGGCGAGCCACGGCCTGCCGCCGATAACTTGTTCCACTTGTTATGGCAGGTGGCGACCTCTTTACAATATGCCATTTCCAGTCCATCCAACCTTCATTTCCATAGCCCAGTCTTTTTCTTTCATTTCTATTTACAATAGTCCCTACTTCTGCGGGTGCACATTCCGGGACATGTTGTACTGATGTGGTCGGGGATGTGTCCCTGCAGTTGTACTCCATTACATTAAACATCTCCAAAGGTCCTCTACGAGTTGGATCTGTATCCCCTCGCATGCCTCTGAAAAAGACCGGGCTTGTCCCGTGACTCCGAGGAGAAACAAAATAATAATAATATTAAATTAGATGGCTATGAATTTAAGAATTTTTGAACTTTTGGAGATTAATGAAGAAAAAGTTAATCGACGTTTGAGGCGATGTCCACTAAGATTAAGTCGAACCCGTTTAATGATTAGAGACCGAAGAATTTATTACACGATATAGCCTCACCAAACAATTGGTGAAACCTGTGAGACGAACTGAGCCCACTGTTTAAAGACCCCTATAAAGTCAACAGACCTTTAAATTATTAAAATTGGACATTTCTTTTCTGAGTTATGATGAGAAGTAAATATTATGTACTTACACAAAATAAAATACAAGCGCGGACGGGTTGTAGTACTGTATAGTGCGGGTTGAGCGCAGGGATGTACGAGTAGGTGGGTATTTACGAGGGTAAACATGACTATCAATATAAATGTGTAGGATATGCTTTGTTTTATCCCGAATTTCCCCAATGAAGTGAGAGCGACAAGGCACAAGGCTCTATAATTCTGAGACTTAACTTATATATGAATTTCATATAAGAAATAAATCTTTAACAATCGCATCTAAAAGCCATTCCCAAAACTATGAAAACAAGGAGTTTTTCTGCGCAAGTAAGTTGCAGTTATGATTAACTAATAATTGCAACTGGCATGGGTTAAAAGAAGAAAATAGAAACAGACAGAGGCGGAGGGTGACTCTGTTTTATACTATGTAGGTATGTAGTGAAGTTATAGGGCTGACATAAATGGTCTGATCAGCTTCGAGAAAAGGAAGGCACAGCTGCACTTTTTTGCTCGACTTGGCGTGCTCACTGCAATGCTCCCAGATGCAAATGATTTGATTAGTTTCTTCTGAATTAATTAATGAACGCTAAAACATACACTTCAAAGAGTTAGAATCCTTTGCCGTAGTATTAAATATAATTATTACTTTATTTTCTTATTAGTTTCCGCGGCATCGTTCTATTTCATTTACACTCAGTCTGTACTGTAAATCACTCAAGCCAATCACGTCACGGCAATATGTCCCGCCCTACGCCCTCTTTATGGTTAGTCACGCCCATTCCAAGCAGTGCGATATTTCTGAGGAAAGATATAAATAGCTGTTTATCAAGTTCCATGTTTATCGAGTATATACCTTTTGTGAGATACTAGAGGCGTCTTGGCGTCTTGCAGCCATACCATGACCTCTCAGGTGGCGTCTCAAGATCCAAGCAGTTATTAAATACATTACTTAAACAATATCGCACTTGAATCGCCGTCGCGTCGCTTTGAATGAATGAACAAACCATTTTGCTGAGTGGCTAAATGCGTCACTTCCGAGAAGTGATTAAGGTGCGTTCGAAAACCTCAATAATTAAAATGACGGAAAATTACGGTTTTCAGAGAACCTCTTAAAAATGATAAGTATTATTCAAAGGTCTGTTGATTTTATTGGGGTCTTATGGATGGGGGGTTATATGGATCTCACGACTTTTTACGGAAGGAAAACTGTAATGCGTTGCGAGACTTGCTTTTTTTTCAAGTTATGTTTTTGATAGAATTTATTCTTACCGGAAGTATAGGAATAAAGGTTGTTTAAAGATAGTGGAAATATAAGAATTACTTAGATTTATAAATAAACGTTCACACTATTCAGTTATTGTGTAAAAATATTAGCGCACAAGAGGTTTTTATACAACAGTCAAATATGATGGTATAGTGAGTGTAACATTTTTTATTTAAAGTAGAATGTATTAGCCTGCAGTAACTCACAGACTAGAGCTACAGAAAATATCAATACTTACAGTCAATAGATTTAGGCGTAATCACCACGCTCGCTTACTGGTGATATGAATGAATAAACGAAATAAAATCAAATTACAAACACACATAGACTTGTATTTCAAGACCATTACGCAAAGTCTCAACATGTCGAGTCCCCCATCCCTACACGCCCCCAGCCCCACCCCACCCTAACGCTTGTGTTCAGTCTCGGTCTCAAATCACTCGCGGACGCACGCGTCGTGTCGCTCGCTTCTCTAAAAACCACCTGTTAAAAAAACAAACATTTTCAAATAAAGAACAAAGGTAGCCAGGTATCGGATCTCTTTTGTTTGAATTAGCTTTAAGGTTCGAATGAGGAATAATAAATTGGATACATATTCCGCGGTTACGATTGATGTTATTCTTTTTGTATCGATGTGTAAGGAGGTTTGAATCGATGTGGCAGAATAAATATGGACGGTTTCTCTAACGGGATAAATGAAAAGTGTGATTTTAACAGGTAAAACATTATTTATTAATTTATTAATTTCGAGTAGGTCAGTTGCCGACCCTGGTGTCGGTTATTCCGACCGCCTGAAGGAAGACATGGCCTGACGATTGAAATAACCGGGACCGACAAATTAACGTGCGCTCGGAAACACGGCAGCGCTCAAATAAAAATGCCATTTATTCTAATATAATTGTATTCTCTCTATACATGTAATTTTCCTCTGTGTCACTGTACTTTTTGATTGTATACTAAGACTAGCAGCGCTCCGCGGTTTTACCCGTCGTTCCCGTTCCTGTGAGAATTTTGAGATGAAAACAAGCTTATAATCTTTCTGTTAAATGTAGCTATTTATTACATAAATAATTATTCAAATCGGATTGGTAGTTTCTGAGATCAGCGCGTTCAAACAAACGAACAGAAAAACAACTCCAGCTTTATAACATTAAGTATAGATACACAAGGAAACGGGTACATCTTACGTTTCGGACGCTTTACAGGAACCGGAGGTCACAGAATACTGAGGTCTAAAAATGTAAATGAAAGCGAAGGCTATCTAATACAAAAGTCCGAACATACAAACAAAATTAGTACCTCGGGCTCGTTAAACTGTCGGTCCCGGTTGTTTCAATCGTCAGACCATGTCTTCCTTCAGGCGGTCTAGCAGCTCCGGCACCAGGGTAGGCCACTGACCTACTCGAACTCACTTATGTTGATTTAAAACGCGACACGCTGCGACTAGTAGTACTAGTAGTACCAGTAGTACTAGTAGTACCAGTAGTACTAGTAGTACCAGTACTACTAGTAGTACGTACTACTAGTAGTACCAGTACTACTAGTAGTACCAGTACTACTAGTAGTACCAGTAGTACCAGTAGTACTAGTAGTACCAGTAGTACCAGTAGTACTAGTAGTACCAGTAGTACTAGTAGTACCAGTAGTACCAGTAGTACTAGTAGTACCAGTAGTACTAGTAGTACCAGTAGTACCAGTAGTACCAGTAGTACCAGTAGTACCAGTAGTACCAGTAGTACTAGTAGTACTAGTAGTACCAGTAGTACTAGTAGTACCAGTAGTACCAGTAGTACTAGTATTACCAGTAGTACCAGTAGTACCAGTAGTACCAGTAGTACCAGTAGTACCAGTAGTACCAGTAGTACCAGTAGTACTAGTAGTACCAGTAGTACTAGTAGTACCAGTAATACTAGTAGTACCAGTAGTACTAGTAGTACCAGTAGTACCAGTAGTACTAGTAGTACCAGTAGTACTAGTAGTACCAGTAGTACTAGTAGTACCAGTAGTACTAGTAGTACCAGTACTACTAGTAGTACCAGTACTACTAGTAGTACCAGTACTACTAGTAGTACCAGTACTACTAGTAGTACCAGTAGTACCAGTAGTACTAGTAGTACCAGTAGTACCAGTAGTACTAGTAGTACCAGTAGTACTAGTAGTACCAGTAGTACCAGTAGTACTAGTAGTACCAGTAGTACTAGTAGTACCAGTAGTACCAGTAGTACCAGTAGTACCAGTAGTACCAGTAGTACCAGTAGTACCAGTAGTACTAGTAGTACCAGTAGTACCAGTAGTACTAGTAGTACCAGAAGTACCAGTAGTACTAGTAGTACCAGTAGTACCAGTAGTACTAGTAGTACCAGTAGTACTAGTAGTACCAGTAGTACCAGTAGTACTAGTATTACCAGTAGTACCAGTAGTACTAGTATTACCAGTAGTACTAGTAGTACCAGTAGTACCAGTAGTACCAGTAGTACCAGTAGTACCAGTAGTACCAGTAGTACTAGTAGTACTAGTAGTACCAGTAGTACTAGTAGTACCAGTAATACTAGTAGTACCAGTAGTACTAGTAGTACCAGTAGTACCAGTAGTACTAGTAGTACCAGTAGTACTAGTAGTACCAGTAGTACCAGTAGTACCAGTAGTACCAGTAGTACCAGTAGTACCAGTAGTACCAGTAGTACCAGTAGTACCAGTAGTACCAGTAGTACCAGTAGTACCAGTAGTACCAGTAGTACCAGTAGTACCAGTAGTACCAGTAGTACCAGTACTACCAGTACTACTAGTAGTACCAGTAGTACTAGTAGTACTAGTCCAATCGATAAAGTAGTTATAGAGTGCGTGAGAGGGTACATAAGCGATTTCTTCAGAAACGTATTCAGGGTGCTCAAGGAAAAACATACTAAAAATCCTGACGTCTGCGCCGGAGGGGGGGGGTGACAAAGGTCTCATCCGTTTTACCCGCGTTGTGCCCGTTCGTGATGAAATTTCGGGATGAAATATAGCCTGTAACTGTCCCGTTGAAGCTCTTATATACTTGATATGAATATATAATTGACACCCAGACGTCGTCAACAAATATGCCTCACATAAGAGTATTGTTACTCCGTTGAATCGAACCCCCGACACAGTGAACCACTGGGACAACTAGCTTATATTAGTATAGATTATCAATTATACTAAATGAAACGGGTCTGTATCGCGTTAGATAATTAAACGTATTTACTAAAATACGTACCCGACGTTTCGAGCGGATTACACCGCTCGTGGTCACGGGAGAACTGGCTGGAGAGGCGAATATTCACTGCACAATATTGTTTTTTCCAATTACCCGCACAAACTACCCGCACTTAATGTTTATCATCAAAATTGTTAGTCATTAAGTTGGCGACACACCACGCTCACTACATCCGAATTTTCGGTCAATTTTTTGTGTTGCCTACGACCATTAATTACCGGATTCCACATAGACGAGAGCTTAAAACCACTTTCCCGGTTGAAATTCAAGTGTTTTTTGATTTCCACCGCTTCACGAACAATCCTGGAGTAGTAATCTCAATAAGAACTAGTTGGCGCCGTCGCTGGCCACGTCGCCATGGCGTCTCGGTGAGGTATGGCCCTAATGTGTTCTGTGGCCCTAATGAACAAGGCTGCCAGGTTTAAAATCTTTTGAAGATCCTTGAATAATATTTTTCGGTTCGCATTCTAATTTTTAAATCTCTTGTTTTCAAACTTGATAATCTACAAGACAAGATTGGTTCGATTTTAAAATCGTATTCTATAGACACCATATTTACTCCTTTGTCGAAAATAGCACAGCAAGTGAGGTCACCGAAGGACACGATCCCTTACCAGACTCCAGGCGTCTATAAAATTGACTGTAGCTGCGGTAGTTCATACATTGGACAGACCAAGCGCACGATAGCGGAGAGGGTCAGAGAACATATCGCAGCGGTCAAAAACCGCCAGGTCGAAAAGTCCGCAATTGCCGACCATTTATTATCATCAGGACCAAACCATTGGATTGAGTTGCATGCGCCGAAAATCCTTTCCACGGAACGACATTACTACTCCAGGATTGTTCGTGAAGCGGTGGAAATCAAAAAACACTTGAATTTCAACCGGGAAAGTGGTTTTAAGCTCTCGTCTATGTGGAATCCGGTAATTAATGGTCGTAGGCAACACAAAAAATTGACCGAAAATTCGGATGTAGTGAGCGTGGTGTGTCGCCAACTTAATGACTAACAATTTTGATGATAAACATTAAGTGCGGGTAGTTTGTGCGGGTAATTGGAAAAAACAATATTGTGCAGTGAATATTCGCCTCTCCAGCCAGTTCTCCCGTGACCACGAGCGGTGTAATCCGCTCGAAACGTCGGGTACGTATTTTAGTAAATACGTTTAATTATCTAACGCGATACAGACCCGTTTCATTTAGTATAATTGATAATCTATACTAATATAAGCTAGTTGTCCCAGTGGTTCACTGTGTCGGGGGTTCGATTCAACGGAGTAACAATACTCTTATGTGAGGCATATTTGTTGACGACGTCTGGGTGTCAATTATATATTCATATCAAGTATATAAGAGCTTCAACGGGACAGTTACAGGCTATATTTCATCCCGAAATTTCATCACGAACGGGCACAACGCGGGTAAAACGGATGAGACCTTTGTCACCCCCCCCCTCCGGCGCAGACGTCAGGATTTTTAGTATGTTTTTCCTTGAGCACCCTGAATACGTTTCTGAAGAAATCGCTTATGTACCCTCTCACGCACTCTATAACTACTTTATCGATTGGACTAGTACTACTAGTACTACTGGTACTACTAGTAGTACTGGTAGTACTGGTACTACTGGTACTACTGGTACTACTGGTACTACTGGTACTACTGGTACTACTGGTACTACTGGTACTACTGGTACTACTGGTACTACTGGTACTACTGGTACTACTGGTACTACTGGTACTACTGGTACTACTGGTACTACTGGTACTACTAGTACTACTGGTACTACTAGTACTACTGGTACTACTGGTACTACTAGTACTACTGGTACTACTAGTATTACTGGTACTACTAGTACTACTGGTACTACTAGTACTACTAGTACTACTGGTACTACTGGTACTACTGGTACTACTGGTACTACTGGTACTACTGGTACTACTAGTACTACTGGTAATACTAGTACTACTGGTACTACTGGTAATACTAGTACTACTGGTACTACTGGTACTACTAGTACTACTGGTACTACTAGTACTACTGGTACTACTGGTACTACTAGTACTACTGGTACTTCTGGTACTACTAGTACTACTGGTACTACTAGTACTACTAGTACTACTGGTACTACTGGTACTACTGGTACTACTGGTACTACTGGTACTACTGGTACTACTGGTACTACTGGTACTACTAGTACTACTGGTACTACTAGTACTACTGGTACTACTGGTACTACTAGTACTACTGGTACTACTAGTACTACTGGTACTACTGGTACTACTAGTACTACTGGTACTACTGGTACTACTAGTAGTACCAGTACTACTAGTAGTACCAGTACTACTAGTAGTACCAGTAGTACCAGTACTACTAGTAGTACCAGTACTACTAGTAGTACCAGTACTACTAGTAGTACCAGTAGTACCAGTAGTACTAGTAGTACCAGTAGTACCAGTAGTACTAGTAGTACCAGTAGTACTAGTAGTACCAGTAGTACCAGTAGTACTAGTAGTACCAGTAGTACTAGTAGTACCAGTAGTACCAGTAGTACCAGTAGTACCAGTAGTACCAGTAGTACCAGTAGTACCAGTAGTACTAGTAGTACTAGTAGTACCAGTAGTACTAGTAGTACCAGAAGTACCAGTAGTACTAGTAGTACCAGTAGTACCAGTAGTACTAGTAGTACCAGTAGTACTAGTAGTACCAGTAGTACCAGTAGTACTAGTATTACCAGTAGTACCAGTAGTACTAGTATTACCAGTAGTACTAGTAGTACCAGTAGTACCAGTAGTACCAGTAGTACCAGTAGTACCAGTAGTACCAGTAGTACTAGTAGTACTAGTAGTACCAGTAGTACTAGTAGTACCAGTAATACTAGTAGTACCAGTAGTACTAGTAGTACCAGTAGTACCAGTAGTACTAGTAGTACCAGTAGTACTAGTAGTACCAGTAGTACCAGTAGTACCAGTAGTACCAGTAGTACCAGTAGTACCAGTAGTACCAGTAGTACCAGTAGTACCAGTAGTACCAGTAGTACCAGTAGTACCAGTAGTACCAGTAGTACCAGTAGTACCAGTAGTACCAGTAGTACCAGTACTACCAGTACTACTAGTAGTACCAGTAGTACTAGTAGTACTAGTCCAATCGATAAAGTAGTTATAGAGTGCGTGAGAGGGTACATAAGCGATTTCTTCAGAAACGTATTCAGGGTGCTCAAGGAAAAACATACTAAAAATCCTGACGTCTGCGCCGGAGGGGGGGGGTGACAAAGGTCTCATCCGTTTTACCCGCGTTGTGCCCGTTCGTGATGAAATTTCGGGATGAAATATAGCCTGTAACTGTCCCGTTGAAGCTCTTATATACTTGATATGAATATATAATTGACACCCAGACGTCGTCAACAAATATGCCTCACATAAGAGTATTGTTACTCCGTTGAATCGAACCCCCGACACAGTGAACCACTGGGACAACTAGCTTATATTAGTATAGATTATCAATTATACTAAATGAAACGGGTCTGTATCGCGTTAGATAATTAAACGTATTTACTAAAATACGTACCCGACGTTTCGAGCGGATTACACCGCTCGTGGTCACGGGAGAACTGGCTGGAGAGGCGAATATTCACTGCACAATATTGTTTTTTCCAATTACCCGCACAAACTACCCGCACTTAATGTTTATCATCAAAATTGTTAGTCATTAAGTTGGCGACACACCACGCTCACTACATCCGAATTTTCGGTCAATTTTTTGTGTTGCCTACGACCATTAATTACCGGATTCCACATAGACGAGAGCTTAAAACCACTTTCCCGGTTGAAATTCAAGTGTTTTTTGATTTCCACCGCTTCACGAACAATCCTGGAGTAGTAATGTCGTTCCGTGGAAAGGATTTTCGGCGCATGCAACTCAATCCAATGGTTTGGTCCTGATGATAATAAATGGTCGGCAATTGCGGACTTTTCGACCTGGCGGTTTTTGACCGCTGCGATATGTTCTCTGACCCTCTCCGCTATCGTGCGCTTGGTCTGTCCAATGTATGAACTACCGCAGCTACAGTCAATTTTATAGACGCCTGGAGTCTGGTAAGGGATCGTGTCCTTCGGTGACCTCACTTGCTGTGCTATTTTCGACAAAGGAGTAAATATGGTGTCTATAGAATACGATTTTAAAATCGAACCAATCTTGTCTTGTAGATTATCAAGTTTGAAAACAAGAGATTTAAAAATTAGAATGCGAACCGAAAAATATTATTCAAGGATCTTCAAAAGATTTTAAACCTGGCAGCCTTGTTCATTAGGGCCACAGAACACATTAGGGCCATACCTCACCGAGACGCCATGGCGACGTGGCCAGCGACGGCGCCAACTAGTTCTTATTGAGATGTTTGACGGCTAACTCACTTGGCGACCGACTGGCGACGTTGCCAAGTAGCCAGCGTAGCCAGAGTCGACCGCTCCGCATGCGGCGACTGGCGACGCTGGCTACCTGGCGACGTCGCCAGTTGTTTACACGTGTTTGAATGCTCCGTCACTCAGTCGCCGCGTTGAACGCACGTCGTATTGAGACCAAAATGTCGACTTATAGATTTTCTTAATATTGTATCATGTTTAGTTAAATCATTCCGACATAAACTCAATAATTATTCATCAAATGATGTTAGTGACATCCTCAGATAATTGAACATTTTTTCAGGGTATTTTCTTAAATCTTCATAGAGTTTGAGAAAAACACCGCTTTGGCTTCGGTTTGATACAAACGGATGTACCCATATTTTTTTCTTTTTTCGTTTCATCTTTTTGCGACGCTGGTAATAATATACTTAATAACAGTGCAGTAATTTCCACGTCCATTCCTTACTGTTTCGAGACAGAACTGAATACATTGGCGACGCGATTTGGCGACTCAGTCTGGCGACTCAGTCTGACGACGCAGGGACGCCAGACGTAGCCATGGCGACGTCGCTGGCCACGTCGCCATGGCGTCTCGGTGAGGTATGGCCCAAGATGTAACGTCGCCAGTCGGTCGCCAAGTGAGTTAGCCGTCATACATCTCAATAAGAACTAGTTAGCGCCGTCGCTGGCCACGTCGCCATGGCGTCTCGGTGAGGTATGGCCCAAGATGTAACGTCGCCAGTCGGTCGCCAAGTGAGTTAGCCGTCATACATCTCAATAAGAACTAGTTAGCGCCGTCGCTGGCCACGTCGCCATGGCGTCTCGGTGAGGTATGGCCCAAGATGTAACGTCGCCAGTCGGTCGCCAAGTGAGTTAGCCGTCATACATCTCAATAAGAACTAGTTAGCGCCGTCGCTGGCCACGTCGCCATGGCGTCTCGGTGAGGTATGGCCCAAGATGTAACGTCGCCAGTCGGTCGCCAAGTGAGTTAGCCGTCATACATCTCAATAAGAACTAGTTGGCGTCGTCGCTGGCCACGTCGCCATGGCGTCTCGGTGAGGTATGGCCCTTAATTAAGTAACAAAACTTATTTATAACGTAGTCACAGTGTGTGTGTGTGTGTGTGTGTGAACAAGTGATCTAATTACTAAATAAGTGTCTATTCTCAAGAAATCGTCTTCAAAAGCCGTCCAAAAACCATTGACCCGATGGGTAAGTCGTAGTCAATTTACTATCTGTATCTAGGTATACAAACTCGCCACGACAAACGCCTCGGTGGTCTAGTGGTATGTGCGCTCGCCTGCCAAGACGGAGGTCCCGGGTTCAATTCCTGGGTCGAGCGAAAACATGTTTCCTTTTCAAACATGGCTCGAGTTTGAGATCACCAACCCGCATTTGGCAAGCGTGGTGATCATGCCTAATCCTCCTCACTGTACTGATAACTTCAGTGGGATGAGACGCTTTTTCCCAGCGGTGGGACATTACTGGCTAATACTTACTTACTTTATCTATACAAACTAATACATATAAAAAAGCTGAAGAGTTAGTTTGTACGAACGCGCTGATCTCAGAAACTATCAGTCCGATTTAAATAATTCCTTTGTAAAGGAGAGCCGTGTTCAACAGGAAGGTTACAGGCCATTTTTCATTAGGCTATTTCCCAAAATTCCTACGGGAACGGACAACGCGGGTAAAGAGACGTCAGAGACGTCGGGAACGTATTTTTAACCGACTTAAAAAAAGGAGGAGGTTGTCAATTCGGTATTTTGTATTTTTTACGTATGTTCGCGGATAACTTCTTTGTTTATGAACCGATTTTGATGATTCTTTTTTTGTTTTCGACTCCAATTGATTTAAGTTTAAAATTTGTCAGGAAATCGACTAAATAGATTATTTCTATCTTTGTAGTTCCTAGATTTTGAAGGCAGTTAGATATTTTAATAAATACATTATATTCTAACGCGATATAGTCAGTATAATGGGTGCAAATAGTGAGTTTAAAAAGGTATGAAAGACCTCTCATAGTTTCACACTGACGGTTTAAAGCCACCCTGCATATCTACCCACCCCGGGGGTAGTCAATACAGAATTAATATTATAAATATGTATTTGTATAATTGGGTCCGACACAAACGGAATGCGGTAGTGGCAACACTTCTCTGACGGTAGGGAGGGGACACGCCGCGGGAGATAGTAAGATGTTACTTTTTAAACTTGCACTCATTATACTACATGAAACGGACTGTATCACGTTAGAAAATATACGAAATATACCGCGCCCCTAGGTGTTATCCACGTTGTTCCCGTTCCCGTGGGAATTTTGGGATAAACATTGTATCCCATGTTATATTCTGATGTAAATAAAATAATAATAATAAGCCTATATTACAGTAAAGTTTCATACAAATCTGTTTAATAGTTTTTGCGTGAAAGAGCAACAAACATACATACATCCATTCTCACAAACTTGCGCATTTATAATATTACTAGCTGTGCCCCGCGGTTTCACTCGCAGCGCCCCCGTTCCCGTGGGAATTTTGAGATTTTTATTCCCTATAAACCTCACGGAGCCCGAGACCTTTCCAACGAATGCAAAACCGTGGAAATCGGTCCAGCCATTCACGCGTGATGCCTTGACCAAGGAAAACGGGTTTCAGTTTTATATATATAGACTAGCTGCGCCCCACGGTTTCACCCGCGTTTTACCCGTTCCCGCGGGAATTTCGGGATGAAAAATAGATGTTGTCCGATTCTCAGGCCTACCCGATATGTACACAAAATTTCATGAGAATCGGTCGAGCCGTTTCAGAGGAGTTCAACCACGGTACCCGTTCCCGCGGAAATTTCGGGATGAAAAATAGATGTTGGCCGATTCTCAGACCTACTCAATATGCTCACAAAATTTCATGAGAATCGGTCAAGCCGTTTCGGAGTAGTACGCGAACGAACACTGTGACACGAGAATTTTATATATAAGATTAGGACGTACCCGATGTTTCGAGAGGATTAAGTTATGAGTTGGATCAGCGACTGCAGCAGTCGACTGCAACTGCAGACACAGCTTCATTACTAGTTTCTATGAAACGAGCGCGCGGTGACACTTCTGCTGCGGTCGGCAGTCGCTGCTTGCAGACGCGGCGTGCTGTCCTGCGGTCGTGACGTAGAACGACAGCAGATAAGAGAAAAATATTTTGAAAAATTAACAAAAATAATAGGTAGTGTAGGAGCTAATGTTATTTTTTTAATACAATTTAGGTTGCTTAGTAATGATTAATCATTTCAGGTGTCGTGGTTTTTATCTCTGCTAGTGTAATGTCATGTGATGTGTGTGTAATGTCATGTGATGTGTGTTGCAGAGGAGGAGTTCCCGGAGGCGGCGGAGGAGGAGATCCCGGAGGCGGCGGGGGCGGCGCGCCACCGGCCCGTGGAACTGCGGGCGCTGGCGCGGGCCACGCGCTTCTCCACCGAGGAGATCAAACTCATGTACCGCGGATTCAAACAGGTCTCACTCTATGTATCTAAACATATTAAGGGACTTTACCGCCTCTGTGGTCTAGTGGTATGTGCACTCGCCTGCCGAGACTGAGGTCCCGGGTTCAATTCCCGGTTCGAGCGAAAACATGTTTCCTACTGTTCACTCAAGTGAATACTTCTTTTTTCTTGCTGGAATGGTGTAGAAATGAAAATTTAATTTTCTGCAGTTTCATTCCCGCTCCCAACCGAACTGAAAACGACGATAACTCGACGATAATTCAACGAAGTTAGACATTTATCTACTATTGTATTCATATCTCCATACCTAATATACTCGTATATCTATGTATCTACATTAGATATTTATCTAACGTCGTTGGATTTTTTCGGTTCACTAATTAATTCATTCGGCATTTTTTTTGCTCTTACCTGTCAGATGTGCCACTTTGAGTGATAGATGCAAAATGAAACAAGAAAATGAACGAAAAATGAACCGTCTTACACCTTAATAGATATCTTGGATAACTAAGTTATTATGTTTTCACTAATGAAAACTCACTGACGTCAGTACCTATATGTTCGTATCTTCAGTAGTTCAGTGCAGTACTGACATATCGTATTCTTCCAGGAATCTCCGTCAGGAGTGGTTGATGAAGAAGCCTTCACCAACATCTTCAACCAGTTCTTTCCACTAGGAGGTAAGTTCTATGAAGATTCGTTACAGCGCCATCTATTAGAATATTGCTGAACTAATTTGAAGACCACTTTAGTTGCATAAAATATTCTTACGATAATATAATTACCCAGATTTAGTGGGTCGTGCCAGCGCACCGTCGTACTGTTGCGCTTTAAAAAATTCTGCGTCGATTTTTAGTATTTATGTTATTTCAATTTTTAAATTGTAAATCGTTACACCATTGTTTAAAACTATTTTCGCATAAATAACTAAGACCAAACATGTTGAAACTACCTTTACCTACATAATTGTACAATCTTTAAGTAGGTATTACATGAGTTTTTATGAAATAAATATTTCATTATCATAAAATTAGTAAAGATATAGATGAATTACATCGTTCCAGACGCGACGCAGTACGCGCAGCTCGTGTTCAACACGATCAAAAACAAGCAGACCGGCAAGATCAACTTCGAGGTGAGTTAGAGATGAGGGAACCATCGCTGAAACAGAACAAGAACGTAATATCAATTAAATAAATAGTTCATAGATATTAACAGCCACTCACACACACACTCACACCATCGACGTCAAAACCCCTTCATTTTTGTCTGTCAAAACCCCTTCATTTTTGAGTCGGTTAAGGATTCAGAATTAATTACGCCTTAATAGAAAGACGTTGTAAGGGTTTTGGCAAAAAAAACGTCGAAGACTTTTCTGTAGAAACAGGGCAAAGAGCGCTTAGCTATCAAAAAAAAATATATAATAAATATATTATAATAGGTATATTTTTTGAGCATTTAAATTATTACCTTCAAGCTCGTTTGATATACATTGCGATTGTTAAAGATTTATTTCTATTATGGATTTACCAGGAATTTACCAGGATTTATAAGTTAAGTCTCAGAATTCTAGAGCCTTGTGCCTTGTCGCACTCGCTTCATTGGGGAAATTCGGGATAAAACAAAGCATATCCTACATATTTATATTGATAGTCATGTTTACCCTCGTAAATACCTAGGTAGGTTGAGCGCAGGGATGTACGAGTTGGTACTCTACTCGTACATCCCTGCGCTCAACCCACACTATACAGTACTACAACCCGTCCGCGCTCGTATTTTATAAAAATTAATTTAATTTTTAAAGTGTAAAATCGCTCATTTTAATCAATTCTTTCAGTAGAATATCATTAAGTTATTTGCAAAAATGCATTGTTTATAGTAAGGAACAATTATTATATATTAATAATTAACTAAAGTACATACTTATTGTTGTTAAAAATATCAACAATGGTTCAATTTATGTTAGAAAAATGTATCTTTAATTGAATTGCTAATTTTGACAGCTGAGACGCTTTACCAAAGCCGCAATAGACGCTCATGGTACCAAATGAATGAACGAAAACATCTTTAGTATGACAAATAGCGAATCAGTTTAGGTAATCTGCAAAGCAACTAGAATTTTGTCACTCATTGATGTCATGGTACGAAAACTAACAGCGAATCAGTTTAGGCAAATACTATGGAAGAAACTAAAGGCACGATTCCACCAAAACAGTGTGCAGCACATTTGCTTACAAACATTTTGTGCAACACTCCAGCAGTGCGCGTACTAAGCTGGTATCGCATTTGGCTTCCATGTCCACTGGTAAGGCTATGCGTAACTTTTGTATGCGCACAGTTCAGCACATTTGTGCGCGAACATGTACACTGAGCCACAGATTACTAAATAGTTACTACGTAACTGAGCAGAGTTTCTGGCGAAGACAGTTCAGTAGTTAATATGGACGGCCAAAATAATCTTCCATTTTCTCATTACCTCAGTCGAGTCACAATTGAAGCTTTGCGCCAACTCTTGTGGCGTCATGTTTTTTGTTTTTATTTTTATAATCACTGTGACTAGAATCCCACAGCACAGGATAAGTTTCAATAGCTTGAATAAATTTAATAAGTTTATCATTCGTCCAATCCATATTTAATTTGGGTAATTAAAAATGTACGCGCACAAATAAATGTTTCCACTCCGGTAGCGGAAGCAAGAATTAGTTCGCGTACAACAGGTTCGTAGACGTCGACGCGAGTCCACTGCCTGCATGTGTGCGCGCACAAAAGTTACAAGATGTGCGCGAACATACCTAGAATGTTCGTGCACAATTTGTTATTGTATGCTTTAATGAGTCGACCAGAATGAACATTTGTGTCGCACAATGTGCATTGCAGTGCGGCACAGTTCGGCACACTGGTGGAATCGTACCTTGATACGCACAGCTCTTGACGTTTCTCATACATTGACTTGGCAACCTCAGAAACAGCGCCATCTATTGGCATGAGGTGATCATTTTGTTTGTCGGTCCTGTAGAGGTTTCACCAAATACTATAGAAACTCTACCGTCCATAGTATTTGGTTTCACCATCGAGTACTAAGTAAATATATAAAACGTCATTTAAATTACGAATGAGTAATTTTCTTTAATTTTCTATTGGTCTTAAATGTATTTTCTTTTGTATCGTTTATCTTATTGATATAGGCCTTAATTAACACATTAAAATACTTATCTAAAAACAATTTAGCACAATCATTACATACTAACATATCTTCTGTGTTTACATTCGAACATAACCTAGCCTTAACATTACTTACAGATATTTTAACATAATCATCTATTTTTTCTTTAAAAACTTTATTAATTATGTCTGACATTCTTTTGGCATTTTCATTGGGGAAAAAAAGCCTCGAAGAATTGTCATATTTCTTTAGCTCTATTTGTGTGTTTTCTATACTATAATCATTAGATAGACTACACAGTAAGTTTCTGCAATCATCATGTAACAATTGACTGCATACCCAACCTAAAACATAACATTCAGATTTTTTTTTAGACATATTGTGAGGATACTGGGCCATTTCATTATCTGCGTATACTTGGCTAACTTGTACGACTGGAAGTGATAGGTCTTTCTGCAAAATTAATTCTTTTTGCAGTAAGAACTCACAAGCATCAATCTCGCTGTTGCTATCAGACGAAGGCTGTAGCAGTTGATTTGCCATAACGGACCTCAAACTGCACCTAAACTTGGTACAGTCCGGAGTGACATTATTGCCCCCTTTGTATCTAATTATTGAAAATAAGTTTTCAATGCAGTCTTGTGTAAGCCTACGTGTAAATAAAAATTTAAAATCATAATTGGATTTCAAATCCTCCCACAACATTTTTATTGCTACAATATTTGAAATCCAACCATTTATGCATAAGGGGTTAACTTTTTTTTTATTTAAAACAACTAAATTTTCCAAAAAGGTTGCAACTCATTTAACTTATTAATGTGATCCGAATTAATAGAAATTGGACGTCTATATTTTTTACACTCCTTATAATTACAGGAATTGAAGATATCAAAAAGGATGTCAATTTTTTCTATAAAATCAGCTGTATGCGTTGCACTGGCTGGTAAATTATTTAATGTAACGTTACAGAGTATCCCAACATTTACTGAATGGCTAAATACTCTGGCAGCCAAGCATACTCTCATTAGACTAAAGGGAGGAAGAGTAATGCACTTTTTAATCAATCTAGGTGCTATTCTTTGTTTATTGCCGTGTTTAAGATTGAAATATTAAAATCTTGTGAAGTTTGAAACACAAAACGAACAAAAGCAATGAATGAAATGAAATCGTTCACCTCACGCCGCTTGGGGCGCTAGTGTCGCTTTCTTGCCGGAATTCTTCCGAAGCTGCGCGTATTAACTCGGTAGAGTTTCTATAGTATTTGGTTTAGGTCCGCATTTGTATCGCGCTAAGAGGTCATGGTATGGCTCAGTAAAGATAAGAAGTCACACTACATACAAATTAACATCACAGAAATAAAAATGCAACAAAAAAAAAAATATAATACAACGAAAAAATAAATGGTCAAACACCTGACAAGAAATAAATTTGTAAGTTACCTACCAGACGATGTTAATACGAAAAACTCCTTATTTAATTTGTTGCGCACTGATTTGGAACTAGTATAGAAAAGTCAATCTCCAAATGCAGAGGTAGCTTATTAAAACTTGTACAGCTTCGGGGAATGAAGGCATTCCTTCTGTAGTTGACGGACGAGAATGGTACTTCCAATAGTGGGCGTTGCCTAAGGCTCAACTGGTTGGTTCGCAGCGTGATGTATGATAATAATTGGGAGCAATCAATCGAACCGTTGGCAATTTCGACCAGATAACAGACGTCATCAACCATGCGCCTATGTTCCAATGGCAAGAAGTGATACCGGTGACATCTATCACGATAATCCTCGGAATAAACCTTGGCTTTTAAGTCCAGGAAACGCAAAAACTTTCTCTGGATACCCTCAATACGAGATATGTATAGCTGGTACTGCGGATTCCATACCTGCGAAGCATATTCAAAGTGGCTGCGAACGTAAGAACAGTAAAGTACTTTGATTGTTTTTAATGAAGTGAAGCTTGCCGAGGCCCTGAGTATGAACGCGAGTGATTTTAGGGATTTTTTGACGATATAATCAATGTGCCTATCAAATAATAGCTTGCTATCGAAAATTACGCCAAGATCTTTAATAAAATTAACTTAATCAATAGAGTGATTTAATAATTTGTAAGTTGTAGGGATAGCAAACCGTTGACGTGAGTAGGTAACATAGGAGCATTTTGAGACGTTAAGTTGAAGCTTGTTGAGCGTGCAATATGCGGAAAAAGCATTTAAGTCATCCTGGAGTAGATTGGCGTCCGTGATACTACGAATTACTTTTAGAACTTTCATGTCATCCGCATATAGTAAGAAAGTGGAGTTAGAGAAACAACGTCCAACGTCGGCCAAAAATATAATAAATAGCAGAGGTCCCGGAAGGGACCCCTGCGGCATCCCAGATGGTATAGGACACCAGCTAGACATGAAGCCGTGGATTACTACAGCTTGAGTTCGATTCTCAACGTATGAGCAAAACCACCGGTAAAGGTCACCATGAATGCCGGCCGCTAGGAGCTTCAGCAAGAGTATCTGATGATTAATTTTGTCAAAGCATTTGCTGTAATCAGTGTACACTACATCGACCTGCGCACCGGCTTTCAAACCTTTGGTGATAAAGTCGTGACATAGAAGTAAGTTAGAAGTGGTTGAGCGCTTACGGAGGAAACCGTGTTGCTCCTCGTTGAACACGTTTTTGAGAGCCGCGTAAACCTCGTCGTATACAATCCTCTCGAGGATTTTTGAGAAAAGGCACAGTTTGGAAATCGGTCAGTAGTTTTTAACGTCAGATCTATTGCCTTTCTTGAACACGGGTGTTACAAAAGCGCTCTTCCAAACATCGGGGACTATTCCCTCCGCTAAAGACCGATTGAAAAGTATGGCGATTGGTGTAACTAAACTGAAGGCCGTGTTCACAATAAATATAGGTGGTATCATATCTGGGCCACCCGATTTGGACAAATCTAGACCCTCGAGCAATTTTAGAATTCGTTCTTCGGGAACTGTTATTGAGCTTATAGAACTGTTAGAACTCATGAAGTCTTTATAATTAGGAAGTCGTGTAGATGAGGTAGATACGGGCGGGTCGGGCTGTTCAAAAGTGGAGCTAAAGTAACGAGAAAACAGATTGCTGATGCCCTCCCCAGTATCTGCTCTCACTCCCTCATACGTTAATACGTTAGGATAGCCAGATGAACTCTTTTGTCTTTTAACATAACACCAGAAAGATTTAGGGTCCTTTATTATTGACGACTCAATTTGCGACATATAGTTGTTAAATAAGTCATGTTCCAACGCAATAGCCCGGCTACGCAGCACTGAGAAAGATTCGTAGTCGGATAAGTTACCGTACACTTTATACTTTGAATGGTGTTTTAGTTTCTCATTCAATACTTTCCTCAATGCCGAATTATACCACGGGGGTCCAGAGGAGCGAGATATGGGACTTGGTTGGTATATACTTATCCCGAACTTTATATAATTGTTCATAAAAAACAGAAACTGCCGTATTTAATGGCTTGCCAGATAACAATTTAAATTGCGTCTGAACTTAGCGGTTAGTGTGGATTGGGCCGTATCAGATACGGCGTGTATCATTAACGGTGTGCTTAGTGGGAGTTTTCCAAATAACTTTACAGTCGCGTAAGCGAAAAAACTCTGTGAGTCTGTTGTTTTTAAGTTGCCATGGTTATTTTTACGCGTTCACAGCGTCAACATTAAGGCCGACGCCGACGATGAACGAGAAACGAGTAGAACTAGAAACTATGTATAAACGAGTTGGCGATCAACAGGAAGTCAGTGTGTAGTTTCGATAGTATTGTAGCTGAATTATATAAAAGAGAGTGCGCAAGTGCGACGAGCGATTACTCGCGCAACTCGCCCGCAGTTGCTCAATCCTGTGCAAACCTACTTCTATCTACTTTCATTGTCGCACTGTAAAGAAATGATAATTCGAGCTAGCATCGTTGAACGAGTATCGCTGAGCGAGTTTATTTTTGAAGCTCCTCGCTCAGCGACAAAACTAAGTAGTAAAACGAGTCGATGCCGGCAGTGTGAACAGTCAGCGAGAAACTTTTAATATTTGCACCTCTTTCGTTTATACGGAATATGCATTTATTGTGCGTTTCTTGAGAGAGAAAATCGCCGAGAGTTACTCGTTTTCTCGCCGGCTGTGGGACCACTGCCTAACTCAGAAATATATGTAGCTAAAAAGCGCCCCTAGTGGTCACAATGCGAACTAAAATCTGCCATCGACTTAGTAAGCGCGTAAATGTACATTTCGCGAGTGTGAGTTGCAAGTTGACAGTTACGCTCACTGTGTGTAAAGTAAAGTTCTCACTTTGAATTTATTGGTGAGAGACGGGCGAACGGACGTAAAATGTAATTGTTTGTTTGTAACTATAGTGATTTATCAATACATAGTATAAATCAAAGTCGCTTTCCGCTGTCTGTCTGTCTGTCTGTCTGTCTCTATGTTTGCTTAGATCTTTAAAACAACGCAACGGATTTTGACGCGGTTTTTTTAAATAGATAGAGTGATTTAAGAGGAAGGTTTATATGTATAATGATTCCCGAAATTTCCACAGAAACGGGCACAACGCGGGTAAATAAACCTCGGGGTGCTTCTAGTAGTGTTATAAACAAACGATGTCATGGTCAGCATATTATTTTTTCGCTTGGAAGATGTTTACGACCGCAAGAGCTCAAGATGATCTTTGTTATAATGTCCAATGTTCGTTCTACTGCTCGACTTCCTAGTGATCCTCTGACGGAATTGACGGAAAACGATTTTTAAAAAAGATATCGCTTTACCAAAAATTCATAATAATACGGTTGAATTGAGAAACCTCCTCCTTCTTTGAAGTCGGTTAAAAATGTCATAAGTAAGGAGCTATGGCAACCTACAAACAACAAACAATGTCAGTCAAGTGCGCGATGTCGATGTCATGGAATTAGTATGTACTACGTACAACTAGAAGGTAATTTTTTTAGACATCGACCATGGAATTAGTATGTACTACGTACAACTAGTACATACTAATTCCATGGTCGATGTCTAATAAAATAACCCGCATAAATGTTATATGTACTTTATACCTTATGAAAACACAGTCGATATGGTATATTCAATTTTGCCGGTTTATTGTTTGGACGCCACAGAGCTAACAACTTAGAAATAAAAATACTCACGGTTTACGGTGAAAAAACGTAATAAATGAGTATACTCGTACTCACAGTTATTCGATGCTCACTACGTACAGAGTTAAGAATGGGTTCCCAACCTTTTTTAGACCGGAGACCACTTTTTAATTATTGTTGTCATCAAGGACCTCCAGTCAATTTTTTTTCATTAATTAGCGATTTAATTTATTTGTATTTCACATTGAATGTGCGCGAGTCCGACTTGAGCATTAATTATTATTATCTTGGACCTCAAAGAAAATGTATTTTCGACTTCATTCAATCAAACATTTGAGCGAGCGCGGAACGCGATCGAATTTTGTGCATGTTTTACTTGGCCCTTAAAGCCATTTTAAATCCGACTTTACCTTTTTATACTTACAGAATGATAATTAAGTGACCAAATAATATTTTTTTTCTTAGAAATAAGAATAGAAAAGTTTTCTATTCGATCGAATTTGTGAAATATTATTTCGTTCAGTATTTTATCAACGACTTTCCTTAAATTTTCATAAATTAATTTGAAAATGTTCGCGAATTATATTTCGATTTTTGTTGCGTCTGTGGACCACTTTTTGTCTTCCGCGGACCACCAGTGGTTCACGGACCACCAGTGGTTCACGGACCACTGGTTGGGAACCCATTTAAACGCAAACGTGAAGTTAAAGTTAAATAATTGGAAAACTCGCACTAAGCACACGGGTATCATCTTACGTCCAAACTAGCGATCATGATACGCGCCGAGGCCACGCAACGGAGATACGATACACCGAAATGATACAAATGTGGACGCAGCTTAAATCTGTTCCTGGCTATGTATCCAACACGTTGGTGGAGACGGCATTCCTAGTTTTCGTCGTCGTCTCTATCGTCGAGTTGTCTTCTTATTTTGGTTGATGATGAATTTAATTCAAGTACATTCGATAATGTTTATTTACTCTTGAAAACACAACTTCTCCGATTGACTAATGAATCGTTTTTCTGATAAAGCTAAAAGTCTCTCTCCCTCTCTCTCTCTCTGCAGGAGTACCTGGACTTCCTGTCGCGCGTGGCGCGCGGCTCGGTGGAGGACAGGCTGTCGTGGGTGTTCTCTCTGTACGACCTCGACGGGGACGGCATGATCTCGCGCGACGAGATGCTGCGCGTCGTGCAGGTAGCCAATCAGAGCAGCGCGTTAGGTCGTACGACCAATAGGGGGACCAATAAAGCATTTAGTTGTCTGAAGTTAAGGGAACAATGGGGATGCGGAGTTTAAAAAAAAAAAAAAAAAAAGACGTTTATTGCTATACTTATAATATGATACAAATTAAAAATTGTAGTTATATAAAAAATAAAATAATTAAGAACAAAAGAAAAAAAACTTATTAACGAAGTAGACAAAAGGAAAAGAACTCAGCTTGAGTTGTGCGGACACTGAGTCCACACAACGCTGGTTTTCAGTTCTTCCTAGCTCCCTGAGATGTGACGCGGGACTTGGGAGGGGGTTGTCTAGCCTTTGGGTAGATTATAAATTGCAGCTTAACTTTTGAGTTAAGATGTGGTTTGGAACACACCTGTTAAAAGACGCGCTATAATAAACTTCAGACACAAAACGACGCGGAGCGGAGCTGAACGGAACAATCACAAAGTACTACAAATAAATGATGATGTCATTTGCTCATTTGCAGCTGTTGTGTGAGACTCTTGTCCTATCCAAGCTAAATTACGGTGACACTGTATACGGTCCCTGCCTCCGCATCAAAACTGCCAAGTTAATACAGAGAGTACAGAATGCTTGCGCCCGCTACTGCTTCAATATACCGCCGCGCTCGCATGTTTTTCCTGAATGAGCACAACGTGCTAAAGATGGACGCGCGGCGGCAACTTCATTTGTCTACTCTCTTGTTCGGCGTAATACGTAACGGGATTCCCCGGTACCTACTCGGCAAGTTGACGTGGGCCCAGGAGCACAGGAAACGCCCAGAGCGTGCCGGCGTGTTTGTCCTCGTCACACCGAAGCACCGCACTATGGCTTTTCGGGGATCCTTCAGATATGCGGCCACGAGATGCTGGAACACCCTCGACCCGCCATGTCGCGCACTGAAAACGTTGCAGACGTTTCGAAGTACAATAAAACAGCGATTGCTCAGCTTACAGAAGTTAAGCTGATAGATCCTGTAGTCTGTAGTTTATTGAACTGTCGTACTTACCATTGGGTCTGGCACGGAGTGCATGGGGTCGATCGGCAGTCGTGGCCGCTGGTACACCGTATACACACTTATTCACACTTGAAACACTCCTAATGTTTGCAGAATCTCAACGTTTGTTGATTCTTAATGTTCGTAGATTCTGAATGTCTATTCTTAATGTATGTCGTTTCTTCTTAGTAGTATAACCTTTCACGTGGTATTTTTCCTTTGTTTCTTGTTAGGTGGATGGTGGATGGGTGCGTGCTTGTCTAGTATGTATGGATGGGATGAATCTCAGATAAATGATTCGATTCGAGTGAGTGAGCGACCTGAGTGATTGTTGAATGGCGTGACAGATGACCACAGATAGCTGTTAGGTGCTTGATACGATGAATGAATGAATGACGATTGTAAGGTTTAATGTTTAATTTACATTGTGTATTTATGTATGTATATGTAATGGGATTACTTTGGTGTATTTGTATGTAGTATATTGATGTATTTATTATTATGTATTTATATGTAGGTATATGTATTGATTTTAATAGTGGCGTTCCTCTAGGCCTCGTCTGAAAATCAGCGCTGCCAGGGTCACACGATCGTGGCGGCATTACGCCGAGACGAGGTCTATTCAGACCTCACACAGTAGTTCTGTCCGTGTAATTGTTTTATATGTAATATCTGTTGTTTTCTTTTTGTCTTTGCTTTGTTTTTTCGTTTCTTGTTGTGTGATTCGTCTGAATAAATGTTTTTCTTTCTTTCTTTCTTTCTTCATTCACTGCTCTGCTCCAAGCGGAGCTGAGTCGATCGATTATAATGCAGAGAAATTGTCGCACAACGTATCGAGATTGTAAAAATCTTTTTTTAATGCTTTGTGATTGGTCCAATTGCGCTCCGCACAGCTCCGCTCCAATGTAATGGAAACGCCATATTCATAGACGCGCATTAAGAACATTTTAGCTATCATTGGGTTTGTCACTTTCTGACATACGCAATTTTCCGAAGAGCAAAAGAGACAAAACACATAACAGTGTTTTAGTTACACCGCGCTTATTAATAAGGCGGCAAATGTGTATGTGTTCCGGTTCGCAGGCCATATACGAGCTGCTGGGGCGCGCGGTGACGCCGCCAGTGCACCGCAACACCGCCACCGACCACGTCGACCGGATCTTCCATGTGAGTGGACTTATCGGCCAAAGGAGATAAATACAATAATAATAATAATAGTCATCGGCGGCGAGCCACGGCTGCCGCTGATAACTTGTATTTACTTGTAGTGGCAGGTGCCGCTTCTGTTACAACTCTTTTCCATTCTCACAGCCCATTCTTATTTCCTGCAATAGTCCCTACTTCTGCAGGTACACATTCCCGGACATGTTGTACTGATGTGGTCGGGAGTGTGTCCCTGCAGTTGTAATCCATTACCTTAAACATCTCCTCGGGGCCTCTACGAGTTGGATCTGTATCCCCTCGCTCGCATGCCTCTCAAAAAGACCGGGCTTGTCCCGTGGCTCCTAAGACAATAAATAATATACAATATACTATCTATACTAATATAATAAAGCTGAAGCGTTTTTGACATGAGTGCGACTATTAAAGCATGATGCTCAAAGTAGCAGGCTCCCGTAGCATGCTCCCGTACCAGCCGAAGACGTGCCTCTGTTTTTCCTGCAGCTGATGGACGTGGACGCGGACGGGGCCGTGTCGCGCGAGGAGCTGGCGCGGTGGTGCGCGCGTGACCCCGCGCTGCTGCGCTCGCTCGACACGCTCGACACCGTCTTGTGTTGCCAGGATACGAGGTGAGGACAGATATACATCTACAACTGACACTGGTATTGACATGTCTTCATTAGAAAAAGTCCACTGGCCTTAAATTGACACTATTAATGTATAGCTCCAACGGAAAAAGGGACGGTCATGAGGCCTTCACCAAACATTTTCTAAGAATTGTCAAGATGGTGTGTTGTTTTTGATGGCTGAAATGTCCGTGTACGTAAATATAAAGTTTATTCCAGGACCCTCTGCCCAGCAGTGGGACATTACACACACTTTTGTTCGTTCCAGGGAGGACCCGCCGGCGCCCCGCGCCGCCCCCTCCCCGCGCTCGCTTGCCTCCAGCTCTCTCGACACGCAGCTCTCCAGAAAAGCAAACAAACTGACACATATCAACACAGATGTCAAAGTGACAGGTACCAGGCGAGGTGTCAACCTGACAGATGAGAAAGGGATGGGTGTCAGAGCACTTAACAATATCCCAAATGATAAAATGACAGCTTCAAGGGCAGATGTTAAAGTTACAGGTGTTAGAGTAGCAGATATGAAAATAAAGGATGTCGAAGTAGTCATGACACATGTCAGAGCTGGTAGCAGTCAAATGACAGCTAAAGTAAGAAATATTAGCGAAATTGATGCTAAAATAAAGAAAGATGCGATGAGGACAGGCAAAAATTGCAACTCATGCGTTGTTGATTTGACAGATATCAAACGAAACTTAAGACCGGTAAACGTAAGAACTAATACAGGTTTCAAAGAAACAGATTTCAACTCACCAACCGTCACGACAGATACACAGAGACAGAAGGATCTCGTCAAATTGACAGACAGACCAATCAACGTCAAGTTGACGGACAAGCCGGTTATTGTCAAGATAACAGATGACAGACAGGTGTGTGACGTGAGGATGACGGCGAACGAGGCGAGGGGGAGCGGGGCAGCGCGCCCGGGGGCACTTTAAAAACTAGCTCTTAAGGTACTTTCGAGTTTGCACGCAATGCTCGTACAAATAATATGTGAATGAGTCGTCTACATAAAATTAAAATAATTTTATAATAATTCTCTTTAAATAAGAGTATGTAATTTACATTTTAAACCATACGTAAGACAATGTAATGTAAGATAAACTGTAACAGTCTCCAAATCCAAATTGGGCCTGATTTAGTTATACTGGCTATATACAGGTCGCCGTCTTTTACAAATATTAATAATTTTACAGAATCTCTTAACGAAACTTTACACAATCTTACCTCTATTAAAAACGTTGTAGTAACAGGTGATATTAACATTAACATCCACCCTGACGCCATTAATGCTGCTTCTCATGACTACCTAAATGTATGTTAATTCCATGGGTTATTACCCGCCCATTCCCTCTCTACTCATCAAAGCAGTTCTTGCTTGCTTATTGCGGTGTTTTCGAAGCTCTATCGATCCCTATTTTTAACTTTTCGCTACGGTAAAAAAAAAATTTGTTACGACCTACATTTTTCAAGAGATAAAGTTTATTTTACTACAAAATCAGGGCATTAAACACAATTATTAATATTATGAAAATCTATTGGATGTATCTACATTACGTTTTTAAATTTTTATACGTCAAGGGGCGTAAATCCACTTTGTAAAATCAATATGTATTTTATCCCCTGCAAAAAAATCTACTCTTGGTATAACATAGGCTGTATCTCACAATGGGCTACGTATTTCGAAACCGCAAGAAAAAGACCTTACAAAGTTACGGTTATGGAATATACGGATTTTTTTAACTGAGAAGACATCACTGTCAAAACTTTTACTAAGGACACCCTGAAATTATTAAAATGGAGAAATCTGAAAATAGCTACATATAAAAAAAAGAATTTGAATCAAATGGAGTACAAATATTCTATGATGGAAGATGCCGATTTACAGATTTTACAATTATTTGACGACTTGAAAACAAAAGTAAAGGGGAAAGGGAAAGGGAAAGGCAAAGGAAAAAGAGGTGAGATAAAGACAGAATTATTATTACCAGAGACCAGAAAAGATATATAAAGAAGTGATGACCTTAAGTTTGCAACCTGCATACACACGACGCTTACCGATTTCCGTTGCCAAATATAAGGATTTGAAACGGCTTTGTGAGAACGGATCAATCCCAAAACGTTTCCACGCAGAATACTTACAACTTCCTCATGAATCTGAGGTGATTGAGACTCTACCTCAGACAGACGAAGAAGATGAAATGAAAACTGACGATGACACATCTAATTAGATTTAATTTGTTTGAACATTTGATTTGAAACATGAAACAAAGTTTTGAACGTTTTTATTTTTTATATCTTAACTTTAAACCTTAAAGTTAGCCGCCGCAATTGTCCCACCATTGGGTCTAATTCATGAGCTAACTTTAAGGTTTAAAGTCAAAATTAAACAAAATAAAAAAAACGTACAGAACTACTTTTCAAGTTTCAATTCCAATTAAGTTAATTACTGTTTTAGTTGGTTATGTAACATAGCTTAATTTGATTATTTGATTTAAGTATTAAGTTAATAAGTAGCCTATCTATGTCTCTAACCAAGAAATGGTTCAACTAAGATTATTTTGATACTTTTTATAGAAATTGTTTCAGTACAATGTTATTGTTACCCTTAGTAGCAGAAAGATAGGTAAATAATTAATTAGGTTTGAAAGTTTTTAAAGATAAGATTTTTCCGATGTTTAGTTGGCAGCATAATTTGCTTTTGCCTATCAATAACAAAAATTTGGTTGGGTAGCCTAATTATTTTGATTTATTATTACCCCGAAATCTAGATTAATAAGTTAAACTACTTTCTACGTGAAATTTGAAGAAAAATCTAGCGTTAACTTTAATAAGTAGGTACTGTTATATTAATGTTAACTGTTAACTAGTGCTGTAATAGCATACCTACTCCATGATCCAAGAAGACGACATGGATTAGGTATGCTAACGTGATCTAAGTCGATTTTTTCAATATTTTTGCTTGTTGTCTTTAATAAATAATTACGCAACTTATAATGGTTTATTATTTTGAACTATATTTAGGTATATTATCTTGACTATACCCTTAGTAGCTCATTATTTTACTCGTAGAGCCATTGCAATAGTATCAATAACACGGTGCATTTACATTTGTTAAGGCTAGGATACCCCAGCCATTTCGACATTTGAGGGGGTGAAGCAGGCGGTGAAGCCGGGGAGGAATAGTACGCGCAGCGGCCGTCGCGGCGGCGCGGCGCTGACGTCACTCTATGAGATACGGGGCCCGCGTGCGGTCGTTTTGTAACAGAAGATTGCGAAGCGCTTAATTATCTAATTCACATAATAAAAATCAGTAGTAGATATTGAATTGGGTAGAATAGTCATCACATTGATAAAATAGATTCTAACAATCAACATTTTATCGCATTTTGTATTTACCTAAATTACGTACATATCTTATATATAAAATTCTCGTGTCACAATGTTCGTTCCCGTACTCCTCCGAAACGGCTTGACCGAATCTCATGAAATTTTGTGAGCATATAGCCAACATATATTTTTCATCCCGAAATTCCCGCGGGAACGGGTGCCGTGGTTGAACTCCTCTGAAACGGCTCGACCGATTCTCATGCAATTTTGTGTGCACATTGGGTAGGTCTGAGAATCGGACAACATCTATTTTTCATCCCGAAATTCCCGCGGGAACGGGTACAACGCGAGTGAAACCGCGGGGCGCAGCTAGTATATTTATAAATTTTATTACGAATCTATTTATCCATATTACTTACCGATTAGCACAGATCATACACAATATAGATACGTGAATAGGCAGATTTTCAAATCAATACAGTTAGGTAGGGTGTACCAATTTTTTTCCTTTTTAAGCTATTGCATAGCTTCTATCGCGGGCCTTGAGCGCGGGGACCGAATCCAGAAATTCCGTAACGAAAAAACCTCACGCTCCCCACTAACGCCATCTAGTGATACAAAAAATAACTATGCAATAGCTTTACCGCGGCAGTCCCCGAGTGCCACACGTCTTTTTTATTTATCGTAGTAGTTGGGCAGTGAAACAGTTTTAGAGACATGTGTGAATCCTTTTATTTTTCAAAAACATAGTTTGTTAATAAAATCAAAACAATACTGATATTGATATTCGTATATTTTTATACTTATGAAAAATACTTTCTGTCAAATTGAAAAGCTTCTCCTTTTTTTTAAATCTATTAAAAATTCATCGGTCTAGGAGAAGTGAGAAGGGAAGGAGAGAGTACCGAAGAACGAAACGATAATGTATTCTTCCACTTCGGAGAAACCAGCGGCCAACACGGAGTGGGATTCCTGGTGGCTAAGAAGTGGAAGAATAATATTATAGAGTTCAAGGGCTACTCTGAACGCATCGCCGTTCTAAGATTTCGTATCACACCTAATACCACCTTGACAGTAGTTAGTGCAAGTTTACGCACCAACATCTGCGTACTGCGACGAGGATGTAGAAGAATTTTACGACCTTCTGAACAGAGCATGCGACGTGAACCGAGGCACATGGAACCATAGTCCTCGGCGACTTTAACGCTAAGTTGGGCGTTAGATAATTGATATCCACAATTCTTCTCCCTACAACTGGTTGAAATTCATCGGATACTTCGTTTTCCAATTCAATGTTTAGCCATTGTTCAGGAGATCCGAGAGATACCTTTATGTTGCTTTGTTGTGAGTTTCTGAAACGTATTGCTCTAATCAATATTACAACATAAGATTAATTATGAAAATACATAGAGCAATTCTAAGAAACACTATTTTTGCCATATAATCATGTATTTTTACAGTAACTAATAAGTCTCTATCTATGGTCTCTAGTAAATTGATGTTACTTGTGAAATTATAGCTACTATAACCAAACTCCAAACTTACTCATCAGATTTTTGCACTTCCATAGAATCCAGGTCAATTAAATTAAGTTCATCAGATCGTCCACTAGTGTTTACAAGTACGTCAAGTAACCTGAAACAATGAATAAATAAATATGGTAGGATATCTCACACACGGCTCTTTCTAAGAGATAGGTGTACAATGTTTATCTGAATTCAAAAATAAATAAACTTGAAGCTATTGTAAGAGTTTTTATACAATTATGCGCGTGTGAAGCGAGCTCAATATTTTTTATGAGTGGTTATTTTCTGGTGGACCATCACACTCGGTAAAACAATATTATTATATAATACCTATCTAATATCTAAATCCAAAAGAGACAGTGCACAGCTTTGAAAATAGCTGCTAATAACGCGTAGGAGAATTACCCATGAGAATTTGATTTCGTATTGCTCCCGCCAGCAACTTGGATGACTGATGTAACTGTCTCTGATATTGCAGGAACAGAGTCTTCATTTTCGTGAGACTTATCTGGTCTAAAAGAAAAGAAAAGCTGTAGGTAAGCAAATTGAAAGAAAATATGTTACCATAAAAATCAATACTTATTCATTTCAAGTCAGAATAGGACTATGAATATTTCGAAATATGAATATGCCTACTGAAATGTAAATTATGTATACAAATTTGAATAAACCTATAATATTATATCGACCTATCCGAAGAACAGAGTCTGGTGTGATCATAGACCAAAATTTAGTTAAATAGCTAAACGAGCAAAGGATAACATAGTTTACTAAACTGTGTTTTCAGAATTTTCATATCTTTTGTAGTTTTGTAAATATACAATCGAATAACGTCCTATTTGATATCGTCTCCGCTGTAAAACGCGCTATGTGTACAGGGGACGGCGCGCGGGGAGCGCGCCAGTGCGGGCGCGCCGTCCGATCGTCGGTTCGGCCGCTACTCGACGGAGAACGGGTGCTTGTGTGATATGCGCTTACATTTTATAATTTTAACCTTTAACTAGGGACGTGACAAATTGAGAACACTATAAGGGACATGTAGTCTCACAGGCTACTACTTTGAAATTGAAATTGTGTCATAAATTTGCATTGTAATGATTTAAAATGCGATTATATTTATTTGTTGGAATATAATAAAACAAATAGAAATTAATTTAATCAGTTTTTATTATCACTTTAAACACAAATCAAAATTAACACTTACTTGTACTTTTCAGCCTTAATTGACATGAGATCCTTATTTTAACATTTTAATAGACCTTACATAAATGATATCACAAATGTAACTCTTTTTATGAAAACTTAAACAATACAAAGATAAAAAAATCATAAAAGTAACTTCTGAAAACAAAACAAAAAAATTCTGACACACACTCTGTTTGGCATAAATCATTGGCAATTTTTACACAAGGGTCGAGAACATTGTAAACATACGGGATTGCAACACCCGACACATGAGTACACAGTCATTCTATGAAGTTTAGGCGGACAAATACTGCATGCCCTTCGTTTGCCTTGACTAGTTTCAGGAGTTTGGGCATCTTCTTCAACCATATCGTCAGCCAGAACTCGTTTTATCACTAGGCGTAATTCCCTTGGTAAATGCCTGCACACAACACGTCTTTGCAAGTGGGGTAGCACTAGTGAACGGGCTAATGACTTTAGGAAATCTCCTCTATCTATATTTTTGGGTTGATGCATATTATATAATATATAAGCATTCATGCCGCTCAAGTCCACTATGCGGTAGAATACCACCATTGGCCACCTTCTCGTTCGGCGGCTGCTGGAATAAATGGAGCATTTTTTATCTGCTTCATCTACGCCTCCTTTTGTCATGTTGTAGTATAGTATAATTTCAGGCAATTATAGTATAAGTCGACGGCTGAAGTTGTCGTTTCCTAGCGATTTCTGCCATTTTTCACTAAAAACAAAAAAAATGTTCGAAAAAATATTTGTATGACAACTAGGGACATGTAGCCTCACAGGCTACAATCAAATTTCAAATTAAAATTACGAACCTGTTACATAACCGACGGCACGTCTGCTACCTTCAATCGTCGTTTTGGCACTAAAACAAAAGCTACTGAGACGCCGGGTCGCGGCAAGCGGGGGGAAATCGTTATTTTCAAAATTTACAAAACACACGACGCCTGTGGGACTACACGTCACTAGTTAAAGGTTAAGAAGATTCTGTAGTTTTAAGGTGTTTTGCATGAATGTAAGATAGTTAACGATGTCACGATCAAGAAAAATACTCAACATGTTACAAGAAGATGCAGAACATAGATCGTCAAATTCGTTAATTTCGAATTTTGAATATATTAATCGTGGTAAGTTAAATGATGTATTAATATATCTTTTAATTCACGATGCCTAATATACCTTATTGAAGTCAGATTGATTTTGGTCAATAACGATACTACTTGAATGCAATTTCTAACTATTCCATGTAATAACGTCCTATATGTTCACATCGGACGTTTTTCTATGTATAACATTATAAACGGGTTTTTAGCGCTAAAATACGATTTTTGTAACTAATATTCATTATGTAATTACTCTTTATTAATTATTAAACGACATAAAGAAGTAGTCCCATAATATATTAAGACGTTTTTATTAAAACTTTATGAAAATTCTAAGCGTCTTATGTTAATCTCCGACAACCAGTATGGCTTCCGAATCGGCCGATCGACCGTGGATGCCATACTGAGGTTGTTGGACCTTACTCAGGGCGCTGTACACCGGGGCGAGGTCGCATTGGTGGTGTCGGTGGACATCGCCAATGCCTTCAACACCTTGCCCTGGGAGTGCATTCTCGAGGCGCTCCGTTACCACGGAGTGCCCGAGTACCTGATCCAGGTCATTAGGATGTTTCTGCAGCAGGTTGTGACTTACGCAACCAGGAACGGCACAAAATGTCACTCGACGTCGCGCGGGGTCCCACAGGGTTCGGTCCTAGGACCAATCTTGTGGAACTTTGGGTTTGGTTGGGTGCTTCGTGGGTCGACTCTGCCCGGGGTTTATTACCTATGTTTCGCCGACGACGTCCTGGTAGTAGTCCTTGGAAAGGACTACAGGTCGGCGAGCATACTGGCCACGGCAGCGGTTGCCCACATAGTATCGCGAATACGAAGGCTCGGCCTTGAGGTGGCGCTGAACAAGACGCAGGCGATGGTTTTCCATGGGCCACGCAGGGGACCTCCTCCTGGGGCTCATATCATCGTCGGGGGAACGCGGATTGCCATTCAGCCCACCCTCAAGTACCTTGGCTTGGTGCTCGACAGCCGGTGGAGTTTTCAGCCACACTTCGCGGCCCTCGCGCCGCGACTGCTGAAAACATCATCAGCACTCCGGAGGATTATGCCCAATTTAAATGGGCCCCAAGACGCAAGTCGCCGCCTCTATATGGGAGTCGTGCGGTCCATGGCCCTGTACGGCGCTCCTGTTTGGGCTCGCGCCCTCTCAGCGAGTGTCGTCCCCCTCCTGCGAGCGCCTCAGCGCGCAATCGCGATAGGGGTGGCCAGAGGATACCGCACCATATCCGGAGAGGCAGCCTTATTACTTGCGGGGTCTCTACCATGGGACTTGGAGGCTGGCGTGCTAGCGTCGGTCTATGACTGGCGACAGCGCCTTCGAGCTGGCGGAAACAACCCGGCCCTCCGCGAAATCCAGCATCGCAGGGAGCTCGTCCGGTTAGATGCTGTTGATGAATGTGTGGAAGGAATGGCGGGACAGGTCTCACGGAACGCTGACGTTCCGCATGACGCAGGTGCTCACAGGACATGGCTGCTTTGGGAGCTACCTCTCGAACGTGGCCAAACGCGAGGAAACTCCGGGATGTCATCACTGCAGCGCGACGATGGACACAGCGCAGCACACCCTGGAAGTCTGCCCTGCCTGGGTTCAGGAGAGGACGCTCCTTGCGTCGCGCATCGGGGGTGACATGTCGCTGCCTGCAGTGGTTCGTGCCATGGTGGGGAGCGAAGCGGCGTGGCAAGGGGTGGCGGACTTCTGTGACGCGGTGATATCGCAGAAGGAGGCGGCGGAGAGGGTCCGGGAGGACCTCGCGGCGGTGGGTACCATCCGCAGCCGGAGGCGAGGTAGGTGGAGAAGGGCGTTTGGGGCAACCCACGCCTTTCAGCCTCCATGAGGTGCACCGGGGGGACCCACCCCCAAACTGTGACTTGGGACGGCGACAACTGCGCGCTATCTGGAGGGAGATGACAAAGGGTCCCTTGTACCCTGAGGTGAGACCTTAACTGGTTGACGCGTGCCGGGGCAGCGGAGAAATGAGTGATCATAGCCCGTACCTCGGTGTAAGCGGTGAGTATGGTTTGACATAGTGGAATGGTTTAGTGGGTATTACTCGGCCGAACCGTGAGCCCCGGCAGCGGGGGGAGTGCGACCGAGTTGGGTTGTTGGTGGGGGGTTTGGCCGCCGGAGCCGTTCTGGGACTATCTCAGTGCGGGTCCGGCGGCTACGGCCTCCACTGATGGCCGTGAGTCCCACATAACCCGGTTGCTTGCCCGAGCAACTGGGTATGCGTAAAAGCATTCCAAAACACTTTAAAAAAAAAAAAAAGGTTAGGTTAGGTTAGGGTTTTTTTTTTTTTTTTAAATTGGTTTGGAATGCTTTTACGCATACCCAGTTGCTTTTACGCATTCCCCTTTTTTTTTTTTTTTTTGTTCTACTACAGACTGAGGCGTCCGTACCCTTTGTCAGATATCTTTACACTAGCAGCGCCCCGCGGTTTTACCCGCGTTGTGCCCGTTCCCGTAGGAATTCCAGGATGAAAAATAGCCTATAACCTTCCCGTTGAATGTGGCTATACATTACAAAAAGAATTTTTCAAATCGGACCAGTAGTTCCTGAGATTAGCGCGTTTAAACAAACAAACAAACAAACAAACAAACAAACAAAACAAACTCTTCAGCTTTATAATATTAGTATAGATTTTGCATATGTTTTCTTATAGTAAATTACACACAATAACAACTACTTAACAACTATCTTACTTAACAATTTTTCTAGGTTTTTTTTTTTTGTTGACAATTCCCTTACTACTTCTACTTACACACTACAGCGGTCTTTTATTGTTATACACATAATTATTTTTGATTTTTTTTTTTTTTTCAATTAAGTCATACAATAATTATTAAAATATATTAACTTACACAATATAGTATGATAACTTATGACCAACATTCAACTACACTTCTCACAACGCACATTCATCTCTTTTGAGTGAGCCCGTTCACACACCTGCTATATTGCTATAGCCAGTGTGTGCCGCGCCCAACAGACTTATTTCTTGCGCTTAGTGCGCAACTGTCTGCTCCAGTGTCCTAAGACTCCGGAACAAGCAGCCACGCACTGTGCGTTGTGAGAGCAGCCACCACGTCGAAACCCGCCCCCGCTTAATCCGTAGACTCTCCCCGGGATAACATCTTTCCTATCACCTGTCGGTCCCGGTTACTGATCGCCATTCGGAGGTTGTGGTCCCTAATAGCCTTGTCGGAGGTCGATGTTGCGCGCCGGATGAACTTGGCTATCGCATCATCACTGTCATTTGTGTAGTATACACAGCTGACAGTGTGACGCGATATTGCAACGACTGCATGGGGAACACTATTGTGGAGTTGGGTTTGCTTCTCCGTTGTTCGCACAATAACCACGTTGTCGAAGGTTTGTCCCTGGGCCTCGTGTATGGACAGAACGCGAGAGCCTTCACCCGACCCATATCCTTCACCGATTAGGTTTCCCTTCTCGATTTGGGTATGTGTCAGGTAAAGTGTGCCCCTAGATGTTCTGGGGATCTGCTCACCTGTATAACACTTAAGCTCCATGGAACGAATCTGAGACTTGGACGAGTATATCCCCCCGTAGACTTCTGCGAGGGAATATGCCACGTCCATGGGGTTTCTGTGCGTACAACGGAGATGCTGGGAGATAGATGGTTTTTTTTTTTTTTTTTTGTTTTGTTTTGTTAGTGTCTACAGACTTGAGTCCGTACTTTTGTTAATTTACATTTTTCATTTTCAATTCATTTTTATACATACATTCGCTCATATTATCTTAATTTTACAATAGTCCATCCTATATAATATATACTTATTATTTAGATATTTTCTACAAATTTCAATACATACTTAAAATTACGCTTACATTTATTATACATATACTTTTTTTTTTTTTTTTTTGTTAGCTGTTAATTTTTTTTTTTTTTTTTTTTGCTTTGCTGTTCTATGCTCTTTTATACCACTTTTTTTTTTTGTTGTTTTTTTTTTTTACAAATAGACCAATATTTCTTAAACTATGTTATAAACTATTACAAAGACGTTACAATTATTTGAGGCTTTACTAAAACTACCGGTTTGTTGATTGGGAATGGAAGGGACTTTGTGGTGGTGGTGGTGCTCGCACAGGCACAAGGCCGTTGTAAATATCAATCAAGGTTTTGACGACTTGATGGTCTCGGCTCTTAAGTGCAGATCTCATGTTGTGCTCCACAATTTCCACTTCTGACGCAGACATGTTAGGTTAGGTTAGGTTAGGTTAGGTTAGGTTTTTTTTTTTTTTTTTTTTTTAAATAAACCTGTCCGGGCGCTTTCTGGCCCGGCCCGCGAGCTAAGGTTTTACAAATACTTTATTCAGTTTACCATGTGTACATATTTTTCTTATTTTTTTTTATGTTACAGTTCCTTAGTGTCTACTCTTTGTTACATTTCTTCCAACTTATATTATATTATTAATATGACAGGTTTAATTTGTGTTCATAATTTATTATTGGAGTTTCTTACAATTTTTATATATTATATAACAGTAATCGTTTTGGGAATAGGATTCCTGGGATCCCTCTGACGTGATCAGAGACCGTATTTTTCGTATTGTGTATTGTGCGTGAGTTTGTTTTGTTAAGTAGTTTTAGGTTTATTTTTGTCGGTTAAGTTACAAGGTTTCTTGATGCTGTTTGCCCGTTTTCCCTCAACAACGGACCATGGCGTATTCGCTGTAAACGGCGGATCATAGTTTACAATATGTTTCTGCGCGTTTATGGTTTTTGCCTTTGTTCTTGTCCGTTGTGGGGTTGAGTTTCCTATTGCAACAAATTGGTGCCGTTTCTGACTACGAAAATGTTGCCAATTCGCGTGATAAGATTTAATGTAGGGGATAGAGTCAATCAGTGTTGTGTGTTCTGCGTGTGTAGTGTTTACGTCTGGTTGTGTACTGTCCGTAATGTGTGTTATGTTACTGTATGTATTGTGCTGTGTTGGTAATTGTGTCTCTTTCTCATGAAAGTGATAACAATTTGCTGTTTGTGTGTAGTGCTTGCTGTTGTTCTTGACTGACTCTATTCCTTTATTTTGTGTCGTACTGACTGCCTTTGTGCTTGTGGTGCCGCCTGGTGCAATTTTAGCAATACGCTACTGTCTGGCGGGCTAACGCGTCCCATTTCCGCCTCACCGGACAGTCTCGGCTGAACGCATTATGGTCGGCCCTGTCCAGTTTGGCGGTGATGCAGTTGCTGCAAGTTGGAGACGCTCCAGCTCTCCAGTCAGCGCACTCGGTCCGCATATGCGGTCCGCCGCAGTGACAGCACTTCAGCGTGGTCTCTGTGCAGAAACGCCGGCTGTGTCCGTACCCAAGGCATAACGAGCATTGGACCAGCGGCGTTTGGTCGACCACGCTGACGCTGGGTTGCAGGTCTATACGCAGCTGTGCGGCTTTAGTAAGGCGACTCCACAAGCGAGGGGAGACCTTGGCAGATATGTTGCACTGGTGGGGGTTTCTGGTCATCCTCCTGTAACGGATTTCAAACTCCTCTTCTAGCTTTACGTCTCTACAGATGTCAGGGTTCTGGTTTTTGAGCGCTTTCAGTATGTCCTCATTTGTATTGTATGAGAAGACGTTTTTCAGTGTCACAAGGGGACGTTTATTCTTTATGTCTTCGACATTAAGGGTCTCCGTCCCCTGTAGCTTCTTCTTCAGTTTTTCCCTTTCATCTGTAGAGCCGCAAGCTATGATCACCTTCTGGTCTTTAGCCTTTCTAACCCTCTCCACCTTGACCCAGCCCTCCTTTGCATCCACGGCTTTCCGGACTTTGTCCAGGACTTGGTCGCCCGTGTCCATTTCATCCTTCGATGTCACCACTACGGAGTGCAGCGCCTTCGGAGCCACAGGTTGCGGCGTCGAGGCACCCGCTGCCACACTCGCGTAGGACGATCTCGAGAACTCTTCCACTTGGGTATCTAATGCCAATTTCAAGTTTTCAATTTTTTCATTGCTCTCCTTCACTAGTCGACTGTGTTCGGCTAGTGTGGAGAGCAGATGAGAGATCTCTTCAATAGGGGCAGTCAGGGGGGGCTGGGGAGCTTTAGGCTCTTCAGTTTGTTCCTTATTTGGTTCCTCTTCCTTTTCCTCATCCTTCCTCATCCTTTTCCGGTCCTCCTCGGACTCCGTCACGAGTCGGTACAGCCGCTCTACCGCCGCGACGACACCCTCCTTGATCTCCGTCTTTGTATTCCGGGAGTTGCTGAGGTGAAATTTTGCCTTCATCAGGCAGGCCTTCGCCTCAGCAACTCTGTTGGGATACTTAGACGGGGACCTGGTGAATGTCGTCTCGCCGGGAGCGGCCCCCCGGGATTGCGTGACGGGGTCCGAGGTTTTCTTTGTTTTTAATACTGCTTTCTGTTTCAGGATGTTGGTGGTTGTCGGCGGTTGCTGCTTTCCAGCCTCCCACTCACCGATGCTGCGCCTCACTTGTGAGGGTATCGGGGCCGTTGGTGATGCTGGTGAGTTGGCGGAGCTGGAGCCGGATTTCTTCGCCGGTGTGTGAAACATCGTGTGCAGTTGATGTAAAGGTATGTATAGAAAGGTAAGGTAAGTCTTTTCACGTCAGAGGGGGCGTTATACTATTCAAAAACTCGCAGGTTTCAGCGTTATACTTGTTTTACATACAACTTAGGTTATGCCTTGTTGCTAATATACTACGTATATGGGTCAACGCCGGCAGGTAACCAATTAATTATACAATGAAATTAAATAATTAAGCAATAACAATAATTAAGTAAATTTTTAACAGATTAATAAATTTAAATAAAATAGTCAAAATTCGGATCACAGATAATGTCAAATTTATAGTCCCTATGTAAAGGTAGGGACTGTCCTTAGCCTAAAGATTCAAATTATTAAAAATTTGACAACAAAATGTAATACTATAAATAAAATTTAACTATAAAAATTTTAATGTCAAAAAGAATGTTATTATCGTCAACGCGCTGCGGGACGTTTCCAAGTAATTAGGTGTCTACATATAGGCACAAACAATAAACATAGAGTGGCAAAAAATATTTTGCTTTGGGCTCCCGAACTATAAATTTTGAAAATATTTTTATATGCTCTATTTGAAAGGGCTCTCTACGCTGATTCCCTCAGTGGAAACCGCACCTTCCTAGGTCTGCCAACTACGGAGCTACAGCCGTTTAAATATTTCAGACTGTACGGCCTGTACGGCCTGAAAAAGTTCAAACCGCTATAACTTCGGTATTTGTGGTCCTATCGAGCCGGGACTTCTTTTGGGGGGAACCACTACTCCAGGACTCTCAGCCCAGCGGAGAAACTGAAAGATTTTTTCAGGCCTGAAAAAATCACAGGCTCCCACCAGAGCCGTTAGACCCAAGCACGGGGACGCTCCCCTTGGAAATCCCGGTTCGCTACGACCTATGGGGCCGGAGTAATGACACAAATAAATTTTTACAAAATGGCCGTCAAATTGACCTACTTTCTTTGTTTTGGTCGTAGGGTGACCGTGTTTGTGCTCAAAATGAGCGCAAAGGGGAGCTCTATCTAATAATAAGAACGGTGAGCCAATAAAAACTACCCCCGATTTTTAAAAGGACAAAAACACAAAAAATAAATCAAAAATGTAAAAATTTCAAAAAGTATCAATAAAACAGGTCAAAAAACGAACAATGTTAGTAACAATGGGGGTCTTAAGTATAAGTCTATAGCTAAGGTTAGTCACACTACACTAAAAACTGGGGTTTTGACTACCCTCAAATTTTTAATAGTCTCTGTATCCGAGCGCCGTCAGCAGAAAATTCTCAAATTTGGTGGGGGGCTGAAGGTCCCCTTAGTCTATATTATTATTGTGTAAAAACAATATGTCATAGATCTTAAACAAGAGTTATTGATCTGTCAAATTTCCAAATTTTTAAAATTATCGTATCTCGGTGAACACTTAACTTTTCGCTTCGGAAAAACTGCCTCCGAGATCTATTCGTCGGCCGCTACTTGATGGTGTCCTCCGTTTGCGCCTAGGTGTTGTAGTTTCGTGGCTCGAAGGCCACGTGGTTCTTGTTTTTTTGGCCTAAGCCACGAAACTATGGGCGATTTCAACGAACGTGATGTGCAGTGGTGTAGGGGCACACCAGGGCTTCCTGACCCTTGTGAGAAAATCAGGGGTCGTAGCGATATATCCCGAGATTTTTCACTTTTTAATTTTGAAAATCACTTTTTCACAATTTTTTCACTCAACTTTCAGCCGATTTTCGCGCGGATGCGTGCGGCGGGTGCGCCTCGTGGTTACGCGTGTTTTGAGGTATCACTGGGGTTTTTCGGGTGAAAATTGGATTTAATGTGATTTTTTCCGTCCGGAGCGACTTAGAAACTTGGCGTTCTCGGGCGCGGTTCGAGTGCGACTGGTTAGGTTAGGTTAGGTTAGGTTAGGTTAGGTTAGGTTAGGTTTTTTTTTTTTTTTTTTTTTTTTTTTTGTCCTGTCCGGGCGCTTTCTGGCCCGGCCCGCGAGCTAAGTAATTTACTACACGTAGTCATTCTTTATTTATACATTCAATTTCTTATTCTAGATTACAATTTATATTACAAGTTTCTTATTTATCTATTTTACATATTCAAAATTTTCTTATCGCATTCATTGTTTAGGGATACAGGTTGCCAAGCCCCTCTGACGTGATCAGAGTCTTTGTTGTGCTATAAATGAGTTTTCACGTGTTTATATGAGCGAATACTTTAGGTTTTATTTTTAGCATTTATTTTTATAACTATATCTTGTGCATACCTAACAAAAATTTCCTGTTTGTTTTTATTTGAAATTAAAGATGGAGCGTTTTCTTTAGTAATTTGCATTTGTAATAAGTGTTCTGTTTTATATCTTAGGTGTCCGTAAATTGGGCACTCAAAAAGCAAGTGTTCGATTGTTTCATTTATATTTACGTCGCAGGCACAGGATGGATTATCCGAGCACTTGAACCTGTTCAAGTACTCGGCGAACCCACCATGGCCTGTTAGTATTTGAGTGGTGATTTTGTTAATTTCCAATTTACGGACAACCTTGTGTGCTGTGATTACATCTGGGAAGAATATCTTGGTGGTGCCAGCAGTGGTCTGTTCTTTGTATCTCCGGTTCCATTCATCAAGCGTTTTCATCCGAATCGTTCGTTTGACGAATGAGACCGGACACAGATCATAACTAGGTGCAGTCTTTAATCTTAAGGCAGCCTCTTTTGCCAACTGGTCCGCCCTTTCGTTGCCTTCCAGGCCCGCGTGGGCCTTTACCCAACATAAAGCCACTGTTTTATCCTGAGCTGCAATGGCCCTTAAGTTGTTTCGAGCTTGGGTTGCCAGGTGGTGGGTAGAGCTTTGGTTTGTTAGTGCCTGTAAAGCGGACCTCGAGTCGCTATAAATACCAAAGTTCGTCTCTGGCCTCTTCAGTATTTCCCCAGTCGCCTTCCATATTGCCAGAAGTTCCGCCTGATAGACCGTGCAATGTGGAGCAAGTTTGAGTTTGAGGGATTTAATCTCTTCTTCGCTATTCCAAAATGATAATGCGGCACCGACTTTTCCCTCAATCTTGCTCCCGTCTGTAAATATCCGGACTGATTGGGTGTTGTTTTCGTCGACGGATTGCTGGTCTATAAGGCTCACGAACTTCAGGTCAATATTTGCTGCGGGATGGGGTGCTTGGGCAAATGGGGTTCTAGCCTCGGTCTCTCTGTCCCCTAGCACTTGCCGGTTCACCCCTCTCTTGATCTCATAGAGAGCGGCTGCTTCTCTTATTCGGAGGTCAAGAGGGAGTATCCCGGCCAGCACCAGGGCGGAGTTGAGCGAGACCGTTTTATACGCTTTCGAGAGCTTTTGTGCAAAACCACGTTGGACGACGTTAAGTTGCCTGACCGTTTTGAGCTTTGTTGTTGACGGCGCCCACGCACTCGCTGCGTACATTATGGTCGGCTCAATGACTGCGGTGTAGATGGTGCGGATGACTTCGGGGTGCAGACCCCAACTGACTCTTGCGGCTCTTGATAGACGTTTGTACAGTGTGATAGCTTTTTTGCACACAGATGTTATGTGGCTATTGAACGTTAGTTTGTCGTCTATCAAGAGTCCCAGGAGCTTCATTTCTTTGACCATTTGGATGTCGATCCCGCCCATGCTCAGGAATGGAGTGTCGTACTTTATTTTTCGCGTAATTACCATTGCTTTTGTTTTGTGCGGTGCGAACTTCAATTTGTTTCTGACACCCCACTCCCGAACATACTCGAGAACGACATTGGCCTTTTGCTGCACCTCCAAAGCCGTTTCCGCATCAAACACAAGTGTAACATCGTCTGCGAATGCCTGACCATAGACGTTACGCTTTGCGAGTTCTTGCAGCAGTGGGTCTATTATTAAATTCCAGAGGATGGGACCACTAATTGAGCCCTGTACACAGCCTTTGTTGGTGGTCTTTGAATGTGTTTGCCCTGCGTACCGTACTGTGACCGTTCTATCGGAGAGGCAACTATCCATTGTTCCACCGGTATTCGGTGGGCATTCTTCCTCGACCATTCGGACTCTGATAATCGGCCACCAAGCGCCGTCAAAGGCTCCCTCTATGTCCAGCGACACTACAACTACCAGGCGCTTTTGTTTTAATTTGCAGCGCACATGTGTCATTAGGTCATAGAGAGAGTCTTCGGTACTCTTCTGGGGCATGAATCCGTATTGACGGGTGCTCATCCTTGGTATGAGATGGTGTTTTAACCTCGCCACTAACATTTTCTCAAACATTTTTCCCAGCACCGGGAGCAGACCTATAGGCCTGTATGACTTAGGATTGCTGTAGTCATCTTTACCTGGTTTCCTAAGTATGACTACTGTGGCCCGCTTCCAGATCGCTGGGAAGAATCTTAACTCGAGGCACTTGTTCACCATTGTGAGGAACAGCTCTGGATCCACCCGAATTGCGTGTTCACAGATGTCTGCGGTCAGACCATCTCCTCCCGGGGCTTTCTTGGGATTGAAGCTAGTCACCGCGAATTGGAGCTCTTGCATTGTAAATGGTGGGTCATCTGCGTTAGGATGGCTCATCTCATTTGCGCATCGTGCTTTCAGTCTTATTTCGCGGTGATATGCGTTGTCATCTTCTTCTGTGTCTTCCGGGTAAAATGTCTCCGCAAGAAGTTTCGCAGATTCTAGAGGATCCAGAACTACTCCATTCTTCTTGAGTGGTATATCAGGCAGCCTTTCGGTCGTCCTTCCTATCACCCTGTATATCCCTTCCCATAATCCTTCTTTGTCCTGCTTCCCACAGAACTCCTTCCAGCTATCTGTTTGTGCTATTATTGACTCTAATTCATACTGTTCTTTTAGTTTCAGGTACTCTTCGACAACCTTGGCTCTACGGACTGGCGCGGCACAGCGGATTCTACGTTTCTTCGTGGCAACCTCTTTCTTCAAGTTGGTGAGCTTCTCGGACCACCATGGCAAGGTAAGTATATTTTTGATTTTTCTTTTGGGTATGGTATTTATTGTTGCTTGGGTTATTTGTGTTGTGTAACTTTCTATTGCATGTTCTAGGTCTATTTTGCTATTTAAGTTTGCTATTGTGGAGGAATTTATTGTGTGTTGTGCTAATAATTGTGTCAATTTCTCATGAAATTGACTCCAATTCGCTTTTTTTGTGTTATATATTCTAGTAGTTGTTTGAATATCTGTTCCTCTGGATTTGGTTAATCTAATTTTAAATATTATTGTGTTGTGGTCCGAGCTTGTCATGCTCTCGTCAACTTTCCAGTCTACGATAAGGTTGAGAAGTTCCGCTGTGCACGCCGTCACGTCCACAAAGCTGCTGAAGGTCCTTTCACCTCTAACAGTCGCAAAGGTTGGTATTTCGCAGTTATTGAGTATTTGAAGGTCTAGTTCGTCTAGCGTTCCGGCTAAATCTTCACCCTTCTTGTCTGTCTTTTCCCCTCCCCACCAGGTATTCTTAGCGTTTGCATCGCCCCCAAGGATGATTTTAGTTGACCCTGTCTCCTGCTTTATTTTTCTCAGTTGTTCGAGGTACGGGTTCAGGTCCTGTACGTCTGGCTCAAAATAGAAAGAGATGACCACTATTTCCCACGCTCTGGTCCGGATTTTAACTACAACGATGTTGTGCGTGGTGTATTCTGGGCACAGGACTGCGTCTATATCATTGTCAAGGACGACTACCGCCGCCTTGACAACGCCTTCTTCAGGACCATTATGTTGGAAGACCCTCGTACCTGGATAATGCCTCATTCTACCCAAAGCTCCGATGTATGGCTCTTGAACTAAGGCAAAGGCCACCCCCTTGTTGCTCGCCTCAAGTAGTAGCTCCTGTGTGGCTAGAGCCTTTCGCTGCAGGTTTGCGGTTAGGTTAGGTTAGGTTAGGTTAGGTTAGGTTAGGTTAGGTTAGGTTAGGTTAGGTTAGGTTAGGTTAGGTTAGGTTAGGTTAGGTTAGGTTAGGTTAGGTTAGGTTAGGTTAGGTTAGGTTAGGTTAGGTTAGGTTAGGTTAGGTTAGGTTAGGTTAGGTTAGGTTAGGTTAGGTTAGGTTAGGTTAGGTTAGGTTAGGTTAGGTTAGGTTAGGTTAGGTTAGGTTAGGTTAGGTTAGGTTAGGTTAGGTTAGGTTAGGTTAGGTTAGGTTAGGTTAGGTTAGGTTAGGTTAGGTTAGGTTAGGTTAGGTTAGGTTAGGTTAGGTTAGGTTAGGTTAGGTTAGGTTAGGTTAGGTTAGGTTAGGTTAGGTTAGGTTAGGTTAGGTTAGGTTAGGTTAGGTTAGGTTAGGTTAGGTTAGGTTAGGTTAGGTTAGGTTAGGTTAGGTTAGGTTAGGTTAGGTTAGGTTAGGTTAGGTTAGGTTAGGTTAGGTTAGGTTAGGTTAGGTTAGGTTAGGTTAGGTTAGGTTAGGTTAGGTTAGGTTAGGTTAGGTTAGGTTAGGTTAGGTTAGGTTAGGTTAGGTTAGGTTAGGTTAGGTTAGGTTAGGTTAGGTTAGGTTAGGTTAGGTTAGGTTAGGTTAGGTTAGGTTAGGTTAGGTTAGGTTAGGTTAGGTTAGGTTAGGTTAGGTTAGGTTAGGTTAGGTTAGGTTAGGTTAGGTTAGGTTAGGTTAGGTTAGGTTAGGTTAGGTTAGGTTAGGTTAGGTTAGGTTAGGTTAGGTTAGGTTAGGTTAGGTTAGGTTAGGTTAGGTTAGGTTAGGTTAGGTTAGGTTAGGTTAGGTTAGGTTAGGTTAGGTTAGGTTAGGTTAGGTTAGGTTAGGTTAGGTTAGGTTAGGTTAGGTTAGGTTAGGTTAGGTTAGGTTAGGTTAGGTTAGGTTAGGTTAGGTTAGGTTAGGTTAGGTTAGGTTAGGTTAGGTTAGGTTAGGTTAGGTTAGGTTAGGTTAGGTTAGGTTAGGTTAGGTTAGGTTAGGTTAGGTTAGGTTAGGTTAGGTTAGGTTAGGTTAGGTTAGGTTAGGTTAGGTTAGGTTAGGTTAGGTTAGGTTAGGTTAGGTTAGGTTAGGTTAGGTTAGGTTAGGTTAGGTTAGGTTAGGTTAGGTTAGGTTAGGTTAGGTTAGGTTAGGTTAGGTTAGGTTAGGTTAGGTTAGGTTAGGTTAGGTTAGGTTAGGTTAGGTTAGGTTAGGTTAGGTTAGGTTAGGTTAGGTTAGGTTAGGTTAGGTTAGGTTAGGTTAGGTTAGGTTAGGTTAGGTTAGGTTAGGTTAGGTTAGGTTAGGTTAGGTTAGGTTAGGTTAGGTTAGGTTAGGTTAGGTTAGGTTAGGTTAGGTTAGGTTAGGTTAGGTTAGGTTAGGTTAGGTTAGGTTAGGTTAGGTTAGGTTAGGTTAGGTTAGGTTAGGTTAGGTTAGGTTAGGTTAGGTTAGGTTAGGTTAGGTTAGGTTAGGTTAGGTTAGGTTAGGTTAGGTTAGGTTAGGTTAGGTTAGGTTAGGTTAGGTTAGGTTAGGTTAGGTTAGGTTAGGTTAGGTTAGGTTAGGTTAGGTTAGGTTAGGTTAGGTTAGGTTAGGTTAGGTTAGGTTAGGTTAGGTTAGGTTAGGTTAGGTTAGGTTAGGTTAGGTTAGGTTAGGTTAGGTTAGGTTAGGTTAGGTTAGGTTAGGTTAGGTTAGGTTAGGTTAGGTTAGGTTAGGTTAGGTTAGGTTAGGTTAGGTTAGGTTAGGTTAGGTTAGGTTAGGTTAGGTTAGGTTAGGTTAGGTTAGGTTAGGTTAGGTTAGGTTAGGTTAGGTTAGGTTAGGTTAGGTTAGGTTAGGTTAGGTTAGGTTAGGTTAGGTTAGGTTAGGTTAGGTTAGGTTAGGTTAGGTTAGGTTAGGTTAGGTTAGGTTAGGTTAGGTTAGGTTAGGTTAGGTTAGGTTAGGTTAGGTTAGGTTAGGTTAGGTTAGGTTAGGTTAGGTTAGGTTAGGTTAGGTTAGGTTAGGTTAGGTTAGGTTAGGTTAGGTTAGGTTAGGTTAGGTTAGGTTAGGTTAGGTTAGGTTAGGTTAGGTTAGGTTAGGTTAGGTTAGGTTAGGTTAGGTTAGGTTAGGTTAGGTTAGGTTAGGTTAGGTTAGGTTAGGTTAGGTTAGGTTAGGTTAGGTTAGGTTAGGTTAGGTTAGGTTAGGTTAGGTTAGGTTAGGTTAGGTTAGGTTAGGTTAGGTTAGGTTAGGTTAGGTTAGGTTAGGTTAGGTTAGGTTAGGTTAGGTTAGGTTAGGTTAGGTTAGGTTAGGTTAGGTTAGGTTAGGTTAGGTTAGGTTAGGTTAGGTTAGGTTAGGTTAGGTTAGGTTAGGTTAGGTTAGGTTAGGTTAGGTTAGGTTAGGTTAGGTTAGGTTAGGTTAGGTTAGGTTAGGTTAGGTTAGGTTAGGTTAGGTTAGGTTAGGTTAGGTTAGGTTAGGTTAGGTTAGGTTAGGTTAGGTTAGGTTAGGTTAGGTTAGGTTAGGTTAGGTTAGGTTAGGTTAGGTTAGGTTAGGTTAGGTTAGGTTAGGTTAGGTTAGGTTAGGTTAGGTTAGGTTAGGTTAGGTTAGGTTAGGTTAGGTTAGGTTAGGTTAGGTTAGGTTAGGTTAGGTTAGGTTAGGTTAGGTTAGGTTAGGTTAGGTTAGGTTAGGTTAGGTTAGGTTAGGTTAGGTTAGGTTAGGTTAGGTTAGGTTAGGTTAGGTTAGGTTAGGTTAGGTTAGGTTAGGTTAGGTTAGGTTAGGTTAGGTTAGGTTAGGTTAGGTTAGGTTAGGTTAGGTTAGGTTAGGTTAGGTTAGGTTAGGTTAGGTTAGGTTAGGTTAGGTTAGGTTAGGTTAGGTTAGGTTAGGTTAGGTTAGGTTAGGTTAGGTTAGGTTAGGTTAGGTTAGGTTAGGTTAGGTTAGGTTAGGTTAGGTTAGGTTAGGTTAGGTTAGGTTAGGTTAGGTTAGGTTAGGTTAGGTTAGGTTAGGTTAGGTTAGGTTAGGTTAGGTTAGGTTAGGTTAGGTTAGGTTAGGTTAGGTTAGGTTAGGTTAGGTTAGGTTAGGTTAGGTTAGGTTAGGTTAGGTTAGGTTAGGTTAGGTTAGGTTAGGTTAGGTTAGGTTAGGTTAGGTTAGGTTAGGTTAGGTTAGGTTAGGTTAGGTTAGGTTAGGTTAGGTTAGGTTAGGTTAGGTTAGGTTAGGTTAGGTTAGGTTAGGTTAGGTTAGGTTAGGTTAGGTTAGGTTAGGTTAGGTTAGGTTAGGTTAGGTTAGGTTAGGTTAGGTTAGGTTAGGTTAGGTTAGGTTAGGTTAGGTTAGGTTAGGTTAGGTTAGGTTAGGTTAGGTTAGGTTAGGTTAGGTTAGGTTAGGTTAGGTTAGGTTAGGTTAGGTTAGGTTAGGTTAGGTTAGGTTAGGTTAGGTTAGGTTAGGTTAGGTTAGGTTAGGTTAGGTTAGGTTAGGTTAGGTTAGGTTAGGTTAGGTTAGGTTAGGTTAGGTTAGGTTAGGTTAGGTTAGGTTAGGTTAGGTTAGGTTAGGTTAGGTTAGGTTAGGTTAGGTTAGGTTAGGTTAGGTTAGGTTAGGTTAGGTTAGGTTAGGTTAGGTTAGGTTAGGTTAGGTTAGGTTAGGTTAGGTTAGGTTAGGTTAGGTTAGGTTAGGTTAGGTTAGGTTAGGTTAGGTTAGGTTAGGTTAGGTTAGGTTAGGTTAGGTTAGGTTAGGTTAGGTTAGGTTAGGTTAGGTTAGGTTAGGTTAGGTTAGGTTAGGTTAGGTTAGGTTAGGTTAGGTTAGGTTAGGTTAGGTTAGGTTAGGTTAGGTTAGGTTAGGTTAGGTTAGGTTAGGTTAGGTTAGGTTAGGTTAGGTTAGGTTAGGTTAGGTTAGGTTAGGTTAGGTTAGGTTAGGTTAGGTTAGGTTAGGTTAGGTTAGGTTAGGTTAGGTTAGGTTAGGTTAGGTTAGGTTAGGTTAGGTTAGGTTAGGTTAGGTTAGGTTAGGTTAGGTTAGGTTAGGTTAGGTTAGGTTAGGTTAGGTTAGGTTAGGTTAGGTTAGGTTAGGTTAGGTTAGGTTAGGTTAGGTTAGGTTAGGTTAGGTTAGGTTAGGTTAGGTTAGGTTAGGTTAGGTTAGGTTAGGTTAGGTTAGGTTAGGTTAGGTTAGGTTAGGTTAGGTTAGGTTAGGTTAGGTTAGGTTAGGTTAGGTTAGGTTAGGTTAGGTTAGGTTAGGTTAGGTTAGGTTAGGTTAGGTTAGGTTAGGTTAGGTTAGGTTAGGTTAGGTTAGGTTAGGTTAGGTTAGGTTAGGTTAGGTTAGGTTAGGTTAGGTTAGGTTAGGTTAGGTTAGGTTAGGTTAGGTTAGGTTAGGTTAGGTTAGGTTAGGTTAGGTTAGGTTAGGTTAGGTTAGGTTAGGTTAGGTTAGGTTAGGTTAGGTTAGGTTAGGTTAGGTTAGGTTAGGTTAGGTTAGGTTAGGTTAGGTTAGGTTAGGTTAGGTTAGGTTAGGTTAGGTTAGGTTAGGTTAGGTTAGGTTAGGTTAGGTTAGGTTAGGTTAGGTTAGGTTAGGTTAGGTTAGGTTAGGTTAGGTTAGGTTAGGTTAGGTTAGGTTAGGTTAGGTTAGGTTAGGTTAGGTTAGGTTAGGTTAGGTTAGGTTAGGTTAGGTTAGGTTAGGTTAGGTTAGGTTAGGTTAGGTTAGGTTAGGTTAGGTTAGGTTAGGTTAGGTTAGGTTAGGTTAGGTTAGGTTAGGTTAGGTTAGGTTAGGTTAGGTTAGGTTAGGTTAGGTTAGGTTAGGTTAGGTTAGGTTAGGTTAGGTTAGGTTAGGTTAGGTTAGGTTAGGTTAGGTTAGGTTAGGTTAGGTTAGGTTAGGTTAGGTTAGGTTAGGTTAGGTTAGGTTAGGTTAGGTTAGGTTAGGTTAGGTTAGGTTAGGTTAGGTTAGGTTAGGTTAGGTTAGGTTAGGTTAGGTTAGGTTAGGTTAGGTTAGGTTAGGTTAGGTTAGGTTAGGTTAGGTTAGGTTAGGTTAGGTTAGGTTAGGTTAGGTTAGGTTAGGTTAGGTTAGGTTAGGTTAGGTTAGGTTAGGTTAGGTTAGGTTAGGTTAGGTTAGGTTAGGTTAGGTTAGGTTAGGTTAGGTTAGGTTAGGTTAGGTTAGGTTAGGTTAGGTTAGGTTAGGTTAGGTTAGGTTAGGTTAGGTTAGGTTAGGTTAGGTTAGGTTAGGTTAGGTTAGGTTAGGTTAGGTTAGGTTAGGTTAGGTTAGGTTAGGTTAGGTTAGGTTAGGTTAGGTTAGGTTAGGTTAGGTTAGGTTAGGTTAGGTTAGGTTAGGTTAGGTTAGGTTAGGTTAGGTTAGGTTAGGTTAGGTTAGGTTAGGTTAGGTTAGGTTAGGTTAGGTTAGGTTAGGTTAGGTTAGGTTAGGTTAGGTTAGGTTAGGTTAGGTTAGGTTAGGTTAGGTTAGGTTAGGTTAGGTTAGGTTAGGTTAGGTTAGGTTAGGTTAGGTTAGGTTAGGTTAGGTTAGGTTAGGTTAGGTTAGGTTAGGTTAGGTTAGGTTAGGTTAGGTTAGGTTAGGTTAGGTTAGGTTAGGTTAGGTTAGGTTAGGTTAGGTTAGGTTAGGTTAGGTTAGGTTAGGTTAGGTTAGGTTAGGTTAGGTTAGGTTAGGTTAGGTTAGGTTAGGTTAGGTTAGGTTAGGTTAGGTTAGGTTAGGTTAGGTTAGGTTAGGTTAGGTTAGGTTAGGTTAGGTTAGGTTAGGTTAGGTTAGGTTAGGTTAGGTTAGGTTAGGTTAGGTTAGGTTAGGTTAGGTTAGGTTAGGTTAGGTTAGGTTAGGTTAGGTTAGGTTAGGTTAGGTTAGGTTAGGTTAGGTTAGGTTAGGTTAGGTTAGGTTAGGTTAGGTTAGGTTAGGTTAGGTTAGGTTAGGTTAGGTTAGGTTAGGTTAGGTTA